>CM035849.1:131455063-132930896 GCA_020510985.1 Pholidichthys leucotaenia | reverse complement strand
CAGCTGCGCGCACACCTGCACCTCATTAATGCTGAACTATTTATTCCACCTCGCCCTGAGCATTGGCCTGGAGCCGTCTGTCTTACTACGCGCTCAATCCCTCAGCAGAATCCTTTCTTCAGGCCTGCTATTCATCACTGCGACACGTAAGCTGTCTCATTACTCACCTGTTCTCTCAGCCTTCCCCTGTGCACAGGTGGATTCCCTGGTGGCGGACATCCTCTCCTTCGCCATCATCTTCTCCCTGCGTCTCCTCTCCTCGTTGGACGCGCAGCAGGGTGCTGTCTCCCAGGCTTGGAATCTTTGCCAACGCCAGCCACCTCTATCTCTGCAAGTAAGCACATTACCTTATCACTCTCCTGTATGGTTTGCCCAGCTCATCCCCTGTTTGTGTCTCGTCCATAGGGTTGCCTGGCCGCATGGTGTGCTGCTCTGTTCCTGCCTTCATCTACCACCCACAATACATTTCCATATCACCTACACGCATCCAAACACGTTACACTGGTTGAATAAAGCTTTCAAATCTACCTGAGCCCACGTGCGTGTTTCCTGGGCCAAGAAATATGTCACATCTCGCGATCCAAGATGGCGCCCACAGTGGCCGCCATGGTGCTTCGCTGCGCTTTTCTGTGTATGTTTTTGTTCGTCAATTGTGTGTCTGCCTGCTCTTACACCCGTGAAGAGCTACTAAATATCAGGACTTTCACTCCCACGGACCTACTCCCAGTTTTTTTGGCTCCTGCCGCCGATCTGGTTCACTTTTTAGCCCAAAAAGTGAGACGACGAAAGAGAGGAAGGCGAGCGGGCGCTCTCGTGCGGCTTCGCAGGAGAGGCACGCGCACTGCTTTGCCTGGCATATTTCTGTCCAATGTCAATTCCCTCTTTAACAAGGTAGATGAACTGAGACTGCTGATGCGATTTAAGGACCTCTCTACCTCGTCTGCCCTCTGCTTTACTGAGACCTGGCTTAAGGAAGTGACTCCGGACAGCGCGCTCCTCCTCGAGGGATTTCAGCTGTTTCGTGCTGATCGAGACACAGAGCTCTCCGGCAAATCCTCAGGAGGAGGAGTCTGCTTTTACATCAACAGCAGCAGGTGCTCTGATATAACGGTGATCTCCCAACACTGTTCTCCCACTCTGGAATATTTATTCATTAACTGCAAGCCTTTTTATTCCCCGCGTGAGTTCACTTCATTCATCCTGGCCGCTGTTTACGTCCCGCCCGACGCGGACGCGCGCGAGGCTCAGCGCGCGCTCGTGGATCACATTCAATATACGGAGCAGACTTTCCCGGACTCTCTGGTTATTGTGGTTGGTGACTTTAACCAGAGCAACCTGAGCCACGATCTCCCCCGATACAAACAGTTTATTAAATGCCTCTCCAGAGGAAAGAACACGCTGGATCACTGTTACACTACAGTGAAGGACGCGTATCGCACTGTTCCCCACGCTGCGCTCGGACTATCTGATCACGTGATGGTCCACCTCATTCCCACATACAGACAGAGACTGAAGCTCACTAAACCTGTTGTGAGCACTACGAGGAAATTGACCAGTGAAGCTGGGGAGAAGCTGAGCACGTGCATGGAAATAACTGACTGGGGCATGTTTAAAGGAGCCACGTATGATCTGGATGAGTACACGGACACTGTGAACTCTTGACTGGCGCCTAGCGGCTGCCCCGGCCTTGGATGCGCTCTGCAGAGCGTGCCCAAATGCCAAGTCACGTTTCGTTACCTTGTATTCATGCATGTGTAATGACAATAAAGTTGAATCTCATCTCATCTCATCTCATATATCCACTTTTGTGAGGAGAGCATTCTTCCATCGCGCACCAGGGTGAGGTACTCAAATGACAAGCCCTGGTTCACTGCTAAGCTCAGACAGATCAGGAAGGAGAAGGAAGCAGCGTTGAAAAGTGGAGACAAGGACTGCTACAGGGAGGTCAAATATCGGTTTAGCAGAGAGCTGAGGAGAGCTAAATCTGTGTATTCTGAGAGACACCAGCAGCAGTTCACTGCTAACGACTCTGCTTCTGTGTGGAGAGGACTGAGGCAAATCACCAACTATCGGCGTCAGGCTTCTAAAGGTCAGGATGACAAGGCCCTTTGTCAAAGACTGTCCCAACATTATGCCCATTTTGACACCTCGTCAGCTGTGTCCATCTCCCCCCCTCCCCCCAGCGCCACTGCCTCCACGGTCCCCACTTCATCAAAGGCGGCTCCCCCCTCCTCCCCCCCTGCCCTTGTCATCAGTGAGCAGGACGTGCACAGTCAGTTCTCCAGACTGAACCCACGCAAGGCCCCCGGTCCGGACGGCGTGTCTCCCTCCACCCTGAGACACTGTGCGAAAGAGCTGACTCCTGTCTTCACAGACATTTTTAACACCTCCCTGAAGTTATGCCATGTGCCGACCTGCCTCAAAACCTCCACCATCATCCCTGTCCCCAAGAAGCCACGGATCACTGGACTTAACGACTACAGACCTGTAGCGCTCACCTCTGTAGTCATGAAGTCCTTTGAGCGCCTGGTCCTGCCCCACCTCAAGTCCATCACCACTCCCCTCCTGGACCCGCTGCAGTTTGCCTACCGAGCCAACAGGTCTGTGGACAACGCAGTCAACCTGGCCCTCCACTCCATCCTGCAGCACCTGGACTCCCCGGGAACCTACGCCAGGATCCTGTTTGTGGACTTCAGCTCTGCATTCAACACCATCCGCCCCGCTCTGTTCCGGGACAAGCTGTCCCTGCTCAACGTGCCTGACTCCCTCTGCAGGTGGATCACCGACTTCCTGACGGACCGGAGGCAGCATGTGCGGCTGGGAAAGACTGTCTCAGACTCTGTTAGCATCAGCACCGGATCACCCCAGGGCTGTGTACTTTCCCCCCTACTCTTCTCCCTTTATACCAACTCCTGCACCTCCAGCCACCAGTCTGTCAAGCTGATCAAGTTTGCGGACGACACCACCCTCATCGGGCTCATCTCCAACGGCGACAAGTCCGTCTACAGGAGAGAGGTGGCCCAGCTGGCGTCGTGGTGTAGCCACAACAACCTGCAGCTGAACGCTCTGAAGACAGTAGAGATGATCGTGGACTTCAGGAAAGTCACAACCCCTCTGCCCCCCCTCAACCTCACAGGCTCTCCCATCACCACTGCAGATTCCTTCCGCTTCCTGGGCACCACCATCACCCGGGACCTCAAGTGGGAGCCGACCATCAGCTCCCTCATCAAAAAGGCCCAGCAGAGGATGTTCTTCCTGCGGCAGCTGAGGAAGCTCAAGCTACCCACCAAGATGTTGGTGCAGTTCTACACGGCCATCATCGAGTCCATCCTCACCACCTCCATAACCGTGTGGTACGTAGGAGCCACTGCCAGGGACAGACTAAGGCTGCAGCGCGTCGTGCGCGCTGCTGAGAAGGTGATCGGCTGCAAGCTCCCATCCCTCCAGGACCTGTACATCTCCAGGACCCGGAGGCATGCAGGCCGGATCATAGCCGATCCTTCACACCCTGGTCATGTTCTGTTTGCCCCCCTCCCCTCAGGTAGAAGACTTCGGTCCATTCAGACTAAAACCTCCCGTCATATGAACAGCTTCTTCCCCTCTGCCATCAGACTGCTGAACACTAAGTGACTTATTGACTCTTGTGCACTATGTACAGCAGCTCAACCAGACTCATGTCAATCATCACTGTTTTCTTTTTGCATTACCGACTGCACTATGTGGTACTCCACAATATCTGCTGCTCACTAATATATTTAAAAATTGCTTTGACTAATATTACCCATTCATATTATACATTTTTTTGCATATATAGTTTTTCATTTCTATCTTTTATTTTTATCATGTTTAATGTTGCAGCATTGCACCGAGACAAATTCCTAGTTTGTGTACTACATGAACAATGGCAATAAATCTGATTCTGATTCTGATTCTGACTTCTGATACACACATTTCTATTCTTGTCCCTCCTACTCACTCCCAATGAAAATCCTAGCATCTTCAACTGTGCCACCTCCAGCTCCATCTCCTGTCTTTTTGTCAGTGCAACCGTCTCCAAACCATACATCATAGCAGGTCTCACTACCATCTTGTAAATATTCCCTTTCATTCTTGCTGCTACCCTTCTGTCACAAATCACCCCTGACACTCGTCTCCACCCAGTCCACCCTGCCTGCACTCTCTTCTTCACCTCTTTTGTGCATTTTCCATTGCTTTGGATGGTTGACCCCAGGTATTTAAACTCATCTACTTTCACTACCTCTGCTCCTTCCATCTTCACCGTTTCACCTGCCTCCCTCTTATTCACACTCATGTAAGCACTGTCTTGCTTCTACTGACTTTCATTCCTCTTCTCTCCAGAGCATACCTCCACCTCTCCAGGTTCTCTTCCACCTTCTGCCTACTCTCACTACAGATTACAATGTCATCTGCAAACATCATGGTCCACAGAGACTCCTGCCTGACCTCATCTGTCAGTCAAATCACCAACTATCGGCGTCAGGCTTCTAAAGGTCAGGATGACAAGGCCCTTTGTCAAAGACTGTCCCAACATTATGCCCATTTTGACACCTCGTCAGCTGTGTCCATCTCCCCCCCTCCCCCCAGCGCCACTGCCTCCACGGTCCCCACTTCATCAAAGGCGGCTCCCCCCTCCTCCCCCCCCGCCCTTGTCATCAGTGAGCAGGACGTGCACAGTCAGTTCTCCAGACTGAACCCGCGCAAGGCCCCCGGTCCGGATGGCGTGTCTCCCTCCACCCTGAGACACTGTGCGAAAGAGCTGACTCCTGTCTTCACAGACATTTTTAACACCTCCCTGAAGTTATGCCACGTGCCGACCTGCCTCAAAACCTCCACCATCATCCCTGTCCCCAAGAAGCCACGGATCACTGGACTTAACGACTACAGACCTGTAGCGCTCACCTCTGTAGTCATGAAGTCCTTTGAGCGCCTGGTCCTGCCCCACCTCAAGTCCATCACCACTCCCCTCCTGGACCCGCTGCAGTTTGCCTACCGAGCCAACAGGTCTGTGGACAACGCAGTCAACCTGGCCCTCCACTCCATCCTGCAGCACCTGGACTCCCCGGGAACCTACGCCAGGATCCTGTCTGTGGACTTCAGCTCTGCATTCAACACCATCCGCCCCGCTCTGTTCCGGGACAAGCTGTCCCTGCTCAACGTGCCTGACTCCCTCTGCAGGCGGATCACCGACTTCCTGACGGACCGGAGGCAGCATGTGTGGCTGGGAAAGACTGTCTCAGACTCTGTTAGCATCAGCACCGGGTCACCCCAGGGCTGTGTACTTTCCCCCCTACTCTTCTCCCTTTATACCAACTCCTGCACCTCCAGCCACCAGTCTGTCAAGCTGATCAAGTTTGCGGACGACACCACCCTCATCGGGCTCATCTCCAATGGCGACGAGTCTGTCTACAGGAGAGAGGTGGCCCAGCTGGCGTCGTGGTGTAGCCACAACAACCTGCAGCTGAACGCTCTGAAGACAGTAGAGATGATCGTGGACTTCAGGAAAGTCACAACCCCTCTGCCCCCCCTCACCCTCACAGGCTCTCCCATCACCACTGCAGATTCCTTCCGCTTCCTGGGCACCACCATCACCCGGGACCTCAAGTGGGAGCCGACCATCAGCTCCCTCATCAAAAAGGCCCAGCAGAGGATGTTCTTCCTGCGGCAGCTGAGGAAGCTCAAGTTACCCACCAAGATGTTGGTGCAGTTCTACACGGCCATCATCGAGTCCATCCTCACCACCTCCATAACCGTGTGGTACGTAGGAGCCACTGCCAGGGACAGACTAAGGCTGCAGCGCGTCGTGCGCGCTGCTGAGAAGGTGATCGGCTGCAAGCTCCCATCCCTCCAGGACCTGTACATCTCCAGGACCCGGAGGCGTGCAGGCCGGATCATAGCCGATCCTTCACACCCTGGTCATGTTCTGTTTGCCCCCCTCCCCTCAGGTAGAAGACTTCGGTCCATTCAGACTAAAACCCCCCGTCATATGAACAGCTTCTTCCCCTCTGCCATCAGACTGCTGAACACTAAGTGACTTATTGACTCCCGTGCACTATGTACAGCAGCTCAACCAGACTCATGTCAATCATCACTGTTTTCTTTTTGCATTACCGACTGCACTATGTGGTACTCCACAATATCTGCTGCTCACTAATATATTTAAAAATTGCTTTGACTAATATTATCCATTCATATTCTACATTTTATTGCATGTATAGTTTTTCATTTCTATCTTTTATTTTTATCATGTTTAATGTTGCAGCATTGCACCGAGACAAATTCCTAGTTTGTGTACTACATGAACAATGGCAATAAATCTGATTCTGATTCTGATTCTGACTTCTGATACACACATTTCTATTCTTGTCCCTCCTACTCACTCCCAATGAAAATCCTAGCATCTTCAACTGTGCCACCTCCAGCTCCATCTCCTGTCTTTTTGTCAGTGCAACCGTCTCCAAACCATACATCATAGCAGGTCTCACTACCATCTTGTAAATATTCCCTTTCATTCTTGCTGCTACCCTTCTGTCACAAATCACCCCTGACACTCGTCTCCACCCAGTCCACCCTGCCTGCACTCTCTTCTTCACCTCTTTTGTGCATTTTCCATTGCTTTGGATGGTTGACCCCAGGTATTTAAACTCATCTACTTTCACTACCTCTGCTCCTTCCATCTTCACCGTTTCACCTGCCTCCCTCTTATTCACACTCATGTAAGCACTGTCTTGCTTCTACTGACTTTCATTCCTCTTCTCTCCAGAGCATACCTCCACCTCTCCAGGTTCTCTTCCACCTTCTGCCTACTCTCACTACAGATTACAATGTCATCTGCAAACATCATGGTCCACAGAGACTCCTGCCTGACCTCATCTGTCAGTCTGTCCATCACACTGGCAAACAAGAAGGGGCTCAGAGCTGATCCCTGATGTAACCCCACCCCCACCTTGAACCCATCTGTCACTCCTACAGCGCACCTCACAACTGTCTCGCTGTCCCTATACATGTCCTGCACCACCCTCACATACTTCTCTGCCACTCCAGACTTTCTCATACAGTACCACACTTCCTGTCTTCGCACTCTATCATATGCTTTCTCTAGATCCACAAAGATGCAGTGCAGCTCCTTCTGACCTTCTCTATATTTCTCATCAGTACTCTTAGAGCAAACAATGCAGCTGTAGTACTCTTTCTTGACATGAAACTGTACTGCTGTTCACTGATTGTCACCTCTCCTCTTAACCTGGCTTCAACAACTCTTTCCCATATCTGCATAGTGTGGCTGATCAACTTTATGCCTCTGTAGTTACTACAGCTCTGAGTGTAACAGTGTCCATGTAATATATAATTACACTTGCCATTATTATAATGTTTCCAGTTATAGTTCATTGACTCAAGGGCACCTTCTCTCAGTAGACATAGGTATATGCTCATGGTGACTGTTCAGTTTGCCAGTCTAATGAGAGACACGCCCGAGGTGAGTTATTCAGCACAGCACTGCATAGTAATACTGTGTTTCAATGCCTGTATGTTAACCATATGAATGTATGTGTATTCTGAATTATGGCAAAGAGCAACAAATTATTTATTTTTCCTTCCTAAGTGTGGAAATGTGTAAAAGAGCAATTTAATTCACTCAGAACTAGTTTGCCTCCATGCTAAAGTAACGTACTGTTCCCTTGCAGTGTGTGCTATGTGCAGACTGCCTGTAATGAGCTGAGTTGACCAGTAAATATTCTGTTCCTTATCAGGTACATTATTATTATTATTATTATTATTATTATTATTATTATTATTATTATTATTATTATTATTATTGCAAGTGCATACCCGTGCATGCCCGTAGAGGGGATGCATTGGAAGAGAATTCTTGCCAGTTACAGGACAGTTGGTATAGCAACACAGCACTAAGTGGCAATCACATGTGATGGCTTTTGTATGCAGCAAAACATAAAAATCACACAAAATATGCCCTGCCATCTGGGGCTGTTTGCCCCTGTTTGTTACTTCTTCTCCTCCCTGTCACTGTTCTGTGTTATGTTGCTTACCTGTGTCTATATACTGTATATGTCTTGTAGGGAGTCATGTGCTCTGTCTATGTGCCGTCATATAGACATCATCTGGTGGGTCTTGTTCTTCGTTCAGACCACTGAAGGGTCTCCTCCTGTCTCAGACGGCTGTGTTGTTCACAGTCATGCCTGCGGCATACTGGTGGAACCTGAGGTGTTTCATGTTCACGGCATCCTTTCTGATGTGCAGCAGTTGTCCTCATTCTATTGCTGTCCATCTGGTGAGTCTTTTTCCTTTTTCGTTCAGACCACTGGTTGAGGGATAGGTGCGTCGTAATTGTAGTTCATGGGCACGATCCTGAAAAAGTGGCTTTCGACCCTGTTCAGGAAGGCCTGTGCATGGCCGTAGAAACCAAGAAACTGGAGCACCCGGAGAAAATCAGCGCTTTGGCATTTTACACATTTGTAGTGTAGACTGGCGTTCGTCAAGGTTACATATTTGCCGTGTAGGCATGGCGAGTCATCCTATGATGCCTGAGTTCATAGGACGTGCTATGATGATGAGGCAGAGATCATAGGCCGTCCTATGATGTCCTAGAAACGTGCTTTAAAGTCTGTCTTACCCTATGCTGGTGAAGGGTGTCCTCCTGTCTCAGACGGGTGCGATGTACTGCTGGAACCTCAGGTGTGTCATCTTCATGGCATCTTTTCTGACGTGCAGCAGTTGTTGTCATTCTATTGCTCTCCATCTGGTTCTTCTTCTTCTTCTTCTTCTTCTTCTTCTTCTTCGTCTTCGTTGAGACCACTGGTTGAGGGATAGGTGCGTCGTAATTCCAGTTCATGGACAGGATCATGAAAATAGATCTGAGCAAAAAGAGGCTTTCCGGCATGGACTCGCTGTATATGACATCATAAAGACATGAAGGCAGCCTTGATGTATATGACATCATAAAGACATGTTGCCTGATGTCTGTCACTGTATATGACATCATAAAGACATGAAGGCAGGCTTGATGTATATGACATCATAAGTCATCCTATGATGCCTGAGTTCATGGTCTATATGACATCATAAAGACACATTTGTCTATGTGCCCTATGATGCCTGAGTTCATGGTCTCTATGATATCATAAAGACACATTTGTCTATGTGTCCTATGATGCCTGAGTTCATAGGACATCCTATGATGTTCAGCCAGAGATCATAGGCCGTCCTATGATATCCTATGAAGTGTGACAGACAGATTTTTTGCTTTTATAGCTAGAGTGATTATTATTATTGTGTCAATAAGTGACTGTTCAGTTTGCCAGTCTAATGAGGGACACGCCCAAGTGTGTGCTGTGTGCAGACTGCCTGTAACGAGCCGAGTTGACCAGTACATATTCTGTTCCTTATCAGACCCATTAAAAGGCAGAAAAAAAAATGTAAACCAGCCTCTTGGTCATCATTCATTACACAATGCAGACTTGATGGGTTGCCTGAACCAGCGGCAGTACTACCTTCAGAAGAGTGGGACTGCCATGGGGAAGAAGTTTGCCCCTACTTAGGCCAACATTTATATTGCTAACTGGGAAAAGGAGGTCCTCAAAAAATGTCCTAAACTACCCCTCAAGTACTACAGGTACTTGGATGACATATTTGAAGTCTGGACACATTCCAAAACAAATTTTGAAGACTTTGTACAGATTTTGAATGCTCACCATGCCCTCATCCAGGTTGAACCAACAGTTCATGACCAAGAGATTGTGGACTATGACCATTACGTCCAGTCACTGAGGAAGGATATAAAGGAAGCCATAGATGTGGCACAGGCCATGACAACTGAACAGTTGCAGCGACACACTGAGCTGTACAATCGCAAGGTACGAGGTGCACCAGTGGAAGAGGGTGACTGTGTGTTACTAGCAAACAAAGAAGAGCATGGCAAGAGAAAACTTACTGACCGCTGGGAGAATGCAATCTATGTTGTGGTTGGGAAATGTGATCAAACTCACACTTTCAGAATCCAGCATACGTCCACTGGTCAGGAGAAGGTTGTGCATAGAAATTTGATAATGCCAATGAACTTTCTTCCATTGCCTGATGTTTGCTCCTCTGATGAAGTGGATGTGTCTTCTGTATCTGACTCCACTAGTCACAGTGAGAGGGAGACAGTTGTGAATGTCTGTCTGGATTCTGCAGATTACAGGACCAGAGTGTGGGTATCTGATCTTCCATCTGAGACTTTGACCAATACAGATTTGGAGGATGACGATCAGTTTGAGGATACTGGGGTTGGTCAGCAGCTGGTATGTGACCCCTGCTCCTTCTGCAGACATTGTTTTGCCTGAGATGCATGATGGTCAGTTAGTTGGTGGTTAATTTCAGTATGACCCAACTCCTGAGACGACCATAGTGAATGCTGACTCTGTTGATGCCACGACTGCAGCTGACGACCTACAGATATGTACGTATAATCAGGATGTACCTGATTTGACCTTTTTTTTTTTATTTTGTATACTTTATTGATCCATCCATCCATCCATCTTCTACCGCTTTTCCGGAGGTCGGGTCGCGGAGGCAGCAGCTCAAGCAGAGAAGCCCAGACCTCCCTCTCCCCAGCCACCTGCTCCAGCTATTCTGAGAGGATACCAAGGCGTTCACAGACCAGCTGGGAGACATAGTCTCTCCACCGAGTCCTGGGTCTGCCCCGGGGTCTCCTCCCAGTGGGACGAGCCTGAAACACCTCAAGTGGGAGGCGTCCAGGAGGCATCCTAATCAGATGCCCATACCACCTCAACTAACTCCTTTCAATGTGGAGGAGCAGCGGTTCTACTCTGAGCCTCTCCCGGATGACTGAGCTCCTCACTGTATCTCTGAGGGTGAGTCCAGCAATCCTACGGAGAAAGCTCATTTCAGCCGCTTGTATCCGCGATCTTGTTCTTCCGGTCATTACCCAAAGCTCGTGACCGTAGGTGAGAGTAGGAACGTAGATTGACTGGTAAATTGACAGCTTTGCCTTAGAACTCAGCTCCCTCTTCACAACAACAGACCGGTACAACGTCCGCATCACTGCAGATGATGCTCCAATCCGTCTGTCAATCTCTCGCTCCATTTTCCCCTCACTCGTGAACAAGACCCCAAGATACTTAAACTCCTCCACTTGGGGCAGGAGCCTGTCCCCAATCCAGAGAGGACAATCCACCTTTTTCCGGCTGAGGACCATGAACTCGGACTTGGAGGTGCTGATTCTCATCCCAGCCACTTCACACTTAGCGGCAAACCGTCCCAGCAAGAGCTGTAGGTCATTGCTGGATGAAGCTAACAGGACAACATCATCTGCAAACAACAGAGATGAGATCCTGTGGTCACCAAGCATGACACCCTCCATTCCCTGGCTGTGCCTAGAAATTTACTTTATTGATCCCCAGAGGGGAAATTGAGGGCATCCACCTGGATGGATGAAGCAGCCACGGTACAGCGCTATCCCTTAACCATTCACACACACATTCACACCTAGGGCCACTTTAGAGTCTCCAGTTAACCTAACCTGCATGTTTTTGGCCTGTGGGAGGAAACCAGAGAAATCCCGGAGTAAACCCACGCAGATACGGGGAGAACATGCAAACTCCACACAGATCACTGTTGGTCAGAGGCTGGAATTGAACCAGGGATCCCATGGCCAAGGGTGAGTTGCTGTGCTGTGAGTTGCACCGCACCGCCCAAGATCAGTTTGGCGCATTTGGCACATCAGCAGTTGCTGTGGATGCGACAATTGAGACTGCTCCAAGATCTATCAGATCGTCCTAAATGTCTCCTGAGCCGGTGGACGGAGCCACTGTCTATAGCAGGATACGATACAGCAGAGAACAGCTGCTAGCATTCAACCGCCACCCGGTCCCATTGGAAAAACTCGACATACCGAGAGAACTGAGGCGAAAACGCCACGGCTGCCGGGCTGGAGTAAGGCGGAGGACAAAAAATATAAGCCGAGGAGAGAAGGATTTAAAAGGAGGACGAACCAACCGAGGCGGCGATTGGGAGCTCGGGCGCGGCGTTGGCGAGAGACGGGGGCCACCTGGATCCAGCAGGACAGTGGTCTGAACCGGTGCCCAATTGCGAGGCCCAGCCGAGGAACAACCAGACTGACGGCGGTCGGTGACGGGGCCTAGACGGGGCCCAGCGGAGGAGCCGCCTAGCCAGACGGCGACGAGTGGCTGTGATCGGTGGATTCCGGCTGCGCCGGCGGTGCACGACATAACTGGCCAGGTAGACGGAGGCAGGCGCCGGCGATAGACGGCGGTGATCTGCGGAGCTGAGCAGCGTCACTCGGCGGAGAAGCTGCGCAGGACCGGCGGGTCCAGTAGTGACCGAGCTAGTTGAGGCCTAGCCGGATTCTCTGCTTATTTCTATCCACAGGTCAGTAAAATGCCACCCAAAAAAGAGGAAATGGAAGAAATTAAAAAAACTCTGAACTTTGTGTTAGATGAACTGGCCAAAGTGACTAGCCAGCAGGACAAAATATTAGACCTAATACAGGAGGTACAAGCCCTACATTCAATAATAAAAGAAAAAGACAAAAAAATTATGGACCTGGAGCAACACGGGCGTCTTTTGGAGCAACGCGTTGAGGATCTTGAACAAGGTTCTCGCATTGATGACATAGTTATAAGTGGACTAGACATCAGATATCAGTCGTACGCCCATGCCGCTACAGGACTGAGTGGTGAACATGCTTCCATAAGTGAATCAATGTCCTTAGAAAACCAAGTGCTTCAGTTCCTTAATGATAAAGACATTAAGGTAGAAGCCAATGCGATCTCAGCCTGTTATGCTTTACCGAAGAAAGATAACAAAACAAAGAAATCAATTGTGATGCGCTTTGTGAACAGGAGGGTGAAAAATGACATACTGAGGCAGGCCAAAAAACTAAAGGAAACTCAAGTTTACCTAAATGAACACCTGACAAAAAAAAACGCTGAATTAGCACGGCAGGCACGGATGCTAAAGAAACATAATAAGATACAGTCAACCTGGACAAGAAATTGTAGAATTTGGATTAAACTAAATGGAACACCTGAGCAAGCAAAAAGTATAATGATCAGAGATGCTACTGACTTAGATAAATACAAATGAACACTGACTATGAAACACAGAGTGAGGAAACTCAAACTCTAAAAATATGCCACTATGCTGAACATAAACCACAAGAGATGGAGAATGATATTGATCCTGATAACCACTTTTTCAATAATATTCATAACCACTGTGAATATTACACTGAAAAGCAATTCAAAAGTCAAGTGCAATTAGATGGTAAACTGTCAATAATACACTTCAATAGCAGAAGTCTTAACAAAAACTTCTCACAGATTCAGGACTATTTAAAACAGCTAAACAGAAAATTCACAGCTATAGCAGTCTCTGAAACCTGGCTTAATGCAGACCAGGCTCCCCTGATGGCAATAGAGGGATATCAGATGTTTAACATTAACAGATCTCAAAAAAAGGGTGGTGGTGTTGCACTGTATATTGATGACCTATATAGATGTAAGCTTGTAAATGAAATGTCCTCAGCACTACCAGGCATTCTGGAATGTGTTACTGTTGAGATTGACCTAGACAAAACAAAAAATCTAATCATAAGCTGCATATACAGAACGCCGGGAACTTGCATTGAGACATTCAGAGATAAATTAGTCGAGCTGTACAATAATATTACTAGTAAGAAAATGGTAGCAATTTGTGGAGATTTCAATATTGATCTACTTAATCCACATCAACAAAATGTAGTTACAGAGTTCATGAACTCTATGTACAGCATGAGTCTATATCCCACAATAACACATCCCAGTAGAATCACAGCTCACTCTGCTACACTTATTGACAACCTGTTTGTCAATGTTCTCGACAAGAAAATAGAAAGTGGATTATTGATAAATGATATAAGCGACCACTTGCCAATCTTTGCACTTATCCATGGCCACACGGGGCCCAACCCAGAAAAAATCTCAAAATCGTTCAGACACAAATCACCAAATGCAATCAGTTCTTTTAAAGAGGACTTGCTGAAGCAAGACTGGACAGAAGTCTATGTATCAGATGTAAATGAAGCCTATGACACATTTACAAACATTGTAACCACTCTTTATGAAAAAAACTGCCCATTAGTTAAAAAAAAGCTTAAACACAAATTTACTGACAAACCATGGCTAACCAAAGGACTACAAAAGGCGTGTAAAAAGAAAAATTTATTATATAAAGCTTTCATAAAGAAAAGGACAAAAGAAGCAGAGCAGCGGTATAAAACATACAAAAATAAGTTAACATATATAATAAGATGTAGTAAAAGAGACTATTACAGTAAAGAACTGGAAAAAAACAAAGACAATATTAAAAATACATGGACAATAATCAACAGTATCCTTGGAAATAAAAGCAGAAATACCAGTTACCCAACTAACACTCCAAAAAATAATAAATCGACTCCGAATGTGAATATAGCTTCACCTGCAGATGAATTTAATAATTTTTTTGTTAACATTGGACCTAAACTGGCCCGAGAAATACCCACTACGGTGCCAACAGGTGATTCAATATGCAATAACACTGCTGTAAAAGACACCATCTTCATAAAGAACACAGACGAAAGAGAGGTCATTGAAATTGTTAAATCGTTCAAAAGTAAAACATCTACTGACTGCGATGGTATTGATATGCTACTAGTCAAAACTGTTATCGAATGCATAGTGAAACCACTGACGTATATCTGTAACCTGTCTCTCCAATCAGGTATATTTCCCAATGCAATGAAAATAGCTAAAGTAATTCCGATTTACAAGACAGGCGACAGAGGGGAACTCTCCAACTACAGACCAATTTCACTATTACCGCAATTTTCCAAGATACTTGAAAAAATATTCTATGAGAGAATTGACAACTTCATACTGAAGAATGATTTATTGTGTGAGCAGCAATATGGGTTCAGACACAAAAGGACAACAGCATATGCCTTAATGGAATTTACAGAAAAAATATCAACAGGCATTGAAAATAAAGAGTATTCAGTTGGAGTATTCCTGGATCTTAAAAAAGCATTTGATACAGTAGATCACAATCTATTATTAAAGAAACTACAAAATTGTGGTATCAGAGGGGTAGCACAGTCCTGGTTAAGAAGTTACTTAAAGAATAGATATCAGTTTGTATGTGTTAACAACAAAAACTCAGAGCTACTGAAGGTCACCTGTGGAGTCCCACAGGGTTCAGTTTTGGGACCATTATTATTCAATATGTATATAAATGATATATGTAAAGTTTCAGAAAAAATGGACTTAATATTGTTTGCTGATGACACTAACCTGCTATGCAGTGGAAACAACTTGGAACAACTTCTGGATACACTCGGAAAGGAATTAGGAAAGCTGAAACTGTGGTTTGATTCAAACAAATTAACGCTCAATTTAAGCAAGACAAAATTTATAGTCTTTAACAACCATCACAACTACCCAGTACCCAAACTCAGTGTAAATGGTGTAGAGATTGAAAGGGTATCCGAAACTAAATTCCTTGGAGTAATAATTGATAACAAACTGTGTTGGAAGCCACATATTAATTATATAAAAGGTAAAGTATCCAAATCAATTGCGATATTACACAGAGTGAAAAATTTGCTGAATCAACCCACACTATACACCTTGTATCATTCATTAATACTCCCATACATGACATATTGTAATGAAGTATGGGGAAATACATATAAAACAAACATATATCCACTCTTTATGCTTCAAAAGAGAGCTATTAGAATAATCAACAAAGCAGCTTACAGGGAACCAACAAACCCACTTTTTCTTAAACAAAAAACTCTCAAGTTGAAAGATCTGATCGACTTTAAAACCGCAATAATAATGTTCAAAGTGAAGAATCTATCACTGCCCGCAAATATCCAAAAGTTGTTCCAAACAAGGGAGAAACGATATCACTTCAGAGGAACATGTATATTTCAAAAGCCTACAGTGAGAACAACTACCAAGCAACACTGTATTTCAGTGCAAGGTGTCAGATTATGGAACGATTTTGGACCTGAATTAAAATCATGTACAAAGCTTGGACAATTTAAACAAAAACTAAAGGAAGAAATACTCCAAACATATTTACAAGACGACATGTAAACTCACATAAGGATTGACATTTCCAGCCTGTGTTGTGTTATAGCTTAGTTTTTCTTTTTTCTCTGTGACACTATGTCTTAGATTTGTTTTTGAATAGTAACCGCTTAACTTAGACTAGCTCAGTTTTCTTTTTCTCTCAGTCATATTTTGTCTTAGCCTTGTTTTAAATTGTAATCGCTCTTGTCTTGTTTTCTCTTTTTTCTCCTTTGAATTCTTGGATGGAATATGGGTGGGCAATATAAGCTGCGGCTTCAGCCATCACCCATTTCGGATAACTCACGTGGAATTGTATAGTAGAAGGAGTCTTTGTCTAATTTGACCTTGTTATATTATACAGTTTCTTTTAACCTGTAATGTACTATCCGAAATAAATAAAAATAAATAAATAAATTCATTCATTCATCTAGATAGAGCAGGGAGATTTTTGAAACCTGTTACCAAACTTATTGAGATTATGCATCAGGAAACTGGAGTTGTATCGTAATGGCTGATATACGTATGTTTTCTGTGGTGGTTGTTTTTTTTGAGAAGTTGTCAATAGGTGTGTAGTGAAATTAAGGGTTTTTATAGGTAATTTAATGTTGGTACATGTTCATTCATTCATTCATTTTCTTCCACTTAATCCTTTTCGGGTCGTGGGGGGGAGGTGGGGGCTGGAGCCTATCCCAGCATCTCTGGGCGAGAGGCAGGGTACACCCTGCACAGATCGCCAGTCCATCACAGGGCCAACACAGAGAGACAGAAAACCATTCACTCTCACTGTCATACCTAAGGACAATTTAGAATCCCCAGTTTTGATGCCAGTTAACCTAACTTGCATGTTTTTGGCATGTGGGAGGAAACCGGAGAACGTATTAATGTAAATACATATGACTGTGAGTAGGAATGAAGATTTACTTTGCTCAAACTCAGTTCCTCGTTAAGGCACCATCCATGTTTTATAGAGGTGGAAACTCTTATGAACAAAGACTTAAGCTTAAGAATTTAGCAATTGGTAAGATAAGCCTTAGTTAATAAATCTATTGACAACATTTGATCAGTCTGTGGGGATCACGAAATGATGAGACTGGATTATTTCTCAGTATTGGTTTATTGCATTTCACGTCCCCAGCTCTCTCTCTCAGTCAGGAAAAAAGAGGGAGAGCTGCGGTAAACCCCCACACATTTATACCCACACATCAAAAACAGAATCACACACTCAAGTCAAATCCTTCTATTTACAGTTAATCACTTCAGAGTCCTCTTTGCTCTTCTGTCTGACCCCAGGGGGTCAGACAACCCTTTCAGGATCTCACCCCCGATCCTCTGTCTTCCTTCCGAGTCCGCAGGTGGTCCAGACCCATTGTCCATCTGAGGCGTGATGTCAATACACACTGCAAGCTTAAAGTCTTTCTGTGTTTGAGCCTATGCAGTCAAATATGTGAGCTACATAAGGTTACAATTATGGGCGCTACAAGTCTCATAATAAACCCTTGTGTGAGTTCTTGTCTCTGATTATTAAGAAGGTGGACATGATATCAAACAATAACTCCCATATGTCTTTCAATGATTTAATAAGAAATGTCAGAATAGGTTAACATATGTGGATAACTTTAAAACAGAGAATCCACATGTATCATGGGCATCATAGACTGTTACTGAGTTACTTATGAATCAAGCATTTGTGAAACCACATGAAGCATAGTTTAATTTGTCAGTATACTGGAAATTGGAAAATCATAAAATAGCATTGATTGAGAAAAGTGGATGCAATTTTATGAGGAAAATGATAATTAACTTAATAAAAATTTAGAAAATTTGTTTTACTCTGAAAAAGAACATAGATTAATGAAAGACAACATGCATTTTGAGTCTGTGATAGTTTGTATGAAATTAAGTTAAAAGAACTTATACCAGGAATATTCTGAAGAATTACTTTAAATGAAACAACAGACCGTCAGCCAGAGTCAGATCACGTCCCTGGTGGCAGCAGGGCCCCCATGTGCCAACCTTGGTTCAGTTGGATGTCTGTGGATCCTGTTGATGGAGAGGCTGAGAGACTGATTCTCCCACAAGGCCGTCCTCCTGAGATCGCAATTGGGCTGTTGTCAGCAAGCTGGCGAGGTCTTCTCACTGAAGAAGGAATTGGTTTATTGTGCAAAGTTCCATCAGAGAGTCAAAATGAAATAGAACACGCCACAGACCCGCTTCTTCTGATGTATGTGGCTTAAATTAGTTGGTTTAAGCTTAGAAAAAAATCAACAAAATCTTCTTGCACGGTGATTTAAGGAAAAAGAAGATTAAATAAGAAAAATGGATTTTAAAGAAAAGAAACAGGATCTACACAGAGCCTGGGACACCCTGGGCCTACTTAAAGATAAGAGGAAAAAATGGGAGAGCAGAGACATCTGCTTGCAGTTTGACAAACACCCCAAGATAGACAAAGAGCAATAAAACTCAAGTTTTCTCTAGTGGTGGCGGGTGGTCCAAAACTTCATGAAACCTGAGCTGAACCAATTACATTTGAGCTTTGTTCAACAAAAGTAATAAACTCGACCTAAAAGAGGAGATGAAGATAGGTGTCAGGTGCCCATTGGTCACTTAAAGTTCCTGAGGTGGGGGTTTTCCCCAGAGCAGAGATAGAGACATTTAATATGAAGAGTGAGACCCTCCTTAAAGTATGTGTGCTGAATAAAGCATAACTTCTTTAAACTTTAGTGACTAAGATTATTCTACTTGATAATAGGAACATAAAATGCATCTACATCTACTGTAATTGTAATAATAAGCACACAAACATTAATTTCTTCCTGAAAATAGCAGAACATATCAAAATCATATCAAATGAAATCATATCAATAAAAGCATTTGAAACCACATTGTCCATCCCAGAGTTCAATCATATCTTCTGTAGCAGCTCCTGTCTTGAGAGAAAGAGTATGAATTAATTCATTTGTCCGTAATTGCATAAAATTCCACTGCAAAGAGAAAGAGTTAAATATTCCTGATTCATCCACCAGATGGCACTGTGAAACTAGCTGGGTGTATACTGGAAGGTCTTGGCTTCCCCATGCGTCTAGACTATGTCGATCATAAAACTGTCAATTAGAACATTCCTTTGCCAAAGAGTCTTGGAGAAAGGGATTAATTTCCACTTTATAAGGCAAGGACAGCTTCAGGAAGAAGATGGAGGTTGGTGGTGGACTGCCGCAGGCAAGGACAACCCCTCACAGCACCAGTAAATATACAGGGAACAGACATCGAGATGGTGACATCCTACAAGTACCTGGGTATTCATCTGAACAATAAACTAGACTGGTCACACAATACTGACGCACTCTACAAGAAGGGATAGCGCAGGCTCTTCCTACTGAGGAGACTCAGGCCTTTTGGTGTACAAGGGGTGCTGCTGAAGACATTCTACGACACGGTGGTGGCATCAGCCATCAATTTTGGAGTGGTCTGCTGGGGCAGTGCCGTTGCAGCAGCCGATAGGAAGAGACTGAACAAACTGATCAAGAAAGCTAGCTCTGTCCTGGGGCAACGACTTGACCCAGTGGAGGAGATGGGAGAAAGAAGGATGGTGGCTAAACTGTCATCTCTGCTGGAGTCCGAGTCCCACACTATGCAGGACATACTGAACGCACTGAGGAGCTCATTTAGCAGCAGACTGCATCATCCTAGGTGCACAACCGAGAGGTTTCGCAGGTCCTTCCTACCTACGGCTGTCAGACTGTATAACTTAAGCAGGGCTGTTCGCAGAGATAGCAAAAAAACATGACAACCTAATAGTAGTGAATGCAAAAGACGCAATAGACTTACACAATGGTTCCCTCCGGTATACAACTAGGAAAATACCGGTCGCTACGGAGGGTGACAATATGTATGGGTACATAATCATACCTTGTAGGCTAACTAAGTAGACGGTTATGTTGTTCATTCCATCTAGCTACAATGCTCCGCACTGTGTGTCTATATATTTATATATTTATTCCATCTAGCTACAATGCTCCGCACTGTGTGTTTATATATTCATTCCATCTAGCTACAATGCTCCGCACTGTGTTTATATATTTATATATTTATAAATATAATATATAATATACTCGCTGCTCTTGTTTTTTCTTGTCTTCTGATTGTTGCTCTGAGTGTTGCTGTCCCTGTGCTGTTGCAATCCTGGAATTTCCCCATTGTGGGACTAATAAAGGCTTATCTTATCTTATCTTTATGGTCAATGGATAGGGTTACAGCTCTGGTTCTTGGGTGAGAGAAGCAGTCTCAAAAGCCAGACTTTTGAGTTGAAACATTTTTTCTTCAGCATAGAATGATTTTAATAAATTGGAACTCAAGGTCACGCTACAGGTGTTAGGATTGACATTTTGTTTTATATGCTATCGAGAAAGAATTTCACTCACAACTCACACAATCAGAAATATGTAACAGGCATACAGTATTTTTCCCTGTGAGTGGTGACAGCGTCTCGCCTGTCCCATTAATTCTTGCAAAAGATGGTCTTTTGACTGGGTGTTGTGATTGTAATTTTGTGAATGGACCCTCATCAGTGCAGATATCGGATTAGTTAAAGGGGATACTTTTGGATATAAAAGACTCATTTGTTTGTTGTTGCTGATTTGTTGGTTTGTTGTTGTTTTGTGTGTGTCTGGTATGCAATACTGGTCTTCTGTTCTTGCCTGGGGTGCAAGTGGAATTTAGCAGGGGGGAATGTAACAGTGTCCATGTAATATATAATTCCACTTGCCATCATTGTAATGTTTCCAGTTATAGGCAACTGCATTGTTCACTGACTCAAGGGCGCCCTCTCTCAGTAGACATAGGTGTATGCTCGTGGTGACCAGTTTGCCAGTCAAATGAGAGACACGCCTGAGGTGAGTTGTTCAGCACAACACTGCATGGTAACATTGTGTTTCAATGCCTATAGGTTAACCATATGAATGTATGTGCATTCTGAATTATGGAGAAGAGCAGTGAATTATTTATTTTGCCTTCCTAAGTGTGGAAATGTGTAGAAGAGCAATTTAATTCACTTGGAGCTAGTTTGCCTCCATGCTAAAGTAACGTACTGTTCCCTTGCAGTGTGTGCAGTGTGCAGACTGCCTGTAACAAGCCGAGTTGATCAGTACATATTCTGTTCCTTATCAGACCCATTAAACGGAAGAAAAAAAAAAACTGTAAACCAGCCACTTGGTCATCATTCATCACACAACGCAGAGTTGAGGGGTTGCCTGAACCAGCCAGCTACGGAGAAGAGCAACAGAGTGTGGTTGCATGAGCATCGCCTTTGTTTTGGTACCAAAACACTTCTCCACTCCTCCGGCATCCTCTCACTCTCCAAGATTGTGTTAAACAGCCTGGTTAAAAGTCCACTGCCTTCTCTCCTAAACATCTCCATACCGCCACAGGTATGTCATCTGAACCAACCGCCTTTCCATTCTTCATCCTCTTCAAAGCTGCCCTCACTTCCACCTTGCTAATCCTTGGGACTTTCTTGTTCACCATCTTTCCTTCATCCATCTTCCTCTCTCTTTCATTTTCTTTATTCATCAACTCTTCAAAGTACTCCTTCCACCTTCTCAACACACACTCGTCATTTGTTAGTACATTGCCATTTCTATCAGCCTAACCTGCTGCACATCTTTTCCAGCTCAATCTCTCTGTCTAGCCAACCGATACAAGTCCTTTTCTCTTTCCTTAGTTTTTAGCCTCTCATACAACTCACTATATGCTTTTTCTTGTGCCTTTGCCACCTCTCTCTTTGCCATGTGCCTAGTTTCCAAATACTCCTGTTGTGGAGTGTGTGAAATTAGAGGCGGAATCATTTCAGACGATTTATTACACACTCACATCTTTCAAGCACAGAACAGACTGAACACTTCAGCAGAAACTCCTCTCTCAAGTTTCATGGCATTTACATCACACACAACATGACATTTGCATCACACTGCATTCAACCCCCTCATCCTTGACTCCTTCCTGCTATCTCACCAGGAATCCCCTGCTCTTTTTTCTCCCAAGCTTATCCACTGTCTCCTGTCTGAGATGCTAGACAATCTGGCTCTCCCAAGGTGCTACCCCCCCCCCCCCAGCATCTTAGATAGGACAATAGAATAACAGTCCACATGCTGTGATAGAACAATTGAACATCAGTCCACATGCTGCTTGGGCTTCCGTCTCCTCCCGTATCTGCTGTAACTGGGGTTTACCGCCTCCGCGGCGCTGCTGTGCCAGTGGGGGGCTGCTGGGAGTGTGTCTGACTGCGGGTGGGCTGTTGCTAAGGGGGGGGGGGGGGCACTTCGGTCTGTCCGTGTGGCTGCTCTGGAGAATCGTCTCCCTGGGGAGCTCTCCGTGGGGGTCTTCCACGCCGAGGGGCCTTAGCCAACAGCACTTGCTCGTCCGCCACAACGAAAGCGGGTTTGAGTCTGTCTATGCCAATTTTTTCCCTCCTACCCCCCAAGTCTAGCAAAAAATGCTTATCCCCTGTTTCCAACACTCTGAACGGTCCATCATAGGGTGGGCGCAATGGAGGGCGGTGGGCATTGTGTCTGACTCTTCAAAGTTTTAGGCACGAAACATGCGGAAGACTGTGGTGGGCAGGGCCCGGCAGCGTGCCTGTGTTTGCGCTACGCTGCAAAAGCTGAGACGGGGAGCTGCCCAGCGCGGGATTATCTGGCAGAAATTCCCTGGGCAGCCATAGTGGCTGCGCAAAAATGAGCTCTGCCGGGGAAGCTTCCAGATCCTCTTTTGGCATGGAGCGCAACCCCAATAAAACCCATGGCAGCCTGTCTACCCAATTTGCATCCGTCAATGAAGCCCTGAGTGCCGCTTTCAGTGATCTATGAAAACGCTCGCATAACCCATTGGCCTGTGGGTTGTACGTGGTTGTGCGGTGAATTGTAACACCCAGACTGCGGGCCATCGCGGACCAGAGTTCAGAAACAAATTGCGTCCGACGGGACTCCAAAAGGCGCCACCCATGCTGTTAAAAAAGCGTGCGCTACGTCCGCGGACGTGGTTGCCGCCAGCGGGACCGCTTCTGGCCAGCGCGTGGTGCGGTCCACCATTGTCAGGAGGTGCGTGCACCCCTGTGATGGCGGGAGGGGGCCCACGAGGTCCACGTGAACATGGTCGAACCTCTTAGCCGGAATACGAAACAGCTCCAAGGTAGCCTTCGTGTGTCTGTGTACTTTGGCTCGTTGGCACGCCACGCAGGCTGCAGCCCACTCCTTCACTTGTTTGCGCAGGCTCGGCCAAACAAACTTCTCTCCCACCATTTTGACCGACGTGCGCACTCCTGGGTGCGTCAGAGTATGAACCGACTCAAACACGCGGCGGCGCCGCGCGGCCGGGACCACCGGACACGGGCGACCCGTGGAAACATCGCAGATTAGGTGGGGGCTGCCATCCTGCAGCACCCTGCTCTCCAGCCTTAACCCTGTTGGTCCAGACTGGAGCGCGCGCACGTCTGCATCACTAATCTGCTCCGCGGCCATGGCTGCGTAATCTATCCCCACGCAGACCGGGGCCACCATGGCTCGCGAGAGGCAGTCCTCCACTACATTCGGTTTACCAGACACATGCTGAATATCGGTAGTAAACTCTGAGATCGCGGCCAGCTGTCTCTGCTGCCGGCCCGACCACGGTTCTGAAACCTTGGCCATCGCGAATGTTAGCAGCTTGTGGTCCACGAACGCGGTGAAGCTGCGCCCTTCCAGCCAGAACTGGAAGTGGCGTATGGCCAGGTGGAGAGCCAGCAAC
The DNA here is from genome assembly GCA_020510985.1 of Pholidichthys leucotaenia. NCBI lineage: Eukaryota > Metazoa > Chordata > Actinopteri > Cichliformes > Pholidichthyidae > Pholidichthys > Pholidichthys leucotaenia. The sequence goes on along the minus strand of CM035849.1, from coordinate 132,906,963 downwards.
TCTCTGTCGAACGCGCTGTATTTACGTTCGCTGTTGCACAAAGTTCTACTGAAAAAGGCGAGCGGCTGCTAAGCCCCGGCGACACGCTGCTCCACGACAGCCCCTATGGCCACGTCTGAAGCGTCGGTGGTGAGCGCTATGCGGGCCGTCGGGTCTGGATGCGCCAGCAGTGCGGCGTTTGCCAGGGCCGCTTCAACTTCCGAGAACGCCCGCTTTCGCTCCGGGATCCATTCGACCCTAACCGTGGGTTTCTGTTTCTTGAGCGTGGCGTACAATGGTTGCATGAGCTGGGCCGCGTGGGGAAGGAAACGGTTATAAAAGTTCACCTTCCCCAAAAATTTCTGCAGCGCCCTGACCGTCTGAGGCCGGGGAAAATCCGCCACGGCGCGCACTTTGTCGGGCAGCGGGATCGCTCCTTCCGGAGAGACGCGGTGCCCCAAAAAATCAATTCCCGTCACGCCGAACTGGCATTTCGCCGGGTTGATTATTAACCCGTGCTCCTCCAACCTCCGGAAAACCATCGTGAGGTGGGTTTCGTGTTCGTCTTCGGACGCACTGGCTACCAGGATATCGTCCAGGTAGACGAACACAAACGGGAGATCGCGCAGCACTGCATCTATCATGCGCTGGAACGTCTGTGCCGCTCCTTTTAACCCGAATGGCATGCGCAGGAACTCGAATAGACCGAACAGAGTTATTACTGCTGTTTTGGGTATGTCCTCAGCGCACACTGGGACTTGGTGGTAACCGCGGACCAGGTCTATTTTGGAAAAAATGCGCGCCCCGGCGAGGTGAACGGAAAGATCCTGTATGTGGGGAATTGGGTAGCGGTTGTGCGCTGTGGCATTGTTCAACCTGCGGAAATCCCCGCACGGTCGCCACGATCCCTCAGCCTTAGGGACCATGTGTAGCGGCGAAGCCCATGGGCTGTTCGAGCGCCTGATGATGCCCAACCTTTCCAGGTTGGCGAACTCCTCGCGCACTATGGCCAGTTTAGCTGCGTCCAAGCGCCGAGGTCTTGCAAAAATGGGCGGCCCGGTGGTGGTGATAAAGTGCTCCACCCCGTGTTTAGCGATGGCCGCGGAAAACGTCGGGACCGTGAGTGCTGGGAACTGAGTGAGCAGTGTGTGGAATTTACCGCCTGTAGCTGTGACGTTGGCTTATGCTGTTGGCTGGGTCACTCGAGCTATACAGGGGAGAGAATCAAAGGACAATGCATTAACCAAGCGCCTGTTAGCAACATCAACCAGTAAACCATGTGCACACAGAAAAACAGCCCCCAGTATATGGTAATTCAGTGCTGCTACGACAAAAGTCCACTCATTTGTACGGCCGTGTAGAGATAAGAGCATAGTCCTCTCACCAAAGGTCTTAATATCCAAGCCGTTTGCTGCCAACATCCCGGGTCTGCTAGATCCTGCCAGCCGGTCAGCGTAGGTTGGCTGGATGAAGCTCTTCTGGGCTCCGGTGTCCACGAGGAAACGCCTCCCAGAGTGTGCATCCGTTAAGTAGAGCAGCTTGTTCTCTTCACCGAGGGTCACAGCTGCTACCGACCCCCGGCCTTGGCGTTTTCCCGAGCGCTTGAATTGGCACGGTGGCGCACATCTGCGTGCCTTCTCTCCGAAGCGGCGGTGGTAGAAACAGAGCGTGTCTCTCTGGCTCTCCTTGGCCCCCGCTGCTGCTACCGTCGGTGGCTCCTCGCCTCCTCTGGTTATCTCGCTGGGCTCCGCCGCTGCCGCGTTGACTGTAATCGCCCTGGTGGTGATGATGATCCGGTCTGTCTCCTGGGCTAGCGCCCGGTAGTCGCGCGCGGCCAGCCACGGCGAATTGGCCAAAACCGCTCTCGCTACTGTCGGAAGGTTCCGGAGGAAGAGGTGGGCGAACAGAAAGTGCCCGTCATCCGTGCCCATTAACGCCAGCATCTTCTCCATCATGTCTACGGCTGAACCATCTCCTAACTCGGTCCGCGTCAGGAGCCTCTCCGCTCTCTCACATTCCGAGAGTGTGTAGCGCTGGATGAGCGCAGCCTTGAGCGCCTCATATTTGCTGCTGGCTGGTGGCTGATTGAGCAGGCTCGCTACCTGCTGAGCTGTGCGGGCGTCGAGTGCTGCGACCACATGGTAGAATCTGGTATCATCTACTGTTACTCCCCGGAGGGCGAACTGGGCCTCGGTGAGGTGGAACCAAGAGCGCGGGTTGTGCTGCCAGAAATCCGGTAGCTTGACTGAAACTGCACGCGCGTGGCTATAGGTTCCAGTCCGGGCTGTCTGTGGGATGGCTGCCGCCTCGCTGTAGCTTCCTGACCGGGCCGGGTCCGGGGATCTTGCCTCGTGTTCCATAATACGTCTTGGGTCACCAGTGTGGAGTGTGTGAAATCAGAGGCGGAATCATTTCAGACGATTTATTACACACTCACATCTTTCAAGCACAGAACAGACTGAACACTTCAGCAGAAACTCCTCTCTTAAGTTTCATGGCATTTACATCACACACAACATGACAGTTGCATCACACTGCATTCAACCCCCTCATCCTTGACTCCTTCCTGCTATCTCACCAGGAATCCCCTGCTCTTTGTTCTCCCAAGCTTATCCACTGTCTCCTGTCTGAGATGCTAGACAATCTGGCTCTCCCAAGGTGCTACACTGTCTACTTTCTTCATCTCCCTGACTATCCCACTTTTTCTGTGCTAACCTCTTCCTTTGAATACTTTCCTGAACCTCATTCCACCACCAAGTCTCCTTGTCTTCCTTCCTCTGTCCACTGGATACACCATATACCTTTCTACCCGTTTCCCTCAATACTTTTGCTGTACCTTCCCAGTTGTCTGGTAATTCTTCCCTACCACCCAGAGCCTGTATCAACTCCTTCCTGAACTCTGTGTGACCTTCTTCCTTCTTTAACTTTCCCCGCTTAATCTTAGGCTCTGCCTTCACTCTCTTCCTCTTCTTGCTTTCTAAAGTCATCCTACAGACTACCATCCGATGCTGTCTAGCTACATTTTCCCCTGCCACCACCTTGCAGTCTCCTATCTCTTTCAGATTTCTCCTTCTGCATAGGATATAGTCCACCTGTGTGTGCCTTTCTCCACAGTCACCCTATGTTCCTCTCTCTTCTTAAAGTAAGTGCTCACCACAGCCATTTCCATCCTTTTTAGCATTCCTGCCAATTTCCAGCCAATGTGAAATGTTCTGTGGGTGGAAAACTAGAATTTTAAGAGGCTAAGAAAGATGATCTTTCATTATTCACCTTTACACATTGTTGTCTGTCACACAGATAAGATGAAAACATTGCATGGCCAGATTAGAAAAACTGATCTAAATATTTTTTGTAACTAAAATGGAATGATTCACTGCATCAAAAAATAAGTTTAAGTTCCATGAAACAGCTCCCACAATCTGACCTTGATCTACTGATTTTTTTTTGTTTGTTTTTAATTTGTTCAATCAAGTAGGAGTTAGCACTGTCAGCTGAATATTTGGTCAGAAGCTATAGAGAGGATGTAATTAATTATTAGACTCCATATACTCCAATAATTGTATAGCAACAGGTTTTTTTTTCTAAAACTTTAGAGAAAATTGATTAAATACCAACAGACACATACCTGATTTACAGCTCTAGATTTAAATCCCTCACTACTTTAGCCAGTGTCCAGCCAATGTAAATTGTTCCACGGATGGGACATCTTGCATGCATAGCAAGATAATTTAATTAATGGATTAAATTACAGGCTTATTAATATCAGGCTGAAACCTAGCCTATATAAAACAAAAAGCTGTCCTTTGGCTGCACATAGTGGTCCATCAGGCTGTGGAATTGGTAATGTAGGATAAAGGTGTTATGTAACAACCAAAAGTGTTTCTACTGTAAAAGGAGTGTGTTGGGGTGGGGCAAAAAAATCAAGACAATGTAGCTTTGCAATACTTTGTGTCAATTCAGAGAAACCAGTATCGCAATGCTTAAATAAAAGTATCAAAAGATGTTGCAAACACAAATTCAGTTTTTTGGGTACAGAGTAATAAATAACAATTGACTTTTCACTTCATTAGATGGTTATAAATGCTCATTGTCTGGTCAGGTCAGCATGGCAAAGGAGTGACTCATGAGAGCAAAGAGATGAACAAGACAGAGATTGGGATGGGAAATTGCAATATATGATATCGCAGTACTCAAATGTATTGCAAGATTGTGGTAGTATTATATAGTGGCCCAAGTATTGTGATAGTATCATATTGTGGTGTCTCTGGTGACTCCCACACAAACCCATAATCACTTTCTAAACACAAACAAGTATAGTTTTAATGCCGAAACCTCAAAAGTGAGTAAATGTAAATGTGATTCCACAACTGGGGGAAAGGGCGGGGGGTGCCAATAATATGGGTTGGGAAGTCATATTTTCTGGCATGACACAAGAGCTCTTTCTACCTCTCCAACCTCAGTATGAGGACAGTGTGGTTCTGTCAAAAGCAAATCTTACTCTTAATGTCATCTTCCTCAATTTTAAACATGAACACACTGGGGTTGATTTGGGTCTGTTACATACCCAAAACCCCCACAGAGCCTATGCCCATGAATACCATCTGTGAATGTCCAAGATCCTGAAGCTGGTGACCAAGGGGGCTATACTGTATATAACACCAGAATGAGAATGTGTGTGTCCGTTTGAAATCACTGGCAGTCTGATAAATGATGATGGTGGTGGCACCATCATGCTTTGAGGCTGTTTTTCTTCAGCTTGATCTGGAGCCTTAGTCAAGGTGGAGGGAATTATGAACAGTTCCAAATAGCAGTCAGTGTTGGCACAAAACCTTCAGGCTTCTGCTAGAAAGCTGAGGATGAAGAGGAACTTCATCTTTCAGCATGACAATGACCCAAAGCACACATCCAAATCAACAAAAGAATGATTGCACCAGAAGAAGATAAGGTTTTGGAATGGCCCAGCCAGAGTCCAGACATGATCAAACATCTGTGGGGTGATCTGAAGAGGGCTGTGTACAGGAGACACCCTCACAATCTGACAGATTTGGAGCATTTTTGCAAAGAAGGGTGGGCAAATATTGCCACATCAAGATGTGCCACGCTAATAGACTCCTGCACAAAAAAAGACTGTGTGCTGTAATAAAAGCCAAAGGTGCTGCAACAAAGTATTCATTTAAGGGTGTGCATATTTATGCAAACAGGTTATTGTAAGTTTTTTATTTTTTATTTTTCCTCTTAAAAGATTTCAGTTCGTTTTTCAGTTGGGTTGTCCAGGTTATAGGTCACATTAATGGTGGAAAAAGTTTTGAAATGATTTATCTTGGTCTCATTTTTTACATCACAAAAACCTGGCATTTGTACAGAGGTGTGTAGACTTTTTATATCCACTGTAAACATGATATAAAGTGCAATTGCTTGATTTTTTAAATGTTCTGCTGACCTTCTTCTTCTTCCAGCTGCTCCCTGTAGGGGTCGCCACAGCGGATCATCTGCCTCCATCTCACCCTGTCCCTCGCATCTTCTTCTGTAGCACCAACCCTTTCCATGTCCTCCTTCACTACATCCATGAATCTTCTCTGTGGTCTTCCTCTTTTCCTGCCCGGCAGCTACATTCATCATTATCTGCATGTCTGATTTAGCAAAGGTTTTAGATAACCTTCCTGACACAATTCTCCCCATTTTTGAATGAATGAATGAATGAATGAATGAATGAATGAATGAATGAATCTTTATTTTGGACAGATAAAAGTACAGATTAAAAGAAACAGAATAATATAACAAAGGGGGAAAGAAAATCCAACAAGGTCAAATTAGACAATAACTCCTCTGATTATACAGTTCAGCATAAGTTATCCGAAATGGGTGATGGCTGAAGCTGCAGCTTATATTGCCCACCCATATTCCATCCAAGAATTCAAAAGAAAAACAAAACAAGAGCGATTACAATTCAGAACAAAGCTAAGACAATATGTGACAAAAAAACTAAGCTACAACGCAACGCAGACTGGATATGACAATCCTTATGTGATTTTACATGTCCTCTTGTATATATGTTTGGAGTATTTCTTCCTTTAGTTTTTGTTTAAATTGTCCAAGCGTTGTACATGATTTTAATTCAGGTCCAAAATCGTTCCATAATCTGACTCCTTGCACTGAAACACAGTGTTGCTTGGTGGTAGTTCTCACTGAAGGTTTTTGAAATATACATGTTCCTCTGAAATGATATTGTTTCTCCCTTATTTGGAACAACTTTTGGATATTTGCGGGCAGTGATAGATTCTTCACTTTAAACATTATTACTGCAGTTTTAAAGTCAACCAGATCTTTCAACTTGAAAGCTTTTAATTTAAGAAAAAGTGGGTTTGTTGGTTCCCTGTAAGCAGCTTTGTTTATTATTCTAATAGCTCTCTTCTGAAGCATAAAGACTGGATATATGTTTGTTTTATATGTACGTATTTCCCCATACTTCAGTACATATGTCATGTATGAGAGTATTAATGAATGATAAAAGGTATATAGTGTGGGTTGATTCAGCAAATATTTCACTCTGTGTAGTATTGCAATTGATTTGGATATTTTACCTTTAATATAATTTAATATGTCACTTCCAACACAGTTTATTATCAATTATTACTCCAAGAAATTTAGTTTCGGATACCATTTCAATCTCTACACCATTTACACTGAGTTTAGATACTAAGTTGTTGTGATGGTTGTTAAAAACTATAAATTTTGTCTTACTTAAATTGAGCGTTAATTTGTTTGAATCAAACCACAGTTTGAGCTTTCCTAATTCCTTTCCGAGTGTATCCAAAAGTTGTTCCAAATTGCTTCCACTGCATAATAAATTAGTGTCGTCAGCAAACAATATTAAATCCATTTTTTGAAACTTTACAAATATCATTTATATACATGTTGAATAGCAATGGCCCCAAAACTGAACCCTGTGGGACTCCACAAGTAACCTTCAGTAACTGTGAGTTTTTGTTACCAACACATACATACTGATATCTATTCTTTAAGAAACTACATAACCAGGACAGTGCTACCCCCCTAATACCAGAATTTTGTAGTTTCTTTAATAATAAATTATGATCCACTGTATCAAAATGCTTTTTTAAGATCCAGGAATACCCCAACTGAATACTCTTTATTTTCAACGGCAGTTGATATTTTTTCTATAAATTCCATTAGAGCAAATGCAGTTGTCCTCTTGTGTCTGAACCCATATTGCTGCTCACACAATAAATTATTCTTCAGTATGAAGTTGTCAGTATGAAGGTCCCCCCTCATGGATCGTCACCTTATCGTGGTGGGGGGGTTTGCGTGCCCCAGTGATCCCAGGAGCTATGTTGTCCGGGGCAATTTGCCTCTGATAGGGTCTCCCAAGACAAACTGGTCCTGGGTGAAGGGCCAGACGAAGAACGATCCAACAGACTCTCATGATAAATTGTATATCAAGGATTCAGTGTACCCCGCCCGGTATGGGGTTACCGGGGCCCCACCCTGGAGCCAGGCCTGGGGGAGGGGCTCGAAGGCTAGCGTCTGGTGGCCGGGTTTCCACCCATGGGACCCGGCCGGGCTCAGCCCGAAGGAGTTACATGGGTCCGCCCTCCAGTAGGTTCACCACCTGCAGGAGGGATCATGGAAGTCCGGTGCTATGTGGATTAGGTGGCAGTCAAAGGCGGAGACCTTGGCGGACTGATCCCAAGCTTTCTAAACTGGCTTTTGGTACGTGGAATGTCACCTCTCTGGTGGGGAAGGAGCCTGAGCTGGTGTACGAGATTGAGCGATACCGGCTAGATATAGTCGGCCTCACCTCAACACACAGCTCCGGTTCCGGAACCAGTCTCCTGGAGAGGGGCTGGAGCTTGGCCTTTTCTGGAGTTGCCCCGGGCGAGAGGCGACGAGCAGGGGTAGGTATTCTTGTATCGCCCCACCTTGCTGCCTCTATATTGGAGTTTTCCCCGGTGGACGAAAGGGTTGCTTCCCTGCGCCTTCGGGTTGGGAAACGGGTCCTGACCATCATTTGTGCCTATGCACCAAATGATGTTTCAGAGTACCCACCCTTTTTGGAGTCTGTGACTGGGGTGCTGGAGGGTGCTCCTCCTGGAGACTCCATTGTCCTACTGGGGGACTTCAATGCGCACGTGGGCAACGACAGTGAAACCTGGAGGGGGGTGATTGGGAGGAACGGCCTGCCCGATCTGAACCCGAGTGGTGTTCAGTTATTGGACTTCTGTGCTAACCACAGTCTGTCTATAACGAACACCATGTTCAAGCATAAGGGTGTCCATATGTGCACCTGGCACCAGGACACCCTAGGCCGCAGGTCGATGATCGATTTTGTTATCGTATCATCAGACCTGCGACCGTATGTCTTGGACACCCGAGTAAAGAGAGGTGCAGAGCTGTCAACTGATCACCACCTGGTGGTGAGTTGGATCCGATGGCAGGGGAGGAAGCCATTCAGACCTGGTAGACCCAAACGTATAGTGAGGGTGTGCTGGGAGCGTCTGGCTGAGGCCCCTGTCCGGGAGGTCTTCAACTCCCACCTCCGGAAGAACTTCAACCACATTCCGAGGGAGTCTGGAGACATGGAGTCTGAATGGGCCATGTTCTCCACCTCTGTTGTTGAAGCGGCAGCCCAGAGCTGCGGCCGCAAGGTGGTCGGTGCATCTCGTGGTGGCAACCCCCGAACCAAGTGGTGGACACCAGTGGTGAGGGGGGCCATTAAGCTGAAGAAGGAGTCCTATCAAGCTTGGTTGGCTTGTGGGACTCCCGAAGCAGCTGAGGTGTACCGGCAGGCCAAGCGGAGTGCAGCTCGGGTGGTTGCTGAAGCAAAAACCCGGGTATGGGAGGAGTTCGGTGAGGCCATGGAACAAGACTTTCGGTCGGCTTCAAAGAGATTCTGGCAAACTGTTCGGCGGCTCAGGAGGGGAAAGCAGCTCCCCGTCCACACTGTGTATGGTGCGGATGGGACACTGTTGACTTCAACTGGGGATATCGTCGGGCGGTGGAAGGAATACTTCGAGGATCTCCTCAATCCCACTGATACGCCTTCCACAGAGGAAGCAGGGTTTGGGGACGAGGGGGATGACTCGCCTATCACAGGGGCTGAGGTCGCCAAGGTGGTTAAAAATCTCCTTGGTGGCCGGGCCCCGGGGGTGGACGAGATTCGCCCCGAGTACCTCAAGGCCCTGGATGTTGTTGGGTTGTCATGGTTGACACGCCTCTGCAACATTGCGTGGAGGTCGGGGGCAGTGCCTTTGGCATGGCAAACCGGGGTGGTGGTTCCTCTCTTCAAAAAAGGGGACCGGAGGGTGTGCTCCAACTTTAGAGGGATCACACTCCTCAGCCTCCCTGGGAAGGTCTATGCCAAGGTACTGGAGAGGAGAGTCCGGCCGTTGGTCGAACCTCGGATTCAGGAGGAGCAATGTGGTTTTCGTCCTGGCCGTGGCACATCGGACCAGCTCTTTACCCTCTCGAGAATTCTTGAGGGTTCGTGGGAGTTTGCCCAACCAGTTTACATGTGTTTTGTGGACTTGGAGAAGGCATTTGACCGCGTCCCTCGTGGATTTTTGTGGGGGGTGCTTCGGGAGTATGGGGTATCGGGCTTGTTGTTACGAGCTATTCGGTCTCTGTACGACCGTTGTGAGAGTTTAGTTCGCATTGCCAACACTCGGTCGGAGTCATTCCCAGTGAGAGTTGGACTCCGCCAGGGCTGCCCTTTGTCACCGGTCCTGTTCATAATTTTTATGGACAGGATTTCTCGGCGCAGCCAGGGAATGGAGGGTGTCATGCTTGGTGACCACAGGATCTCATCTCTGTTGTTTGCAGATGATGTTGTCCTGTTGGCTTCATCCAGCAATGACCTACAGCTCTTGCTGGGACGGTTTGCCGCTGAGTGTGAAGCGGCTGGGATGAGAATCAGCACCTCCAAGTCCGAGTCCATGGTCCTCAGCCGGAAAAAGGTGGATTGTCCTCTCCGGGTTGGGGACAGGCTCCTGCCCCAAGTGGAGGAGTTTAAGTATCTTGGGGTCTTGTTCACGAGTGAGGGGAAAATGGAGCGAGAGATCGACAGACGGATTGGAGCAGCATCTGCAGTGATGCGGACGTTGTACCGGTCTGTTGTGGTGAAGAGGGAGCTTAGTTCTAAGGCAAAGCTGTCGATTTACCAGTCAATCTACGTTCCTACTCTCACCTATGGTCACGAGCTTTGGGTAATGACCGAAAGAACGAGATCGCGGATACAAGCGGCTGAAATGAGCTTTCTCCGTAGGATTGCTGGACTCACCCTCAGAGATAGGGTGAGGAGCTCAGTCATCCGGGAGAGGCTCAGAGTAGAACCGCTGCTCCTCCACATTGAAAGGAGTCAGTTGAGGTGGTATGGGCATCTGATTAGGATGCCTCCTGGACGCCTCCCACTTGAGGTGTTTCAGGCACGTCCCACTGGGAGGAGACCCCGGGGCAGACCCAGGACTCGGTGGAGAGACTATGTCTCCCAGCTAGTCTGGGAACGCCTTGGTATCCCCTCTGAAGAGCTGGAGCAGGTGGCTGGGGAGAGGGAAGTCTGGGCTTCTCTGCTTGAACTGCTGCCTCCGCGACCCGGACCTCCGGAAAAGCGGTAGAAGATGGATGGATGGATGGATGGATGAAGTTGTCAACTCTCTCATAGAATATTTTTTCAATTACAGTATCTTGGAAAATTGCGGCAATAGTGAAATTGGTCTATAGTTTGAGAATTCCCCTCTGTCACCTGTCTTGTATATCGGAATTACTTTAGCTATTTTCATTGCATTGGGAAATATACCTGTTTGGAGAGACAGGTTACAGATATACGTCAGTGGTTTCACTAAGCATTCAATAATAGTTTTGACTAAGAGCATGTCAATACCATCACAGTCCGTAGATGTTTTACTTTTAAATGATTTAACAGTTTCAATGACCTCTCTCTCGTCTGTGTTCTTTATGAAAATGGAGTCTTTTATAGCAGTGTTTTTGCTTATTGTTTCGCCTGTAGGTGCCGTAATGGGTATTTCTCGAGCCAAATTAGGACCATTGTTAACAAAAAAGTTATTAAATTCATCTGCAGGTGAAACTGCATTCACACTCTGAGTCGTTTTGTTTTTTGAAAAATCGGTTGGGTAGCTTGTATTTCTGTTTTTATTTCCAAGAATATTGTTAAGTATTGTCCATGTACTTTTAATATTGTCTCTGTTTTTCTCCAGTTCTTTACTGTAATAGTCTCTTTTACTGCATCTTATTATATATGTCAACTTATTTTTGTATGTTTTATACCGCTGCTCTGCTTCTTTTGTCCTTTTCTTTAGGAAAGCTTTATATAATAAATTTTTCTTTTTACACGCCTTTTGTAATCCTTTGGTTAACCATGGCTTATCAGCAAATTTATGTTTAGGCTTTTTCTTTACTAATGGACAATTTTTTTCATAAAGAGTGGTTACAATGTTTATAAATGTGTCATAGGCTTCATTTACATCTGATACATAGACTTTTGTCCAGTCTTGCTTCAGCAAGTCCTCTTTAAAAGAACTGATTGCATTTTGTGATTTGTATCTGGACGATTTTAAAAAATTTTCTGTATTGGCCCCCGTGTGGCCATGGATAAGTGCAAAGGTTGGCAAATGGTCACTTATATCATTTATCAATAATCCACTTTCTATTTTCTTATCAATAATATTAACAAACAGGTTGTCAATAAGTGTAGCAGTGTGAACTGTGATTCTACTGGGATGTGTTATTGTGGGATATAGACTCATGCTGTACATAGAATTCATGAACTCTGTAATTACATTTTGTTGATATGGATTTAGTAGATCAATATTGAAATCTCCACAAATTACTACCATTTTCTTACTAGTAATATTATTGTACAGCTCGACTAATTTATCTCTGAATGTCTCAATGCAAGTTCCCGGCGTTCTGTATATACAACTTATAATTAGATTTTTTGTTTTATCTTGGTCAATCTCAACAGTAACACATTCCAAAATCCCTGGTAGTGCAAAGGACATTCCATTTACAAGCTTACACCTATACAGGTCATCAATATACAGTGCAACACCACCACCCTTTTTTTGAGATCTGTTAATATGAAACATCTGATATCCCTCTATTGCCATCAGGGGAGCCTGCTCTTCATTAAGCCAAGTTTCAGAGACTGCGATAGCTGTAAATTTTCTGTCCAGCTGTTTTAAATAGTCCTGAATCTGTGGAAAGTTTTTGTTACGACTTCTGCTGTTGAAGTGTATTATTGATAGTTTACCATCTAGTTGCACTTGACTTTTGAATTGCTTTTCAGTGTAATATTCACAATGATTATGAATATTATTGAAAAAGTGGTTATCAGGATCAATATCATTCTCCATCTCTTGTAGTGTATGTTCAGCATAATGGCATATTTTCAGAGTTTGAATTTCCTCACTCTGTGTCAAATGACTTCCTCCAACTGGGGATAATTGATGTCTACTCAAGTCAGTCATAAGTTTTGTTTGTTTTTAGTTTTTGTTTTTTTTAAGTACATTGACATGGTGTCACAGAAGAACTATTCTTGCCGTGTGTGTGGATATGGATTATCATAGTCTCTTAATTTTCTTAATCAGTGTTCATCTATATTTATTTAAGTCAGTGATCTCTCTGATTATTATACTCTTTGCTTCCTCAGGTGTTCCATTTAGTTTGATCCAGACTCTACAATTTCTTGTCCATGTTGCCTGTATCTTATTTTGTCTTTTCAGCATCCGTGCTTGCCGTGCTATTTCAGCATTAGTTTTTGTTAGATGTTCATTTAGGTAAACTTCTGTTCCCCGTAGTTTTCTGGCCTGCCTCAGTATGTCATTCTTTATCCTTCTGTTCACAAAGCGCTTCACAATTGATTTCTTTGTTTTATTATCCTTTCTGGGTAAAGCATGACAGGCTGAAATTGCATTTGCTTCGACCTTTATATTTCTACTATCAAGGAACTGAAGCACCTGGTTTTCCAGGGAGACTGATTCACTTGCGGGAGCATCCTCACCTCTCAATCCTGCTGTAGCATGAGCATGTGATTGGTATTTAATGTCTAGTCCACTTATAATTAGATCATCCATACGAGAACATTGTTCAAGATCCTCGACGCGTCGCTCCAAGTCCGCAATTTTTTTGTCTTTTTCCTTAATTGTTCATTTTAATTCTCGGACTTCTTCCACTAGCCCTATTATTTTAGCCTGCTGACTAGCCACTTTGGTCAGTTCTTCTGACAAGAAGTTCAGAGATTTTTTGATCTCTTCCATTTCCTCCTTCTTTGGTGGCATTTTACTGACCTGTGGATAGTAAAAACAATCTCTGCTGGTGTCACCAGTATCCGATCCGACCGACCTCGAATCCAGCTGGGCCTCAGCTAGCCCCCTCCGCTGCTAGTCCCGTTGCAATTGAGCTCCTGTCCAGCCGGGGTACCGGCCGCTCCTCCACCGAGTCCCGCCGCCCGCCGCCGCTGTAGTTGAGCTCCGATCCTGCTCCTGTCCAGCTGGGGTCCTGGTAGTTCCTCCGCTGAGCCCTGCAACCTACCGCCGTCTTCCTCAGTAGATCCTCCGCTGAGCCCCACCACTGTAACTGGGCTCCGACTCAGGCTCTTTTCTGGCTGGGGCCCCGGTGGTCCTCCACTGGTCCCCGTCTCCCACCACCGCTGCACCCGAACTCCGATCCGGCTCCCGTCCAACTGTTGCCTCAGTTTTTCCCTTTTCGGTTTTTCCCTGGCTTGAGGCCAGAACTAGGAGTACACTGGCTTGTGCACTCCCTGTGGCTGGTGACCACTGAAAGTTTATTTAGATAGTAGCTTATTTAAACTAGAAAAGCACTCAGAGAGCGCATACCTCCGCCAAGGCTCCTTCAGTCTGTCATGGATCACCTCCAAAATGTAATGGGTTTGTGTGTAGGCCTAGAGCCACTTGTGGTGAAAACTGCATCAAAGTCTGTCCATTAGTTTTGGAGTATTGTGGGTGACACACTATGAGAAGAGCCTTGGCAGAGGTATGCACTCCCACATCATCACCAAAATGTAATGGGTTCCTCTGTAGGCCAAGAACCACCTGTGGTGAAAATTTCATCTAAATCCATCCAGTAGTTTTTGTGTAATCCTGCTGCACAAATACAAAAAAGCCCTTGGTGGAGGTATGCACTGTCAGATCATCACCAAAATCTAATCATCTGTTCCCCGTGCCATTACACACCTTTCCTGAAAATTTCGTCAAAATCTGTTCATAACTTTTTGAGTTATGTTGGTAACAGACAGACAGACAGACAAACAGACAAACGCCAGTAAAAACATTACCTCCTTGGCGGAGGTAAAAATGACCAAAAACTTGAGGTAATACAAAGATGACTGTCAAGTGGCAGGACTTGCATTTAGGACTCTAAATTCCAAAATTTTTAGGCTGACAATTGATTTGTGTAAAAAAAACCCAACCTTGATTACATGTTCTGTAGGTTCTGCAAAGATGTTTTTTTTTGTCTGTTTTAAACACCACATAGGGTTTTTTACATCTATTCCAGCACTAAATCTAACTGTCGACCTTAGTGTATTTTTCATTTTATTATTTTCATTGTAACTTGTGTAATAAAATTATAAAGAGCATCATGCACAAGTCCACTTGCACTCACACACATTGTTTTTGACCAATGATGACTGTGAAGCAGCTTCATCAGGACAAATTGCCCAAAGCCTGATAAAGGGGACAACAGCATAAGCCATTTATCTGAGTCTGCATCTACGCAATAGCAATTTGTGTGTGCATTTAAATCAACCTCAAATGGCTGATAGTTCAATTAGATGGACTGAGGCCTCCTCTGTGATTTAATAAGTGGCAATACAAAAAAGAATCTATCAATAAAAAAAAGGCCTTTGTCCTGCTGTGTTCTTTAGAATGTCTAAAACTTAGATGAAAACTATGTGCTATTGAAAGCCATGATTGGTGATCTGCTGTGAAGGTTAAACTGGAATGATGATCATCTGAGGCTAACTGTGTCAGGTTCCGCCTCCAGCAGAGCTGGAAAAATGAACTCTCAAGCAGGCTTAGTCCAGTGCAAACACAATTTATTAACAAAAAACTAAACACAGCACGGGGGCTGTGAATGTATCGTGAGCCAGCCAGGCTAGGAATGCTAACAAAGTAACGAGAGTACATATGTGACAAGAAGCCGAAGGGAAGTCCTGTATTAAGTTGCCGCAAGGAGGAAAGGAGGGTGGCTGGTATAAATAGGGGCAGAAATAAACTAAGCAAGGCACAGCTGAGACTAATAATGAACTAAACGATAACGTAAGGGAGAGAAACTGAAACAGGAAATGGAGTTACGATAAGACCACCAAACAGGAACAAAACACTGGAGCATTTCATAATAAGAAGAACTAAGAATAAACAAGGAATACTTTCAAAATAAGAGTGTGGACATGGTCAGCAACCATGTCCAGACCATGACAGTGCCCCCCCCCTCTTTAAGGGCAGAATCCAGACACCCCTAGGACAGAAAAAAGCCCCCCCCCCCCCCAAACCAAGTGGGTGGAGGGGGACTCAGGACTAGAGGGTTAGAAATTTTATACCCCCATAGCAAGAATTCAGGACTGAGCAGGAGGAAAAACAGTCTGTTGAGTGGTTGACCAGAGTCCAAGCACCACCAGACGAAAGGAGACAGTCTGTCTGGAGGCTGACCAGAGTCAATGGGCCCCCAGATGGGCACACACAGTCTGTCAGGAGGCCGTCCAGAGTCCATGACCCACCTGATGGTAGAACACAAGCCATCAGTTGGCTGACCAGACTCGGAAGCCAGCCAGACTGAGGCAAAGGAAGCCCCAGGAGGCCGACCAGGGGACGTTTCTGGTGAAAGTGATGGAGCACGCATCTCAGGGAGGGAAGGCAATGAAGCTGGAGCGTGCACCTCTGGGAAAGAAGAAGAAAGAGCTGGAACCTCATCGGATGAGGACGATGAAGCATGGGCTTCCTGAGGCCCCCCCCCCCCCCCCAGACATAGCCACCTCGGAGAAGAGCAGGAGGTTGGTATGGTGTCACCACACAGCAGAGAGAGCTCAGCAGCAGACGGGAGCTGCAACTGGGTCTCCCCGCCAGGCAATATAAAGAAGAGGACTTGACTTAATTTCTGCTCCAATCCTGGCAAGGACCCAGGCGGCTCTGTTGCTGGGATGACGACAACCTCAGGAGAAACTGCTGGAAGGATGACGACCTATGGAGAAACTGCTGGAAGAATGACAACCTCAGGAGATGCTGTTGGAATGATGACGACCTCAGGAGATGCTGTTGGAATGATGACAACCTCAGTAGACGCTGGCGGAACAGCAGGCGAGGTGGTCAGGAGCAGAGCAGCAGGTGAGGCAGTCTGGAGCTGAGCAGCTGATGGAGAATACTGGAGCTGAGCAGCCGATGGAGAAGGCTGGAGCAGAGCAGCAGATGGAGAAGACTGGGGAAGAGTAGGAGATGGAGAAGACTGGGGCAGAGCAGCTGACAGGAAGGTCTGGAGTGGAACAGCAGACAAGGAGCTCTGGGACAGAGAAGCTGGCAGAACAGCTGATGTGGAGTTTGGTGACGAAAAGGCTGGCGGACCAGCTGATGTGGAGCTCAGGGATGGAGAAGCTGGTAGAACAGCTGATGTGGAGCTCAGGAGGGAAGATGCAGCTGTGGTGGAGCACAGGTAAGGAGTGGGAACTGTACTGGAACACAGGTCACGGGAGGCAGCTGCAGGAGCGCTCTGGAATGGTGGAGATGCAGCTACTGGAGGAGTGGAGCTCAGCGGAGAAGAGAGGACAAGAATGGGTGAAGGCAGGAGAATAGAGGTGGCAGTAGAGATAGGTGGTGAGGGCTCAGCAGCAGTAGGTGGCTGCTGCTGAGGCCCCTCACTAGGAACAATGCAAGACTCATTACTCACAGATGTTAAAAAATGAGAAGAGAGTACTTGCTTTGACCCCTGCTCCCCTGCCACTGACTCTGCCGCTGGAGACCCAGACGAATCCCTCTGGGTTGCTGCGGAGTTCGCCTGGCGAAGAGCAGCTGGAACGTGGCGAGAAGCTGGGACTGGAGCTGGAGAAAGGCGGTGAGATGGAACCGGAGCTGGAGAACTGTGTGGAGCCGGGGCTGGAGAGTGGTGGACAGCCGGTGCTGGCACTGGTGACTGACAAGGAGAAGGGACTGAAGCTGGTGAGTGGTGCAAAGCTGATACTGGAGCTGAAGAATGGTGAGGAAAGGGTTCCGGGGCTGGAGAGTGGCGAGGAGCTCAAGACGTTGGAACCAGGGGACACTTCATCATCGGCACAGGTTCGGACGTACAGGGAGAGCTTTTCACCAGCCTGTGGAGTGACCATTGTAGGTTTGAGACAGAAATGAGAACTCTCTTCAGTTGGGGGAAACTCTGCAAACTAGGGAAGTTTCAATAATAGTCTTCGCCACTTCAAAAAAAGGCCATAGCTTACTCTGGAGAGTGGGAGCTGTGGGCAAGAGAAATAAAGTCCTCAACTTCCCGGACTGCCCAACACTGCTCTGTGCTAAGTCCCATCCCTACAAGGGCCGTGCCTGCTGAGTCCGTTTCTGGCAGCGACATACTGTCAGGTTCTGCCTCCGGCAGAGCAGTAAAAATTAACTCTTAAACAGGCTTAATCCAGTGCAAACACAAATTATTAAAAGGACTAAATACAGTAGGGGGGATGAGAATGTAACACGAGCCAGCTAGGCTACGAATGCTAACAAAGTAAAGAGAGTACATACGTGATGAGAAGCCGAAGGGAAGTCCTGTATTATGTTGCCGCAAAGAGGAAAGGAAGGTGGCAGATACAAATAGTGACAGAAATAAACTAAACAAGGCACAGCTGAGACTAATAATGAACTACACATTAACATAAGGGAGAGAAGCTGAAACAGGAAATGGAGCTATGATAAGATGGCCAAACAGGAACAAAACACTGGAACATTTCACAATGAGAGGAACTAAGAATAAACAAGCACTTCCGGTTATGGCGGCCACGTAGGAAGACGTGTTTCACACTGCTCTGCTCATAAAAATAAAAATTTTACTAAAACTCTCTTAATTGGAACAAAAACCCATCCCAGAGTTTTGGCGCGGATATGGTAAAGACCAAGGTTGGAAAATTAGGTGGAGGAAAAGGTAATTCGACAAAACAACCCAAGCTAACAGACTTCCACGCTCGAGGTGAAACAGAAAAAACTCCAGAGGCAATGGCGGAGGAGGGAGCCAGCGGCGGAGCGGGAACTGCTGAAGAGGGGACAAACGTAGTGCTCACTGCCATCAACTCCATGAGAACAGAGTTTTCATCTAAATTTGATGGGATTATAGCAGCGATAGAAGGTATGAGAAAGTAAATAAATGACTGCATGGAGCGAGTGTCACAGGTGGGGCTCCAAATTTCAAGCACTGAAGATGACGTCACCAGCCTGCAATCTAAACTGCAAACATTGGAATCAAAATGCAAAAGTCTGGAAGATAATGTCCTAGACTTGGAATCCCGCTCGCGACGGAATAATTTGGGGCTGGTGGGCCTCCCAGAGGGAGCGGAGGGACAGGACCCATATTCCTTTTTGGAAAAGTGGATTCCAGAAGCGCTGAATAACGCGGATCTGCAGTCATCGGTCGTTTTAGAGAGAGCTCACCGAATCGGCCCACCGAGAGATAATAAGACGCCACCGAGGATGCTGATTATGAAGTTCCTCAACTACAGAGACAAGATGACAGTCACCAATGCGGCACGAGCTAAAGGAGAAATTAAATACCAGGATCAACAGGTGCAGTTCTATCCGGACTTGGCCACAGGAATTCAACAATTAAGGAGGCAGTTCGACCCGGCCCGCAAAGAGCTGCGCAACCTAGGGATTCGTCATGGAGTAATTTATCCGGCAAGACTGCTGGTCACATATAAGGGGAGAACCCACACCTTCAAGACCCTCAAGAGGCGCAGGAGCTCATTAAGCAAATCCAAAAGGAAACTGGCGGGAGCTAAGCATGAACATGACAAAGGTAGAACATTTAAGCATTTGTACAGACATCTGATTGATCTGAAACATATAACATGTCTACAAAATACAGACTGTATTTAAAAAAAAAAAAAAAAAGCTATGATGTACCAAGTTGCTACAAAACTTTGAAGTTATGTTGAAAAAACTACAGAAGAGAGTTAATGTTATAAGAATAGTAGTAGTGTCAGGGTGATTGAGAGGAGAAAGAGAGAGTGGTTTGATTGATCCTCACAGGTGTGGAACAGTCACGAGCTATAATGGGAGACGGAATTTTTTGATTTTGGGCTGCACGGTGGCGCAGTGGTTAGCACTGCGGCAGCACAGTTTACCCTTGGCCGGGGGATTGTGGGGATCGTGGGATCGTGGGTTCGATCCCAGCCCCCGACCAACAGTGATCTGTGTGGAGTTTGCATGTTCTCCCCGTGTTGCGTGGGTTTACTCCAGGATTTCTCCGGTTTCCTCCCACATGCCAAAGACATGCATGTTAGGTTAATTGGCTGTTCTAAATTGTCCCTAGATATCTGTTTCCTATAGGCCCTTAGAATAGAGGGTTAGTATTAATGAAAGCGCTTTGAGTGATCTTTCTGACTAGAAAAGCGCTATATAAGTGCAGGTTAGTTAGTTAGTTAGTTAGTTAGATTTTGGGGGGATTACCACGAATATGGGGAAAGGGAATTTGTTTTTGTTTAGTTTGTAGGATGAATGTTCTATCATCCATGTTTTTGCTTCCCTGTAAGAGTATGTTCATATTGCAAGGTAATCTCAAACTTCTTATTGATCATAGATCAAACCGTTAATCTTAATTTAACTTCATGGAATTGCAGAGGTCTACAAAATCTTAAAAAACTTAAACAAGTTATGAATAAAATAAAAGACATAGATTCAAAAATTGTATTTTTACAAGAAACTCATCTATTAGAGGAGGATGTAAAAAGAATTAGGAGAAGATGGCAAGGTAACGTGTTCACCTCATCATTTTCATCCCGAGCTAGGGGAGTTATGATTCTCATACATAAAACAGTCCCATTTCAAATGAAAAATGTAATTAGAGACAAATTTGGAAGATATCTAATCATCCATGGATCTTTGTTATTAGAAAATATAAATCTGGTGAACTTATACGGCCCCAATATTGATGATCAAAACTTCTTTGTTAATTTATTCCTCACTTTATCATCACTTACAGGGCAACATATAATAGCAGGGGATTTTAATTGTACATTGAATCCCAGTATAGATAGATCAACAGGACTGGACTGTACGCACAATGGATGTAGGATGACCATTAATCATTTTATGAAAGAATTGAGATTGCTAGATATATGGAGAGAAATGAAACCACAAGTCAAAGCCTATTCTTGTTATTCTAATACCTATAAGACATTCTCACGTATTGACTACTTTTTGATCTCTACAAAATTAAGGTCCAAGATTCAAAACTGTTTCTATGATAACATTGTGATCTCTGATCATGCACCCTGCTGTCTACTATATGTAGATAAGAAATTGACAAAGGACCCAGTTAGGTGGCATTTTCAACATAAATGGCTTCAGGATGAGGAATTTGTTAAATACATAGAAAAACAGATAGATGAGTTCTTTGATATCAATACTACACAAACAACGGCATGTATAAAGTGGGAGGCTTTCAAAACTTTTATTAGGGGGCACATTATTAGTTATACAGGTTCAAAATCTAAGAAGACCCCAGAGGAGAGAGTCCAATTGGAACGTAAAATAAAAATTCTTCAAGAAAAGGTATATGCAGGAAGCAACCCACAGTTAGAGAACGAATTACTGATTCTGAGAGCTGAATATGACAAAAAATCAGCGAATAGAGCTGCCTCGAGTCTTCTAAGATTGAAGCAAACTTTTTATGAACAAGGTGAAAAATCAGGAAAATTATTGGCATGGCAGATTAAACAATTAGAATCTAAAACACCAATTACCAGTATTATAAGTAACGGACAGGTAGTTATAAATCCTTTAGAAATTAATAGTTCCTTTAGAGAATATTATGAAAAACTATATGATACAAAAAATGAAACTGACTTAACAAAACTAAATGGGTTTTTGGGTGGATTATCTATACCATGTATTCCAAATGAAAACAGGGAGCTACTGGAGTCTAAAATTAGTCAAGAAGAAGTTGGGCAAGCCATTGATAATATGAAATCAGGGAAAAGAGCAGGACCAGATGGTCTTCCAGTTGACCTCTATAAAAAATTTAAGAATAAATTAATAAAACCACTGTTGGAAATGGTTTTAGAAGCATTTCAGAATGGTAATTTACCACCATACATGAATAATGCCTTAATTATACTGTTGCCAAAACCAGGTAAACTCCCTAATAAATGTGAAAACATGAGACCAATAAGCCTATTAAATGCTGATCTTAAAATAATCTGTAAAATTTTAGTAAAACGATTACAAGAAATATTACCAAATATTATTAACCAAGATCAGAATGGCTTTATAATGGGAAGACAAGGCTTCCATAATGTAAGAAGACTATTTAATATTATTTATTCCAATAAAGAAGCACCGGATACAGCTCTCCTATCATTGGACGCCAAAAAGGCCTTTGATAGGGTCGAATGGCCCTATCTTTTTGAAGTCCTACAAAGGTTTGGACTTGGAAATAATTTCATAAAATGGGTCCAGATAATATCCAATAATGCTACAGCAGAAATCCTAACAAACAGCAATATCTCAAAATCAATAAAAATCAATAGAGGATGTCGACAAGGCTGTCCACTTTCACCCTTATTATTTACTATGGCAATTGAACCTTTAGCGATGGCAGTACATTTACATCCACAAATATATGGAATTAAAGTAGGACCAACAGAACATAAAATCTCCCTGTATGCCGATGACATAATTTTATTTATGTCGAATTTTAAAAAAACAATTCTGACCTTGTTAGATTTAATAAAGAACTTTGGGGATATATCAGGATATAAAATAAACAAAACAAAATCTTCAATATTAATGCTAAATGAGACCCAGAGAAATCATCCAGCTCCTGAGGTAAACCAATTCAATGTTGTAAATCAGTTTAAATATTTAGGAATTCAAATTTTGCCTAAGCTAGAATCAGTCGCTAAATGCCAACTATGAAGCCTTAATGACAGATATTAATGAGTTACTTCAGAGAAGGATGTCAGTACCAATGTCGATGATCGGGAGAATTAATATACTTAAAAGTAATATCTTTCTTACCAAAAATACTTTATTTATTTCAAAACATTCCTTTACCACCACCTTCCCATCTATTCTCAAGAATTAAAAAAAAGTTAGTGGAATTTATATGGAACAATAGGAAGGCTAGATTACGTTTGTCCTTACTATATTTAACATTTGATCGTGGAGGTCTGAAATGTCCAAGCTTCATGTTGTATTACTGGTCAGCACAACTGAGGTCTATGGCATATTATTTTTCATCAAATGATCTTCCTCACTGGACTGAAATGGAATCATACAATTTACCTTTACCTCTTTCCTTATTCATATACTCAGACTCGGCTAAAAAACTACAGAAACAAGTTAAAAATCCAATTGTAAAGCACATGATCAAAATATGGTGTGAAACCAAAAAATATTTAAAAGAACCACACTCACTGTCACAATTTAGCCCAATATGGGGTAATCAATATTTTACACTAGGGAGAGCGGATACTGTATTTAAAATATGGAATTTAAAAGGGATTCAAAAGATTCAAGACTTATATTTGTCACGCTCAGATAACATAATGTCTTTTGAAGAACTGAGGATTCAATTCAATCTTAATAGAACACACTTTTTTAAATATCTTCATCAAATCAAAATAATGCTCTCACCTGACCTACTTATTCATTTTTGGAAAAAAAATTGATGAAAGATAGTAAGAGAAAGGGTATTATTTCAGAGTTTTATAACTCATTGACACTATTCTCAAGTGAAAACTCACAGAAAAGACTGAATTACTGGAAAGAAGACTTGCAAATTGAAATTTCAGAGGAACAATGGGAAATGGCTTGTGCAGGAGCTCAAACCAAATCAATAAATGTACGTCTTAAACTGATACATTTTAAATGGTTAATGCGGATGTATGTTACACCAGTGGAATTAAATAGATATAACAAAAACATACCAGATACATGCACAAAATGTATGGAAAGTAAAGGAACCCTATTTCACTCTTTATGGGAATGTAGAAAAATCAGAATGTTTTGGGAAGAGGTGAGGGTAACAATCGAAAAAATAATTTCTAAACAAATCACATTGAACCCTAAACTGTTTTTTGGGGTCTGTATCCAGAAAAACATAACTTTAATAAGAGTGAAAGAGCATTCATAGACCTCGGTTTGCTTAATGCCAAAAAATGTATTGCACTACTGTGGAAAAAGACTCATAGACCAGATGTGACTCAGTGGTTAAGACAGATGTTAACAAACCTCCCACTAGAAAGAATAATATATATACTGAAATCAAAGGAAAATGTGTTTGAGAATATATGGAGACCTTTCATTGATTATGTAAAGAACTTAAACATAACATCTGAAGAAGAAGGTGAATGATATGTGTGGACCTTGCAAATTCCAAGCTGGTGAATGTATATTATGTATTCTTATGTAATAGATTACCTAGACTAAACAGAGGAGCATTGTTGTTGACTTGTGTTTGTTAATGGCTGTTGTTGTTTTTATTACACTTTTTTTGGTTATTGTTCTTTTTCATTTTTAAATTACTTTTGTGTTAGTGTCTGACTGTTTGTGCCATGTTTGTAAAAAAAAAGGTTCAATAAAAAATATTGTGGGAAAAAAAAGAATAAACAAGGAATACCTTCAAAATAAGAGTGTGAGCATCGTCAGTGACCATGTCTAGACCATGACAAACTGTTTCTTCACTGAGTAGCGCTGATCCCTGATTAAACACACAAGAACACAGAGGACAGGCTAAGAGGAAGATAACAACTGTCTCAAATGTATAGAGATTCAGCACACAAAACGGTCACGAACCTGCATCACCGGAACCTTATGCAGCTCATATTCAGTGACTTACTGTGACGTTGACAAACTAGACAAACTAGGTCTGATAAACCCGTCCCGAAGTAATGAAGAGACCTTCATCTCCCTTTTTGTACATGTATATACAGACATGGACAAAATTGTTGGTACCACTCTGTTAATGAAAGAAAAAAACACAATGGTCACAGAAATAACTTGAATCTGACAAAAGTGGTAATAAATAAAAATTCTATGAAGATTAACCAATGAAAATCAGACATTGCTTTTGAATTGTGGTTCAACAGAATTATTTTAAAAAACAAACTCATGAAACAGGCCTGGACAAAAATGATGGTACCCTTAACTTAATATTTTGCTGCACAACCTTGTGAGGCAATCACTGCAATCAAACGATTTCTGTAACTGTCAGTGAGACTTCTGCACCTCTCAGCAGGTATTTTGGCCCACTCTTCATGAGCAAACTGCTCCAGTTGTTTCAGGTTTGAAGGGTGCCTTCTCCAGACGGCATGTTTCAGCTCCTTCCACAGATGTTCAATAGGATTTAGATCAGGGCTCATAGAAGGCCACTTTAGAATAGTCCAGTGTTTCGCTCTTAGCCATTCTTGGGTGTTTTTAGCTGTGTGTTTTGGGTCATTATCCTGTTGCAAGACCCATGACCTGAAACCAAGCTGTCTGACACTGGGCAGTACATTTCTCTCTAGAATACCTTGATAGTCTTGAGATTTCATTGTACTGATGTACCTTGACCTTGGAGTTCACCATGAATGTGTTTAGAGGTTGTTCTGGGCTCTTTTGTTACCATTCGTATTATCCGTCTCCTCCTGCGGCCACATCCAGGGAGGTTGGCTACAGTCCCATGGATCTTAAATTTCTGAATAATATGTGCAACTGTAGTCACAGGAGCATCAAGCTGCTTGGAGAAGGTTTTTTTTTGTTTTGTTTTGTTTTTTTTGATTTTGTATACTTTATTGATCCCCAGAGGGGAAATTGAGGGTATCCACCTGGATGGATGAAGCAGCCATGGTACGGCACTATCCCTTAACCATTCACACACACATTCACACCTAGGGCCACTTTAGAGTCTCCAATTAACCTAACCCGCATGTTTTTGGCCTGTGGGAGGAAACCAGAGAAATCCCAGAGTAAACCCACGCAGATACGGGGAGAACATGCAAACTCCACACAGATCACTGTTGGTCAGGGGCTGGGATCGAACCAGGGATCCCATGGCCAAGGGTGAGTTGCTGTGCTGGTGCAGTGCTAACCACTGCGCCACCGCACCGCCCGCCGGTCTTATAGCATTTACCTTTAACATGCTTGTCAATAATTTTCTTTCTAATCTCTTGAGACAACTGTCTCCTTTGCTTCCTCTGGTCCATGTTGAGTGTGGTACACACCATGTCAGCAAACAGCACAGTGACTACTTGTCACCCTTTATATAGGCCGACTGACCGATTATAAGTTTGTAGACACCTGTGATGTTAATTAGAGGACACATCTTGGTTGAACATGTCCCTATGGTCACGTTATTTTCAATCTTTTCTAGGGGTACCATCATTTTTGTCCAGGCCTGTTTCATGAGTTTGTTTTTTAAAATATTTCTGTTGAACCACAATTCAAAAGCGTTGTCTGATTTTCATTGGTTAATTTTCATAGAATTTGTATTTATTACCACTTTTGTCAGATTCAAGTTATTTCTGTGACCATTGTGGGTTTTTCTTTCATTAACAGAGGGATACCAACAATTTTGTCCACGTCTGTATCCTTGGTCTACAGAGAGCTGAAAAAACCTGTACTCATAGCTTGTAACCTTTGAGCTACTCCTTGACCTTGAGCACAACCTGAATGCAGGCTCACGTGAGGATCATTGTGTGTGAAATCAGTGAGTTTTAGAACAACTGCCTAGGACAGGGGTTGGTAAGCCGCAGTTCCAGAGCTGCATGCGGCCCTTCAGACCCTATGCTGTGGCTCCCTGCAGTTATATCTCAAAACACATTGAAATTAATGAAGGTTATTTTAATTATTTCATTTTTCAAATTATTGTTTATTGGATACATTTTTCAACTGAAACACATACTTTTATGGATGTAAAATATATTCTAAACTATTTATGTTTTCTCCGAGCATGTGAAAGGCATGGAGAGCCCAGCATCTTTCTGCTTATCCTCCCCCACCCTTAGTAAGACATGGACAAATCCAGAAAAAGTAATATCACTGAGTAAAAATAGAGAGTTTAATTGTGTGGACAGATTCATTTGTGTTCATGTGTGTTTGTTACCTGGTAAGAATTTCTCCACAAGAACACAAACAATGAAAAAAAAAAAACCATCTGCCTCATCGGTGTCTCATCATCATCCGTATTTATTTTTGACAGGACACAATTAGTCTCTCAGTTGGGGTGGGTCCTGGTTGACTGCACTTCTCAGAGTCCCACTCTAGTGGTTCCTGTCCACTGGTTCAACCTGGGCCAGTTGCAGCTTGACCTGATCCATACAGACACCCTCTAGCCATGTCTTCTTCGGTCTTCCTTGATCTCTGCTCCTACCAGGATCAACCTCCATGACTTTCTTAATCCACCCAACAGTCCTCTCTACATGGCCAAACCAATGGAAACAGCACGTGTGGAGCACATCCTCGAGGTCATCCAGCTGCAACCTAATCAGGAGTGCTTGCGAGCTGACCTCATCCTCAGTGAAGACGCCACACATCCAGTGGATCATGGCCCTGTCACTCCGCCGCAGACGGTTAAGACAAGTGGCAGTCATGGTCGGTGTCTCGCCGGCGTGCAGCAACATGCTCCTCATGCAGGAGGAGTTGTAGATACAGCCTTTAGAGGTTGGTGAGAGCCAGCGGGTCTCGAGAATTGGGAGCACTTGCCTGAACTTGTTCCAGGCAGCCTGGCATCTCGTGATGGTGGCAAGCTCAGATCCACCACCAGCAGGGAGCATGTCACCCAGGTAGCAGAAAGATGCCACCACTTCCAGCTTGTTGTCACCACCAACCATTTGTGTCATAAGTTGACCATCGATTGGCCTGGCTTCTCCATGATAGTGCTTACATCGAAAATGTTGGTCATACGCCCGGCCACCAGTGAGTCCACTGCACCTCTTGTGCACCCATCTCAAGCAGCCACTGCAAAAGACAGAGCCATGGCTAGTGCCGGTGAGACACACAGCACATGGATACTTGCTGGACTTCTGGAGAAAATCCAGGCCTGGGCCAAAGACCATGATCTTAGTCTTTCCCATGTTTACATGAGGGCCTTTTCCACTAGCACGCTTTAGCGCGACACGGGACGGCTCAGCACGCTTTGTACGCTTTTCCACAAGCCCCAACACGGTTTAACAGCCGCGATTCTCAGCCCCGCTGCAGGGCAGGGTACAGCAGTGCTGAGCTGTGCCGTGTTGTGACGTTAACAGACTGGTCGCCACTGATTGGTCAGGTCGTAACCGGCGCTGATTGGTCAGGTTGTAACCGCCCCTCTCCTCCTCCTCATCTACCAAATCTTCACGACCTTCTCAATAAAGTTTTTGAAAAAAAAAAAAAAAAGAATCTTCGCGACCGCCTTTACTCAGCACGCAACCACTGTTGGCGGTTCCTTTTCAGTGTATTGCTGTGCTATTTTCATTTATTCTCTATCAAAAATGGCTTCGCGTAATAAGGGTGTTCCATGGACCAATAAGGAGCTGCAGTGTCTGCTCACTGCATTGTCAGACGAACGTATTCAGCGCGAGTTAGACGGAGCCGCCCGGAATGAAAAAATATACCGGGAGGTCTCGACATCGGAGTCCTTTAACGGTGAGTTTTAATTTTTTTTTATTGTGCGTTTTTTCGCAAATATATTCGGTAAGACGCTCAGTTTATTTATGCAATAAAAAAGCTGTTCATTTGTGGATGATCGCTGCTTTATTGCAGCACACTGCGGACTAAAGCTTTTATTGTAATTATTCATGTGAACAATACGCTGAAATAAGCTTATGTGTTCTTGTTAAAAACTATTGTCTTTTCTGTATATATTGCACTTTCGTGCTGTATTTTATTGTGTGCATTTTCCTCGTAGAATCATCCCACGCGTCCGCCGCGACAGCCCGTCCGGATTAATTCAACCGAGCCTTCCTGAACCAGAGCTGGCAGAGACTCCTTCATTCTACCGAGCCTCAGCACTCAGTGGTCGGCGGGTATAAAATGTCGATTAACCTTCATGTTGTGTTGCAAAGTTTTTTTTTATTTTAATATTTTGTATATAATAAAATGGAATTGTTTTGGAAAGTGTGGTTTGTCTGTTATAACACTGAATTATAAAACAGTATAATTACATAGAAATTCCATTGCCTAGTCTGATCAAAATGATGCTGAGGGTCAACCATTGTAAAGGTAATGTAATTTTTAACTAGACCAAAAAAGAAATCTTTTTGTAAGCTTTCTGTTCTTTTTATTGAAATATCATAAAAAATTAGCACCAAGTCAAAGGTACAAGTATATGTAAATTGAATGTTCTATCGGCATTCCAAATTCAGAGATTTACAATACTTTAGAAGGAGTGTAGCATCATCTAAACGGAAAATAATAATACTGTTGTTCCAAACGTTGACCTGAAGGTGAAAAACATGAATTTTTTTAATTCAGTACATCCAAAATGCCCTAGGATGTGGTGTTGGACAGTGTGCCACCGTCTCATTATTTAATATGAATAAAAACAAGTTTCAGCTCATTATTTCTAGGTCATTTGGCAGTTAATTCAAAACAAAAGTGACTTGTGTTGTTGCAGCTTAATTATTAGATAAAATTAATTGTGAGATAAAACCACAGAGCGAGCAAGGCAATAATCCTTGGATCCTCCATTTTTTGTCTCGTGTAAATAAGGACTCAGTCCGGTGCGTAACATCACGGGAGTGTGGCCCCGCCTCGCTGAGAATCTGCTGCTGCCCCGCTTCTAAAACCTCCTAACACAAACCATCACAGCACAAGCACAACACCGTGCTAATGGAGACAGAAGCATTCCGAGCCGTACGGAAGTGAATCGAGCCGTACCGAGGTGTGCTGGGCTAGTGGAAAACAGGCTATGGAGATGTCTGCAGATCCATAAAATCTCTTAAATGTGATTATCTAAAATCACTGCCTTAATTATCCTTAAAAATGAGAAACAATCCTTGAATTCCTGCTCAATAACCTTAAAATGCGCTATAACTACTGAATTCACCAGACATGATGGAGTCTGAATTAGTGTGAATTTATTTTCCCCATCACAACTCAATGCTTCCTGAGTTATTTAAAAATAAAAGCCTACTACAGCAATTCAATTTTCAGAGTGTTTTTTTTATGTTATGTGCTTTTATTACAAAACACGTCAACCAGATATACTGTACTTGTCTGAAATCAGCAACCTACAGCCGACAGTTTTCCCTCACAATCTGTAAATATAAAAGAAAAAAATAGTAAAAGGAGTTCAAATGAGTGAAAAGAGAAGAGATAAGATTCTCTGAGTGATGTAGAGGTGAGTCTTACATCTTACGGATGTTTTCAACTTCAAGGATAACTGCTAGCTTCTTACCTGATGTTAATGGAATTCTGGGCAAACAGTGAATTATGTGCAGACTGTCTCAATGGCATGCATTTTTAAATCGTAAAGACATAACGTGTTTTTTCACTCTGCTGTAATTATTTCTAATTGGCTTAATTTGCACCAAATGATTGTTTAAAGTAATATTAATCAGAAAGTTGTTTAGTACTATTTTTGTTTGATTCCAAAATAAATAAAGATTGTGGAAAAGTTATCAGACAACCAATCCACTAGTTATCAAATGGAGAGAGTCCAGAGAACAGGTGAAGGATACAGATTTATATTATATTAATATATTTGAATCAGGATATATAAGGACCGTCTCTTCAGTGCTCCTACGCTGGCTCGTTTGGGTATACTGCCTCGCAGCTAAAACAACGCAAGTTTTGACTTTAACCTTAGGTGACGTTCTCGCACTCACCTCTCTCCCTTTCTCCTTCTCTCTTCCTCAGGTTGCTGCCATCGGTGCGGGTGCATCTTCGGGGACTGCGTGCACTCACCTGCCCCATCATCCACACTCTGCTGCAATCTCTTCCACCCAGTCAGGCACCATCAGCTCATCCCGTTTCACCCTGCTGGTTCGTCTCTTCCCCGCTGGGGTCCCTGCCAGTTCTCAGTTCGTTCCATGTAAGTGGCAGTTTGGCTGGCCAATCTCCAGTCTCTGTTCCTCTACTCACAGCTCTCATCTCTCTCTCCACAGGCCCATTCCTCTGGCGAGTGACGTTTTCTCTAGCTGTTCTCCGGAGCCTTTTTTGAAATTTAATAAACTTTCAAATGTGTTTGTGTTGTTTGGAGTGTTTCTGTGTTGCTGCACTTTGCACGTGAGCTGTCCTAGTAATAAATCATGACAGAACGAGCCAGCCATAACCTCGGCTCAGCAAGTGCAGCAGCATCGAAGCAATCTCTGCTGGATCGCTTAGACGCGACCGAAAGGCAGGTGGCCGTGGTAGCCCAGCAGCTGCAGACCATTACACAGCAGTTGGGCACGGTTACCCAACATTTGGCTAACTTGGCTCCCGCGGCTCTTCCCGCTCCTCCGGCTCCCGTTGTCCAATCCACCGTTCGCTGTACGACCTCCATTCCCACTCCTGCCCCGTATGCGGGGGAGGTGGGGGGGGGTGTAAGGAGTTCTTATGCCATGTGCAGCTATATCTGGAGCAGGTGGGGGGGAGTACCCGGGAGACTCCTGGAAAATTCATTTTATGATCCTTTTGCTTCGGGGCCGGGCCCTTAGCTGGGCCCGGTCCATCCTCGACAGTCCCAAGGGCACAAGTTACACGTTTGAATGATTTGTGGCCGAGTTCACCCGCGCTTTCCATCACACAGAGAGTCAAGAGAACATTATGAGCCGCCTGTTGTCACTCCGCCAGGGCACTCGGTCAGCTGCCGAGTACTCAGTGGAGTTCCGGGCCGAAGCGGCGGAATCGGGGTGGGACGAAGTTGCTTTGTGCAGCGCGTTCCTCTTCGATTTGAACGCTGACCTCCGCAATGACCTGGTGGTCCATGCAGTCCCTGACTCTTTGGACAGGTTAATTGATCAAGCTGTCAGTTTAGATAACCGCTACCACGAGCGCACGAAGGAGCAGCAGTCTCCTTTCGCCCGTTCGCTGTGCGAAAGCCCGTCGTGGCTACTGACGCAGGGGGCGCTAGTTCTCCTCCCGAGCCGATGGAGCTCAGTCGGTTTCGGCTGACCAACGAAGAGCGTCAGCAGAGGAGGAGGGCTGGCGCGTGCATGTATTGCGGCTCTGTGAAGCACAAACTGCATGATTGCCCCTGGGAGCCAAAAGACGCAGCCCATCAGTAACTGTGGGGGGTCTGGCTGGCGGGACCAATCTTACTCCCCACTGTAATTTCTCTATTTTGGCCCTCGTCCAATTACCGGGGGTTGAGAAGAGGGCTATGGCATTGGTGGACTCAGGGGCCGAGGGAAATTTCATCTCATCCCAACTCGTTCGGGACTTGGGTATTCCTACTCTCAAATTGCCCAAACCTCAGAACGTCACCACCATATCAGGCCAAAAGATCGCAGTAGTCACTGAGCGCACGGCACCCGTCACTATCCTTCTTTCCGGGAAACATTGGGAGGAACTTTCGTTCTTCCCATATTCATTCTCCCCGATGGTCCTTGGTTACCCATGGCTCCGGAGGCATAATCCCATTATCAATTGGGCCCAAAACTCCATCTCCTCCTGGAGCCCATATTGTTTCACTTCCTGTTTCAGTTTGGCTGAGTGTTCACCGTCTCTCCCCATTTCCTCTCCTCCGGCCGAGCCGCCAGACCTCAGTCTTGTCCCCAAGATCTACCATGACCTGGGGGAGGTTTTCAGCAAATTGAGAGCACTGTCGCTTCCTCTTCATCACTCTCATGACTGCGCTGTTGAGCTCCTCCCAGGGGCGAGGCTGCCATCCAGTTGGCTCTATAACATTTCTGGCCCGGAGAGAGAGGCGATGGAGAGATACATAAAAGACTCTCTGAATGCCGGCCTTATTCGGCCATCTTCGGCTCCACTCGGAGCGGGGGGTTTTTTTGTTGGAAAGAAGGACAGGTTGCTTCGCCCGTGCATTGACTACCGAGAATTAAATGCGATCACTGTAAAGGACAAATACCCTCTGCCGTTGATCAATTCCGTGTTCTAGCTCTTTCAGCACATGCGAGTTTTCACCAAATTAGATTTGCGTAATGCTTACAACTTAATCCGTATTCGCGAAGGGGATGAGTGGAAGACGGTGTTTAAGACTCATCTGGGGCAATTCGAATATTTGGTCATGCCGTTTGGGCTCACCAACGCTCCTGCTGTCTTCCAGTGGCTCATAAATGACATCCTTCGCGATATGGTTAACTGGTTCGTGTTTGTCTATTTGGATGATATTTAATTTTCTCCCGCTCACCAGAGCAACATGAGGTCCACGTCAGAGCTGTGTCACAGCAGCTGCTTGAGAACCAACTCTACGTTAAAGCTGAGAAGTGTGAGTTCTTCACCAGTTCCACCTCCTTCTTGGGCTTCATAGTGGCTGAAGGAGAGCTGATTGCTGACCTGGCCAAGGTGAAGGCAGTGCTAGATTGGCCGACACCCCATTCTTGTAGAGAGCTCCAACACTTCCTCGGGTTTGCGAATTTTTATCACAGGTTCATTTGGAACTATAGTAGGGTGGCACTGCCTCTCACACAGCTGGCCTCTGTTAAGGTCCCTTTCCATTGGACCGAGGCAGCTGAACAGGCTTTTATCAAATTAAAGAGCCTGTTCTCAGAAACACCCATTCTGGCTCAAGTCGACACTAAGCTCCAGTTTATCCTCAAGGGGGATGCTTCCGAGTCGGGGGTGGGCGCGGTCCTTTCACAGTGCTCATCCTCCGATCAGAAGCTCTACCCATGCACGTTTTTCTCTTGGCGGCTCACGCTGGCCAAGAGGAATTACGACATAGGGGATAGAGAGCTCCTCGCCATTAAATTGGCTTTGGAGGAATGGAGACACTGGCTTGAGGAGGCTGTTCACCCCATCGTCGTGTGGACCGACCATAAGAGCTTAGAATATTTACGGTCAGCCCGTTGACTTAATGCCAGGCAGGCTTGCTGGGCCTTGTTCTTCCAGAGGTTTAATTTTACCATCACCTATCGGCCTGGCTCTCGGAACACCAAACCGGATGCGCTATCATGCCAGTTTGATTCCGAACGAGTAGCACCCCACCCCTTCCCCAGCCTGTTCTCCCTTCTTCCTGCGTCCTTGGAGCCCTTACCTGGGATATTGAGTGGAGGGTCCATCAGGTCCAGTCTCGGGACTGGGCCTGCCGCCCTCCACAGTGACGTCATCCATTGGGGCCACACCAGCTGCTTCGCCTGCCACCCTGGGATAACCCACACTGCCAACTTAATCCGGCGGGTGTTCTGGTGGCCCATGCTGCGGCGGGATGTGCAGGAGTACGTCCAGGCGTGTCAGACCTGTGTTTGGGGCAAGTCTGATTCCTCTCCCCCTGCAGGACTCCTGCATCCTCTGCCTATCTCTGGCCACCCTTGGTCTCACATCACCCTGGATTTCATAACTGGACTTCCCCCCTCCCATGGGAAGACGGTCATTCTCACCATCGTTGACTGCTTCTCTAAGGCCGTCCGCCTGGTTGCCCTGCCCAAACTTCCCTCTGCCTCGGAGACTGTAGACCTTCTCACTGCTCACGTCATCCATCTGCATGGCATCCCCTTCGACATCATGTCTGACTGGGGTCCCCAATTTACGTCCCTTCTGTCATATGCTTGGGACCACCGTCTGCCTCACCTCCGGCAATCATCCTCAGAGCAATGGGCAGGCTGAGCGCACCAACCAATCCTTGGAGGCCACTCTCTGGTGTGTAGCAGCTGAGAACCCCTCTTCCTGGAGCACGCACCTGACCTGGGTGGAGTATGCACTTAATTCAGCTATTTCCACAGTCACGGGGCTCACCCCTTTTGAAGCCTCGTTGGGGTACACTCCACCCTTGTTGCCCATGGCTGAGAGAGAGGTCGTGGTGCCGTCCGTGGGCACCCATGTTCGCCGCTGCCGACGCCTCTGGAGGTCCACCCACGCCGCCCTCACCCGCTCGTCCGAGCGCAACTGCCTGATGGCCAACAAGAAGCGGGTCCCTGCTCCGAAATACTCCATTGGGCAGCAGGTCTGCTTGGCGGCGGACCAGGTCCCATTGAAGACGAACTCGAAAAAATTGTCTCCCTGCTTCTTGGGGCCCTATCCCATCTCCAGGGTGGTCAATGACGTCACGGTCCGGTTGAAGCTCCCACGGGCCCTGCATGTGCACCCGACTTTCCACGTCTCTTCCCCAGATCCTCAGAGTTCTTTGCCATGAGGTGCCATGTTGAACTTCCAGTGACCAGTATGAGAGTGTAAGAGCGATAACACCAGATTTAACACATCTGCTCCCCATTCACACCTGAGACCTTGTAACACTAATGAGTCACATGACACTGGGGAGGGAAAATGGCTAATTGGGCACAATTTGGACATTTTCGCTCAGGGTGTCCTCACTTTTGTTGCCAGCGGTTTAGACATTAATGGCTGTGTGTTGAGTTATTTTGAGGGGACAGCAAATTTACGCTGTTAAATAAGCTGTACACTGACTACTTTACATTGTACCAAAGTGTCATATCTTCAGTGTTGTCCCATGAAAAGATATAATAAAATATTTCCAAAAATGTGAGGGGTGTACTCACTTTTGTGAGATACTGTACATAAAACTTTATAAGCAGCATAATCTTTATTTTAAAAGTCAAACTGCTGTTGTGGCTCTCAGCTAATGCTGTTTGAGTTGGAGAGGGGCAAAATAGCTCATCAGTTGGCAAAGGTTGCAGACCCCTGGTCTAGGAGGAGGAGGAGGAGAAGTATTTTTTAATCACATAAGTGCCCTGATCTGCTGACCTATGACCTTGGTCTTGACCTTAGGCACAGCTGATATGTAGACCCACCTGAGAATCATTGTGTATGAGTTTGGTGAGAACTGGGGGCAATTGCCTAGTAAGAGTTATAATTCTAACAAAATGTGGATGGACAGACAATAGACACTACACCATGGCATTAGCTCACTTCGCCTTCACTGGAATAAGCTAAAAACTAGAAGAGATTATGGAAAATTACTATTTGAAATTATTTCAATTTTGAATTTATCAGTTTTAGGTGATTCTGTATCGTCTCCAACTGTTAAAATGTGAACTATATGCACTGAATGTACGTGAAATTAAATTTACTGATGTGAATATGGGAACAAGAAGAATTTCTGCTTTTGACAGTTTAGTCTGCTAGTCTGCTGGCGTTCCCATAATTCATTTGGCTTCCGATTATGACTTTTAGTTCTGAGTTCCGGCTCTGTCAGGTCCACCATGACTGTGCTGTGGCCAGACACTCTTGGAAAAACCCCACTTATCCCCCAGGGGAAAAGTCCACAGTTGTCTAGAACAACTCACGCAATCAGTTTAACAAATTCAACTACAAGAAATTTTTCAAAGGGTCAAGAAAAACTTTGCATCTACATGCAGTTTTATGGGGACAGAATTTGCTTAACATGGCTTGTGTGATAATAGATAGTAAACCCCAGAGCAATTTGTCCATTAATACAATAGAGTAATTAAGAGTATAGACTTTACTGTTGCATTTGCCTTCACAAGCTATAACTTTATAACCAAAAATTAATTGTTTCTTATTTCACCTCTAGAGACACCTCGCTGGCTAAGTTGTTTGATTTCCCTTTGATTAATGAAGGAAAAAAATCTTGGAAATGTAAGAGAAAAAGTTGCATTTTAATAAGAAATGAGTCACAACCTTTCTTTTTTTTTTTTTAAAAAAAAAAAAGGGGGGTGTTAAAGAGGGAAACAAATTCAAGAAATGGAGTAATAAAGGAAAGAGAGATACACTTTATTATCCAAATCCATCAGAATCCACTTGTACATTTACAAAAATGAAGCACTAATTGCTTCAACAAACAATTCCAACATGGGGAACGTGAAACATTTTCAAGGAAAAACAACTGGAATAAAAAATAATGTATTCACACACTGTTAAAGGGGTAAATGACTGCACTATACTCCACAGTTTGACAGCTCCCATGTCTTAATAAAATGTTTGCGTCATATTTTGGTTAAATTTTCTTTCATTATTTAATTATTGCAGCAACATTGTGAATCATCTTTTGCAGCCTTACTCAACACAGCCTGTTTCAGTGTATGTGAGGAACCTTGGAGTTATTTTTGATCAAGATTTGTCATTTAATTTGCATATTAATCTTATTTCTGAGACTCCTTTTTATCATTTGCATAATATTGCTAAGATTAGGGGCATCTTGTCTCACAGTGATGTTGAGAAATTAATCCACACTTTGGTTAGTTCTAGAATAGATTATTGTAACTTGTGATTATCAGGCTGTCCTAAAATGTCTCTAAAAAGTCTTCAGTTGATCCAAAATACTGCAGCAAGAGTTTTAACAGGTACTAGAAAGAGAGATCATATCTCTTCTGTTTTGGCCTACATTCAGTGGCTTCCCATAGAATCTAGAATTAAATTTAAAATCCTTCTCTCTAAATGATCAGGGCCGTCGTTACTTAAAAGATCTGATAGTACCTTGTCATCCTAACAGAGCACTACGCTCCCAAAATGCAGGATGACTCGTAATACCTAAAATTGTTAAAAGTGCAATGGGAAGCAGAGCTTTCAGTTGTCAGGCTCCTCTCCTATTTAAAGCTGCCAATCTGGATCCGGGACATAGACTTGATCTTAAAACTTTCCTTTTTGACAAAGCATATAGTTAGGGTTGGATCAGGTCAGTGATGTGTGGTGAGTTTCATTTCTAGTGAGGCTGTGATGCTTTCAGGGTCAGATTTTAAATTGGATTTTATAAATAATTTTAACAAAACAAGTTTAAGGTATTTTATTGAATTACCTCTTAATGGAAGACACAGAAAAGGCAGTATTAAAAGTCCATGCTTTCATTTTAGAACTCTCCTGAGTATAAACAATGTGCAAAGACCCTCAGTTACACAAGTATAATGTATTAAGCTGTTTTACAAACAACTTTTTGGGCCATAAAATTCATTATACTTTGTTTTTGGCCAAGGAATTATGGTGGTTCAGAGAGCAGCATTTCTCTGCGTGTTGCAGCTCCACAATTTACACTCATTACAAATTATTACTACTGTTTACAGCTACTATGCATGCATGGTCTTGCCTTTACTTGTAAATGAAGTAAATTTGCCTGTCCTTCTGGACAAAAATCACTGTGATTTTATTAAAAAAAAAAACCTATATTCGTTTATTAAAAAAAAAACCATGTGCTTATGGTGCTCAAGCACGCCCTCTCTCTTTGGGGCAATGGTACTGCACAGCATCTGACTGATTTTCAGCCTCCCCTGCCTCCCCTGACCGCATGTCACTTGATCAGGTAACCCTGAACCTTCCCTTAGTTATGCTGTGAATAGGTTTAGACACCTCGGGGACTTCCCACGATGCACTGCGTTTTCACTTCTTTCTTCACTCTCAATGTAATATTTTTGCTGTTTATTAACATTCGTTTGCTCTCTCCCATAGATTGAGTCCCCATCGTACTGTTTGCTCTCTGTTCTTTTCTTCTTGCCTTTGACCAAAGTGGTAGATTAGTGGTAGAGCATCCACCCCACAGCAGGGAGGTCATGGGTTCAAACCCCAGCCGGGCCACGTCAAAGGCCATATAAAAATGGTACTTCCTGCCTTCTAGCTTGGTGCTCAGCATAATAGCTTGGGGGAAGGAAAGTTGTTTGTGGCAGCAACTTACATGGCAAGGCACTGCCACAAACTAGATCTGATTGACATTGTGGATAGGAGTAACATAATTTTGTTCTACTGTACATGATTGCCTGTATGGATTGGATGGCAATAAAGTTGGCTTTCTTCTATCCCCTCACTGGGAATAGTCACACCAGATGACTGTCCCTCCCTGAGCCTGGTTCTGCTGGAGCAGGGGTGTCCAACCATGTGCCATGGAGAGCCAAGACCCTGCAGGTTTTCTCTTCTACCCAGTCTCTTCAGCAGGTATTTTCACTTATCAGCAATCAGTGGGAAGAAGTTCACTGAAATCTGCTGTTGAAGACACTGGTTGGAGGTAAAACCTGCAGGGTCTTGGCTCTCCATGGCACATGGTTGGACACCCCTGTGCTGGAGGTTTCTTCCTGTTCAAAAGGAGTTTTACGTTTCCCAACACCAAGTGCTTGCTCACAGATGATCACCTGATTGTTGGGGTCTTTCTGGGTATTCCCTATGAGACGAGTGTTGTGAAATGGCGCTATATAAATAAAGTTGAATTCAACTGAATGTCTCTTTAAGTCTCAAAGCCCACATTTAACTCCACCCTCATTATTATTTATTTAGCGAATGCAAAGTCCTTAAGCCAAGCAGTTGCCTCCTGGTTTGCTGTATGGAGGGTGTGTAATCCTCCTTCCAGTCTTTGGAGCGGGCAAGCCTCTATGATGTGTTCCATTGTTTGCTCCTCTCCACATGCGCACAGTGGGCTAGGGCTACTGCCCCATCTGTAAAGGCTGGCCAAGCAGGGGCCATGTCCAGTCCTGAAGCGATTGAGTGTAGACCACTGTCTCCTTGGGAGGTTGGTGCCCGGGACCTGTTGGTTGGGGTTTATCACCAGCTGTTTGTTTGGGACCTCCTTGGTCTCCCATTCCTCTTGCCAAGCTGTCTGGATGGTAAAGTCAGCTGGGGGAGGGTTTTTCCAAATCGGCCGTCTGGATGAAAGTCGGGCAGTGGGTGGAGTGTAGATATCTGCATGGATTGGTAAGTGAGGAGAATCTTTAACTTTTTGGAGCATCCTTTGAGTTAATGCTGCTCGCCGGATGTGTGGAGGGGCTATGTTTGACAGTACAGAGAGCCAGGGGAGTGGTGTTGAGCGGATTGTTCCAGTTATAGTTCTCATGGTTGTGTTGAGCTGGGTGTCTACATGGTGTGTGTAAGATGACCTGGACCAGACAGGGGCACAATATTCTGCTACAGAGTATGAAAGGGCCAGTGCTGAGGTGCGCAGGGTGGAGACTGCCGCCCCCCATTTTGCACCAGCGAGCTTGCAGAGCAGGTTGTTTCGTACTTTCACCTTAGCAGCCGTCCCCTTTAGATGTTCCTTGAAGGATAAGGTCCTATCAAGGGTCACTCCAAGATAAGTTGGATTTGGGGCATGCTTAAGCTTGAGTCCGCTCAGGTGGATGTTTAGTTCTCTAGCAGCTTTTGCATTGTGGAGATGGAATACACTGGAGACGGTTTTTGCTGGGCTTGGTTTTAGGCGCCAGATTTTGCAGAACTGGTCCAGTTTGGCAAGATCTTCCGTGAGCACCCGTTCCAGTGGTTCAAAGTCTGGTGCTTGGAATGCCAAACAGATGTCGTCTGCATAGGTGAATTTGCGGGATTTTGTAGTAGGCAGGTCGTTTATGTAGAGGTTGAACAGAGTTGGAGCTAGAACTGAGCCTTGTGGGAGTCCGTTTTTCTGCATTCTCCATGCACTTGTCTTCTGACTGAGGTGGACTCTGAACCTTCGGTTGGTCAGCAGGGTTTTTATAATTGCTGTTGCCCAAGCAGGGATCGCCTTTATAAGTTTCAGGAGGAGGCCTTTGTGCCAGACCGTATCATAGGCGAAGCATAGAGCACTTTGTGGTAGGATCGGCCCTTCGCATATTACTCCACCCTCATTCATATGCCACTATTGCTAAATCTTAAGGTGCATTCACACCAAATGCAAAATGATTTTTTCGCGGCACAAGCACATGTTAACACAATGTAAATGTGAATAAATGCAAATTCGAGCATTTGTGGGATTTGGTAGCAATAGCTAGTAATCAGCCTTGAGATTCTGCCATCACAGGAGTAAAAGCATCAACATTGGAGACACTTCATTACATATAATATGTTTAGCAGTACGAATGTAGAGAATTAGATTTGTTTCCTCTGTAGAGGATGCCTTTCACAAACGAGACTGAGTTTATTTCTCAGGGTTGGTTTATTGAGAGGTCACATCCTCCAACAAGAACAGAATCTCAGAAAAGAGACAGAACAATCATCCTTCACAGTTCTTATACTCTCCCAAAGACACAAAACCCCCAACATCAAATAACACCCCCCCAACCCACAGTCCTTGAGTAAACATACAGCCCCCGAGGCTCCTCAGCGTCTCCATTGTCTCTCTCATCCTTCTAGCCTCCGGGGCTCCTGCTGGGACATTCTCTCCAACTTCCCGTCTCCTAAAAGACCAACTTCACACCTCCCGTAGGTCTCTGCAGGGTCAGGTCCTCTTTGGCCATTGAGACGTGAAGCTTCCAGAATATGCACCGTCATGCCTACTAGGTATATGTGGGTGAATATGAATGCCATATATGCGCCCTAAAAATGTGCCATATAACCCCCCCCCAAACGTCTAAATAAGGACAAAGTACACCCCAAAATGCATAGAAACATGTCATATCACACAGAACAGCAAAATGGCACAACATATCACACTTCCAACTGCTTGGGCTTCAACCTCCTGCCATATCTGCTGTAAGCAGGTTTCGATCTGCCTGTAGCTGTTTCTTGCATCTGTGGATCAGAGTCGTTAGCACATCCTTGTGAAAGCTTAGAACAGTGTCTCCCCTGTGGCCTGCCGCAACAGGGGGCCCTGGCTAACTGCACTTGTTCATCAGCCAACACTAAAGCGGGTTTGAGTCTGTTAATGCAGACTAATTCCCTCCTGTCACCCAAATCGAGCAAAAAATGTTTTTCCCCAGTTTCCAACACTCTGAACGGTCCATCATAAGGCGGCCTTAAACCTGGCCTCTGAGCGTCGTGTCTGACAAAGACAAATTTTGCGTTCTTTAAGGCTTTAGGCACAAAAACGCGTGGGAAACTGTGATGAACTGGGCCGGGGAGGGTGTTTGATCCCGTGTCGCTCTGCAGCAGCTGAGCTGGTGGGCGATTTGGTGCGGGGTTCTCTGGAAGGAATTCGCCCGGTAACCGGAGGGGTTGGGCAAAAACTAGCTCAGCCGGAGAGGCTTGCAAATCTTCCTTAGGTGCTGAACGCAACCCTAATAAAACCCATGGAAGTTTATCAACCCAATTTGTGTCCGTGAGAGCCGCTCTGAGGGCTGCTTTCAATGACCGGTGAAAGCGTTCACACAAACCATTGGCCTGAGGGTTATAAGTGGTAGTGCGGTGAATTTTCACCCCCAGACTGAGGGCCATGGATGACCAGAGCTCGGAAACGAATTGGGGACGCGCGACCCAAGCCGTTAAAAATGCGTGCGCCACGTCTGCTGCTGTAGTTGACGCCAGGGGGACTGCTTCTGGCCAGCGCGTTGTGCGGTCTACCATGGTTAGAAGGTGTGTGAACCCCTGCGACAGCGGGAGGGGTCCCACCAAGTCAATATGCACGTGGTCGAAGCGTTTGGCCGGGATGTGAAAAGGTTCTAAGGGGGCCTGCGTGTGCTTGTGTATCTTTGCTCTTTGACACGCTGCGCAGGCTGCGGCCCACTCTTTGACCTGTTTACGCAGCCCCGGCCAAACAAATTTTTCTCCCACCATTTTGATCGATGCGCGAACTCCCGGATGTGCCAGCGAATGGATTAAATCAAAAACACGGTGGCGCCACACAGCTGGGACCATGGGGCGGGGGCGCCCCGTGGAGATATCGCAGATTAGAGGAGGCATACCTGTCTGATGCACCCTGTGCTCCAGCCTTAGCCCTGTTGGCCCAGACTGGAGCGCGTGCACATCCGCATCGCTAACTTGCTCGGCGGCCATGGCTGCATAATCTAAGCCTACGCAGACCGGGGCTGCGAGCGCTTCCGCGCCGCAAGCCTGGCCCGCGTCCACGGCCACCGTGTCTGCCCCCTGGGGGCCTGGCGTTGCAACTGTGCACGAGAGGCAATCTGCCACTACATTGTGTTTGCCCGCCACATGTTGAATGTTGGTGGTAAACTCTGAAATCGCGGCCAGCTGTCTCTGCTGTCGGCCCGACCACGGCTCTGAAATCTTGGCCATTGCAAATGTTAATGGTTTGTGGTCTACAAACGCGGTGAAACGGCGCCCTTCCAGCCAGAACTGGAAGTGGCGGATGGCCAGATGCAGGGCTAAAAGCTCCCTATCAAACGTGCTGTATTTCCGCTCGTTATCGCGCAATGTTTTGCTGAAAAACGCAAGCGGTTGCCAGCTCCCTGCTACCAGTTGCTCGACAACCGCCCCCACTGCTACATCGGAAGCGTCCGTGGTTAGTGCCATGCGAGCTGCTGGCACGGGGTGTGCCAACAGCACAGCGTTCGCCAGGGCCGACTTGACCTGGGAGAAAGCGCGCTCCCGTTCTGGGGACCACTCGACCTTATTTGCAGGTTTTTGTTTCTTTAGTGCCGCGTACAGTGGGTGCATGAGCTGTGCCGCGCTGGGGAGGAAACGGTTATAAAAATTGACCATCCCCAAAAATTCTTGCAATGCTTTAACTGTCTGCGGCTGGGGAAACTCCGTTATCGCGCGTACTTTATCGGGCAGCAGGACCACTCCTTCTGGAGAAACGCGGTGGCCCAAAAAATCGATTTGCGCTACCCCGAATTGACATTTCGTCGGGTTAATTATCAGCCCATGCTCTGTCAGCCTCTGAAAAACCGCTGTGAGGTGGCGTTCGTG
Source organism: Pholidichthys leucotaenia (assembly GCA_020510985.1). Taxonomy (NCBI): domain Eukaryota; kingdom Metazoa; phylum Chordata; class Actinopteri; order Cichliformes; family Pholidichthyidae; genus Pholidichthys; species Pholidichthys leucotaenia. The sequence continues at coordinate 132,864,238 of CM035849.1, read as the reverse complement.
TTCGACTTCGGATGCACTGGCTACCAAAATATCATCCAAATAGGCGAACACGAAAGGGAGGCCGCGCAACACCGCATTCATCATGCGTTGGAACGTCTGTGCGGCGCCTTTGAGGCCAAAAGGCATACGCAAAAACTCGAAAAGCCCAAAGGGGGTTATTACTGCCGTTTTGGGTATGTCTTGAGTGCGGACTGGAACTTGGTGATAACCGCGCACCAAATCTATTTTGGAAAAGATGCACGCCCCCGCCAAATGTGCCGAAAAATCCTGGATGTGCAGAATTGGGTAGCGGTCGTGTGCTGAAGCATTATTTAACCTGCGGAAATCACCGCAAGGCCGCCACGAGCCGTCAGCCTTGGGGACCATATGCAGGGGTGACGACCAAGGGCTGTTAGAGCATCTAACAATGCCCAGTTTTTCCAAGTTGGCGAATTCCTCACGCGCGATGGAGAGTTTAGCTGGGTCCAAGCGCCGAGCTTTTGCAAAAACAGGGGGGCCGGAGGTAGTTATGAAGTGCTCGACCCCGTGTTTAGCTACTGATGCTGAAAATGTTGGGACCGTGAGTGCTGGGAACTGATTGAGTAGTGCATGAAACTTACCACCCGCAGTTGTGACATTGGGATGTGCAGAAGGTGGGGCCACCCGAGCTGTACAGGAGATAGAGTGGAAAAACAGTGCATTTACCATACGTCTATTAGTAAGATCAACTAATAAACTGTTTGAGCATAAAAAATCAGCACCTAACATGTTGTTGCTAACTGCAGCTACGACGAAAGTCCACTCGAAGGTGCGCCCGTGGAAGGATAGAAGGAGCGTCTTCTCCCCATAGGTTTTGATCGTCGAGCCATTTGCCGCTAGCACCAGGGGTCCGCTGGAAGGCGCCAGCAGGTCCGCATAGGAAGGCTTGACAAAACTCAGCTGGGAGCCTGTGTCCACCAGGAAATCCTTCCCTGAATTCGCGTCCGTCACGAAAAGCATCTTGTTCTTCGCGCCAAGAGCAGCAGCTGCTACCGACTCTCGGTCTTGGCGTTTCCCTGGCGCTTGTATCGGCACGGTGGGATGCATCTGCGCGCCCTCTCGGCGAAACGTCGATGGTAAAAGCAGAGGGTGCCGTCCGCTCCGCTTCTCCTCGTCTCTGCCGCTGCTGACGTCAGTGGGTCCGGTGCTGCGGCCTCTGGTCTCCCCTCGTTTCGCGGGGGTGCGTTCAGCTCCGTTGCCGCCGTCGTGGCTGCGTGTCGTCTATGGGCGTCGACGAGCCACTGCGCCTCCTGGCCCAGCCCGTGGTAGTCGCAGTCGTTGAGCAGCTGTGAGCTGGCCAGGGTGACTCTCACTGCTGGCGGTAGTGTTCTGAGAAAGAGGTGGGCGAAGATAAAACTGTCATCATCTTCGCCTCTCAGGTTCATCATCCTTGCCATCAGATTTGCCGGCCTGTCTGCTTCCCCTTCTGTCAGCGCCAGAAGTCTCTCTGCTCGCTCTCCCTGCGAGGGAGTGAAAGCTCGAATGAGGGCGGCTTTCAGTGCGCCATACTTGTCGTCCTGGGGCGGGTGGTTGGTCAGGCTGTCCACCCGCTGCACTGTGAGGCTGTCCAGCTTCGCAACGACATGGTAGAACCTCGTTGCATCCGCTGAGATTCCCCGAAGGTGGAACTGCGCCTCCACAGTGGTAAACCAGGAGCGCGGGTTATGTTGCCAGAAATCGGGCAGCTGTAGTGTGGTAGCTGCGTTAACCCGGTTGGCTCCTGAAGAGTCCGGTGCGGGAAGATCGTCGCCACCAGCCATAGTTTGTCGTAGGTCACCAGTGTAGAGGATGCCTTTCACAAACGAGACTGAGTTTATTTCTCAGGGTTGGTTTATTGAGAGGTCACATCCTCCAACAAGAACAGAATCTCAGAAAAGAGACAGAACAATCATCCTTCACAGTTCTTATACTCTCCCAAAGACACAAAACCCCCAACATCAAATAACACCCCCCCAACCCACAGTCCTTGAGTAAACATACAGCCCCCGAGGCTCCTCGGCGTCTCCATTGTCTCTCTCATCCTTCTAGCCTCCGGGGCTCCTGCTGGGACATTCTCTCCAACTTCCCGTCTCCTAAAAGACCAACTTCACACCTCCCGTAGGTCTCTGCAGAGTCAGGTCCTCTTTGGCCATTGAGACGTGAAGCTTCCAGAATATGCACCGTCATGCCTACTAGGTATATGTGGGTGAATATGAATGCCATATATGAGCCCTAAATATGCGCCATACCTCAATATATACTGATATTTGATATACTGATATTTTGAAAATAATGTTGCACATGCCGATACATGCATATATTTTCCCCATCCATTTACATCTTTGAGTTACAGTGATGATTAACTGTCATAAAAAGACGCCTTACCCAAGGAAAATAAGACAACTATCTCAGCTTAATATGAATATGTGTGTTGTTGTTGTTTTTAGTTACATGCAAGACTATAAACTTCCTCCTTTTAATAGGCTTGGAGGATACTGTTCTGTTGACCAATGTCAAAATAATAAGTTTGCCAATGGCTAATTTATTGTTTTTGATTGTTTTGGTATGATAATTCAATTCAATTCAACTTTATTTGAATTGAGCCATTTCACAACAATAGTCATCTCATAGCACTTTCAACTGTAGGGGAAACCCCGACAATTGCGGAAGGAGCCCAGCAATCAGGAGATCCCCTGTGAGCAAGCACTTGGCAGCGGTGGAGAGGAAAAACTCCCTTTTAGCAGGAAGAAACCTCCGGCAGAACCAGGCTCAGGGAGGGGCAGTCATCTGCTGCGACTGGCTGGGGAAGGGGTGGGGGTAGAAAAGAAGAAGAAAAGAACAGACATGTAGAGAGCAAACAGCACAACGGGGACTCAATCTATGGGAGAGAACAAACAGATGTTAATGACCAGCAAAAATATTTCATTGAAAGTGAAGAAAGGCGTGAAGCCCAGTGCATTGTTGGAGGTCCCCTGGTTGTCTAAACCTATTAGCAGCATAACTAAGGGAGGGGTCAGGGGCACATGATCCCACCCTAATTATAGGCTATATCAAAAAGGAAGGTTTTAATCCTATTCTTAAAAACAGAGATCGAGTCTGACTCCCGAATCCAGATTGCAGCTGGTTCCACAGGAGAGGAGCTTGATAACTGAAGGCTCTGCCTCCCATTGTACTTTTGGTGATTTTAGGTATTACAAGTAATCCTGCATTTTGGGAGCGTAGTGCTCTGTTAGGATAATAAGGTAGTATGAGATCTTTTAAATAAAAAGGGGCCTGATTATTTAGAGCTTTGTAAGTGAGAAGAAGGATTGTAAACTTAATTCTAAAGTCTATGGGACGCCAATGAAGGGAGGCCAGAACCGGAGAAATATGATCTCTCTTTCTAGTACCTGTTAAAACTTTTGCTGCAGCATTTTGGATCAGCTGAAGACTTTTTAAAGATGTTTTAGGACAACCTGATAATAAAGAGTTACAATAGTGTAACTATTGTAGAGGTAAGAAAAGTGTGGATTAGTTTCTCAGCATCACTCTGAGACAAGATGCTCCTAATCTTGGCAAGATTTTGCAAATGATAGAAGGCAGTCTTAGAAACAAGTAATAACTTCAAGGTTCCTCACAGAACTATTAAGAGAAAGAGTAACCACATCCAAACTAAGAGTTTGATTTGTAAAGGTATTTCTAAGGTTTTTTTGGACCAACTAGAATGACTTCAGTCTTATTTGAATTTAATAGCAGGAAATTACAAGTCACCCAAGCTTTGATTTCCTTAAGACAGGCCTCTAACTTGGCTAATTGATTACTATCATCTGGCTTCATTGACAGGTAATAATTGTGTGTCATCTGCATAACAATGAAAATGTATACAGTGCTTTCTAATAATGTTGCCTAGCGGACGCATATCACTTCACTCTATAAATTCAAGAAATCTGTGTGTGTGTGTGTGTCTGTCTTGTCTGTCTGTGTGTCCACATTCAAAGGACATTATAGGATGGTCTATGATGTGCCTATGATGTCCTTATGATGTCTGTATCATAGGACAGCCTATGATGCTCCTATGATGTCCCTATGCCTTGATGTCTTTATGATGTCATATAGACCATCAGGACTCGCCATGCCATCATCACTCTATTAAAGCAAGAAATCTGTGTGTCTGTCACATTTATCGTTTATAGGACATCATAGGACGGCCTATGATCGCTGTCTGATCATCATAGGACGCCCTATGAACTCAGGCATCATAGGACTCATAATGCCATCCATCCATCCATCCATCTTCTTCCGCTTAATCCTTTTCGGGTCACGGGGGGGCTGGAGGCTATCCCAGCATCTTTGGGCGAGAGTCAGGGTACACCCTGGACAGATCGCCAGTCCATAGCAGGTCATAGCGATATGATGTTTATATGAGACAAATGTGTCTTTATGATGTCATATTGACCATCACTCACAATGCCTAGACTAATGTCTTTATGATGTCATATGGCTCATAGACAAATGTGTCTTTATGATGTCATATAGACCATCACTCACAATGCCGAGACTAATGTGTCTTTATAATGTCATATGGCTCAAAATTGGCAAGGTGAGTAAGTCATTGGTGTCTTCCTGAACAGGATTGAAAGCCTCTTTTTGCTCAGATCTATTTTCATGATCCTGTCCATGAACTGGAATTATGACGCACAATGGTCTCAATGAAGAAGAAGAAGAAGAAGAAGACCCACCAGATGGAGAGCAATAGAATGAGAACTGCTGCACATCAGAAAAGATGCCATGAAGATGAAACACCTGAGGTTCCAGCAGTACATCGCATGCATGACTCTGAACAGCACACTCGTCTGAGACAGGAGGAGACCCTTCGCCAGCATAGGGTACGACAGACAAGGGATGCACAAACAGACAGGAAACATGTGGCAGTGCGCCATGCACGTGCTGAGTCACTTGAAGCCCGAAATGCCCGCAAAGCGAGCAACGCTGCACTCCAGGCAAGGCGCAGACAAGCTGAGACCGAGGAGATGCAGAATAGTTGGCTGGCCAGGGACAGTGAATTCCATGCAAGGCACAGAGAAGCTGAGACCGAGGAGATGCGGAATAGTCGGCTGGCCGCCAATGCTGCATACCAGGTGACACACAGACAAGCTGAGACCAAGGAGTTGCGGAATAGTCAGCTGGCCAGGGTCAGTGAATTCCATGCCAGGCACAGAGAACCTGACACCAAGGAGATGTGGAATAGTCGGCTGGCCGCCAACGCTGCACGCCAGGTGACGCACAGACAAGCTGAGACCGAGGAGATGCGGAATATCACATGCGCACACTGTGTTCCTATGATTTCACATGACCATACAGTGGGGAAAAAAAAGTATTTAGTCAGCCACCAATTATGCAAGTTCTCCCACTTAAAAGATGAGAGAGGTCTCCAATTTTCATCATAGGTATACCTCAACTATGAGAGACAAAATGAGAAAAAAAAATCCAGAAAATCACATTGAAGGATTTTTAATGAATTAATTGGTAAATTCCTCGGTAAAATAAGTATTTGGTCACCTACAAACAAGCAAGATTTCTGGCTCTCACAGACATGTAACTTCTTCTTTAAGAGGCCCCTCTGTCCTCCACTCGTTACCTGTATTAATGGCACCTGTTTGAACTCATTATCAGTATAAAAGACACCTGTCCACAACCTCAAACAGTCAGACTCCAAACTCCACTATGGCCAAGACCAAAGAACTGTCAAAGGACACCAGAAACAAAACTGTAGACCTGCACCAGGCTGGGAAGACTGAATCTGCAATAGGTAAGCAGCTTGGTGTGAAGAAATCAACTGTGGGAGCAATTATTAGAAAATGGAAGACATACAAGACCACTGATAATCTCCCTCGATCTGGGGCTCCACGCAAGATCTCACCCCATGGGGTCAAAATGATCACGAGAACGGTGAGCAAAAATCCCAGAACCACAAAGGGGGACCTAGTGAGTGATCTGCAGAGAGCTGGGGCCAAAGTAACAAACGCTACATCAGTAACACACTACGTCGCCAGGGACTCAAATCCTGCAGTGCCAGACGTGTCCCCTTGCTTAAGCCAGTACATGTCCAGGCCTGTCTGAAGTTTGCTAGAGAGCATTTGGATGATCCAGAAGAGGATTGGGAGAATGTCATATGGTCAGATGAAACCAAAATAGAACTTTTTGTTAAAAACTCAACTTGTTGTGTTTGGAGGAGAAAGAACACTATACCTACTGTGAAGCATAGGGGTGAAAACATTATACTTTGGGGCTGTTTTTCTGCAAAGGGACCAGGACGACTGATCCGTGTAAAGGAAAGAATGAATGGGGCCATGTATCGTGAGATTTTGAGTGAAAACCTCCTTCCATCAGCAAGGGCATTGAAGATGAAACGTGGCTGGGTCTTTCAGCATGACGATGATCCCAAACACACCGCACGGGCAACGAAGGAGTGGCTTCGTAAGAAGCATTTCAAGGTCCTGGAGTGGCCTAGCCAGTCTCCAGATCTCAACCCCATAGAAAATCTTTGGAGGGAGTTGAAAGTCCGTGTTGCCCAGCGACAGCCCCAAAACATCACTGCTCTAGAGCACAGGTGTCAAACTCATTCCATGGAGGGCCAAGACCCTGCAGGTTTTACCTCCACCCAGTGTCTTCAACAGGTGATTTCTCAGAATTTCGTCCTACTGATTGCTGATCAGTGAAAACACCTGCTGAAGAGACTGGGTGGAAGTAAAACCTGCAGGGTCTTGGCCCTCCATGGAATGAGTTTGACACCCCTGCTCTAGAGGAGATCTGCATGGAGGAATGGGCCAAAATACCAGCAACAGTGTGTGAAAACCTTGTGAAGACTTACAGAAAACGTTTGACCTCTGTCATTGCCAACGAAGGGTATATAACAAAGTATTGAGATGAACTTTTGTTATTGACCAAATACTTATTTTACCGAGGAATTTACCAATTAATTCATTAAAAATCCTTCAATGTGATTTTCTGGATTTTTTTTTTCTCATTTTGTCTCTCATAGTTGAGGTATACCTATGATGAAAATTGGAGACCTCTCTCATCTTTTAAGTGGGAGAACTTGCACAATTGGTGGCTGACTAAATACTTTTTTTCCCCACTGTATAAGGAGTTCTGAACAACTCCTCCTATGATGTCATATAGACATCATAGACACATTGTGAGGTCAGAACACTTTCTACGGGCATGCAGAACTGCTTGCTTACACTTGCTTTCGACGGGCATGCAGAAGTACTTGCTTAACCATGTCAAAGATCAAAGGCAGGCATCACCATTGTTACTGTTGCCATGGTAACAGTAACTTTCAACGGGCAAGCACAAATGCTTGCTTACACCTGCTTTCTACGGGCATGGAGAAATACTTGCTTATATTTGGTTTCTACGGGCATGCACGGGTATGCACTAGTCATTCTATTAAAGCAAGAAATCTCTGTGTGTCTGTGTGTCTGTCTGTCACATTTATAGGGCATCATAGGACGGCCTATGATCTCTGCCTGATCATCATAGGATGTCCTATGAACTCAGGCATCATAGGACTTGCGATGCTGTCATAAAGATATGTCTACATGATGGCACAGACTCACGATGCCGTCATAAAGATATGATGTCTATATGATGGCACATAGACAAATGTGTCTTTATGATGTCATATAGACCATCACTCACAATGCCTACCAGGGGTGTCAAACTCATTCCATGGAGGGCCAAGACCCTGCATGTTTTACTTCCACCCAGTGTCTTCAGCAGGTGTTTTCACTGATCAGCAATCAGTGGGAAGAAATTCAGTGAAATCACCTGTTGAAGACAATGGATGGAGGTAAAACCTGAAGGGTCTTGGCCCTCCATGGAATGAGTCTATGGAATCTCCATGGAATGAGTCACATTAGTCTAGGCCAGGGGTGGGCAGTGAGGGCCGTTCCACTGCAGGTTTTCTGTTCCACTCAGTCCCTTCAGCAGGTGTTTGCTCTGATCAGCTTCAAGGATTGCTAATCATTGGAAACACCTGATAAAGGGACTGGGTGGAACAGAAAAACTGCAGTGGAATGGCCCTCCATGGCACATGATTGCCCACCCCTGGTCTAGGCCCTAGACTAATGTGTCTTTTATGATGTTATTATTGCTCAAGATGAAGAAACTAAGCAAAAGCGTCGCTTTCTCAGCAATGTCGTTTTTAAAGAGGTGCTGACACAGTAAAAATGTGCAGCCTTGAAGAATGCCAGTCTAAGCGCTGATTTTCTCCGGGTGCTCCAGTTTCTTGGTTTCTGCAGGCATGCACAGGCCTTCCTGAACTGGATCGAAAGCCACTTTTTGCTCAGATCTATTTTCATGATCCTGCCCATGAACTGGAATTATGACACACCTATCCCTCAACCAGTGGTCTGAACGAAGAACCACCACATGAAGAGCAATAGAATGAGGAGAACTGCTGCACATAAAGATATGATGTCTATATGACGGCACACAGACATAGACAGAGCACATCATAGGACGGCCTATGATGTCGGCATGATGTCCTACGATGACCCTAAAAGATATGATGTCTATATGACTCCCTACAAGAGACACAGGACACAGAACAGTAACAGGCAGGAGAAAAAGTAACAAGCAGGGGCAAACACACACGGTAGGGCATGGTTACAGAAAACAGGATGGGCGGGGTTGCACAGATAATCACACACAGGGGACCAGAGGGGAGACAAGACCAAAGCAATAATGTTAATGACGATAAGAACAATAATAATCATGAGAAACTTAAACTAAGAGGAAGACCGATGAAGAAATAAATATGCAAGACAGAATAATAATAATAACAACAATAGCAACCCAGGATAATCACTCTATAAAAGCAAGAAATCTCTGTGTGTCTGTCTGTGTTGTGTCACGCTTCATAGGACATCATAGGATGGCCTATGATCTCTGCCTGGACATCATAGGACGTCCTATGATCTCAGGCATCATAGGACACAAATGTGTCTTTATGATGTCACATAGACCATATGTCTTTTGATGTCACATAGACCATGTATCTGTGTCATGTGTCTTTTGATGTCACATAGACCATGTGTCTGTGTCTTCTGATCTGTGCCTGAACATCATAGGACGCCCTATGATCTCAGGCATCATAGGACACATAGACAAATGACAAATGTGTCTTTATGATGTCACATACATCATGTGTCTTTTGATGTCACATTGACTATGTGTCTGTGTCTTCATGCATCATAGGACACATAGACAAATGTGACTTTATGATGTCACATAGACCATGTGTCACTGAGACCATAAATTCAAGAAATCTCTGTGTGTCTGTGTGGCACGATGATAGGACATCATAGGACAGCCTATGCTGTTCCTGTGATGTTCCTTGGATGCCTGCATCATAGGACATCAAGCCTGATGTCTTTATGATGTCATATAGACTATCAGTCACCAGAGACTGCATGATGTCCTTTGATGCCTGCCTTGATGTCTTTATGATGTCATAGAGATCATCACGTCTGTGTGTGTGTGTCTGTATGTCTGTGTGTCACGATCATAGGACTCGCTAAAAAGATCATAGGATTGCCTATGATATTCCTATGACCTCTACATGATTGCCTATGATGTTCCTATGATCTCTATATGACGTCTATGTAGGCATCACTCATGATTATAGGACTCGCTATGACATCAAAAGATCATAGGACTCACTGTGACATCATCAAAGATCAAAGGCAGGCATCATAGAACTCACTATGCCATCATCAAAGATCAAAGACAATCATCAGTCATGATCATAGGACTCGCTATGACATCATCAAAGAACAAAGACAGGCACTACTCATCATCACTCAAGAAATCTCCGTCACAGTGTCACGATCACAGGACTCGCTGAAACATAGGACTCGCTATGACATCATCAAAGGCAGGCATCACTCACAATCATAGGACTTGCAATGACATCAGCAAAGATCAAAGGTAGGCATCACTCACAATCATAGGACTCGCTATGACATCAGCAAAGATCATAGGACTCACTATGACATCAGCAAATATCAAATGCAGGCATCATAGGACTCGCTATGCCGTCATCAAAGATCATAGGACTCACTATGACATCTTCAAAGATCAAACACAGACATGACTCACGATCATAGGACTGGCTATGACATCATCAAAGATCATAGGACTTGCTATGACACCATCAAAGATCAAAGGCAGGCATCACTGAACGAGTGCTGATGTGCTTGCTTACACCCTTGCTTACACCTGCTTTCTATGGGCATGCAGAAATACTTGCTTATACTTGGTTTCTATGGGCATGCACGAGAATGCACAGGTATGTACTAGTAATAATAATAAGGTGAAATAAAGAAAATCTCAACTTAAAGCGAAGATGTGGGCTGGGACCCATGCCCTGGAGACAAGGAATATCATCACCCTTATTATAATTCAAGAAATCTCTGTCACAATGTCATAATGTCACGATCATAGGACTCACTACAACATCATAGGACTGGCTATGAGATCAAAGGCAGGCTGCATTCACAATCATAGGACTTGCTATGACATCATCAAAAATCAAAGGCAGACATTACTCATGATCATAGCACCCGCTAAGACGTTATCAAAGATCAAAGACAGGCATCACAGATCAAAGGCAGGCATCAACGAACAAGTGGTGACAGTGGTGGCATCAAACATCCAAGGCAGGATTCACCATGGTTGTTGTTGCCATGGTAACAGTAATTTTCTACCGGCATGCAGAAATGTTTGCTTACATTTGCTTTCTATGGGCATGCACGGGTATGCGCAGGCATGCACGGGTATGCACTAGTATAGACAAAAGGACGATGCTGTCATATACACAATGGGACACAGCACTTTAAAGCACACCCATTCGAAGCAGTAAGTCATATAGACCATCAGGACTCGCGATGCCGTCATATAGACAAAAGGACAATGCCGTCATATACACAATAGGACACAGCACTTTAAAGCAGACCCATTCTAAGCAGTAAATATGGAAATCTTACAAAATATCACTCTATAAATTAAAGAAATGTCAGTTTCTGTGTGAATCTGGAAATCTTACTCATCACCCGATTAACAATAGCACACACTACTTTAAACCACACCCATTCAAAGCAAGTACATCATGTCTGTGTGTCACGATCAGAGCACATCATAGAACAGCCTATGATGTCTGCATGATGTCCTATGATAATCTTATGATATCAGGCAACATAGGAATCGAGGATCCTATCATATCTGACAATATAGGACTCGTGATGCCATCATATACACAATAGGATTGGCTACCTATAATGTAGGCATGAGGTCCTATGATGCCTGCCTTGATGTCTTTATGATGTCATATAGACCATCACTCACGATGCCTGCCTTCATGTCTTTATGATGTCATATACACCATCACTCACCAAAGAAGAGATACTCATCACCCAATTACCAATAGGACACAGCACTTGAAACCGAATGGGAGTTGCCAGAAACAGGAAAGAAGAGATACTCATCACATAGATTAAGAATAGGACACACCAATTTAAACCATGATCAAATGCAGGCATCACTGGACTCGCTATGCTACCGTCAAAGATCATAGGACATAGGATAGCTTCCAAGATCAAACGCAGGCATGACTCACGATCATGACTCCCTATGACATCATCACAGATCATAGGACTCACAATGACGCCATCAAAAATCAAAGGCAGGCATCATTGAATGAGTGCTGACGTGCTTGCTTACACCCTTGCTTACACCTGCTTTCTACGGGCATGCAGAAATACTTGCTTATACTTGGTTTCTATGGGCATGCACGGCCATGAAAGGGTATGTACTAGTATAAACTAAAAAGAATAGGGCCTAGCATATATACCTGTCGAACTCCGTGACTGAGCTTTGCGTTGGAAGAAAACTCATTATTGGCATGAACAAACTGGAACCTATCAGATAAATAAGATATAAACCACTGCAACAAAGTTCCATTAAGTCCAACATGGTGTTCTAATCTATCAAGTAAAATATTATGATCGATAGTATCAAAAGCTGCACTAAAAGGACAAGTACAGAAACAAGTCCATTATCAGATGTGATAAGGAGGTCATTAGTGACCTTCACTAAGGCTGTTTCAGTACTATGATGGATTCTAAACCCAGATTGAAACTCTTCAAATAAACCATTTCCCTGCAAGTGGTCAAATAATTGCGTAGCAACAACTCTTTCTAAGATTTTTGAAATGAAGTGCAGATTAGAGATTGGTCTATAGTTAGCTGAAACTCCTGGATCCAGCGTTGGCTTTTTGAGTAAGGGTTTAATTACAGCAGTTTTAAAAGCCTGCGGTACATGGCCTAATGTTAATGAAGAATTGATTATTTGAAGAATAGAGCTACCAATAAATGGGAAGACTTCTTTAAATAACCTGGTAGGAATAGGGTCTAAAAGACAAGTTGAAGGCTTGGATGAGGAAATTATTTTATCTAATTCTAAAAGGTCAGTTGGAGTAAACTCATCCAAACAGATATCAATTGAAAGAGTTGTAGTAGTTACTGTATTTAAGACAATGGTGGGAAGAATCTGACTGATTTTATCTCTGATAGATGAAATGTTATTATTGAAAAAGTTCATAAAGTCCTGACTAGTAAGCTCTAAGGGAATGTTAGAGAATCCTGACTCTTTGTCAGCCTGGCTACAGTGCTGAAAAGAAACCTGGGATTATTCTTGTTATCTTCTATTAATGCGGAATAACTTGTTCCAGCTTTCCTAAGAGATTTTTTTTATATATATAAATTAGAAGATGATTTCTCCAAGCTAAATAGATTTCATCTAATTTAATGGAGTGCCATTTTCTTTAATTGACGAGTCTTCTGTTTTAAGCTATGAGTTTCTGTGTTAAACCATGGAGTTAGAAATCTCTGATTAGACTTTTTCTTTTGTAAAGGGGCCACCATGTCTAGAGTCTGATGCAGAGAAGCTGTAACACTATCTACCGTGCTATCAATTACAGAAGGCGCAAGCTCTCCATAGCTTATCTCCGTTGTGTTGACACATATCATAGAGGAAACAATCTGCTTAAATTTTGTCATGAGCTGAGCACTGGAGGTTTCCGCCATGCTCAGTCTCATGGTTTTTCTCTATATTTGTATATTTGTTGATTTTGTGCCTTTTAGTTTTTGTATTTCTCATACTGTTTCTTATTTTCCTGTTTATGTCATAGTTTTGTTTCTCTCTTATTTTGTATTAGTTTGTGTTTATTTCTGTCTGTATTTGTTAATGATTTATTCTTTATATCCCTTACTGTTGTGTTCTCCCTCTGGGTTGATAGCTGTCAGTTGCGCTTCCGGGTTTTTGCTCCATGTGGGCAGTGCCCCATCAGCTGTCAGCCCAGGTCTCTCCCCTCTCATTGCTCCCAGCTGGTCCAAATTATTAATCGTTTCCTCCTGCCAGCTCTGGTATCCACACCTGATTTCTATTGTATTATGCCTTATTTAAGACCGCTGCTCCTTGTATTCCTCGTGGCAGTCTTGACTACTGTCTATGACTTCCAGACATAAGTTTGACATTCTTTATTTTTCTCGCTCAGTTACTGTAGTACTCTCTCTGTGGCTTATTGTTTTTGTTATGCATTTAGTACTTTATGTTTTCCTTGAATAAATGTCACAAACTGCAGTTCAGTGCCTGGGTCTTTCCTCTCTGCCCCGAGGGGCAATTCATGACAAATTTGATAACAGCATCATCCAAGAGGCACCTACTGTAGCAATATTTTTCTTTAGGAGCCAAATAGTCAGAAATAGTAAAATCAAAGGTTAACAGACATTGGTCTGACAGTACAGGGTTATGAGGAGACACTACCAGATTTTTACCTCCGCCAAGGAGGTTATGTTTTCATCGGCGTTGGTTTGTCTGTCTGTCTGTCTGTCTGTTTGTCTGTCTGTTTGTCTGTCTGTTTGTTTGTTTGTTTGTTTGTTTGTTTGTTTGTTTGTTTTTTAGCAAGATAACTCAAGAAGTTATGGACGGATTTTCATGAAATTTTCAGAGATTGTCAGAAATGGGGTATCCTACAGATGATTACATTTTGGTGGTGATCCAGATCACTGTCCAGAAGAAAACCGCCATTACAGAAAATGCGATTTTTGTGAATAACTACTGAACCACTAATCCTATCATTGTGAATCCAATTGCTAGTCATATGTTTTCATGGTCAAGGAATCTGAAAACGTACACACAAACACTGTATGGGGGGGAACTGTGGCGCTTGGCGGAGGTCTGTGCTCTCCAAGTGCTTTTCTAGTCTATTTCTATGCCAGATTTTCTATTTCTATGCCATATGTCAGAACAAGGTCCAACGTGTGGTGAAGATAATGGGTAGAAGTTCCTACTTTCTGAGAAAACCCCATTGAGTCTAATATTGAACTAAATGTCATATTAAGGCAATCACTATCTACATCTACATGTATATTAAAATCCCCTACTATAATTATTCTATTGGATTTCAGCACTAAATCTGCTAAGAATTCGGCAAATTCAGATAAAAACTCTGAGTAGCCTGAGGGATGATAAACTATGGCAAATAAAATTGGGTTTAACCTAAAATTGCTAAAATGCCCAATACTGAGGACCAGGCCCTCAAAGGAATTATAACATTTTTTGCTTTACATTAACTAGTAATTTGGAATGGTACATTGTTGCTACTCCTCCACGACCAGAACTTCTGGGATTTTGACAGTGTAAATAACTAGAGGGAGCTGATTCATTTAAACCAACATAATCCTCTTGCCCTAACCAAGTCTCTGTAAGGGATATTAAATCAATCTGATGATCAATTAACAGATCATGGACTAGCAGAGACTTGGGAGTTAGAGACCTAATATTTAACAAACCGCATTCAAGTTATGAGGAGACACAGAGGCCAAGTCATTAAAATTTAGAGGCTTCATGTTTAATTTGAGTGTTACCAACTTGTCATTTAATCACTTTGGGATGCTTATACATTATATTTTTATTTACTTTGGAGGGAGCAGACAATGATTATCTGATGGAGAAGACAGGGTCTATAAAGAAAAACTGAACTACTTGTTGAAAATGGTTCAGTCCTGGATGCATCAGTGTGTGAATGTGTGTGTGAATGGGTGGATAGCAGGATCTGTAAAGCGCTTTGGTCATCAAGAGATGAGAATAAAAGCGCTATATAAGTGAATGCCATTTACCATTTACCATTTCTGAATTTGCAGCTGTAGTCTGTTTCAGGACAAAATCAATGCCACACAACTGGGACACAATAGAAAAATATTGGCACTGCTAATATCTTATTTGCCGATAGCTGATATCAGTGCAAGGTAAATATCTGCCAATACCGATGTTAGGCCAGTATATCAATTTGGTGCAGATTTTCTGTGCTGAAAACAAATGGCTCATTAGATAATAAAAGCATGCAAGCCACTATCACAGCAAGAAAAAAAAAAAAGCTGTGAACTTTTAGAGATCAGTGTTTCATTTTTCTTCAGTAACTGCTCTAAAAAGTTGTTTTGATATAAATTTTTTATTCCACCCTGTGTAAGTGTTATGATACCGCATGTTCCCGCAGCTGCTCGCACGTGGTCACCTCTCAATCGCGCTGGAGCGCACGGGCACTCACGCACGCACACACACCAGCAAGCACCAATCTGCAGCTCTCCACGCACAGACGCGCCAGGCGGGGGGGGGGGGGGGGTGACACTCACATGTGGATCCAGAGACGCTGGTGTGGCGCCTCCGTTTTGCTTGGAGAAGCAGAAAGAGGCGATAGGAGGGAGGCTGGAGGAAAAAGGCAGGACGGCGAGGGGGGGATGCGGGAGGAAGCCGGTGATGGATGGATGGATGGAGGGAGGGAGGGTAAATGCGGAAGGACGCAATGGAGGAGGAGGAGGGTGGCGGTGGTGGTGATGGTGGGACGATGAGAGGGCTGAGTGGTTCCAGTAAATATTTATATTGCATTATGATAGTGAAAGAGAGAGGAAGAGGGGGGAGAAGGCTGGGGAAGGGGGGATAGATATAGAGCGTCCATCCCTTTATTAATTTTATTCCGGACCGCTAAGTTTAGCATTCAACACGTGTCGCCAGTGATGGAGAGAGGGAGGGAGGGGGGAGAGAGAGAGGTTGACGGTTGCTAGGTGACGGGGCGCATATACTGAATTTTAACAAAAGATCAGGGAAAGAGGGAGAGCAAGAGAGAGGGGAGAGAGGGAGGGAGAGAGGTGAAGAGAGAGATCGGAGAAATTGAATACATGTAGAACATATATATATTTAGATATATTTTTCCTGGCGCGTGTGTGCGTCTGTGTGAGTGCGTGAGTGTGTGGCGGCGGCGGCGGCGGCGGCGGTGGGGGGGGGGTGACACCCGCAAAACGGATACCTCAAAAAAGGAAGGATGTGAAAAAGGATGGAGGGACGCAGGAAAAGAGGGGGGAAAGGCTGGTGAAAAACAGTAAGTACATTTTATTTTAATGATCTCTGTGCGGTGCGGGTTTTTTTTTTTCCCCTCGCTGCTTCACTCCGCGCGCACAGACTCTGCGCTGGTTTGGATTAATTGCGGCTCGGGTAGTGAGAGGTTGCCGCGCGTCATTGAGACGGGGACAGGGGGGCTCGGGTGTCGGCATCCGCGCGACAGCTGGGTGATGGAGAGATGGATGGCCGGGGATGGAGAGGTGGAGGCGGCCGACGCACCGGGGCTTTGACCCCTCTGTCATTGCTGCGCCTGGGAACTCACAGACGTCTTTTTAGCCCCCTAACGCACATACAAGTTAAATGTGGTAGATGATGCTCGCACGCTCACGCACACATTCGCATACACTGAGTTTACCGGCAGTTCAATTAATCATATTGACAAAACCTTAAGGCTATGAATTTGTCTACCAGGAATGTTTATGCATTATTAATAAATGTAGAGTTTGGGGGTCCCTTTCAAGTCTGGCTGCAGTTTCGCTCTCACTTTGCTGCGCATGTATTTATCAATTGAGGCGATCATATCTGTTGATGCTCATTTTCTCGGGCTGTGTGGTCAGCGTTGGTGTGTGCGTGTTGTGTGCGTGTGAGCGCGTCTGCTGGCTGGGCTTGTGCAGCCGGAGCTAAATCCGCAAGATTACCCATCAGTTTCCCCCTCTTGGTCCATTTCTTCCTGGGTTCTCAGATTATTTGGGGGTATGGCAGCACAGTTGCCCCACTGCTGCCACTGAGGAATCGACTTGCCTCAAACATCCTCAGACAGCTGGAACGGGTTTTTTTCTCCTCCTTCTTGCCAGCTGGGTTAAGAAGTGTGTGAGGGAAATTTCACGATGCACCCCCTTTGGGTGCCTAAATAACTTTTGTTTTTGGCTTGTGGGACTTTAATTGAGTGAATAACAGCAACAACCTGCTATCAGCGCTATTCATTTTCCAGGAAAAAGAGAAAGGAAAGAGAGGCCTTGACTGAAAAAAAACCCTCCAATGGAGAACACTATGCTATTGACCTGTAATATAGAGTCAGTGTTTCTTCTCTTTACAGATTTGCTGCAGTGTTTGAGAGTTGCAGTACAATGTGAGGCCAGCATTTACCCAAATGGAAATTTGATGTTTGTTTCTGCCATTTCTGTGGGCTGTTTGCTTTGCCCGCTCCTGTCTGTCTCTCTCAGTTGAATTCAGGAGCTGATATCCATTTCAATCAGCTCTTTAACCCCACAGGTGACGGTGCACAGTTCAGTTTATCATTTCCCCACAGAAACGCTGTGAAATTTACGTGCAGGCTTACTGCAGCAGTGTAGCTACTCCATGCACTGTTGCCTGTAAAGTGCTGCCTTCAATGTCAGAGAGCCCCCTTCACTGCCGTACAGTTGTCCAGAGAGATCTGTACTGTACCAGCTGTGAGCAGGGCTAGATAAGGTGGTGGGAAGTGGGGTGGGGGGACAGGTGTGGCGGGAGAAAGAAAGTGGAGAATGAAATGGAGAGAAGGCGTAAGGTGAGCACCGAGAAAGGCAGCTGAATGAAGGGTACAGGAGGAGGTAGGAGGTTGGAGTTTAATCTTAGAGCGGTGCCATTGGTAGAAGGCACAAGAGAAGGGGAAAAGGGTCAACGTTTTGTGTGCCTGTTTTCTCCAGCCCATCCTCTTCATCATTTTCACCTCATTGATTCATTGTCTCTTCCACAGTAAACCTTCAAGCTCAGCTCAGTCCCCCTCACTTGTCTCTTCTTCTGCCAATCCCCCTGGCTCCCGTCGCCTCAATCCTTTCCGTTTCTCCTCTCACCCTTGCAAACCTGTGTCTTCCTCTGGATGCTTTCCTACTTCCCTCTTTCTCTTTCTGCCATTTCATCACATGCGTGATGCAACACTAGTGGATGGCACCTCACTCCTGCCGCCCACCCAAGCCCCTCTCCACACGTGGCACCCAGTGTTCTTTTTAATACCACTAATTAAGGTAAAGCTCGTTAACATAGAACATCAATTAGTCTTTAAAGAGATCAGAGGCTGCTGTTTTGGAGCGATTACTCCACTCCTCTCTCCCAGTCTCCTCCTCTGGACTGATCTCCTGGTTGTATTGATAAACGTGTTGCATATTCACTTTGGCCTGGAGCAGTGCAGCCCAGAATTTAATACATGTGGCTGTGCTGGGATGTTTCGGATCAATTATTTGACTGTGTTATGCTGTTTTCATATGGAACTCGTGTAAGAATTTCTCACAGCAACAAATAAATCAAACTCATTAACTGCAAATCTGTGTTTCCCTCTGATAACATCTCTGACAAGTGCTCATTAAATAAATCCATATAATTTTGGGAAAGAATGCCCTCCATTGAAATCAGCAGGGAACAAAATTCATCAGGCCGACTCCATTCTTCAGCCTAAATTGTGCTAAAGTCTAAATTGCACACTACAGTCTTAAAGCTCTTTAATGCATGAACTCACTTTGATTTTGAGTGAGGCATGTGCTAAATTATATTCTGTTTTGCCTTTAAATTAAGCTTCTGTCAGTCGGTGTAAAAATCATCTATAAATGAAAATGCAGTTTAAAATGAATATTGACTGTATGTGAAGAATAAAGGAAAAACTGTTTCATGGACAATTATGTTTCAAATTCGGATAAATGTGATGGTCCCAGGGGGAAGCGGCACATGTGCATTATTACAGCTAACACGATTAGTTTGTCTCGTCAAGTAAATAACCAGCAATCATTTTTAATTTCAGCACATTTGGGACTTTGTGGTTTTCTTTTCTGTTCACATCACAGTAAATCAGTGGACTATTTTGCTAGAGGTCTTTTTAATTTCCCACTTTGGTTGTTATCCTGACAAAACCCTTTTTAAAGATGTCACAGTGGAAGTTATAGTGGGCTGTTTTTTAGTGATGATTACCATGATTATGATTACAAAAAATGCACTACAGTAGCAGGGGTATTTTTAAAGGTGCATCTCAATAAATTAGAATATCTTCAAAATGTTAATTTTTTTCAATAATTCAATTCAAAAAGTGAAACTCATATATTATATAGATTCATTACACACAGAGTGATATATTTCAAGTGTTTAATTTGTTTAATTTTGATGATTATGGCTTACAGCTAATGAAAACCCAAAATTCAGTTTCTTGAAAAATTTGAATATTACATAAGATCAATTTTTAAAAATTGATTTTGAATAGAAATGTTGGCCGGCTGAAAAGTATGTCCACGTACACACCTCGCCTCTATGCCACGTCGCTTTGATGCAGTAATTCATGCAAAAGGAGCCCCGACCAAGTATCGTGTGCATACATGGACATACTTTTCAGTTGGCCAAGATTTCTATTGAAATTTTTTTTTTTCATCATATTTTTTTAAATTGATGTTTAAAAAAAATTATTTATTGATTTATTTATCAATTTATCGATGTTTTTTGATGAGTCACACTGATATTGAATTACTGATATAAATTAACTTTTCGATGATATTCTAATTTATTGAGATGTACCTGTACATGCTAGATTTGTTTGACGTGAGGTTTGTTTCAACTGAAAGATGTTTGTGTGAGTAAATGTTATCTCTGTGCCATGTGATGGACATGGTGTACTATTTCCCCCAACGTCAGTTGATAGGTTACAGGTGGGTAATGGCTATAAAGATGGATGGATAGAATGATGGATTTACTGCAGTTTAATCAATAATGAAAGAAATAATATGTCCGGCGCCTTATGGTATGCATATGGTGAATGACAGCAAAGAATTTTTACTTCAATATTTTAGCCTATTACATGGAAAATGATACGTGTTGATCCAGAGCAAGCTGTGGATTTCCTTGTAGTTGGGTGGAAGATGGCTACCATGGAAACAGGCAAACAAATGAAGCTGATCAATGGATGACTTTTGCATTTTGTTTGATTAAAATGTGGATTCTCGTGAGGTGATTGTCTTATTGTTTTTGTGTTAAGTTAAAAAAAAAAACTGTGCTAAACTACGTATGTAAACTTACCTGAAATGCCCACTTTGGTGCCAAGAAGTTTCCATGCTGCTGCTTTTTTCTTCACTGTATTCATTTCCAGAAATGTCAAAAAATTTGTAAAAATCAAAGACTACAAGGATTAAATTCTCTTCAATGTTCATGTCATGCAGAAGTGAAAATATACTGGTAGCTCACTGGTTATCACTAGAAGAAAACGATAAAAATAGATCTGTTTTAAGGTGACAATCCACCTTATCAATTCACAATAAGGTGGATCGCCACCTTATCATGGTGGAGGGTTTGCGTGCCCTAGTGATCCCAGGAGCTATGTTATCTGGGGCAATTTGCCTCTGGTAAGGTCTCCCAAGACAAACTGGTCCTGAGTGAAGGGCCAGACAAAGAGCGATCCATTAGACTCCCATGATGAATAGAAAAATCAAGGTTTCAGTGTACCCTGCCCAGCATGAGGTTACCAGGGCCCTGCCCTGGAGCCAGGCCTGGGGGAGGGGCTTGATGGCTAGCATCTGGTGGCCGGGTTTCTGCCCATGGGACCCAGCTGGGCTCAGCCTGAAGGAGCTACATGGGTCCGCCCTCCAATAAGCTCACCACCTGCTGGAGGGACCATAGGGATTTGGTGCAATGTGGATCAGGTGACGGTCAAAGGCAGACACCTTGGCAGTCTGATCCCCGGCTTTCAAAACTGGCTTTTGGAATGTGGAATGTCACCTCTCTTGTGAGGAAGTAGCCTAAGCTTGTGCACGAGGTTGAGAGATACCGGCTAGATATACAGTGCATCCGGAAAGTATTCACAGCGCTTCACTTTTTCCACATTTTATTATGTTACAACCTTATTCCAAAAGGGATTAAATTCTTTTTTCCCCTCAAAATTCTACACACAATACCCCATAATGACAATGTGAAAAAAAATTGAGATTTTTGCAAATTTATTAAAAATTAAAAAAAACTAAGAAATCACATGTACATAAGTAGTCACAGCCTTTGCCATGAAGCTCAAAATTGAGCTCAGGTGCATCCTGTTTCCACTGATCATCCTTGAGATGTTTCTACAGCTTAATTGGAGTCCACCTGTGGTAAATTCAGTTGATTGGACATGATTTGAAAGGCACACACCTGTCTATATAAGGTCCCACAGTTGACAGTGCATGTCAGAGCACAAACCAAGGATGAAGTCAAAGGAATTGTCCGTAGACCTCCATTACAGGATTGTCTCGAGGCACAAATCTGGGGAAGGGTACAGAAAAAATTCTGATGTTTTGAAGGTCCCACTGAGCGCAGTGGCCTCCATCATCTATAAATGGAAGAAGTTTGGAACCACCAGGACTCTTCCTAGAGCTGGTCAGCCATCTGAACTGAGCGATCTGAGGAGAAGGGCCTTATTCAGGGAGGTGACCAAGAACTCGCTGGTCACTCTGTCAGGGCTCCAGCATTGCTCTGTGAAGAGAGAACCTTCCAGAAGGACAACCATCTCTGCAACAATCCACCAATCAGGTCTGTATGGTAGAGTGGCCAGATGGAAGCCACTCCTTAGTAAAAGGCATATGGCAGCCCACCTGGAGTTTGCCAAAAGGCACCTGAAAGACTCTCAGACCATGAGAAACAAAATTCTCTGGTCTGATGAGACAAAGAGTAAACTCTTTGGCGTGAATGCCAGGCGTCATGTTTGGAGGAAACCAGGCACCGTTCATAACCACGTCAATGTTGGTTGCAGCATCATGCTGTGGGGATGTTTTTCAATGGCAGGAACTGGGAGACTAGTCAGGGTCAGTGTTGGGAGTAACGTGTTACTTTGTAATTCCACTACTTTTGCAGTAATGTGCTGTGTAACGAAATTACTGTTTAAAAATTCAGTAATGCGTTACAGTTACTGAAATTTGATCAGATGTGTTACTCGCATTACTCATTTTGTTAATATGGATAGATATTTTTAGTGCAAATAGACAGTCATACAAGTTGCCATTGCTAGACACCCTCCTCATCAGCTGCCAACTGGGGATGAATACACAGTTTCGGTGGCTATGGGCGGGACTGCCATCCCCAGCGCACCAGTGGCCTCAAGTCACTGGAGGTTGTCATGCCAAAGGCAAAGACAAGCAAATAAATAAGCAAATGAATATAAATGGACCCTACCATAACTGACGCAGCCATTACACAGTCTCCTCCATGGGTCTGTTTCCTGTCCTGCCCCAGTTCACATCACAACCCAGTGAAGAAATGCCATGATGGTGGCGACTTCTCATATCGAGCCCTGATCACCATAGCCCCTACAGCTCCTACCTCTGTGGTTAAACATGAGTATTTTTTGAGCAAGAAGCTCACATTTAATGTCCGGATTAAATGCATTTAAAGTTTTCTTACGCACAGAGAAAAAGCGACTGTGATTTGTTGCAGTAAAGAACAGCTTCTTGTAAGCGGTGAACTTTCATTTATCTGTCCTTTCTATTTTATTTTATCTCATTCATTTACATGCTGTTGTGATATGCAACTATTTCGTGGAAGTAAATCCTCTAAATATGCGTTTTTAATGGGCTGCTCCAGGGGTGTCAAACATATGACTCATGGGCCAAAAACGACCCACCAGGGGGTCTAAAATTTTCTCTGTGAATTCACAGCTTTATTTCTAGTAAATTTCTGACTTTCAATTGATTACAATAGTTTATGTAAATCTGAGACATTTTTTTCTCTGTAAGATGAGACTTTTTTTCTCATCAGTTTTCTTTTTCATCTTTTTTCTGATGAGAACAAGGGGCTCTTGATCTTGCTGTGTGCGCAAGATGATTTAAGTATGCGTTTAAAAGTAACGTGAAAGTTACTTTTCCAAGTAACTAGTTACTTTAATCATGCAATAACTCAAAAGTAACTCTGTTACTTTTGAAAAGAAGTAACTAGTAACTGTAACTAGTTCCTGTTTTTTACTAACTTGCCCAACACTGGTCAGGGTAGAGGGAAAGATGAATGGAGCAATGCACAGAAACATCCTGGGTGAAAACCTGCTCTAGAGCACTCTTGACCTCAGACTGGGGCAATGGTTCATCTTTCAGCAAGACAACGACCCTAAGCACACGGTCAAGATATCAAAGGAGTGGCTTCAGGACAACTCTGGGAGGGTCCTTGAGGGGCCCAGCCAGAGCCCAGACTTGAATCCAATTGAATATCTCTGGAGAGAGCTGAAAATGGCTGTGCACCGACACTTCCCATCCAACCTGATGGAGCTTGAGAGGTGGTGCCAAGAGGAATGGGCAAAACTGCCCAAAGATAGGTGTGCCAAGCTTGTGGCATCATATTCAAAAAGATTTGAGGCTGTAATTGCTGCCAAAGGTGCATCAGCAAAGTATTAAACAAAGGCTGTGAATACTTATGTACATGTGATTTCTTAGTTTTTTTTTATTTTTAATAAATTTGCAAAAATTTCAAAAATACTTTTTCACTTTGTCATTATGGGGTATTGTGTGTAGAATTTTGAGGAAAAAATGAATTTATTCCATTTTGGAATAAGGCTGTAACATAATAAAATATGGAAAAAGTGAAGCACTGTGAATACTTTCTGGATGCACTGTAGTTGGGTTCACCTCAATGACATGTGGCCAACAACAGTGAAACCTGGAGGGATGTAACTGGAAGGAATGGCCTGCCCTATCTGAACCCAAGTGGTGTTCAGTTATTGGACTTCTGTGCCAACCACAGTTTTTCCATAACAAACACCATGTTCACGCATAAGGGTGTCCATATGTGCACCTGGCACCAGGACACCCTAGGTCGCATGTCAATGATCGATTTTGTTATTGTCATCAGACCTGCGACCGTATGTCTTGGACACTTGGGTAAAGAGAGGTGCAGAGCTGTCAACTGATTACCACCTGGTGGTGAGTTGGATCCGATGGCAGGAGTGGACATCACTCAGACTCGGTAAACCTAAATGTGTAGCCAGGGTGTGCTGGGAACCTCTGGCTGAGGCCCCTGTCTGAGAGGTCTTCAACTCCCACCTCTGAAAGAACTTCGACCACATTCCGAGGGAGTCTGGCGACACAGTCTGAATGGGCCATGTTCTCAGCCTCCATTGTTGAAGCAGCTGTCCAGAACTGTGGCCGCAAGGTTGTTGGTGCATCTCGTGGTGGCAACCCCCAAACCAAGTGGTGGGCACCAGTGGTGGAGGGGGCCATCAAGCTGAAGAAGGACTCCTATCGAGCTTGGTTGGCTTGTAGGCCTCCTGAAGCAGCTGAGGTGTACCGACAGGTCAAGCGTAATGGAGCTCGGGTGGTTGCTGAAGCAAAAACTCGGGTGTGGGAAGAGTTTGGTGAGGCCATGGAACAAGATTTTCGGTCAGCCTCGAAGAGATTGTGGCACTGTCCGGTGGCTCAGGAGGGGAAATCTGCTCCCTGTCCAACACTGTGTATGGTGTGGATGGGGCACTGCTGTCTTCAACTGGGGACATCGTTGGGCAGTGGAAGGAATACTTCAATGATCTCCTCAGTCCCACTGACACACCTTCCACAGAGGAAGCAGGGCTTGAGGACGAGGGGGACGGCTCGCCCATCACAGGGGCTGAGGTCACCAAAGTGGTTAAAAAACTCTTTGGTGGCTGGGCCCCGGGGGTAGACGAGATTTGCCCTGAGTCCCTCAAAGCCCAGGATGTTGTAGGGCTGTCATGGTTGACACACCTCTGCAACATTGCGTGGAGGTTGGGGACAGTGCCTTTGGCATGGCAAACTGGGGTGGTGCGTCCTCTCTTCAAGAAGGGGGACCAGAGGGTGTGTTCCAACTTTAGGGAGTTCACACTTCTCAGCCTCCCTGGGAAGGTCTATGCCAGGGTACTGGAGAGGAGAGTTTGACCGCTGTCGAACCTTGAACCCAGGAGGAGCAATGTGGCTTTTTTCCTGGCCATGGCACATCAGACCTTACTCTTTCGAGAATCCTTGAGAGTTCATGGGAGTTTGCCCAACCAGTCCACATGTGTTTTGTGGACTTGGAGAAAGCAGTCGACTGCATCCCTCGTGGTTGCTTGTGGGAGGTGCTGTGGGAGTATGGGGTATCGGGCTTGTTATTATGTGCTATCCGGTCCCTATACGACTGTTGCAAGAGTTTGGTTTGTATTGCCAGCACCCAGTCAAACTCATTTCCAGTGAGTTGGACTCCACCAGGGCTGCCCTGTCACCTATCCTTTTCATAATTTTTATGGACAGGATTTCTAAGCACAGCCAAGGAACGGAGGGTGTCATGTTCGGTGTACCACAGGCTCTCATCTCTCCTGTTTGCAGATGATGTCGTCCTGCTGGCTTCATCGAGCAATGACCTACTGGGACAGTTTGCTACTGAGTGTGAAGTGGCCGGGATATGAATCAGCACCTCCAAGTCTGAGTCCATGGTTCTCAGCCGGAAAAGGGTGGATTGCCCTCTCTGGGTTGGGGACACGCTCCTGCCCCAAGTGGAGGAGTTGAAGTATCTCGTGGTCTCATTCACGAGTGAGGGGAGAGTGGAGTGAGAGATTGACAGATGGATCGGCACAGCATCTGCAGTAATACAGACATTGTACCGTTCTGTTGTGGTGAAGCTATTGATTTACTGGTCAATCTACGTTCCTACCTTTGCTTTCATGAGCTTTGGGTAATGACTGAAAGAATGAGATTGCAGATACAAGCAGCTGAAATGAGCTTTCTCCATAGGATTGCTGGACTCAACCTTAGAGATCAGGTGAGGAGCTCAGTCATCTGGGAGAGACTCAGAGTAGAACCACTGCTCCTCCACATCGAAAGGAGCCAGTTGAGGTGGTTTGGGCATTGGATCAGGATGTCTCCTGGATGCCTCCCACTTGAGGTTTTTCAGGCGTGCCCCACTGGAGACCCCGGGGCAGACCCAGGGCATGCTGGAGAGACTACAACTCCCAGCTGGCCTGGGAATGTCTTGGTATCCTCTGTGAAGAGTTGGAGCAGGTGATCAGGGAGAGGGAAGTCTATGCTGCTCTGTTTGAGCTGCTGCCTCTGTGCCCCGGACCTCTGGAAAGGCAGTAGAAAATGGCTGGATGGATGCTTTAAGCTACCTTAGATGTCACAACAAGCCTACATAAGCACAATGTAATGGACAAATGTGAAATTTTGTGAACGCAATCATTATGTCAATTTGCAAAAGGAGAACTTGTGATTGTCGTCTCATTGTACAGTTTTCATTGAAAATGATGCAATATGCCAAGTGCTTAAACCCTTATACAACCCTGATTAAAACTATGGAATCACCATTTTTGGAGGATGCTCTTTCAATTGTTTAATTTTGTAAAAGAAAGAAAAACTAATCTCAGACATGTCACAAATCTATTTTTAATCAAAATGACAACCTTTTGTCTTTAATAAACATTTCTTAAAAAAACAAACAAAAAACAAATGAAATAAACTTGTCAGTTGCAGTTTTTTATTATTAGATCAAGCAGAGGAAAAATGGAATCTCTCAGTTCTGAGGAAAATATTGTTGAATCATGGAAGAACAAACAAACACTGCACCACTTGTACTTTGTTGGACCATCTCTGGCTGCAGTAGTCCTGGCTTGTATAATACCCTGGATGCCCCCCGCTCACACACACACACACACACACACACACACACTTTTATTTTTTTTGACATTTATAAACTTTTTATTTATCTCATAACTGTCCAATTTTTTCACCAATTTTTTCACGTTAGTTTCTTGCAACTTTTCTCTGGCAAATTTATTACTTTTTTTTAAACTTTTGCCATGTTTCATCTTTTTTCTCATATTTTCATGATTTTTCTTGTATATTTGCACCCGTCCTGTCACTGATATACTAAGTTGTCCTATAAAACTATCCTTGCTGTCTTTATGAGGATGGAGGGTGGCAAGAGGAACAGAGGGGATGATTTCGGCTCATTTTGCTGACAAGGCAAATGGCCTTTTTCATTTTTTGCAAAGATTTATACATTTTAAATGAAAATTTAGTGTTTTTATTGAAACAAAAGCTTTTTCAGATTTTTGCAAAGATGTATTTATTTTGAACAGATAATTATTTTTCAGTGGAAGCTGTCCATGTTTTAATTTTTTTTGTCAGTGACCTTTACATAATTAATGATGATGGTCTCTGTGTGAGTTGATAATTTATAAAAATCTATGGGGTATTAAATATGTCCATGAGTGTATAGGTATTAAAATAAAATAGATATACCAACTAAGTAAGATATAAAGTTGACATATATTTTTTACAAATTTCATTCCATGTGCCAGTTTTTAAATTTGAGCCCCTGCCCCTCAAATGGTCTTTGCACAGCCCTGAAATTAATTTATTTGGGCAGTGAACTAACGCCAACCACAGTACATTGGAAAAAAAAAAATTATGTCATATAACATAAGCTGTAATAACAAAATGTTGCTGTTTTAGGGCTTGTCAATGTTTTAAAATTCAAATTGCTGTGTAATTTAAGCACAAAACTTACTTTTAATGTTTTATTCTTTTCTCCTTTGGACCACTTTGAATGGCTGCCATACTGTAGTTTGACATGCAGAGTTTGCCAGCTGCACAGATACTCTTGGAGGGCGCCGGCATCCCACCTGTAGAAGGTGCCCATTTGTCACAAATATACGCTCAGCAAAAATAATTACGAATCTTTTATTTTTCTGATTCTCGTGGCACCCCCAAGAGTATGCTGCTCTGGGCGGCTGCCCATGTGGCCCATTTCTGAACCGCTACTGTCTGGCTGTGATAAACAATATTGACAGCAGTAGTCTTCATCAGTCCAGCTCCAACTTTCTCTTATTGCTGTTGCCAGATCAGCGTTGCAGGTTGTCATGGACCATTTTCTTCAATTTTCACCATAGATTTTCAATGGGAGTGAGGTCCAGACTATTTTCATTCTAGTAAGATGGCTGCACTTTCACACGTTGCGGCTAGACACTCCGGACTACTGAGCATGTTTTTGTGTTTTTCCTGCCTTTTTTTTGTCCTCCTTCTGCAACGGACTAATTACCTACAGTCGACAGGAACTTCTAGGCATTGGCCGCCAACTTAACTCCGACATTTCCAGTGCTTATTCCAGCAATCATTACCACATCCCTGAGAAAATTGCCAAACCTCCAGGTGCTCCTTGGATTGTTATCGGGCCCCACCACAGGCGCAGACGGCACCAAGAGAGGAAAAAGAAACAAGGCTGCAGGGCTGGCCTCTGTGCCCAGCTGCACAAACAACACACCAAACCACCATTACCTTCAATTTTCCTCACCAACGCCAGATCTCTCGCCAACAAAATGGATGAGCTGCGATCGGAGATCATCTACAATTGCTACGTCTGGGACTGTTGTATTCTGATTGTGACCAAGTCTTGGCTCCACCCACTCATTCTAGACACCACTGTGGAATTACCCAACCAAACTATACTCCATTTCGACCGCAATGCCGATTCTGTAAGGGTGGAGGTGGTGGGCTCTGTGTTTATGTGCTTCAGACTTGGTGTAATAACAGCAGAATAATTCAAAGTCACTGTTCACTGGACTTAGAGGCCATGTCCTTTATGTGTCGGCCCTTCTATCTACCCCGCAATCTAACGGCAGTAATTGTAACAGCTGTTTACGTCCCTCCAGACGCTAGCGTTAGCTTAGCACTCAGCCCCCTCCAGCACATCGTTAGCAGGCAACAGAAAGATCACCCCGACGCAGTCCACATTATTGCAGGGGATTTTAACAAAGCATGCTTCTAAGACTGTACTCCCCAAATTCCACCAACATGTTCAGTGTCCCACAAGAGGGGACAGAACACTGGATTATGTTTACAACAACATTAAGCATGCCTACAGAGCCCCCCCCCCCCCCCTCAGATCATCTCTCCCTGCTTCTAATACCTGCTTACACCCCCCTAAGGAAGAGTTCCCCCCCAACCAAATAAAGAATTAAAATCTGGCCTCAAAATACTCTCCTCCAGCTACAGGACTGCACAGATTGGAACATCTTTGAACAGCAGGACCTGGACTCCTACACTGAGTCTGTCCTCTTCTACATTAAATGGTGTGTAGAAAATGTGAGTCACCAAACACATCCGGGTCTTTCCAAACCGGAAATCCTGAATGACCAGTGAGGTCCACGCTCTGATCAGGGCTCACAACTCAGCCTTCAGGCAGAGGGACAGCTCTCTGTACAGCACTGCCAGAGCCAACCTGAGAAGAGGCATAAAACACGCTAAGAACGCCTGCAGGAGAAACATGGAGGGCTTCCTCACAGACAACAACCCAGACAGATGTGGAGAGGCATCCAGGCCCTCACAACTTCAGGGGCCAGTGCCCCCCAGCATTGGACAGCAGCCTCACTCTAGCAGAGGAGCTGAACAGCTTCTTTGCCCAGTTTGAGGCCCCCTCTCTCCCAATTCACCCCCCCTTGCCATCTCTGCCCCCCTCCCCCTCTCTCTACAGGTGTATGAGGTGAGGGAGGCAACTGAGAGCAGTAAACCCCGCAGAGCTGTTGGTCCTGATGGTATCCCAGGAGCGGTGATCAAAGCATGTGTAGACCAGCTGGCAGAGATCCTCACCAAGCTGTTCAACCTCTCCCTGACGCATGCCAACCCCCCACCCGCCTCAAGGCCTCCAACATCATCGCTATCCCCAAAAAGTCCGCAATTGACAGCCTGAACAACTACAGACCCATAGCACTCACATCTGTAGTCATGAAGTGTTTTGAGCAACTGGTGTCCTAGCACATCAGGGACTGTCTTCCCCCATCCTTCATCCCCCACTAGCTCGCCTACAGGGAGAACTGGTCTATGGAAGACGCCATCGCCACCACACTCCATAGAGTGCTGAGCCACCTGGAGAACCCAAGGAGCTATGTGAGGATGATCTTTGTGGACTACAGCTCAGCTTTCAACACCATCATCCCGGACATCCTGATCAATAAACTGCACCTCCTCCAGATTCACCACCACCACCACCACCTGCTCCTGGATAAAAAACGTTCTCACCGACCACCCACAAACAGTCAGATTTGGCCCCCACCACTCCTCCACACTGTCTCTCAGCAATGGCTCCCCCCAGAGCTGCGTACTAAGCCCTCTACTGTACTCCCTGTACACCTTTGACTGTATTCCAACCCACCCAACCGCCATCATCGTGAAGTACGTGGATGATACCACCTTGGTTGGGCTCATCACCGATGACGATGAGAAGGCATACAAGGTGGGGGTAGAGAATCTGCTGCTGTGGTGCCAAACAAACAATCTAAGACTAAATGTCCAAAAAACCAAAGAACTCATACTGGACTTCAGAAAGGACAGACAGGACCACCCCCCCCCTCCTCATAAATAGTGACTGCGTGGAAATCATCCCCACCTTCAGGTTCCTGGGCACCCACATCGTCTCTGACCTCTCCTGGACTGTCAACACCAAGGCCCTGGTGAAAAAAGCCCAGCAGGGGCTGCACTTCCTCCGTGTCCTGAGGCAGAACAATCTGAACCAGAGGCTGCTGCTGGCCTTCTACCGCTGCTCAGTGGAGAGCATGCTCACCTACTGTCTGGGTGTACTGTATGCCAGCTCCATGGCCGAGAACAGGAGGGCTGTGCAGAGGGTCATCAACACCACCCCAAAAAATTATCGGCAGCCCTCTGCCCTCCCTGGAGGACATCTCCAGATCCTTCTGTCACAGAAAGATCAAGGCCATCACAGGAGACCCCTCACATCCCGCTCACCACCTGTTTGACCTGCTTCCCTCTGGACGACGGTTGAGATCAATCAGGTCCCACACCTCCAGACTGACAAATAGTTTCTTCTCCTGAGCCATCCGAACTGCAAACAGTCAGAGATTCCACCCCCTCCCTCCGAACGCTCACATGCACAGAACTGAGGACCTTTTTAATTCTCACAATAACACACCTGTCTTTGCACTCTGCACTTTCATGTATATTGACCCATCTGTGAAACCACTACTATGTATATTTTTCATAATCCTTGGGCCATTTTGCTCAATCGTGTGTTCTGCACTCCGCACTCTTATGTACATAGTTCCATCCGTAAAGCAACTATCATACCTGTGTATATTTTCAGAATCGTGGGCTATTTTTATTTCAGTCATGTGTTTAATCGTGTGTTCTGTAACTGTGTTGTATCTAATCCTTCTCTCTTACTTTATTGTGCTGTAGCCTGGTGGAGTACCCACAGTTTCATTGTACTTGTACAACTGTACAATGACAATAAAGCTTATTCTATTCTGTTCTATTCTAGTCTGTTTGCAGGCCATGCTTTTGACATTATATGTCTTTCTTGACGGAAAGTTTTCATGTCTCTTGACCTATGGCAAGATACATTATCATCCTGGAAAATGATGTTATCACCAAACAGCCTTTCAATTGATGAAATAAGAAAAGTGTCCAAAATTTCAAAGTAAACTTGTGCAGTTATCGAAGATGTAATGACTGCCACTTCCCCCATACCTTTACCTGACATGCAGCCCCATATCATCAATGATTGTGGAAGTTTGCATGTTTTCTTCAGGCAGTCATCTTCACAAATTTCATTGGAACAGCAACAAACAAAAGTTCCAGCATCATCGTCTTGCCCAATGCAGATTGATGATTCGTCACTGAATGTCACTTTCATCCAGTTGTTCACAGTCCATGATTGCTTTTCTTTAGCCCAGTGTGACCTTGTTTTTTTCTATTTAGGTGTTAATGATGGCTTTAGTTTGGCTTTTCTGTATGCAAATCCCATTTCCTTTAGATTTCTTTCAGTTCAGTCACAAACATTGACTCCAGTGTCCACCCATTTGTTCGTCAGTTGTTTTGTTGTGCATTGTCTGTTTTCAAGACATATTGTTTCAGTTTTTAACTTGACGCTTTGATGTCTTCCTTGGTCAACCAGTATGCTTCCCTTTTACAGCCTTCCCATTCTGTTCATATTTGGTCCAGATTTTAGACACAGCTGACTGGGAACAACTGACATCTTTTGCGATATTATGTGATGATTTACCTTCTTGAAGAAGTTTTGTAATCCTTTCTCTTGTTTCAACTGACATTTCTCATGTTGGAGTCATGATTTGTGTTTGTCAGGTTGGTGCAACAGCTCACTAAGGTGTGCAAGCACTCTTTTTAAATGCAGACTCAGCAGATTTAATTTGATACAGGTATTTGTTTTAGGACTGCAGATTACAGGGTGATTACCTTCGCCAGGCCGCAGGCCGTAGGAGGTAATGTTTTTGCCAGCGTTTGTCTGTCTGTCTGTCTGTCTGTCTGTTGGTTAGCAAGATAACTCAAAAAGTTTTGGACGGATTTCCATGAAACTTTCAGGCGTTGTTGGAAATGGTACAAGGAAGAACTGATTAAATTTTGGGGATGATCTGCATCACCGTCTGGATACAGGAATTTTTTAAAAGATTCTTTAACATTGTGAGATACAGCCATTTTCAACATGTGTGCAGGCGCAATGGAGGGCGCTTGTCGTCGTGTCTGACGAACACGAACTCCGCGTTCTTCAAAGTTTTAGGCACAAAAGCATGCGGAAAACAGTGGTGGGCCAGGCCCGGCAGCGTGCCTGTGTTTGCGCTACGCTGCAAAAGCTGAGACGGGCAGCTGTCCGGCGTGGGATTATTTGGCAGAAATTCCCCGGGCAGTCATAGGGGCTGTGCAAAAACGAGCTCTCTGCCAGGGAAGCTTCCAAATCCTCTTTTGCCGCGGAGCGCAACCCCAATATAAAACCCACAGCAACCTGTCTACCCAGTTTGCATCCGTCAGTGAAGCCCTGAGTGCTGCTTTCAGTGATCTATGAAAACGCTCACATAACCCATTGGCCTGTGGGTTGTACGCGGTTGTGCAATGAATTGCAACGCCCGCAGCCTGGAAGTTTGGAGATGGAGGAGATGGACACAACAGCAACACTTCAGTTTATTACCTCCGCCAAGGAGGTAATGCTTTTACTACTGAACTACTAATCCTATCATTGTGAATCCAATTGCTAGTCATATGTTTTCATGGTCAAGGAATCTGATAACGTACACACAAACACTGTATGGGGGGAACTGTGGCGCTTGGCGGAGGTCTGCGCTCTCCGAGTGCTTTTCTAGTTTCATAATATTTTCCTCAGAATTGAGTGATTCCATATTTTTTCCTTTGTTTGATCTAATAAAAAATTACAATTCACTACAAAGACTTTCTTTCATTCTCTTCTAAGGTTGCCTAAAGCCAGAAGGTTGGAATTGTGAGTAAAAAATAGTTTTGTGTCATGTCTGTGATTAATTCATTCTTTACATCTGGCCATCTGGAGCCGAGGAGAGAAGGATTTAAAAGGAGGACGAACCAACCGAGGCAGCGATTGGGAGCTCGGGCGCGGCGTTGGTGAGAGACGGGGGCCACCTGGATCCAGCAGGACAGTGGTCTGAACCGGTGCTCAATTGCGAGGCCCAGCCGAGGAACGACCAGACTGACGGCGGTTGGTGACGGGGCCTAGACGGGGCCCAGCGGAGGAGCCGCCTAGCCAGACGGCGACGAGTGGCTGTGATCGGTGGATTCCGGCTGCGCCGGCGGTGCACGACATAACTGGCCAGGTAGACGGAGGCAGGCGCCGGCAATAGACGGCGGTGATCTGCGGAGCTGAGCAGCGTCACTCGGCGGAGAAGCTGCGCAGGAGCGGCGGGTCCAGTAGTGACCGAGCTAGTTGAGGCCTAGCCGGATTCTCTGCTTATTTCTATCCACAGGTCAGTAAAATGCCACCCAAAAAAGAGGAAATGGAAGAAATTAAAAAAAACTCTGAACTTTGTGTTAGATGAACTGGCCAAAGTGACTAGCCAGCAGGACAAAATATTAGACCTAATACAGGAGGTACAAGCCCTACATTCAATAATAAAAGAAAAAGACAAAAAAATTATGGACCTGGAGCAACACGGGCGTCTTTTGGAGCAACGCGTTGAGGATCTTGAACAAGGTTCTCGCATTGATGACCTAGTTATAAGTGGACTAGACATCAGATATCAGTCGTACGCCCATGCCGCTACAGGACTGAGTGGTGAACATGCTTCCATAAGTGAATCAATGTCCTTAGAAAACCAAGTGCTTCAGTTCCTTAATGATAAAGACATTAAGGTAGAAGCCAATGCGATCTCAGCCTGTTATGCTTTACCGAAGAAAGATAACAAAACAAAGAAATTAATTGTGATGCGCTTTGTGAACAGGAGGGTGAAAAATGACATACTGAGGCAGGCCAAAAAACTAAAGGAAACTCAAGTTTACCTAAATGAACACCTGACAAAAAAAAACGCTGAATTAGCACGGCAGGCACGGATGCTAAAGAAACATAATAAGATACAGTCAACCTGGACAAGAAATTGTAGAATTTGGATTAAACTAAATGGAACACCTGAGCAAGCAAAAAGTATAATGATCAGAGATGCTACTGACTTAGATAAATACAGATGAACACTGACTATGAAACACAGAGTGAGGAAACTCAAACTCTAAAAATATGCCACTATGCTGAACATAAACCACAAGAGATGGAGAATGATATTGATCCTGATAACCACTTTTTCAATAATATTCATAACCACTGTGAATATTACACTGAAAAGCAATTCAAAAGTCAAGTGCAATTAGATGGTAAACTGTCAATAATACACTTCAATAGCAGAAGTCTTAACAAAAACTTCTCACAGATTCAGGACTATTTAAAACAGCTAAACAGAAAATTCACAGCTATAGCAGTCTCTGAAACCTGGCTTAATGAAGACCAGGCTCCCCTGATGGCAATAGAGGGATATCAGATGTTTAACATTAACAGATCTCAAAAAAAGGGTGGTGGTGTTGCACTGTATATTGATGACCTATATAGATGTAAGCTTGTAAATGAAATGTCCTTAGCACTACCAGGGATT
Organism: Pholidichthys leucotaenia; assembly: GCA_020510985.1. Classification (NCBI taxonomy): domain Eukaryota; kingdom Metazoa; phylum Chordata; class Actinopteri; order Cichliformes; family Pholidichthyidae; genus Pholidichthys; species Pholidichthys leucotaenia. Next base: position 132,828,951 of record CM035849.1, on the reverse strand, counting down.
CTGGAATGTGTTACTGTTGAGATTGACCTAGACAAAACAAAAAATCTAATCATAAGCTGCATATACAGAACGCCGGGAACTTGCATTGAGACATTCAGAGATAAATTAGTCGAGCTGTACAATAATATTACTAGTAAGAAAATGGTAGCAATTTGTGGAGATTTCAATATTGACCTACTTAATCCACATCAACAAAATGTAGTTACAGAGTTCATGAACTCTATGTACAGCATGAGTCTATATCCCACAATAACACATCCCAGTAGAATCACAGCTCACTCTGCTACACTTATTGACAACCTGTTTGTCAATGTTCTCGACAAGAAAATAGAAAGTGGATTATTGATAAATGATATAAGCGACCACTTGCCAATCTTTGCACTTATCCATGGCCACACGGGGCCCAACCCAGAAAAAATCTCAAAATCGTTCAGACACAAATCACCAAACGCAATCAGTTCTTTTAAAGAGGACTTGCTGAAGCAAGACTGGACAGAAGTCTATGTATCAGATGTAAATGAAGCCTATGACACATTTACAAACATTGTAACCACTCTTTATGAAAAAAACTGCCCATTAGTTAAAAAAAAGCTTAAACACAAATTTACTGACAAACCATGGCTAACCAAAGGACTACAAAAGGCGTGTAAAAAGAAAAATTTATTATATAAAGCTTTCATAAAGAAAAGGACAAAAGAAGCAGAGCAGCGGTATAAAACATACAAAAATAAGTTAACATATATAATAAGATGTAGTAAAAGAGACTATTACAGTAAAGAACTGGAAAAAAACAAAGACAATATTAAAAATACATGGACAATAATCAACAGTATCCTTGGAAATAAAAGCAGAAATACCAGCTACCCAACTAACACTCCAAAAAATAATAAATCGACTCCGAATGTGAATATAGCTTCACCTGCAGATGAATTTAATAATTTTTTTGTTAACATTGGACCTAAACTGGCCCGAGAAATACCCACTACGGTGCCAACAGGTGATTCAATATGCAATAACACTGCTGTAAAAGACACCATCTTCATAAAGAACACAGACGAAAGAGAGGTCATTGAAATTGTTAAATCGTTCAAAAGTAAAACATCTACTGACTGCGATGGTATTGATATGCTACTAGTCAAAACTGTTATCGAATGCATAGTGAAACCACTGACGTATATCTGTAACCTGTCTCTCCAATCAGGTATATTTCCCAATGCAATGAAAATAGCTAAAGTAATTCCGATTTACAAGACAGGCGACAGAGGGGAACTCTCCAACTACAGACCAATTTCACTATTACCGCAATTTTCCAAGATACTTGAAAAAATATTCTATGAGAGAACTGACAACTTCATACTGAAGAATGATTTATTGTGTGAGCAGCAATATGGGTTCAGACACAAAAGGACAACAGCATATGCCTTAATGGAATTTACAGAAAAAATATCAACAGCCATTGAAAATAAAGAGTATTCAGTTGGAGTATTCCTGGATCTTAAAAAAGCATTTGATACAGTAGATCACAATCTATTATTAAAGAAACTACAAAATTGTGGTATCAGAGGGGTAGCACTGTCCTGGTTAAGAAGTTACTTAAAGAATAGACATCAGTTTGTATGTGTTAACAACAAAAACTCAGAGCTACTGAAGGTCACCTGTGGAGTCCCACAGGGTTCAGTTTTGGGACCATTATTATTCAATATGTATATAAATGATATATGTAAAGTTTCAGAAAAAATGGACTTAATATTGTTTGCTGATGACACTAACCTGCTATGCAGTGGAAACAACTTGGAACAACTTCTGGATACACTCGGAAAGGAATTAGGAAAGCTGAAACTGTGGTTTGATTCAAACAAATTAACGCTCAATTTAAGCAAGACAAAATTTATAGTCTTTAACAACCATCACAACTACCCAGTACCCAAACTCAGTGTAAATGGTGTAGAGATTGAAAGGGTATCCGAAACTAAATTCCTTGGAGTAATAATTGATAACAAACTGTGTTGGAAGCCACATATTAATTATATAAAAGGTAAAGTATCCAAATCAATTGCAATATTACACAGAGTGAAAAATTTGCTGAATCAACCCACACTATACACCTTGTATCATTCATTAATACTCCCATACATGACATATTGTAATGAAGTATGGGGAAATACATATAAAACAAACATATATCCACTCTTTATGCTTCAAAAGAGAGCTATTAGAATAATCAACAAAGCAGCTTACAGGGAACCAACAAACCCACTTTTTCTTAAACAAAAAACTCTCAAGTTGAAAGATCTGATCGACTTTAAAACCGCAATAATAATGTTCAAAGTGAAGAATCTATCACTGCCCGCAAATATCCAAAAGTTGTTCCAAGCAAGGGAGAAACGATATCACTTCAGAGGAACATGTATATTTCAAAAGCCTACAGTGAGAACAACTACCAAGCAACACTGTATTTCAGTGCAAGGTGTCAGATTATGGAACGATTTTGGACCTGAATTAAAATCATGTACAAAGCTTGGACAATTTAAACAAAAACTAAAGGAAGAAATACTCCAAACATATTTACAAGACGACATGTAAACTCACATAAGGATTGACATTTCCAGCCTGTGTTGTGTTATAGCTTAGTTTTTCTTTTTTCTCTGTGACACTATGTCTTAGATTTGTTTTTGAATAGTAACCGCTTAACTTAGACTAGCTCAGTTTTCTTTTTCTCTCAGTCATATTTTGTCTTAGCCTTGTTTTAAATTGTAATCGCTCTTGTCTTGTTTTCTCTTTTTTCTCCTTTGAATTCTTGGATGGAATATGGGTGGGCAATATAAGCTGCGGCTTCAGCCATCACCCATTTCAGATAACTCACGTGGAATTGTATAGTAGAAGGAGTCTTTGTCTAATTTGACCTTGTTGTTATATTATACAGTTTCTTTTAACCTGTAATGTACTATCCGAAATAAATTCATTCATTCATTCATTCATTCATTCATTCATTCATTCATTCATTCAATTTATTTTTTCAAAATTAATCAACATCCTCCAAAAGTGGTGATTCCATATTTTTCCCATGGGTTGTACATGCTAAAGAGTTGGCAGTGGTCTATGACTATTTAAGTTGCTTATGTATTGGGAAATGTCAAATTTAGACTATACAAATGGGGCTGTTCAGTAATATTTTGGAAACAATACAGTCATTCTAAATTGAAAAGTACAAGCTTGTTTGTAAAACAACTATCCTGGAGAAATTAGTGAGGGTAACTCAGAGCTGTCAGGCTATCAGTGACAACTCAAAGTACCCAACACTGATTAGATTTAATGGTGACATCATGGAGTATTCAATTATGGCAAGTGTGAGGAGAATCAAGTCATTTGTGTGGTTTGGTTTGCCATTATGTGTGTCTCAAAATAGGAGAGATTCAGAAGTAATAACCAGTTTCAGAAAAAGGTACAGCATAACTTTGAGAGTCATTAAAATTCATTTTTTCAGTCCACTACTGCAAAAAGACATCATCAGTGGGGTATAACTAACCTGTCTCATGATGGCCTAAACCCAGCTCATATTCCCTATTAGTGGGTGAACCATCCACCATGAAAAACATTCCATCAAGAACCCAGTGTACCCAAAGGAGGTACATGGGTCTGCCCTCCAGTGGGCTCACCACCTGCAGGAGGGATCATGGGAGTCATGGTGCTGTGTGAACTGGGCAGAACTCTGGGCTACTCTGGCTGGATTGATGCCACTGTGACCCGGATCCCCAGATAAGTGGTAGAAGATAGATGGATGGCGGGAATATGGTACAGTGTGGCAGCAATTATTACCAAAGCAAATTTGTGTCATTAAAACCAGGAACTCAGATTGGCATCAACTGAACTGTATATGAATCTCTGTCATTTCAGCAGGGTGACAACTGCTACTGTTTGGCAGTGGTGAGGTGCCGCCCACAGCACGGTTACAGCCAAGCCCTGGACTAGGACTAACAAAGATAGTAAAACACAGACTGAGTACAATGCTGAAGAGTCACTTAACAAACAGGTGGAGGGAGAAGCAGACAGACAGATGGACAGGTTGGCAGGAAGACAGATTCAGTGATAAACAAAATCACTCAGAAACGAACGCGCACGCACACAGAACGATGAGGGACGATTTAGCGTGCACTCCTTGTTGCTATCAAACAGGTGCGCACACCAGGCACGCGCAAGCACAAACATGAGCCAAAGCCCCGCGGCTTGTTTTGGGAATACAAGTCTGGAGGCAGCAAGCAGGCACACAGCTTCACATGGCTGCATGCAATACACAGTCACACAAACTCTCAAAAAAGTACATTCAGGGAGAGACCCATGGGTATGCAGTCAGAGACACACAGACCCAAAAATACACACCCCAAAATGAACACAGACGCGCACACGTCACAGTTTTGGATGCGAGAAGACCTTGGGACCTCACCTAGGGGATGCACACTCTTTTACTGTAGTGCATACAGTATATAGAAGTCAGTGCACGCTGAGCACACACATTTACACATATGTGCCAGGGAGAAGGAAAAAAAATAAAGAAGATAAAGAGATGTGCAGGAATGTTTTGCGGAGCGCAGCGTTTTGCAGCTATGTGGTGCGTTCCTTCATGATGGTGGATCGGGCAGGAAATGACAGCATAAGTGGTTATTAAAAAGAGGAAATGGATGCATTTATAAAAACTGTATTGGCCACTGTCTGCAGGCCATGCCGCAAGTCATCCCGGACTGTTGTGTCATGGCCCTTGATCTGTGATGCTTCCTTGAGCTGCATACAGGGTGAGCTTTGTTAAAACCTTACAGTATGTTATTCTCCTCTCAAAAGAAGCCAGGAGCTGGCATTTACAGCAGGCTTTGTACTGATGTGACTGTGTCAGATTTACAGGGTGCAGGTACCAGGTGTGAAGTTGAGCTTGTTTTATTGCGCTGTTGCTTCTTATAAAAATGGTTTTTACTGTTTTTTTTAAAGTTTAAGTATTTAATTCCTTCATAAACAGGTGGCGTCTATACAGCCGTCGCAAATGCAAATGTGTGTTTGCACCTAAAATGAATTTGTACAGCATATTTTTTACAGCACAAACAACAAGGGGATGACAAGAAAAAGACATATTTTCAGACAAGAGATGAAAAAAGCTTCCGATGATGATAGCTTGGTGTTGATGGGCTTGTTCTAATGTGCTTCATCTCTGCATGCAAATAGCTGCAGCCTTGAGAATCGGCCTTGTGATTTGAAACAGACTCTCTTGGTTTCCGCAATGGAAAGAATGAAAAGTAAGATATGTTCAGATGCAGGTAGTCTGACTTAGAATTGCACTTAATTTGTTTTCTTTTCAGGCTGTGAGTTGTTCTTTATCCTGACTAGATCTTTGGTTTATATCCTGAAAGGTAATCAGGAGTGAATGCTCTTTTTATTTGTGTCATTACAATTCCAACCTTTCTTTTCTTCTTTTCAAAATGTTTATTTTTATTTGATCTTGTCTGTGTTAACTGCGACATGCACTCCATCAAAGGCTGCAGCTTTGGGAAATAGAGACACTTATTCACACATTTTGCACTGAGCAGTATGGGATATAGCAGGGAGATCAATTGTTGGCACTGGATGCTCTGTGTCACCCATACCCAAACATTAAGTCAGCTGTTTTTACCTCTTATCACTACAGGGTAGTGGGACTTAAAGATGAAGTAGCACTGTGTAAGTAGATTTTTATGCCCCCATCATGCTCATGTGTATTGTCCTTTTGTGTGATTTTAAAGAACAGATTCTTCACAAAAGGATGTTACTATGCCGATGTCACTCATGCGTTTTAAAGCCTCATCTTTAGCTTTATGGCTGTTAACATATCACAGCATCTGGGGAAAAATAAAGGTAGCGTTCCAGCTACTGTGCTTGACTAGTGAGCTGGATCCATAAATTGGATGCGACACACAGACAGAAACTGTATATTTTAATCTGCGCTAAGTAACAGATCAATAACATACTAAAATTTTACTGTCTCAAATGGAAGCACAGACTAAAGCATGTGTTGTACCAGGCAGCAGTAACTTGAAATAAGCTGAACAGATTCTGTAGTACAAGGAACAAGGACACTGTCAATCAAAGCATCCATATGCTTACTTTAAAGATGAACTAGACAGTATTTTCATGAAAACGAATGTAAAAAAATACATCAACAAAACATTTAGAAATAATTAAATATATAATTAAAGTCTTTATATATATATATATATATATATATATATACTGTATATATACTCTGTGTGTGTGTGTGTGTGTGTGTGTGTGTGTGTGTGTGTGTGTGTGTGTGTGTGTGTGTGTGTGCAGTTGAATGATGAAACATATGGTGGCTGGTAATATAGATATATATAAATACCAGATAGATTGCTGTTATTTTAATGGCAAAAGGAGGTGCCATATTCTATAGGTAATTATTCTGTTGGTAATTATAATGGTTAACAGCACATGCAGCATTGTGATAACAGGATAAACAAACAATTGTTTGTTGTATTTATTGCAAACATATAAGTAAAATATGTTTATGGAATGTGACTAGCCATGTCCTTTCTAGTGTTTATATATATATATATATATATACACACATACATACATACATATATATACAGTATATATATATATACTGTATATATGGTCGTAAGGGTGTCCCTGCTAATAGCATAACTGGGTTGATGTCACATGTCTCTATCAAGCAGTTGGAGCAACAGTAAGTGCAAAACCTACTGGCCAGGTGGTTACAATGTTGTCTCTTTCACCTTTAAATATTAATGAAATCAAATATATAATGATTTTTTTTTTTAAACTGGAAATATCTTTCAGTGTGGAGTTTGCATGTTCTCTTCGTGTTTGCATGGGTTTTTTCCCCGGGTACTCCGGTTTCCTCCCACATGCCAAAGACACGCACATTAGGTTAATTGGCATCAACTGGGGACTCTGAATTGTCCTTAGGTATGAATGTGAGAGTGAATGGTTGTCTGTCTCTCTGTGTTGGCCCTGCGATGGACTGGCGATCTGTCCAGGGTGTACCCTGTCTCTCGCCCAAAGATGCTGGGATAGGCTCCAGTACCCCCGCAACCTGAAAAGGATTAAGTGGTAGAAGATGGATGGATGGATGGATGCATGGAAATATCTCTGCCAACACTCTAGTGCTAGACAAATTCCTGGTTCTGCAGTTTGAATCATATCCACATCATGTTCTGTACACACATAAAAATATCCACCTCACATATATGCCATAATTTTTTTCAATAAATTAAATACAGATTTAATTTATACGAATTACAGATTTAATTTAAATAAATCTGTAATTCGCAGAGAAATTGAAGAGAATGTTAAAAACACACCAGATCTCACAATGTTAAAGAATGTAACTTTAAAAAAGTAATTACTGAATCTGATCCTTTATTCAGACCAAAATTTTAACTATGTTCTGTGGCCCATGCTCCACCCTTCGACCAAATTTGAGTGTCTCATTCAATAATTGCACTTTTTTGTACTTATACATTTACGTTGTCACACTGAAATTTACTGCTTTTTTTAGAGGTTTGCTAATGATAAGTCATTTATTTTCTTTTTGTTTATTTAGCTGTTGTTAACATTATGTATCAGTCCTGTAACTTGAATGTTTTTAAAGTTTCAGTGTGCCCATATAGTCTCTCAGAAATAATCATTTTGTGAAATCGAGCCATCCTACATGAGGGACAGGACAAAAAGGCCAAAACCTTGTCCTAGAATCCTACAGCACCAAAAGACTGCTGCGAGCAGTACAGTGCCACGCAGAGATGACAGAAACATGGTCCTCACAATATTAAGCTGCTTTCCCCAAAAAAATCACACTGGATTTGACTCTTTCTAAATAGGAATAAACTAGGGATGTTAACAATTAATTGATTAAATGTCTGTAAGAATTTAGTTGATGAAGTTAGTTGTCAATTAATACTAGACACTACATCTTAATAAAAGATGTAGTGGTGTCGCCAGTCCAGGCGAGGGTGCTGTGGCCCATGGGAGTGCAGTGTGTGGGGAGGGCAGCGTGGTGACTGCGAGACTACACGAGATCAGTGAGTGCAAGAGCCAACATGTCAGCCTACATGAGAAACAATTCATCTGTAGTTTTTGTAGAATATATAACTAAAAAGTCTTTTTAATTTTACTATACCAACCCACCAAACTGAGTTGGACCTTGAGAGTTATCCGGTTACATATCCTTTATTGGATTATTCTGTTTTCATGGTCACTTGAATAATCAAATAACTCCAGAAATCCAATCATAACTGGTTTATTCGTGTACATGTAAACATGGTCATTGACGAGTTTTATTGTAACTCTGCAACATGGAGGATAACTCAGAGCTCCCCCCACTTCCGCTTGACTCCCCTCAAACTCCACCAAAAAACACCCAAACAAACCAGGGGTTGACTGGGATAAAAATTCAGGCCAGGAATTTGAATGTATCCCAGGCCACTCCATTATTAAAAATTAGAAGCCATTGCTGCTATATTTCTTGTCATGAATCGCCCCTCGGGGCAGAGAGGAGAGACCCACGCACTGGACTGCAGTTTGTGAAATTTATTGAAATCAACAAAAAACAAAGTCCCAAAAAGTGCACCAACACAAAAAATCCAAACAGATAATAAAGCAAACTTACACACGGGAGAATTGCAACAAACTCACCAGAACAGGGAAGCGTCCTGGTGGCGAGGAGGAAGTGTAACTTAAGACTGCGGCAACCAGAAATGAAAATAACCACCCTTAAATAGGGTCAGAAACAAATCATACAAGTAATGACAGGTGTGGAAAATAGAAAACAGTACGAGAATTACAGAAACCAAAAAGCACAAAATACAACAAATATATAAATATAGAGAAAAAGCCATGAGGCTGAGCATGGCAGGAACCTCCAGTGCTCAGCTCATGACAGAGCCCCCCCCCCCCTCTGAAGGGGTGGAACCAGACACCCCAGGGTAACATCAAAAAAAAAAGAAAGACCCCCCCCCCCCCCCCGCAATAGGAGCACAACAATAACCCACCCCGGGTGGGTGGGGGGGGCGGGAACAGGCTAGGAGGGAACAAAATAAAACCCTGCTCAGTACCCACACCAGGCAAAACCCAACCACCTAAGCTCCCTGGACCGATGAGCTGGACAGTTCAGGCGGGTGGCCAAAGTCCCAGGACCGGCAGACAGCATAATGGAAAGAGTTGGGTGGCCTACCAGAGAACGTGGGCCACCCAACCCCGCAGCACAGTCTGTCGGGTGGTCTGCCAGAGTTTTTTAACCACCTGAACAGAAAGGGTGGTCCTGGAGGCAGCTGCCTAATAGAAAGAACCAGTGGCGGACAAGATAGAGGAGCCGGGGAAACCATGACGATGTCAGGGTGAGGAAAGGGAACCACGATGGCCTCGGGCAGAGGAGGGGGAACCACAACGATGTCTGGCAGAGGAGAGGGGACTACGACAGTTTCGGACTGCTCTGCAGCACCCTCTGTGGTTCCAGACTGGGACATCGAAGTACCCACGGTGACTCCGGGCTGGAGTGGAGCTGCACCCGTAGTGGTCCTGGACTGGGACATAACTGCACCCTCGGTGGGTCCGGACTTGGCCAAAGCTGCACCCTCAGTGGCCCCGGACTGGGCCAGAGCTGCATTCACAGTGGACCCGGATTGGCCAGAGCTGCACCCACTGTGGCCCCCGGGCTGGAGCGTAAAACTCACAGCAGACCCACACTGAAGCACAGCACCCAAGTAGGTTTTAGGCTGGGGCGCAGCACCCACGACAGTCCCCGACTGGGACACAGCACCCACGGAGACCTGGACTGAGGAAGAGCTACACCCACGGAGGTCCCAGGCTGGGACGGAGTGCCTGCAACGACCTCAGCCGAAGCAGAAGCAGCACCCACGGAGGTCCCGGGCTGGGACGGAGTACCTGCGATGACCTCAGCCAACGAGGAAGCAGCACCCTTGGAGGTCCCGGGCTGGGACGGAGCACCCATGACGACCTTGGCAGGGGGAGCTGAACCCACGAAGATCTCAGGCGGCAAGGCCGGACCAATGGCGACCTCTAGCGAAGCTGGACGATCCTCGGTGACCCTGGGGGAAGCTCAGGCAAGAGAGGCAGAGAAACAGGGTCAAGGTCACCGGTGGCAGTGGAGCCCGGCGAGGTGAGCTCAGGTGCAGCTGACGGCTGCACTTGGCTCTCCCCACCAAGAGCCCGACAAGATCTCTCCAAAATTGAAACAATGAAAGCAAAGGAGAGCACTTGCCTGAGCTCAAGCTCCAACACCGTCCAGGACTCCATCAATCCAGACAGCGACGTCTTGGGCCCGGCCTTCTGGAGATCCAGCTCCGACTCTGCTGCGGCGGCCCCTGCAGCAGGTATGGTGGTTGGTGCAGTCCCGGGACCCCCCAGCAAGGTGACCCATGCAGGTGGTTTGTCCGGCATGGATTCAGGAGGTCAATTCTCTGCTGGCGCTGACTCCTACATACAGTAGCTGAAGCCAGGGGACGCTCTACCATCGGCGCAGGCTTCAGGAGGGCGCTTGAGGGCGCATGCGCATGCAGCGACCGGCAGCTGGTGAAAAACTACGTCGTCTGTGTGTCTTGTTTTATGCACTTTAATGTGTTTTTACGATATTCTCTGTGTCGTTTCTGTCCTGGAATGTTTGTGGACTGCATGGTGAAGAGCTCCCTGGTTCCATCAACATGGACTACCTCCCCTTTTTTGCACTGCTGCTACATGTCCTCTGCTCTTTTTCTCTGAAGTAAACGCGTTCGGCATCATGGCGGGCAGGATACATTATTCCAGGGACATGTTGCTGCATTTAAACACGGTTGATGCAGCGGCTGTGATTGAGCCTAAGCCGCAACTGCCGGACTTTATTTTGAGAGACGTTCATGGGCACAGCGGTGAAAAGAGAGACGGGAGAGACGGAAGAAAAAAACGCGGAAAACGTGGAGGAATGAAATTACGCCTGAGAAGACGTCAGTTTGGTAACATTCCTCTTCCTTCTATGATTTTTGGGAATGAACAGTCTCTGAGAAACAAGGTGGATGAAATTCAAGAGAATGTACGCTACCAGAAGGACTTTAAGAACTGCTGCGTCATGGCCTTCACCGAATCTTGGCTTAATGCGCATGACCGAGATGCAGACATGTGGATTGATGGCTTTGGAGCCCCGCTGCGCTCGGATCGGCAGGAAGAGGTAACGGGGAAACGTCAGGGGGGCGGCGTATGTTTATACATTAATAAGCAGTACTGCACATCTGTCATGGTCAGAGAGCGCATCTGTATACCTGATGTGGAGCTGCTGTCTGTGTCACTACGCCCCTTTTATTTGCCTCGCGAGTTCCCCCAAATTTTCATCACAACTGTGTACATTCACCCAAGGGCTGACTCTGCCTGCAGCACAATCTTTGATGTGATCCAGCGGCTGCAATCAATTTCTCCAGAGGCGCCAAACTTCAATCTTGGGGATTTTAACCATGTTTCTTTAAAGAAGACACTTAAAAACTTTTATCAGTATGTCTCCTGCCCAACCAGGCGAAAAAAGACATTGGACCTGTGCTATGGATCCATAGAGAGGGCCTATAAATCACTCCCCCTTCCTCCTGTAGGATCCTCAGATCACAACTGTGTACATTTGCTGCCCACATATAAAACTGCTCTCAGAAGAGGCAAGGTAGAGACGAGAGACATTGATGTGTGGACAGAGGATTCAGTGCACAGCCTCCAGGAATGCTTTGACTGTACAGAGTGCAAGATGTTCACACTGGCCTGCGGGGATGATTTGGACTCTTTGGTGGACGTCACATGCTCATACATGGCTTTCTGTAAAAATAAGATCGTTCCACGTAAACGTGTCAAAATATATCCCAACAACAAGCCATGGGTTACAAAATCAGTTAAATCCTGCTTACAGAGGAAAGCACTTGCCTTTAAACAGGGGTCTGTTTCTGAGCTACAGGTTGCCACAAAAGAGCTGAAATCCGAAATTTTAAGAGCAAAACAGAATTATAAATCAGAATTGGAAAGCAAGATGGCAACAAAGAAACTTGGTTCAGCCTGGGCCAGTATGAAAACTATTGCAGGCCTTCAGAGCACAGAGCACAGTAATTGTGTGTTTTGAGATGGTTTTAATTCAGACACAGAGCTGGCTAATGTTCTTAATTGTTTTTATGGTCGTTTTGACTCCTTTGATTTTAGCACTGAAACCCAAGATTTGAAACAGAAACTCAAAGACAGTCAGCACTTTAATATTGAGGTGCAGGATGTTAAAAGGGAGTTCTGCGCTGTAAAAGTGAACAAAAGTCAGGGCCCTGACAATATATGTGGGTGCTTGGTAAAGTCCTGTGCACATGAACTGAGTCCTATATTTCATTACATTTTCAGTAAGTCCTTACAAACACAACATGTGCCTAAGATCTGGAAAGAAGCCGTGGTTGTTCCCGTTCCAAAATCCAGCTGTCCTAAAACGGTAAACGACTTTAGACCAGTTGCTTTGACTTCAATTTTAATGAAAATTTTTGAAAAACTGGTCAGATGTGAGGTCCTAAAGCAGACTGAGCATGCATTGGATCCTCTGCAGTTTGCCTATAGGCCTCACAGAGGAGTGGGGGATGCCACTGTCACTCTGTTTAACATGCTTTTTAAACATCTGGATTTTAATGGGACACACGCCAGGCTTTTATTTGTGGACCTTTCCTCCGCCTTTAATACAATCCAACCTCATATCTTAGTTGAAAGGCTCCTGCAACAATTTGATTTGAGCAATAATCCGGTGGGTTGGATTCTGGATTTCTTAACCAACAGGACGCAGAAAGTAAGGGTCAATGGTACATTGTCTGACCTAAAGTGCTCTTCTACTGGCTCTCCGCAGGGGTGTGTGTTGTCACCACTACTCTTCATCCTGTACACAAACATGTGTCGGAGCAGACATGACAACAGACACATCATAAAATATGCTGATGATTCAGTTATTGTCAGTCTCCTCCAGGATGGTGAGAGTGGCCACGGCCCAGTAGTTGATGATTTTGTTCACTAGTGTGAGGATTCCTACCTGCAGCTGAATACGACAAAAACTAAAGACATGATTATTGACTTTAGGAGGAAAACTCCCAGGCACAAAGTCACTGTACTAAAAGGCCAGACCACCGAATGTGTACAATCCTACAAATATCTTGGGACGATTAGTGATAGTAATTTAAACTTTGAAGAGAACTGTGAAAGGGTGTGCAAAAAGGGTCAGCAACATTTGCATTGCTTGAGAAAACTTGCACGCTTCCAAATTGACCAAACCATAATGACAATGTTTTATCGGGCTTTTATTGAATCTGTTTTATCCTTTTCTTTAGTGTCATGGTTTGGTCAGATAAAACTGAAACAGAGGAAATCCTTGGATCAGGTAGTTAGATGGTCCAGTCGTTTGCTTGGTGAGCCACAGCTGAGCCTGACATCCCTGTACACCAGACAGGTACAGAGGATGGCTACCTCCATTTTAAATGACGACTCCCACCCTTTGCACTGCAACTTTCAGCTTCTTCCCTCAAGACGGAGGTTTGCTGTCCCAAAAAGTAAAACCCAGCGCTTCAAAAACAGCTTTGTTCCTACTGCTGTCAAAGAGTTGAACAAGCTGTAGCAATATATTGCACATAATTTAGGTACCTATTTATTAACTCCATTTTATATTTACTTAATTTTGTAGGATGTTACTTGGGTTCTAAATATTTTATTGAATTTTAGACCTTTGAGTTTTTAACCTCTTTGACTAGTTTTTAACTTTTAATATGACTCTTCTCTCTTACCTCTGGTTTTTCTCTCATCTCTTTGTCTTTTTATACCCTGATTGATGGAGCCTTGAGTATTTTTATCATGTTTATAGTCAATTTCATGTGTGCCTGTGTTTTTGTCTATGTTGAATGTAATTTGTGGCTTGTAAATATGGATGTCACCAGACTGCAAAACAAATCTACTTACGGGTACAAATAAAGTAACCTGAACCTGAACCTGAACCTGAGGAGGGAGGCAGCGCTTTCCCTCTGTCCGGATCATGGCTGTGGGGCTGGAACCTGGTCATCCAGGCCTGCAGGCTCCTCCATCGTCTGGTGGCCCAATCCCACGACCGGCGGACATCCAGGGGATTTAGGAGGAGACACGGAGAGAGCAGGTGAAGTAATTATGGCTGCAGCAGGAGGTGAGAGCTCAGGGGACTGCAAAACCTGAGCCTCACCACCGGGAATCAGGCAAGGTAATTCATGGGAAGATGATAGAGAATTTAAGAGCACTTGCCTGTGTTCCCAGGGCATGATGTTCTCTGCTGCAGCTGAAGTAGAGTCATCCTTCTCCGTGGCTACGGTGGACATGGGCCCCTCAGAGGATCGTGGAGGAGCTGCCTCTGTGGACACAGAGACGGGTGGAGCTGGAGAGGAAACAACCGACCTCTCAGCAGCAGGAGAGAACATCGAGGAGAAGCAGGAAACAGCAGCTGCAGAGAGGGAAGAAGCTGACTATACAGACGGAGAGGAAAAACACTGAGAGGGCACTGCTGCGGGAGTCTTTTGCCTCAACGAAGGGGGAGTTGCTGCCTGAGAGGTGGGAGTATTCCTCTGGTGGTCCGGAGCTGGATGGCGGCATCGTGGAGTGGATGGAGCTGGAGCAGGAATGGGCGAATTGGAGGTGGAGCAGGGCATCTGCCACGGAGGGCACTTCCACGTCAGCTTCGGGCTCATTGAAGGCGGCCCCCACTTCAGCCCGGGGAAAGACTGCTGCAGGACAGAGAGCGTAGCTAGCAGCTCCGTGAACTGGGGGAACCTCCACAACCTAGGGTGCACCTCAACTGTAGCAGTCGCTAAATCCAGCTTCTCCCAGAATTTCTTTGGGCTGCAGGAGGCGAGGAATTCATCCACAAAGCCCTGGATGAGTTTGGTGGCCCATTCCTCCTCCACAGTCAGGGATCCCACTGCTGATCTCCCTTTGATTGCCGGAGGTCGGCGTGCTGGGGACATGATGAGCTCCACAAACAGGTCAGTGAAAACAAAACCCCACAAACTACAGCAGCTGGGTCTCTTACTGGCCGCAGTCTTCTGTCATGAATCACCCCTCAGGGCACAGAGGAGAGACCCACACACTGGACTGCAGTTTGTGAGATTTATTGAAAACAACAAAACACAAAGTCCCAAAAAGTGCACCAA
This sequence comes from Pholidichthys leucotaenia, assembly GCA_020510985.1. Lineage (NCBI taxonomy): Eukaryota > Metazoa > Chordata > Actinopteri > Cichliformes > Pholidichthyidae > Pholidichthys > Pholidichthys leucotaenia. Next base: position 132,813,748 of record CM035849.1, on the reverse strand, counting down.
CACAAAAAATCTGAACAGATGATAAAGCAAACTTACACACGGGAGAATTACAACAAACTCACTAGAATGGGGAAAGGGTTCTGGTGGCACATCTTGTACTATGTAATAACCTAAACCTGGACTTCTTGGGCAGTCAGTAATTTCCTGCACACTGATTGCATTCTACTAGCACACCCTACATATTTAGGACTGTGGTTCTAAGCTGTACCTAATGGCTCCTACTCTGTCTGACTCTGAACTCTGCACCATCTCCTCTGCAGAAGCAGTTCTGGTACTGCTGTTTCCTTCTCCACTTTTTCAGTTAAGCTAACTACTGTTTGCATTCAACCAATGGCTAAATATGTTCTAGAGAAAAAAATGCAATATTGTTCCATAGGCTACATTAAGGTTCAAAATAAGATACAGTCTTATGATTGAAATGTTAAATTTTGAATTTCTGGACCACTATGATACCACAAAAATTTTCCATTCCTGCCAAAAAAAAAAAAAATCAGCAGTCTTTTCTCTACCATTGCATGGCACCAACCCCTCTGATCAGGCATGCGCACAGATAGCTCTCAGGTGATGCTCTAGCACCTGCCCCTGTATCCTCTGCCTTCTGAAGTGCCCTTCTGGAGAGCATTTTTTAAAAAGGTATTATAAATTTTAATGTTCTCCTGTGGAGACACCAGTTGCTGTTCAAATGTGTTTTAATGGCCGATAACTATATTTTGACATCCAATTAATTCAATGTGAGCATTGCCTGAACTGGAGGTTTGGGAGGGTTTTTGTAAAGTCACAAATTTAAAAGAAAAGAGTTGCAAAGTTTGATTATAAAGTCCCAAATTTATCACAAAAAGCTACAAATATGCAGGGAAAAAAGAAATAAATCTACAAGAAAAATTTATGAGAAAGAACTCTCAAATTCATTAGAATAAAGCCTCAAATGTACAAGGAAAATGTCACATTATAACAAGAAGAAAGTCCAATTCATGAGAAAAGGAGTTACTATTTTATGATTAATTAGTTGCATTTTTATATGGACAAACAGTGCAACATTACATAAATAGTGTTTGCAGTTTATGAGGGGACAGTTGTAAATTTACAAAAAAAGTTAGAAAAATATATAAGGAAAAAAATAAATACATGAGAAAATTTTTTGAAGATATTGAAAGAAAAGCCTTTTTTCAGATTTTTGTAAAGATTTATTTATTAAGAGCAGATATTTATTTTTCAATGGAAACTGCTCATTTTTTGTCATTGATCTTTTGTCATGTAAATACATAATTAATGATGAAGACCATGGTTTCTGTGCAAGTTGATAATTTGTCAAAATCTATATGGCACTAAATATCTCCATAGGTATTAAAATAAAATAGATGTACCAAGTAAGTACAGTAAAATTTGTGCTACAACATGGATAGCTTCACTTCTTTCAGTATTTAGGAGTGGCGGTTTTTTTGGTTGAGCACCAAAATATCTGTGCACGTTGCTGCCTCTGATAGTCCTGTCCAAACACACACAGACACACAGTTGGTACAGTGAATGAAAATTAATCCTTTTTTAAATTACATTTTTAAAAAGTGTTCCAACTCGTCTGAAAATGAAAAAAAGAAAGAATAAAACGACATCAAATATAATGATCGGAAAACACTGGAAATAACTACACAGTCGCCTCCTTAGTCTTTGTAAAAGTCAGTTTTTTGACTGACCTGCAGTTTTAGCTCCAAACATTTTGCTAATTTTATAGCATTTTGCTGCATCTGTGGTAAGGGCTTTTTTTCTTTTAATTTGCTCCCTCTCCACTTCTCCTTTCCTTTTGACCACCACCAACACTACCTTCCATTTAGCTGCTGACAGGACACTTAACCTCAGTTTTTTATCCTGATAGTTACCTCCGCCAAGGAGGTTATGTTTTCATCGGCGCTGGTTTGTCTGTCTGTCTGTCTGTCTGTTTGCTAGCAAGATAACTCAAAAATTTATGGACGGATTTTCATGAAATTTTCACAGATTGTCAGAAATGGGGTATCCTACAGATGATTAGATTTTGGTGGTGATCCGGATCACCGTCCAGAAGAAAACCGCCATTACAGAAAATGCGATTTTCGTGAATAACTACTGAACTGAGGTAGATGAACTGAGACTGCTGATGCGTTTTAAGGACCTCTCTTCCTCGGCTGCCCTCTGTTTTACTGAGACCTGGCTCTGGGAAAATACACCAGACAGCGCGCTGCTCCTCGAGGGATTTCAGCTGTTTCGTGCTGATCGTGACACAGAGCTCTCCGGTAAATCCTCAGGAGGTGGAGTCTGCTTTTACATCAACAGCAGCTGGTGCTCTGATGTAACGGTAATTTCCAAACACTGTTCTCCCGCCCTGGAATTTCTTTTTATGAACTGCAAGCCATTTTATTCCCCGCGGGAGTTCGCTTCATTCATCCTCGCTGCTGTGTACGTCCCTCTCGGTGCGGACGCGCGCGAAGCTCAGCGTGCGCTCGCAGATCACATTTAACATACGGAGAGCACTTTCCCGGACTCTCTGGTTATTGTGGTTGGCGACTTTAACCAGAGCAATCTGAGCCACGATCTCCCCCGTTACAAACAGTTTATTAATTGCCCCACCAGAGGAGAGAACACGCTGGATCACTGTTACACCACAGTGAAGGACGCGTATCGCGCTGTTCCCCGCGCTGCGCTCAGACTATCTGATCACGTGATGGTCCACCTCATTCCCACTTACAGACAGAGACTGAGGCTCACTAAACCTGTTGTGAGCACTACGAAGAAATGGACCAGTGAAGCTGAGGAGAAGCTGGAAACGTGCATGGAAATAACTGACTGGGGCATGTTTAAAGGAGCCACGCATGATCTGGATGAGTACACGGACACTGTGAACTCATATATCCACTTTTGTGAGGAGAGCATTCTTCCATTGCACACCAGGGTGAGGTACTCCAATGACAAGCCCTGGTTCACTGCTAAGCTCAGACAGATCAGGAAGGAGAAGGAAGCAGCGTTGAAAAGTGGAGACAGGGACTGCTACAGGGAGGTCAAATATCGGTTTAACAGAGAGCTGAGGAGAGCTAAATCTGTGTATTCTGAGAGACTCCAGCAGCAGTTCACTGCTAACGACTCGGCTTCTGTGTGGAGAGGACTGAGGCAAATCACCAATTATCGGCCTCAGGCTCCTAAAGGTCAGGATGACAAAGCCCTTTGTCAAAGACTGTCCCAACACTATGCCCGTTTTGACACCTCATCAGCTGTCCAACTCCCCGCCTCCCCCCAGCTCCACTGCCTCCACGGTCCCTACTTCATCAAAGGTGCCCCCCCTCCCCCCCTGCCCTTGTCATCAGTGAGCAGGACGTGCTCAGACAGTTCTCCAGACTGAACCCGCGCAAGGCCCCCGGTCCGGACGGCGTGTCTCCCTCCACCCTGAGACACTGTGCAAAAGAGCTGGCTCCTGTCTTCACAGACATTTTTAACACCTCCCTTAAGCTATGCCACGTGCCGACCTGCCTCAAATCCTCCACCATCATCCCTGTCCCCAAGAAGCCACGGATCACTGGACTTAACGACTACAGACCTGTAGCGCTCACCTCTGTAGTCATGAAGTCCTTTGAGCGCCTGGTCCTGCCCCACCTCAAGTCCATCACCACTCCCCTCCTGGACCCACTGCAGTTTGCCTACTGAGCTAACAGGTCTGTAGACGACGCAGTCAACCTGGCCCTCCACTCCATCCTGCAGCAACTGGACTCCCCGGGAACCTACGCTAGGATCCTGTTTGTGGACTTCAGCTCTGCATTCAACACCATCTGCCCAGCTCTGCTCCGGGACAAGCTGTCCCTGCTCAACGTGCCTGACTCCCTCTGCAGGTGGATCACCGACTTCCTGACGGACCGGAGGCAGTATGTGCGGCTGGGAAAGACTGTCTCAGACGCTGTTAGCATCAGCACCGGATCACCCCAGGGCTGTGTACTTTCCACCCTACTCTTCTCCCTTTATACCAACTCCTGCACCTCCAGCCACCAGTCTGTCAAGCTGATCAAGTTTGCGGATGACACCACCCTCATCGGGCTCATCTGCAACGGCGACGAGTCCGCCTACAGGAGAGAGGTGGCCCAGCTGGCGTCCTGGTGCAACAACAACAACCTGCAGCTGAACACTCTGAAGACAGTGGAGATGATTGTGGACTTCAGGAAAGTCACAACCCCTCTGCCCCCCCTCACCCTCACAGGCTCTCCCATCACCACTGCAGATTCCTTCCGCTTCCTAGGCACCACCATCACCAGGGACCTCAAGTGGGAGCCGACCATCAGCTCCCTCATCAAAAAGGCCCAGCAGAGGATGTTCTTCCTGCGGCAGCTGAGGAAGCTCAAGCTACCCACCAAGATGTTGGTGCAGTTCTACACAGCCATCATCGAGTCCATCCTCACCACCTCCATAACCGTGTGGTACGCAGGAGCCACTGTCAGGGACAGACTAAGGCTGCAGCGCGTCGTGCGCACTGCTGAGAAGGTGATCGGCTGCAAGCTCCCATCTCTCCAGGATCTGTACATCTCCAGGACCCGGAGGCGTGCTGGCCGGATCATAGCCGATCCTTCACACCCTGGTCACGTACTGTTTGCCCCCCTCCCCTCAGGTAGAAGACTTCGGTCCATTCAGACTAAAACCTCCCGTCACATGAACAGCTTCTTCCCCTCTGCCACCAGACTCATGTCAATCATCACTGTTTTCTTTTTGCATTACCGACTGCACTATATGGTTCTCCACAATATCTGCTGCTCGCTAATATATTTAAAACTGCTGACTAGTATTACTCATTCTTATTCTGCACTTTATTGCATGTATAGTTTATTTCTTTTATTTTATCATGTTTAATGTTGCAGCATTGCACCGAGACAAATTCCTAGTTTGTGTACTACATGAACAATGGCAATAAATCTGATTCTGATTCTGATTCTGATTCTGATTCTGATTCTGAACCACTAATCCTATCATTGTGAATCCAATTGCTAGTCATATGTTTTCATGCTCAAGGAATCTGAAAACATACACACAAACACTGTATGGGGGGAACTGTGGCGCTTGGCGGAGGTCTGCGCTCTCCAAGTGCTTTTCTAGTTATATGTTTTGTTTGTTTGTTTGTTTTTTTTAAACCAGCAGCTCAGGAAGTTTGGAGCTTTCCTCACTCTCATCCACTTCTGCCGTCCCTTATTCTAATGCAGCCCTGCGGAGCATTCAAGGTACCTGCAGGCAACACAGAACTGCTGAACAATAACACATCCATCCATCCATCTTCTTCCGCTTAATCCTTTTCGGGTCGCGGGGGAGCTGGAGCCTATCCCAGCATCTTTGGGCGAGAGGCAGGGTACACCCTGGACAGATCGCCAGTCCAGTGGGGCAAAAAAGTATTTAGTCAGCCACCAATTGTGCAAGTTCTCCCACTTAAAAGATGAGAGAGGTCTCCAATTTTCATCATAGGTATACCTCAACTACGAGAGACAAAATGAGAAAAAAAAAGTCCAGAAAATCACATTGTCTGATTTTTAAAGAATTTATTTGCAAATTATGGTGGAAATTAAGTATTTGGTCACCTACAAACAAGCAAGATTTCTGGCTCTCACAGACCTGTAACTTCTTCTTTAAGAGGCTTCTCTGTCCTCCACTTGTTACCTGTATTAATGGCACCTGTTTGAACTCGTTATCAGTATAAAAGACACCTGTCCACAACCTCAAACAGTCAGACTTCGAACTCCACTATGGCCAAGACCAAAGAGCTGTCAAAGGACACCAGAAACAAAATTGTAGACCTGCACCAGGCTGGAAAGACTGAATCTGCAATAGGTAAGCAGCTTGGTGTGAAGAAATCAACTGTGGGAGCAATTATTAGAAAATGGAAGACATACAAGACCACTGATAATCTCCCTCGATCTGGGGATCCACGCAAGATCTCACCCCGTGGGGTCAAAATGATCACGAGAACAGTGAGCAAAAATCCCAGAACCACACGGGGGGACCTAGTGAATGACCTGCAGAGAGCTGGGACCAAAGTAACAAAGGCTACCATCAGTAACACACTACGCCGCCAGGGACTCAAATCCTGCAGTGCCAGACGTGTCCCCCTGCTTAAGCCAGTACATGTCCAGGCCCGTCTGAAGTTTGCTAGAGAGCATTTGGATGATCCAGAAGAGGATTGGGAGAATGTCATATGGTCAGATGAAACCAAAATAGAACTTTTTGGTAAAAACTCAACTTGTCGTGTTTGGAGGAGAAAGAATGCTGAGTTGCATCCAAAGAACACCATACCTACTGTGAAGCATGGGGGTGGAAACATCATGCTTTGGGGCTGTTTTTCTGCAAAGGGACCAGGACGACTGATCCGTGTAAAGGAAAGAATGAATGGGGCCATGTATCGTGAGATTTTGAGTGAAAACCTCCTTCCATCAGCAAGGGCATTAAAGATGAAACGTGGCTGGGTCTTTCAGCATGACAATGATCCCAAACACACCGCCCGGGCAACGAAGGAGTGGCTTCGTAAGAAGCATTTCAAGGTCCTGGAGTGGCCTAGCCAGTCTCCAGATCCCAACCCCATAGAAAATCTTTGGAGGGAGTTGAAAGTCCGTGTTGCCCAGCGACAGCCCCAAAACATCACTGCTCTAGAGGAGATCTGCATGGAGGAATAGGCCAAAATACCAGCAACAGTGTGTAAAAACCTTGTGAAGACTTACAGAAAACGTTTGACCTCTGTCATTGCCAACAAAGGGTATATAACAAAGTATTGAGATGAACTTTTGTTATTGACCAGATACTTATTTTCCACCATAATTTGCAAATAAATTCTTTAAAAATCAGACAATGTGATTTTCTGGATTTTTTTTTCTCATTTTGTCTCTCATAATTGAGGTATACCTATGATGAAAATTGGAGACCTCTCTCATCTTTCAAGTGGGAGAACTTGCACAATTGGTGGCTGACTAAATACTTTTTTGCCCCACTGTACCTGGACATATCGAATACATAATACCAGTTTGAACCCAAACACGTTTTGGTGTGGACTGATTGTTCAGGCCATTTCAGCTCCTGATTGGCCAGTCCATCAGGAATTGTCCTGCCCTTCCAAACAGTTAGTCCGTACCCGAAACAAACACAAAAAAACTTAAAACAGTAGAGACGTCAGTGATATTCTTATTTCCATCAAAAATAAACTCTCCAGCATAGAAGCTAGAACAGCACTAGTGGAGATAAACAAATAATTCCAACAAATCTGTGAAGGTTTAGAATTTACACAGGCTCACAGAAGAAAATAGATCACTTAAAAAGTCCATGACATCTCGCACTATGCAACTGAACTCTGTGTTAAAAGAAAGTAGTGAAAGCACCATAGGTGCTGATGCCTCAGTGCTTGTGGCATAGTAGCATGAGCAGTGGCATGGCGTGAGGAAAATTTTTGAGGAAGCTGAGTGAAATGTAATGAGACCACTGCTTGCTACTGGGGTGGGGTCCACAACGTAACACTACATTCATCAGCTAATTTCACTGTTTGGAACACAATTCTGTTGTATCTTACAGATGCAGCTTGCACAATATCTTGCTCATTCGCTCTCTCCCTCTCTCTCACTTTACTATCAGGTGCATGCGTGTTAATCAACACATGACTTACAAAGTTTAATTACTATACCAAAAACACTAATTATGCAGTTCCGCACCTGATGAGGTTACACACAGACACAGTGATGCAGTTTTCTGCATGTCAGCAACCACAATAAAATAACGAACACAACTGACTGAGAAACACATGCAGCTAAAGCAAAGATAAAAATTCAATAACCATATTAAAACTGCACAGGTAATTATTTAGGCAGTTCAATTAACAGTGAAAGAATATAAAGAGGAATAAACATTACACTTACCCTATTTGAAGAGGGAGGCCTTTCGCCTCTCTGTAATGGTGCCAAAATGTTCAGTCACCATGTCATAGAATTTCCCACAGGCCTTTAGGTCTTCCACGACGGCAGAGTCAATGGATATTTTGGCAAGGTTTACAAGTCTTTCTTGTCCACACATGTTCCTCAGATAAGTTTTTATCCTTTTTGAACAGGAAAAGGAGCGCTCAGCTGATGTGCTGGTCGCTGGTATAGTGAGCATAAGCTGGAGCAGTTTGTGGACCTCGTAAAGGAATTTTTTATTAAAAACTCCAAATCCTGGCCCTCCATAATGGTACATGCTAATGTTGCTAACAATGACCACTGGCCTCCCACCAACACTGACATTAATGACCCCTTATGATTTGATTGGTCTGATCAGGGCTCAGCAAACTTGCGCTGGCTGGCTTTTGCACAGAACTGACTACTCTCACCCTAGGAGTGGCATGCCTATAGCCTCATTTGATTGGTTAATTTTTGTAATTTTTTTCGCAAAACTAAGCAACTTTGTCCTTGCTGGCTCTCAAATCCTACCCTTGTAGTGCAATATCACATCTCACCATATAGTTCAGTACATGTAATGGAGGCGCTGTTTCCCCCATTCTAAGATACTCTGGGAAATGAGAAGGGACCTCTCCCTGGCAAGTCAGTGACAATCAAAAGGGTTAAATACCATAAATACGCATTTTGATAGTTCACTGTTTTTTTTCATATTATCATATCATATTATCATTTCTATTAAATATATATATATATATATATATATATATACATACGTATATATACAGTATATGTGTGTGTGTGTGTGTGTGTGTGTGTGTGTGTGTGTGTGTGTGTATATATATATATATATATATATATATATATATATATAATATCCACCTTATTCCTAGGCCCCATGATGCCTTGCGTGAATTATGGTAGCAACTTCCAGTACTAGTTTAGAACATATGGTTGTCACTAAAATGGGACGCTTTTCCTTGTTAAAAAACAATGACTTCAGCATCAGAAATGCAGAAACATGGCCTCTTGCACCTCAAAACAGTAATATATCATACCAATTCTCACAACTATTGAGGGATGGGAAGATGGCCTTATAAAGTGGCCTTGTAGACAGTAGCTCCGTTTGTTAGCGCCGATGCTAACGCTGTAAACAACTGACCCGTGCTGGCAAAAAGAGTCACTTTGAGGACATTTTCAAAACTGATGTAATGTTATTTCCCTGTTCTGTACTGAAAGATCTTCAAAATGATATTTAATTTGTAGGCAGTGCACAAAAACTGACCCAGAAAAAAGATGATTTGTTTATATTTTGGCTAGGTTGAAAACTTGTGTTCGATCGGTCAGGAGTTACGTCTTCCGCAAAAGCATAGGTATTTTTAGGAAGTGCGATTTCTAAGCTTTCCAATGATGCCAGACACTCATGGGGGTTTTCCTGGGACCTTGCCGCTACCAAACAAAGAGTCATGATTTATGACTTTTCGTTGCCTGTATTCATAATGACAGGGTGTGCATTCCGACCAGCACGTCTCCGCTGCAATGAAGTTGGCTGCATTTTGTTAAAATATGATGGACATAATCAAATTTACCTTAGAGCAGATGTACGCCACAACACCGTGCTTGGTTGTCGTCTGTCACCATGTGATGAGAAGCCTCCATTTATCCAGTCTGGCACAACCACAGACACCAGCAACAAGTACCAGAACTACGCCAAAACGTTCAAAAAATACAAAAACTAGAAGAGCTGCATGGAGGTTGGGGGCAGTGCCTTTGGCATGGTAAACCGGGGTGGTGGTTCCTCTCTTCAAAAAAGGGGACCGGAGGGTGTGCTCCAACTTTAGAGGGATCACAATCCTCAGCCTCCCTGGGAAGGTCTATGCCAAGGTACTGGAGAGGAGAGTCCGGTCGTTGGTCGAACCTCGGATTCAGGAGGAGCAATGTGGTTTTTGTCCTGGCTGTGGCACATCGGACCAGCTTTTTACCCTCTCGAGAATCCTTGAGGGTTTGTGGGAGTTTGCCCAACCAGTTTACATGTGTTTTGTGGACTTGGAGAAGGCATTCGACCGCGTCCCTCATGGTTTTTTGTGGTGGGTGCTTCGGGAGTATGGGGTATCAGGCTTGTTGTTATGAGCTATTCGGTCTCTGTACGACCGTTGGGAGAGTTTGGTTCGTATTGCCAACACTCGGTTGGATTCATTCCCAGTGAGAGTTGGACTCCGCCAGGGCTGCCCTTTGTCACCGATCATGTTCATAACTTTTATGGACAGGATTTCTAGGCGCAGCCAGGGAATGGAGGGTGTCACGCTTGGTGACCACAGGATCGCATCTCTGTTGTTTGCAGATGATGTTATCCTGCTGACTTCATCCAGCAATGACCTACAGCTCTTACTGGGATGGTTTGCCGCTGAGTGTGAAGCGGCTGGGATGAGAATCAGTACCTCCAAGTCCGAGTCCATGGTCCTCAGCCGGAAAAAGGTGGATTGTCCTCTCCGGGTTGGGGACAGGCTCCTGCCCCAAGTGGAAGAGTTTGAGTATCTTGGGGTCTTGTTCACGAGTGAGGGGAGAATGGAGAGAGAGATTGACAGACGGATTGGAGCAGCATCTGCAGTGATGCGGAGGTTGTATCGGTCTGTTGTGGTGAAGAGGGAGCTGAGCTCTAAGGCAAAGCTGTCGATTTACCAGTCAATCTACGTTCCTACCCTCGCCTATGGTCACGAGCTTTGGGTAATGACCAAAAGAATGAGATCACGGATACAAGCGGCTGAAATGAGCTTTCTCCGTAGGATTGCTGGACTCACCCTCAGAGATAGGGTGAGGAGCTCAGTCATCCGGGAGAGGCTCAGAGTAGAACCGCTGCTCCTCCACATTGAAAGGAGCCAGTTGTGGTGGTATGGGCATCTGTTCAGGATGCCTCCTGGACGCCTCCCACTTGAGGTGTTTCAGGCACGTCCCACTGGGAGGATACCCCGGGGTAAACCCAGGACTCACTAGAGAGACTATGTCTCCCAGCTGTGGTCTGGGAACGCCTTGGGATCTTCTCTGAAGAGCTGGAGCAAGTGGCTGGGGAGAGGAAAGTCTGGGCATCTCTACTTGAACTGCTGCCTCCATGACCCGGACCTCCGGAAAAGCGGTAGAAGATGGATGGATAGAAGAGCTGAAATTAGCTGCCATTTGAGTGCAAAACACGTATATGGACTATACATTAAAATGAATTTGAAAAACTTTTAAAAATGCTATTTTAAATGCCCCTGTTACTCCAGTCTTACTGATTGATTTAACACTGTCAGCCAAAACCGGAAGCTCCGCCCATAATTGTTCCTACAGCGGCACCCCCAGGAATAAGGTGGATATATGATATATGTAATATATACTTAATAAAAATGACAGAGGCTGAAAAATAAGGGAAGCTTGGCTTCCCTTGGCTTCTGGGAGAAAACGCCACTGAGCACGAGATAGCCAAGTATTGTGTCAGTCTATGCATGGAAGCTTGTGAAATGCTTATTTGTTTATGTACGTATGACGCTGACGTCACCGTTACAACACACATGAGGTGCACTTCATTAAATATTTATGATTGAGTGGCAGAAATAAATGGAAACTATTCAGCACTCCATAAACCCAAAGTCCTCAAGACTGATGACTTGTTTAAATCACTGAGTTTAATATTTCCTGTTTAACTCTTTTATTTATTTTTCTTTATATATGTGGATAACCCCTGGCACACTGATCGATTTAACGTTGATTCTAATTTGTTAATAAAGTTATTTTAAAAAAAGAGGTGCACCTCATTGTTCGACGTGTCCCTCGGAAGATGGCCTGCAGAAGTCTGTTTATGCCCATCCAAGATGGCGCCGGGATGTTCAAAACATTGCTCTACATATTCAAAACTAAACAGTGAAACATGCTTTTTAAACAATCAATGTGAGAAATAAATGGTGTAGTTGCTGAATATGTGTTTACTTTCATTAACAACCACTATTTGGGAACTGTAGTTCCCAAAATGAGCATGTGATTGATGGTTGACAGGACATGGTGCTGTAAAAAAGACACATTGCCACCTTACTGGCCCTGTAACAACTTTTTTGCAGCTTTAGTGAGCATGAACACGTGTTGTTTTTGTGTTTATCTTGACAACAAAGCCTTGTTGCCAAATTCTGGCAAATTAAAAGTTTAGAAAACATGGTGATAAATTGATACAAGCCTTTAGTTCCACTTGATTTTAAGCGGGTGAGACGAAAACCTGATGACTGGCACACACACACACACACACAGACATATCGACAGTCTACCCTATGCTACATGGTGCTTTGCACACCGAGGCATAATGAAGGAATACGCAACCTGAAGTCCCACATTACACTGCAAAAAATGAAATCTTAGTAAGATAAAATATCTTAAATCAAGGATATACTGTAATTCTTGTTTGCTTTTTAATAATAATGCATCAGATTTATATAGCGCTTTACAAATAGATACATTATTCATTCCCTCCAGACAGAGGTAGTGGCAAGCTACTTCCGTAGCCACAGTTGCCCTGGGGCAGGATGACAGAAATGCGGCTGCCAATCTGCACCAGCGGCCTCTCCGGCCACCACCAACCATTTATACACATTCATACCCAGTGTTATGGACACTGGAGGCAAGGTGGGCGAAGTGTCTTGCCCAGGGACACAACAGCAGGATATCTGGGGAGAGCAGGATTTGAACCGCCAACTCTCTGGTTATTAGATGACCTGCTCTACCTCCTGAGCCACTGCCACTCCATAACGTTTTTGTCTGACAAGATATTTTTTTCTTGTCATGCAGTTTTCTGTAAGCAAATTTTACTTGTTATAAGATATTTTTACTTGTTTTAAGCAATTAAATCTTGTTTTAAGTAAAATTTTCTGCCAATGGAGCAAGAAATTTTTACTTATCAAATTTCTTAAAACAAGTATATTTTTTCCAGGATTTTTTTTTTTTTTTTGCTTGCTTTAAGCAGTTTGATGAGTAAAATTTTCTTGCTCCACTGGCAGAAAAAAAAACTTACTTAAAAGAAGATTTAATTGCTTAAAACAAGTAAAATATCTTATAAGTAAACTTTTCTTACAGAAAACTGCATGACATGAAGAAATATCTTGTCAGACAAAAAACAAGCAAATATATGCTTGATTTAAGATATTTTGTCTTACTAAGATTTCATTTCTTGCAGTGTGTGAGAGACAAACTGGTCTGGCATCCCAGAACAAAATCAGAATGAAAACCTCGAACAGCTGATCAGTGAATTCACGGCCACACAACTTAAAATTCCCCCAGACATTATTAAAAACGTTACTTTTTATCATGTCCACCTCACTGAGGAAAAAAAAAACACCCAAGACCGATGTTTAGGCACTTCAAACAAATGCTTCTACTTCAGTATACATTGTCTGTTATTGTCCATTATTTATATATTATGTAGCCTAAGCATACATACATAATTTTCTATTCAGAATTATTCTGTCATACTGCTACTTTTTCACAGCGGTTGAGTCAGTGCACAGTTTATCATCATGTTAAAATAGCCTATAGATTTTATCTAATTTTCTATGCAGAATTTGTTATACTACAAAAATGCCAGTGTCTGTACTGTGTTCAGAATTATACAATAAACCATTAAATAAAGAATATGACTTGCATTTTTTATTCAGTATATTGTCAGCAATATTTAGCATTCTGTGTTATAAACCATACTGATACCAAGGGAAATTCAGATTTTCAGGAAAATTGGCACTTATCCATTAGTCCTTAATCAATTGATAAGGTGAATCAACTCACAATTAATGAATTAGTTAATAATTTGCATCCCATGAATAAACCAGGGCAGACAAACTTGCCTTTCTGCTTTTTTCTTCCGATAACACGTTAATGTCATGACATCGGTGAAAAGCAGCGTTGTAAACACCAGTAAGCATCATTAAGGCCAGTGAGATGGTAATTGTAATTTTTTTTTCATACCTTGCAGTTATCCAGGCACATACAGACCACAACATCGCAGTTGTGTGCTGAACTCACAAACAATAAATGTTTGCTTGTCGGCCACTGGTGTGACTGCATTGGCCCTCACGTACCGGTGCAGTGCTGTGATGTAATGATGTTGATACCCATTTCGTTACGTAAATTTGTGCATTCACCTGTCGGGTGTGGCATTCAGTATCAGTGCTGATTGAAGTCAAAGCTGATAAAATCCCATGTCTATTGCAGAGGCGATGAATGCTGGGTGAATGCATTCCCACTGCCTGCAAAACCCAGGAGGGGGTTGGAGGGTTTAAATAGTTTTTTGTTGATGGCTAAGGGACTTTAGGGACTTCAGGTGGTCTTAAAACTTTGGCTGATTTGTCTATATCCATTGGTGAACCAGTGAAACTAGCTCCATTGTTAACCTACAATAGAGTCACTGTCAGCGATGATGGTTTTGCAGTCACTTTTGCCACTTGTTCTTTTCTTCCAAGTTCTGAATATCAAAAGTTTCTGATGTGTTATGTCATGAACCATTTTTCCCTGTTGGCTGTTCCCAGTTGCATTCTGTACAGCATAATATAAAGCCACCAGCTAGAGCTTCGGCCATCGCCAACTACTGAACACCTCTCTAATGACATTCTGCAGCTTTATGTGTCAACCCATACAAAAAAGCAGCAGAAGACAGATATTCCATATTCGTTGCTGTGAAACAAACATCAGAGGATTAGTGAACTCCTGAAGGTGAAGGCTGCGCAGTGGGGTTCTGACACTCGCTTCGCTAACCTCTCACCACCTCTTATTCTCGAGAATCATGTGAAACTCTCTGGGAGAAACGTTGACTGGTCTCATTCCTCTAACTCCACTCCCCTGTTGGGCTCCATGTGCCTGGCAGTACACTTCCAAACTGATCCGCCAACGTTCAGACGACAGGCTGACAGAAGTGTCTCTAACACCTTTGGTCATGAGCGGGGGAAGAGCCAGATGTGCTGTGAACGCCGCTCAAACCAGCAACCTATATATTGGTCCGAATTTAAACAGAAGACACTCGCGTTTGACATTAGCGACATGTGACACTTTGGACTGGATGAGATGAGCTAAATGTTTGTCTCAGTTTAGATTTTCATTCACTGTTTGTAAGCCCGTATAAGTGGGACAGACTGTGTGCACTCATCCCTGTGTATAAAGTCTGCACACGCACGCCTGCTTGTGTGAGTGTGTGTGTTTGCACCTGCTTCTGTGTGACCTTGTATAAAGGCACAGTGGTTATCAGTGAAGGCTTCCCGCACAAGTTTAATCTGTTTATCCTCAGAATAAGATTGTGAATCATTGCTATGCAGAGCCAACCACTTTTTTTTCTCCTGCTGAGAGTCTTGAGCAACTTCGTAGCTCGTAGTTGTTGTAGAATGTTTCACCTTACGGGTCCTGAAGGGCTGCTGTGTCGGCTGCTTTTCATCTTGCTCTTTTAATTAGTGACTGATTTAGATCTGGCGAGGTGATCCAAGCATCTGGCCAATCAATGAGGGAATTAATGGAAGCAAAGCAACAGCGTGACTTTTCGACTACTGGCTCAAGTTGGACTGAGAAGATCTATTAAATGGAATTTTTAAAAAATGAGGGTATTTGTTCCGTGCTTCAACGCGCTGCTGCTGATTTATGAATATGCCAAGAATTTTTGCTGCTTCCTCATCAAAGTTGCCAATTTCATTGTCAGTGCCTGGTAAAAAAAAAAAAAAAAAAAATATATATATATATATATACATATATATATATATATATATATATATATATATATATACAGTATATGTTAACAACAGGCCTGGAGCTTCATTCATTAATGTACAGTATGATATATAAATGCATAGTGTGAATACATTTTATTCTCAGACGTATTACTGTGATGTTGAAGCAATAAGAGTGTGTGAGTGCCTGTAAAAAGCAGCACCGAGAAATACTTCCTTTTAAAACAAACATAATAAGATAATACCCTAGAGGTGCATGTTGTAAGCACATCTTAATAGATTTGGGGGGGGGGGGATGGAAGTACAGAAAACAATTTATATGTACATTAGATCCAGTAAATTATGTGATATTATAGTCAACCTGGGAGCAGAAGGGCAGGCCAGGCAGCAACACTGCAGTCCTCTGCTGTATGAGATGACAGGTGTTGAGGTGGTGAAAATGAAATATTCTTGTTCCTCAGCAGGGCTTAAAGGAAGCACTTATACCAGCATTGGCACTGAACATACAACCTGTGTAGGGTCCTCATGAAGCCATTTTTTTTATTCATACAAGTCCAGCTAGGACAGGGCAGTTAGGCTTATTGAACTAATTAATGCCTTGCGCTGTGTTACAGAGTATGAATTCTGCTACAGGATCCCTAGACGCTGGCCTTTCCACATGAAAGCGCACGACCTTAGTGATATTTATGTGTGAACACTCATGAGGGTGGTAAATCATTTGTAGATGATGTGGTCTGAATGGATGTGCCTGTGTTTGAGGGAGCGAGAGGGTAAAACGGAGACTGCACCGGAATATTTCTGTGAATCATTCATACGCAAATAGATTTTGTTTATGCGGCCTGTACAACTCAAAAACACACAGACTGTGAGCTTGAACTGTCCTGAGGATTAAATGAATGACAGGAGGATGAAAGATTTAAAAAAATGCACAGAGAACAGAGTAGTTTTTTTTTCCCATCGTTTCACAGGGCAACACGTCAACTCACATTTATTTGCTGCAGACATACAGGATGCATAATCTTGATAAGCATGCATAAATATCTGCAGCATCTGTAGGCAAGGAACAAAATGTGTTGCTTTTAGATTTCCATTACGGTTCGCTTGGATGGCAGGTCTTCTTGCAGGGTGAACAGACCAGTTAGACAGCTTAAAGCAGGGGTGTCCAATCTTGTGCCATGGAGGGCCAAGAGCCTGCATTTACCTCCAACCAGTGTCTTCGGCAGCAGATTCCACTGAACTTCTTCCCACTGATTGCTGATCAGTGAAAACACCTGCTGAAGAGACTGGGTAGAAGAGAAAACCTGCAGGGTCTTGGCCCTCCATGGCACATGAATGGACACCCCTGACTTAAAGGTACCATATTGTGCATTTTCCAAAGACTTGAGTTTACATTTTTGGCATCTTCATTGACTTATATACTTAGTTTTAAAGATCAAAAACCATTTCTGTGGTGTTGTCCAGCAAAAAACCTGTCTGCAGAATTTTGTCCGAAGCAGTCAGTTTCCGGCCTGATGATTTATGATAGTAAGACTGGAGTGGTGGACTTGTGGTGGAGCCTGGAGGTTGTGGGTTCACCCCCCAGCTGGGCTGTATCAAAGACCATATGAAAATGGTATATTTCCCCTTCTAGCTTGGTGCTCCTCATAATAGAGGTTCCAGAGGATTCACCTCCCCCTCCACTGTAGCTTAGGGTCATAGAAATGGTGATGGGTGCCGCCCGACATACCACATAGTGTCCCACATGCTGCGGAAGGGAGTTAACTTACCTTTGAATTTGATTGGGTAAAGTAAGTATTAAAATGAACTACTTATTTTGGACCAGTTCAATGTAAACTAAAAATGTCATTAAACATCTGAACACAGAGGCACTTTTCAGTCTGTAAACAATATTGTAGCCTTGTGGCCTGAAAAGTGACAAATGTACGACAGTGTCGTACATTTGCTGTATACAAATTCACAGTTGATTCACAGTTGCATTTTAATTTATCCACGCTATTCAAATTAAGTGAAAAGTGGCTTTTTACAAATGTAATAACTTTGCCTTGCCGGATAAGAAATAAAGCAGCATTTATAAGATGTAAAAATATCAGCCTTGACAGGGATTGAGTGACGGGTTAAGATATTTGGAAGACCTGATTGCAGACAGGCTTCCCCTGGTGGTGGAAGTTCAGAATACTTGTGGAAACCAGGATTCAGGTTCAGGTTCAGGTTACTTTATTTGTACCCGTAGGTAGATTTGTTTTGCAGTCAGGTGACATACATATTTACAAAACCACAATTACATTCAACATAAACACAAAACACAGGCACACATGAAGCTGACTATAAACATGATAAAAGTACTCAAGGCTCCATCAATCAGGACATAAGACAAAGAGATAAGAGAAAAAACAAAGAGATAAGAGAGAAGGGTCATATTAAAAAGTTAAAGACTAGTCAGAGAGGTTAAAAACTCAAAAGTCTAAAACCCAATAAAAGATTTAGAACCCAAATAAAAAAACCTACATAATTAAGTAAATATAAAATGGAATTAATAAATAGATAACTAAATTATGTGCAATATAGTGTTACAACTTGTTCAACTCTTTAACAGCAGCAGGAACAAAGCTGTTTTTGTAGCACTGGGTTTTACTTTTTGGGACAGCAAACCTCCGTCTGGAGGGAAGAAGCTGAAGGTGGCAGTGTAAAGGGTGGGAGACATCATTTAAAATGGAGGTAGCAATCCTCTGTACCTGTCTGGTGTACAGGGATGTCAGGCTCAGCTGTGACTCACCAAGCAAGCGACTGGACCATCTAACTACCTGATCCAAGGATTTCCTCTGTTTCAGTTTTATCTGACCAAACCATGACACTAAAGAAAAGGATAAAACAGATTCAATAAAAGCCCGATAAAACATTGTCATTATGGTTCGGTCAATTTGGAAGCGTGCAAGTTTCCTTAAACAATGCAAATGTTGCTGACCCTTTTTGCACACCCTTTCACAGTTGTCTTCAAAGTTTAAATTACTATCAATAATTGTCCCAAGATATTTGTAGGATTGTACACATTCAGTGGTCTGGCATTTTAGTATAGTGACTTTGTGCCTGGGAGTTTTCCTCCTAAAGTCAATAATCATATCTTTAGTTTTTGTCGTATTCAGCTGCAGGTAGGAATCCTCACACCAGTGAACAAAATCATCAACTACTGGGCCGTGGCCACTCTCACCATCCTGGAGGAGACTGACAACAACTGAATCATCAGCATACTTTATAATGTGTCTGTTGTCATGTCTGCTCCGACACATGTTTGTGTACAGGATGAAGAGTAGTGGTGACAACACACACCCGTGCGGAGAGCCTGTAGAAGAACACTTTTGGTCAGACAATGTACCATTGACCCTTACTCTCTGTGCCCTGTTGGTTAAAAAAATCCAGAATCCAACCCACCAGATTATTACTCAAATCAAATTGTTGCAGGAGCCTTTCAACTAAAATATGAGGTTGGATTGTATTAAAGGCGGAAGAAAAGTCCACAAATAAAAGCCTGGCATGTGTCCCATTAAAATCCAGATGTTTAAAAAGCATGTTAAATAGATTGACAGTGGCATCCCCCACTCCTCTGTGAGGCCTATAGGCAAACTGCAAAGGATCCAATGCATGCTCAGTTTGCTTTAGGACCTCAAATCTGACCAGTTTTTCAAAAATTTTCATTAAAATTGAAGTCAAAGCAACAACCACGGCTTCTTTCCAGATCTTAGGCACATGTTGTGTCTGTAAGGACTTATTGAAAATGTAGTGAAATACAGGACTCAATTCATGTGCACAGGAGTTTACCAATCGCCCACATGTATTATCAGGGCCCTGACTTTTGTTCACTTTTACAGCACAGAACGCCCTTTTAATATCCTGCACCTCAATATTAAAGTGCTGATTGTCTTTGAGTTTCTGTTTCAAATCTTGGGTTTCTGTGCTAAAATCAAAGGAATCAAAACGACCATAAAAACAATTAAGAGCATTAGCCAGCTCTGTGTCTGAATTAAAACCATCTAAAAACACACGATTACTGCACCCTGTGCTCTGAAGGCCTGCAATAGTTTTCATACTGGCCCAGGCTGAACCAAGCTTGTTTGTTGCCATCTTGCTTTCCAATTCTGATTTATAATTCTGTTTTGCTCTTAAAATTTCGGCCTTCAGCTCTTTTGTGGCAACCTGTAGCTCAGAAACAACCCCCTGTTTAAAGGCAAGTGCCTTCCTCTGTAAGCAGGATTTAACTGATTTTGTAACCCATGGCTTGTTGTTGGGATATATTTTGACACGTTTACGTGGAATGATCATATCTCTGCAGAAAGCCATGTATGAGCATGTGACGTCCACCAAAGAGTCCAAATCATCTCCACAGGCCAGTATGAACACCTCCCAGTCTGTACAGTTAAAGCATTCCTGCAGGCAGTGCACTGAATCCTCTGTCCACACGTCTATGTCTCTGGTCTTCGCCTTGCCTCTTCTGAGAGCAGTTTTATATGTGGGCAGCAAATGTACACAGTTGTGATCGGAGGATCCTAAAGGAGGAAGGGGAAGAGATTTATAAGCCCTCTCTATGGAGCCGTAGCAAAGGTCCAATGTCTTTTTTCGCCTGGTTGGGCAGGAGACATACTGATAAAAGTTTTTAAGTGTCTTCTTTAAAGGAACATGGTTAAAATCCCCAAGAATAAAATTTGGAGCCTCTGGGGAAATCGACTGCAACCTCTGTACCACATCAAAGACGGTGCTGGAGGCAGAGTCAGCATCTGCCCTCGGGTGAATGTACACAGTCGTTATAAAAAGTTGGGGGAATTCGCGGGGCAGAAAAAAGGGGCGTAGTGACACGGACAGAAGCTCCACATCGGGTGTACAGATGCGCTCTCTGACCGTGACAGATGTACAGTACTGTTTATTAATATATAAACATACGCCACCCCCCTGACATTTCCCCGTTACCTCTTCCTGCCGATCCGAGCGAAGTAGGGCTCCAAAGCCGTCAATACTCAGGTCCGCATCCTGGTCATGCACCGTAAGCCACGTCTCCGTGTAAGCCATGACACAGCAGTTCTTGAAATCCTTCTGATATCATACATTCCCTTGAATTTCATCCACTTTATTTCTCAGGGATAGTACATTCCCCATAATAATGGAAGGAAGAGGAATGCAGTTAAGCTGACGCCTCCTCAGGTTTAATCTTACGCCTCCACGCTTTCCGCGTTTCCTCCTCTTGTCTCTCTTTTCATTGCTGTGTCCATGAAAATCTCTTAAAATAAAGTCCGGCAGTTGCAGCACAGACTCAAACACAGATGCTGCATTATCCATGTTTAAATGCAGTAACATGTCTCTGGAATATTGTATTCTTCCCGGCATGATCGCGATCGCGCTTACCTCCAAGACAAAGAGCCGGTAGGAAAGAAACCACAGTGCAAAAATAGGGAGGAAATCCATACTGATGGAACCAGGGACCTCTTCATTATATAGTCCACAAACATTCAAGGACAAAAACGGCACAGAGAATTACGTTAAAACACATTAAAGTGCATAAAAACAGAGACACAGACGTCAAACTTTTTTCACCCGCTGCTGGTCGCTGCGTGCGCATGCACCCAGGCCAGGGAAACATCTTTCTGAACTCACTCATATGAGGATACTGGCAATTATCGCTATAAACAATTATCCTCATAATAGAAATTTGTCACAATAAATTAGCTGTGATGGTTTTTGTCATGATAAATTATAGTAATAATGCATCAGATTTATATACCACTCTTCATGGACATTCAAAGATGGTTGACAGTGGATGCATTATTCATTTACTCCACAGACAGACATTGATAGTAGTAAGCTAATACTGTAGCCACAGCTGCCCTGGGGCAGACTGACAGAAATGCGGGTACCAATCCACGCCAACGGCCTCTCCGTCCACTACCAAACATTTATACCCAGTGTTGTGGACACTGGAGACAAGGTGGGTAGAGTGTCTTGCCCAGTGGCGCAACGGCAGGATGGCTGGGGAGAGTTGTATTTGAACCTCCAACCTTCTGGTTATTGGACGACCCGCTCTACCTCCTGAGCCACTGCCGCCCTATACGATAGCATGGTATGTCGTCCAACCCCCTTGTAAGGAGAAAGTCAGGATGTGTTTGTTTAGCTAGCTTCGAGAATTGAAGGTGGGCCTTGTTGGCTGATAACATCATAAAACCTAGGAAGTACAATCCGCTTGTTTCTTCAAGAGTTTAACAAAGTAAAGGTACTGTTTATTTCTTAATGAAGTGAACATTTCAATATATTAACTACATAGACCAATGAATGCCTTTATTTATTTATATATTTATTTTAATTTTATTTTTTATTAATAAAGTATACAAAAAAGGACTTCCGGTTATGGCGGCCACGTAGGAAGATGTGTTTCACACTGCTCTGCTCCTAAAAATAAAAAATTTGCTAAAACTCTCTTAATTGGAACAAAAACCCATCCCAGTGTTTAGGCGCGGATATGGTAAAGACCAAGGCTGGGAAAATAGGCGGAGGAAAAAGTAATTCGACAAAACAATCCAAACTAACAGACTTCCACACTCGTGACGAAGCAGAAAAATCTCCAGAGACTATGGTGGAGGATGTAGCCAGCGGCAGAGCGGGAACTGCTGAGGAGGGGACGAGTGCGGTGCTCGCTGCCATCAGCTCCATGAGAGCAGACTTTTCGTCTAAATTTGATGGGATTATAGCAGCGGTAGAAGGAATGAGAAAGAAAATAAGCGACTGTATGGAATGAGTATCGCAGGCGGAGCTCCGAATTTCAAGCGCTGAAGATGACGTCACCAGCCTACAATCAAAGTTGCAAACACTGGAATTAAAATGGAAACGTCTGGAAGATAACGTCCTGGACTTAGAATCCCGCTCGCGACAGAATAATTTGAGGCTGGTGGGCCTCCCGGAGGGAGCGGAGGGATGGGACCCATGTTCCTTTTTGGAAAAGTGGATTCCAGAACGCTGAACAATGCGGACCTGCAGTCATCAGTCGTTTTAGAGAGAGCTCACCGAATCGGCCCACCAAGAGATAATAAGACACCACCGAGGACGCTGATTATGAAGTTCCTCAACTACAGTGACAAGATGGCGGTCACCAACACGGCGCGAGCTAAAGGGGAAATCAAATACCAGGATCAACAGATGCGGTTCTACCCAGATTTGGCCACAGGAATTCAACAATTAAGGAGGCAGTTCGACCCCGCCCGCAAAGAGCTGCGCAACCTCGGGATTCGTCACGGAGTGATTCATCCGGCAAGACTGCTGGTCACATATAAGGGCAGAACCCATATCTTTAAGACCCCTCAAGAGCCGCAGGAGCTCATTAAGCAGATCCAAGAGGAGGCTGGTGGGAGTTAAGCATGAACATGATAAAGGTAGAACATTTAAGCATTTGTACAGGCATCTGATTGATCTGAAACATATAACATGTCTACAAAATACAGACTGTATTATAAAAAAAAAGCTATGATGTACAAAGTTGCTATAAAACTTTGAAGTTATGTTGAAAAAACTACAGAAGAGAGTTAATGTCATTAAAAATAGTAGTAGAGTCAGGGTGATTGAGAGGAGAAAGACAGAGTGGTTTGACTGATCCTCGCAGGTGTGGAACAGTCACTAGCTATAACGGGAGACGGAATTTTTTTTTATTTTGAGGGGATTACCACGAATGTGGGGAAAGGGAATTTGTTTTTGTGTAGTTTGTAGGATGAATGTTCAACCATCCATGTTTTTGCTTCTCTGTATGAGCATGTTCATATTGCAAGGTAATCTCAAACTCCTTATTGATCATAGATCAAAGCGTTAATCTTAATTTAACTTCATGGAATTGCAGAGGTCTACAAAATCTAAAAAAAACTTAAACAAGTTATGAATAAAATAAAAGACATAGATTCAAAAATTGTATTTTTACAAGAAACTCATCTAATAGAGGAGGATGTAAAAAGAATTAGGAGAAGATGGCAAGGTAACGTGTTCACCTCATCATTTTCATCCCGAGCCAGGGGAGTTATGACTCTCATACACAAAACAGTCCCATTTCAAGTGAAAAATGTAATTGGAGACAAATTTGGAAGATATCTAATCATCCAAGGATCTTTGTTATTAGAAAATATAAATCTGGTGAACTTATACAGCCCCAATATTGATGATCAAAACTTCTTTGTTAATTTATTCCTTACTTTATCATCACTTACAGGGCAACATATAATAGCAGGGGATTTTAATTGTACATTGAATCCCAGTATAGATAGCTCAACAGGACTGGACTGTACGCACAATGGATGCAGGATGACCATTAATCATTTTATGAAAGAATTGAGATCGCTAGATATATGGAGAGAAATGAAACCACAAATCAAAGCCTATTCTTGTTATTCTAATACCTATAAGACATTCTCACGTATTGACTACTTTTTGATCTCTACAGAATTAAGGTCCAAGATTCAAAACTGTTTCTATGATAACATTGTGATCTCTGATCATGCACCCTGCTGTCTAATACATGTAGATAAGAAATTGACAAAGGATCCAGGTAGGTGGCATTTTCAGCATAAATGGCTTCAGGATGAGGAATTTGTTAAGTACATAGAAAAACAGATAGATGAGTTCTTTGATATTAATAATACACAAACAACGGCATGTATTAGGTGGAAGGCTTTCAAAGCTTTTATTAGGGGGCATATTATTAGTTATACAGGTTCAAAATCTAAGAAGACTCAAGAGGAGAGAGTCCAGTTGGAACGTAAAATAAAAATTATTCAAGAAAAGGTGTATGCAGGAAGTAACCCACAGTTAGAGAACGAATTACTGATTCTGAGAGCTGAATATGACAAAAAATCAGCAAATAGAGCTGCCTCGAGTCTTCTAAGATTGAAGCAAACTTTTTATGAACAAAGTTAAAAATCAGGAAAATTATTGGCATAGCAGATTAAACAATTAGAATTTAAAACACCAATTACCAGTATTATAAGTAACGGACAGGTAGTTATAGATCCTTTAGAAATTAATAATGCCTTTAGAGATTATTATGAAAAACTATATGATACAAAAAATGAAACTGACTTAACAAAACTAAATGGATTTTTGGGTGGATTATCTATACCGTGTATTCCAAATGAAAACAGGGAGATACTGGAGTCTAAAATTAGTCAAGAAGAAGTTGGGCTAGCCATTGATAATATGAAATCAGGAAAAAGAGCAGGACCAGATGGTCTTCCAGTTGACCTCTATAAAAAATTTAAGAATAAATTAATAAAACCACTTTTGGAAATGGTTTTAGAAGCATTTCAAAATGGTAATTTACCACCATACATGAATAATGCCTTAATTATACTGTTGCCAAAACCAGGTAAACCCCCTAATAAATGTGAAAACATGAGACCAATAAGCCTATTAAATGCTGATCTTAAGATAATCTGTAAAATTTTAGCAAAACGACTACAAGAAATATTACCAAATATTATTAACCGAGATCAGAATGGCTTTATAATGGGAAGACAAGGCTTCCATAATGTAAGAAGACTATTTAATATTATTTATTCCAATAAAGAAGCACCAGATACAGCTCTCTTATCACTGGACGCTGAAAAGGCCTTTGATAGGGTCGAATGGCCCTATCTTTTTGAAGTCCTACAAAGGTTTGGACTTGGAAATAATTTCATAAAATGGGTCCAGATAATATACAATAATGCTGCAGCAGAAATCCTAACAAACAGCAATATCTCAAAATCAATAAAAATCAATAGAGGATGTCTACAAGGCTGTCCACTTTCACCCTTATTGTTTACTATGGCAATTGAACCTTTAGCAATGGCAGTACGTTTACATCCACAAATATATGGAATTAAAGTAGGACCAACAGAACATAAAATCTCCCTGTATGCCGATGACATAATTTTGTTTATGTCGAATTTTAAAAAGTCAATTCCGACCTTGTTAAATTTAATAAAGAACTTTGGGGAAATATCAGGATATAAAATAAATAAAACAAAATCTTCAATATTAATGCTAAATGAGACCCAGAGAAATCACCCAGCTTCTGAGGTAAATCAATTCAATGTTGTAAATCAGTTTAAATATTTAGGAATTCAAATTTTGCCTAAGCTAGAATCAGTCACCAGTGCCAACTATGAAGCCTTAATGACAAATATTAATGAGTTACTTCAGAGATGGATGTTACTACCAATGTCGATGATCGGGAGAATTAATATACTTAAAAGTAATATCTTACCAAAAATACTATATTTATTTCAATACATTCCTTTACCACCACCTTCAGATCTATTCTCAAGAATTAAAAAAAAGTTAGTGGAATTTATATGGAACAATAGGAAGGCTAGATTACGTTTGTCCTTACTATATTTACCATTTGATCGTGGAGGTCTGAAATGTCCAAACTTTATGTTGTATTACTGGTCAGCACAACTGAGGTCTATGACATATTATTTTTCATCAAATGATCCTCCTCACTGGACTGAAATGGAATCATACAATTTACCTTTTCCTCTTCCCTTATTCATATACTCAGACTTGGCTAAAAAATTACAGAAACAAGTTAAAAACCCAATTGTAAAGCACATGATCAAAATATGGTGTGAAACCAAAAAATATTTAAAAGAACCACACTTACTGTCACAATTTAGCCTAATATGGGGTCATCAATATTTTACACCAGGGAGAGCGGATGCTGTATTTAAAGTATGGAATTTAAAAGGGATTCAAAAGATTCAAGACTTACATTTGTCAAATTCAGATAACATAATGTCTTTTGAAGAACTGAGGATTAAATTCAATCTTAATAAAACACATTTTTTAAAATATCTTCAGCTTAGAAATTTTATTCGATCAAATCAAAATAATGCTCTCACCCGACCTACTTATTCATCCTTGGAAAAAATTTTGACCAAAGATAGTAAGAGAAAGGGTATTATTTCAGAGTTTTATAACTCATTGACACTATTCTCAAGTGAAAACTCACAGAAAAGACTGAATAATTGGAAAGAAGATCTGCAAATTGAAATTTCAGAGGAACAATGGGAAATGGCTTGTGCAGGAGCCCAAACCAAATCAATAAATGTACGTCTTAAACTGATACATTTTAAATTGTTAATGCGGATGTATGTTACACCAGTGGAGTTAAATAGATATAACAAAAACATACCAGATACATGCACAAAATGTATGGAAAGTAAAGGAACCCTGTTTCACTGTTTATGGGAATGTAGAAAAATCAGAATGTTTTGGGAAGAGGTGAGGGTAACAATTTTTTTTTTAATTTTTTTTTTTTTGTTAATTATTTGTACCTGTAGGTAGATTTGGTTTGCAGTCTGGTGACAAGCCACCGGCTGCTGGTCGCTGCGTGCGCGAGCGCCCTAAACCTACATGTTTTTTGGTATGCGGGAGGAAACCGGAGAAATCCCGGAGTAAACCCATGCAACACAGGGAGAACATGCAAACTCCACACAGCTCACTGTTGGTCGGGGGCTGGGATCAAGCCCACGGTCTCATGATCCCCGCGATCCCCCGGCCGAGGGTAAACTGTTTTGCCACAGTGCTAAACCACTGCGCCACCGTGCAGCCCAGTTGAAAAAATAATTTCAAAACAATTCACATTGAACCCTAAACTGTTTTTGTTGGGTCTGTATCCAGAAAAACATAACTTTAATAAGAGTGAAAGAGCATTCATAGACCTCGGTTTGCTTAATGCCAAAAAAATGTATTGCACTATTGTGGAAAAAGGCTCATAGACCAGATGTGACTCAGTGGTTAAGACAGATGTTGACAAACCTTCCTCTAGAAAGAATAACATATATACTGAAATCAAAGGAAAATGTGTTTGAGAATATATGGAGACCTTTCATTGATTTTGTAAAGAAATTAAACATAAATTCTGAAGAAGAAGGTGAATGATATGTGTGGACCTTGCAAATTCCAAACTGGTGAATGTATATTATGTATTCTTATGTAATAGATTACCTAGACTAAACAGAGGAGCATTGTTGTTGACTTGCCTTTGTTAATGGTTGTTGGTGTTTTTAGTACATTTTTTTTGTTGTTGTAGTTAGTGTTTTTTTTTTAATTTTTAAATTACTTTTGTGTTAGTGTTTGATTGTTTGTGCCATGTTTGTAAAAAAGGTTCAATAAAAAAATATTGTGGAAAAAAAAGTATACAAAAAAAAATAAAACTGGGAGAAATACAGTTCTGCAGTTAAATAGGGCCTTTAAGAGATGGCATGAGAAATTATCCAAATTGACCAAATAAATCATAACAAGCATATGGGGAATAAGTATTGAACACGCTTGGTGAAACTCATTTAATATTTAGTAGAAAAGCCTTTGTTGGTAATAACAGCTTCCAGATGCCTCCTGTATGGAGAAACTAGGTGCAGGCATTGCTCAGGAGTGATTTTTGCCCATTCTTCCACACAAACTGTCTTCAGATCTTGAAGGTTTCGTGGGTGTCTTCTTTGAACTCTGATCTTCAGTTCGTTCCATAGATTTTCAATTGGATTCAGGTCAGGTGACAGACTGGGCCATTCTAGCAGCTTTATTTTCCTTCTCTGGAGCCAGTTAAGAGTTTCCTTGACTGTGTGTTTGGGGTCATTGTCTTGCTGAAATGTCCATCCTTGTTTCATCTTCAGCATCTTGCCAGATGGCAATAGGTTCTTATCAAGGATGTCTGTACATTTGTCCATTCATCTTTCCTTCAATTATATGAAGTCTGCCTGTACCTTGTGCTGAAGAACACCCCCACACCAGGATGCTCCCACCTCCAAACCTCACTGTTGGTATGGTGTTTTTGGGCTGATGTGTAGTGCTATTTCTCCTCCAAACATGCCGTGTGCTGTGGCATCCAAAATGTTCAGTTTTGCGCTCATCTGACCAAACTATATTCTCCCAGTATTTTACTGGCTTGCACAAATATTGTGCAACAAACTTTAAACGAGCTTCAACATGCTTTTTCTTCAGCAATGGAGTCTTGTGAGATGAGCGGGCATAGAGCCCATGTTGATTGAGTGCATTACTTATTGTTTTCTTTGAAACAGCAGTACCTGCTAACTCCAGGTCTTTCTGGAGCTCTCCATGAGTGGACTTTGGCCCTTGGATAACTCTTATTCTTTTGAATCTTCTGTCAGAAATCTTGTGAGGAGCTCCTGGTCATGGCTGGTTTATAGTAAAATGATGTTTTTTCCACTTCTGAATGATGGCGGCAACAGTGCTCACTGGAACATTCAGCAGTTTAGAAATGTGCCTGTAACCAATGCCATCATTATGTTTTGCAACAGTAAGGTTGCAAAGGTCTAGAGAGAGCTCTTTGCTGAGTTCTTGCATGAGTTCTTTGTGATGTGACAGTCTGATATTCACAGACCTTTTTGAAGGCAATCAGTCAGGACTTAACCAGCTAAAATTAATTTGCATTGATGGGGATGGGATGGCTTCCTAAATTCTGATGGATTTCAGCTGGTTTCTTGGCTTTCTATGCCTTTTTGCACCTCTTTTTCTTTGTGTGTTCCATACCTATTCCCTGTGTCATTCCACTTTTTGAAATATAACTTGTTTTGTAAACACAGTTGCCTTGATTTCTTTCCATGTAGGGATTACTTGGGTTGTTACTGATACCTGGTGAAAATTCTAGGTCAATGACTCCATCAGAAATATGTTTAATGAGAAAAATGTTGACATGTTCAATACTTATTTCCCCCGCTCAGTGTGTGTGTGTGTGTGTGTGTGTGTGTGTGTGTGTGTGTGTGTGTGTGTGTGTGTGTGTGTACAGTGGTGTGAAAAAGTGTTTGCCCCCTTCCTGATTTCTCATTTTTTTGCATGTTTGTCACACTTAAATGTTTCAGATCATCAAACAAATTTAAATATTAGACAAAGAACACAAGCAAACACACAATGCAGTTTTTAAATAAAGGTGTTCATTATTAAGGGGGAAAAAAAATCCAAATCTACGTGGCTCTGTGTGGAAAAAGTGATTGCCCCCTAAACCTAATAACTGGTTGGGCCACCCTTAGCAGCAACAACTGCAATCAAGCATTTGCAATAACTGGCAATGAGTCTTTTACAGCGCTGTGGAGTAATTCTGACCCGCTCATCTTTGCAGAATTGTTATAATTCAGCCACACTGGAGGGTTTTTGAGCATGAACCGCCTTTTTAAGGTCATGCCACAGCATCTCAATCGGATTCAGGTCAGGACTTTGACTAGGCCACTCCAGAGTCTTCATTTTGTTTTTCTTAAGCCATTCAGAGGTGGACTTGCTGGTGTGTTTTGGATCTTTGTCCTGCTGCAGAACTCAAGTCCACTTCAGCTTGAGGTCACGAACAGATGGCCGGACATTCTCCTTCAGGATTTTTTGGTAGACAGCAGAATTCATGGTTCCATTAACCACAGCAAGTCTTCCAGGTCCCGAAGCAGCAAAACAGCCCCAGACCATCACACGAACATCACCATATTTTACTGTTGGTATGATGTTCCTTTTCTGAAATGCTGTGTTACTTTTACGTCGGTTGTAATGGGACACACACCTTCCAAAAAGTTCAACTTTTGTCTCATCAGTCCACAGAGTATTTTCCCAAAGGTTTTGGGCATTATTAAGATGTTTTCTGGCAAAACTGAGATGAGCCTTTATGTTCTTTTTGCCCAGCATTGGTTTTCGTCTTGGAACTCTGCCATACAGGCCATTTTTGCCCAGTCTCTTTCTTATGGTGGAGTCATGAACACTGACCTTAACTGAGGCAAGTGAGGCCTGCAGTTCTTTGGATGTTGTTGTGGGATCTTTTGTGACCTCTTGGATGAGTCGTCGCTGCGCTCTTGGGGTAATTTTGGTCAGCCAGCCACTCCTGGGAAGGCTCACCACTGTTCCATGTTTTCACCATTTGTGGATAATGGCTCTCACTGTGGTTCGCTGGAGTCCCAAAGCTTTAGAAATGGCTTTATAACCTTTTCCAGACTGATAGATCTCAATTACTTTGTTTCTCATTTGTTCTTGAATTTCTTTGGATCGCAGCATAATGTCTAGCCTTTGAGGATATTTTGGTCTACTTCTGTGGTGATCCACTCTGCATGCCTGCTGTCTTATTGTCTCCACAGCTGTGCCCACACCTGTTCCACTCATTAGGTGGCCTTCTTAAGGAGCGCTGCCTCTTGGTCTGCACAGAGACGTCAGCGCTCCTTCTGGCAGTAAGAACTCTAAGCCAAGAATCTTCTACTCCACCAACTTGGGAGTTTCACCTCCCTCATCTTCCCTGCTCCGTCAGGTCATCTGGGAGTTCGTTCTCCCCAATGCCAAGTAAGCCTAGGTGATTTCATCCCCCTTCGCTCCTCTCCTCGTCTCCCCTGTGCACAAGTGGATTCCCCTGGGCGGACCTCCTCCTCCTGGTGGGGGACTGGGACTTCCACCTACACGCTATGTGATCATTGTGAATTTACCTGCACTATCACACCTGCACCATCGGCAACAGCACGAACACGCGACAGACCGAGGCGAGTGGACGGGTCAGCCTGGATGTTCTTCAGCGCCACTACTCTTCACCTGACTCGTAAGACTGTGTACCACTTGTTTATGCAATCTGTCCTCAGTGAGCTCATACTCCTGTCTCTTCTCTCTCCTAGGGTTGCCAGACTGGTCCATGCTCTGCTCGCCCCTCTGCACACACCCACACTCACACGTCTACACACCCTCGCACACGCATCAATAAAAGATCCATCCATCCATCCATCTTCTTCCGCTTAATCCTTTTCGGGTCGCGGGGGGACTGGAGCCTATCCCAGTATCTTTGGGCGAGAGGCAGGGTACACCCTGGACAGATCGCCAGTCCATCACAGGGCCAACACAGAGAGACAGACAACCATTCACTCTCACATTCATACCTAAGGACAATTTAGAATCCCCAGTTTGATGCCAGTTAACCTAACTTGCATGTTTTTGGCATGTGGGAGGAAACCGGAAAAATCCCAGAGTAAACCCACGCAGACACAGGAAAAACATGCAAACTCCACACAGATCACTGTTGGTCGGGGGCTGGGATCGAACCCAGGATCCCCCGGCCAAGGGTGAGTTGCTGTGCTGCCTAAGTGCTAACCACTCTTCCACCGCGCTGCCCTCAATAAAAGATAATTGTGTTTATTCTGAGTCTGCATTTGCTTCTGGTTTTGTGAAAAAATGTCAGTACGTCTCCATCAGGGAAACCCAGCAGACAGTGCTCTTGCACAGAGAATTAACATCATTGAGGCTCGCTTAGACCAATTATCCCATCAACAACAGGTCACTCTCACACAGCTGATGCAAATTAACACTCGCCTTGATCAGCTTACCTAGGCA
Source organism: Pholidichthys leucotaenia (assembly GCA_020510985.1). Taxonomy (NCBI): domain Eukaryota; kingdom Metazoa; phylum Chordata; class Actinopteri; order Cichliformes; family Pholidichthyidae; genus Pholidichthys; species Pholidichthys leucotaenia. The sequence continues at coordinate 132,781,782 of CM035849.1, read as the reverse complement.
CAGACTTCTCCATCTGCTCCCCGGGGGGTGGGGGGGGCAGCTAATTCCACCCCTCTTCCCACCCAGTATTCTCGGTTAACCCCAGTTCCCACCCCCACCCGATTCAGTGGCAAGCTAGGGGAGGCGCGGGGCTTTTTGCTACAATGTAGTATTGTGTTTCAGCGAGTGCCAGGGGATTTCCCTCAAATCACAGCCGCATTGGCTATGTTGTTAATTTATTGGAAGGGCGGGCCTTAGCGTGGGCTTACGCCATCATGGCTCGGCCCGACTATGTTAATTATACCTCCGATCGGTTTGTGGCTGAGTTTAATAAGGTATTTGACCACTCTGACCGAGATAGTGTGCTCACCACTAGATTGCTTAATTTTAAACAAGGAAGTAAATCTGTTGCTGATTATTCAGTTGATTTCCGGGTGGTGGCAGCGGGGGTTGGGTGGGAGGATGCCTCTCTCTGCAGCATATTTATTCATAGCCTTAGCCTGAGTTTGCGGGATGAATTGGCCCGAACTGAGAAGCCTCCCAAATTGAGTGAGCTAATCTCCCTCGCCATTAACATTGACAACCGGCTGAGGGAGTGAGCTAACGAGTGTCTACCTCCTGGTCGTTCTGGCTCTCAGTTTCTCCGCTCCCCGCAGCCCCCCTTGCTGGCCCTACCCCCCCTCTGATTCCTTAGAGGCTGAGAAACCCATGATAATGGGTCAGTCGAAGCTGCCTCCGGCTGAGAAACAATGCCACTGTGATCTCGGCTTGTGCCTATATTGTGCTAGTGAGGAGCACGAACTGGCCTCATGGCCCAATCAGCCAAAGGGGGGGGGGGGGGGTCCGTGCATCACAGTAGGGGGACTCACAGACTCACCCTGGGACAAATCCCTTACTAGGTTCCTGCTTCCCATACGCTTTCACCATAAACACAGCGAAATATCCACCCACGCTCTCATTGATTCCGGGGCCGAGCAGAGCTTTATTTCAGAGAGTTTGGCAACCCGGCTGGGGCTTCCATGTTACCAGCTGAAGACGCCGCTGAAATTGATTTTTTTTTTTTTTTTGTTACTTATTTGTACCCGTAGGTAGATTTGGTTTGCAGTCTGGCGACAAGCCACCGGCTGCCGGTCGCTGCGTGCGCGAGCGCCCTAAACCTACATGTTTTTGGTATGCGGGAGGAAACCGGAGAAATCCCGGAGTAAACCCACGCAACACGGGGAGAACATGCAAACTCCACACAGCTCACTGTTGGTCAGGGGCAGGGATCGAACCCACGATCTCATGATCCCCGCGATCCCCCGGCCGAGGGTAAAACTGTGCTGCCACAGTGCTAAACCACTGCGCCACCGTGCAGCCCTGTCTAAAGTACCACTGGCCATTATGGTTAAACTGACTGCCCCTGTATCGGTCCTGGTGTCAGATAACCACCAGGAACAAATCAGTTTTTTTGTGCTTCCTGTTTAATCAGTTTTTTTGTGCTTCCTGTTTCTGCCTCCCCCGTTATTCTGGGTTACCCCTGGCTCAGGCTGCACAATCCTGTGATTTATTAGTAGTAGTAGTAGATTAGTTTATTTGACAGGGACAGTGCAATAAACATAGACAATTAATCAAAGACAATCAATCTGATGTGTTGCACATAGAGTGTATAGCTATTAGCTAATTTGCAACTCTTGTCCCTGGATGGGCTTTAGAAAAGAGAATCAAGTAAAGATGAAAAAAAAAATAAATACACAATAACCACATACATCAGTGCAGAAAGATTATAAATACACAATTATAAATATTATAAATATTATAAATACACAAATATAACAGCCTGACTCACATTTAACATAAATATTATAAATATTATAAATACACAAATATAACAGCCTGTCTCACATTTAACACATATAACATAACTCACGTTTGCCTATTTCAGGCCTCCCTCCCTTCGTCACTCACTATAAACAAACACATTTATTCCTTCCCTTCATTCACTCTCACTTTGCAGACAATTAATTCATACATGAGTACATTCTTGTTTATTTTTCAGCCAGTTTTTAACCTTTTTAGTGAATGTTTTAAAGTCCGTTATTATTTTAATTACATTTGGCATTGTGTTCCAGATGTGACTGCCCTTTATAGAGAAAGCTGTTTGTCCAAATGTGGTTCTGCGGTGGAATATTTTACAGTTATTGTTAACAGAACTCCTGGTGGCTCTGCTGCTGTCCTGTCTTTGGACGAAACCAGCAAGTGGCTCGGGTGCTGATTTATGGAAACATTTGAACGTTAATTTCAGAAAACAGAGGTCAATGAAGCTCTCAAAACTCAATAGGTTGTATTTTTTTAAAACATTACAGTGATGCCACCTAATGGGCTTTTTGTCCAAGATTTTTAGGGTTTGATTATATAATGAACCTATATGTCTTATTGTGGAAGGGGCTGCTTGAGCCCAGACTGTCAAACAGTATGATATATGAGAAAAAACCATAGAATGCATATACAGTGCAGCTGCTTCGTAAGGTATGTAATATCTAATTAATTTAAAGCAGTTCAGATTTTTTTTTACTGTTTTTGAAATTTTCTTTATATGAAGATTAAATTTGAGTTGAGGATCTAGTACAATGCCAAGGTATTTGAATTCTGTAGCTAAACTGATGTCATGATCATGTATATTAACTTTAAAACGTTGCAGGTTACATTTTTTGATTGAAAAGCACATTGAGACTGTTTTCTGAAGGTTCAGCAATAGATGGTTCTTGAGGAGCCACTCTTGGACATCAACCATACTTGTAGACAGTACATCTGCAGCCTGTGCTGGAGTCTTGGCAGCTGTGTAAATAACTGCATCATCTGCATAAAGTTGGCATGTTGCAGCTGAGCAGTGTAACGGCAAGTCATTAATAAAAATGCTGAAAAGTAAAGGACCAAGAATGGACCCTTGTGGGATACCCATGCGGTTGTTTAAAAATGAGGATTTATCCTGGTGAACTTTTACACACTGTTCTCTGTTCTGGAGATAAGATGCAAACCATTCTAATGTATTTGGGGAGAAGTTAAAAGATACCATTTTGGATAAAAGCAAACTGTGGTTTACAGTATTGAAAGCCTTTTTGAGATCTAGAAAAACAGCTCCTACCACATTACCCCTGTCCAAGGACTGTTTGACGTTTTCAATAAGGCAACAATTTTATTGGCGGATAGGAAGCATTGTCTCCTGGAGTTCCTTTTGTTTGAGTGCCTGTCTGCAGTCCGCTGCTAGCTCTCCATCTGTGTCTCTCTGTTCTCCAGATTCATCCCCGCCTGACCTCTCGTTGGTGCCCCCCGAGTACCATGATCTGGGCCCCGTTTTCAGCAAGGCTAAAGCGCTATCACTCCCCCCCACCGCCCCATGATTGTGCCATTAACCTCCTGCCAGGGGCCCCATTGCCATCCAGCCGGCTCTGTGGCCTCTCTGCCCCTGAGCAAGAGGCAGTGGATAAGTATATCAAGGAATTCTTGAGCTCTGGCATTATCAGGCCCTCGTCTTCAGCGGTGGGGGTGGGGTTCTTTTTTGTGGGTAAAAAGGACGGTTTGCTCAGGCCTTGCATTGACTTCAGGGAGCTGAATAACATCATGGTCAAGGATAAGTACACTCTCCCCCTTATTAACACGTCTTTTGATTCTCTCCAGGGGGCCCCAGTGTTCACCAAGCTGGATCTCCACAATGCCTATCACCTGGTGCGGATCAAAGAGGGGGATGAGTGGAAAACAGGGTTCCACACCCCTCGTGGCCACTTTGAGTATATGGTAATGCCCTTTGGTTTAACCAATGCACCTGCGGTGTTCCAACGTCTTATTAATGATGTTTTGAGAGATTTTCTGGACTCGTTTGTGTTTGTATATCTCGACAACACCCTCATCTTTTCCTAGTCCCTGGAGGAACATCGGGTGCACATCAGGTGGGTCCTACAGCGCCTGTTGGAGAACCAATTGTACGTCAAGGCCGAGAAATGTGAATTTCACACCACTTCCACCACTTTTCTGGGGTTTGTCATTTCCCACAGGAAAACCATAGCGGACCCAGACAAGGTAAAAGCGGTGGTGGAGTGGTCAGTCCCATCCTCCTGTAAACAGTTGCAGCAGTTTCTGGGCTTTGCCAATTTCTATCGCCACTTTGTTAAGGACAATAGTATTACTGCCCTACCTCTCACCCGCCTCACTTCCACCAAAGTGCCATTCCGTTGGACTGAGGAAGTGGAGGCAGCCTTTGCTAAATTAAAATCTGTGTTTTCCTCTCCTCCTGTTCTGGCTGAGGTGGCCCCGCCCTGCAATGCCTGGTGGAGGTGGACGCCTCGGACTTCGGGGTGGGAGCAGTATTGTCTCAGCGCTCTCCCGCTGACGACAAGATCTGCCCCTGCACCTTCTTCTCCCGCCGTCTGTCACCTGCGGAGAGGAATTATGACATTGGGGACAGGGAGCTGCTGGCGGTCAAACTAGCCTTGGAGGAGTGGCGCCACTGGCTGGAGGGGGCCTCCCAGCCTTTCGTCATTTGGACCAATCACAAAAACCTGGAGTATCTCAAGACGGCCAAACGGCTCAACTCCTGACAAGCGCACTGGTCCCTGTTTTTCGGTAGATTCAATTTTACCATCACCTACTGCCCGGGGTCGAAGAACACCAAGCCGGACGCGCTCTCCAGGCAATTTTCCCCTGATGCAGCTGAGGTCCCACCGCATCCTATTGTTCCACCTTCATGCATCGTTGGCGCCCTCTCTTGGGACATCAAGGAGAGGGTTAGGAGAGCGCAGGAGACACGAGGCCGACCCGGGAGGGGAGCCGGCGGGACGGATTTATGTGCCCTCTTCTGTCCGGGGTGAGGTCATCAATTGGGCACACTCCTCCAAGTTGTTGTGTCACCCTGGGATAGCACGTACGGTGGCTCAGTTGCAGAGAACTTTCTGGTGGCCTTCGCTGCGGAGAGACGTTGGGGAATACATACGAACCTGTCCTCAGTGCACTACCTGCAAGTTGTCCTCCTCTCCCCCTTCGGGCCTACTGCATCCTCTTCCCATCCCTAGCAGACCCTGGTCCCACGTGGCCCTGGACTTTGTGACCGGTCTTCCCCCCTCTGCAGGCCACACCATCATCCTCACTATTGTGGATAGGTTCTCCAAGGCTGCCCACTTTATCCCCCTACAGAAGCTTCCTGCGGCCAAGGGCGGACTTCCTCGTCCTGCATGTGGTGTGGCTTCATGGCATTCCTGTGGACATCATGCCAAACCGTAGGCCCCAGTTCATCTCTCAGGTCTGGTGGGCCTTCTGTAAGGCTATTGGGGCCACGGTAAGCCTGTCCTCTGGGTACCATCCGCAGAGCAATGGCCAGTGTGAATGCACCAACCAGGAGCTGGAGGCGGCTCTGAGATGCATCAAGGACTCCAACCCAGCGTTCTGGAGTTCTTACCTTCCTTGGGTCAAGTATGCTCACAATTCCGCTGTCTCCACTGCTACGGGTCTTTCTCCTTTTGAGGCATCCCTAGGGTACAACCCCCCTCTGTTTCCGAAGGAGGAGCAGGAGGACATTGATGTTCCCTCAATCCAGGCCCACATGAAGCATTGTCGCCGGCTGTGGAGGGCTACCCGGGCTGCGCTTCATGGCGAGCCGCAACTCGGACATCGCCAACCGCCGCAGGACCCCAGCTCCACCTTACCGGGACGGACAGCAGGTATGGTTGACAACTAAGAATATCAATCTGAAGACTGAGTCCAGAAAGCTATCTCAGCGCTTTATTGGTCCTTATCCCATCACCCATATTGTCAACCCAGTCACTGTGTGCTTGGCTCTCCCCACTTCCCTCCGCATCTGTCCCACCTTTCATGTCTCACAGGTGAAGCCGTTTGTGTCCAGCCGTCTGTGCCCCCCTCCTAAGACTCCACCCTCGCCGGTGATGATTGATGGTGACCCCACTTGGAAGGACAACTGCATCCTGGATGTCCGACACAGGGGTCGTGGCCTACAATACCTGGTGGACTGGGAGGGTTATGGTCCGGAGTGGAGATCCTGGGTGCGTCCTTCCTTCGTGATGGATCCACGGCTCATTAGGGAGTTCCACCGGACACACCCGGGTAAGTTGGAACGGCCACCGAGAGGCGTCCCGTAGGGGGCGAGTACTGTGGTGATCCGCTCTATGTGCCTGCTGTCCTATTGTCTCCACAGCTGCGCACACACCTGTTCCACTCATTAGGTGGCCTTCTTAAGGAGCGCTGTCTCTTGGTCTGCACGGAGACGTCAACTGTCCTTCTGGCAGGAAGAACTCTACGCCAAGAATCATCTACTCCACCAACTTGGGAGTTTCGCCTCCCTCATCTTCTCTGCTCCGTCAGGTCATCTGGGAGTTCATTCTCCCCATCACCAAGTAAGCCTACTGGATTTCATTCCCCTTCGCTCCTCTCCTCATCTCCCCTGTGCACAGGTGAATTCCCCTGGCGGACCTCCTCCTCCTGGCGGCGGACCAGGACTTCCACCTACACGCTGTGTGATCACTGTGAACTTACCTGCACTACCACACCTGCACCCTCGGCAACAGCATGAACACGTGACGGACCAAGGCGAGTGGACGGGGCAGCCTGGATGTTCTTCAGCGCCACTACTCCTCACCTGACTCGTAAGACTGTGTACCACTCGTTTACGCAATCTGTCCTCAGTGAGCTCATACTCCTGTCTCTTCTCTGTCCTAGGGTTGCCAGACTGGTCCGTGCTCTGCTCGCCCCTCTGCACACACCCACACTCACATGTCCACACACCCTCACACACGCATCAATAAAAGATAATTGTGTTTATTCTGAGTCTGCATTTGCTTCTGGGTTTGTGAAAACATATCAGTTTCACTTTGTCAGGCAGGTCCTATTTAAGTAATTTCTTGATTGAGAACAGGTGTGGCAATAATCAGACCTGGGTGTGGCTAGAGAAATTGAACTCAGCTTTCCAAAGATGTGATAAACCACATTTAATTTATGTTTTAACAGGGTGGGGGCAATCACTTTTTCACAGAGGGCCTTGTATGTTTGGATTTTTTTTTTTACCCTTAATAACAAACACCTTCATTTAAAAACTGCATTTTGTGTTTACTTGTGTTATCTTTGTCTCATATTTAAATTTGTTTGATGATCTGAAACATTTAAGTGTGACAAACATACAAAAACATGAAAAATGAGGAGGGGGCAAACACTTTTTCACACCACTGTGTATATATATATATACGTATATATATACTGCTCAAAAAAATAAAGGGAACACTTCAGATTTTAATGGGAAAAAATAAGCTGGATATCAAAATTGTGGCAGGCTAGTCCAGTTTACTCAGATTAAAGGAACACGTTTTAATCTGAGTAATCTGGACTAGCCTGCCACAATATATATATATATATATATATATATATATACAGTGGGGCAAAAAAGTATTTAGTCAGCCACCAATTGTGCAAGTTCTCCCACTTAAAAGATGAGAGAGGTCTCCAATTTTCATCATAGGTATACCTCAACTGTGAAAGATAAAATGAGAAAAAAAAAATCCAGAAAATCACATTGAAGGATTTTTAATGAATTAATTGGTAAATTCCTTGGTAAAATAAGTATTTGGTCACCTACAAACAAGCAAGATTTCTGGCTCTCACAGACCTGTAACTTTTTCTTTGAGAGGCTCCTCTGTCCTCCACTCGTTACCTGTATTAATGGCACCTGTTTGAACTCGTTATCAGTATAAAAGACACCTGTCCACAACCTCAAACAGTCAGACTCCAAACTCCACTATGGCCAAGGCCAAAGAGCTGTCAAAGGACACCAGAAACAAAATTGTAGACCTGCACCAGGCTGGAAAGACTGAATCTGCAATAGGTAAGCAGCTTGGTGTGAAGAAATCAACTGTGGGAGCAATTATTAGAAAATGGAAGACATACAAGACCACTGATAATCTCCCTCGATCTGGGGCTCCACACAAGATCTCACCCCGTCGGGTCAAAATGATCACAAGAACGGTGAGCAAAAATCCCACAACCACATGGGGGGACCTAGTGAATGACCTGCAGAGAGCTGGGACCAAAGTAACAAAGGCTACATCAGAAACATACTACGCCGCCAGGGATTCAAATCCTGCAGTGCCAGACGTGTCCCCCTGCTTAAGCCAGAACATGTCCAGGCCCATCTGAAGTTTGCTAGAGAGCATTTGGATGATCCAGAAGAGGATTGGGAGAATGTCATATGGTCAGATGAAACCAAAATAGAACTTTTTGATGAAAACTCAACTTGTCGTGTTTGGAGGAGAAAGAACACCATACCTACTGTGAAGCATGGGGGTGGAAACAACATACTTTGGGGCTGTTTTTCTACAAAGGGACCAGGATGACTGATCCGTGTAAAGGAAAGAATGAATGGGGCCATATATCGTGAGATTTTGAGTGAAAACCCCCTTCCATCAGCAAGGGCATTGAAGATGAAACGTGGCTGGGTCTTTCAGCATGACAATGATCCCAAACACACTGCCCGGGCAACGAAGGAGTGGCTTCGTAAGAAGCATTTCAAGGTCCTGGAGTGGCCTAGCCAGTCTCCAGATCTCAACCGCATAGAAAATCTTTGGAGGGAGTTGAAAGTCCGTGTTGCCCAGTGACAGCCCCAAAACATCACTGCTCTAGAGGAGATCTGCATGAAGGAATGGGCCAAAATACCAGCAACAGTGTGTGAAAACCTTGTGAAGACTTACAGAAAATGTTTGACCTCTGTCACTGCCAACAAAGGATATACAACAAAGTATTGAGATGAACTTTTGGGATTGACCAAATACTTATTTTACAGAGGAATTTACCGATTAATTCATTAAAAATCCTTCAATGTGATTTTCTGGAATTTTTTTTTCTCATGTTGTCTCTCATAGTTGAGGTATACCTATGATTAAAATTGGAGACCTCTCTCATCTTTTAAGTGGGAGAACTTGCACAATTGGTGGCTGACTAAATACTTTTTTGCCCCACTGTATATATATATACATATATATACAGTATATATATATATGTGTGTGTGTGTGATGTTGGACAATTAAATTTTTTTTGTCGCGATCAATCTTTTGGAATGTTGAGTTAATCACGATTAATAATGCATTAATCACATGTTTTGCCATACAGATACAGTGTACCTTAAGTCAATAATTTTTCAAGTTTGTCAAACTGTTATGAACATGGGAGTGGACAAATATGCTTGCTGTCTTCACCTGCAGGTTTATTGAAGCTCTCAACATATCCAAAATGACAAAAACTATCCAGAATATTCTCCAGACTGTTCTCAAAAGTATTACTGCATGTGCAAACAACGGAATGCCAGGGCTCAATGACATCACTGAACAGCAACCAGCCAACCAGCAGCCGCAAAAGGAGCTTGCTGTTTCTCCCATAGCAAACATGCACTGCTTTTAAGCAGATCAACACAAAACCATGGACCTTGTGTGTCATAACAGATGCAATTTCTCTTTTAGCAAAAAAATTGCAAACATAAACAAAAAGCTATCTCACCCGTGATGACACCCCACTGTGCTGCAAAAACAGCGGGGGAGTGAATGGACATTACGAACACAGCTTGGGAATTTTTTTAGACTGGTACTCACCAACAGTTGGACTCAAAGCTATGAGGATGAAAACAGGCGAATTTCTGTCCGTGTCAGCTGCTGGAGGTCAGCTATAATCTAGCATGTAGCTACCAGCCATCTAGCTAGCTTCCACAAAAGAAGAACAACCCAACATCCAGGCAAAGTTTTGGAGGAGGCTGTAACAATTATCCAGGTGAGAGCTCCGACAGATAACGTTGTAAACTTAAACATGACAGCACTATGGGGATATCCATAGCTGTAATCCAGCTTGTTTGTCTTAGCAAAGTCTGCATGGCGCGCACAGTGTCTGTGGCCGGAATGGCTTTGGTATGGAGAGCCGCTAGACCAAAAAGTACTGTTTGCGCTTTCTGCCGTTAACTGCCAGGCAATAGTAGAGTCATTTTTGGGGGTTTCGTGACCAACCTCCCAGGACCTTTTTTTCTCACTGGATTTAGCATTCTAGACCCATTTTAATGAAAATAAGCTCCCATGTACCTCCCAAAAATTACAGGAAACCTTTTTTTTGCCCAAAATTCAAAATGGCCACCAAAATGCATACCACCACCTATATCTCAGTAACTAATTCAGCTAGGAGGTTGATTTTGGTGTCTAGACATAGGTTTTTGGGGTCAAGCATTCCATTAATGCTATTAGCTTACTTGTGAAACAAACCCATCACGATGAAATCCAATATGGCCGCCAATATGGCCACCGATTAACATTTTTTTTGTTTCTTGACTACTAAGGCACCTAGAAAGCTGATGTTGGTGTCAAAACAGAGGTTTAAGGGGTCATACTATCTGTTTATTCCAATAAAAGTGTATTTAAATGATTACATAATCGAGAAATCCAAGATGGCGGCCGGCTGTCATTTTCACATGCAATGGACTTTTTCATATCCGTCACCAAATGAGCTAAAAAAAAGTCAAGTGAGGCTCCTGTGAACCATCCATTGTGTTCATTAGTGCCAGTCCCGGTGACTGCTTTTCTGTGGTCCCTTATTGCACCACACGCATAGGTTCTTGTCATGCACAATACCAATGCTGGACTGGAGCCTCTTCGGTGAAAAGAGAGAAGCAGATGGAGATGGATCCCCCTGAACTGATTGATTGTCTCTTTCAAGATCTACCTCTAATTTATGCTTACGTTTCTCGGCTTGAGATAGACAACGCTTGTTAGATAACGTGGTGTAACATGTCTGGTGCATATAATGCCCTTTTGGCCCTTTGGCCCAATCAATATTCCCACATTGAAACCGATCAAGTCCTTTCCATCGTAGAGTTTTTTCACGAATTGAATTCCATTTTTGGTCCTTGGTATTATTCAAAGAGTCACTTTTGGTACATGGTTGACCACAACGTAGAATGCATTCGTATTCACCGGAAGACGTTGATGGTAATTCATCGTTGTCACTTGCAGTATCCATTTTATCCCTCACTTTATATGAATAAGTGTCTGAAAACAAAAACAAATTTGTCATTATCAGAACACAGGAGAGAAAAAGGAGGGATGACAAGACCTAGAGTCAAAGGCCCTTGTACTGTCTACTGTCATTACGGTAGCATTAAGCAAGCAGCATGGTCAATATGCTAACATTACCTGACTATACAGTATGGAACAAGATTCAGAATTCTAACCTCTCCAGATAAGTTTAAAGCTAAATTTATACATACCTGGCAACCTTGGTTAAATTGGAAAGATTAGGACTACATATTATGGCAGCACAGACGTTACAAAAATTTTTTTTTCCCAAGATGGCGACCGGGATGGCCACACTTTCTCAGTGCTGAGACTAAGCCACTGCTTTTTGCCATTAAAATAACCAACCTACAGTGATCGGCGCTCATGACGGACACCCACGAGCTGAATTTCCACCTCCGTCAGAATCCCGCTGGAATGCCCCTTTAATCGGGTAGAACTGCTGCGCTCTGCCCGAAGCGATTGCCAAACTAACGCTAGTTAGCTTAACGCTGGCCCCAGGGCGCCGACCAAACTCTGACACGAAGCGGCTCAGTCCCCGGTGAGGGCTCACCGGAGGAACCAACCGAACCAACCGAGGCGGCGGCTAGGAGCTCGGGCGCGACGTTGGTGAGAGACGGGGGCCACCTGGACCCAGCAGGACAGTGGCCTGAGTCGGAACCCAGTTGCGAGGCCCAGCTGAGGAACTACCAGACTGACGGCGCTCGGAGACGGGGCCTAGTGGAGGTGCCACCCTGCCAGACGGCGGCGAGCGGCGGTGATCGGTGGAGTTCGGCTGCGCCGGCGGTGTGCGGCATAACCGGCCAGGCAGACAGCGGCAGGCGGCGACGATCGGCGGCGGTGATCTGCGGAGCTGTGCAGCGTTACTTGGCGGAGGAGCTGTGCAGAAGCTCGGTGCGGCGGAGGAGCTTGCAGGAACTCGGTGCGGCGAGTCCAGCAACGGCCGGGCTAGTTGAGGCCTAGCCGGATTCTCTGTTTATCTCTATCCACAGGTCAGTAAGATGCCACCAAAGAAAGAGGAAATGGAAGAAATCAAAAAATCTCTGAACTTTATGTCAGATGAATTGGCCAAATTGACTAGCCAGCAGGACAAAATAATAGGCCTAATAGAACAGGTACAAACCCTACATTTAATAATCCAAGAAAAAGACAAAAAAATTATGGACCTGGAGCAACACGGGCGTCTTTTGGAGCAACGCGTCGAGGATCTTGAACAAGGTTCTCGTATTGATGACCTAGTTATAAGTGGACTAGACATCAGATATCAGTCATATGCCCATGCTGCAACAGGAATGAATGGTGAAGATGCACCCATGAGTGAGTCATTGTCCTTAGAAAATCAAGTGCTTCAGTTCCTTAATAATAAAGACATTAAGGTAGAAGCCAATGCAATCTCAGCCTGTTATGCTCTACTGAAGAAAGATAACAAAACAAAGAAATCAATTGTGATGCGCTTTGTGAACAGAAGGGTAAAGAATAACATACTGAGGCAGGCCAAAAAGCTAAAGGAAACTCAAGTTTACCTAAATGAACACCTGACAAAAAAAAACGCTGAATTAGCACGACAGGCACAGATGCTAAAAAAACAAAATAAGATACAAGCAACCTGGACAAGAAATTGTAGAATTTGGATTAAACTAAATGGATCACCTGAGCAAGCAAAGAGTATAATGATCAGAGATGCTACTGACTTAGATAAATACAGATGAACACTGATTAAGAAAATTATGAGCCAATGATAATCCATATTCATACACACGATAAGAATAGTTCTTTTGACACACCATGCCAAAGTACTTTAAAAAAAAATAAGCAAAATAAACAAAAACTTATGACCGACTCGAGTAGACATCAATTATCCCCAGTTGGAGGAAGTCATTTGACACAGAATGAGGAAACTCAAACTCTGAAAATATACCATTATGCTGAACATAAACCACAAGAGATGGAGAATGATACTGATCCTGATAACCACTTTTTCAACAATATTCATAACCACTGTGAATATTACACTGAAAAACAATTCAAAAGTCAAGTGCAATTAGATGGTAAACTGTCAATAATACACTTCAATAGCAGAAGTCTTAACAAAAACTTTCCACAGATTCAGGACTATTTAAAACAGCTAGACAGAAAATTCACAGCTATTGCAGTCTCTGAAACCTGGCTTAATGAAGAACTGGCTCCCCTGATGGCAATAGAGGGATATCAGATGTTTTATATTAACAGATCTCAAAAAAAGGGTGGTGGTGTTGCACTATATATTGATGATCTGTACAGGTGTAAGCTTGTAAATGAAATGTCCTCAGCACTACCAGAGATTTTGGAATGTGTTACTGTTGAGATTGACCTAGACAAAACAAAAAATCTAATCATAAGCTGCATATATAGAACGCCGGGAACTTGCATTGAGACATTCAGAGATAAATTAGTCGAGCTGTACAATAATATTACTAGTAAGAAAATGGTAGCAATTTGTGGAGATTTCAGTATTGATTTACTGAATCCACATCAACAAAATGTAATTACAGAGTTCATGAACTCTACGTACAGCATGAGTCTATATCCCACAATAACACATCCTAGTAGAATCACAGTTCACTCTGCTACACTTATTGACAATCTGTTTGTCAATGTTTTCGATAAGAAAATAGAAAGTGGATTATTGATAAATGATATAAGTGACCACTTGCCAACCTTTGCACTTATCCATGGCCACACGGGGCCCAACGCAGAAATAATTTCAAAATCGTTCAGACACAAATCACCAAATGCAATCAGTTCTCTTAAAGAGGACTTGCTGAAGCAAGACTGGACAGAAGTCTATGTATCAGATGTAAATGAAGCCTATGACACATTTATAAACATTGTAACCACTCTTTATGAAAAAAACTGCCCATTAGTAAAAAAAACGCTTAAACACAAATTTGCTGATAAGCCATGGTTAACCAAAGGACTACAAAAGGCGTGTAAAAAGAAAAATTTATTATATAAAGCTTTCCTAAAGAAAAGAACAAAAGAAGCAGAGCAGCGGTATAAAACATACAAAAATAAGTTAACATATATAATAAGATGTAGTAAAAGAGACTATTACAGTAAAGAACTGGCGAAAAACAAAGACAATATTAAAAATACATGGACAATACTCAACAGTATCCTTGGAAATAAAAGCAGAAATACAAGCTACCCAACTAATATTCCAAAAAATAATAAAACGACTCAGAGTCTCAATATAGCTTCACCTGCAGATGAATTTAATAATTTTTTTGTTAACATTGGACCTAAACTGGCCCGAGAAATACCCACTATGGTGCCTACAGGTAATACAATATGCAATAACACTGCTGTAAAAGACTCCATCTTCATAAAGAACAGAGACGAAAGAGAGGTCATTGAAATTGTTAAATCGTTCAAAAGTAAAACATCTACTGACTGTGATGGTATTGACATGCTACTAGTCAAAACTGTTATCGAATGCATAGTAAAATCACTGACGTATATCTGTAACCTGTCTCTCCAATCAGGTATATTTCCCAATGCAATGAAAATAGCTAAAGTAATTCCGATATACAAGACGGGCGACAGAGGGGAACTCTCAAACTATAGACCAATTTCACTATTACCGCAATTTTCCAAGATACTTGAAAAAATATTCTATGAGAGAATTGACAACTTCTTACTGAAGAATGATTTATTGTGTGAGCAGCAATATGGGTTCAGACACAAGAGGACAACTGCATATGCCCTAATGGAATTTACAGAAAAAATATCAACAGCCACTGAAAATAAAGAGTATTCAGTTGGAGTATTCCTAGATTTTAAAAAAGCATTTGATACAGTAGATCATAATTTATTATTAAAGAAACTACAAAATTATGGTATTAGAGGGGTAGCACTATCCTGGTTAAGTAGTTACTTAAATAATAGATATCAGTATGTATGTGTTAGCAACAAAAACTCAGAGTTGCTGAAGGTCACCTGTGGAGTCCCACAGGGTTCAGTTTTGGGACCATTATTATTCAATATGTATATAAACGATATATGTAAAGTTTCAGAAAAAATGGACTTAATATTGTTTGCCGATGACACTAATCTGCTATGCAGTGGAAACAATTTGGAACAACTTCTGGATACACTCGGAAAGGAATTAGGAAAGCTTAAACTGTGGTTTGATTCAAACAAATTAACGCTCAATTTAAGTAAGACAAAATTTATAGTCTTTAACAACCATCACAACAACCCAGTACCCAAACTCAATGTAAATGGTGTAGAGATTGAAAGGGTATCTGAAACTAAATTCCTTGGAGTAATAATTGATAACAAACTGTGTTGGAAGTCACATATTAATTATATTAAAGGTAAAGTATCCAAATCAATTGCAATATTACACAGAGTGAAATATTTGCTGAATCAACCCACACTATACACCTTGTATCATTCATTAATACTCCCACACATGACATATTGTAATGAAGTATGGGGAAATACATATAAAACAAACATATATCCACTCTTTATGCTTCAAAAGAGAGCTATTAGAATAATAAACAAAGCAGCTTACAGGGAACCAACAAACCCACTTTTTCTCAAACAAAAAACTCTCAAGTTGAAAGATCTGGTTGACTTTAAAACCGCAATAATAATGTTCAAAGTGAAGAATTTATCACTGCCCGCAAATATCCAAAAGTTGTTCCAAACAAGGGAGAAACGATATCACTTCAGAGGAACATGTATACTGTATTTCAAAAGCCTACAGTGAGAACAACCACCAAGCAACACTGTGTTTCAGTGCAAGGAGTCAGATTATGGAACGATTTTGGACCTGAATTAAAATCATGTACAACGCTTGGACAATTTAAACAAAAACTAAAGGAAGAAATACTCCAAACATATTTACAAGACGACATGTAAACTCACATAAGGATTGACATATCCAGCCTGTATTGTGTTGTAGCTTAGTTGTTTTTTTTTTTTTTTTTTCTTTTTTTCTCTGTGACATTTTGTCTTAGATTTGTTTTGAATAGTAACCGCTTAACTTAGCTTAGTTTTCTTTTTTTTTTTTCTCTCAGTCACATTTTGTCTTAGCTTTGTTTTAAATTGTAATCGCTCTTGTCTTGTTTTCTCTTTTTTCTCTTTTGAATTCTTGGATGGAATATGGGTGGGCAATATAAGCTGCGGCTTCAGCCATCACCCATTTCGGATAACTCACGTGGAATTGTATAGAAGAAGGAGTCTTTGTCTAATTTGACCTTGTTGTTATATTATACAGTTTCTTTTAACCTGTACTGTACTATCCGAAATAAATTCATTCATTCATTCATTCATTCAAAATCACTGCATCCTCTCTCTCTTGCTATGCAAAAAAGGAATCAATGAATCAAGCATAGGATTCCGGGAATCCTAAGGGGATTACCCAAGTGTTCCTCAGTGAAATCACTGAATCAATGCAGGAGCTTTCTAATAATTATTAAAAATGAATGTAAGGATACCTCATTTGACATTTTTAGCTCATTTGGTGACGGATATGAAAAAGTCCATTGCATGTGAAAATGACAGCCGGCCGCCATCTTGGATTTCTCGATTATGTAATCATTTAAACACACTTTTATTGGAATAAACAGATAGTATGACCCCTTAAACCTCTGTTTTGACACCAACATCAGCCTTCTAGGTGCCTTAGTAGTCAAGAAACAAAAAAAATGTTAATCGGTGGCCATATTGGCGGCCATATTGGATTTCATCGTGATGGGTTTGTTTCACAAGTAAACTAATAGCATTAATGGAATGCTTGACCCCAAAAACCTATGTCTAGACACCAAAATCAACCTCCTAGCTGAATTAGTTACTGAGATATAGGTGGTGGTATGCATTTTGGCGGCCATTTTGAATTTTGGGCAAAAAAAAGGTTTCCCGTAATTTTTGGGAGGTACATGGGAGCTTATTTTCATTAAAATGGGTCTAGAATGCTAAATCCAGTGAGAAAAAAAGGTCCTGGGAGGTTGGTCACGAAACCCCCAAAAATGACTCTACTACAAAGCGTTAAAGGGCGATTAACGCAATAATGTCAACACCACTAATGTGTGTGTGTGTATATATATATATATATATATATATACAGTGGGGCAAAAAAGTATTTAGTCAGCCACCAATTGTGCAAGTTCTCCCACTTAAAAGATGAGAGAGGTCTCCAATTTTCACCATAGGTATACCTCAACTATGAGAGACAAAATGAGAAAAAAAAAATCCAGAAAATCACATTGAAGGATTTTTAATGAATTAATTGGTAAATTCCTGAGTAAAATAAGTACTTGGTCACCTACAAACAAGCAAGATTTCTGGCTCTCACAGACCTGTAACTTCTTCTTTAAGAGGCTCCTCTGTCCTCCACTTGTTACCTGTATTAATGGCACCTGTTTGAACTCGTTATCAGTATAAAAGACACCTGTCCACAACCTCAAACAGTCAGACTCCAAACTCCACTATGGCCAAGACCAAAGAGCTGTCAAAGGACACCAGAAACAAAATTGTAGACCTGCACCAGGCTGGGAAGACTGGATCTGCAATAGGTAAGCAGCTTGGTGTGAAGAAATCAACTGTGGGAGCAATTATTAGAAAATGGAAGACATACAAGACAACTAATAATCTCCCTCGATCTGAGGCTCGACGCAAGATCTCACCCTGTGGGGTCAAAATTATCACGAGAACGGTGAGCAAAAAGGTCTCTGCCTTTGACCGCCACCTAATCCACATAGCACCGGACCCCCATGATCCCTCCTGCAGGTGGTGAGCCCACTGGAGGGCGGACCCATGTAACTCCTTCGGGCTGAGCCCGGCCGGGTCCCATGGGTGGAAACCCGGCCACCAGACGCTAGCCTTCGAGCCCCTCCCCCAGGCCTGGCTCCAGGGTGGGGCCCCGGTAACCCCATACCGGGCGGGGTACACTGAATCCTTGATATACAATTTATCATGAGGCCCTGGATGTTGTTGGGTTGTCATGGTTGACACACCTCTGCAACATTGCGTGGAGGTCGGGGGCAGTGCCTTTGGCATGGCAAACCGGGGTGGTGGTTCCTCTCTTCAAAAAAAGGGGACCGGAGGGTGTGCTCCAACTTTAGAGGGATCACACTCCTCAGCCTCCCTGGGAAGGTCTATGCCAAGGTACTGAAGAGGAGAGTCTGGCCGTTGGTCGAACCTCGGATTCAGGAGGAGCAATGTGGTTTTCGTCCTGGCCGTGGCACATCGGACCAGCTCTTCACCCTCTCGAGAATTCTTGAGGGTTCGTGGGAGTTTGCCCAACCAGTTTACATGTGTTTTGTGGACTTGGAGAAGGCATTTGACCGTGTCCCTCGTGGATTTTTGTGGGGGGTGCTTCAGGAGTAGGGGATATCGGGCTTGTTGTTACGAGCTATTCGGTCTCTGTACGACCGTTGTGAGAGTTTGGTTCGTATTGCCAACACTCGGTCGGAGTCATTCCCAGTGAGAGTTGGACTCCGCCAGGGCTGCCCTTTGTCACCGATCCTGTTCATAATTCTTATGGACAGGATTTCTAGGCGCAGCCAGGGAATGGAGAGTGTCATGCTTGGTGACCACAGGATCTCATCTCTGTTGTTTGCAGATGATGTTGTCCTGTTGGCTTCATCCAGCAATGACCTACAGCTCTTGCTGGGATGGTTTGCCGCTGAGTGTGAAGCGGCTGGGATGAGAATCAGCACCTCCAAGTCCGAGTCCATGGTCCTCAGCCGGAAAAAGGTGGATTGTCCTCTCCGGGTTGGGGACAGGCTCCTGCCCCAAGTGGAGGAGTTTAAGTATCTTGGGGTCTTATTCACGAGTGAGGGGAAAATGGAGCGAGAGATCGATAGACGGATTGGAGCAGCATCTGCAGTGATGCGGACGTTGTACCGGTCTGTTGTGGTGAAGAGGGAGCTGAGTTCTAAGGCAAAGCTGTCAATTTACCAGTCAATCTACATTCCTACTCTCAGCTATGGTCACGAGCTTTGGGTAATGACCAAAAGAACGAGATCGCGGATACAAGCGGCTGAAATGAGCTTTCTCCGTAGGATTGCTGGACTCACCCTCGGAGATAGGGTGAGGAGCTCAGTCATCCGGGAGAGGATCAGAGTAGAACCGCTGCTCCTCCACATTGAAAGGAGTCAGTTGAGGTGGTATGGGCATCTGATTAGGATGCCTCCTGGACGCCTCCCACTTGAGGTGTTTCAGGCACGTCCCACTGGGAGGAGACCCCGGGGCAGACCCAGGACTCGGTGGAGAGACTATGTCTCCCAGCTGGTCTGGGAACGCCTTGGTATCCCCTTTGAAGAGCTGGAGCAGGTGGCTGGGGAGAGGGAAGTCTGGGCTTCTCTGCTTGAACTGCTGCCTCCGCGACCCGGACCTCCGGAAAAGTGGTAGAAGATGGATAGATGGATGGACGGTGAGCAAAAATCCCACAACCACATGGGGGGACCTAGTGAATGACCTGCAGAGAGCTGGGACCAAAGTAACAAAGGCTACATCAGAAACACACTACGCCGCCAGGGACTCAAATCCAGCAGTGCCAGACGTGTCCCCCTGCTTAAGCCAGTACATGTCCAGGCCCGTCTGAAGTTTGCTAGAGAGCATTTGGATGATCCAGAAGAGGATTGGGAGAATGTCATATGGTCAGATGAAACCAAAATAGAACTTTTTGGTAAAAACTCAACTTGTCGTGTTTGGAGGAGAAAGAACACCATACCTACTGTGAAGCATGGGGGTGGAAACATCATACTTTGGGGCTGTTTTTCTGCAAAGGGACCAGGACGACTGATCTGTGTAAAGGAAAGAATGAATGGGGCCATGTATTGTGAGATTTTGAGTGAAAACCTCCTTCCATCAGCAAGGGCATTGAAGATGAAACGTGGCTGGGTCTTTCAGGATGACAATGATCCCAAACACACCGCCCGGGCAACGAAGGAGTGGCTTCGTAAGAAGCATTTCAAGGTTCTGGAGTGGCCTAGCCAGTCTCCAGATCTCAACCCCATAGAAAATCTTTGGAGGGAATTGAAAGTCTGTGTTGCCCAGCGACAGCCCCAAAACATCACTGCTCTAGAGGAGATCTGCATGGAGGAATGGGCCAAAATACCAGCAACAGTGTGTGAAAACCTTGTGAAAACTTACAGAAAATGTTTGACCTCTGTCATTGCCAATAAAGGGTACATAACAAAGTATTGAGATGAACTTTTGTTATTGACCAAATACTTATTTTACCGAGGAATTTACCAATTAATTCATTAAAAATCCTTCAATGTGATTTTCTGGATTTTTTTTTTTCTTATTTTGTCTCTCATAGTTGAGGTATACCTATGATGAAAATTGGCGACCGCTCTCATCTTTTAAGTGGGAGAACTTGCACAATTGGTGGCTGACTAAATACTTTTTTACTCCACTGTATATATATATATATATATATATATATATATACGTATATACACACACACACACACACATATATACAGTATATATATAGTATATATATATATATATATATATATATATTGAAAATTATGGAAAATGTTCACACTACAGTGATATTATATTATGAAAGTAGGGCATTTAAATGAAAACATGCAATGGTTATTTCTTCATCTTAAACAATTTATTGAAACAAAACCCAACGACAGTGATGGGTATGCCATATCAAAAAATGTCAATGTCTCAATAACTTGTCATGTGCCCTTGAGCATCAGTTACAGCTTGACAACAATGTCTCATGCTGTTCACAAGTCGACTTATTGTCTGCTGAGGCATGACATTCCACTCTTCTTGAAAGGCGGCCCTCAGGTCATTGAGGTTGTGGGGTGCAGAGTTACGAGCCTCTACACGGTGACTCAGCTGATCCTATAGGTTTTCTATGGGTATAACAAAGAGGTCCTTCATTACTTATAGAATTTGGGTTTTAGATATTTGAGCACTTACATTATTATTATTATGTTTATATTTTGCACTTTAATTGGCACTTTGCACTTTAAATAAGCATTTGCACATGAATAACTTTAACACAACAGGTCTGAATTATTTATTGATATTTTTATAAAAACACTTACACCACAGTTGTCCTAATTATTTACTGAACATTTAAACAGTTTTAAAACCTTCTGTTTTCCAGGCTGGCAAGTACCTTGATTGGCAGCACCTGCAAGAAAGAAAACGTGTGGTGAAAATGGAGGACTAATGTGTATTGTGTAGTTGTTTGTTTTTGGTGTAGTTAAAGTGCAAAGTAATTGAAAGCCTTCACTTACCTCTTCTTGTCTTGTGCTGTGTTCAAAATGTTCACTCATTCCCCATATAGTGTACTATATAGTGAATCAGCCATTTTGTAGTGCTGTTCAAAATCTTAACTGAAAATTTCATTCATTATATAGTACACTCAAAATATCCTTTAATGCATATTGAAAAGTAGTGTACAACGGATGGTCACTACATTAGCCAATATAGCCTATAATGCAATGCGCAGCCAACAGAGCAGTGAGAGGAGAGCTTCACATCACAACATAAACTACCTTAAGGTATTTATATTTATTAATTCAGCAAAAACGATTTGATTAATACATATTTACTACAAATTACAGGCAGGTATTCATTTTTTACCACCGTTAGTCTGTTACGTTTTACTGTCTCACCGTGATGACATCATTAATCACGCCACGAAAACAAGCCCAGTAGTGTCGGAAATCTGTTAATTTTATTGTTATATTGAGTTTACTATATAGAGGGGTTGCACGTGACGTCAGTGGTCACGTGCCACATTGTTTTTTCTGCCATTTTGGACGGCAAATAGTGTGGACCCTGCGTTGAGAATAATAATAATTCCACTAGCATGTACTCAGTCCAACTCGTCACGGTGTTGTTCGTTTTCCATTACGACTGAATACCACCTTAAGTGAGTGAGATCTTTATAGCAAGGTGGCCCAACGCTCCCATGACATTGTTTGTATGTGACAAGAAAAACACAAGATGGATATTGAGGTGAGCCTGCTGCTTGCTGGCTTTTTGTCAAAGGCAAAAAAGGAGAGCCAGAAAAGGCTACAGGTGGCGAGACGAAACACTGGAAAAGTACTGGAGAGTTCAGAAAGCCATGGAGCAGCGGAAGACGTGAGGACACGAACTAGATCACATATGAAGGTAAGCTAATGATTGCTAATACTAGATAGCACTAAAAAGTCCCCCGTACTGCATTGTAATCATGGCAAGTTATCACTATTAGGTACTAAAATGTGTATGCTGTGTGTGTTAGTCAGCTCATTGTCTGCAAACAGGAGACAACGGTGTTGTTTGATCAAAGTGAGCTTTCCACCACTGGAACAAATAACGGAAAAGATGCATAATATCACATCACTCACCATCCTCTATCACTGTTTTCAACAATGATGATGCCATGGTCGGGTCTATGCCACTCTGCCACCCGTCTGCCTCCACCGTGGCCGTGAATTCATTTCAGGTCACTCCGTCCAGCTCCCTCTGGATTTCTTTAATCAGCTACCAAGCACAGAAAAGTCTGCACCTTGTCGGTGGACCATGGTGTTTATTGGTGTGTAACCATTTATCTCATTGATTACATTCACTCACGCTTGCTGTTGGTGACTTGACTGTTCGTTGCTGTCCAAAATGGTGCAGTAAACAAAAGACACATGACCCGTGTGACGTCAGTGCAACCCCTCTATAGTCCACTATATCTAAATACACCATATAGGGAGTAGGGAGGGAGGGAGGGAGTGAACATTCAATTCAATTCAATTCAATTCAATTCAACTTTATTTATATAGCGCCATTTTACAACAACAGTCATCTCATAGCACTATCAACTGTAGGGGAGAACCCCCACAGTTGCAGAAAGACCCCAGCAATCAGGCGATCCCCTGTGAGCAAGCACTTGGCGACGGTGGAGAGGAAAAACTCCCTTTTAACAGGAAGAAACCTCCAGCAGAACCAGGCTCAGGGAGGGGCAGTCATCTGCTGCGACTGGCTGGGGGGTGAGGGGATAGAGAAAAAGAAAAGAACAGACATGTAGAGAGCAAACAGCACAATGGGGACTCAATCTATGGGAGAGAACAAACAAATGTTAATGACCAGCAAAAAAAAATATTTCATAGAGAGTGAGGAAAGGAGTGAGGCCCAGTGCATTACTGGAGGTCCCCCGGCTGACTAAACCTATTAGCAGCATAACTAAGGGAGGGTTCAGAAACACATGATCCCTCCCTAATTGTAGGCTATATCAAAAAGGTAGATTTTAGCCCTATTCTTAAAAACAGAGATTGAGTCTGACTCCCGAATCCAGATTGGCAGCTGATTCCACAGGAGAGGAGCTTGATAACTGAAGGTTCTGCCTCCCATTGTACTTTTGGAGATTCTAGGTATTACAAGTAATCCTGCATTTTGGGAGCGTAGTGCTCTGTTAGGATAATACGGTAGTATCAGGTCTTTTAAATAAAAAGGAGCCTGATTGTTTAGAGCTTTGTAAGTAAGAAGAAAGATTTTAAACTTAATTCTAAACTCTATGGGAAGCCAATGAAGGGAGGCCAGAACCGGAGAGATATGATCTCTCTTTCTAGTACCTGTTAAAACTCTTGCTGCAGCATTTTGGATCAGCTGAAGACTTTTTAAAGATGTTTTAGGACAGCCTGATAATAAAGAATTACAATAATCTAATCTCGAGCTAACAAAAGCGTGGATCAGTTTCTCAGCATCACTCTGAGACAAGATGCTCCTAATCTTGGCAATATTACGCAAATGATAGAAGGCAGTCTTAGAAACAAATTTAATATGTGAATTGAAGGACAAATCCTGATCAAAAATAACTCCAAGGTTCCTCACAGAGCTATTAAGAGAAAGAGTAACCGCATCCAAACTGAAAGTTTGATTTGGAAAGGAATTTCTAAGGTTTTTTGGACCAACAAGAATGACTTCAGTCTTATCTGAATTTAATAGCAGGAAATTACAAGTCATCCAAGCTTTGATTTCCTTAAGACAGGCTTCTAACTTGGCTAACTGATTACTATCATCTGGCTTCATTGACAGGTATAATTGTGTGTCATCTGCATAACAATGAAAATGTATACAGTGCTTTCTAATAATGTTGCCTAACGGAAGCATATATAAACTAAAAAGAGTAGGGCCTAGCACAGATCCCTGTGGAACTCCATGACTAAGCTTTGAGTTGAAAGAAAACTCATTATTTACATGAACAAACTGGAACCTATCAGATAAATAAGATCTAAACCATTGCAACAAAGTTCCATTAAGTCCAACATAGTGTTCTAATCTATCAAGTAGAATATTATGATCGATAGTATCAAAAGCTGCACTAAGGTCTAAAAGGACAAGTACAGAAACTAGTCCATTATCAGCTGCAATGAGGAGGTCGTTAGTGACCTTCGCTAAGGCTGTTTCAGTACTATGATGGATTCTAAACCCAGATTGAAACTCTTCAAGTAAACCATTTCCCTGCAGGTGATCAAATAATTGCGTAGCAACAACTCTTTCTAAGATTTTTGAAATGAAAGGGAGATTAGAGATTGGTCTATAGTTAGCTAAAGCTCCTGGATCTAGCGTTGGCTTTTTGAGTAAGGGTTTAATTACAGCCGTTTTAAAAGCCTGCAGTACATGGCCTAAAGTTAATGAAGAATTGATTATATGAAGAATAAAGCTACCAATAAGTGGGAAGACTTCTTTAAATAACCTGGTAGGAATAGGGTCTAAAAGACAAGTTGAAGGTTTGGATGAGGAAACTATTTTGTCTAACTCACAAAGGTCGATTGGAGTAAACTCATCAAGACAGACATCAACAGAAGGAGTTGTAGTAGTTACAGTATTTAAGTTAACTGTGGGAAGAATCTGATTGATTTTATCTCTGATGGATGAAATTTTATTATTGAAAAAGTTCATAAAGTCCTGACTAGTAAGCTCTAAGGGAATGCTAGGATTGACAGAGTCCTGACTCTTTGTCAACCTGGCTACAGTACTGAAAAGAAACCTGGGATTATTCTTGTTCTCTTCTATTAATGCAGTGTAATAACTCGTTCTAGCTTTTCTAAGAGATTTTTTATAAATTAAAAGATGATTTCTCCAAGCTAAATAGATTTCATCTAAATTAGTAGAGCGCCATTTTCTTTCTAATTGACTAGTCTTCTGTTTTAAGGTACGAGTTTCTGTGTTGAACCAAGGAGTTAGAAATCTCTGATTAGACTTTTTCTTTTTTAAGGGGGCCACCAAGTCTAGAGTCTGATGCAGAGAAGCTGAAACACTATCCACCATGTTGTCAATTACAGAAGGAGCAAGCTGTCTATAGCTTATTTCCGTTGTGTTGACACATGGCATAGAGGAAACAATCTGCATAAATTTGGAAACAGCATCATCTGAAAGGCATCTACTGTAATAATATTTTTCTTAAGGAGCCAAATAGTCAGAAATAGTAAAATCAAAGGTTAACAGACAATGGTCTGACAGTACAGGGTTATGAGGAGACACTACAAGATTTTCTATTTCTATGCCATATGTCAAAACAAGGTCCAATGTATGGTGGAGGTAATGAGTAGAATTTCCTACTTTCTGAGAAAACCCAATCGAATCTAATATTGAATTGAATGCCACATTAAGGCAGTCACTATCTACATCCACATGTATATTAAAGTCCCCTACTATAATTATTCTATCAGATTTCAGCACTAAATCAGCTAAGAAATCAGCAAATTCGGATAAAAATTCTGAGTAGGTTGATGGGGGACGATAAACTATGGCAAATAAAATTGGGTTTAACCTAAAATTGCTAAAGTGCCCAATACTGAGGACCAGGCCCTCAAAGGAATTATAACATGTTTTTTGCTTTACATTAACTAGTAATTTGGAATGGTAAATTGTTGCTACTCGTCCTCCACGACCAGAACTTCTAGGATTTTGACAGTTTAAATAACCAGAGGGAGTTGATTCATTTAAACCAACATAATCCTCTTGTCCTAACCAAGTCTCTGTAAGGGAAATTAAATCAATCTGATGATCAATTAACAAATCATGGACTAACAGAGACTTGGGAGTTAGAGACCTAATATTTAATAAACCACATTTAATTTTTAAATTATGAGGAGGAACAGAGGCCAAATCATTCAATCTAGGGGCTTTATGTTTAATTTGAGTTTTACCAATATTTTGCTTTATCACTTTGGGATGCTTATACATTATATTTTTATTCACTTTGGAGGGAGCAGACAACGATTCTCTGATGGGGAAGTCAGGGGCTAAGCTGAGGGGTGGCGGATGAAGAGGAGCTGCAGAGAGGTGTGTAAGACTGCGACTCTGCTTCCTGGTCCCAACTCTGAGTAGTCATGGTTTTGGAAATTTGGATAAAAAAGATGCCAGATTGTTAGATAAATGAGAAGCACCATCCAAAGTGGGATGAATGCTGTCTCGTCTCATAAGACCAGGTTTTCCCCAAAAAGAGCTCCAATTGTCAATGTAGCCCACGTCATTTTTAGGACACCACACAGACAGCCAGCGGTTCAAGGATGACGAGCGGCTAAACATGTCATCACTGGTCGGATTGGGGAGGGGCCCAGAGAATACTACAGTGGCAGACATCGTTTTGGCAAAGTCACACACCGATTCTATATTAAGTTTCGTGACTTCCAACTGCCGGAGACGGATGTCATTAATGCCGGCGTGAATAACAATTGTGAACACAGCCAGGGTCTCTTTCAGGGTGTTCAGGCAAATGAGTCCCCAGGGGTCCGAGCAGCATTTTAAAGGTTCCGGGAGACACCAAGGGAAGAAATGGATGGGGGGAGTGCTATGAGTAGTTTTTTAGGTGTTCACTGAGTTTTTAGACTTAATATTAATAAAGCTGATACATATTGATTTAGTGTGATTTATATAATACTACAGGATTTTTTTTGTCAGGTCAGGCATTGGCTTGCTTGCTACCGGATAACCATGAAAGCTGGTACTACCTGTCTCATGGGTCGGGCCGTTGGCGACTCAACCGGCATCCCCGCCCTTCCGAGAGCATGGAGGGTGAAACAGGGTATCCTGGCAGAACTAAAAACAATATCTGTCACAGGTCTGTGGTGGACCACTCCCAGTTACACAGGGTGAGACTGGACATCCTGGCAGATAACCACATCTGTCACAAGGTCTGTGGTGGACTGTGCCAGTTGGTGCATTGTGACGTGCACTACACAAAGAGCAGAGATAAACAAATCTATCATCTGGTCAGTCACTGCAACAGATACTGGAGTCAGTTTGTCTTGGCTTGTCCTTGCCACTGATACTACCTTTATCTGCCAAGAATGTGCTGCTAGTCCAGCAAAAGCTAGCAGTACTCAAATACTTTGCAAGCAGTTTCATGAAATGGTCAATCAGAAAGCAACTCATACCGGCTCGGACGCCGCCCGGGCTTACAAGGTCCACGCTGATCTGTTCACACTCCAACAGGCAGCAAAAAGTAAGCTAGGAGCAGGAAGACAAAAGAAGAGGAAAACAGCAACCTTGTGTGTAGCAGAATGGAATGTACGCACTCTGTTGGACAGAACAACATCACAGCGCCCAAAAAGACAGACCGCGCTTATGGCCCTGGAAATGAACAGGTACAATGTAGACATAGCTGCACTTAGTGAAACAAGATTGCCTGGATATAACAGCTTGGAAGACCATGGGTACATCTTCTTTTGGAGTGGGAGATCAACTCAAGAAAGGAGAGAAGCAGGAGTGGGCTTTGCAGTTAGAAAGGTGATAGCAGCAATGCTTGATGAGGAACCGGTGCCAATCAACGACAGGATAATGACTATGAGACTCCCACTACAGTGGAAGATGTATGCCACACTCATCAGTGTATATGCCCCAACAATGACCACCACAGAGGTGGTGAAGGAAGAGTTCTACAGTGATTTACGTGAGACTATCAGGCGTGTACCGACTGATGACAGGCTGATACTCGTTGGAGATTTTAATGCCAGAGTTGGTTCGGACACCGAGAAATGGAAAGGAGTGCTAGGCAGTCATGGAGTAGGCAAGTGCAATGCTAATGGAGAACTTCTACTTGCACTATGTTCAGAGTACAACCTTGTGATAACCAACACTCTATTTAAGCACAAGGACACACACAAGAAGACATGGATGCACCCAAGATCCAAGCACTGGCACTTATTAGGCTACATCATAGTCAGGCAGGGAGACAGAAGGGATGTATTGGACACCAGAGCAATGAGAGGCGCAGACTGTGGCACTGATCATGTTATGCTGAGATCTAGATTAAGGATTTGCAGACGAAAACAGCACTGCAGGACGGGTGCGAAGCCACCACAGAAGCTAAACACTAGTGCACTGAAAGGCCAAAAGAAGCAGGAAGAACTTACACAGGAAATGGATGAAAACTTGAAAGACTGGGACATCAACAACTCAGAGAAGACAAATGGGCAACACTGAAGGATACGGTGTATCAGACTGCGAGTGATGTATTAGGCTACCCTGAGAGGAAACATCAAGATTGGTTTGATGAGCATGATGAACACCTGAAGAAACTACTAGAAGCGAGGAATACAGCTAGGCAGGAAAACCTACAGTGTAACACAAGGTCGAAGATGAAGATATACTCAAAGGCTCAGAGTGAGCTACAGAAGTACACCAGAGAGATGAAGTCCAACTGGTGGGATGACAAAGTGGAGAAGCTTCAAACTGCAGCAGACAGGAAGGACATGAAAACATTCTTCACGGGTTTGAGAAAAATCTACGGCCCTAACCAAGAGGACTGATCCAACTAAAGGCTATGGATGGTGAAACGGTTTTGCAGGAGAAAGACAAGATCCTGGACAGATTTGCAGACCACTTTGACCAACTACTAAACAACCCTGGAGATCTCACTGAAGAGGCTAAAGAAGCTCTAGTGCAGCGACCAGCTGTATCAAGTCTGGATGAACCACCAAATTTTGATGAACTAATGGCAGCTATCAGGACAACACAGGATGGTAAAGCTCCAGGAAGGGATGGAATTCCAGCTGAAGTGTGGAAATTTGGTGGTGTTCAGCTGACCAACTGCCTGCACAAGCTCATCCAAGAGATATGGGATGCCCAGAAAGTACCTCAAGACTGGAAGGATGCAAGTATTGTGCCTTTGTTCAAGAAAGGTGACAGGAAGGATTGTGGAAATTACCGAGGTATGTCACTACTAGCTACTGTTGGTAAGATTCTGTCACGTGTACTACTTAACAGACTCAGTGAACACATCTCGCAGAATGTACTACCGGAAACCCAGTGCGGCTTTAGAAGTGGAAGAAGCACAATGGACATGATTTTCTGCTTGAAACAGGTTCAAGAAAAGTGTATCGAACAGAACATGCCGCTTTATGTAGTCTTCATAGACTTCAGTAAAGCCTTCGATGCGGTTTCGCGACAAGGGCTTTGGCAGGTACTCAAGAAATATGGTTGTACAGAGAAGTTTGTCAGCCTGATCGAGGCACTCCATACAGGTATGCAAGCAAACGTGGCAATGAGTGGTTCAGTATCTAAAAACTTTTCAGTAAGCAACGGAGTGAAACAAGGGTGTGTGCTGGCACCTACACTCTTCTCGCTATATCTGGCAGCCATGCTTGAGTTGGCCTTCAAAGACACTTCAGAAGGAGTATACATTCAAACAATTAAAGAAGCAGACTTGTTCAATGTGGCACAGTTTAAAGCCAAGAGTAAGACATCAATAAAGAGAGTAAGTGAAATGCTCTTTGCCGACGACAGTGCTCTAGTTGCACACAGCATGGAAGATATGCAATCTTTAGTGGAGAAATTTGCAAGAGCAGCTAGCCAATTCAGCCTCCAAATCAACATCAAGAAGACAGAGTGCCTTTATCAACCACCAAAGTTAAAATTATCAACATCACTACCAGAAGAGATCAGCATTGGTACAGAGCCACTAGTCCAGTGCAAGACTTTCAAGTACCTAGGGAGTACTGTTTCAGAGAATGCTAGGCTGGAGGATGAACTCTGTCTCAGAATGGGAAGAGCGAGCGCTGTGTTTGGAAACTTGAGCGAGAGACTGTGGAACAATCGACATGTGTCTATCCGTGTGAAATGTAAAGTGTACAGAGCGACAGTACTGGCTACTCTATTGTATGGTGCTGAAACTTGGACTGTCTACAGAGTGCAGGTGAAGAAACTCCACGCGTACATGATGAGACACCTTCGAGACATAATGAACATCTCATGGAAAGACAAGATAACCAACATAGAAGTGTTGAATCGAGCTGGTCTACCATCAATGGAGGACATGCTAATACAGATGAACCTGAGATGGCTCAGACATGTTGAGAGGACGGACCACCAGCGTCTCCCTCGGCAGTTACTCTACTCACAGTTATGCGAGGGCAAAAGCAATCAGGGTAGACCAAGGCTCAGATTTAAAGACACTGTAAAAAGAAACTTGGAGAAGTTGGACATAGACAGGAGTTCCTGGCAGCAGAAGGCTAAGGACAGAGCTGTGTGGAGGAATCTGATCAGACCTAAATGAATCAGTCATTGTCGCCCACGACAGACTGCTATGATGATGATGATGATGACCGGATTATATATAGGTAGTATTATATAATACTACCGGAGTGGTGGCCTAGTTGGTAGAGCATCTACCCCACAACGGGGTCATACCAAAGACCAGGTAGAAATGGTACTTTCTGCCTTCTAGCTTGGTGCTCAGCATAATTGAATGGGGAAAGGAAAGTTAACACACAGAGCTACCAAAGGACTAACCCTCCACTGTAGCCTTCACTACCTACAGTAGTTGTGTGGCCTAGGGTCTCGAAACGGAGATAGGCACCGTCATTGGCATGGAAATAACCTAACTTAACTTATATAATACTTATTGTATTGATAATTATTTAAAATATATTTTATTGAATATTTAATATTTTGTACTTGTATAGAGTTCCCCTCTGTCCTGCTAAGTAGGTCAGGCTCATTGAGGAAAGGCTATAAAAGGTGGCCTCCCTCTTACTACAAAGAAGAATGCTGTTGAAGCTGCATGTCAGTTGGTATGAGTTGTATGCTATTATTGAAGACTTTGTAAAATAAAACAATCTGCTGTGAGAACTGACAATCTGCCTCTCTGGTCATCAATGTGAATCTTCCATTTGAGAGACTGGGAGATCACAGTGGAATTTAGGTCTGGAGAAAGTGCAGGCCACTCCATGTGAGGTACCCCAGCCTCCAGCAGCTGTTCCCTAGTGATGTGACCTTGATGAGCTGGAGCATTGTTGTCCATGCAGATGAAATTAGGCCTGTGTTGTTCATGCAGGGGCACAATGACTGGATTAATGATGTTATTCAGGTAGTATCGGCTTGTCACTGTACCATTCACAAGGTGTAGGGCAGTTCTGTATTGACTAGACACACATACCTAGACTGTAACACCACCATCACCAAAGGCTCGTCTGGTGACAACAGTGGCTGATGCATAGCGCTCTCCTTGATGTCTCCAATATCATTGGTGGCCATCTTTTCTGCTCAGCTTGAATTGACTTTCATCAGAGAACAGCAGTGAAGCCCACTGGTCCCTTGTCCAGCGTAAATGCTCCCTGGCCCATGCAAGACGATAACGCCTGTGCCTGGTGGTGTGGTCAGGTACCCTTGCAGGTCATGTAGCATGCAGACTATCCAGATGTAAACACTTTTGAATGGTCTGACGTGACACTTGGGTGCCTCTCACCTTCCTTAAATGTCCCTGGAGTTTAGTGGCATTCATCATCCAATTCCGCAGGGCACTGCTCACAATGAAGTGGTCATTAGCATGGGATCTGGTCAAAGGAAGTCCACTTCTATGCCTTTCTGTGACTCTTCCAGTCTCTTTGTATCTCTGGTGCAACCTGCTGAAAACACTCTGCGACACTCTAAGCTCAGTGGCCACTTCCCTCTGAGAACATCCTGTTTGAAGCCTCGCAATGATGAGGTACTACTGATCAGTTGTTAGGTGTGCACATGATATAATATCCCTGTAGCATGAACTTTTTACATTTTCCATAAATTTCACCCTAAAGCCAAATATCCCTAACTTTATGTATATATACTGTTGCAAGATCTTGAAAGATGAAAAATAGCCAAATCGCTTAATGATCTGTCAGTGATCGCTAGGATTTCTCAGTGATCTTCCAGTGATCTTCCAGTGTTCTCCATAGCCGCCATGGTCTCCTCAAAGTTTTGACTCAGTTTAGAATCTCTCACTGATCACCAAAGGGAAGAAATCGCTCAAGAGGGTCTCAACAATTTCACCCATCTCTTAGTGATCTCTCTGTGATCTCCACTGCAGTCTTTCAGTGAACTCTCTTGGTCTTTCATCAAACACTCAGCGATCCCTCATTGATCTCTCAACCAGCTCTACCCTCAGGGTGTAAAAATTTGGCATTCATTTCAAAAATCACTGAGAGATCATTGGGAGATTCATGAGATGACTGCTCAACAATCTCATCAATCTCCCAATGATCTCTCAGAGATGTCCACCTCTGTGAGTCTTTGTGGTATGAAGATTTGTTTTTGGAACATACCAGAGGCAAAATATATGCCCCACAACTGACACACATACACACAAACGGACGATTGAAGAGGTTTTATTACAAAATGAAAGGTCTGAATTTTATATGCTCATTATTTTTCTCAGTGTAGGCTACTTGAGTTCATTTTAGAGCATCACTGCAATCAGATTGACATGTGCAGTAATAATAAAGTAAAATGAAACACATTCCCCACTTGGGTAATTACATGCTCTGATGCTGAATGTTGTGAGTTAGAACGCTGAGATGTGGATACTGTCAAATATTTCAGTAATGATCATCCGTAATGGATGTGATTTCCAGTCCCTGCTTTTTGTGCCACAAACCACAGAGGGTACAACTAAGGCATTTTCCCTTTTTTGTTAAAAATGAGGTCAGAGAATTGTTAGTGCTACATTGAGACAGGGGTTCGGGGTCAGCTTCATCTCATTTACATCAATCCATAGAGGGAAGAGGAACAAGGAGCGTCCTCCCATTCAAGTAATGAAAATTATCCCCTGAATGTACAGAAGTGGAGTCCAATTAATTGACACTGTCTCTTGGCAGAAGAGTTTAATCTGAAAGCATAAAAAAATCAGAATTAAAAACTCTCAGTGAGGTGAAGTTTGTACAACCACGTGGAAATTAAAGGGGGCTGGAAATGTCAGAATAAAATGCTGTCTTGCTGTGAAGAAACTTCAAAGTGAGATGTCAAGGTGACTATTTCATTTTGCTCTTGCAACGGGTGACGAAACGGGAAAAAGGACATGTGGAGAATAGAAACAAATGTTTGACTCGAAGAGCCAAGAGTCGTCTTTACAGTGCAGTTTATATGTAAAATAGTTTTAGTCATAAAATGAAAAAATAGTAATATATGTATTTTTAATTTGGAGGGAAGAGATAGCAGAGTGAAAGCCTAAAGGCTCAACAGTGTGGCGTATCTTTTATACCAGGAGTGTCAAGCTCATTTAAGTTAATGGACCACATACAGCCCAATTTGATCTCAAGTGGACCAGTAAAACCACTGCATAATAACCTATTAAAAAACACCCCCAGTATTCCCCCCCACCCTTTTTTTTAGTGCAAAGAGGTTCAAGCACAATGTGAAATCCTTCGCATTTAATGAAGCATCCTTTTACAAAACAGCTGAGAAACAGCCTGAGAAGATGTCTTCAGTGTTTTTTCCAAAGGATGTCTTTCCACTTTCACTTGGCGTCGTCAAAGGAGAAGAGCTTTCTTTGGAGTGGTGTGGCAAACCTCTTTGTCAGTGGAAGGCTTTAAAATCCAGCAGGTCAGACAACAAAATACTGTGTCATGGTCCACAACACAATAAAAAGTCTGATCTTTATGTCCTATTTCTCAACAATATTCCACCATTGCAAAGCTATCCAGTGAGCCATATTGGACTGTTTGCGGTGCTTTTTTAGACCATAAAGCTGCAGTGTTTTACACCTATTAGCATATTTCTATAAAAGGCATAGATTTTTGTATTTGTTTTCCTCTTTGTTTTGATTTTTTTTTCCCTCTTTGTAACAGGCAGCTGGTCACAGTTAATTGATCCGCGTTTAAAAAAAGAAAAGAAAGAAAGTTGCAGCCACTTTAATCTTTTTATCAGCCTTGTAGTTTGTGTAATTCTAAAATACTGTGCCACATCTTGCTGTGACGATGCGATAGATGGCTCCATCTTTTTCATTAAAAGAAGCTGATGATAGCCACAGCTATTAGGTCCAACTGAGGCAACGGCAGCGACTGCAGCCTTTGCTGCTGCTGTGCACTAGAAGAAGACACTCACTCTCTCTCACACACACACACACACACACACACACACACACACACACACACACACACACACACACACTACTGTATGCCCTGCTGCTGTTGCTCGCTGCGCTTTTCGCCGATCACTCTGCACACTATGCACAATGGGAACAAGAGCCGCTCGGCTGCCTGGTGGCTGGTGGGAGCTCTCTACTCGACAGGGATCAAAGAGAGAGAGAAAGCAACCGATGGGGGAGAAGGAGAAGTGATGGAGAGGAAGTAAGTTTGGAGGTGGGGGTGCAGAGCGAAAGAAGGACAAAGCTGTGGTAAAAGAAGACCGGGAGAGGGCAGGAGGAAGACCAAAAGGGTGCAAAGAGTGAGGGAGAAAACGGACGAGGAAGGGGTCAGTGGCAGTGAAGTTGCAGAGGGAGGTGAATGGATGAGCGAGAAACGGCCAGACTGAGTGAGGGAGTGTGTCTGCAAGTGTTCCCACGTGTGTATCTTGTTTGTAAAGTGAGTGCGTCAGTGAGTAAATCAGTGGATGAACAATGAGTGGGTGAGTAGATGAATGAGTGGATGAACAAGTGCAGCAGGACAGAGAGGGAGAGGGAGTGAGACTGGGAAAGGGAGACAGGGAGGGAGGGAGAGAGGATCTGTTCTGTCAGAGAGGACACACTCCAGTGGCTGTGATTGAAGTATGGGCCAATTAACACGAGGAGCATTGAGCTCCAGCTGCACTCTCCTCTTCATTCCTCCGCTCCCACACACTGCCATATTATCCCTGCTAACGCGCACGCATTACATTCACATACATGGGCACCGTGGACACCGCACTGAGCTGCCACTTTAGCCTTTAACTATAGTTCTGCTCTAGACCCAAGAAAATTATGTGGGAGAGCTACAGTGTTTGTGCTATATGTTGCCTCTGCTTTTAGCTATGGACACATATAAAGAGAGAGAAATTAATTCCTTATCTTCGGAAAGGCTTTCATAACCAAGGCACTTATACTGAGATGTTGCAATTTCTTCGAATGCTGTACAGTAGACTTTTCTTTTTTCTTTTTTTTTTTTTTTACTAGATTGCATATATTTCAGATGTTTTGTGTTGGCTGTCTTGGCTGATTCAGTGCAGCATGTGCCACAGGCAGCTGAGAGCAGGCCCATTACTCTGCATGACAGCAAGGAATGAAGCAGCAGAGCCTCGATGTGGGCTAAACACGACGCTGAACACTGCACTTCCGCAACTCCACACCCGAGACTACACAGACTCCTTCCCCATTCACATATCCCCAGCAGATCCAATGCACCACAAGGTCTGGCGCGCTGCCTCCATTAGAGTTCGGAGTACAGGGAGCTCAGAGAAGCATGGACGCCAGAAAACGGCTTCTACCCGAGTGCTTACTGCCTCTCGCGGGACTCGCTCTTCCACAGTCACCGCGGGCGCTCGCACATGCAGCATAGGAAGGTGGGGGGGGGGGGGGATCTAACACTCTTAAACATTTTGTTTCCATCACACTGACACCGAGAATCAGTTTCATTTTGTGTTGGCAGGCTACACTGGTTTTCACTACCTTCTGCTGCTGCATGTACGTTATAGAAGAATACTCTGTACCTTCAAAGATCATGCCCCCACCCCCCAGCCCAGCTGCACAAAGCTGCACAAAGCTGCAAACCTATTAAGGTTTTTCTTGAACCAGTGAAAGCGATTTTGCATAAGCTGCACATACACTAGCCATTAATGCCTATAAGTACTCATTTGGAACCACAGCGAGCACATTATGCAGAGGAAATCAAATTTTTTAGGCAGAAATATGATAAGATGCGTTTTGATTGTGAAGTATTGGCTGGCAGTTTTTGCGAGTGAAAGAGGAGACTGGCTCGCCTGTGTGGATGTTTTCTCTCTCATCTTCTTGATTAGCTGCCTCTGTCAGCCTAAGAATATTCCTGCTCTTAAGTACTCTGAATATTCCTGAAGGTGTTTTTTAGTTGGCTTCTAAAAGTCACCGGCATGTGCGCTGGCTTCTCTGCTGCTGTAAATGCCACGTTCTTTGTTTTAAAAAAAGACAGACTAAGCAGGCTGAGCAGCAATAATAATTAAACTGTAGATACAGTAAGCAGCTTATTACAGTGATTGACAAACTGAGAGATCAACAATGCACAATGCACATTCTTTTAGCTGATGTAATGATGAAGACGCCGTATAATGATCGGAGTTGCATGTACAATGATGAAGTTTCAGCGTCTACACAGATCATCAAAGGACGCAGTTTTATACGACTTAAAAGGTGCCAGATTTCCCAAGTTTGTTTGGCTTTCAAAGTAAGAAAACATTATAATATTTATCATACTAAGCTACATAATTATAAGCCAAACAAAACGCAGGCAGTGCTCATAATAACACACAAAGTTTAAGAATTGACCATTGACTCTTTACAACGTGTTCCAAATTATTATGTAAATGATATTTGTCTCTGATTTTCCTAAATAGTCGATGCAAATGACAGTATAATTTTCACATCATCAGCCGTTAGAGCATAATTAAAATTTTTTTGAACAAACCTCCCAATGATAACTATTTACCTGCAAAAATAAAAAAAAAATCAAAATGCACTGTTCCAAATTATTATGTACAACAGAGTTTCAAAACATTTTATTGGTTGTAAAGAACTGAAAATAGTCATTTGTTGAATTTGCAGCATTAGGAGGTCATATTTAGTGAAATCAAAAGTTATTTCAAACAAAAACATCTTAACAGGCCAAGTTACATGTTAACATAGGACCCCTTCTTTGATATAACCTTCACAATTCTTGCATCTATTGAACTTGTGAATTTTTGGACAGGTTCTGCTTGGATTTCTTTGCAAGATGTCAGAATAGCCTCCCACAGCTGCTGTTTTGAAGTGAACTGCCTCCCACCCTCATAGATCTTTTGTTTGAGGATACTCCAAAGGTTCTCAGTAGGGTTGAGGTCAGGGGAGGATGGGGGCCACACCATGAGTTTCTCTCCTTGTATGGCCATAGCAGCCAATGACACAGAGGTATTCTTTGCAGCATGAGATGGTGCATTGTCATGCATGAAGATAATTTTGCTATGGAAGGCACGATTCTTCTTTTTGTACCATGGAAGAAAGTGGTCAGTCAGAAACTCTATATACTTTGCAAAGGTCATTTTCACACCTTCAGGGACCCAAAAGGGGCCTACCAGCTCTCTCCCCATGATTCTAGCCCAAAACATGACTCCGCCACCTCCTTGCTGACATCGCTGCCTTGTTGGGACATGGTGGCTATCCACCAACCATCCACTACTCCATCCATCTGGACTATCCAGGGTTGCACGGCACTCATCAGTAAACAAGACTGTTTGGAAATTAGTCTTCATGTATTTCTGGGCCCACTGCAACTGTTTCTGCTTGTGAGCATTTGTTAGGGGTGGCCAAATAGTAGATTTATGCACAACTGCAAGCCACTGGAGGGATCCTACACCTTGAGGTTTGTGGGACTTCAGAGGCACCGGCATCTTCAGATACCTGTCTGCTGCTTTGTAATGGCATTTTAACAGCTGCTGTCTTAATTCAATGGATATGTCTGGCAGAAACCTTCCTCATTATGCCTTTATCTACGTTGAACCCATCTGTACTCTGATTCAGCCACAAATTCCTTCACAGTACGATGATCACGCTTAAGTTTTCATGAAATATCTAATGTTTTCATACCTTGTCCAAGGCATTTTGTCCAAGGAATTTTGCCCTTGTCCAAGGCTATTTGACGCTTTTTGGCAGCAGAGAGATCCTTTTTCTTTCCCATATTGCATGAAACCTGTGGCATGCTTAATAATGTGGAACATCCTTCTTAAGTAGTTTTCCTTTAATTGGGCTAACCTGGCAAACTAATAATGACAGGTGTCTGAGATTGATATCCAAAGATATCAAGTGATCCAAAGAGCCCTGAGACACAATACCATCCTTGAGTTTAATTGAAAAACCAAATTTTCATGACACTAAAATCCTATTTGTGCAATAATTTGGAATGCGGTGTAATAGCCAATTTCCTAAAAGCACAAATCTGTTTGTCTTTTTACTCACTGATGTCAGGTGGGACACTGCATGGTTGTGGACTTGCCTTTGCCAAATATATTTGAATCTGGAGTGGCCCTAAAGACTGGAAGGTATCATTTTAAAGCTACAAATATGTAATAAAATGTGAGCATTTGCATTTTAAACAAAAGCTTAATTTATGGTAGCAAATCAAATGAAACTTCTCACTTTCTCTCCCACTCTGCCTTTTCCCTGCTTGTTTTTTTTTTTTATATGATTCACTTTGCAGGGTTTCATGGATTGAAACACATAATGAACTATATAGTAAGATATATTTAGATGAGGATTTGATTATAATTTACTCCTACTTTGCATTTTTGTAGCACGCCTCAGGGGGGATGTTGCAGTTGCACATTTGATAAGAAAAAGAAACGTGAGACTGCAACAAATGTGGATCCAGTATGTAGTGATGCGCTGTTCACACTTCCAGCAAGGCGCACGCTGCTTTTGCAGTGCAATATAAAACATCTCACATGACTGAAATAGGGTTAATAGCAGTGTAGAATGCATCTGCACCAAAAATGATATGATGTACTGTATTCCTGCTGCTTCATCTCAGGCTCTCTCCTTTCCTCCCTCTCTCCATCTCTGTCTGTCTTTTTACTGCCACATCTTCCCTGCCTAAAAAAAGACAAAACCCCTGTTTTTCTCCCTTCCCTTCATTATTACACTCTCCTTTTCCCCCTACTTCATCTAACAAGTCTGTCTCTCCCCATCGCTCCATGCCTCCATCTCTTTTTCTCACCCTCCGCTCTCTGCCTCCCTTATTTGTCCTCTCATCCCACTGTTCCCTTTCTCACTATTTTTTCTCTTGGCCCCCTCACTCGCACACAGCCCCGTCACTCACAACCGGGGCTTCAGTGCTGTATTTGTTTAGGCCAAACACATATGCACACCCGGGCAATCAATATTTTTGTTCCTGCTGCTCTCCTGTATATTTTACGCCACATCCAACCCTCCCGCCCTTTGCGTCCTCAAGTCTTCCCTGCAGAGCCGCCCGCCTTTTGTATATTTACAGTACTTTTCATCTCTGCTCATTTCATTTACGTCTCTTCTTTTGTGACCGCTCCCCTCTCTTTCATTCCTCCAGGCGCTTTCTCTTCCAGCCCCTCTTCCTTTTCTTCTCTGCTGTCTTTTCTGTCCAAAAGACTGATCAGGGTCAAGGAGTCGGCAGGCTGTGACAAAGAGACGCAGGCCGGATGGAGACGAAGGGGGGGGGGGCGGGGAGAGAAATTCAAGGAGGAAAGGGGCAAAGAGGGAGAGGGACTTTAGAGGGAATATTATGTCAGCAGACCCCTGTTTAATCAATGCAGTTTGGTGTGGTACCTGAAGCCATGAAAACAGGGCGAAGAGATGGAATGTGAAAAGACAGGACAAGAGAGCGAGAGCGAGCGAGAGAGGAAGCAGGAAGGACACAAGGAAAGGGGAAGAAGGGCAGCTGGTACCAGAAGTAAATTGAAAATGATGTGATGTGCTTTTGCGAGTGTGTGCGAGGCTCACACATTAACCCTGCTATCTCCCAGGTAGTCATTATCTTTCCTTCTGATTGTTGGCGTGGAAGTGTGTGCGCGGACGTTGGAGCGTACCGCATTAACCCCCATATCTCTCTATCATTAAGCCACTCTACAGGGATAGTTCAACTCTGAATTTATCTCGCCAATATTTTTGTCTTCAAACGTGTGTGTGTGTGTGTGTACGTGCATGAATGTTTGAGAGCAAGTGTGTTTACAGTGATCTTAATTGTTATCATCATCCATCCGGCACAATAACCACCTCCGCCCCCCCTCTTTGTCTCTGTCTGCTGTTAACTTTCTCTCCCCCCTCGCCCTTCTGTTCTTCCAGCAGCCAGTTTCTGTTTCTCCTCACATTGCTCCGTCTATGCCTGCAGCCTAAGTAGCGCCCATTTCATCTTCTCCCCATCTTGACTCCTTTTGCGTCCCTTCCTTGCTTCTCCTCTCGGTGTTCTATTTTCCCGTCCAGTATTTTCTCCAGCCAGAGCTAACTTTTATTGCCACATGATTGAATTCAGAATTTGTTATGCAGTCTAGACTGTGTGCATTCTCTGATCACTTTCACTCTGGCGCTTTCTTTCTTTTTTCTGTTTTGGTCTCCGTCTCTGTGCCTCCTACTTTCTGTGGCTTTCTTGCTTCTCCTGTTCTCTTTCTTCACTTTAATTGGATTTGATGTCTTCAGTCCTGGACATCATAATGAAAACGCCAGAATCTAACTTGATCTCTTCTTCTCTTGCTCCTTCTTCATCATCTTTTTTTTTTTCCCCCCTTCTCTTTGCTGTCTCCCTGTCTTCCAGGCTCCCTCCCTTAGCGCGATATATATCTGCCTCCCCCCTCGGCAGGTTGCCATGGTCGCCATACCTACTCTCTCTCTCCTATTGGTCCTGGCAGAGTGGGCAGGTCTGGTGGACGCATCCCCACACCTCCTGCTCCGGCCGAGCCCTCGGGAGCGTGATGCTGGGGCCGTGATGAACTTCAACATTGCCGTGATCCACGCCGGTGCTACGGTGCAGGCAGAAGCAGCGGTGGCGGGGCCTGGGGGAAGGTTGCTCTACCCCGGTTTTGGGCGGGTTTACGGGTCCCTGGGGGACAGCGTGGTCACCCAGTGGGGCTCTGCTAACGTCATCTGGCTACAGGTTAGACACACTGTCCTCCACCTAGTGCTTGTTCAGCCTTACTTGAAGGAGAGAAATAACAATGACCATCCATTATTCATACTAATGCTCATTATTTTAGCTGAATGGGCAGCACGTTGCTGCTGTGTGTAGGTGCTGCTGAATGAACAGGAGTCTGGCTCTGCTCTTTGACCACAGCTTGTGTTGTTAGTGAGACATGTCATGCATCCTAAGGATACCTTTCATGAAAATGGCACAAAGTCAAGAATCACAACCCTACTTGTTTAACTCTATTTGTCTCTTTTTTGTTTCTCCCTGTCTTTATTCTGCCCTTCATCTCCCAGGTGAATGACAGTAGTCCTAAGACAGTGCTGTCCCAGCTGTGTGAGCTGCTGGCGTCACGGCCCCTGCAGGGTCTGGTTTATGAAGAGGAGAGGCCCCCTCGTACAGCCTGGGGTCCTTTGGCCCCCATGCTGGAGTTCGTCTCTGCACAAACAGGACTGCCCATAGTGGCTGTAGGAGGGGGAGCGGGGCTGGGGAGGAGGCCACAGGTAGGAGGAGGGAGATTGGGGGTGGGGGGGTTGGAAGAGTGAGGAGGGGGTGTTTGCAGCTTGAGTGCGTGAGGGATGCGATATAAGGAGAATTAGAAGCATACGAAAGAGTAATGTCCCGGATCGATGTGTTATCCCAGGGTGTCAATCAGTGTCTTTATGTCTTCCATGTTTTGCACTAGTTACCGCCAGTTATCTGCTGCTAAGAAATAATGGTCAAATTTGTAGACCTTAGAAGGTTCGACTGTTGGATGTATGCCGTTTCAGCATTTGTGTGATTTTAAGCAATGAGACCCTGGGTTTCATTAACTGGTTTGGTTCAGCTCCTGAAAATGACTTGATTGGAAGCAGTGTTGGTTTTGATCAAAACACACAACCACAGTAACGCTTGTTGTTCAACAGTGGCGAGCCAGGACTGACCACTCCCCTTTCACATTGTAACATGAAAGGATAGTTTCTGTGCAGATATATGCTAGCAGAACCCAGCCACATGGGGGAGCACAGGCCCGTGTAGAGGGGGAGGGTTGCGTAAGGAAGGGCATCCGATGTAAAAATCCTCGCCAAATCAGTATGCAGATCATCACAATATCAGGTGATGATGCACTGTGGTGACCCCAAAAGAGGAGAGAGAGACTAACAAAATTTACGAGTGGTCCGGACCAGTTGTAGTTTTGTGTAAATATTTTACTGTTATTCTAACCTTAGTTTTCACTAAATAGCTCTATATTTTGTCTGAATCAAGTATGAGTGTAACCCCAATAAACTTAATAATTAATCGACAAGATTTTATACTTTGATTCAACCTATAATTAAAATTGCATAGTTAAAAATTAAAAGCAGTCCAAGTCATATCAGATGCAGAATGTAAGATTGTAAACATCGTTGCCGGACAGCAGTGTTGCCGGGGCAGTGCAAGGCTTCCCTACAACAGAGAACAGTGCAGTGGGCCGTCTCAGGCAAGGTGATGGGGATCTGAAAGGCTGACTGATAAGTGAATTATCAGCTGTCACAGTACAAATCACGTGTGGGCTTCGCTCCGGGGTTAGGGTCCTTTTGAAGTGATTTTGAGGAAGAACTAGGTTGTATTTTCATAAACTAACATTTTGCTGTGAAAATGGACAAAAGTCAATTTTTTACCATTTTTGTGCACACATTTTAAGCTCAAATTGTTGAAATGTGCCATACTACTTAGACCAGTGGGCCAGTTTCAGTACAGTGTGCACAAATGGAACACCTGACTACACTCAGCTGTCTTCATGTCGATGGCTTTTAACGGGAACATCAGCAGCAAACACACATCGAAATAATCTGACGGATTCTTTCATTTTGACAGTCCTTTGAGTCTGCTGCTGATGCTACTTAAATTATATATATATATATTTTTTTAATCTTGGACGGGAGAATTTACAATTTCACTCAAGAAGTAATTTTTTTCCTTCGACTTTGAAGCTATTTTCTAAAATAAAACTTTTGACCAGACTATGGAAAGTGTGACCTTAAATGGTAGCTTTAGGGTGCCAGTTATGCAAATCTTCAATTCTCATGAATGCACGCTCACTTACACATGGGCGTAATTCACCATTTCTACGGGACATACGAGCATTTGTTGAATCTAGAGTAGTCCCTTCATACAACTGCCACCTACTAATAAAATCCATGTGATTTATACACACTGATACTAACATGTTCTTGCATGAGGCCTTAGTAAAGTGAATGTGTTTTGAAAAAATATAGCTTTACAAAACTATGAAAGGAGTATAACGAGCTGACATGATAGATTGCAGAATCACAATATTGCACATCTTGTTTGTGAGGAAAAGGTTTAGGGAAGAGCCAGCGAGATGCCGGTGGGGGGGGGGGGGGTTGCTGAAGGTCAGGGTGACAGCACTGGAGAAACTTTGCTCTGTTTGATCTGTAAATGGCACCAACAGGGGCCGTGGCCATGCCTCTGATGTTCCTGGGAGGAAGGCACTGTGCAGACATGGGTGTGTAGAAGAGCATCGTAGGGTGTCAGCATACTGTACATGTTTATGTGATCTACTCATGTATGCGTCACCGGATACTGCTGCCACATTTCATCACCAAACAAACAAACAAAAAACAGTGCATTTTTTGCATACATTTAACAGTTTTAACCAGTTACTCTTGAGGAATTAAATTGCGGCACTTTGATGAACTTCCTTTGAAGATGTACCCCCGCCTAATCCTCATCCCGTCCTACTCCCTGGACAGACTTTTAGAAAAACTCCCTTCTGGACATCATAGGAGAATTCGTGCAACAATCCAAGCTGTTTTAGCCCTGTGGCAGCGCAAACGCTGCTGCTGCTGCTGCTGCTGCATAAAGACTTCAAGCCCCATGATGCCTCAGTGTTGTGCATAAAAATTAAGCATTCAAGAGCATCGTAGTCCTTTGTAGTGAAAATGTTTGCTCCTTACTCATGGCAGTGCAGATACAGTGTAGACACAGAGGATGAATATTACAGTGAGTTTTTTAACCACATCTGCCACTATCTTCCCCCAAATCAGGAATCAGGTTCGATCTTTCTCCAGTTCAGCTCCTCTACTGCCCTTCAGTTGGAAGTCATCTTTGAGGTTTTGGAGGAGTATGACTGGACCGCCTTTTCCGTGGTGTCCACTCGCCACCATGGCTACCAGGACTTCCTGTCCGTGGTGGAGGGCCTGACGGACGGCTCGTTCATTGGCTGGGAGAAGAAGAGTGTGGTGATCCTGAATGTGACGGACGACCCCGGGGGGGCACGCACGCGCAGGCTGCTTAAGGAGAACGAGGCGCAGGTGAGTGAGGGGGGAGGAAAGGGGAGGAAGTGCTGCGACTATCATTGGGGGCCCCCTTTTCTGACAGGTGGCTGCCCAGCCTTTTCCTTCCGTCTTCGTCTCTTCCTCTGTCCCGTTGCGTCTCTCTCTCCCCTCTCTCCTCTATCCCTCTGTTCTTTGCTTCCTCCCCCCACCTGTCAAAGAAATCCATAGTACAATGAAAACCACGAGTCAGTCTGATTGGCTGCCCCACTGTTAATAGGCCTTGAGTTCTTTATGAATAATAAAAAAAATCTGTTCTTATACAATTTTACAGCTGCAAAGCTTTTAAAATGAAACTTGTCCACACTGTGTGACAGTATTACAGTCAATCTGCAGCTTTTATCCAAGCAGATAATGCTTGATGTTGATAAATGCAGCCTGTCATTCATCATAGCTTTTAAAACGATGTTATCTAAAATTTTAAAGAG
This sequence comes from Pholidichthys leucotaenia, assembly GCA_020510985.1. Lineage (NCBI taxonomy): Eukaryota > Metazoa > Chordata > Actinopteri > Cichliformes > Pholidichthyidae > Pholidichthys > Pholidichthys leucotaenia. Next base: position 132,736,936 of record CM035849.1, on the reverse strand, counting down.
AACTCATTGGCTGGCAGTTGCAGATTCACTCAATATAAATGAAATCCAGCCTAAACTCGTTCTTATTACCGTTGCCATGGAGGCTCGGATTGTTTGGGTGTGATTGTTTGTGTCTTGTAAGGGTTATGTAAAAACTCATAGATCTGCATTAATATTTTACCAGATATGCAGCTTTCCCCACCTGAAGTTGATCTGAGTTACAGTACGAATCCATGGATTTTTTTTTAAATTTATTTTTACATTATTTTAAAAGCCTTGTCAATCATCATACACTGAAAACTCCTAGTTGGACCTAAATGATTGACAAGTCAACTTTTCACACACAGTTGATTTGCTTTAGAGGCAACTGATATGATTTAGTTAAATCAATACTGAATACTTGCAGTATATTCCAGTATTACATAAACATATTTTATGTTGATTCAGAGTGATTGGAATTTGTTAATTTAATCCAAACTAAACTTTATGATCATTTCAACACACATGCAGTGTGAGAGAAACATTAGGAAAACTTTCCTGGATTACCCTGGCAGAACTTTTTTCTATCAAACTTTATTTTCCCTTGCAGGTCATTAAAAATTGTTATTTACAGTGACGGTCTAGCACAAGGCAAGACCTCTTGAGAAAATAGGATGGGGGCAGAAGGAAAACAAAAAGATAAATAACAGAAAGACACAAATCATGTTACATTACAATTAAAATAAAAAAAATTCAAAAGGAAGGAATACATCAGCAAAAAAAAAGCAAGTGTGTGATTAAAAAAACTCACCTGCGAGGCCTCTCGTGCCGGTGGTTCCGCAGTCTCCCCCGGGAGCTGGGGGCCGAGCACGCCTTGCGTCTCGGCGCTGACCAAAAGCCCTGGTCGCAGCCATTCCAGGCACCTCACTCGGTATCAACTCTGAGACCGTGGGCCTCTGGTCCCGACCCAGAACCGCACGTGCCCCCAGCTAACCCCCGGAGAGCTCCTCCTCCCGATATAACTCAAATGCTTTTGAAAGCAAAGGTTGCTTGCGGGTTTTGTTTTTCAGCATCAGATGTGTTTAAGACGTGCAAACAGACACAACAGGTAAGAAGTTAGGCATGGGAAGAAAGAAAATATTTGGTCATTTTTACCAAATATTTTACCGGCAGTCAATATAGAGGAACAGAATAAATTATGTATTTTTTCTCTGGGGACTTGTACCAAGTGGTCCGGTCTGCGGCCTGGTGGTTTAGGACCACTGCTGTAAAGGGGTCCCGTGAATGTTCATGTGACCGTTCAGTGAACATTTAGGGAACCTTAAACTGTTAGCTGGGCTCAGCTCACAGTCTTCGTAATGTTCCCAGAATGGTCAGTTTTGGTATGATATGTGGTGCAAGGAATGTTTGGGGAATGTTTGCTGTATCTTTCTACAATCGGGGGTCCCTGGAACGGTTAGGCTTCCATTGGAAATTTTCTGATTTCATTTCTTTATTAGTCCAAAAAATTGCAAATATTTTGCTGTTGATGTGCAAACTTTACCACAAAAACCGGAGCGTTTCAGGGAGCCCAGGTTGAATACTGCTCTACAGAGCATGATGCCACAGTTGTTCAGGAAAATGTCCTTAATGTTCCCTTAACGTTACGTGTTTTTGTCGGGATATAAAGCCTACACAATTTGAATACTTCTTTAGCTCTACCAAGAAGGGTTACTGTATGTTTTTGCCAGTGTTGGTTTGTCTGTTAGTGAGACGGCCCCAAAACTGATTCATTTGATCCCGTTTTGGTTTGTCCGATAAGATCTAACTCAAGGAACAATCCACCAGGTTTGTGTTGATGTGGAGCATGATCAGACTTCAGGGCAAACCTTCACTGCTCTGGTGAAGGTTTGCCCTCTCCTAGCGCTTCGAGTTCTTTACATTTGTTTTGGAGGAGGATGAATCGTGGTTTTGACTTGTACTTCTGATGCATTTCATTCTTTTTTATCATCCACTCACTTCCTCTTTCCTTCCTCACTCTGCTTTCATGCTCTCACCTCTTGTGCTCTTGCTTTCACTCTCAACTCACCATTTTCCTCCACACTCCTTCATTTATCTTTGTTTTTAACCCGTCAACCTCCCGTAAACCTCCTCTTTGACCCCCATTGATCCTCCTGTTCAATTTTTCACTGTTGTCACTGTTCTCATGCCCCCCCCCCCCTCCACCCACCCACTTCCATCTCCTCTCTGTGCCTACCCTGCTCTGTTTCTTTGCCTGGAGACAAGCTCAATCTCCTCTGCTGCTTTGCTTTTCACCCTCATGTCCGTGTGGCTACCTCGCATTCACTCGTTCATTCATACTGCTGCACGTCTCTCTGGCCACAGACTGCTCTGTTTTTTTTGTTGGCTCGGTTTAGTCTGGGTCTCAATGTCATTGCTAATGTCCCAGCATGGCCGCTGCAGCTCTTCGTGCGTGCGTGTGAGCGTGCGTATTCTGTCTATAAGTGTGTGCATGTGTATTGGAATCCTTAGGCTCAGTTTGGCTAGTGTCACAGTTAATCTAACATGCTGCCTGCAGCGGCTTCGGCTGTACCAAAGATCTTGCCTTTTAACCTTGCTTTTCACAACGGCCCCCTTCCTTTGGCTCTTGTCTGTCGCAGGGCTAATAAACGTTTGTGATTGCTTAGCAATGCTGTGTGTGTTTGCATTACGTGCTCTCTCCTTTCCCTGTGCTACGTTTATGGTAATGCCTTCCACATTGTAGGTGCAGGTCTCTGGGTCAATTTCTGCTCAGCTCTCTCACCATCAATCTTTTGTTCCATTCCTCTTTCAGCTTCTGCCTTGTCAGTTTTTTCTCTGTCTCTGTTATTTATTCCTCTCTTCATTTCCCATCTTTAGATATTGTGCGTGTCTGTTTCTAACTCTGATTCTCTCCTGCCCTCCTTAAATCAGCCCCCCCCCCCGCCACTCTCCTCCACCCTCTGTCACTCTCATTCCCTGCCTAATTCACTGGAGGTTTATTGGCATACAGAGGGGATTGTTTTGCCAAGCCATTACAGTTCAAAATTCAATGAAGGCACAATTCTCGAAATGTGCTTTCAGTCTCTTTCCCTGACCCTCCCTCACTCCCCCAATCCTTCTATTGAATGAAAGAGTTGTTTTCCGGCCTCTTTTTTTGTTCTTCAATTCTGCATCACTGTCATTTTTATGTACTTTTTCTTCTTGTTTTTAATGCCGTTCCTTTTGGGTGTTTGTCAACACTTAACCTCGCTGTGTTTTCCCGTCTTTCTGCTCAGTCAGTCCTTTCCCTTTATTTCCCTCCATCCCTTTAAAACCCGTTGTCGATTGCTACCCTCCTTACCTCAGCATCTGCAGTAGGGAGCTCATCCAATGTCATTTCTGTCTCTCCGTGCAGCCTTTCTCTCTCTCTCTCTCTCTCTCTCTCTCTCTCTCTCTCTCTCTCTCTCTCTCTCTCTCCAGCCTCACTCAATCATCCCATCTTGTCTTTCAAAAATATATCTTATCTCTCCAGGCTGCGATTTCACAAAAATATGTCATCCTTTTCCTTTTTTTTTTCTTTACCCCCACCCACCCGACCTTGTTTGATCTCTAAGGAGTGACTTTTCTGTTTTCCCATATTCGGCTACTTCCCCCCATCCGCTTATTTGCCCTCCTTGTCTCCTGCTGTCTTCAGGTCTTCTCTCTATCCTGGTATTAATAACATATCTGAGAGTGTAACCCCCCCCCCCCCCCGTTTTCCCTCAGGTGTGTGATCTTTAACTGCCACCCCTCCTTTCCAGATTCCCCGCCTCTCCCTTGCTCTTTATCCACTCCACCATTTACAGTTGTTGATTTTCTGCCCCGTTCTTGCTGTGTCCCTCTTTTCATTATTCACACCTGTAACTTCTTTCATCAGGCTCATGCTCATTAAGCACTGACCTCCACTGCACCTCCTGGTTAGCGAACATCACATGCAGCCACTCAGCCTTCCCTTCTTCTGGTGTGTCTGCGTCTCCCTTGGAGTCATCCACCCAACTCCCATAAACCTTGTCACATCAGCTTTACAGCTGTCGCTCCTCTTACCTCGCCCGCCACCCTTGTTATTCACCGATATGACCCTTTCTATCTTTTCTCCTCTCCCATTCACCTTCCTCCAGTTCTGTCTTTCTTCCCTTACTTTTCACATCCTCCGTCTCGCTCCCCTTTCCCCTCCTTATCTCACTAGTGTGTATGTGTGTGTGTCTCCCTCCCCGTCCCCGCTCCCTCCCCGCCTCCCTGCTGTCCTCCAGGTGCGTTTGCTGTACTGCTCCCAGGAGGAGGCTGAGCTGGTTTTCCGGGCAGCCTGGGCTGCCGGCCAGGCTGGAGCATCGCACATGTGGTTTGCCGTGGGACCGGCTCTCTCAGGCTTGGGCACGGAGAATCTGCCCCGGGCTCTGTTCGCCGTGAGGCCCCAGGGCTGGAGGGACGAACCACGCCGAAGGATCGCTCGCGGTGTGTCCGTGTTGACTCACGGGGCGGTGGCGATGCGAAAAGATTACGGAACCACGGGCGGACCGAACTTTGTCACCAACTGCATGACGGACGCCAATCAGACCCAGAGACTGCGAGGCCGAATGAAGTGAGAGGAAGATGAGCGGGGAGGGATGCTCTAAAGGAAGAATCTGAGGAGAAAAGGAAGAGAAATTAGAAAAATTAGGAAGAGAAATTAGGCTGAATGGTACGAGGCAGCTGGCAGGCTCCAGACAAAATCTGTGAAATAGGAAGGAACAGAAATAGAGATGGAATACGGTGGTTTCTGGGAAAGGAGGTTTGGTCCGGGGCCAGAATGAGCTGGAAGATATATGGGTGGAGTTGGTAGATTCAGTGTCAGGGAGCAGGCACTGAGGGGATATCTGAATTTGGAGCTGGCTATCACCCATGCAAAATAGATGTTGTTGGTGCGTGTAGTTGTGAGTTGGCGAAATTACCACAGCATCTGTAGCAAGCAGACCATATCTCATGTATATTAATGAGCTGGCTTTAATATATTCCTCGTAGGCTGAACAAACAGGCAACAGCTCACGCTTAACAGGTAGCCCAAGTGCTTCCTCTTTTAACGCTGCTTCATTTTTCACACCAGCCGCAAGTCACACAGGATGTTGTACACAAAGACTACTCTTGCTTTGGTAGTGGTTAAAATCTGTTAAACATATAATGGATTAGTTGATTTGCAGCAATTTTTGTAAATGATGCTTAGCACAAACAGTGAGGTAATTATCATGGAGATGATTAATGGATTCTTCTCTCCATTTATAAATTATGTCTAGGAACAGAGGAGAAAAGATGTTTCCATTTCCATTTTTTCGCACTGCTACCTGCTGTTCACTTTCTGCAACTACAAGCTGGTCTTCCATCTGAAGCCTACTGTCATGTGCTGAAAGGAAAAAAAAATAGCTTTCAGATTTTGTGTTTTGAAGCCAGCAAGATGACATAAGGAGAAAATTAGAAGGTCTGTCTTGTGTGATTATCAGACAAACTATATAGATCTTGGAGCCGTAGCAGAGAGCAGCAGTTGTTTGACTTCAAAGATCCTGACAATTCAGTTCTTCTGATCATTTGTCTGTACATTTGATTAACAGACAAGCCCCGGCTGTCACCATGGAGGTGCTGCGATTCAGCTTCAAGTGGAAAGGGAACAGGGCAGGCATTCTGCTGCCACTAAAACAACCTCAACATTTCTTTTCATTTTCTCCTCATTTCTTTCAGAAGAGCAGCTTATTAATTTTTTAATATTATGTTCTTTTTACTCACTCTTACTGTCTGTCTGTCTGCCCCCTCTTCACCCCCATCCTACAATGATATAGGTATTTTGGCAACATCACACTTGGTGGTCGGGACTATTCTTTCAATAGTGACGGTTACCTGTCCAACCCTTTCCTGGACGTCATCTCATGGACACCTGGACGTGGGTGGGAAGATGTAAGGGCATCACATTGGTTCTTTGAATAATGCATTTGTTTCTTAAATGGCTCAGAAATGCTAAGCACCTGGTTGCATTTATTCTGCATTAATTGTTTTAGTAAATATTGAGATTCCTCTGAGACTGTTAGTCTGTCTTCGGTTATAATGGGAAAAAAAAATGCTTCGAGCAGCTGAACCCAGAGCAGCTTTTTTCTGAAAGTTGTAAATTTGTGTGTGAGCAGGAAGAACAGATTCATGGTGCATTGGCATCTGAAATAGGAATTTAAACCCGACAGTGAAAATACTCAGGTCACATGGGTTCACATTCATTTAAAGTTCATTGAAAGCTATTATTGCCTAATCATTAGAGAGAGGCTGACTGCAGACCGTCTGAATGTGTTTCTGATGACCTACTGTGTCTGTTTAGTTGTTGCTGCTTCTGTTTACATAATACCACTAAATATATGTGACAATAATAATCTTGAAATGACTTTAAATTCTTAAATTTCAGTATCCAAGGGCCCCTTTACAGGGATGGAGATTGTTGGGTGACCACTGAGAGATCAAAAATTGGCCTGATCATTGGAAGATTGCTGAAGCCCCTGCCACACCTTGACGATTTAGTCAGCATTTGCCAACATATCAAAATTTCTCTAAAACGCTGGCATATACTGAACTATTGATGTTTTGTGTTTTGTTTTTTTTTCAATTTTGGACATATACATAGCATATTAGTAATTTGTATACAATGTTTCGATAACTTATAGATAACATACCAACGAATGCTTAGCATGCTGTCGGCATTCACAACTTGTGCCCAACGATAGTCTAACTTATGTATTTTATTCACCTCTCAGTTTAGTTTAATGTTTATTTGAAAGGGGCATTACATACTAATGAACATTGATCTCCTGGCTCTATTGGCACGCAACTGGTACAGATTGCTCAGCCTTGCCGAATCCTCCATCTCCCGGGGGACATGGACATCTGCTCACTATGGAGTCTTGAGGAATACTGACAAGTTCCTCCTGTGAGCCCCATTTTTTTATACCAATTTCCCTAAACGCTGCCAATACGCCATTATACAGCAGCTGTAAGATAGACGCACGTTCAGTAAGTTCTGTGGTCATCCAGAACACATCAAATACATCTACATACATCAGTCTGCATTGGAGATAAGTTTGATATAAGTTACACACAGGTTCAACGCTCACGTTACTCATAGGTTAGAAATAAGTTTTGGGTACGCTAGACTTATCTCGACGTATTTTGACTTGTGAGTAACTTACAAGTAATGTGTGTCAACGTGTGTCAACGATCACATAACTTACCTACAACTTATGGCCCATGTAGGCGGGACGTATGAGCCATAAGCTGGCATACCTCGAAAATTTTGTGCATGCACAAAATTTTTCGACGACCTCGCCATACTATGACGTGTACCAGCATGCTTCAGTGTGCTCTTAACTTATACAAAACTTACCTATAACTTATTCGGCGTACGCCAGCGTATTCGCTAAATTTTTCATACGTCGGCATATGCAGGCTAAATCTTCAAGGTGTGACAAGGGGCTTAAGAGATCATTGGTCATTGGGCGATTGATGATACCATTGAGCACTCGTTGAGAGGTCGTTGAGAGATCACATCCCTTTGGTGATTGTTGAGAGATTGTTTTAGGTTACTGGAGATCCTTGAGAGATCAGAGATCTTGGCAATCACTGAAAGATCATTGAAAGATCGTTTGGAGATCTAGCCATTTTGTCATTCCTCAGTGACCTCTCAATGATCTCCACCCCTGCGTAAAGGGGGTATAAAGAGAATTTGCTGGCTTTTGGTTTAATATGCAGTGGTGTGAAAAGTGTTTTTCCCCCTTCTTGATTTCTCATTTTTTTGTATGTTTGTCATACTTAAATGTTTCAGCTCATCAGACCAAGATAACACAAGTAAATACAAAATGTGTTTTTTAAATGAAAAAAGGTAAAGCCAACTTTATTGCCATTCATTCCATACAGCCAATCATGTACAGTAGATCAAAATTACGTTTCTCTTATCTACAATGTTAATCGCATCTAGAATCAGAGGGGTTGCTGCCATGCAAGGCACCGCCACAAATTTCCCTCCTACGTTCCATTATTGCTGAGCACCAAGCTGGATGGCAGAAAATTCGCTTTTATATGGTCTTTGATGTCACGGCCAGGATTCGAACCCCAGCCTCCCGGGTGTGGGGCGGGTTGTGGTCGTGGTTGGTGGTGGCCTAGAAGGTGTTTATTGTTAAAGGGGAAAAAAAAAATCCAAACCTACATGGCCCTGTGTGAAAAAGTGATTGGCCCTAAACCTAATAACTGGTTGGGCCACCCTTAGCAGCAACAACTGCAATCAAGCATTTGCGATAACTGGCAATGAGTCTATCACTGCGCTGTGGAGGAATTTTGGCCCACTCATCTTTGCAGAATTGTTGTAATTCAGCCACATTGGAGGGTTTTCGCGCATGAACCGCCTTTTTAAGGTCATGCCACAGCATCTCAATCAGATTCAAGTCAGGACTTTGACTAGGCCACTCCAAAGTCTTCATTTTGTTTTCCTTAAGCCATTCAGAGGTGGACTTGCTGGTGTGTTTTGGATCATTGTCCTGCTGCAGAACCCAAGTGTGCTTCAGCTTGAGGTCACGAACAGATGGATGGGACATTCTCCTTCAGGATTTTTTGGTAGACAGCAGAATTCATGGTTCCATTTACCACAGCAAGTCTTCCAGGTCCTGAAGTAACAAAACAGCCCCAGACCGTCACACTACCACCACCATATTTTACTGTTGGTATGATGTTCCTTTTCTGAAATGCTGTGTTACTTTTTCGCCGGATGTAATGGGACACACACCTTTCAAAAAGTTCAACTTTTATCTCGTCAGTCCACAGAGTACTTTCCAAAAAGTCTTGGGGATCATCAAGATGTTTTCTGACAAAACTGAGATGAGCCTTTATGTTCTTTTTGCCCAGCATTGGTTTTTGTCTTGGAACTCTGCCATGCAAGCCATTTTTGTCCAGTCTCTTTCTTATGGTGGAGTCATGAGCACTGACCTTAACTGAGGCAAGTGAGGCCTGCAGTTCTTTGGATGTTGTTCTGGGGTCTTTTGTGACCTCTTTGATGAGTCATCGCTGCGCTCTTGAGGTAATTTTGGTCAGCCGGCCACTCCTGGGAAGGTTCACCACTGTTCCATGCTTTCACCATTTGTGGATATTGGCTCTCACTGTGGTTCGCTGGAGTCCCAAAACTTTAGAAATGGCTTTATAACATTTTCCAGACTGATAGATCTCAATGACTTTGTTTCTAGGCCGTGAGCAGCTCCCTCAAAATGTGGCTAGAAAATGATTTTCATGGCACCCAATTGGGAACTACGGGATCTTTGATGATTTCTATGTAAAAAAAACCCCTGCTGAATCCGAAAATCGATGTTCCCACTGTCAAAGGTGTGGATAGCTATGTCAAATTTGCATAAATCCAAGATGGCTGCCACGACTAACCAAGGGAATGAATGGCCTAACATTTCAACCAGTCTACCTAGAAACACGTTTGAGGCCTCTTTTTCGAATAATGTTGAGCCGAGGAATCGATTTCTGAGGTCGACTGTGTGATTGAGGGTCAAAGAACCACGCTAATTTGCATAAATCCAAGATGGCTGCCATGGATGGACTAACTTTTTAGCCATTCTACCTAGAATCACATTGGAGACGTCCTTTTCGGCTAATGTTAACCCGAGGAATCGATTTCTGAGGTCATTAGTGTGACTGAGGGTCAAAGAACCCCGCTAATTTGCATAAATCCAAGATGGCCACCATGGGTGTGGATGGACTATATTTTGAACCACTCTACCTATAATCACGTTTGAGACGTCTTTTTCGGATAATGCTGACCCGAGGAATCAATTTCTGAGGTCAGATATGTGATTGAGGGCTCCACTAATTTTCATAAATCCAAGATGGCTGCCATGTATGGCCTAACTTTTTTATCAGTACAACTAGAATCACGTTTGAAACATCATTTTCCGATAATGTTATGCCCAGGAATCGATTTCTGAGGTCACTTTTGTGATTGAGGCTCAAAGAACTCCACTCATTTGCATAAATCCAAGATGGCCGCCACAGGCATGGATAGTCCAACTTCTTAACCATTCTACCTAGAATCACGTTTGAGACGTCTTTTCTGCATAATGTTGACCCGAGGAATCGATTTCTGAGGTCAAATATGTGATTGAGGGTCAAAGAACTCCGCTTATTTGCATAAATCAAAAATGGCCGTCATGGATGGATGAACTTTTTTAATCAGCCCACCTAGAATCATGTTTGAGACGTCATTTTCGGATAATGTTATGCCCAGGAATCGATTTCTGAGGTCACTTGTGTGATTGAGGGTCAAAGAACTCCACTCATTTAAATAAATCTAAGATGGCCATCATAGGCATGGATAGCCTAACTTCTTAACCACTCTACCTAGAATCACGTTTGATACATCTTTTCCAAATAGCGTTGACCCGAGAAATCGATTCCTGGTCAGTTATGTGATTGAGTGTCAAAGAACTCTGCTAATTTACATAAATCCAACATGTATAGCTGTCATATTCTGATACAACCTGTATTCAACCTCCACCTTATTCATCACCAGAATCATCTCCCTCATTTTCTTCCTCCTCTGCTTCCACAGATCTTTCAGATTCTGTAAGAGCACGATTCACGCAATCGATGCAGGCGCATAGATCAGTGCAGCTGAAATCCGATGCTGCTGCTATGAGTTTAACCTTTCTTGGGTGACACATCACAAACATATGGGCTTTCCTTAACGGGCCATTTTCCATCCGCCTAAGGCTTGATAGTATGGGTGTGACTATGTGCAAACTATATAAATGTATGCCCAAACTTGTTCCTCCCTCACCTACTAGTACACTGCACCCCTTGGGCTTGGGCTGAGAAGTACATCCAACCCTCAGACTCAGAGTTAAGCTCATTGGGATTGCTACCCTTTTCCCATTTGAGCTACTTTGTGGTAGTGGTATATTTTGACTATAATTCAGGCCCAGGGTGGGTTCTGGGGATAGATGCATCATCAGAGTGAGTCGATCTGCATCATCTAGATCTACTAGATCTATACTAGGACTATGTTACCTGACACCCAGAGTCCCTTGGTTATTAGCTTCCACACCCCCAGATCAGCCTACTTGGAGTCTTAGACCAGGACTAGGTCACCCTGTGAGCGGTTGACAAAGGTTTTAGACATCTAGGGTTCCATTTTAGTTCATATTTAGAGTTACAAATGATCGAAGCCAAACGACTCCAGGGCACACGCAGTACAACCATAAACAATGGCTGCCACTTACCTTTCTCGAACAAGTCGCGACGTTGTTCTGCTGCTTTCTGTTGGGGTCCGTCAAGTACAAGCCATTTTTGGGCACACTCACGTACTTTTGCCCACGATGCTTCAGTAAAACGAGTGATACTGCCCGAAAACTTATCGGAAATGTGAATAACACAGGAGAGGCTTTCAGCGCACGCTACCCCTGTGGGCGCTGCCATTTTGTTGTCACATGACCAAAGAGACGACGCTGATTGGTTAAAACGTCCCGGACTGGGCCATGTTTAAGGTAGCCAGACAATTATTACCGACTGACTTCAATCGCATTTTTCATACAGCTATCCACACCTTTGGAAGTGGGAACATCGATATTTTGTCTTACAATAATGTAATCTTAATTTAGAAACACTAAAATTTTAGTTCCCCGTTGGGTGCCACGAAACTGAACGAAAAGTGGCAGCTGCTCACGGCCTATTCTCATTTGTTCCTGAATTTCTTTGGATGGCAGCATGATGTCTAGCTTTTGAGGATCTTTTTGTCTACTTCACTTCGTCAGGCAGGCCCTATTTAGGTAATTTCTAGATTGAGAACAGGTGTGGCAGTATTCAGGCCTGGGTGTGGCTAGAGAAATTGAACTTCGCTTTCCAAAGATGCGATAAACCACAGTTAATTTGTGTTTTAACCGGGGGCAATCACTTTTTCACACAGGGCCATGTAGGTTTGTTTTTTTTAACCCTTAATAATAAACACCTTCATTTAAAAAGTGCATTTTGTGTTTACTTGTGTTATCTTTGTCAAATATTTAAATTTGTTTGATGATCTGAAACATTTAAGTGTGACAGTCACACAAAAAATGAGAAATCAGGAAGGGGGCAAACACTTTTTCACATCACTGTAGTTTTTAATTTGATATTTTTTGACAAATCAGTCACACGGGAGCATCCTGAAAATTGTAATGGATCAGTGAATTGAGAAAAGACTAGAGATGGGGTGCAGTGTATCAGTCCTGTTCCAGTGCAGTACTCACATAGCCAAATGTAGCTTTAAAGGCCCATACGTTGCTGTGATCGTCCTTTCCTAACACCTCTCTAGTGTTATTCCAATAAAAGACAAAATGTATGGTCCTTGTTCCGTGCAAAAACATGGAGTTAATTAGATGCCTCAGCAGTCAGAGAGCTATCCAAATCAAGTAGAGTGTTGAAAAGATCCAGTTTTTAAAGCCGAAGATTCTTTGTGTTTCCCTGGACACAGTTTCTTTGCTGAGATGATGAATAGAGGGATACTACCAGAGAGATTTTTATAAAGGAGTTTGGAAGATATCTGCTTGATTTGAATAACCAAGGCGATGATGAAATTTCATGTTAGAGCATTGTTAGGAGAACTGGTGAATTTGTCCCCTTTCACACTGTATGTGCAGTAAGAAGAGATCACTGAACAATCAAAAAAGAAAGAAAAAAGATTAGCTATACATGCTTATACTGTATGTATTTTAAAGTTGTCATCGGCTTAAAAATGTAATGTCAGACTTAAATTAAATGAAAATAAGTTGCAGTTTTGCAGTTATATGTACCTATCTCATTCTTTGTGCTTTTATAGAAAGCAATTTCTTGGTCTTGCAAAGATCAATAGTTTCTGAATTGCTCTTTGCTTGTTTCTTTGCTATAAAATGAAATGCAGATTAAATAGAACTGAAGATTTTTGAGTGTGCTCACCGTTCAGTTGTTGACACACCGTTGTTTTTGTGTGTTTCGGTATATCTGTGTGTCATCCAATCACTGCTTCCCTCCCCCCCGCCCCCAGTATGTCATACATATTCTATAAGATGGTGGTTTGTTCGGGAATCCTTAATAGGAAAGCTTGTCACCTGTTGGAGATGTATTCCCTTTAATGCGCCTGGATTTTTACCCTTGTCAGTGTCAGAAGAGAGCGAGAGAGGGAGATGATCACTTTCTTATCCCAACACCGGCCCATCAGAGCTGCACTATACATGCATAAAGACACACAGCTGTCTCAGAATATGCTCCCTGTAACTGCACATAATCACAGACGCCACGCACAAATAGTGATGAACCCGCAGACGCAGACACACACCCACAGCACCTCAGATACACACATTGGTGGTTCTCAGCCTCCCGCTGGTTTTAACAGCCCACCAGAGTCCAGTCTCAGCATGTCATAACATGCTGACTCCTGCCATATCTCTCAAATCCCTTTCAATTAGAAAGCTTCCGCACTGGTCCTTCGACTCTGCGCAGGTCCAGGGTACAAAAACCACCCCCACACACTTACACACACACACACACACACACACACACACACACACACACACACACACACACACACACACACACACAGAGCTTGTGCACACTGATATCCATGTGTGAGCTCAAATGAAGGCACATACTGTATTCTTGCATGCAAGCATACAGTATCCTTACACCCTTCTTGCATAAACCCTGTTGCGCGCACGCACGCACACATTCACACACACACACACTACGAGGATAAGACGCCCGTATCTGCCTATTATGCACATCCACGCTGTTGGCTCTCGCTGAATATTTAATGTTCTCTTTACAATGACTGCACCATTACCTAGAGCCTGGGAGCACCCGGCTTAGCTGGCTGAAACACTGCAGACTAGTGCTGAGGGTTGTCCAGCATTAGCGCGGCTTGTTTCGGCTGTAGAGAAAGCACACACAGAGATAGATTACCCAAATTTAATGAGCATTTATTAATAGTACCTGGGGCTTGCTAAAGAACAATGTTATAGTTTGTAGTTGACTTCCAGACTGGAAACTTTTGCTCCAGACAGAATATTCTCAGACATTTTTTTGCTTGAATCTTTTTTCGTATGCTTTTTTTGCATTAGCATTTGCACCTTTTTGGGTATTTGTCTTATAGGGAGTAGTGTGTTCTCCTGTAAGTTCTGTCTGTTTTCTGTCTGTGCTCCCTGAGAATGTTTTGATTGAATGTCTTTTGTGGAGCTGCGGTCGAAGTGCAGTCGAAACACAGTCGTTGTTGCCATCTCTTCCTTCTCTCTGCCAGCACTTGCTTCACACAGACAGGCGGGCTGCACAAAGCTGTCAAACTTTACTTTACTCCACTGGCCTGTTACAGCGCTCACACTCTGTGTTTGTGTTTAACTGTATGCGTATGCAAGTGTACAGTTTGCATGTGTAGAGTCTTTCATGTTGCCTCTTTTGTGCTTTTATTCGGGTGATCATGTCAAGAGGTGTCAAGAGATGCTGCTCAAGGAAGGTTCAGAGAAAAAAGAAAAAGAAGGATTCTCCCAGGGTGTGGTTCTGCCTTGTGCTGCATTCTGAAGGCTTGGATTCTTTAAGCAGCCTGGCACAGGCACTGAATGCATCCAAAGTACATATAAACAGTGAAAAACAAGAGGAAAAACAGTGAAGTTATCCTTGACGTTTTCAGGTCAACAGTGGACATGAAATTATATGGTCTAACACATCTTAGAGCAGATTTTCTACACTTCTTAGATGCTTTTTTTAAATTAATAAATACCTCTAAAAGTACACTTTAATCTGAGTTATGGCACATTGTTTAGTTAAGGGCCCCATATTTTTAATTTTTTTTATGGGTTTTAACCTTATAAAATCTCACTATGGGTGGGGGGGGGTGAAAAGTTCATAGTGGTCAAATTTGACCAAATATGGTTTATTTTTCAACTGCAGGGATCCAAGCGCTGCAACACTGATGGAAGAAGTGTGTGGACCAAAGGGGAGACTATGTTGAAAAATAAACCACATTTGATCAAATTTGACCACTGTGAACTTTTCAGCCCCCACTCCCCCGACTGTCCCCGTATCATCACTCTATAAATTCAAGAAATCTCTGTTTGTCTGTCTGTCTGTCTGTCTGTCTGTCCAAAATCATAGGACATCATAAGACAGCCTATGATGCTCCTATGATGTCCCTATGCCTCGATGTCTTCATGATGTCATATAGATCATCGGGACTCGTGATGCCGTCAAATAGAGTTAATAGACAAAAGGACAATGCCGTCATATACACAATAGGACACAGCACTTTAAAGCACACCCATTCAAAGCAGTAAATCTGGAAATCTTACAAAATATCCATCCATCCATCTTCTTCCAGTTTCAGTGTAAATCTGGAAATCTTACTCATCACCCTATTAACAATAGCACACACTACTTTAAACCACACCCATTCAAAGCAGTACATCATGTCTGTGTGTCACGATCAGAGCACATCATAGGATGGCCTATAATGTCTGCATGATGTCCTATGATAATCCTATAATATCAGGCAACATAGGACTCACAATGCCATCATATACACAATAGGACTGGCTACTTATGATGTAGGCATGAGGTCCTATGATGCCTGCCTTGATGTCTTTATGAGGTCATATACACCATCACTCACCAAAGAAGAGATACACATTGTTGTGTCCGAATAATGAGGAGGTGAGGTGACGTTTATGAAGTTTATTATATCAAGAACTATGTACACACGGGGAGTCCCTACTTTGAGTACAGGAGCCACAGCGAAGAGACAGTATGTCTCCCGCTACAGGCTTATATACCACAGGTGATGCCACCCCCCCAAAGGCAGGGCATTACCCTTCCCTAGCCTAGGGCACCGCCATACTAATATAATATATATATTACGATCTTACATTCCCCCCCCCTTTTGAAAAAAAAAAAAAACAAGCACACAAATTTTTCCAACCATATAATTTGCACCAGATTCACACACTAATACAAAGGGGTATAGGCCTACACATTCACACACCACACTGGCCCAGCGGAGCTCTTCGCTATGTAAACATACAGTCAGTGAAAAGAAAAAGGGCCACACACCAAACTAAATCAATCCCGATCAAATAAACACTTATACATATACGTATACAAGTATAAAACAAACGAAGATGGTACCCGACCCCATAACTCACAGGATATACACAATAAACACAGAGATTCCCGACAAAAAAAACCACACAAGTCACACCTAAAATAGGGCAAAATACAACATTTGCATCACCACATTGAGAAAACAGTGTCTCCTCTTTTTTTTTTTTAACAAAACCACTGAACACCTCATGAACATCAATAATTAACCATAACAGACACAATTTGAGTGCACCACATCAGACACACCGGTATACACAGATACACAGGTACTCGTCGCCGCTGGACTGGACCACCCGCAGATTATCCTGTCCAGCTGCCAGTTTCCTGGAACTGCGCACCCGACCAAGCCAAGGCTCGACCCTAGGGCAGACATCATCACCCTCACCCAGGGGAGCGCTCACTGGCTTTCTTCGTTGTCTGCATCGCGATCTGGCACCCTTATGACTCCTCAATGGTTCGCCAAGTTGACTTGAGTCATGTCCCTCGCTTTTGGTGTCGGCACGACCAGGGCTTGTGCCATCTAATGGTACCCCAGATGCTAGATGTTGATGATGATGTTGTTGTGTCGGAGCAGCACCAGCCGCTGTTGGCTCAGCAGCCGTATCCAGTCGGCCACTGGAGCCATGTAGCTCACGCTCTTTGGACCTTCCCGCCACCGCAGGGATCAAACCATGCCGTTCGAGTCCACCGTCCATGGGACCACAAACACCAGCATGGGACCCCCGTCTTTTCGGCATACTAAGGCGCTGGCGGTGTCCCTCTTCACCCGGAATGGGCAGCCCAAAGTTTCACGCTTCATCACCACTTCCCACATAGAATGGTTGGTCTCATAGGCCACCGCCTGACCACTCCTCCACTTCACCGCAGGTGATGGTGAAACCGAGCCCGTAAAATAAGTGACAAGCCATTAGGTTATTACCATCCTGAGACACCATGAACTCGGTGGCGTACATGGAGGCCTCCTTGTACCTCACCGACAGCCACACCGAGCCCACGACATCCAGAGGGTGGCTACCATAAGCGTGATAAGTTATGCTGGTCTTACTCACTCTGTAGTGGGGAAAACACCGTCTTACAGTGTCCAAGTTGAGGACAGAGACCGCTGACCCTGTGTCCACCAACAGCGGTATCGGCATCCCGTCCAACCAGATATCACAAATGATACAACCGTCCGTGTTGGGCGAAACCATGTGAACCACCGTAGGTGCCTTCTTCTTAACACTGTCCTTAGCTGGTTTCCGATCCTCCTTGTCAAAGCTGCAGCAAACTCTGGCGAAGTGATGGAGCAGACCACACTGTCCACAATGCTTGCCCCTCGCTGTACAATCCCTGGCTCGATAGCGGTGCCTGCTGGATCCGCAGCCATAGTATCTCGGCGTCCCCGGGGCAGATCATATTTTGACAATGGCCGCATACTCGTTGTCACTTCCATCGTCCGAATCCAAGGCCAGGGTCTTCCCATGTGCGTCATTCTTCGGCAGAGCTTGGTTATCACTGAGGTGTTTCGTCAGCCGCTCCGCTGCCTCTTGTTGCTTCGCTAGCTCTGAGGCCGCTAGCAAAATTGTGTCTGAACTAGATGTGCCGCATAATGATGTTTTCAGGGGTGTGAAAGTAGCCAGCAATGAGCCTCGCAACGTCGTCGAAGCTGTCACTTCCTCCCAGCGTGCATAGGATTTTCTGGCCCTCCATACCCAGGTTATGGACCAGAATAGCCCTCGCTCTTAATTTGTCCAGGTCGCCGAGGTCTAACGCCAACAGATAGTTTTCGAAGGTCGCAAACCACCTGGCCCAAGGGACCAGCGACTCATGGTCACAGCCCTCTCCATCTCCGTATATCCTCGTCGCCAAATGTTGTGTCCGAATAATGAGGAGGCGAGGTGACATTTATGAAGTTTATTATAACAAGAACTATGTACACACGGGGAGTCCCTACTATGAGTACAGGAGCCACAGTGAAGAGACACTATGTCTCCCACTACAGGCTTATATACCGCAGGTGACGCCACCCCCCCAAAGGCTGGGCATCACCCCTCCCTAGCCTAGGGCACCGCCATACTAATATAATATATATATTACGATCGTACACTCATCACCTGATTAACAATAGGACACACTAATTTAAACCAGGATCAAATGCAGGCATCATAGGACTCACTATGCCATCACCAAAGATCATAGGACATAGGACAGCTTCAAAGAACAAACACAGGCATGACTCACGATCATATGACTCCCTATGACATCATCACAGATCATAGGACTCACTATGACACCATCAAAAGTCAAAGGCAGGCATCACTGAATGAGTGCTGACGTGCTTGCTTACACCTGCTTTCTACGGGCGTGCAAAAATACTTGCTTATACTTGGTTTCTATGAGCATGCATGGGTATGCACAGCCATGCATAGGTATGTACTAGTACTATTAAAGGGGTCACTTACTGTACTTTTTCCATGTTTTAACATCTCAAAACAATTTTTTTTACATATTTTGGTCAAATTTCCTTTAATTTTTAAATTATAGCCACATAAGTATGAATTATCTTTTGCACTCTTTCTGAGAACGGCTGGTTTCAGTGCATGTCTCTTTAAATCTCTAAGGCCACATTTAACTCTACCCTCCCTCTTATGTCACTATTGCTAATCTTAGCTAGCTCAATCCTAGCTCCTAGGTCAGAGCCAACAAACATAAATTTGTCTCAAAGAATGAATGATATAATGCATCACTGGTGGACAGGAGTGTGTGTTTTCAGTAAGCACAGAAACATTCATGAATGAGCCAAGACCAGCAGTGAAACTGCCAGCTTCAGCTAGCCACCTTGGTGGTGCTAACAGTTCAATGTAGCATCATGGCAAAAATAACAAAATAAACCAGACTGATGCAAGATATATTATTGACTTCAAATTAGTGAACCAGGTGAAAAAATTATGTCTATTAGGGTGACTGAAATCTAAAGAAAATAACAATATAAATGCTAGCTTCCTGGCACCACTGTTAGCTCTTAAGCTAATGTCTTTGGCACCCTGCCCATCTACAGTGGAGTAAAAAAGTATTTAGTCAGCCACCAATTGTGCAAGTTCTCCCACTTAAAAGATGAGAGAGGTCTCCAATTTTCATCATAAGTATACCTCAACTATGAGAGACAAAATAAGAAAAAAAAAATCCAGAAAATCACATTGAAGGATTTTTAATGAATTAATTGGTAAATTCCTCGGTAAAATAAGTACTTGGTCAATAACAAAAGTTCATCTCAATACTTTGTTATATACCCTTTGTTGGCAATAACAGAGGTCAAACGTTTTCTGTAAGTTTTCACAAGGTTTTCACACACTGTTGCTGGTATTTTGGTCCATTCCTCCATGCAGATCTCCTCTAGAGCAGTGATGTTTTGGGTCTGTCACTGGGCAACACAGACTTTCAACTCCCTCCAAAGATTTTCTATGGGGTTGAGATCTGGAGACTGGCTAGGCCACTCCAGGACCTTGAAATGCTTCTTACGAAGCCACTCCTTCGTTGCCTGGGCGGTGTGTTTGGGATCATTGTCATGCTGAAAGACCCAGCCACGTTTCATCTTCAATGCCCTTGCTGGTGGAAGGAGGTTTTCACTCAAAATCTCACAATACATGGCCCCATTCATTCTTTCCATTGCACGGATCAGTCATCGTGGTCCCTTTGCAGAAAAACAGCCCCAAAGTATGATGTTTCCACCCCCATGCTTCACAGTAGGTATAGTGTTCTTTCTCCTCCAAACACGACAAGTTGAGTTTTTACCAAAAAGTTCTATTTTGGTTTCATCTGACCATATGACATTCTCCCAATCCTCTTCTGGATCATCCAAATGCTCTCTAGCAAACTTCAGATGGGCCTGGACATGTACTGGCTTAAGCAGGGGGACACGTCTGGCACTGCAGGATTTGAGTCCCTGGCGGCGTAGTGTGTTTCTGATGTAGCCTTTGTTACTTTGGTCCCAGCTCTCTGCAGGTCATTCACTAGGTCCCCCCATGTGGTTCTGGGATTTTTGCTCACCGTTCTCGTGATAATTTTGACTCCACGGGGTGAGATCTTGTGTGGAGCCCCAGATCGAGGGAGATTATCAGTGGTCTTGTATGTCTTCCATTTTCTAATAATTGCTCCCACAGTTGATTTCTTCACACCAAGCTGCTTACCTATTGCAGATTCAGTCTTCCCAGCTTTGTGCAGGACTACAATTTTGTTTCTGGTGTCCTTTGACAGCTCTTTGGTCTTGGCCATAGTGGAGTTTGGAGTCTGACTGTTTGAGGTTGTGGACAGGTGTCTTTTATACTGATAACAAGTTCAAACAGGTGCCATTAATACAGGTAACGAGTGGAGGACAGAGGAGCCTCTTAAAGAAGAAGTTACAGGTCTGTGAGAGCCAGAAATCTTGCTTGTTTGTAGTTGACCAAATATTTATTTTACTGAGGAATTTACCAATTAATTCATTAAAAATCCTTCAATGTGATTTTCTGGATTTTCTTTTTCTCATTTTGTCTCTCATAGTTGAGGTATACCTATGATGAAAATTGGAGACCTCTCTCATCTTTTAAGTGGGAGAACTTGCACAATTGGTGGCTGACTAAATACTTTTTTGCCCCACTGTACATGACAGACAGCTAGGCTGGCCAATGATGGAGCAGTGTGCATGTATCAAAGCTAGTGACGTTTTCCTTTTAGTTGTCATGATTGGTGATCATAGACAGCTCACTTGCAGGGAGTGACACCAGAGAAAACACACGATGACACAGAGAAGCAAATTTGATTTGATTTTATTAATGCAAAAAGGAAAGCTTCGATAAGGACAAACGCCACTCACCAGAGGAAAACCCAGCCTGTAGGGAGAGACGAAAGCAGGTTAGGTGAGGATGGAGATAGAGATGGGAAAAATAGGACTGCACTCACATGGGAGAAACAGAGAACCCGGCAGAGGAACCCAGCACAAATGGCGAACCATATGTAGATGCTGGAAGGTAGGGGTAGAGCTGGGTGAGGTGTCTGACCAGGTGAAGATGGCTGCTGAACTGGTGGTGATGATGAGGCAGGTGAGCGCACAACAACCCCGGAGACGCACCACGAAGGAGGTAGCAACCTGAAGATGAGAAAACAAAGGATTAATGATATTTCCTCAGAGAGGGAGAATTAAACTTACTTGCTGTAAGGTAGTATACCCAACGAGCCAGTGCTGAAGCATTGAAGGGAAGGTCCTTTTAAGCACTGGCGAGGCAGCGGTAGCAGGTGCGTCTCATCACGCAGGTGAGGTGATTGCCTGCAGAGTCGTGAAAGTTGAACAGGACGGGAGGGGGAGAGTGCGCTCACCAGAACATGACAGTGCTCCCACCCTCAAGGAGCGCCTCCTGGCGGTCAACTGGGTTTGTTGGGATGTGACTTATGAAAGGCCCGGACCATCCCCTTGTCGTGGAAATAAGAACCGGGGATCCATGATCTTTCTTCTGGTCCGTAGCCCTTCCAGTGGAGGAGATATAGCAGTCCCCGGCCCCGATGGTGAACGTCCAGAATTCTCTGGACCGTGTAGGTGGTCTGGCCGTCGAGGATCCGAGGAGGAGGAGGCGGCGGCTTCTGGGGAGGGCAGAGGGCACTGGCGGAGAGGGGCTTGATTTTGGAAACGTGGGAGGTGGGGTGAATCCGCATCGGCGGCAGGAGCTTCACGTGGACCATGACATCATTAATCACCCTGGAGATGGGGAATGGGCCCAGGAAACGAGGGGAAAGTTTCCTGGACTCCCGTCTTCAAGGGAACCTGGTCCGCTGACAGCCACACCTGCTGCCTGATGGAATATTTGGGAGCCGGAGTACACCTGTAGTCCGCGTACTGGCGGTTGTGTTCAGCTGAACGCACGAGGGCAGCACAAGTGGCCTTCCAGAGCCGGCGACAGCGGTGTGCGTGGGCCCCCACTGATGGTACCGCCATGTCCCTCTCCGCCATAGGTAACAGAGGGGGAGTGTACCCCATGGATGCTTCAAATGGGGTCAGTCCGGTGGCCATTGAGACAGCAGAGTTGTGTGAATATTCTACCCAAGTCAGATGAGTGCTCCAGGTGCCAGGGTTACAGGCTGCTACGCACCTAAGGGTGGCCTCCAAGGTTGGGGCAGAACTGGCGGGAGAGAGTATCCGGTTTAACATTGAGGGAGCCAGGCCTATAAGTGATGGTAAGATTAAATCTAGTAAAAATAAGGCCCAGCGGGCCTGCCTGGCATTCAGCCTTCGGGCCGACCAAAGATATTCTAAATTTTTCTGGTCAGTCCACACAGTTACGGGCTGGGCCACTCCCTCCAGCCAGTGTCTCCACTCCTCAAGGGCCAACTTAATGGCCAAGAGCTCACGGTCTCCTATGTTGTAATTCCTCTCAGCAGGCGTGAGCCGCCGAGAGAAATATGCGCATGGATGGCGCTTCTGATTTGAAGCTGAGCACTGCGATAGAACAGCGCCCACCCCCGAGTCAGAAGCATCCTGCTCTAAAATAAACTGGAGCTGGGGGTTGACCTGGGCCGAGATAGGAGCGTTGGAGAACAGACCCTTCAGTTTGAAAAAGGCCTGTTCAGCTGCCTCGGACCAACTAAAGGGCTGTGTTACCCCACTATAGTTTCTGATGAAATGGCGATAAAAATTTGCAAACCCCAAGAAATGCTGGAGCTCCTTGCGGGATTGGGGTGTAGGCCAGTTTAGCACAGCCTTCACCTTGGCCGGTCGGCCCTCAGTTCCCCCTCAGCTACGATAAAGCCGAGGAACGAAGTGGAGCGGGTGGAAAACTCACACTTCTCGGCTTTAATGTAGAGCTGGTTCTCCAGGAGCCGTTGCAGAACGGCCCTGACGTGGACTGCGTGTTCCTCTGACATGCGAGAAAAAATCAAAATGTCGTCGACATAGACGAAAACAAATTGATTGACCATATCGCGGAGGACGTCATTGATCATACGTTGGAAGACGGCGGGGGCATTGGTGAGCTCGAACGGCATCACCAGATATTCAAATTGCCCCAGTGTGTTTTAAAGGTTGTCTTCCATTCGTCCCCTTCACGAATGCAAACCAGATAGTAGGTGTTGCACAGATCCAATCTGGTAAATACTTGCGTGCGCTGCAGGAGCTCAAACGCGGACTTTATCAAGGGCATAGGATACTTATCTTGAACTGTTATAGCATTGAGTTCCCGATAATCAATGCACGGCCACAAGGAACCGTCCTTCTTCCCAACAAAAAAGAATCCTGCCCCAAGAGGAGCCGGTGAAGGCCGAATGAGGCTGGCAGTCAAAGAATCTTTAATGTAGCTTTCCATCGCCTCCCTCTCCAGCCCAGAAATACTGTAGAGCCGGCTGGACGGCAGCCGCGCACCCAGGAGAAGGTTTATAGCACAATCATAAGAGCGATGGGGAGGTAAAGAAAGTGCTCTTGATTTGCTAAAGACCTCTCCGTGGTCATGATGGACCTCGGGTACTAGGCTGAGGTCCGGCAGCTCTGCCGGAGGGGAAGAGATGGGCAGCGACGGTGAACACTCGGCTGAGCTAAGACAGGATGCCAAACAATGTGGGCTCCAGGAAGAAATGGAGTTATGTGCCCAATTAATAATAGGGTTATGTTCCCGGAGCCACGGGTACCCAAGGACCACTGGGTGACATGATTTAGGGAGAATATAGAACAAAATAGTCTCCCGGTGGTTACCGGAAAGAAAGACGGACACAGGCGCCGTTCTTTCAGTGATGGTGGCAACATTACCGCCCAGCAATGTAGTAACACTGAGGGGCATGGGTAATTTGGTCGTGGGGATGCCTACATCCCGCACGAAACGCACAGAGATGAAGTTCTGCTCCGCCCCTGAATCAAGCAAAGTCATGGCCCTCTTCTCAACCCCCGGCAACTGAATGAAGGCCAAAATGGAGAAGCTGCCGGGGGGATGACTAGATTTCCCGCCCGTCAGACCCCCCCACGGCTACTGACGGGCCGCATCTTTTTGGCTTCAGATGGCACCTCTGCAGTGTGTGCTTTAGAGAGCCACAATACATGCAGCACTCTCCTCCACCACTGGTGCTCTTCCGGAGTCAGATGGACTCGGCCAAGCTCCGTAGAGGAGGAACCAGCTCCACCTGTGTCAGAAGCCGAAAAGGACTTGTGCTCCCTCGCATGCTTGCGGTATCGGTTGTCAAGACTGACAGCCTGATCAATTAAACCATCCAAGGAGGAGGGAACGGTATGAACCACTAGGTCGTCGCGGAGGTTTTCGTTTAAACCCTGGAGGAAGACGCTGCGTTGCGAAACGTCATTCCATCCAGAGTCTGCCACGACAACCTGGAACTCCACAGAGTAGTCGGCGGCAGACCGACTCTCCTGACGGAGTGACATCAAATGGCTCATGATGTACCCTCATGATGTCCGGTGAAATGTGTAAGCAAATTTGTTAACAAATCATTCAAATGAGTAATTGGGGCCCTCCGGACTGTCGAGAATGGATTGGGCACAGCTGAGGGCCCTGTCTCACAGCAGGAAGGTCATAAAATGAATTTTCGCTGTATTGTTCGTATAACCCCCCCCCCCCCCCCCCCAATCTGGCCCAAATACAGCGGAATGTGACACAAAAAGCCCTTGCATTTCCCCACCTCTCCTGCATATGGGGCAGGTGAGGGAACGGTAGGTGGAGGGGTGGAATCCAGACGGGACAAATGGGCCAAATGTTCGGCGACCGTGCCCAGCTGCTGCGTAATAGTTTGCAGCTGCTGCGTGAGCTCGGCCACCTGCCTCTCTGTGGCATCCAAACGATCCAAAGCGGAGTGTTCCGCTGATGCCGCTCCTGCTTACTTGCTGTAAGGTAGTATACCTAACAAGCCAGCACTGAAGCATTGAAGAGAAGGTCCTTTTAAGCACTGGCGGGGCAGAGGTAGCATGAGTGTCTCATCATGCAGGTGAGGTGATTGCCTGGAGAGTCGGTGAAAGTTGAACAGGACGGGAGGAGGAGAGTGTGCTCACCAGAACATAACATTAGTGATGTTTCCTGACGTACTGGAAAATACCCAGAAGAGTCAAAATGGGTTCTTGGAGAGAAAAACAAGATAAAAGCTGAGTTTTTTTTAAGAGAAGTGAGTGTTTTGACTTTTTTTTTTTGATAATCCTATGATCAATAGATACATTTTATTAGGTTAAAATCTAAAAAAATATAATTTATAATTTACCCCTTTAAAATATTAAAATGTTCAATTCACGAAGAAACCCACTGTTATTTAGTTAAGGTGCAATACTTGGGATAACCACACCAGTTAATCACTATGTTGAGAAATGATTAAATAAAGTTATTACAAAAATTTTTTTTGGGGGGGGGTTTGGGCCTTAGAACAATTTTTAAGTTTGTTTATGCAGCAGAGTGTCAGCCCCTCCTCTAAAACAGCACCCAGGCTGTGACGTCAGCGGAGGAACTAGAAGCCCAGTGACTCACTGTCTGTAATGAAAATCTGCAGCACTTTATCCTCTGAATAGGAAGAAAATATATGTTTGTATTCTTATGAGGGACCACACCCATATTATGAACCTGTTAAACATTATAGAGACCAGGAGCAGAGGAGGATTAGGAGAAATGAAGGCCACCAGTCACAAATTAATCGGGACCTGAGACCAATCAGTTGGAGAACTACACAGTTATTATGGTGAGGCTTTTAGCGTATATGTGCAGGCTTATGGTAGTTAATGCTGTGAAAAATTCTGTAAATGTATCTGTTACAAATGCAACAGCTTTATCTGAAGGCTGACTAAAACTGTGGTGAATTTTAATCTGTAGTCAGACTGTTATTAAATGTTGATACTCCTTTCTTAACAAACTTGGTAATTATCATTGTTTTTTTAAACATTAAACGTGGGATTAATGAGCTGGGGAAATATCAGATAACATGCACTTATTTCCATTATCTGTCATTCAGCGATGGAGGCCCCTGAAAGTATTTTTTGCTCCAGTCTTTCTGTTTCTCCTTCACTTAAATCAACAGCTGATCCCAGTGTAAACATTAAGGGAGGCTGTCACTGGACCTCCACACAAAAACGTCATAGTTCTGGTTTCCATAATATTCTTTTTTTTTTTCCTGATTTGCACACTTTCAATAATATAAAAATAAATAACTTAAAATGTAGGGAAACCTGGAGTATGTAATCACCAGAAACTCGAGCTCCTCTGTGTTGAGCCAAAGTTTCTGTTTGGGAAAATTATATAACCCAAAGGTTGTTACAACCTGCTCAAACACAGTAGTTGTTAATCAGTACATTATTACTGATATATTTTACTGCTGCTGTACAGAGAGCTGACACAGATATTTCCCCCCTTTTATGTAAAAAGACACATTTTGGGGAAAAAAAAAACTGTTTTAGGAGCAGTTCTGAAAACTGACACTTAAAATCAAAATTTCTGCCTTCAGGTGTTATAAACTAAAACCTGTTCTAACAATTAAAGGGTAAACTTCCGAGACACATTATAAGCAAATGTTTTAAAAACTTTAACCTGCTATATGCACTTAAAGCTTTTAAAGAAACAAGCAGATGGCACTTCCTGGGTTTTATGACATCACAAACCAATAAGCACCGCCTTCAGTCGTCTAAGTTAGAAAAAAAAATCTCATTGCCTTTTACCCTGTGCCTGGTCCACACAGAAGATCTTCAGTCCATCCAATTAGTAACTCATTAATATTAATTAATAGGCTGAAAGTCGACTGGTTCACACAGAACTTTACTGTATTTTCCTGAACTGTAAAACAGGATGTCAAAACCTAAAATTAATCTCTAGAAAATGCACAATATGGGACCTTTAAACCGAGTAAATTTAACCCATAATTTAGCCTCCAGTATCGTAGAGGCTGAATGACTTACCAAGTCGCCCCATTGCAATAACTCCTTCTGTAATCTAATGAAATGTAACTGATTAAAGAGTCCATGTGGTGTTTCATATGCTAGAAGATGCACAGTATTTAGAGAAAAACCAGCAGTCAGCTGCATACCAGAGTATTTTCTTATTTAATGTTTGACTCTACATCATATCAAAGGTTCAGTACTAAACAAATCTCAGGAATCATTACCGCCGTCTTGCAGGGTTGGGCTGACTTGTCAAAGCTGGCAATCTGAAGCGAGGTTTATCTAACATTAGTGATGCATTATTAGCTGTTTGATAATGCAGTCAAGTTGAAGGTTGATGTTGGCTGTGTGAACTGGTTTCATTTCATCTTAGAATGAGTCTCCAGTAATTATTTGCTGCTACACTCAATCATGTTTTTTGTGTATTTTTTACCTTTCCTATGCTCTGGTCTGTTTTTGTCACAGAAACAGATATAAATAGCACAAAGACAGGTGAAGATGATAACATTTCATTTTTGTCATTGTTACTTTACAGCTTCCTAACAAGTGGTAATCTGCTGTGATAGTGTGTTTATAATTCCTTACGTTTTAGCAGTTACCGCCTTGCAGTTAAATCCAGTCAGTTCAGATCATCACAATTGTGTCTTGTGGAACTTGTGCACCAAATCTGATAAATCAGGACTTGTCTTGTGGTTAATTATTCTAACAGAAAAAGAAATCATTCTAACATACTGTACAGAGTTCTCTGCACCAGTTAGAGTTAGTATTTGTATTTGTACATTATTAACCATGTATTATTGGGTCCCTGGTGCTGTATATATGTGTGTGTGGTGGACCCAAGTTCAGCTTTGTATTTATCTTGTTAACCAAACTCACTACAGTTAGTGTCAGGGTGTGGGCTGGGTCCCATGTCCTCATTCTAATTTATAATTTGTATTATTCTTGTTTCCAGGGCAGGGGCCTCAGTCCACGTCCTCGCTTTGAGTTATGTTTATTATTCTCAGTGGATTATTATGATTATTATTATTTCTGTCTTGCATTTTTTTCCCTGTTGGTCCTCCTCTTAGTCTAAGTTTATTGGTATTATTATTATCATTATCATTATGTGCAACGGTCTTGTCTCCCCTCTGATACTCTGTCGTGTTTCCTCTGTTTGTGAGTGTCTGTGCAGCCCCGCCCGTCCTGTCTTCTGTGACCGTTCTCTGCTGCCTCCATTTTCCCTGATTGTGTCCACCTTGTTATGTCTGGAAAACCATGGAATGACCAATGGAGAGTGGAGTTTATTGGGAACACAAACTTTATTGAACTATACACAAAAGTTACTGAGTGGTAGTACAGGTCATATGCTGGGAGGCGAAGCGTGCACAAAAGACCCCGCGCTCTGGCCATCCCTGGCTTTTATAAATCAGCATGATGGTGTCACTGGCTGGTTGCGTCGTCATGCTGGCGCTGAACCACAAGTGTGGGTTTTTGAACATGACATTCACCCCCCACTTGGAAAAAGCAGAACAACACATATAGTTGAATTGACCCTTCCCAATTTGGTACAGTGAAACCTCCAAACTAGCTAGGGCCAGTGGGTAGACTACCGCGTGACCCGGCGCGACTCATTAGTTTATTGTGTCACTCTAGCTGGCAGCGGCACCCCTAACTAAACAGTCCTCCCGAGGAAGGTCGTTTAGTTGGAGGGGCCTTGTGGTGAGCCCGTGGTGGACGCACCCCTGGAGGTGCTGAGGCCCGCAGATCGGGATTATCTTCTTTGAAACCCCAGTCCAGGTCCCATACCGTGCGAGTCGACTCCCACGTAGCCATGTCATTGGGGGCAGCTGCTCGAACTCAGCAAAGACCATTGGTGTGCCCCATCGAACCATCTGCCAACTGGAAGGTCGCTGGCTCTAGCTGCGCATTGATCTTGATGGGTGCCGGTAGTGGTGGAGACGGTGTTGAGGGCAAGTGCGGGTCCGGTTGTTTGGTTCTGCAGACCTGGACCTAGTCCATCACCGCGAGTGGCCCTCTGTTTGGCTGCACTCGGCGTCATGGTTGTGATGGTGTGGCTCTCATATCTGCTGTGGGGTGTCCACCTCCTGGAGGCTGATGTCGGGTGTGGATTCAAAAGCAGTCCGGTGGCTCTACTGTGTTTCGTTGAATCACGGACCCTTCATCCTACAGCTCAGCAGCAGCTCCTGGAGGCTGATGCCGGGCGTGGATTCGGAAGACGTCTGGTGGTTCTGCTGCATTTTGTTGTGTCACGGACTCTTCATCCTGCTTTCCTGGGAAGTCTGGTTGTGGCGATGTGTTGCTGTCGCCGGCAATAGAACCTTCGCCGGGTTGTTGTGTCCCGGGGTTCCCGATAGACACGGGCTCCCTCTCCTGCAACTCTGCAGCGGCTCCATGAGGCTTGTGCTGGGTGAGGATCTAAGGCGAGTCCGGCCACTGCCCCTTCTCCGGGCGGTGCTCCTCCTGTGAGCATCGGATGGCTGTACCCTTGTCATCATCATCTGGGTGTGTTGTTTCCCACTCGTCATCAGTCAAACAGTCCATTACTGTCGCGGATGGTGAAGCCCAGCTGATAGAACAGGTCACATCCTAGTATGTTGTCTTCATGTGTAGCCACCTGGAAGACAAAGTCAGGGATGACTGTTGACGTGTAGCAGACTGTTAGCGTGATGGTCCCTACATTGCTGACCCGGCAGCCACCATACCCGTACTGCTCCGCTGGGTTTTTTCCCAATCGGGTGGTTGAGGAAGAGCTTCTTCACTGGACCTACATTGCAGCCAGTCGAATCACCTTCAATAATAGCCGGGCCACTTCCGTTGATATTTGAGTCATCATCACCTCTAACTGAATCTTCACCAACATCAGCCGGGCCTTCACTATGTGCAAACATTGCCAATAAAAGAAACAGGAGGCTGCCAAATCCTGCAATATTAAAACACCGGAAATTCAGAGTGTTTCAAACTGTTAATAACTCTAAATTAATATGGGACTCAGCACATAAACCAAAAGGCATTCGTTGTGCACACTTAAATATACGAAGTATTCTAACAAAAAGTGATCAGGTTCATCATCTTCTCATTGATTCAAATATTGACTTTCTTTGCCTATCTGAGACATGGCTCCGTGAATCTTCGCCCTCAGCAATACTATCTGTACCTGGTTATAAAATGTTTAGAAAAGACAGACAGGGTTCTAAGGGAGGAGGCGTTATGATTTATGCCAAGGATACTTTTAATTGTAATGAGATACATGTTACAGATGAGAATGGACTAGAATTTCTTGGACTAACTGTTTCTTTGTCACAGCAAATGTCTTTTATTCTTGTAGTTATTTATAGGCCTCCTTCATCAAATGTAGATTTTTATGAAAAGCTGGAAATTTTATTGAAACAACTTGCAAAAGAGGTAATAATAATGGGTGACCTAAATGTTAATTGGGAAGTCAACAAAGTTAGGAAAAATCTGAAAAAGGTTATGGATGACATGGATATGACTCAGGTAATTAATGGCCCTACGAGAATCACAAACTCCACTAGCACTCAGATTGATCTAGCTTTTACTAACAGGCCAGAAAGGATCTTGAAGTCATACAATATGCTCACAGGACTGTCTGATCACAATCTTATAATGGTTACAAGAAAATTAAATAAAAAGCGCTTCAAATCCTTGGCCGCCACTGCATTCTATAGGATACCAAAACAGGAACAACAAAATTTTCAAGATTCAATTCAAGAAGTAAATTGGGATGAATTACTCGTTGGCAAAAATTTAGATGAGGATTGTTCTAAATTTGCCAACAAAATACAACAAATTAATTATACAATTTACACGGATAATTAAACTAAAAGCTAGAAAGAATGGCCTTCCTTGGTTAAACAAATTTATTCTGAAATTGATGAAAGAACGAGATCACTTTTTGAAGTTGTCAGTTAAATCAGGACAAAACAGGCACCAATTTATTTCATTGAGAAATAGGGTAGTGAAAGAAATAAGAAAATCTAAAGCTGACTTTTTTATCACTGTTTTGAATAGTGCAAGGGGAAATTCTAAAATAACCTGGACATATATTAAAAAACTATTGGGTGATTCCCAGAAAAACAAAGCAAAACTAATGCAAATTCAATTGAATGGAAACATCTTGACAGAACCTCAAGTGATGGCTGATGCTTTTAACAACTACTTCATTGAATCTGTGTCAGAAATCTCTGATAAGTTTATAGTAAAACAAAGGAAGGAATACCCTGTATTGTCTGCATCACAGTCTTTTACTATTACAAATATTACTGAGACCAAAGTTATCGATTTAATTCAATCACTCAAACCATCTAAAGCAAAGGATGTTTTTGGAATGGACACGAACATGCTCAAAGATTTAGGTTCAGCTCTCGCCACTCCTATTGCCTCAATCATTAATCTTTCAATTTCATCTGGCCATTTTCCAAAGGCTTGGAAATCTGCTATTGTTACCCCTGTTTTTAAATCCGGTGACTCAACTCTTCTGCATAACTACCGACCAATAAGCATTTTTCCGGCCATTTCCAAAATTGCAGAAAAATGGGTGGCAGAACAGATTGTCCATTATTTAAACAGTAGTTCCCCTTCTCTCCATGCCATGCAGTTTGGTTTCAGATCCAAGCATTCCACTGAAATGGCTACATGCCTCTTCATTGAGAAAATAAAATCTTTTCTTGATAAGGGTGGAGTTGTAGGGGCGGTGTTTTTGGACCTCAGGAAAGCATTCGATACAGTAAATCACTCTGTTCTTCTTACCAAGCTCTTTAAATTTAACTTTTCTCACAATGCTGTGAGCTGGATTGAATCATATCTGCATGATCGAACACAATCTGTATCAGTTAACAACTGCAGATCTGATTCTCTTAGGCTAACTTCTGGAGTCCCTCAGGGATCAATATTAGGCCCCCTTTTATTTAGTCTTTATATTAATGATTTGCCCGCTGTTTGTTCTGAAGCTGAATGCTTAATGTATGCAGACGACACAGTTTTTTTTGTTCATGGTCGCTCCAAAGACACTGTTGCTGCTAAACTTAGTAAAACAATGTCCTGTGTCACAACTTGGTTGCAGGAGTGCTGTCTACAGTTAAATGTTTCTAAAACTGTAGGCATATATTTCACTAAAATAAATAGAGTGTCACCTGACCCTGACATACATGTTAATGGAGGAAAAATACAAATTGTTAGCCAATATAAATATCTTGGGTTAATAATAGATTCACAGCTTTCCTTTAAAGCCCATATTGCTAAATTGTGTAAAAAAATCAAGTTAAATCTTGCAAATTTCCGTGCAATTCGAAATGAAATGTCAACTGAAGCCGCAAAAATATACTTGCATTCAATGATTCTGAGTCACTTCAACTATTGCCTAACTAGCTGGTCCCAGGCGGGTTTGAGTGCAAAAAAAACCATTGGAAGTTTTGTACAAACAAGCACTTAAAGTTATGGATAAAAAACCCAGGCATTATCATCATTGTGCAATTTTAAAAAAATACAGTTTTAAATTGGGATAGTCTTCATACATTTGCAAATTTAAATTTGATTTATAAAGTACTGCATGATTTGGCTCCAGATCCTCTGGCAGAGTTCATCAGCCAAAGAAACAGCTCTGAGCGTGTCACTCGAGGCTCTGTCAGAGGTGACTGTTTCATTCCTTTGCGCAGGAGCACTTTCAGTAAGTCGGCCTGGTCAGTGAGGAGCGCTAGTGAGTGGAACTCAGTACCTGAGGAGGTTAAACTGCTCACAACATTCAAGGCCTTCACAAAAAAATTGAAAATGTGGCTTATAAACACCTACAGCTGCCAACACTAAAAGATAAGTCTGCTGTGATGTTTGATGTTGTGTTTAAATGTACAGTTTGTTATGTATATGTTATTTGTTACATTAGTGCCCTCTTAAATGTCTAACCATGTTTTTTTCTTGTAGATGCATTTTACTGCTTTTTTACATCTTGGCCAGGGGACTACAGATGAAAACTAGCCTTTTGGCTAATTCTGGCTTTTTTAACCATGTGTAATCATGTGTTTTATGAAATTGCATTGTCCCTTTTCAAATAAACTAAACTAAACTAAACTAAACTGACCCAGTTCAACACCGATCTCACTGTGGCAGTGTCGAGCAGGAGCGGTAAGCTGGTGTCGTCCAGTCCTACCTTGCAGAATGCATTCGCCGCACCTCCGGAGCTCACCGTGTGAATGGTAGTCACGGGTGAGTGATTTGAACTGACCAGCAGGCTTGGTGGTGGTGCTGACCAGCAAACCTTGGCAAAGTGGTTGAGTTTGCCATATCGCTGACATCGCTGCCCCCTTGCTGGGCAGGAACGCGCTCTCTCTCGGTGTGTCGGGGAGCCACACTTGCCACATGGGAAGCACCTCGTAGCGTTCCTCTGTCCCGCGGTGTTTACCTTGGCCTCTTCTGCTATGTCACCGGGCCCTTCTGTGATTACCGAGTGTATTAGCAGTGTCTAGCTTGGCTGTTGTTGCACACTTAGCTCTGATGCTAACCTGTCAGTGGCCTCTAGCTGGAATGCTAGCTCAATGGTCTTGGCTAGCGTCATGTCGTCTGGCGCCGTTAGCATCTTCACTCGTAGCCGCAGATTGTTAGTGTGTTCGGCCAACTGGTCCCGCACCATTTCATCCTCCAACAGCCCAAATTTGCACATGATAGCTAGGTAGCGTAGGTCTGTGACAAACTTTTGTGTTGTCCCGCCGGTCTTCTGTCGCCATTGGCGAAACCTAATGTGTCATGCCAACACGTTGTCTGGTGTGGCGAAGTAGCTAGCTAGCAACTGAACTGCCTCAGCAAACGTTTCCATTGGTCCCAGCGTGTAGAACAGATGTTGGCCCTCTATGCCCAGATTGTGAACAAATAGAGCTTGCTTCCGTACCTCGTCTAGCTTGCCCAGGTCCAGCGCTGAGACGTAGGTGGTGCCTACTGGGCCAATTGTTATGTCTGGAAAAACGTGGAATGACCAAGGAAGAGCGGAGTTTGCTGGGAACATAAACTTTATCAAATTATACACAAAAGTTACTGAGTGGTAGTACAGGTCATATGCTGGGAGGCCGAGCTTGCGCAAAAGACCCAGCGCTCTGGCCGTCCCTGGCTTTTATAAGTCGGCGGGATGACGTCACCGGCTGGTCATGTCATCACGCCGGCACTGAACCACAAGTGTGAGTTTTTGAACACCACACACCTGTTGAGTGTTTTGTTGATTGCCTATGTGTCTATATGCAGTGCATCCGGAAAGTATTCATAGCGCTTCACTATTTCCACATTTTGTTATGTTACAGCCTTATTCCAAAAGGGATTAAATTCATTTTTTTTCTTCAAAATTCTACACATAATACCTCATAATGACAACGTGAAAAAAGTTTTTGGGAGATTTTTGCAAATTTATTAAAAATAAAAAACTAAGAAATAACACGTACATAAGTATTCACATCCTTTGCCATGAAGCTTAAAATTGAGCTCAGGTGCATCCTGTTTCCACTGGTCATCCTTGAGATGTTCCTGCAGCTTAACTGGAGTCTGTCTGTGGTAAATTTAGTTGATTGGACATGATTTGGAAAGGCACACACCTGTCTATTTCAGATCCCACAGTTGACAGTGCATGTCAGAGCACAAACCAAGCATGAAGTCAAAGTAATTGTCTGTAGACCTCCAAGACAGGATTGTCTCGAGGCGCAAATCTGGGGAAAGGTACAGAAAAATTTCTGCTGCCTTGAAGGTTTAAATGAGCACAGTGGCCTCCATCATTCATAAATGGAAGAAGTTCAGAACCACCAGGGCTCTTCCTAGAGTTGGCTGGCTGTCTAAACTGAGCGATCGGGGGAGAAGGGCCTTAGTCAGGGAGGTGACCAAGAACCTGATGGTCACTCTGTCAGAGCTCCAGCGTTCCTCTGTGGACAGAGGAGAACCTTCCAGAAGGACAACCATTTCTGCATCAATCCACCAATCAGGCCTGTATGGTAGAGTGGCCAGACAGAAGCCACTCCTTAGTAAAAGGCACATGGCAGCCCACCTGGAGTTTGCCAAAAGGCACCTGAAGGACTCTCAGACCATGAGAAACAAAATTCTCTGCTCTGATGAGACAAAGATTGAACTCTTTGGTGTGAATACCAGGCGTCATGTTTGGAGGAAACCAGGCACCGCTCATAACCACGCCAATGGTGGTGGCAGCATGCTGTGGGGATGTTTTTCAGCGGCAGGAACTGGGAGACTAGTCAGGATAGAGGGAAGGATGAATGCAGCAATGTACAGAGACATCCTGGATGAAAACCTGTTCCAGAGTGCTTTTGACATCAGACTGGGGCGACGGTTCATCTTTCAGCAGGACAACGACCCTAAGCACACAGCCAAGATATCAAAGGAGTGGCTTCATCACAACTCTGTGAATATCCTTGAGTGGCCTAACCAGAGCCTAGACTTGAATCCAACTGAACATCTCTAGAGAGATCTGAAAATGGCTGTGCACCGATGCTTCCCATCCAACCTGATGGAGCTTGAGAGGTGCTGCAAAGAGGAATGGGCCATACTGTCCAAAGATAGGTGTGCCAAGCTTGTGGCATCATATTCAAAAAGACTTGAGGCTGTAATTGCTGCCAAAAATACATCAACAAAGCATTGAGCAAAGGCTGTGAATACTAAACGTACATGTGATTTCTTAGTCTTTTATTTTTAATAAATTAGCAAAAATCTAAAAAAAAAACTTTTTTCACATTGTCATTATGGGCTACTGTGTATAGAATTTTGAGGGAAAAAATTAATGTAATCCCTTTTGGAATAACGCTGTAACATAACAAAATGTGGAAAAAGTGAAGCACTGTAAATACTTTGTGGATGCACTGTATGTCAGCCCCAATCTGTGTTCCTTATGGGCATTGTCTGTCACTGTTTGCGCGAACAACACACTTCTGTTCGTACCCTTTATCCTGCCTGTATCCTGCCAAGTTTTGTGAGTTTTTTGTTACAGCTCCTGAGCTGTTTATTATTTTGTGTTTTTTCCCAGCTGTGCCCATTTGCCCAGCTCTGAATAAATCTAACCATGAACTTTAAGTACTGCATTTCGATCCAGTTTCTACCCACTGTGACAGTTAGCTGACAGTTTAGTGCTTTTGCTTTCTAATGTAAATATACTACCCAAGATGTTGGTGGCCATCAAGCTAATCACAATCTTACTACTGGCTATACTCATGGTTTTACACATTTAAATCCTGTTAGGATCCTCATTTTACATGAATAAGGTCCAAGCATGCTGTATTAGGCAAACATTCAGAGTTGTAGCTTCATCATTTTGAGCCATGAATGGTTTATTTTCATAAATATAAAAAAAATGAAAAGCTACATAAACAAATTCAGTCAGGGCAGTTAGTAATGTAGTGCTAAATAATTTGATTTGTCTTTGCTATTTTGTTCGACACGTTAATGTTTAACCCTGTAAATTAATTTCAAAATAATATGTCTGGCCTTCTTTCTGGCCTTTGTGAATGAATAGATTTGTCCTTTATAATCGCTTGCATCCCACAGGACAATGAATGTTTACAGAATAGTTAAAGCAGTGAGTGGGAACAGTGTGCAGTATAATAATTGTATAATTAAATCAGATTACACAGCCAAGTGTTGTCTTTAGGAGGACTTTTTTTATTTCAGAAATTGTTTATTTATTCCTGTTGTAACTTTTAAAGTCCATATTTTGGGGTGTTATTGCACTGGTCGCGCAGGGTAGTGGCTGCATGAAGGGGATGGATGCCAAGAGAAGAAGTCAGAAGGAGTGGCAGAGAAGTATGTAAGGGTGGTGCAGGACATCAGTGAGTACAGCATGACAGTAGTGAGGTGCTGTAGGAGAGACAGATGGGTTCAAGGTGGGGCTGGGATTGTATCAGGGATCGGCGCTGATCCCCTTATTTGCAGTGGTGATGGGCAGGCTGACAGACGAGGTTGGATAGAAGTCTCTGTGAACTATGATGTTTGTGAAGACATTGGCCCTCATTTACCAAAGTCACACGCACAACTGGAGCACCCGGCATTATTGTTCAAAAACGCACGAGGAAAGTTAATTAATTTCCCTACATTTTGTAGTGCATCATGGCTCATTTCTATGATCTTCTGTTTAACCAATGGAGTTAGCAAAAAATCTGTGAGGGATAACCATCATCAAATATTTCATAATATCTTAGTCAAATAAATATTTTTTAGAACATTAATTTAACATAGTAGCTACTCACCCTGCAATGCAAAGATATGAATATAGCCTACATATAAAAATAACTAACAAAAAAACTCTTTGAAAAACCTTGAGCTCAATCACAACCGTAAAAATATCTCGGAAGTTGAAAGGTTAATTCATTTTTCTCCATTCCATCAAATAATTACAGTTTGGGTTTTTTTTTTATTTTCTGCTTAAATCCATTTTATTTGCCACAGTGACATAAACGTGTAAAGAACATTTATAATTAGTAAAAGCAGTCTTGTTAATCATTAAAACTTTCATCTAAATGTATAAATCAAGCATATCATCTGAAAGGTTGCACTGCTCAATAATCTGATCAAATAATTCTCCTACTCTTGCGCTTAGACAGAGACTTGAAAATTTGCATACGGTACATAATCTCAGACCTGTCGTGAGATTTGAGCATATCCTACAATCACGTCCACATTGAAAAAATACAGATCTGATTTGAAATGATCGTACAACCACTTTTCTGTCTTATGCACGTTTTATAAATGAGGGCCATTGTGATCTGTAGTGAGAGTGGAAAGAAGCCAAGAGAGCATCACAGACGCATATGGTGACAAAGAGGAAGTGTGGTATTCTGTGAGGAAATCAGGAGTGGCAGAGAAGTATGTAAGTGTGATGTATCACATGTATGAGGACAGTGAGACAGCAATGAGGTGTTCCGTAAGAATGACAGATGGATTCAAGTTGGGGTAGGATTACATTAGCTCTGTGCTCTGTGCCCCATGTTGTTTGCCATGGTAATGGACAGGCTGACAGATGAAGTTAGGCAGGAGTCTCTATGGACCATGATGTTTGCAGACAACATTGAGATCTGTAGTGAAAGTAGGGAGTAGGTGGAAGAGAACCTGAAGAGATGGAGGTATGAACTGGCGAGAAAAGGAATGAAGGAGACACAACACGCAATACATGCGTGCAAATGAGAGGGAGGCAGGGGTAACGGCAAAGATGCAGGGACAGTGCAAAGGACAATGCACTGAGAGGTGAAGAAGAGAGTGCAGGCAGGGTGGAGCACATGAAGACAAGTGTCAGGAGTAATTTGTGACAGTAGGACAGCAGTAAGTGAAAGGATTTACAAGACTGTAGTGAAACCTGCTATTGCTAGTGTATGGTTTGGAGATGGTGGCTCTGACAAAAAGACAGGCAGAGCTGAGGTGGCAGAGTTGAAGATGTTAAGATTTTCACTGGGAGTAACTGGGGGGGGGGGCAGGATTAGAAATGAGTTTATCAGAGAGACAGCTCAAATTGAGCATTTTGGAGAAAAAGTAAGAGAGGCAAGGCTGAGATGGTTTGGACGTGCAGAGGAGGGATAGTGGATATACTGGACAAAGGATGTTGAAGATGGAGCAGACAGGCAGGATGAAAAGAGGAAGACCACAGAGAAGATTCATGAATGTAGTGAAGGAGGACATGGAGAGGGTTGGTGTGACAGAAGAAGATGCAATAGGGTGAGATGGAGGCAGATGATCCGCTGAGGTGACCCCTAAAGGGAGCAGCCAGAAGGAGAAGGATGGACTCATTCAGACATGATCACCCTTCTGTAAATCGGATACATTCTGATTTTGCTGACTTCACTACCCTGATCATTTTTTAAAATAGAAAGATTGGCCTGTGTTTTTACCATATATGACTTACTAACATTTACTGTGCGCTTCCCTTTCAACATGCCAATGGCTTGAAATCATGTTGTTGACAAAAAAAGGTGCACTTATGATAGTGTG
Organism: Pholidichthys leucotaenia; assembly: GCA_020510985.1. Taxonomy (NCBI): domain Eukaryota; kingdom Metazoa; phylum Chordata; class Actinopteri; order Cichliformes; family Pholidichthyidae; genus Pholidichthys; species Pholidichthys leucotaenia. The sequence continues at coordinate 132,698,004 of CM035849.1, read as the reverse complement.
CCTCTCATGCATCCTGCCTAGTTTCCCAGAATATGCCCTTAAGGGCAATAACATGTTCATAAAAGCATTTTTTTTATCTCAATGCTGTTTCTAATTTGCAGTAAGATTAAAACATTCTTCTGTAATGCATTTTCCTTATTCCCAATACAGAAGCAAAACCTGTGTGGGAGCAGCACTATGGCGCATAGAGACTCAGATAAAGATAGAACTAAATGTTCAAAAATGTGTTTGCCATTCACTAGAGTCAATACTGGTAATACTTGTTACTACAGGGGCAACAATTCTTTTTAGTTACGGCAAATATTGAACATGTACCACTGCTCCCTCTGTCACTGTCATGGGAATGACTGAGCGAAGCCGTGAGGTACATGAAGATAATGTGACCTTACTCTCAATGACAGAATGCCGTCATTTTAAGACTGATGAGCCTAATATTGTTACATATCTAAAGGGGTTGGCTTACATTCAGAGGTGTTCATGTCATCACAGTTGGTAAGTCTAATAATGCAGATTTTCAGATGAAAATTCAAATATTCCTACTTTTTTTCAAAGTGAAATTTTATAAATGAAAATTAGGTTTTTACTTGATTTTGTAATGCCATCTGCCCTCTCAAAATTTAACCAAAAACATTTTATTGGGACACATACTGTACAGTATTGTTGCTCATGCTCGATTTCCAGTGTGCCTGAGTGTGAATGTGTTCACTGTGATTTGGGTTATCTGCATATCAGACCACCAAAATACCATGCAACCTTTTTTGATGATTTTACAAAGCTGCTGTCTATCATTTGTGTTGACTTTGACTGTGCAGTTATTGCTGGTGATTTTAACATTTACGCTGACAACCCTCAGGACAGAGGGACCAAAGAATTGTGTTGTGCTCTTGATAACTTTGGACTGACTCAGCATGTGAGGGGAAAAAAACACGCAACAGAAGACACAGTCTGGTCTTGGTCGTCTCCAAAGGTCTGAACATCTCTAAGGTTTTAGTGATGGACGTCTCTCTGTTCGACCATTCTTGTGTTTTCATTGAGAGTGCTATTAATGCCAACAGAAATGTCCAGACAGAGGTCATCAAAAAGCAGTACTTCAGTGAAAATACCAGTGAAATATTCATCCAAGCCCCCCCCCCCCGCCCCCCGTCCCTCATCTTCGGTTAATGAGCTTGTGGAAAATTTCAGTGGTAAAATTACACATATTACTGATGCCATCCCTCCCACCAAGGTGAAGATAGTCACTACTGAAAAGAAACCTCCATGGAGAAATGCCACACTGGTAAGAGCTGAAGAAAGAGAGTGGCGAAAAGCTGAATGCAGGTGGCGAAAAACTAAATTACAAGTTCACATTGAAAACTATAATGAGAGATTGAGCATTTATAACAACTTATTTATTACAACCGTGCCTGTAATGACTTTGCCTTTTTGTTTACTGACAAAATTCAGAAAATTAGACAGTCATTGCACCTGTGCCAGCTGTGGGACATGTGCTTCCTCTATGTCCACGTAGAGAACACGTAAACAATATGGCACAATTTTTTTCCCATCAGTCATAAAAACTTGGATGACATCATACACCATCTGAAATCCACTACCTGCTGCTTTGATACCCTCCCAACAGGGTTTTTTTTTAAACGTTTCAAATGGCCTCAGATCTACTGCAGATCATAAATATGTCTCTGCATTCAGGTGTCTTCCCTCAGTGCTTAAAAACATCTGTTATCAAGCTACTTCTAAAAAAAGAGCAACCTAGACACCTCACTCACTCATGAACAGCTATAGGCCCATATCAAACCTTCCCTTTAGTAAAATAATAGAAAAAACTGTTTTTCAACCACTGTACAACTTCCTGACATTAAATAACTGTTTTGATGTTTTCCAGTCAGGTTTTCGGCCACACCCAGTGTTGGGCAAGTTACTAAAAAATAGTAACTAGTTACAGTTACTAGTTACTTCTTTTCAAAAGTAACTGAGTTACTTACCAATTACTGCATGATTAAAGTGACTAGTTACTTGGAAAAGTAACTTTCATGTTACTTTTAAATGCATACTTAAAATCATCTTGCACACATAGCAAGATCATTGAATTAATGGATTACATTATGGGCTTATTAATGTCAGGCTGAAAACCGACTGTTTCAGACAGAGCTTTTAGAACATGTTCAATCTGCTTTATCCTGCCTTGAGAACTCTTATTGTTTAAAAAATTGAAGAAAATCAATATGAAATTGCCAGTAATTTACTCATTTTGGAGTGAAAAATGGGGTTTGTGGCATGAGAGAGAGGGAAAAAGGGTGAGAATCACTCCAAAAGAGTGAGTTGGCAACACTGCATAAAGCTGTCAACATTTCTTACCTATATATTATAGATTTAATTCGATGTGCAGTGATCCAAAGAAAATGTCCATTATCCACAGTCCAAATGTCTGCTGTGACAGAGACATGATCTAGTCCCATAAATTCGTTCTGGAGATCAAAATCCATTTTTGAGTAATCTTTATCCAGGTAGCAAGTAAATGTGTTTTAACTTTGGCTCACAGTCTCAGCTGTCTCATGGAAAATGACTGTTATCACATCTTCATTCTGTCACGACGTATTTGGCAATCAGTCAGTTTAAATCTTTCTGGATCACTAACTGAAAATCCAGCGTGGCTGTTCAGATAGCATAAATCCACTAATAACACGGTGCTAGCATAGCATAGCGCTAGTTTTGAGCTTGCTGCTGTTCAGGCGCTTCTGAAGATTGCAGTCGGTCTCACACGGCCCACCACTATGCTTTTGTCCTTAACCTCGACAAAGGAAAATTAATCTGTCTATTTCCACAAAAACAAAGTAGCTTCATCTTTTCCCAGCAGGAGCAACCTCCATTTGTGGCTGCTAGCTGCAGCAGTGAAGAGGCTCTTTGCAACACGTTGACTGACGGCTGTGTCAGCTACGTTTGGTCAGTTTGTATTTATTTGCGCTAAAAATATCTGTCCATATTAATAGAACAAGTAACGCGAGTAACACATCTGATCAAATTTCAGTAACTGTAAGGCATTACTTAATTTTTAAACAGTAATTTTGTTACACAGCACGTTACTGCAAAAGTAGTGGCGTTACTCCCAACACTGGCCACACCACAGCACTGAGACAGCCCTAGTTAAGGTTCTTAATGACATCCGCTCCAATACAGATCATGACAACATCTCAGTCTTGGTTCTACTGGACCTCAGCACTGCATTCAACACTGTCGACCATAACTGTCATGATTGTGTGGAAAAAAGCTCACGTGCAGGCCACTAACACCAGAGAAGGCACACGACACAGAGGGAAAACGTTAAACACTACTTTATTGAAAAAACAAACACACAGCTGTAGGGAAAAGCGTCGCAAGCCAGAGGTATCACACAGCCTGTGGAGAGAGGGAGATGAGAGCAGATTAGGAATGAGGAAGGAGACTGGGCACAATGAATAACAAGGGTAGGTCTTACTGTGGGCGAGCAGAGAACCCGGCAGAGGAACCCAGCGGAAGGTGGAGGGACCAGCAGGGCAGAGCTGGCAGGAGAGTTGAGAGGCGTGGAGCTGGGGAGTGAGTCTGACCGGAGACGCACCGCAGAGATGGTAGCAACCTGGGGAGAGAGGAGAAAAAGGAGAGTATAGCTGAGTTCCTAAAAATACAAGTTACAACTTGACTTCAGGCAGTATACCCAACGAGCCAGCACCGAAGCTTTCACAAACAGGTCCTTTTATGCGCTGGCACAGAAGAGGCAGCAGGTGCGTCCACTCATGCAGGTGTGCTGATGACCTGCGGAGCCAGGAGTCTGATGGAGAACCTCCCACAGAAAGGGAGGGGGCGCGCTCACCTGATCATCACAGTGGCCCCCCCTCAAGGGGCGCCTCCTGGTGGCCCACCGGACTTGTTGGGATGGGTTCGGTGAAAGGCACAGACCATTCCCCTGTCACGGAAGTAGGAACTAGCGATCCATGACCTCTCTTCTGGCCCATAGCCCTTCCAATGGACCAGGTACTGTAAGCCCCGACCCCGACGGCAAACGTCGAGTGTCCTCTGAATGGTATAGGTGGTTTCGCCATTGAGGATCAGGGGAGGAGGAGGCAGTTTCGGGGGGGACAGACAGGACTGGTGGAGAGGAGCTTGATCTTAGAAACATGGAATGTGGGGTGGATGCGGAGTGTCGGTGGCAGTTCCAGGCAGACCATCATGTCATTGATAATCCTGGAGATGGTAAATGGATCAAGGAAGCAAGGTGACAATTTCCTGGATTCCGTCTTCAGAGGCGCCTGGTCTGCCGACAACCACACGCTCTGGCTGACTGTATACTTGGGAGCCAGGACCCGCCTGCGGTCCGTATATTGGCAATTCCGCTCAGCTGAATGAAGAAGGGCAGCCCAGGTGCCCCTCCAAAGGCGACAACAGTAGCGAGCGTGGGCCCCCACAGATGGTACGGCCACGTCCCTCTCCGCCATAGGTAACGGGAGGGGTATAACCCATGGATGGATGCTTCGAAAGGCGTTAACCCAGTGGCTGAGGACACGGCAGAGTTGTGGGCATGTTCCACCCAGGTCAGATGGGTGCTCCAGGTGGATGGGTTGCGGGAAGCTACGCATCTCAGGGTGGCCTCCAGGGATTGATTCACGCGCTCAGCCTGCTCGTTACTCTGCAGATAGTATCTGGAGGTGAGGCTTACCATAGCGCCCATGGAGCAGCAGGAGGATTTCCAAACTTGTGAGGTGAATTGTGGACCCCGGTCAGACACAATGTCCATGGGGATGCCATTCAGATGGATGATGTGGAGGGCCAAAAGGTTGGCAGTCTCGGAAGCAGAGGGCAACTTAGGGAGGGGCACCAAATGGATGGCCTTTAAGAAGGAGTCAATGATCGTCAGGATAACTGTGTTTCCCTGCAAGGGGGGGGGACCTGTCATAGGCAGTGAGAACGCACCCCTCCCCTCCTGCCGCACCTTCATCAATTCATCACTGCATCTGAGGCAGAGGACACACCTGCGCCTGCTCATCAGCCAGCGTATTTAAGGAGGCTTCCTCCGCGCAGTCAACGCTGGCTCGTCTGGGTAGACTGCCCTAAATTCAGGCAAGCAGGTCATATTTTGCAAAGATTAGGCACACTGTCTAACCTTCGCCTTTTTCTCTCTTTACAGGTTGCTGCCATTGTGCGGGTGTGTCTCAGGACTGTGCGCGCTCTCCTGCCACCTCACCATATCCTCAGCAACGGATCTTCACTCAGTCAGGCACTACTAGCTCATTCCCCCTTACCCTACTGGTTCGTCTATTCCTCGCTGGAGTCCTGCTGGTCCTCTCCCGGAGTCCCGAGTAAGTGGTAATTTGGCTCTTCCATATTCCCTACTCCACTTCTCCGCTGACAGCTCTCGCTTTCTCTCCACAGGTGGATTGATCTTCTGGCGAGTGGCTGTTTATCTAGCTGTGCGCTGTTTTCTATATTTAATAAACTGTTGAACGTCCCCCCTTGTGTGGTTCCGTCCTGTGCTAGTATCGTGCACATGAGCTGTCAGCTTAATCATGACAGAATGAGCCAGCGCGGTGCCTCATCACAGGAGCTGTCAGCTCTGGAGCGCTTGTCAGCGACCGAGCATCAGCTCGCTGTGCTGACGCAACAGGTGTCAGACCTTATTCAGCTTTGGTCTCAGTCGTCTCCCCCAGCTCCGCTTCCTCAGCCTGCTCCCCGCACTAAGGTGCGGTGTGTCACTTCCATTCCCACACCTACCTCATACGCATGAGAGATGGGGAGATGTAAGAGTTTTTTAATCCAGGAACATATGTATTTGGAGCAGGTCGGGGAGGAGTACCCGGGCGATACGGCTAAGATTCAGTTTTTCACGCTGTTACTGAAGGACCGAGCCCTCGACTGGGCACGCTCCATGCTAGACAACCCCGAGGGGCAGCGTTATATGTTCAGCCAATTTGTTGACGCCTTCACTTGCGCGTTCAATCGATCTGAGAGCGAGGGCAATGTAATAAGCGCCTTATGATGCTCCTCCAGGGTACCCGGTCAGCGGTCGAGTACTCGGTGGAGTTCCAAGTTGTTGCTGCAGACTGGGGGTGGAACGAAATTGCCTTGCGCAATGCGTTCCTCCACGGGTTGAATGAACAGCTGCGGGAGGAACTGGCGGTTTATCCTGTCCCAAAGACTCTTGATGATCTGATAGCTCAAGCTCTCGGTTTGGACAACCGGCACCGTGAGCGCACGAGGGAGCGCGAGGCCTCCTCTCACCTGCGCGCCACGTGCGGACCCGCCATGACTGCTGACACTGGTGGAGTCGTCTCTTCGCCTGAGCCGATGGAGCTCTCTTGGCATCTCACCGATGATGAACGAAGGCAAAGGGCCGGCGCATGTCCGCACTGTGGTTCGCTGAACCATGGCCTGGATAAATGCCGCCAGCGGCCAATAGACACAGCCCATCAGTAACCATGGGGGGTCTGGCGGGCGGGACTAAAAACACTCCCCCCCGGTAATTTGTCTACCTCAGCCCTCGTGCAGCTGCCGGGGGTCGAGAGGAGGGTTAAGGCGCTGGTTGACTCGGGGTCGGAGGGTAATTCCGTGTCTGCTGAATTTGTTAAGCAGGTGGGTATTCCCACACGTAAATTACCCCTTGATCAGAGAATCACAACCATATCTGACCAGGAGGTCACGGTAGTCACACGTAGCATGGTGCCGGTCTCCATCCTCCTTTCCGGGAACAATCGGGAGGAACTAACTTTCTTAGTTCTCCCTTTTTCTTCTTTTCCGGTGGTCCTTGGGTATCCATGGCTCCGGAGGCATAACCCTATGATAAATCGGGTCCAAAACACCATCTCCTCCTGGAGCCCCTTTTGCATGGCCCACTGTATGCACTCAGTGGAGTGCTCCCCCTCTCTGTCCATCTCCCTCTCCCCGGTCGAGCTGCCAGACCTCAGTCTCGTTCCCCAGGCTTATCACAATCTTAGAGAGGTCTTTAGCAAGTCTAGAGCGTTGTCGCTGCCGCCTCACTGCTCTTATGACTGTGCCATAGACCTCATCCCGGGGGTGAGGCTGCCATCCAGCTGGCTGTACAGCATTTCTGGGCTGGAGAGGGAAGCGATGGAGAGGTATATAAAGGAGTCCCTGAACGTTGGCCTAATTTGGCCATCTTCAGCTCCTCTCGGAGCCGGGTCCTTCTTCATTGGAAAGAAGGATGGCTCGCTGCGCCTGTGCATTGACTACTGGGAGCTTAACGCAATTACCATTAAGGACAAGTACCCTCTACCCTTAATTAATTCAGCGTTCGAGCTCCTTCAGCACTCACGGGTGTTCACCAAATTGGATCTCAGGAACGTGTATCATTTGGTCCGCATTCACGAGGGCGATGAGTGGGAGACAGCATTTAAGACACATCAGGGGCAGTTTGAGTATCTGGTGATGCCCTTTGGGCTCACTAACGCCCCCGCCGTCTTCCAGCGGTTAATTAATGATGTCCTCCACGATATACTATATCAATTTGTGTCTGTGTATTTGGATGACATTTTAATTTTCTCCCGCTCACCAGAAGAACATGAAGCCCATGTAAGGGCTGTTCTACAATGGCTGCTGGAGAACCGGCTCTACGTCAAAGCTGAGAAGTGTGAATTTTCAACACCATCCACCACCTTCTTGGGCTTCATAGTAGCCGAAGGGAGACTGATTGCCAACCCGGCCAAGGTGAAGGCAGTGCTGGATTGGTCAACTCCCCACTCCCGTAGGGAGCTCCAGCGCTTCCTCGGGTTTGCGAACTTTTATCGCCGGTTCATAAGGAACTATAGTGGGGTGGCACTGCCTTTGACTCAGCTGACCTCCATTAAGGTCCCCTTTCACTGGACCGAGGCAGCAGAACAGGCATTTAACAAATTAAAATGCCTGTTCACAGACACACCCATCTTGGCACAGGTCGACACGCCGCTCCAGTTCGTCCTCGAGGTGGACGCATCTGACACGGGGGTTGGCGCTGTGCTGTCACAGCACATGTCTTCGGATCAGAAGCTCCACCCGTGTGCATTTTTCTCTCGTTGGCTTTCGCCGGCCGAGAGAAATTATGACGTGGGGGACAGAGAGCTGCTGGCCATTAAGTTGGCACTGGAGGAGTGGAGACATTGGTTGGAGGGTGCCATTCACCCTATCATCGTGTGGACCGACACACAAGAATCCAGGCAGGCTCGCTGGTCTTTATTCTTCCAGCGGTTTAATTTCACTATCACTTACTGGCCTGGAGCCCAGAATATCAAACCGGATGCGCTATCACACCAGTTTGATTCCAGGGAGGTAGACTGCCCCCCCCAAAAAAAAAAAACCCATCATCCCGCCTTTGTGCGTCCTTGGTGCCCTTACTTGGGACATCAAGCAGAGGGTCCGGCAGGCCCAGTCCCGGGAGCCCACGCCAGTATGGTGCCTCCGGAATCAGCTCTACGTCCTGGCCACCCTCCACAGTGACATTCTCCAGTGGGCCCATACCAGCCATTTTGGCTGCCATCCTGGCATTGCCCGCACTGTGAACTTCGTCCGGCGGGCATTCTGGTGGCCCACGGTGTGGCAGGATGCACGGAATTACGTCAGGGCTTGCCAGACCTGTATCAGGGGGAAATCTGACTCCTCTCCCACCTCGGGACTCCTCCACCCCCTTCCCACCCCGGGTCGTCCCTGGTCTCATATCGCTGTGGACTTTGTGACCGGACTCCCCCCCCTCTCGTGGGAAGACTGTTATTCTTACTATCGTGGATCGCTTCTCCAAGGCGGTGCATTTGGTGGCCCTCCCGAAGCTCCCCTCTGCCTTGGAGATGGCGGTCCTATTGACAGACCACGGGATCAAGGTCCACGGCATCCCCATTGACATTGTGTCTGACCGGGGTCCACAGTTTACGTTCCAGGTCTGGAGGGCCTTTTGTCGGACACTGGGCAAGACAGTGAGTCTCTCTTCCGGGAACCATCCTCAGAGCAACGGGCAGGCGGAGCACGCCAATCAGTCCTTGGAGGCCACCCTGTAGTGCGTAGCAGCCGAAAACGCAGCTTCATGGAGCACACAACTGACCTGGGTGGAGTATTCCCTCAACTCGACTGTTTCCACAGCCACCGGACTCACCCCCTTCGAGGTGTCCCTGGGCTACACCCTGCCGCTTCTTCCCATGACCGAGAGGGAGGTGGCGGTTCCGTCCGTAGAGGCCTATGCCCGTCGCTGCAGACGTGTCTGGAGGTCTACCCAGGCTGCCCTGGCACGCACCACGGAACGCACCCAGGCCACCGCTGACAGGAAGCGGGTCCCTGCCCCTAAGTACACCATGGGACAGCAAGTCTGGCTGGCGGCGAGTCAGATTCCACTGAAGGAGAAATCCAAGAAGTTGTCCCCCCGCTTTCTGGGTCCATTTCCCATCTCCCGGATCATCAATGACGCGTTGGTTCAGCTGAAACTTCCATCTACTCTACAGGTGAAGCCCACTTTCCATGTTTCCCGCATTAAACCCCTCTCGGTCAGTCCTCTCCCCCTCCCCGAAGCCGCCTCCTCCTCCCTGGATCATCAACGGCCACCCCACCTACACGGTCCACTGAATTCTGGACGTTCGCTGTAGGGGCCGGGGGTTGCAGTACCTGGTGGACTGGGAGGGCTACGGCCCAGAGGAACGATCTTGGACCCCCTCGTTGTGGGTTCTGGACGAGGAGATGCTCTGGGCCTTCCACCTGGAGAACCCTCCTGGACCGCCAGGAGGCACTCCTAGATGGGGGGGGGGGCCCTATCATGGGCAGCGAGAGCACGCCCCTCCCCTCCTGCCGCACCTTCGTCAGTTCATCACTGCACCTGAGGCAGAGGACACACCTGCTCCCGCTCATCAGCCAGCGTATTTAAGGAGGCTTCCTCCACACAGTCAACACTGACTCGTCTGGGTATACTGCCCTAAATTCAGGCAAGCAGGTTGTATTTTGCAAAGATTAGGCACACTGTCTAACCTTCGCCTTTTTCTGTCCTTACAGGTTGCTGCCATCGTGCTGGTGTGTCTCAGGACTGCGCGTGCTCTCCTGCCACCTCACCATATCCTCAGCAACGGATCTTCACCCGGTCAGGCACTACTAGCTCATTCCCCCATACCCTACTGGTTCGTCTGTTCCTCACTGGAGTCCTGCCGGTCCTCTCCCGGAGTCCCGAGTAAGTGGTAATTTGGCTCTTCCATATTCCCTACTCCACTTCTCCTCTGACAGCTCTTGCTTTCTCTCCACAGGTGGATTGATCTTCTGGCGAGTGGCTGTTTATCTAGCTGTGCGCTGTTTTCTATATTTAATAAACTGTTGAACGTTCCCCCTTGTGTGGTTCCGTCCTGTGCTAGCATCATGCACGTGAGCTGTCAGCTTAATCATGACAAGACCTGTGACAAGTCCAATGCAACATGCGACCAAGGGCAGCTGGGAACCGGCAGGGGATGCAGGAGACCAGCAGGAGGTGAAGAGTCTGATTTGTTTCTGACGCACTCTTAACAGGCTTTGACATAGTCCTAGATGTCCATCCACAGTGTATACCACCAGAACACTTGGGGAATCAGATTGATAGTTCGGGAAATTTCCAAATGGCAGGAAAAATGGCTGGTGTGCCCCCATCGGATGACATCGCTGCGGAGGCCAGCCGGTACAAACAGGTGATCGTCGGGACCCCCCTCGGGTTTATGTTCAGTAGACTGGGCCTGCCAGACCCTCTGCTCAATCTCCCACATCAGAGCACCCAGAATACAGGAGGAGGGCACAATGGGTTCAGGGGGGAGGAGGAGGGTGATTGGTCGGGGGCAAACTGGCAGGAGAGAGCGTCCGGCTTGATGTTTCGAAACCCGGTCAGGTAGGTGATGAGATTAAATCTAAGGAAGAATAGGGTACAGCGGGCCTGCCTACCATTTAGCCTGTGAGCAGACCTAAGATACTCTAAAGTTTTGTGGTCGGTCCACACTATGATGGGATGGACGGCTCTGTCCAGCCAGTGCCTCCACTCCTCGAGGGCCAATTTAATGTCCAGAAGCTCTCAGTCCATTACACTGTAGTTCCCCTCGGCCGGCGTGACCTGCCGAGAGAAATACGTGCATGGGTGGAGCTTCTGATCGAAGGCTGAGCGCTGCGAGGGGACAGCGGCCACCCCCAAATCAGAGGCATCCACCTCCACTATGAACTGGAGCTGAGTGTTGACCTGGGCCAAGACGGGCGTGTTGGAAAACAGGGCTTTCAATTTGGAGAAAGCCCGCTCCACAGCTTCAGACCAGGTGAAAGGCACCTTGACTGAGGTCAGCTGGGTGAGGGGCTATGCAACCCCACTATAATTCCTGATGAACCGGCGGTAAAAATTTGCAAAACCCAAGAAGCATTGAAGCTCCTTGCGGGACTGTGGGGTAAGCCAATCAATCACAGCCTTCACCTTGGCCAGGTCGGCCCCCGGTTCCCCTTCAGCAACAATAAACCCCAGTAAGGAAGTGGAGCGGGTGGGAAAACTCACACTTTTCGGCCTTCACAAAGACTTGGTTTTCCAGGAGCCGCTGTAACACGCCCCGAACGTGTACTGCGTGCTCCTCCGGAGTGCGGGAAAAAATCAAAATGTCGTCGAGATAGACAAAAACGAAATGGTTAACCATATCGCGGAGGCCGTCATTAATCATGCACTGGAAGACGGCTGGGGCATTAGTGAGCCTGAACGGCATCACTAGATATTCAAAGTGCCCCAGGTGTGTTTTGAAGGCCTTCTTCCACTCATCCCCTTCGCGTATGCGGACCAGATGGTACGCATTGCACAAGTCCAGCTTGGAAAACACCCGCGTGCGCTGAAGGAGCTCAAACGTGGAATTAATCAGAGGCAGAGAGTATTTATCCTTAACAGTAATAGCGTTTAGCTCACGGTAATCAATGCACAGGCACAGAGATCCGTCCTTCTTCCCGACAAAAAAGAACCCTGCCCGAAGAGGAGCCAAAGAAGGCCGAATGAGGCCGGTGTTCAGTGAGTCCTTGATTTAGCTTTTCATCGCCTCCCTTTCTGGCCCAGAAAGGCTATAGAGCCGGCTGGAAGGTAACCGGGAGGAGGTTGATAGCACAGTTGTAAGTGCGGTCAGGTAGCAAAGATAGTGGTCTTGCTAAAAAACAACGAACACGTGGCCGAACAGAGGCAGGATGCTAAGCAAAAGGGGCTACAGGAAAAATAGAATTTTGTGCCCAACTGATTATAGGGTTGTGCTTCTGGAGCCACGGGTAACCCAGGACCACCGGCAAGGATGAGCTAGGGAGAATAAAGAACAACAAAGTCTCCCGGTGGTTCCCGGAAAGAAGGACGGAGATCGGCACCGTGTGTTCAGTGATGGAAGCAAGATTACTGCCAGACAATGCCGCAACATTTAATGAAGCCAGTAATTTAGCAGTGGGGATGCCTACCTCCCGCACAAGCCGTGCAGAAATGAAATTATGTTCTGCCCCTGAATCAATTAGTACAGAAACCTTCCTCTCAACCCCCAGTAACTGGATGAGAGCCGGGATAGAAAAGTTACCGGGGGGATTATTAGAATTCCCGCCCACAAGACCCCCCACGGTTACTGACGGGCCACGTCTTTTTGGCTTTAGATGGCAGTTAAACAGTTTCTGCTCCAATGAGCCACAGTACATACATGCATCGCTGGCACTCTTACAGAGTCAAACGGACTCGGCTGAGCACCATTGCTTCGGAGGAAGAGTCCAGTTCGCCCACGCCAGTAGCCGAGGGAGGTGTGCGTGAAGCAGGTGGGCCAGAGGAAGTCCTCCACTCCTTCGCACACGCACGGTACCGGTTGTCCAAGCTGACGGCCTGATCGATAAGCTCATCCAGAGAGGAGGGGACCGCATGAACCCCCAGGTCATTGCGGAGGTTGGTGTTTAGAACCTGGAAGAAGGTGCTGCGTAAGACAATGTCATTCTATCCAGAGTCTGCCATGACGACCCGAAACTCCACACAGAAGTCGGCTGCAGACTGGCTCCCCTGGTGAAGAGACATAAGACAACTCATGATGTTACCCTCACTCTCCGAACGGTCGAAAGCCCGTGAAAACTGGCTAACAAATTGATCAAAGGTGTAATTCGGGCCTTCGGTGCTATCTAGAATGGCCTGAGCCCAACTGAGGGCCCAGTCTCGCAGCAGGAGGGTCATAAAGTGAATTTTGGAAGTGTCGTCCGGGTACTCCCCGTTCACCTGCCCCAGATAAAGCCGAACATGGAGCAAAAACCCCTTGCATTTCCCCACCTCCCCCGCGTATGGGGCCGGTGAAGGAACGTAAGTGGTACAGCGGATGGTGGTTGCTACTAGGATGGCAGGTGGGGAGGAAGGGCCCGGACGAGACATATGGCAGAGATGGTCGGTAACCATGGTCAGCCGTTGAGTGATTGTTTGCAGCTGCTCTGTGAGCACAGACACCTGCCACTCTGTAACGTCTAAACGGTAGAAGGCGGAGTGCTCCGCTGATGCAGTGCCTGCTGAGCTTAAGTATTGGCTGGCTCATTCTGTCATGACTGCGTGGAAAAAAGCTCACGTACAGGCTACTAACACCAGAGAAGGCATACAACAGAGGGAAAATGTTAAACACTACTTTATTGAAAAAACAAACACACAGCTGTAGGGAAAAGCACCGCACACCAGAAGTATAACACAGCTTGTGGAGAGAGGGAGACGAGAGCAGATTAGGAATGAGGAAGGAGGCTGGGCACAATGAATAACAAGGGCAGGTCTCACTGTGGGCGAGCAGAGAACCCGGCAGAGGAACCCAGTGGAAGGTGGAGGGACCGGCAGGGCAGAGCTGGCAGGAGAGTTGAGAGGCGTGGAGCTGGGGAGTGAGTCTGACCGGGTGGAGAGGGCCGTCTGGAACAGAGATGATGACGATGCAACAGGTGAATGTGCTGTAACCCCAGAGACGCACCGCGGAGATGGCAGCAACCTGGGGAGAGAGGGGGAAAAGGAGAGTTTAGCTGAGTTCCTAATAATACATGTTACAACTTGACCTCAGGTAGTATACCCAATGAGCCAGCACCGAAGCGTTCACGAACAGGTTCTTTTATGCGCTGGCATAAAAGGCCAAGAGGCAGCAGGTGCATCCACTCACACAGGTGCGCTGATGACCTGCGGAGCCAGGAGTCTGATGGAGAACCTCCCACAGAAAGGGAAGGGGTGTGCGCTCACCCGATCATCACAATAACATCTTACAAGACTGGCTGAAAAACTGGGATTGACTTTCTGGTAAAGCACTTAGCTGGTTTGAGTCCTATTTAAAGGACAGGGACTATTTTGTTTCTATGGGTAATTACAAATCCGAGAGAACAAAAATAACCTGTGGAGTTCCCCAAGGCTCCATTTTGGGACCTTTGCTTTTTAACATCTATATGCTCCCACTAGATCAAATTATGAAAAAACAACAAAATCTATTACCATAATTATGCAGATGATACACAAATCTACCTAACCATCTCACCAGGAGACTATGGTCCAATTAAAACCCTGGCCAAATGCATTGGTCAAATTAAAGAGTGGACGTGCCAGAATTTTCTTCAGTTAAATAAAGACAAAACTGAAGTAATTGTTTTTGAAGCCAAAGAAGAAAGACTTAAAATTGGTTTAAATCACTGATGCTAAAAACCAACAGCCAAGCCAGAAATCTGGGTGTGGTTCTGGACTCAGACCTGAATTTTAACAGCCACATTAAGACAGTAGTAAAGTCAGCCTATTATCACTTAAAGGACATAGCGAGTAGTGTCTCAGCAGGATGTAGAAAAACTTGTCCATGCATTTATCTTCAGTACTGGACTATTGTAACGCTGTCCTCACAGGTCTCCCTAAAAAGTCCATCAGACAGCTGCAGTTAGTTCAGAACGCTGCTGCCCAAGTCCTCACTAAAACCAAGAAAGTTGATCATATAACTCCAGTTCTCAGATCTTTACACTGGCTTCCTGTCTGTCAAAGAATAGATTTCAAAATACTCCTGTTGGTTTATAAAGCTCTGTATGGTTTAGGGCCAAAATACATTTCAGATCTGCCTTTCCATTATGAACTACCTTGAGCCCTCAGGTTCACCAGGGTCATGCCTACTATCTGTGCCCAGAGTTAGAAGCAAATATGGTGAGCCAGCATTTAGTTTTTATGCTCCTCACATGTGGAACCAACTCCCAGAAAGCATCAGGGCTGCTGAAACTCTCAGCCAGCTGCTTTAAATTGAGGTTAAAAAAACTCTCCTATTTGCTGCTGCCTTTCAGTAGAACAATTGTTAATCTCCTACAATGCACTGTAAATTTTATTTCTTGCACTTTATCCGTCTTATTCTATTTTAGCTTGTTTCTGTTAGTCTTTAATTTATGTTTTAGTTTGCTTTTAAATTCTTATGGGGGGCTGAAAAGTTCTTAGTGGTCAAATTTGACCAAATGTGGTTTATTTTTCAACCGCAGGGAGCCAAGTGCTGCAACACCAATGGAAGAAGTGTGTGGTCGAAGGGGAAACTATGTTGAAATAAACCACATTAGGTCAAATTTGACCATGATGAACTTTTCAGCCCCCCTCGTATGTACAGTATTTCTTTTGCAACTTGCTGTAATGCTTTAATGTTTCTTGTAAAGCACTTTGAATTGTCTTGTACATGAAATGTAGTATACAAATAAACTTGCCTAGCTTTGCCTTGCCTGTAAATAAATTCACTTGCTCTCCAATTTCTGTTTAAAAATACATTATTACATTAATTTTGCAATTAATGGCAGTTATATTTGTGACATTTCTTGCATAGTTATTGCTCTGGTGCTCTTATAAATAAAAGGGAATAAAAGGAAATTCCATCCATCCATTTTCTACCGCTTTTCTGGAGGTCCGGGTCGCGGAGGCAGCAGTTCAAGCAGAGAAGCCCAGACTTCCCCCTCCCCAGCCACCTGCTCCAGCTCTTCCGAAAGGATACCAAGGTATTCCCAGACCAGCTGGGAGACATAGTCTCTCCACCGAGTCCTGGGTCTGCCCCAGGGTCTCCTCCCAGAGGGACGTGCCCGAAACACCTCAAGTGGGAGGCGTCCAAGAGGCATCCTGATCAGATGCCCATACCACCTCAATTGGCTCCTTTCAATGTGGAGAAGCAGCGGTTCTACTCTGAGCCTCTCCTGGATGACTGAGCTCCTCACCCTATCTCTGAGGGTGAGTCCAGCAATCCTATGAAGAAAGCTCGTTTCAGCTGCTTGTATCCATGATCTCAGTCTTTTGGTCATTACCCAAAGCTCGTGACCATAGGTGAGGGTAGGAACGTAGATTGACCGGTAAATCGACAGCTTTGCCTTAGAGCTTAGCTCCCTCTTCACCACAACAGACCAGTACAACGTCTGCATCATTGCAGATGCTGCTCCAAGCCGTCTGTCAATCTCTTGCTTCATTCTCCCCTCACTCGTGAATAAGACCCCAAGATACTTAAACTCCTCCACTTGGGGCAGAAGCCTGTCCCCAACCTGGAGAGGACAATCCACCTTTTTCCAGCTGAGGACCATGGACTCGGACTTGGAGGTACTGATTCTCATCCCAGCCGCTTTACACTCAGCCGCAAACCATCCCAGTAAGACCTGCTGGATGAAGCCAGCAAGACAACATCATCTGCAAACAACAGAGATGAGATCCTGTGGTCACCAAGCGTGACACCCTCCATTCCCTGGCTGCGCCTTGAAATCCTGTCCATAAAAATTATGAACATGATCGGTGACAAAGGGCAGCCCTGGCGGAGTCCAACTCTCACTGGGAATGAGTCCGACTGAGTGTTGGCAATACGAACAAAACTCTCACAACGGTCGTACAAAGACCGAATAGCTCATAACAACAAGCCCAATACCCCATACTCCCGAAGCACCCCCCCACAAAAAACCATGCGGGACACGGTCGAATGCCGTCTCCATGTCCAGAAAACACATGTAAACTGGTTGGGCAAACTCCCACGAACCCTCGAGGATTCTCGAGAGGGTAAAGAGCTGGTCCGATGTGCCACGGCCAGGACGAAAACCACATTGCTCCTCCTGAATTCGAGGTTCAACCAACGGCCGGACTCTCCTCTCCAGTACCCTGGCATAGACCTTCCAAGGGAGGCTGAGGAGTGTGATCCCTCTAAAGTTGGAACACACCCTCCATTCCCCTTTTTTGAAGAGAGGAGCCACCACCCCAGTTTGCCATGCCAAAGGCACTGCCCCCAACCTCCATGCAATGTTGCAGAGGCGTGTCAACCATGATAGCCCTACAGCATCCAGGGCCTTGCGGTACTCAGGACGACTCTCGTCCACCCCCGGAGCCTGGCCACCAAAGAGATTTTTAACCACCTTGGCGACCTCAGCCCCTGTGATAGGCGAGTATCCCCCCCCATCCACAAGCCCCGCTTCCTCTGTGGAAGGCATGTCAGTGGGATTGAGGAGATCCTCGAAGTATTCCTTCCACCGCCCAACGATATCCCCAGTCGAAGTCAACAGTTCCCCATCTGCACCATACACAGTGGGGACAGAGAGCTGCTTTCCCCTCCTGAGCCGCCGGACAGTTTGCCAGAATCTCTTTGAGGCCGACTGAAAGTTTTGTTCCATGGTCTCACCAAACTCCTCCCACACCCGAGTTTTTGCTTCAGGAAAAGGAAAGTTGATAAATAAAAAATAATTTATATTTAATAAAAAATAATTTTAAAAATGCAAAAACAAGTTATAACACAAGATTAAAATAATTTTAAAATATCAGACTTACCTTTGAAAAGCAGTTGAAACTCAACAGAAAGCCTCCTTAAATAAAAAAGTTTTCAGCTGCTTTTTAAAAGACTCCACAGAAAAAGTATCTGGAGTGAGAGTCTACTCCAAACAGCACCATGCATCGCCCTCCCTGTGTGCAGAGATGTATCTCTGTGGAATATGAAGACCCAAAAATACTTTATTACATGAAAGAGATGTCAACAGTTTTACTTTTGGACATGATTTGAGGTTGAATAAGGTGAAAAAATTTGAAATATATGGGATTGTGATACTCGATTATGGCAATATCGTGATTGTCATTGAATCATGATAGGATAGAATCATGACCAAAGAATCGCGATCCGAATCAAATCATGAGGTCCCTCGTGATTCCCACCCCTACTTGCCAGATGGTGTCTTCATCAGTGGTGCACTCTGCTCACCCGGTAATGGATGCCATTCCCACCGATGTCTGACCACACTTGACCTGTCGATGCCAGTACTTGACTACGTCACACGATGGGGCATCCTCCCCATAAGGCTCCATTATCACACCTTACTCCACCTTAGCATCTGTAAAAGAGAAAGTCTTTGGAGTTCAGAGCTGCAAATTACCACATGACCTATAGAGATATATGTTAATATACATGTGCAATTTCAGCCTCCTACAATAACTGAAGTGGGTCAGGGAAAATATTTCATGAGCCGCCCTCCTAGATGACTTACAGTAATTTGGTACAGAACTCGGGGCTGAGCATTTCTTGCTGTTTTGAAGCCTAATGAATGAAGTGTGGAAATACATACAGCACATTCATAGCTGTCACAATCAAAAGTTGAATGTGTCACAAATAACCTGGTTTATAGTTCTGTAGGAGTCGTAATACAAGCCATAATGTATAAAATTATCTTGGGTTTAATTTGATATGATGTATATCTAGTGATTGAGGATGTGAACTCATCAGGAAAGGACCTTGATGCATAAAATATGGTGTTACCCTGACAATAAATATTCTTCAGTCTTGGTGTCGTGAACTGGCATTAGTTTGGTCAACTTTGTTTTTGTATAAATGAGGGGAAAAATGCACTAAACAAAAATTGTGGCATGGGGGCAGGAAATGTTATACTATGCTAAATATTCAAAGCACAAAAACAAAAGTGGATGAAAGCAGAAAACAATGTAAAAAAAAAACAAAACTATGCTAAACTAAAAACACAAACCAGAATGGGATTGCAACAGATGACAGATGATTTATTTATCTCTGCTGTCTCAATCCTCCACCATGTTTACACATTTGATTCAGATTTGCTGGATCCTCAGAAACAATGATATTACCTTCTTGTTGTGAAATGGTGATCAGATCAGCGCTCTCAGTGTTGTGTGATGTGATAATAATGTTGTAAGTTACTTAATAAATGAATAATACATTTATCTGCTATACTGCTACTACTGAAGGGCCTACACACATCTTTAATGATGAGAATGATAGTCAGGAGAGCTTCTAAGTTTGGAAAGCGTTGTTTCCAAAAATGGTTACTTGAACTGATTCTGTCATAACTTTAGAAAACCTTTGTTTTAATTACTTGAAATGTTAGTCTGAGTGGGAACAAATGAAAGCCTATGAATGTTTTGACTAGGATTTTGATGGGGGGTTTTTTTGTGGTACAGTGAAGATGACATGTTTATTTATCATTATAAACAAAGGTAGCATGCAACTCTTTATTTTCTGCTTCACCTTTCTCTAATGTTTCTCTTGATTGTTCTCCTAGGTAGGCTGGTGGGAGAACGGCGTGCTTAGGCTCCGCTACCCGGCCTGGTCCCGCTATGGGCCATTCCTTAAACCACCTGATGATGCCCAGCACCTGCGTGTTGTCACTCTGGAGGAAAGGCCATTTGTCATTGTGGAGCTTGCAGACCCCGCCTCTGGAACCTGCATCCGTGACTCGGTTCCCTGCAGACGCCCCCAAAATGCCAGGTTTGAAAGCTTTGAGCAAACGAGAAATCATCATAGAATGAATTCAATTTTGGATTGTGTTTTATTATGTATGCAGTGTTATTACCCTTCTCTGTGCAATATTAAAAATGTGATTTCCATAGTGGCGGTACTTAGTGGGGGGAAATAATATTAGGAAAAATGTAGTGGAAAAAAATAGAGTAGCGTCTCTATTTACCAGTGTTGTGAATGGAGTTCCTAAGCTCTCATGATGCCATGCAGTTGAGGTGACATCAGTCAACTATCAAAACTGTGGTCTCTCCACTTCCCTGACGGCAATCAATAGGAGACTGCTCTCCAGAGGATCAGGGGAATGACTCGGGGGTCTAGAATCAGATATGACCAGTGGAGCTTTATGGTTCATCAGCTTCTGAAGGGATGACAGCACCTATCCTGCACAGGTCGATCAAACCTGTCACCAAGGGTCTCCTCTCCTCTTTCCCCCCCCCCCCCTCCTTCACAGTGCAACCCACGAGGGTGTGGCTCCAGTGAAGCAGTGTTGCAAGGGCTTCTGCATCGACATCCTCAAGAGGTTGGCCAAAATTGTCGGCTTCACCTACGACCTGTACTTGGTGACCAATGGGAAACACGGGAAGAAGATTGATGGGGTTTGGAACGGCATGATTGGAGAGGCA
Source organism: Pholidichthys leucotaenia (assembly GCA_020510985.1). Classification (NCBI taxonomy): domain Eukaryota; kingdom Metazoa; phylum Chordata; class Actinopteri; order Cichliformes; family Pholidichthyidae; genus Pholidichthys; species Pholidichthys leucotaenia. The sequence continues at coordinate 132,677,681 of CM035849.1, read as the reverse complement.
AGTCTTTGTTTATCTCTGTGTGTGTGTGAGTGCGAGTGAGCCTGCCGTTCTGCCTGTCTGCATTTGTGAGCAATGCATTCGCAATGCCCATCCCGTGCCACTTGTGTGTGGGACTATGAGTGTTGTTGTGCCGCTGCATATTTCCTGTTGCATGTTCAGTGAAAGCGTCGCATAGCAGCATTCCTCGGTGTGCGATCCGCCGTCCTGGGTGACCAGTTAAACGCTAAGTGTCACATCAATTGCTGTGAGAGTTGTGGCCACTTAACCACTGCTAGCAATCAGACAGCTGTCATTTATTACACACGCGCATGCAAATGGAGGCACAGTGCCTTTCAGGACCAAAAGCGCATGGTTAAACAAATTAAAAGGACAAGCATAATGTCTGTAACACATGCAGTGAACTCACTCTTCTACCAACACTTCTCGGCCTGACACTGTGTTTATCTGTAGAGACGCATGCTCGCTCACACGCAGATAGAAGCACGTGCACTCACTGTCAGACACCCCCCTGGCTAGTAGTCCTTGATATTTTCTTGGCAATATGGTTCATGATCCCCCATCAAGTAAAGACACAGAGATGCTGGCGGGGTGGGGGGGGGGAGCAACAAAAAAAAAACAGGAAGCGACTAACAGGAAGGCATGCACACATCGTCTCACACACACATACAGAGATCGATACCAGAGCTGCTGTCTCACTGAAACGTCCCGCTGTTTCTATCTTTGTCCCAGAGGGAACTTGCCAAACGCCAGTTGTCACAGGTTCCAAAACAGTTCCACCATGCTCTCTTGCTCCATCACTTATAACCTGAGCCAGGGCTAGAGCTGTCTGTCGAATCTATTTTCACATGCAAAAGAGCAAGCAAATTTTGTTTTCTCAAACTAATGTCAGTCTTTTGATCAGATGTTCCAAAGCCTGTCATTCTTTGATCAGGTAATCCAGAGACCTGGCTAAGTTGAGAGGATGGTGCTTTGCTTCCCACTTCACTTCATTTTTCTGCTGATTTGCTCTGAAGAGCGGATGTGCCATGTCTAATGTAGATTAACATTTCACTCGTACAATCAGCAGACACAGCAGTTTTCGGGTTTTGCTAGATGGTGGCAGGGAAAAGAACGGCCTAGGCTCATTTTGTATGCTAAAGGGATGCTGAAGAGACACATGTTCTGTATTTGTACTGATCCAAATTCACAGCATATCTTAAGCAGGCACATTGATGGAAGTACAAAGGGTCAAGGTGCAGATTTGTCAGGATCTCACCTAGAATGAAACCCCTGTGGACTGTGAAAGATCAGCTTTGTCTGTCTGTGACAGCTGCAGGAATTACCCGTGATCTTTCTTAATCACCATTCCTGTCCCCTTTAGGTGGTGTACAAGCGAGCAGATATGGCCATCGGCTCCCTCACTATCAATGAGGAGAGGTCTGAGGTTGTGGATTTTTCTGTCCCCTTTGTGGAGACCGGGATCAGTGTCATGGTCTCCCGCAGCAATGGAACCGTATCGCCATCCGCTTTCTTAGGTAAGAGGCTGTGTTTATGGAAGGCATCGAGCGGATGCACACAATCAGAATTGAATCTAATTGTAAAGTGCCAAGTTTGCATAAAGTGCTCGGGTCTTGCTGGTCTTTACATTGAGATTAGCTGTTTTTTTTTCCTTAGCTTCATGTCTTCTTAACTTTTACTTTCACTAAGTCAGCAGAGTGGAGGCTCCGGTGGGAGAGCAGTGTTATTGGCCTATAGACTGCACTGAGATCACTGTAAAAAAAAGAGAGAGAGAGAGAGAGAGAAAGAGAGAGAGAGAGAGAAACAGCGTTTATGGACTGTTGGAGAATATGTTTGCTCCATTGGTTCCTATTTTAATTGCATAGAAGGCTCATCTCTCTATGTACAGTGTATACAGCATAATGGGCTTGATTTATGAAATGTTCTTGTTCCTTCTATTTTTTAATGAATAGATAAATAATGTAACAATAATTTAGTAATACAGTAATAATGCAGAACAGTTCACAGCGAGGGCTGTACACTGTTCTGTGTTATTGTGTTAACCTTAACGCTGCAAACTGTTCTAAATATTTCCTTGTTTTTCTTCGCAGAGCCCTACAGTCCGGCGGTGTGGGTGATGATGTTTGTCATGTGTCTAACCGTGGTGGCTGTGACCGTCTTCATTTTTGAGTTCTTTAGCCCTGTAGGCTACAACCGCAGTCTCCAAACTGGCAAAAGTGAGTGATGAGTCTGTGTTTTCCAGTCTGATAAATGGGTCTGTGGGCACTCCATCACTTGTTGGATCAAATGGGGGGGTGGGGTGGGGGCACTAGGCACACTCCTGGAAAACTTGCCTAGACAAAACTAAGCCGTGACAATAAAACTGCTGTGTGATTTAGTCAGATGACAGCCGTTACGATTGTAGCCTTCCCTGATTTCTCAGCTGAGTGTGGCAGAGGAGCAGTGGTACCTACAGTGTGCTGAACTGCATCAAGAATCCTCGATACTGAAGCAGCCATTTATTATTCAGCAGCAGAGTTTGTACCCCTGTGATATTCAGTATGCCTGATGCCTTGGTCTAATGCCCAGCCTGACTCGCCTCTTTTATTGCATGATTGCTGTGTTCTACATAAATTTAATCCTCTGTCATCCTCACATGTATCCCCACTCATTCACTCTCAACCCCCCCCCCCCCGCCACACACACACACACACACACACACACACACACACACACACACACTCCTGCCATGTTACAGCAGGGATGTTTCAGCCCTGAAGATGGTATTTTTCCACCCCACAGTTTAATCATTTCTAAGACCATGTAGCTGTTGAATTGATAGCCACTGTCCTCGTAATGTACGGTATAGCCTCCTTCTTATGAGGTTTTGTAGCAGAAAGCCTGCAGTATTCTTCTTTCATATACACTGAGCTATTTTTCAGATCATTGAGAGGTTTTTAACTTAAACTTTAATTTGCTTCCTTGGGGGAAAAAGTCTTTAAACTGACATGTCCTCCTTCATTTATCACCCTTTTTTATCATTTTGGACAGAAGCTGGAGGGTCGACGTTTACTATAGGAAAATCTGTGTGGCTTTTGTGGGCCATTGTCTTCAACAACTCTGTGCCAGTGGAGAACCCAAGAGGAACCACAAGCAAGATCATGGTGCTGATCTGGGCCTTCTTTGCTGTCATCTTCCTGGCCTCCTACACTGCTAACCTGGCTGCCTTTATGATCCAGGAGGAGTATATTGACACAGTGTCAGGCCTCTCGGACAAGAAGGTACTTCACTGTCTGAATATTGATTAAGCAGGGGGAGCGGAAGGAGAATTAAAATCTTGGAGTGAGCTAAATCCCACGCATTTGAATGCTAAATTGATTAAAGCGCAGGAATTTAGAAACGAATGAAATCTCATTTAACAGAACTCAATTACCACAGTTCTCCAACACTTAAAAAGACAGTCCTAAATGCTAGTTTAAGTCCACTGACTGCTCTCTTTTCAAAGATCTGGCCGTGCGTGGTGTATGTAAGTCAGTCTGGAAAGTGGACAGAAATAGGTCAGACAGATTGGTGCACAGCCTGGTGTGTCTCATGCCCCTTCCGTCTCCCTCCCTCGCCTCCCTTTGCTCTGCTAGTTTCAGCATCCAGAGGAGCAGTACCCACCTCTGAAGTTTGGCACGGTGCCCAACGGGAGCACAGAAAAAAACATCCGCTCCAACTACCCAGATATGCACCAGTACATGGGCAAATACAACCAGAGAGGGGTGGAGGATGCCATACTGAATCTTAAGACTGGGTCTGTATCTCACAATATCGCCTTTACATCTATTTTGACACTACCTTGTCTTTCTTTTTGTCTTTTTTTTTTCTTTTGTGTTTGAAACTCAGTTCACATGTATTTTATAAATTATTGGTTTGGAATTTGGGAAATATTTGCTGTCAACTAACCTTTTCACTCTTTGAATCTTTCAAGACACTGGACAACAATCCTATCCAAGATTTTGCTCACACAACAGAAATATCCTGCCTTAGTAATTGCTGCATTCACATGTTGATGATTGGCAGTCGGTGAAGAATCCAAAGTTCCATTCTTCTTCTTCTTCTTTTAGATTTGAGTGGCGGTTGGCAACCAGCTTACAGGTGCATTACCGCCACCTACCGGACTATGTTGTATCACTGCCATTGTTTTCAATGAGAGGACAGTGGAGGGTGGGACAATGCGTCCTGAAGGAATCTGTTGTCAGACGTTCAAACTTTCCACTCACTGCAGCTGCAATGACAAATCAGATGTTGATATTCAAATCAGTCAGTTTCGCTCTTCTTCCATCTTCAGCTCTTACATTGTCTAATTGAATCCTGACAGCATTTCTCCTGTACAACTGGATGAGCTCATGTGCATCTGCATGTCTGCCCTTTCAGTTCAATTTTCAGTTCATGACACAAGACTATAAAACAGCCAGACCTGTGGCTTTTTTTTAGAACATTAAACTAATTTACAAAATGATTTTGCATCCTTCATCTTTCATTTGTCTACTGTTGTTAGCGTTTGGTGCAGGAGTAAACAGAAATTCTGCTAATGCTGGTAATTGACATGTGAATGCAGCATCAGGGTTACATCAGATGTTTCTCTTTAAATCTTGTCACAAGAAATATCCTCTAAGATAGAGGAATTTATTGCCCCTAAGACACCCTTGCCACATTGTAGACCTACGATAACTGTATGATGAGCAACCTATTAAAGAGATGAAATAATTTGACAAAGGTGACGTCTTAATGAGAATAAACTGTTTAAAATAATAATAATAATGATTTTAAAAAAATCAATGCATCGTAATATTGCCATACTTTGTGGTGGTAATACTGTATTGATTCAGAGACACTAGTATTAAAATATATTTGATAAATATTGCAAATACAAATATGAGGTGTGCTGTAGGAGAGACAGATGGATTCAATGTGGGAGTGGGATTACATCAGGGATCAACTCTAAGCCGCTTCGTGCTTGCTGTGGTGATGGGCAGGTTGACAGGCAAGGTCAGGCAGGAGTTTCCATGGCTTTTGATGTTTGCAGATGACATTGTGATCTGTAGTGAGAGTAGGGACCAGGTGGAAGAGAACCTGGAGAGGTGGAGGTATGCTCTGGAGAGAAGAGGAATGAAAATCAGTAGAAGCAAGACAGAATACATGTGTGTGAATGAGAAGGAGGCAGGTGTAACGGTAGACGGGCAAGAAGTAGAGGAAGTGAAGCCAGATAAGTTTAAAAAAAGATGAGTGTCAGGGGCAGATAGAATGAAAGGGAAGATTTACAAGATGGTAGTGAGAACTGCTGTGATGTATGGTTTTGGAGACAGTGGCACTGACAAAAAGACGGGAGGGAGAGTTGGAGGGGCAGAGATTCTCATTGGGAGTGACTAGGAGGGGCAGGATTAGAAATGAGTATATGAGAGAGAAATAAATACCAACTGACTTTTCAGTCCACTAGATGGTGCTAAATACTCACTGTCTAGTTAGGTCAGCACAAGAAAGGAGTGACTCCTGGGAGCTAGCCAGGAGTTGGACAAGACAAAGATTGGGATGGGAAATCACAATATATGATATCACAATACTCAGCGAATCACAACATTGTGTTAATATCGCATTGTGGCCCAAGTATTGTGATGGTATCGTATCGTGGAGCCTGTGGTGATTTCCACCCTTAAATAGTAATAATAATAATAATAATAATAATAATAATTGTGGGGGTGGCAGTGGTTCAGGAGGTAGAGCAAGTTGTCCAAAAACTGGAGGGTTGGCGGTTTGAATCCCGCCCTTGCCAGTCATCCTGCTGTTGTGTTCCTGGGTAAGACACTTTACCCACCTTTCCTCTAGTGTCCATGATACTGGGTATGAATGTGTATAAATGTTCTGTAGAACATATACATTATTATTATTATTATTATTATTATTATTATTATTATAGCCTTTTATGCTGAGGAGTAAAGATAAGAAAAAACTTTCTCATCTACTATTACCTGTGTAATTTCCCATTTATAGTTTTGTTAATTTCTTATAAATTATACATGGCCATCTTAAATTGATGTTAAAAATGTTTTGCCTAATAAGATGATGCTCTTTAATCAGTTAGCTGGATTCATTACTTATAAAGCTATTTACTGAAACTACTTGTACATGGTGTTTTTGTTGGTGCTGTTGGAACAAAATATGACTACATATTTGGACTGCTGCCATCATCATTTGCTGCTCTGTGTGTGTGTGTGTGTGTGTGTGTGTGTGTGTGTGTGTGTGTGTGTGTGTGTGTGTGTGTGTGTGTGTGTGTGTGTGTGTGTGTGTGTTAAATCTTCTCACTTTCACACTAGCAGGCTATCATATGAAGCGGCTTTCTTTTCAACTCTAACTAACATTTCACATCTTTTGTCACAGTTCATGCTTGGCAAAGATTCGCTCACCTTTACTCTCTCTCTCTCTCTCCACACCTTAACTGCTATCTCCTCCCTCCCACGCAGTGCAGGCAGCATTTCCCTCTTCAGTTTCTAGTAGAATCTCCATCACCCGTCATGTGCTGGATAATCCCAGTTTACTTCATCCTAAGCCTCTGTCACGTCCCTCCACATCCCCCCATTGCCTTGATGGCACAATTATATCTCTGTGTTAATATGCACAGAAATGAGGAACACCTGGCTTTTCTTCTGGGGTTTTCTTTTTTTATTTCTCCCCGTTCCTTCACTCTTATCTTCTCATTCCTTGCCTGCCCTTTATTTTGTTGCCATTTCTGTTATTTCTCCCCCATCTCTTTTTTCGGTCCATTCTTTGCCTCCCAGCGTGCTTTCTCAGTCAGTCTGTATTTAAACTTTATAATCCTCATCACTCTCTGGCTCGATCCCATGTCTTTTCCCCCCTGAAGTGTGTAAATCTTTCCCCTCTCTCTCCTTCCTTCTCTCTCGCTCTTTCCCTGTCACAGCGCTCTCCACACCGTATAAATCCCCATCTTCCTCGTCCCCTCTGCCTCCTCCTCCACCTTCCCGCTTACTCACACATCTTTCCCTGATCTCTGTCTTATTTTATTCTCCCTGTGTTTTCACGCTTTCCGCCAAACCTGCTTTACTATTCCACTCTTCTTCCCATTCCTTGTCATGATTTAACTTTTTATGCCCCCTCTATCATTCTTGGTGCCTGTCTGCCATATATTCTTTGCACCCCAATTCTCTTCCCAGGTACATTGCAGAGCTACACCTTTATGTCTCCCTCTCCTGCCTCAGCCAGTCTCTCCATCCCTTCGCTTCCTCTCTCCCATTAAATGATGAATGAATTCTCCCTTGATCCCTTTACAGGAAACTGGATGCCTTTATTTACGATGCTGCAGTATTGAACTATATGGCCAGGAAGGACGAAGGTTGTAAGGTAAGGACGAGCCCATGCAGGCATTTCTGCTCACGTGTTTCACCTCTTGGTAAGCTTTTCAACGTTTGCCTGCTGTTCTTTTTCCAAGGTGATGACCATAGGCTCGGGGAAGGTTTTTGCCACCACAGGCTACGGTATCGCCCTGCACAAAAACTCGCGCTGGAAACGTCCTCTTGACCTGGCCCTGCTGCAGCTGGTGGGAGATGGTGAGAACTATGGGGAGGGGAGGGGATGGAGGAAAAATAATTAGGACAATGCAGGGCAAAGGGAAGGTTGTGGCTAACAGGAAAGAACAGAGGAACATGCGACAGAGCAGTGTGAGCACTGGGGCGGGGGATATTGGATGGAGGACGCAGGGGGTAGATGAATGAGAGGCTGTGGCAAAGTGGATGGGGGAATATGAGGTGTGGAGTGAGAGAAGACATTAAGGTGTTTTGATTGTGACTAAGGGAATAATGGTGTGTAGGAGAGGGGGCTTTAAAAGAGGTTTGTAAGTCTTTTTTATTGGCTAGAAGAGATGAGGAATAAAGGAAACTTGGGAGCAAGAGGAATATAATGTTTGTTTCTCTGCAAAAATGATTTAATTCTGTCTTAATTCTCTCCTCTAAACCCATCTGATTTTCTCTGCTTCCCTCTTCTTCTTCTTCTTCTTCTTGCAGTGTCAAAAAACCCCACACAGATTTGCTTGTGTGTGTCAACGTTGTAAAAATGTCACTCATGTGGTGACAGATTTATACTCATTACAGATTAGCTGAGACAGAAACTGATGGAAAATATCCACAGTAACAAAAAGAAAAAACACAAAATAATCCAGAGAGTATAGGTGCGGAAAGACGCAGCGAAAAGGAGATATTCACCACTGGATGATTAAATAATTGATACCTAAGTGAGAATTTATAGTTTACACACTTGCAATTAATCCATGTGTCTGTTCTTTGCAATAGCTATCAGTGCACCAATGCATGACTGTCATTTTCCACAGTCCACCACACACATTTATTGTCTCAATTGGATGCTGCTTGTTTGGCTTTTCCCCGTGTTTTAAATCAGCTTTGCTTGTGGTGTGGTGGACAAAGCCCTTTAGCTGTTTTTGGCATGCAGACACTTTAGCTGCTTACACACTGATAATGCCAATTTGGTGCCAAGATCTATTAAATACGACTGGCGTCTGGAGCTGAATAGCCAGACCTGGAAGTGGATGTGTGTAAGACGCTCTGAGGAGGAAAACCGGAGAGCGCTCAGACAGCCTCGATGTGCTATTTTTCTAGTTTTAATTCTTGGTTGATTTCCTTGTCCTTGCTTGTGTTCCGTGTTGCAAAACCCCTTAAACAGCATCATCTCTGTACGCTAGATGGATCAAGTTACAGGGTGGCATTGAACGCTGTGAGTTCTAGTTGTAGGCAGGCATTATTGGAGTGGATTACTAAGGAAGAGGATTAGTTTGTTTGGATGTAGAGAGAAGTGGTGGTGGTGTGTGTGTGTGTGTGTGTGGGGGGGGGGGGGTTCACGTTCAGCGTGGCCTCAAAGGCAGAATCTTAACAATTGCCCTGCGGCTCAAGGACTCCACATCACACCTTTAGCCGGGCTCAGGCGTGTCACAGTGTTACATCACTATTGTACCATGTTGAGTCCTTTCATCATGCAACTACAGTACATTAAAGAATTGCAGAGCACAAGATATGCTTTCTCAGGCTTGAGTGTATCATTCTCTTGTTGCCGCCTTTTGCGATTCGTACCACAGCTTTAGGAGATGCTCCATTGATCTTACCACAACTTGTTTCCTGATAAAGGAAAAACTGTTGAGTAGCTAGATTTCCTTCTTCTCCTCTTATCAGATCCACTTCTGTATTTTGCATAGTATCATGAATTTGATTGCAATAATATATTATTCAGGGAGTGGATATTAAAAATGTGAGAAGCGGGATTTTTAGCTCTTGGCTTAGCGTGTTTTTTTCCCCCCTTCCAGAAGTCTTGTGATGAATGCAGAGAGGTTTGTCATGTTGCGATAAAAGCGGGGGATTGTACAGGTCATGGTTTACTGCTCAACAGCTGTGGAGCCCAGTGTCTCTGGACATGTCTGGCCTTTTGCCACATCTGGCACACTGCAAAATGCAAATGTTCATTTGCACATTTACATATGCACATGGGCCCCCACACACACACAGACACGTACGCACACACAAATACAGTTTCACTTATTAAATAACGTCTTTGTGGTCCCTGCCAGCACTGTGTGTGTTGGCAGCATTTCCAGCTCTACCTGACCTGACCTGCCAGAAACGACATAGGTGGAGTGTGGATTTGACACACCTGTCAGATTTGGCAGGCCTGAGCTGGCTGTGACTGAGTGGCAGAGACAACTGCCATTGGAAAGGTGCAAGGCATGAGAAAAAAAAAAAAAAAAACGCTACAGTGAGAGGAGAGTTCGATTTAAGAGGGAGACGGGGAAGCACAAGATATAAATCACTTGGGAGCCAAATGGCAGCAAAGCTAGCAGATGAGACTCAGAGCTGAGAAGCGATTCGGCCCAAACTTGTGAGATGCTGGACGCCTGTTTATCTATACCTTTCACACCGGCTCTCTCTGTTTTCACAACAAGCTCCTGTTCTGCTGCTGAAGGTCAACAGTGCATATATTTCCATTTCAACGGTGCTAAAAACTGACCTTAGAACGTATGGGTGTATATAAGCAAACCTGAGTCAGGGAGTTGTTACCCGAGTCTGCCAGCAGGCTGTAGTAGCACTGTGTCCATCTGTTGCTGTAGCTGGAGGCCACGGCTGATTGGCTAATGATGTTCTACAGGAGACACATTAGCCAGTTCACACAGATGACTGAATCAGCCTGATCTGAGCTACGCAAGCAGGACTAATGATGGCACAAATGAAAAGGCAAGAGCGTGAGTCGAGAAGAGCGGCGTGGTGTTGCAAGTAGATGTGTGACTTTTAAACTCTGCTCAAGTCGTTTGAGTTGAAATAGTTCACACACTGTGATATGGCAACCCCCAGACAAGGTTACTGTTGCACTGCCCTCACCCTTGTGTTGTCATGGGTGTAACAGAAATCGTTCATTAGAAGCTATGTTGGAGAATACGTGTCCTTTATTCCAACATGAATCATGCATCTTGTGGCTATACCTTTCTATCGTTACTCCAGCAACCCTGTCAGCCAATCACAGGATAAATAGGGAAACTCAGATCCGTGGGAGTTGGTTAATAGATGGAAATCTTCTAACCCTCCTGAGCTTCCCACCTTGGTGGAGATTCTGACCATCTCTCTTGCACAATTAAATGATTATGATCTTCCCTTCCCGTATGTGCCTCTTTCTGTCAAACCTCTCTCTTCCTATTTTTTCCTTCGTTTCTCTCCTCGCTTCTTCTTCAAGCTGAGGAGTGTTCCTGTATTTGTTGTCATGACACAATCTGAGTGTCTTGTCCTCTGTTTCCCTTTTTTGAGCATCAGTCTCATTTCCCCTGACAGGAAACGAATGCTGCTCCTTCTTTTTTTACAAGACATTCTTCCCAACTCGCTCACCACCCCTTTCCTACTTTTCCACGCTCGCTAAACCTATCCAACCATCTCAAGGTGGTGGCTGCTCTGTTCCTTTTCCTCCTCTCCTCAATTACTTGAGGTTACAATGTTGAGATTAGGTTGTCGATGCCATTTTACTTCTCAATGCTTCTTCATTGTTTTGGAGTCCGTCTCCCTGTCTCTCTCGGTTTCTTTTCCTTTTGTTACTTTGGACCCAGTTCTGTGTATCACTGACCTATGACCTTGAATAAAAGCCAAACAGCAAGGACTGTAGACTGCAGCTTAGTGTTTGACTGTCTAAAGAATGGATGTGAAAATTGTTTAATTTTTTCAGGGTTTTTACCGTATATAGAGGGCTAACAAGCCAAGTGTCTACCTAGACTGACCTAGTTATCAAAACTCAGTTTAACTTAAAACCTGCTTGTCCTTCACCGTTCTCTGATTCCCGTTTTTCTCCACCATTCTCATGTTTGACACCACCCTCCAAACCCACCTCGTCCTTTTCCAGATGAAATTGAGATGCTGGAGCGCCTCTGGCTGTCGGGTATCTGCCATAATGACAAAATTGAGGTGATGAGCAGTAAACTTGACATCGACAACATGGCTGGTGTTTTCTACATGCTGCTTGTGGCCATGGGCCTCAGTCTGCTGGTGTTTGCCTGGGAACACTTGGTCTACTGGAAGCTGCGCCACTGCATGGCCACTAGCTCTGGAAAATTGGACTTTCTTTTGGCAATCAGCAGGGTAAGTGTTTTTGTCTGTGTCTCTGTGCGTGTGTGTGTGTGTGTGTGTGTGTGAGTATGGCGTTGTCTCCTCACTAACAGACTAAATGCAAAACTTATTGCAGACTGTCTAAAGTGTGTTTTAGTGACCTTTTAGTGACTTTTGCTACATTTAACACAAAGAGACAGTAACCTGAATGCTGTGCGTGTCATATGAACAGACTCGTGTAAGCCTGCGTGTTCCTGCCGTTGTGTGTTTGCCTGCCCTTATCTGTAACTGATTGTGAGTGTCAGAAAGTGTGAGGTTTGAGGTCAATTCAGTTCTACTCAGTCAATTCGGGAGATTAATTGAAATTCAATTCCTCTCACACCCTGGATACCCTCTTCGTCTGACAGTGACCTTGACAGAAGCAACCCGCAAGCTCCAAATGTATGTGATTATTGTAGCTTCACTGGCAATTTATCCCTTTTTTCCCACTGTGGATCTAATTTATGCATTTTAGTAACCACACGGGTCACATCTGTTCTATAAATAGTTCTGAGTGTCTATCTGAAAACAGCAATGTTGCATTTCTGTAGAAAACTAGAAGTTATTTGGACTGCTGTATTATTATTTTCAGTTTTGTCCAGTCTGCACTTCTCCCTTTAGGTATCCCTTATATAGCTAAATAAAGTATGTGTTATTATATCTAGAGTCATTTTTATTGGATTTCATTACATTCCTGCCTTTTTTAAATTTTAAAGCAATGCTTATCTTTTCATTTTCAACTGCTTTTTAATTGTTTAAAGTTAATAATAGTAAATATTTTTACTTTAAAGAGACTGATTTCTGTTTGCTTTCTCTGTCTCTCAGGGCATGTATAGTTGCTGTAGCTTTGAGGATGAAACAACACCAGGTGGGGCTAAATGTTTGCCCAGTCATCCCCACACTGTAATGGTTACAGTCCCAACCCAGCCACATATGGTATCGACGACTATGACCAACCCAGCTATTGCCATGGCGCAACAGCAGCAACAACCTCAGCAGCAGCAACCACAGCCCGTCTATAAATCACCTCTGCCGGGCTCTCCTCCCACCGTGGTGCATTCTGGGACAGCGCTGGGTCCTCCTAACACCCCCATAGCTGGTGCGCCCCTTCCTTGCTCCACTTTTCTACCTCGGCCAGACCGCAGGTTGGCTGTGGTGGATCGCTGGAGGCTGCCGAAATCTGCTACAGCCACCAACCCCGTTTCTGTAAGGGGAGGCATCACGGACATGGGGCCCTTTGCGCAAAAAGTCCCACCGAATTGGGCTTCAACTGCTGGAGGGGGTGGGGGACTTGATGGCTATAAAAGATACTATGGTCCCATTGACCCTGAGGGACTGGGGCCCTGCATGGAGCAGCAGGCAGGGTCCCAGACCCCCAAGACTATGCCCAGGGGCCACCCCCAGCCCCCTCCAGCCAGTGTGGCCTTCTACTCAGAGAAGGGCATGGACCACGGGGTGGGGAAGAGGGTTGGGGGAGGTGGCAGCGGGGGTCAGGGGAAAGGGGCTGTTAAACCTCTGGGAACTCCCAGGCTGCCTCCTAAGAGTCAAGCTCCTCTTCCTCCTACACCCCCGCTGCCACATCCCTCTCCCCCTCTCCCCTCATCCTTCTGGAGGAAACGTAGGCCCAAGAAGCCCAAAGAGTCCGGGGGACCACTGTATGAGAACATTTTGCCCCTTGGGCGGAGAGGAGGGACTCGAGATGGTGTGAGGGAAGGAGGAGGAAGGAGGGCACGCCCCCTCTCTCCCCCGCTCTCACTCCCTGTACCGGTGCCACTCAGCCCCTCCTATACACCTCCTTCTCCTTCTGCATCTTTGCACTATACATCGTCGTCCTCGTCGTCAACCACCTCGTCCACATCTTCATCCTCATCTGCCTCATCGTCTCGATCCACCTCTCCCACCTATTCCTACAGCTCCTCCAGGAGCACGCGGGACAGGACTGGAGGCATAGATGGAGAGGATGATGATGACGATGACGAGGAGCTGACGGAAGAGTCAAGCCTCCTTCTTGGGAGGGGGAGGGAGAGGGAACGGTCAATCATTCGGCCTCGTTCTCTCAGCCACGGCCGCCTGCCTCCACCCATACCCCCCAGGAAACCACGCACGTCCTGGGGTGACAGAGAAAGGGAGAGGGAGAGAGGGGGAAGCCAGCTGTCTCAGCTCCAAGAGTGGTGGGCAAGCTGGAGTGAGAGGGAAAGGAGTGGCACAGGTGGAGATGCTGAGAGACAGAAAAGGGAAAAGAAGCGGAGAAAAGAAAAGGAGAAAGAGAAGAAGAAGAAGAAAAAGAATAAAAAGAGGAAAAAGAGGGAAGAAAGGGAAAGAGAGCGGGAGAGAGAAAGAAAGCGCCGAAAAGTGAAAAAGAAGAAGAAGAAAGCTCTCAAGACAAAGAAAAGGAAGAAATCAACTGGAGGAAAACGCTCAGAGACGGAGGAGGGGGATGTAGAAGGAGAGAGGGATGGAGAGGCAGAAGGAGAGAGGGAAGGCGGAATACAAGACTATTCTTCATTCTCTGCCCAATATCGGAGCACATTTGGGGACAAAGGGCGGGACTCTTGGGAAGGGGAGAGGGACAGAAGCAGAAGAGAAGGAGGAGATGAGGGCAATGACCGGGATGGGGAAGACAGTGGCAGAAGCAGGGAGAGGCGTCCCAAATCTTCACACTCTCATTCAAGACATCGTACCCCAAGTAAGCGCACCCCTAACTTGAACAAGCTGCCTGCATCAGTCAAATTTTGGGTTAACGGCAGAGGAGATAACTCTAGTACTCCTCCGACATCCCTCCACCCACTTCTCCCTTCCTCCAAGCGGCGAAGAAGTGGAGGGATGGATAGAGATGACAGCGGTAGACTCGGGGAGAGGCGTCCTTTGTTAATGCATTATGAAAAAGAGAAAGCACACACGAGAGAAGGGCTCTCCTTCCATGAGTGGGACTCTGAAGATGATGACGAGGATGAGGATGAGGAGGAGGAAGAGAGGGACAGGGTGAGGGAGCGGGTGGAGGGGAGGGGAAGAAGGGCAGGTAGGGGGGCAGTCTCAGAGTCAGAGAGGGACAGGGCCAGGCCTGAGGACAGTTACTCAGATGAGGGCTCATCAGGGGAGTTTGGCCGTTTTGAAAGATATTGGGAGGGAGGTTCGGGGGGCAGTGGTACCGGTATAGGGGGCATCGGTGGTGGGGGCTGGTTCTTTGGTACATACCCATCCAGAGAAAAAGGTGGCAGTGTCAACAGCCGAGATGATTCCTTACTAGGAACTCGAGCCGAGGGCTGGATTAGCAGTGATTTCTGGGGATCGGGGGCAGGTGTCGGTTGGGGGTCTGGAGGAGGAAGCGGAGGCTTGGGCTCCCAGTGGCCACCACCCCCAACGGCCTTCCCTCCACCTCGGAGATACTGGTCTATGGACAAAATTCCAGTGAAAGGGGACAAAAAGTGGAAGAGTGGAGGGGGGAAGAGCAGGGGACGAACTAGGGATAGAGGAGAAGAAGCGGGACGAGCAACCATGTGTTCGTGTAGCCTTTACCCCCAACCTCATCCATATCCGCATCCCCACAGCCGCTCCCATACCTCCCACTCGAAGAGAGGATCAACAGCACTTTCCCATAGCCAGGAGGAGCTTCTCCCCCACTGCCACAGCTTCAGCGGGGGCTCGCGTCCCAAGCCTCTGCCCCCCAAACCAGATTCCAGTCAGGCCAAATCAGGCAGCCAGTCTAACCTCAGCCTCAGCACACAGCAAGCGGATCATCCTCCTCAGCCCTCGCCGTCACCACCGCAGCAGCCGTCCATGTCTCCCACGTCCCTTCCGATGCCCATCCCACCTCCACCCTCGTCGTCCTCCGTCTCACCACCAGCAGGGGTGGGGATGGCGGCCCAGGCACAGGCTCCAGCTTCAGCCAGTGCCAAACTCCAGTATCAAAGACTGCGTTCAGTGCCACAGCCACGGAGGTTCTACTCTCCCCACCTACCACTCAAAGCCAAGAGCCTGTGCTCACGTCGAGGGTCGGCCCACTTCTCCAGCCTAGAGAGTGAGGTATGACAGGGGGAGAGGAGAGAGGGAGACGTCGGAGCGAGCACCACTGCTATCGTGAACCGTGGCACCACGGCCAGTGGAGCCAGGGATGACACTGGAGACATGGCAGCCGTGGTGACCATCGGGAACCAATTAGCAACCATCACCACTGGAGCCGACGTGGACAGCGGCTCTACTGCTGACGCTACTCCGTGTGAGAGCAACGCTGCGGCCACCCGTTCCATTGTACGCGTTCTTGTGAAGGCGACGGTGAGACGCCACACCAGAGTGAGCTACGTCCGTTTGGATGGTTCCAACGATGATGAGAGTGAAGGCGAGGCTGCGTCACCGGGGACAGCAGCGCCTGAACTCCTCCTCTGCTCAGAACTGAGCTTTGTGATGTCATCTTCGGTCCTCCTCCCCTCCCCGAGTCACAACTGTGGGTAACAGTAGTCTCCAACCCGTGAGTAATGATGTCATGTTTGCACACAAGACATGCATGCACACACACACACACACACACACACACACACAGACACACTCGCACAGATAATATGCTCAAAACGTCTCCCTCCCTCTGGCTTTGAGAACACTCTACGGTGGGACGAGGAGAGACCCACCAACTTCCATGAGATGCCAGAATTTGGTCAATAGAGTTTGGCTCTCTGTCCTCGTTGAAGAGACAACTCCCCCCCCCCCCACCTCCCTTTTCTAAAATCAGTTGATATTAAAAGCAATGCAGTCACCTCTTTCATCCACTGGGCAGTGAGGACAGTGCTGCTTATTAGTCCTTTGACCTCACGACACATCAGACCCATCTAGCTCTACCCCAGGACCATTGACGTGATGTCATGTTTTACTAGAAACACTTTTAACAAATCAGAATGAACAGGAGCCACTTCTCCCCCTCCCCCTGTCGGAGCTTGTCATGCTTGAACACAGTTGAGTATCAAAGTATCTGAACAACAAACTGAACTTTAAAAAATGAAACAACAATAAGAACAAAAAGGACATGTAGCAGATTTTCTTTTATGTCTGTCTTTTCTTTACTTTCTTATTGAAACCCTTCTCCTCAACCCTCCCTCTTTTTTATTCTATCAGTATATTTCTCTGATTGTGTTAGTGTTTTAATAAAGAGGAGGCTGGATGTGGCTAGTGTTGGAAGTGGGAATGATTCAATAGCAGAGCCCAATTTCCATTGAAGAGCTTTTAAGCTGGATTGGTTTTAAAGTAATTTGCCTTCATAGATACCCTTCTACCCCCCCCACTTTTTTTTTCTTTCCACACTCAAACTACACACAATTCACCCTCATGTAAGTGGCTCAAGGAAATGATTGGTGCAATATCTGTAATTGGCACTAGATGGCTGCATAATATTCAAATAAGCTTGTGAGATGGGTGTGCAAAAGGCTTCTGGTGAGTTTAATAAGTGTAGCTACATGATGCAGAGCAGGGGGTGTTAGTCTATGGACTTTAATACTTTTTATGAAAATGGCCAGTCAAGATTTATTTGAAGAAAATGTGGGGAATTTAAATAAAGTGCAGCACACTGTGAGTCTGGAGATGATGGATTATATGAAGCACAATTCCTCATTGTATTTTGCAGACATTCGTTCCACTACTGTAAATGCACAATCTCAAGGCGACATATTTTGCTGATGTAACTATTTGCCTGATGTTAGCTCCTGTTGCTATAAAGGAGAATAAAATTCATTTCAACCAAATGGCAAAGTACCAGGATACTTGTATCTGCTTTAACGTTTACCTTTTGGGCAGATAAGACTAAACGATATGCTGTGAATGTACTGAGACAGCTGAGACTTCACTGAATGCAGTAACTCCTGTTTTCAACATGATCAGGTGACTGTTTGACTCTGAGCAATATTTCCATCTTCAGTTTGGCAGGGATGCAATGGCACTTTTTTTTGTTTTTGTTTTTTGCGTCGAAGCATTGTAGACAGTTTTGATCAGAGTCAGTCGTGTTGCATCTTCAGTTATTTTCTTACTGCTTGGATACATTGAGTCTAATTTTGTCAGATGGGTTTGGAGTTAGCTGCTTAAGTCCTCGGTGTGTGGCTCCGTCTGACCATGTTTAAGAATGAGCTGTGACGTGTAACGCTGTACTGTACGTGAGCTGTGCAGAAGCCATCTGCTGTGTAAACTGCGCCAGTATTTCTGTGCATACTAGACTTTTGATTTTTAACTTAACCTTTAAGGTCAATTTTTAACACCAGAATATCCATCTCTCACACTAAGACCAGCCACAGCCCAGCTCTTCTATTGTAGTTGAATGTAGCTTTGACATAATGTAGCAAAAAGACCATCTACTTTTAGACTTTGTAGCTTTTTGGATGCGGTTTGTTAATGGCTTGAAGGAGAGGGGGTGGCCTGCTATGTGAGGAGGCCGTGTGTTGTGTTTGTGCATGTTGTCACAGATCGAAGAGTTAGTCGACCTTCTCACGTTGCTTTTTTAACTCCTTTGCCTTTCAATGAGGCCAGACTGTACCTTTTATCTGCACATGGATTGCTTTTTCTTTTTTTTTTTTTTCCTAAGTCTGTGTGTGGGGGGGATTTTTAAAAATCTCTGTCATTGTTTTCAGAGAAATGCTTTTGCTGTTTCCCATCCGTTTTGGAAAGCCCCGGAATCATTGCATGTTTAGCTGAATGAAATCACAAAGATTTGTGGTGGGAGGGTTGTGGAGTTTAATTTTAGCAAATGCTTGGACCCAGGACAGCCACGTTCAGTGAGCTAGTAAGTGTGGGCTGCACTGCGCCCCAGCAGTGGAAACCACAATTCAGCTGTTTTCTTGTGTGGTAAAACACAGATATTTTCAACCGATCAACAGGGCTTAAACCTGGTATGTCACTGAGCATTACTTATTTCTACGAGGCGCTAATACTTAAGTCTGTGACTGCATGAACAGAAGTGACTCTTTAAAAAAAACAAACTCTGGCTTATTTTGTTTTACTTATATTATTTTATGCTGAGAAAAAAAGAATATATTAAAATATACTATGTTTTTGAGAATGTACCATGTTATACTGTGATTTAACCGAGATATTTTATTGTATTCAATTATCATTTGAATTCTATCATTTATCTATAAAGAAATATATATGTAAAAATAAATATATACATATATATATACATACAGGTATATATATATATTAGTTAAGTTTGGTATATTTGGAGGAAGTGTTAGATGAAATAGTTTTAAATGTTTTAGCTTTGTAGCGATTCTAGACACTGAAATCATTTTTTGAATTTTGATTCCTCCTATATGACTGTGAAGACATTAGTGCCTGTGACAAAAAAGACAAGTAAAAGTCTAAACTCTCTATTCATCTGTATCTACTATAGCTCTCAGTCTGTCACTCCTCTACGGTACTACCTAACATTACAGTCTGACATCTGCTGCTTTTTTCCCATCAGCATGTTCCTCTCTCACAGTCTGCCATCTCTGATCCTTTCTGCTGCTCTCCTCTCTGCATCTTTCTCCTCATTTTTATTAACACGCTCCATACACATCTCATCCTGATCACATCTCTTTATTAATTAACCCATCCATTGATCTCTGTAGTCTCCCTTGGATTGTTTCTTTTTAAAATCACCTCATTACTCCATGTCTCACTTAGCAAAAAACAGAGACCAGTAGATACTGTGTTCTTGCTCCTTTTGACTGATTGTTGATGATGATGATCAATTAATTGATGAAATAATTAATGAACAATGTTGCTATTACTGATGTGACTGAAGTGTGTATCTGACGACCACACCACTGTAGCGAGTCTGGGCTGTACCACACCACCAGCAAGCAAACCGGGCCACAGTTGCTATGGTGTTGCCATGGCATTTTCATGGCGTTGCCATGGCGTCCTCTGCACCGCCACCACCTGGTGCCTGCTGGGTAAAATAGCATAATGTCCTCCACTTCCCCCAAAGTACCTGTCAGAGATCTGTTGAGCTCTCCTCTCTTCAGTCCACAACTTAATGAATGGGTGGTGAAATATTTAAGTTGAGAGACTACAGGTGAATACAGATGAAATGATGACAGAGATGATCATGAAACTCACCCGGCTGCTTAGGGCAATTATTATTTTTATATTAGGTATGTGCAAAACTCCTAGAAAAGTTTTTTTTTTTTTTAATTGGATGCTTATAGCAAATGCGGTATTATCTGCCTAGATAAGCACTACTTTGCATACATTCTCAGCTGTATAAAGGAGGTGAAACATTCTTATTTAAGTTTACATGGAAAATCTGTTTTATTACTCAATAAAATTAGATCAGTTCTCTCAACAAAAATAAAAAAAATAAACCTTTTTTGCTTTGTTCTTTTAAGGGATAAATGTTCTACAGTATAAAGCAGGCTCTGTATGACACACTTTTAGCTCATTCCAGCAAAGCCAAAAGGAGCTAATGTGATGATATCTGTCTGTCCGTCCACATTTCATGGGAATAGCTACTGACTCGGAGGCATTTTCCCCGATGGTCACCAAAGTTGCACACAATGATCCTCAGGTGGGTCTGCATCCCGGTTGTGCTCAAGGTCAAAGGTCAGGAGATCTGAGCACTTTTGTGATTTCAGAAAAATCAATACTCCTCCCAGGCAATTGCCCTAATTCTCAACAAATTTATGCACAATGATCATCAGGTGGGTCTGCATCCAGTTCTTGCTCAAGGGGGTGTCAAAGATCAGAAGATCTCAGTGCTTATATGATTTTATGAAAACTGTTATTCCTCCTTGGCATTTGCCCTAATTCTCATCAAGCTCATACACAGTCATCCTCAGGTAGGTCTGCATCCAGGTTGAGCTCAAGGTCGGGGTCAAAGGTCAGGAGATTTCTGCATTTATAGTTTCATGAAAATTGTTGCTCCTCCTCCTAGACCATTGACACCGACCTTCAGCACATGCTGGATGGGTCTGCGTCTAGGCTGTGCTCAAGGTGAGGAGATCTGAGCACACTGGAACAAGCTTCTCCATCTGGTCTGGTTGAAATCTAACAAAACACCATTTAAAGCTGTGTAAGGTAACATTTAACACAAATCCATGCTTACAAGAATACTATTTGATAATAATAATAATAATTATTATTATTATTATTATTATTATTATTATTATTATTATTATTTTATGTTAAATTATTTCATTAAGGCATTTCCTCACATATTTTGCATTAATATCAAAGAGACAAAATATTGTAATATAACATCTGAATGCACTATATAATTTGGACATTTTCTTTCTACTTGTCTAAAACAGGAAAAAAAATCCTTGAAACTGAGCAGTGCATGAAAAAAGCATGTTTTACCTGTAGTGTCTCGCCCTAAAAATGTCACCTTGAATGTACGCTGAGGGGCAGCATGGTGGCGACACGTCTGCCGTCAGGACTGATCTAGACTGGACTGGTTTGGCTTGGCCTGGCTATGAGAGCTGATATTGTATCGATTGGCTAATCTTTAAATCATCTGTTTATGCTGCTCTGCATGCAGAAGTCGAAGCCTGATTATCACAGATGTCCTGAAACCAGCTGGAAAACATTTCTGTGGGCTTTTTTTTAAACTAATCTTTCATGTCGAGAGGGAGTGTGACGTATGTGTGGACTTGATGTGCAGCAGCCTGAAGCATGACATCGTCTGTTTCATCTCCACACTTTGCTAAGCATGTGCATTTAACACTGATTATCCTTACTTTGTGCCACTGCCAGCCCTCGTTGGTCTTCACTGTGATCTCACACACTGATCCAACTGATGCACACACAACGTACACACACTGTAACACCAGTCTCTTGGAAGACGTGTACTTTGAGTGAAATGTGGTTCAGAGATGTGATTACTCTGGGAAAGTTAACTACATTCACATTGACTGTTCTGCTTGTTTGGAGCCGTTTTGTTTCGTGTTGTCTGTCCCTTGAGTTTGTTGCGTAACTTCTGCATTCTGCTTTGCATTGGCCTGCCTGTTCTGATCTTTCAGCATCCATTTGGAGTAGTCAAGTTCATTTTATTGTGTCATGCCTTGTTGCTGTTCCTCTGATTTCCCTCATTGTCCTAATCTGCTTTGATTCACCCGAGGGTTGGGTTTTTTGTTTTTTGGTCCACTGAAAATGTATGCATCAATAAAAAGAAAGTCCAGTCCAGCCTAGCACAGTGTGCTCTATGCTAGTCTAGTGCCTGAGTTTGTAAGCGGACCTGTTGCAGCCCCAAGCTCTTCCCCTCTATTGGCCCGTGACCTGGGAACTAAGATGTGTTTTGCTCCAGAATATAAACAGGGTCCTCATTGGCTGAACTGGCCATGAACTATATCATGGAAATACAGGAGTGTCACACATCACACTTATCAGGTCCAGGGTCTGCATGTTACACCATGAAAGAGGTTGTCCTAATGCAGTGGCAGGACTCATATACCCACAGGAACCAGTGTGTGTGTGTGTGTGTGCGTGTGCGTGTGCGTGCTTTCAACATTGTACAAGGCCCAGTTCTGCTCTAGTAACCCTGCCAACACTACAGGCCTACTTATTGGTTGCTAAGGCGGGTTGCTAGTAGGGTGATGTCGCTCCTAGCCCAGACTGGTCTGGTCTATGCCCTAATTTAAATGTGTTAGTTTATTTGACATTGTCTGTCTGGGGTGGGGCTGGAGGGTCAGTGCTGCACTTACTTCCTGAGAATTGCTTCATAAAATATGATTCTCTTTAATTAACGCTGCTGGTGCTGTGTTTCCTTCCAATTGTTTTGTCACAAATGTGATCATAAATAAGGGGCTTTGAGATGGTGTTTGTGCTGCAGCATGATGACTCTGTGTGTGTGTGTGTGTGTGTGTGTGTGTGTGTGCGTGTGTGTGTTTTATCTTGTGACAGTATTTTCTATACAAGAAATTACTCAGTCAGAACCCCTTCAAAGTAAATTTATGGAGAGCTCAAAGAGGAGCTTCTCTGGCATTCTGACAGGAAGCCTTGCCAGTGTGTGTGTGTGTGTGTGTGTGTGTGTGTGTGTGTACGTGCGTGTGTGTGCGCATATTTTTCTCTGAGGTTTCTTGGTTCCTGTCAGAGTTTTTGCTTTGAACTGGCCCGAGTTGACCTAACTATAATCCACTTCTTTCGACGTCAGAGAGAGCAACACACTGTACACTCTCCCTTAACTCAACTATAGCCACCAGCAGGGGCGGGGGCGATGTGGCCAAAAATTGATATCATGATATTTCTTTTCTTCATAATTTATAAAGGACTGTCTCACAGGCCATATTTGCCTTCAACATATTCAGAAAAACAAAACAAAAGAAGCTCTTCATTTCTCCAGTTTATAAACAGTAGCTCAGAGTTTTAAATATATTTATTAGTTCTGTATCAATGAAAGCACCACGGGTGCTGATGCTTCTGTGCTTGTGGCATTAAGGTGAGCAAATCATGGCTTACCCCTAATTTCCACAGACTACTGTAGCAGTCCATTGTGCATACAGTCCGGTCCCAGCCTTGTGTCATTCCCCACGACTGCGTTTGTGTTTTGAAGTGGCATGGCCGAGGAAAAAAGGTTGGCACAACAAGATAGCGTGAAAATTATATAAAATAATGCAAAAACTCAACAGAGACTGAGGCAGATCAAGGAGGATGGCTTGTAATCACATGATAACAAGGAAGCATGACGTATTCGTTGTCAGTCTGAAGTCAGCGGAAATAAGGGGTTATTTTTACAACAAGGCCTTATCTCAAAATTCTGATAAATTAAAAATCAAGAAAAGAAAACATGACAGTACATTGATTCAAGCCTTTACTTCCAATTGATTTTGGCTGGGAGAGCTGAAAACCTGGTAACAGACAGATACATCGACGCATTCACACACTACTGTATTCTTAGGTTGCACATGCGTACCAAGGCATAAATATTACAAGAAAACATAAACCGCCACATCTTTAGTGCATTATTAGATGTATTGGTTTATATGCTGAATCAGTTTACCTACGTTAGAAGCCTCTGTTGCACGGACCTTTTCTCAGACGTTTTGGCTCTTGTTGCACTGAACAACTCTTCTTTGGGCGGCTGATAAATTTAACCTGAATCAGCTTTTGAAAGGGAACAAAAATAGAACTTTGTACACCGACAACTTTGCACTGGAGTGATGTTGTTGATGTGTGGAAAAATTCACAGCCATATTATCTGCACTGCCACACCATTTATTTTTTTTTAATTTTCATGGCAGCAGTCTGAAACAGCCTTAAAACCAAAATATTTCACACAATTAGATCTGGTTACAGGTAACTCTGACCATATAGCAGCTGCTGTCTTCCTTGTCATGTTTGTTTGGCTGTGTAACACATAACTTACATCAACAGCGCAATGGCGTGTTGTCATTATGCAACTTAATCAGAATATCACAATATTAGCTTTTACTCTGGGATCAAATTTTATATTGTGATTACTGTCAGTGATACAATATGGCACACTCCTAGCAACCAGGGCCACTCAAGGCTAAGGCCATCGACCAGTTCTGTTTAGATCAGATTTTGTTTTTGCTGAGCACAACATAAATGTAAACAAACCTGGGAAGTTCATGATATTTGCCTGTTTGCCTATTTTCCATTGTTATAAATGCACTTCTTTAAAGGGATCATTGACTGCATTTTTTTCCACATTTTAATAGCTCACTCATGTCTTCATGAAATGTTTGTGACATATTTTCACATTTTCTGTAATTTTTTTAATTATTGAAGCAAATTTGTTTTTTATTTTTCCTGGTTTTCCTGGGGCAGCGCGGTGGCACAGTGGTTAGCACTGCAGCAGCACAGCAACTCACCCTTGGCCAGGGGATCCTGGGTTCGATCCCAGCCCCCGACCAACAGTGATCTGTGTGGAGTTTGCATGTTCTCCCTGTGTCTGCGTGGGTTCACTCCGGGATTTCTCCGGTTTCCTCCCACAGGCCAACAAAAACCATGCAGGTTAGGTTAATTGGAGACTCTAAAGTGGCCCTAGGTGAGAATGTGTGTGTGTGAATGGTGACGGGCTTGGCGCCGCACCGTGGATGCCTCATCCATCTATGTGGATGCCCTGTAATTTCCCAGTTGAGGGACTAATAAAGGATTTTAAAAAAAAATTAAAGCCTGTCACTTTAAGAACCATCCTTCACCGTTTTAACTCCACCCTCCCTCTTACGTCAGTTAGCCATTATAGCTGATTAGCTTCTAGTCTTCCAGTTTGGTTGAGCAGCACTCTGGTTCACTGATCCACACTCGGTGGTGTATCTTGAGTCAGTCTGGTCTATCTCCCAATAATTTTGCTGTGATTCCACAACAAATCACTAGCACTGCACACTGGATGATCGCTGCACCCCGAGGCGAACTACCAAGCCAAGGGATCTCAAAGAGCAGTGTGGCTCTGTGAGACTCCACTCTGCTCTCACAGCCAGCTGAAAGCTGGAGCGACTACACTGCCCATGAGAACAGAGCAGATCCACGGAGGAAGGTGGGGTTGCTGGGTGTGAGAGCTGGCAGCATCTGTTCCCGGGACATTTTGATTGTAGGGAGCTGGCAGCTTCATCGTGATTCCGCGGCCAATCGCCTGTACCGACTTGTGGCTCGCATGGCCAGCTAAAGGCTAAAGGTAGCCTATTAGCCCCTGAACTATTAGCCCATGAGCTAACACTGGTACCAGGACTCTGGCTGTAAGCACGGCTTATTGTTATTTTCTTCAGATCTTAGTCACCCTAATAACCATCCCTGTTACCACCTGGTTCAGCGATGTGCCTCGTGTCACTGCGGCCCATCTCTCAGTGGTTTCGTCCTGACTCCATGGCAGATCGCACGTACTGGTGTTATGCTGAGAACTCTGCCGCCAATCCGGGGGAGTTCTCGGCATAACAGCAGGCAGTAGCCCTGGTCCTGTGCCATAAAAGTGATCGGTGTGCTGGGGCGGGCGATCCGCTGTGGAATCATGATGAAACCACTCAGAGATGGGCCGAAGTGAACCAGGTGATAACAAGGATGGCTATTAGGGTGACTAAGATCTGAAGAAAATAATAATATAAGCCACACTTACAGCCAGCGTCCTGGTACCAGTATTAGGTCATGGGCTAATAGGCTACCTTTAGCCACCACTTCAATCTACATGATGGACAGCTAGGCGGGCCAATAATAGAGCAGTGGATGGGTCTTTAGGACAACAGTGGGTGGGCTTTCTCAAGACTTGACAGAGGACACTTACCTGGAAGAGTCAAAAAAATGTTTTTGTGAGTTTCTCTGAGAGAAAAATGAGATGAAGTTAGTGTGCTTTTTTCAGATTGTTGACTGTTTGGAAAATTTTTGGCTAATTATGTGACCAGTTAACACATTTGAGACAGTTAAAACCTACAAACACACCATTTTTCAGTCAAGGACCCCTTTAACAACTTTTTGCATTCACTTCATCAGGAATAAATTTCGACAACTACGGTGGAAAATAGGAGATCTGAACCTGACTTTAAAATATTACTGTCATCCTCTTTGGTTAGAAATCATTTGTCATGTCCTCAAAGTTTTTAAAATATATTCAGCTCAGCCATCCATCCATCTATCTTCTGCCGCTTATCTGGGGATCTGGGTCGCAGAGGCGTCAGACCAGGCAGGGTAGCCCAGACTTCCACCCGGTTCACATAGCACCATGATCCCCTTGATCCCTCCTGCAGGTGGTGAGCCCACTGGAGGGTGGACCCATGTACACTGGGTCTTTGATGTAACATTTTTCATGGAGATCCACTGGACCACTCTTAGTCTGGCCCTTCACCCAGGACCAGTTTGCCTTGGGAGACCCTAGCAGGGGCAAGTTGCCTCCGACAACATAGTTCCCGGGATCATGCAGGCACTCAAACCCCTGCACCACAATAAGGTGGCTTATTCAGCTCAGCCAAGTGTGGAAAAAAAAACACAAACATCTGAACAGCACCTGACACATGATATTCCGCAAGAGTGCTGAGGGGCTCTTAAATATGTTTTGCTCGCTCCCTGTGCGCCTGCGATCTGCTAATTAGCCATGCTTTGTCAGTGTGATGGGCTAATGGCTAATTGCATTGTGAGGCCTCTGTGTGTACATGAAGTAATGACTTAACGCTCTAATAAGATTGAGTTACAGGCAGTTGGATCACTGTGTCCCCAAACACTGATCTGAGGTCAGTGTTACGCTTTTTTTCTCTAATGACTGTGATGGGAAAGTGAAGGGGGATAAACCGATCCGTGATGTCCCATGTGGTATTTCTATCACTTCTACTGCATCCCATCATTAATCTTAAAGAGGCATGCAGTTAGATGCCGGCGGTGATGTAGTTTGCTTTTATGGATCTCACTTATGGGAATACAAATTTTATTTTATTAAATATACATTTGACCAAGTGCATGCTGCTCAGCTATGCTTTTATCCTGGCACTGTATTATATGTACAGTATATAGTGTTGATTGCGATGTATCTGCATACTAAAAACTGTTGAACGCCTGCCTTTCCTTTGCACGTTTCTGTCCTCTCATGCCAGTCTTGAGTCACTTCAATCCCGTGGTCACACACACCTGTAAAGGCACGGCGCACACATGCACGCAGAGTGTGTGGGGAATCGAAGGAGCACTCTGCATCCCTGCTGAGATGCAGCAGATTGATCCTGTACTGATCTGCCACCAGCTCCGTGGGGATTTGTAACGCATGTCAGCGGAGCATGGCTTAACACTCCCCCTCACTCACTTTTTGCCTTTGTCTTTCTCGCTCTGTCCCTCTCTGACATTGTTTTTTGCCCTCACGCACGTACACCTCTCCATCTTTCTGAGTATTCTGCCAATAATGGGTTTCCCTTGTTGTCTGTTCTGATCTTCTTTCGATTCTGTTTCCACTGACAGTCATTTTATTTATACTCTAAAGTCTGTCAATGCTTTTAGTGAATTTCTCGTCATACAACTGTCTGTTAAACATGGCATCTACATGCTTTAGGAAGTATCCATACCTACTGATACAGCGCTGTACAGATGGCACGTGTTTTCATATCTTATTTCTTTACCGGAGCATGTCTACACACGTACTCTTCACATGCACGCACATACGTACAGTGCATATGGAAAGAGTGCTCCGTATCTCTTTTATCATGTGTGCTGCGCCGCAGGGTTCTACAACTCATCAGCTTGATCTCTGAAGTCGAAAAAAAATATCCAAGAATCCTTTCATCTCATTCGTTCTTCCCCAGCTACAACAGCCAATTTCTGGCTTCCTCCATTTTCACACAAGCCACGCTGGGCCACAACCAGGGACAAATAAGCTAACTGACCAACAGCTGATACCATGCTGTTTATCTCTGTTAAAGAGAGACAGAAGCCACAAGTGTGCAGAGTGTGTCTTTTTTTTTTTTTTGGTTTCTTTTTGGCATGTGGATCTGTGTGGTTTTATGTCATAATCCCAAGCAGCATTTGTTGCAGTCTGTGGCTGTTTTTTGGTTTTTTTTTGTTATGATGGTAATGAGTGCAGAGTGTGTTTGCACAATAATGCACATACCATTCTGAATATGAATTTGTCTGCTTATTTAACAGCATCTCTGTGAATACTCCATCCAATCTATTATACATACAAAAGCGCTGTTTCTTTTCCACTTGACTGATTTGGGCTCATGCTGACACAAATCCTAGTGGGGGGGAAAAAAGTTTGTCATACATCCAAGACAGCATTCACTTCATTACTTCCTATGTCTATAAATACAGGAAAAATTCCATCAAAATTCCCCATATGTAATACCATAAAAGTGTCCTAAAAGTGCCTCACAACATTCAAACTGATATCACATTTATACAAAGATTAAACAGTGGAAAGCTGCACAAACTTGCCACTGTTTGGCATATTTTCGGGGGCGGCTGTGGCGCAGGTGTAGTGTGACCGACTACTGATCAGAGGGTCATGGGTTCGATTCCCACTCTGTCTGTAGTCTGCATGTCAAAGTGTCCTTGAGCAAGACACTGAACCCCCAGTTGCTCCTGGTGGTCAGGCTAGCACCTGTGTGTGGATAGCAGGATCTGTAAAGCACTTTGGTCATCCAGAGATGAGAAAAAGCACTATATAAGTGAACACTATTTACCATACTTTCATGAAAAAATATTAGAATGAGAAATAGTTGCTGAATAATCTTCTGTGGATTAACTGAATGAATAATCCAACCCTCATTCCAGCTTTAATTATCAATTATGTTTAGTTTATTTCAGTCTTACTGGTACTTTTTATGCTTTGTTTCCAAAGCCCAGTTGTATGAATCGACTTGCACGATATGCTGACGGTACTTAAGGCTGAGCTGTTGTGTGCAGCCAGTTTGTTTTAAGCAAAATTACCATCACATCTAGGACACAATAATTATATCCTTGTTTTTGTGTGTGTGTGTGTGTGTGTGTGCGCGTGCGTGCATGTGTGTAAAATGTCACCTGCCTAAAGGGGATTCATCCTAGAAAAGTGGGATGAAGATGAAGATATCCTCGGACTTTACCTCGTTCTCCACGTGTCTCATTATCCAATCGCCACTCTTTACCCCGAGACTTCTCATCTCCTGCTTTCATCTTTTCTCTTGTGCATATTTTGTTCACAGCCCTCTCTTCCTCTCAGCAGTAGTGAGAAAGGTTTTGCAGCCCACAAGCTAGGGCTTTGAGTTTTTGTTGTTAGTATTTCTGCACACAGACATAACTGTGAATAGTAATGTGTTCCAGCTCACATGCCTGTTTTGCTCATGTTTGTAGATAACATATACTGGCTTGGACTCAGTCCAAAACTCATTATGCTCAAGGCCCCACACTCAACCTTCTCCCACCTGAGACTGGACTTGCCAATCATGAGTGTTTCAGTTACAAAAAATTTAAAAGGTAGTGGAAGTACAAATGAAAAATATAAGCTGAGCTGTGGTTTAAAAAAAAATCCATGTTTTACATTTAAAACAGATTTCCTGAAGTCCTACTGCTCAGCCCCTTCTCACTTCAAACCAGTAGACAGACAGTAATCAAGAACCAGAACAAAGCAGAGGCAGAGGAAAGTGAATGTCAGGGTTTCTCCCTCATCACTTGATGACTTGATAATGTATAAAGAGCTCATCTTTGCCTGTGCACTTACAGTGGATATAAAAAGTCTACACGCCCCTGTTCAAAAGCCAGGTTTTCGTAATGTAAAAAAATAAGATCAAGATAAATTGTCATGTGTCTGAGCGTTGTTCTCAGCGCTCAGGCTCTATATTTTATTTTGAGTATTTTCTGTCTGTTATGTTGATAGTTCTGTATTATTGTTTTGTTTACCTTCTGAGCCCTTTCCCCTCGCCAGTCACTCTCACCAACTACCCAGGCTGTCACTCTGCCAGCTCAGCTGCATGTTATTGATTAATTAGGTCACTTGCTCACTCTGCTCCCCGCATCTGTGCCTCATCTGATTGTCTGTTATTTAAACACTGCTTGTTCTTTGTTTCACTGCGGCAGTCATGTTTGGATGAACTGGACTATTCCTTTGCCTTCTCCAACCTGCACTCACGGGGCGATCCCGGCTCCGGAGTGTTTGTTTGTAAGTTTTTTCTTATTTGCTATTTTTGTATGTCATGCACTGTTTGTTTTATTGTTAAATTAAAATGTCACACAACAGCCTTGCATGTGGACTTGTCCTTTTCTGCCCTGGAGGGGCGCATCCATAACATAAATCATTTCAAAACTTTTTCCACCATTAATGTGACCTATAACCTATATAACTCAATTGAAAACAAACTGAAATCTTTGAAGGGGAAAAATAAAAAACTTACAGTAACCCCAAAAAAATCTAAATCAAAAAATCATCGCCTGAATTATGCGCACTGCAAACTTTCCTCGTGAGGTTCTTCCATTCCGCTCTATCATGTACTACCAATTGCCATTGATCTAAAACATCGGCACACTTCAATGCATTTTTGCATGTGTCCTTAAAACGGAGTTTGGGTTGACCTACTTTGCGGGAACCATGAGCCAGCTCACAATACAGGAGTTCCTTCACCGGCCTATCATCATTCATTCGACAGACATGACCTAACCAGCGCAGGCGACTCATTACAAGCTTGATCTCGATGTCTTCGACGTGTGCCTGCCGCAGCACCTCCTCATTGCTGATGAAATCGTCCCACTTGATGTTTAGTATAAGGCGAAGGTGACGCTGTTGGGTTATGTGAAGTTGCCTGACTTAGTGCTGGTAAAGGGTCCAGGTTCCGCTGCCATACATCAGGAGGGGCATAAGGCACTGATTGTAAACTGCGACTTTGGTAGAGACTGTGAGGTCATGCGAATCAAACACCCTCTTGCGCAGACGGCCCAAAGCACACGATGCTGCTTGGATGCGAGATGCAAGTTCCCCCTTCATAGAGCAGTCACTGCTGACATAACTGCTGAGATACTTGAAGCGAGTAACGTTGGCCAATTTGATGTTGTCAATAAAGAACTCAGCTGTATTGCCAATACACATGGTTTCTGTTTTGTCTGTGTTGATGCAGAGACGCATTCTCTTAGCGACATCATTGTAGGAGGATAATAACGTCTGCAGGCCCTCTGGTGTATCACTGAAAGTCGCGATATCATCAGCATACTGAGCTTCTCTAATATATTCTGTGAGGACTCTGGATTTCCCTTTTAATCTGCGGAGGTCAAAAAGATCACCATCGTAACGCAGCCTGATCTGTATGCTACAGGTGTTCTTGATTTCTTTGAAAGCGAGCCAAAGTAGGATTGCTGCGTACATGCCAAAGAGTGTTGGAGCTAGTTTACACCCCTGCTTGACCCCGCTGTTATATTCAACGGATTGGGTGAGTTCACCATTGATAGCAAGTCGGGCGTGCACGTCCGTGTATAGTCTCTTGATGATTCTTATAAACTTTGGAGGACAGCCAAGTTTGCCAAGGATGATGAAGAGGAGCTCGCAATTGACCGTGTCAAATGCCTTCACAAAATCCACGAAGGCTATGTACAAACATCTGCGCTGCTCTCTTGTTTTTTCCATCAGCTGGCGAAGGGTGAAAATCCCATCTATTGTACTTCTACCGTTTCGATACCCTGACTGTGACTGGTGGTAGATATATTCTGCTAACAGGTGAAGCCTCTGCAAGATAATGCCCGCGAAGACTTTACCGACAGCACTGAGCAGTGAAATTCCTCTGTAATTACCACAGAGGCTTCTGTCACCTTTTTTGAACAGAATTGTGATGATGGTGTCTATCCAGTCGGTTGGGATAATCTCTGTAGTCCAGCAGATGTTGAATAGGACAAGCAGGAAAGCTCTTAAGCGGCATCCTCCATGCACAAGTACTTCAGGTAGAATACCGTCTGGACCTGGGCTCTTTCCTAATCGGGTGTTTCTAAGGGCTTGGTCAAGTTCTTGGTCTTCAATTGGGAGGCTCATTTTTTTTTTTTTTTTTTTTTTTTTTTTTTTTTTTTTTTTTTGTTACTTATTTGTACCCGTAGGTAGACTTGGTTTGCAGTCTGGTGACAAGCCACCGGCTGCTGGTCGCTGCGTGCGCGAGCGCCCTAAACCTACATGTTTTTGGTGTGCGGGAGGAAACCGGAGAAATCCCGGAGTAAACCCGCGCAACACGGGGAGAACATGCAAACTCCACACAGCTCACTGTTGGTCGGGGGCTGGGATCGAACCCACGACCTCATGATCCCCGCGATCCCCCGGCCAAGGGTAAAACTGTGCTGCCACAGTGCTAAACCACTGCGCCACCGTGCAGCCCATTGATGGCTCATTGATTCAATAACTGGAAGCTGGTCTATGTCATCGATGATGCTCAAGTCAACATCCGTTGGTTGGTTTAATAAGTCGCTGAAGTGTTCAACCCATCTGTCCTTTATCTTGTCAGGAGCAGTCAGGAGCTCACCATCTTTGGACTTCACAGGATGGGTGCTTCTGGATCTAGGGCCATAGACGGCATTGAGGGTAGCATAGAACTCTCTGTGGTTCTTCTCCTGAGAGTGCCGCTCTGCCTCCTCAGCTCTGCGCCGAAACCAGTCATTCTTTAGCTCTCTGATCCGCCTTCTTAGAACATGCCTGTCCAAGTTCTTGTCTTGAAGCAGCTTTTGAATTTCTTGGTCCTGATCATCAAACCAGTCATTCTGCACTCGCTTCTTTTTGCCGAAGACATGGGTGGCAGCATTCTGGAGAATAACTCTGAGTTCATCAAAGTCCGTCTTACAGGTAGACAACTTTTCGTCTAAGAAGAGCTCCAGTAATGCTTTTTTGTCATCATCTAAATGTATGTCTAGCTTCTTGGGAGGCCTTGTACCACTCTTCTTGTTATTAATAAAGAACAGGCACTTAGAAACCAGGAGTTTATGATCGGTGAAGCAATTTGCTACTCAATTGACTCATGTCACTGTGACATATGGTTTTGCGGCCTTATTGGATAGTACATGGTCGATTTGGTGCCAGTGCTTTGAACGTAGGTCTTGCCATGTGTTCTTTAAGGTGTTTTTCTGTTGGAACATAGTACCCATGACACTGAGCTGGAATCTGGTGCAGAATTCTAAGAGCATAAGCCCGTTGGAGTTCATTTTACCAACGCCATGTTTTCCAATTACATTCGGCCACGATTTCCAGTCCTCGCCCACTCGAGTGTTAAAGTCGCCCAGGATGATGATGATGTCCATCTTGGCGGCAGATGTACAGCTGCCAAGCTTTTCATAGAACTGCTCTTTTTCTTCCTGAGATCTTTGCATGGTCGGCCCATATACACTAATGAGAGTTAGATTGTTTCCTCTCTTTAGCTGTATGCGCATTGACATGAGCCTGTCGCTGATTGGTGTAGGGGTGATACCTTGAGCAGCTAGCTTGTTGGAACCAAGCCAACACCAGCTGTTCTCTCTCTTCTCCTCCACTCCAAAAGATTGTGTGGCTCCTCTCAACTACGTTTCTGGTGCCAGGTCGCCGAACTTTGCTTAGGGCACAGATGTCAATGGTCGCTTTCTCTAACTCACAACAGATAAGGGCTGTTGCTCTTTCAGGTCTGATTGAAGACTCACTGTCGTTGGTTGTACGGACATTCCAAGCACCGAGATTGAGGCATTGTTTGCATGAGTTCGAAACAGAAGGTCGATGGTGTTGTTCGTCGGTTACCCCGGACATGGTAGCAGTATACGGACTTCATCCACTTGTCGCCACTGCCGTATTGAGTGGCCCATCAGTTCCCCCGTATACGGTAGCCATATCTACTCTCCTTAACTATGCTTCCATTGAAAACTGTGGGGCTGCACCTATGATGATGACGACACTGCTTGGCACATAGGCAGTGTCCCTTGGCGAGGTACTCTATTGGTCAACAACACAGCAAAGCTGAGATGGTCGCAGAAAGGCTCGTTGCATTTTGCCGTAACTGAAGCCGGGTAGACAGTCAGAGACGCCTGCCGCAGCTGAAGCCGAGTTGACATTCAGAAGTGCCAATGATGTAGTGCCAGAGATGCCATCGAGTTGATGACATAACTGCCGTGCCATGACCCTGGCAAGGGAGGCTGCGGGTGTACTAGCACTTGCCCAAGGTGCGCACCCAAGGCTAGTGGAGGGAAGGAGGCGCCTCACTGCTCCATTCCAGACCGGCTCCGAGCAAAGCTCCAAGCAAAGTCAAGCCACTGCCTTGGGTGGCAGTGGCTTGACTTGGAGCCAATATCACATAAATATGCACACCCTGTTATAACTGGAGATGTAGCTGTGTTCAGAATTAACCATCCATCCATCCATCCATCCATCTTCTTCCGCTTAATCCTTTTCGGGTCGCGGGGGGGGGGGGGCTGGAGCCTATCCCAGCATCTTTGGGTGAGAGGCAGGGCACACCCTGGACAGATCGCCAGTCCATCGCAGGGCCAACACAGAGAGACAGACAACCATTCACTCTCGCAGTCATACCTAAGGACAATTTAGAATCCCCAGTTTTTCACCAGTCACATTCAAACTCATGTTAAATGGGAGTCAGCACACACCTGCCACCATTTAAAGTGCCTCTGATTAACCCCAAATAAAGTTCAGCTGTTCTAGTAGGCTTTTCCTGACATTTTTGTAGTCACATCTTACAGCACAAGCCATGATCCGCAGAGAGTTTCCAAAGCATCAGAGGGATCTCATTGTTCAAAGGTATCAGTCAGGAGAAGGGTACAATAGAATTTTCAAGGCATTAAATATACCAGGGAACACAGTGAAGACAATCATCATCAAGTGGAGAAAATATGGCACAACAGTGACATGACCAAGAACTGGTCATCCCTCCAAAATTGATGAAAAGATGAGAAGAAAACTGGTCAGGGAGGTTGCCAAGAGGCCACCAGCAACATTGAAGGAGCTGCAGGAATTTCTGGCAAGTACTGGCTTGTTTAGTACAGGCGACAACAATCTCCCGTCTAGGGTGGCAAAACGGAAACCTTATCTTATGAAGAAAAACATCCAAGCCCGGCTATAGTTTGCAAAAACACGTTTGAAATCTCCCAAACACATGTGGGAAAATGTGTTATGGTCCAATGAAACCAACTTTGAACTTTTTGGCCATAATTCCAAAAGATACTGCATATTTGGCGCAAACACAACACTGCTCATCACCAAAAGAACACCATACCTTCCTACAGCAAAGCATGGTGGTGGCAGCATCATGGTTTGGGGCTGTTTTTCTTCAGCTGGAACTGGGGCCTTAGACAAGGTGGAGGGAACTATGAACAGTTCCAAATACCAGTCAGTGTTGGCACAAAACCTTCAGGCATCTGCTAGAAAGCTGAAGCTGAAGAGGAACTTCATCTTTCAGCACAACAATGACCCAAAGCACACACCCAAATCAATAAAAGAATGGCTTCACCAGAAGAAGATTAAGGTTTTGGAATGGCCCAGCCAGAGTCCACCCTGAATCTGATCAAACCTCTGTGGGGTGAGCTGAAGAGGGCTGTGCACAGGAGATGCCCTCGCAATCTGACAGATTTGGCGCATTTTTGCAAAGAAGAGTGGGCAAATATTGCCACATCAAGATGCGCCACACTGACAGACTCCTACCCAAAAAGACTGAGTGCTGTAGTAAAAGGTGCTCCAACAAAGTATTAGTATAAGGGTGTGTATATTTATGCAACTGGGTTATTGTAAGTTTTTTATTTTTTTATTTTTCCCCTTAAAAGTTTTCAGTTTGTTTTTCAATTGGGCTGTACAGGTTATAGGTCACATTAATGGTGGAAAAAGTTTTGAAATTATTTATCTTTGTCACATTTTTTTAACCCCTCATGCATTGTCACCTTATCGTGGTAGGGAGTTTGCGTGCCCTAGTGATCCCAGGAGCTATGTTGTCCGGGGCAATTTGCCTCTGGTAGGGTCACCCAACACAAGCCGGTCCTGGGTGAAGGGCCAAACTAAGAACGATCCAACAGACTCTCATGATAAATACTAGAACAAGGATTCAGTGTGCCCCGCCCGGTATGGAGTAACCAGGGCCCCACCCTGGAGCCAGGCCTGGGGGAGGGGATTGATGGCTAGCGTCTGGTGGCCAGGTTTCCGCCCATGGGACCCGGCCGGGCTCGGCCCGAAGGAGTTACATGGGTCTGCCCTCCAGTGGGCTCACCACTTGCAGGAGGGATCATGGGGGTCCGGTGCTATGTGGATCAGGTGGCGGTCAAAGGCGGAGACCTTGGCGGTCTGATCCCAAGCTTCCTAAACTGGCTTGTGGGACATGGAATGTCACCTCTCTGGTGGGGAAGGAGCCTATGCTGGTGCATGAGGTTGAGAGATACCGGCTAGATATAGTCGGCCTCACCTCAACACACAGCTCCGGTTCCGGAACCAGTCTCCTGGAGAGGGGCTGGAGCTTGGCCTACTCTGGAGTTGCCCCGGGCGAGAGACGACGACCAGGGGTGGGTATTCTTGTATGCCCCCACCTTGCTGCCTCTATATTGGAGTTTTTTCCCCGGTGGACGAAAGGGTTGTTTCCCTGTGCCTTCGGGTTGGGAAACAGGTCCTGACCATCATTTGTGCCTATGCACCAAATGATGGTTCAGAGTACCCACCCTTTTTGGCATCTCTGACTGGGGTGCTGGAGAGCGCTCCTCTTGGAGACTCCATTGTCCTACTGGGGGACTTCAATGCGCATGTGGGCAACGACAGTGAAACCTGGAAGGGGGTGATTGGGAGGAACGGCCTGCCCGATCTGAATCCGAGTGGTGTTCAGTTATTGGACTTCTGTGCTAACCAGTTGTCCATAACGAACACCATGTTCAAGCATAAGGGTGTCCATATGTGCACCTGGCACCAGGACACCCTAGGTCGCAGGACAATGATCAATTTTGTTTTCGTGTCATCAGACCTGCGACCGTATGTCTTGGACACTCAGGTAAAAAGAGGTGCAGAGCTGTCAACTGGTCACCATCTGGTGGTGAGTTGGATCCAATGGCAGGGGAGGATGCCATTCAGACGTGGTAGACCCAAACGTATAGTGAGGGTGTGCTGGTTAATGTCTGGCTGAGGCCCCTGTCTGGGAGGTCTTCAACTACCACCTCTGGAAGAACTTCAACCACATTCCGAGGGAGTGTGGAGACATGGAGTCTGAATGGGCCATGTTCCCATGTTCTCCACCTCCATTGTTGAAGCAGCGGCCCAGAGCTGCAGCCGCAAGGTCGTCAGGGCATCTCGTGGTGACAACCCCCGAACCAAGTGGTGGACATCAGTGGTGAGGGGGGCCATTAAGCTGAAGAAGGAGTCCTATCAGGCTTGGTTGGCTTGTGGGACTCCCAAAGCAGCTGAGGTGTACCAGCAGGCCAAGTGGAGTGCACCTCGGGTGGTTGCTAAGTTAAAAACTTGGGTATGGGAGGAGTTTGGTGAGGCCATGGAACAAGACTTTCGGTCGGCCACAAAGAGATTCTGGCAAACTGTTCGGCGGCTCAGGAGGGGGAAGCAGCTCCCTGTCCACACTGTGTATGGTGCAGATGGGGCGCTGTTGACTTTGACTGGGGATATCGTCGGGCGGTGGAAGGAATAGTTCGAGGATCTCCTCAATCCCACTGATATGCCTTCCACAGACGAAGCAGGGCTTGTGGACAAGGGGGACAGCTCGCCTATCACAGGGGCTGAGGTTGCCAAGGTGGTTAAAAATCTCTTTGGTGGCCAGGCCCCAGGGGTGGACGAGATTCGCCCTGAGTACCTCAAGGCCCTGGATGTTGTAGGGCTGTCATGGTTGACACACCTCTGCAACATTGTGTGGAGGTCAGGGGCAGTGCCTTTGGCATGGCAAACCGGGGTGGTGGTTCCTCTCTTCAGAAAAGGGGACCAGAGGTTGTGCTCCAACTTTAGAGGGATCACACTCCTCAGCCTCCCTGGGAAGGTCTATGCCAGGGTACTGGAGAGGAGAGTCAGGCCTTTGGTCGAACCTCAGATTCAGGAGGAGCAGTGTGGTTTTCGTCCTGGCCGTGGCACATCGGACCAGCTCTTTACCCTCTTGAGAATCCTTGAGGGTTCGTGGGAGTTTGCCCAACCAGTTTACATGTGTTTTGTGGACTTGGAGAAAGCATTCAACCGCGTCCCTCGTCGTTTTTTATGGGGGGTGCTTCGGGAGTATGGGGTATCGGGCTTGTTGTTACGAGCTATTCGGTCTCTGTACTACTGTTGTGAGAGTTTGGTTCGTATTGCCAACAGTCAGTCGGACACATTCTCAGTGAGAGTTGGACTTCGCCAGGGCTGCCCTTTGTCACCGATCCTGTTCATAATTTTTATGGACAGGATTTCTAGGTGTAGCCAGGGAACGGAGGGTGTCATGCTTGGTGACCACAGGATCTCATCTCTGTTGTTTGCAGATGATGTTGTCCTGCTGGCTTCATCCAGCAATGACCTACAGTTCTTACTGGGACAGTTTGCCACTGAGTGTGAAGCATCTGGGATGAGAATCAGTACCTCCAAGTCCGAGTCCATGGTCCTCATCCAGAAAAAGGTGGTTTGTCCACTCCGGGTTGGGGACAGGCTCCTGCCTCAAGTGGAGGAGTTTAAGTATCTTGGGGTCTTATTCACGAGTGAGGGGAGAATGGAGTGAGAGATTGACAGACGGAGCAGAGCAGCATCTGCAGTGGTGAAGACATTGTACTAGTCTGTTGTGGTGAAGAGGGAGCTGAGCTCTAAGGCAAAGCTGTCGATTTACCAGTCAGTCTTTTTCCCACCCTCACCTGTGGTCATGAGCTTTGGGTAATGACTGAAAGAACGAGATTGTGGATACAAGCGGTTGAAATGAGCTTTCTTTGTAGGATCGCTGGACTCACCCACAGAGAAAGGGTGAGGAGCTCAGTCATCCGGGAGAGACTCAGAGTAGAACCGCTGCTCCTCCACATTGAAAGGAGCCAGTTGAGGTGGTTTGGGCATCTGATCAGGATGACTCCCACTTGAGGTGTTTCAGGCACGTCCCTCTGGGAGGAGACCCCAGGGCACACCCAGGACTTGCTGGAGAGACTATGTCTCCCAGCTGGTCTGGGAATGCCTTGGTATCCTCTCGGAAGAACAGGAGCAGGTGGCTGGGAAAAGGGAAGTCTGGGCTTCTCTGCTTGAACTGCTGCCTCTGCGACCCGGACCTCCGGAAAAGCGGTAGAAGATAGATGGATGGATGGACATTTTTTTACATCACAAAAACCTGGCATTTGAACAGGGGTATGTCGACTTTTTATATCCACTGTACATCTCAAAGAAATGCTGAAACATAGTTAAATAGTTTCATTTAAAGCGTCCAGGAAATATTTATAAATTATAATTTATAATAATTACAATATATAATTTAAGAATAAATAACTGCCTGCCCCCTCCCCCCCCCCAAAAAAAGTTGCACCCTGTAAAATTTTGTTGGTCTTTAGCCTATAACGTCACTCACTGCATCAGTTAGGATGAAATAACTTATTGCCAGCAATGAATATCTCATTTCTTAAATTACTATTGTTAAAATTAACAGAATATTTATTTTAAAGTAACATTAGTTACATTTCTCTTCATTCCTGAACTAAAAGTGCTTAAACAGTAGTTTTGGCTATGACGACTAGCAATAGAATTAAAAGCCAAGTTTATTGTCATTCAAATTATACAATACATGTACTGTAGAACAAAATTACATTTCTCCTATTGGAGGGGCTGCTGCCATGTAAGGCATCACCACAGGTTTCCCTTCCCCCATTCTGTTATATAGAGCACCAAGCTAGAAGGTGGGAAGTACTATATTTTTATCAGGTCTTTGGTATCATCCAGTCGGGGCTTGAACCCATGACCTCCTGGCTATGGGACAGATGCTCTACCACTAGATCACCACTCTGGTATTTGCTACTAGCAATACTTTAATAATAGTTTTGAACTTTAAGTGAACCTGAATCGTTTTTCACATTTATCCTCCTCTATTATCAGTCAGAAATAGATCAGACTGTAGAAATACATAATTTATTTTAAAAAGTTACTATACTCAAGTAATTTTTTTAAAAACAAAATTGTACTTTACTGTGCTGTTTTGTTGCAGGATATTTTTTTACTCTTACTTGAATGCATTTGTAAAGAAAAATGTTTACTATTACTGTTATCTTTAATTGTACTGTTTAAGTTACTGTGATGTTTCAAGGGTTCACACAGTGATGAGAGAGGATTTGGAACATAACAAGCATATATTTCTTCACTCATAAATTACGCAGAACAGAGGGGAGGTCATCCACACACACACTCACTTCACTCAGGGTGACAGACTATTAATCTCTCACAGGGAAAACAACACGATCACAATGAGACTCATAACACAATTATCACCTACAACAATAACGTTCAGAACACAAAAATAATAACAGTCTTTGAATACCCTGCGGTGCAAAGCATGCCGCAAGAATTCCCGCCCCTTACCACAGCCCCGACGTTACATTACTTTTGATTTGAATTGAGTGTGTCAAAAAAAAAAAAAAAAAAAAACCTGGCACAGAGAAACTGGTTAGTAACCAGTGGTTACACATCTGCATGTTTTTACTTAAGTGTAAAACTCATGCTTTACAGAAGTAACGGTGTCAGTTAAAATTAATGGAATACATCACCATAAAAACAAAGTGTGTCATTAAAAAAAACTCACCATATTGCAGAATCATTGGATGCCTTGAGCGTTTATCCTGACAATGAAGCGGTCCCATCTGCTGTGTCATCATTGGGCCTTTTCTACTTTTCTAAAAAAACTCTCTAAAGATGACTGTTTTTTTAGTAATTTTAGCAAGCTAGCTAGCAAACTAGGTCATATGTTTAATAGTCGAGCATCACCGCTAATTACTGACACAGCTGTGCGTCAAGACCTGCAGACAGAAAAAAAAGGCAGGAAGCCAAGCACAGGACAAGAGAGAATATCTGGTAATTTTTCAAAATGAAATGCCCGGCAGACTCCAATAGTCAGTAAGGAGGAACAAAATAGATAATTTATTTTTTCTGTGCAGCTCGGTACCAAGTGGTCCACGGACCGGTACTCAGCCCAGTAGCTGGGGACGACTGTTTTATACAACACTTTTTGATAAACTCTGTTCACATTCAGAGTTGTGGCCCTAGTTAGCGAAAGAGCCTTTCATTATGCCTCAGTGAAAACAGAGGCATACAGTAATCGCTCAATGTGTCTGTGTATGGCTCTGTCCACCTGTCTATTTCAGCTTACCCGGTCAAAATTAAATGCAACTAAAGGCTTGTATCATTGTATCGCCATATTTTCTTGGCTTTTAATTTGCCAGAATTCTGAGATAAGGCTTTGTTTTTGATATAAACACAAATTTAACTCACCTGTACTGTCAGTGGAGCTGGCAGTGTGATGTTTTTACAGCACAACACAGCACATTTTTTTACAGTATGTGGAGCTGAACTGCCTCTCATGATGAATGCTAGAACAAGGATTCAGTGTACCCCTCTGGTATAGGGTTGCCGGGGCCCCACCCTGGAGCCAGGCCTGGGGGAGAGGCTCGATGGCTAGCGTCTGGTTGCCGGGTTTCTGCCCATGGGACCCAGCCGGGCTCAGCCCGAAGGAGTTACATGGGTCTGCCCTCCAGTGGGCTCACCACCTGCAGGAGGGATCATGGGGGTCCGGTGCTATGTGGATCAGGTGGCGGTCAAAGGTGGAGACCTTAGCAGTCTGATCCCTAGCTTCCTAAACTGGCTTGTGGGACATAGAATGTCACTTCTCTGGTGGGGAAGGAGCCTGAGCTGGTGCATGATGTTGAGAGATACCGGCTAGATATAGTCGGCCTCACCTCAACACACAGCTCCGGTTCCGGAACCAGTCTCCCGGAGAGGGGCTGGAGCTTGGCCTATTCTGGAGTTGCCCTGGGCAAGAGGCGACGAGCAGGGGTGGGTATTCTTGTATGCCCCCACCTTGCTGCCTCTATATTGGAGTTTTCCCCAGTGGATGAAAGGGTTGTTTCCCTGCGCCTTCGGGTTAGGAAACGGGTCCTGACCATCATTTGTGCCTATGCACCAAGTGATGGTTCAGAGTACCCACTCTTTTTGGAGTCTCTGACTGGGGTGCTGGAGAGTTCTCCTCTTGGAGACTTCATTGTCCTACTGGAGGACTTCAAAGTGCATGTGGGCAACGACAGTGAAGCCTGGAACAGGGTGATTGGGAGGAATGGCCTGCCCAATCTGAACCCGAGTGGTGTTCAGTTATTGGACTTCTGCGCTAACCACAGTTTGTCCATAACGAACACCATGTTCAAGCATAAGGGTGCCCATATGTGCACCTGGCACCAGGACACCCTAGGTCGCAGGTCGATGATCAATTTTGTTATTGTGTCTTCAGACCTGCAACCGTATGTCTTGGACACTCAGGTAAAGAGAGGTGCAGAGCTGTCAACTGATCACCACCTGGTGGTGAGTTGGATCCGATGGCAGGGGAGGATGTCATTCAGGCCTGGTAGATCCAAACAAAGAGTGAGGGTGTGCTGGAAACATCTGGCTGAGGCCCCTGTCCGGGAGGTCTTCATCTCCCACCTCCGGAAGAACTTCAACCACATTTCGAGGGAGTCTGGAGACATGGAGTCTGAATGGGCCATGTTCTCCACCTCCATTGTTGAAGCGGCTGCCCAGAGCAGCGGTCGCAAGGTCATCGGGGCATCTCATGGTGGCAACCCCCGAACAAAGTGGTGGACACCAGTGGTGAGGGGGGCCATTAAACTGAAGGAGGAGTCCTATCAAGACTGGTTGGCTTGTGGGACTCCCGAAGCAGCTGAGGTGTACCGGCAGGCCAAGCGGAGTGCAACTCGGGTGGTTGCTTAAGCAAAAACCCAGGTATGGGAGTTCGGTGAGGCCATGGAACAAAACTTTCGGTCAGCCTCAAAGCAATTCTGGCAAACTGTTCGGCGGCTCAGGAGGGGGAATAGCTCCCTGTCCACACTGTGTATGGTGCGGATGGGGCACTGCTGACTTCGACTGGGGATATCGTCGGGCAGTGGAAGAAATACTTCAAGGATCTCCTCAACCTCACTGACATGCCTTCCAGAGAGGAAGCAGGGCTTGTGGACGAGAGGGAAGACTCGCCTATCACAGGGGCTGAGGTCGCCAAGGTGGCTAAAAATCTCTTTGGTGGCCGGGCCCCAAGGGTGGACGAGAGTCTCCCTGAGTACCTCAAGGCCCTGGATGTTGTAGGGCTGTCATGGTTGACACGCCTCTGCAACATTGCGTGGAGGTCAGGGGCAGTGCCTTTGGCATGGCAAACCGGGGTGGTGGTTCCTCTCTTCAAAAAAGAGGACCGGAGGGTGTGCTCCAACTTTAGAGGGATCACACTCCTCAGCCTCCCTGGGAAGGTCTATGCCAGGGCACTGGAGAGGAGAGTCCGGCCGTTGGGCGCACCTCGGATTCAGGAGGAGCAGTGTGGTTTTTGTCCTGGTTGTGGCACATCGGACCAGCTCTTTACCCTCTCAAGAATCCTTGAGGGTTCATGGGAGTTTGCCCAACCAGTTTAGATGTGTTTTGTGGATTTGGAGAATGTCACAAGCTGGGTCCAATGTTCTGCCAGACCCAGTCTCGTAACTCTTTTGTTATATTCATATTTATCCATCTGTTGTGTTTTGGTGCCTTCTTTGAGTTGTAACTGTTTTCTGTTTTGCCTGTTTATTTTTCAGTTTGTGTTGGTCATGTTTTGCTGCATTTATATTTATCTCCTTGTTTGTATTTGGTTTTGTTTACATTTACTCTGCAGGCTGACAGCTGTCAGGTTGCTCTTCCGGGTTTTGTGTGGGCACCTGTCAAACTGTCAGCCGCTCCTCCCTCACCCCTCATTATTACTGTCAGCTGGTTCTCATTATTGTCCTCTTCTTCTGCTCAGGTAAGCCCACACCTGTTATCACTCATGTTGTCAGGTCACATACTATTTAAGCTCAATCTGTTGCCTTACTCCTCGCCGCGACATGGATTGTCAACCTCTTGTCCTCCTGTTTAATCCACTGTTGTGCTGAATTCCCCTCCGGAGCTTTTCTCCGCTCCGAGGCACTACATGTGAGTTTTCTGTTGTGTTCTCCTGCTTGTTTCATTGAAGTGCTGATTTTCCAGAGCTTTCCACACTCCGAGGCACTATGTGGCAGTTTTTCCTTGTTTGGCATTTTTTGTATTTGGCACATTTTGAACTGTTTGAATAAACGCACGGCACCATTCAGCATTTGGGTTTGTCTCTCTCTCTCTGCGCCTCGTAGAGGCGCACATGACAGAGAAGGCATTCGACCGCATCCCTCGTGTTTTTTTGTGGGGGTGCTTTGGGAGTATGGGGTATCGGGCTTGTTACAAGCTATTTGGTCTCTATACGACCATTGTGAGAGTTTGGTTTGTATTGCCAACGCTCGGTCAAACTCATTCCCAGTAAGAGTTGGACTCCGCCAGGGCTGCCCTTTGTCATCGATCCTGTTCATAATTTTTATGGACAGGATTTCTAGGCACAGCCAGTGAATGGAGGGTGTCATGCTTGGTGACCACAGGATCTCATCACTGTTGTTTGCAGATGATGTTGTCCTGCTGGCTTCATCCAGCAATGACCTACAGGTCTTACTGGGATGGTTTGCCGTCAATCTACATTCCTACCCTTACCTATGGTCATGAGCTTTGGGTAATGACTGAAAGAACGAGATCGCGGATACAAGCGGCTGAAATGAGCTTTCTTCATAGGATTGCTGGACTCACCCTCAGAGATAGGGTGAGGAGCTCAGTCATCCAAGAGAGGCTCAGAGTAGAACCGCTGCTCCTCCACATTGAAAGGAGCCAGTTGAGGTGGTATGGGCATCTGATCAGGATGCCTCATGGATGCCTCCCACTTGAGGTGTTTCGG
Organism: Pholidichthys leucotaenia; assembly: GCA_020510985.1. NCBI lineage: Eukaryota > Metazoa > Chordata > Actinopteri > Cichliformes > Pholidichthyidae > Pholidichthys > Pholidichthys leucotaenia. The sequence goes on along the minus strand of CM035849.1, from coordinate 132,632,782 downwards.
CACATCCCCCTGGGAGGAGACCCCGGGGCAGACCCAGGACTCACTGGACAGACTATGTCTCCCAGCTGGTCTGGGAATGCCTTGGTATCCTCTCTGAAGAGCTGGAGCAGGTGGCTGGGGAGAGGGAAGTCTGGGCTTTTCTGCTTGAACTGCTGCCTCCGCAACCCGGACCTCCAGAAAAGCGGTAGAAGATGGATGGATGGATTGATGGATGGATGGAGCTGAACTGTTATAAAATTCTATTTATCTATCCATCCATCCATCCATCCAGGTGAGGGTAGGAACGTAGATTGACCGGTAAATCGACAGCTTTGCTTTAGAGCTCAGCTCCCTCTTTACCACAACAGACCGGTACAACGTCCGCATCACTGCAGATGCTGCTCCGATCCATCTGTCAATCTCTCACTCCATTCCCCCCTCACTCATGAATAAGACCCTAAGATACTTAAACTCCTCCACTTGGGGTAGGTGCTTGTCCCCAACCCGGAGAGGACAATACACCTTTTACCAGCTGAGGACCATGGACTCGGGCCTGGAGCTGCTGATTCTCATCCCAGCCGCTTCACACTCAGCAGCAAACCATCCCAGTAAGACCTGTAGGTCATTGTTGGATGAAGCCAACAGGACAGCATCATCTGCAAACAGCAGAAATGAAATCCTGTGGTCACCAAGCATGACACCGTTCAATGGCTTTGCCTAGAAATCCAATCCATAAAAATTATGTACAGGATCGTGACAAAGGGCAGCCCTGGGGGAGTCCAACTCTCACTGGGAATGAGTCCGACTGAGTGTTGGCAATATGAACCAAAGTCTCACAATGGCTGTATAGAGACCAGATAGCTTTTAACAACAAGCCCATTGTTGTTATAAAATACCGGTTACTGAAAAAAAGCTACATATTCACCAACTACACCATTTACTCATCACATCAATTGTTTTCACACTGGTTTTGATGTTTAGTTTTACAGAGGAAGGATGAGGTAAAACTCGTTAAAAACTCGTTAAAACTACAAGTCCCAACATTCCTCGCCTCGATGATCGCAGTGAACTGAGCATGCACCCAGAAACTCCCGCCAGATGGAAGTACTGAGCAATTCACCAATACTGGGTGAACAAATGTTTTCTTCCTCTGCCACTAAACAGCAAAAGCGCCTGTTCGTCTTGATTGTCATTGTATTCACATATCTCCATCACTTCCACCATATAAAACATCTGCCACCATGCTCTTCTTTTGTGTTTGGATTGCAGCTGTTCAGATCAGGTTGGTGACTCTTGGCTGCCGCAGACAATATGGGCATGTGAACTGCAGATTATTTTCACTGTGCATGCGTGTACTCCAAAACTACTGAAAGGATTTGGATGAAATTTTTACCAGAGGTGGTCTTTGGGCTAGAGACGAACCCATAACATGTTGGTGATGATCTGAGAATGCATACCTCTGCCAAGGCTCTGGCACCGAGGCATCAGCACCTTGGTGCTTTCATTGGATAATTACTGCAGTGATTTATATGTTTCAGCTGGTAACAAGTTATTTAAACCAAACTGATGCAGAGAGTACTAGGGCTGCACGATATTGAGAAAACATGCATTATGAATCCTCTAAATACAGTCATGTGAAAAGATTAGGACACCCTGTATAAATCTGTGTTTTTTTTAACATATTTGGACATATGGATATTTCATATCAATGTTAAAAAATACTGGGAGATTCATGTAATACAACTAAACAATTAAAAATGAATTAAAGACTTTTTTTCAATTTTTCTGTAAAATGTAATTCGAAACAAATAGTGAGGAATAAATTAGGACACCCCCATCTTTTTTAGGGCACCCCCACATTCATTCCCACTTAAAATGGCTAAAATAAATGTTAAAAAATGCAAATAAAACTAAAACAAGGTTAGACGGGACTTCCGGTTATGGCGGCCGCGTAGGAGGGTGTGCTCCACTCTGCTCTGCTCCTAATGATAAAAAAGTAGGCTAAAACTCTCCCAATTGGAACAAAAACCTATTCTAGCGTTTGGGGGCGTATATGGTAAAAACTAAGGCTGTGAAATCAGGCGGAGGAAAAACTGATTCGTCGAGACGAGCCAAGTTAACAGATTTCCACGCTCGTGATGCAGCAGATAAATCGCCTGTGACCATGGCTGAGGAGGGAGCTAGCGGTGGTGCGGTGACTGCCGAAGGAACGAATGCAGTCCTTGCTGCCATCAGCGCTATGAGAACAGACTTTTCGTCTAAGTTTGATGGGATTATAGCTGCGATAGAAGCTATGAGAAAAGAAATAAGCGACTGTATGGAGCGAATATCGCAGGCAGAGCTCCGGATCTCCAACGCTGAAGATGACGTCAACAGCCTGCAATTAAAGGTCCAAACATTGGAATTAAAAAATAAACGTCTGGAAGATAACGTCTTGGACTTAGAATCCCGGTTGAGACGGAATAATTTAAGGCTTGTGGGCCTTCCGGAGGGGGTAGAGGAACAGGATGCGTGTTCCTTTTTGGAAAAGTGGATTCCAGAAGTGCTGAATAACGCAGAGCTGCAGTCATCAGTCGTCTTGGAGAGCGCACACCGAATAGGCCCACCGAGAGATAAGACAACACCGAGAACGCTGATTATGAAGTTCCTCAACTACAGGGACAAGATGACGGTCTCCAACGCAGCGCGTACTAAAGGAGAAATTAAATACCAGGATCAACAGGTGCGGTTCTACCCAGATTTGGCTGCAGGAATCCAACAATTAAGGAAACAGTTTGACCCCGCCCGTAAAGAGCTACGCAGCCTTGGGATTCGTCACGGAGTGATTTATCCTGCAAGACTGCTGGTCACATATAAAGGGAGAACCCAAGTCTTTAAGACCCCTCAGGAGGCGCAGGAACTCATTAAGCAGATCCAAGGAGAGACTGGCGAGAGCCAAGCATGAAGCAAGAACAAGATATAAAAGGTAGAATATTTAAGCAAGTGTTCAAGTATCTGACTGATTTGAAACATATAGCATGTCTACAAAATATAGATTGTATTATATATAAAAAAAAAGCTATGATGTACAAAGTTGCTATAAAATTTTGGAGTTAAATTGGAAAAACTACAGAAGAGAGTTATTGTCATGTCATTAAAAGTAGCAGAGTCAGGGTGATTGAGAGGAGAAAGAGTGAGTGGTTTGACTGATCCTCACGGGGGAGGAGCAGATTCAGGCTATAACGGGAGACGGAATTTTTTTTTTTTTTGATTTTGGGGGGATTACCACGAATGTGGGAAGGGGGAATTTGTTTGTGTGTAGTTTGTGGGATGAATGTTCAACCATCCATGTTTTTGCTTCTCTGTATGAGCATGTTTATATTGCAAGGTAATCTCAAACTCTTTATTGATCATAGACCAAAGCGTTAAGCTTAATTTAACATCATGGAATTGCAGAGGTCTACAAAATCTAAAAAAACTTAAACAAGTTTTGAATAAAATAAAAGACATAGGTTCAAAAATTGTGTTTTTACAAGAAACTCATCTAATAGAGGAGGATGTAAAAAGAATAAGGAGTAGATGGCAGGGAAGTGTATTCACCTCATCATTTTCATCCCGAGCCAGGGGAGTCATGACTCTCATACATAAATCAGTCCCATTTCAAGTGAAAAATGTAATTGGAGATAAATTGGGAAGATATCTAATCATCCAAGGATCTTTGTTATTAGAAAATATAAATCTGGTGAACTTATATGGTCCCAATATAGATGATCAAAACTTCTTCGTTAATTTATTTCTTACTTTAGCATCACTCACAGGGCTATATATAATAGCAGGGGATTTTAATTATACATTGAATCCCAGTATAGATAGGTCAACAGGACAGGACTGTATGCACAATGGATGTAGGATGACCATTAATCATTTTATGAAAGAATTGAGATTGCTAGATATATGGAGAGAAATGAAACCACAAGTCAAAGCCTATTCTTGTTATTCTAACACCTACAAGACATTTTCATGTATTGACTATTTTTTGATCTCCACAGAATTAAGGTCCAAGATTCAAAATTGTTTCTATGATAACATTGTGATCTCTGATCACGCACCCTGCTGTCTAATATATGTAGATAAGAAATTGACAAAGGTTCCTGGTAGGTGGCAATTTCAGCATAAATGGCTTCAAGATGAGGAATTTGTTAAGTACATAGAAAAACAGATAGATGAGTTCTTTGATATCAACACTACACAAACATCAGCATGTATAAAGTGGGAAGCTTTCAAAGCTTTTATTAGGGGGCATATTATTAGTTACACAGGTTCAAAATCTAGAAAGACTCGAGAGGAGAGAGTCCAATTGGAACGTAAAATAAAAATTCTTCAAGAAAAAGTGTATGCAGGAAGTAATCCCAAATTAGAGAATGAATTACTGATTCTGAGAGCTGAATATGACAAAAAATCAGCGAATAGAGCTGCCTCGAGTCTTCTAAGATTGAAGCAAACCTTTTATGAACAAGGTGAAAAATCAGGAAAATTATTGGCATGGCAGATTAAACAATTAGAATTTAAAACACCAATTACCAGTATTATAAGTAACGGACAGGCAGTCGTAGATCCTTTAGAAATTAACAGTGCCTTTAGAGATTATGATGAAAAACTATATGATACAAAAAATGAAACTGACTTAACAAATCTAAATGGGTTTTTGGACGGATTATCTATACCGTGTATTCCAAATGAAAATAGGGAGATACTGGAGTCAAAAATTAGTCAAGCAGAAGTTGGGCTAGCCATTGATAATATGAAATCAGGAAAAAGTGCGGGACCTGACGGTCTTCCAGTTGACCTCTATAAAAAATTTAACAATAAATTAATAAAACCATTTTTGGAAATGGTTTTAGAAGCATTTCAAAACAGTAAATTACCGCCATATATAAATAATGCCTTAATTATACTGTTGCCAAAACCAGGTAAACCTTCTAATAAATGTGAAAACATGAGACCAATAAGCCTATTAAATGCAGACCTTAAGATAATCTGTAAAATTTTAGCAAGACGACTACAAGAAATATTATCAAATATTATTAACCGAGATCAGAATGGCTTTATAATGGGAAGACAAGGCTTCCATAATGTAAGAAGACTATTTAATATTATTTATTCTAATAAAGAAACACCGGATACAGCTCTCCTATCATTGGATGCTGAAAAGGCCTTTGATAGGGTCGAATGGCCCTTTCTTTTTGAAGTTTTACAAAGGTTTGGACTTGGAAAGAATTTCATAAAATGGGTTCAGATAATATACAATAATGCTACAGCAGAAATCCTAACAAATAGCAATATCTCAAAATCAATAAAAATTAATAGAGGTTGTCGACAAGGTTGTCCACTTTCACCTTTACTGTTTACTATGGCAATTGAACCTTTAGCGATGGCAGTACGTTTACATCCACAAATATATGGAATTAAAGTAGGACCAACAGAACATAAAATCTCCCTGTATGCTGATGACATAATTTTGTTTATGTCGAATCTTAAAAAATCAATTCCGACCTTGTTAAATTTAATAAAGAACTTTGGGGAAATATCAGGATATAAAATAAATAAAACTAAATCTTCAATATTAATGCTAAATGAGACCCAGAGAAAGCACCCAGCTCCTGAGGTAAATCAATTCAATGTTGTAAATCAGTTTAAATACTTAGGAATTCAAATTGTGCCTAAGTTAGAATCAGCCGCTAGTATCAACTATGAAGCCTTAATGACAGACATTAATGAGTTACTTCAGAGATGGATGTCACTACCAATGTCGATGATCGGGAGAATTAATATACTTAAAAGTAATATCTTACCCAAAATACTTTATTTATTTCAATACATTCCTTTACCACCACCTTCAGATCTATTCTCAAGAATTAAAAAAAAGTTAGTGGAATTTATATGGAACAATAGGAAGGCTAGATTACGTCTGTCCTTACTATATTTACCATTTGATCGTGTAGGTCTGAAATGTCCAAACTTTATGTTGTATTACTGGTCAGCACAACTGAGGTCTATGACATATTATTTTTCATCAAATGACCTCCCTCACTGGACGGAGATGGAATCATACAATTTACCTTTACCTCTTCCCTTATTCATATACTCAGACTCGGCTAAAAAATTACAGAAACAAGTTAAAAATCCTATTGTAAAGCATATGATCAAAATATGGTATGAAATCAAAAAATATTTAAAAGAACCGCACTTATTGTCACAATTTAGCCCAATATGGGGTAATCAATATTTTACACCAGGGAGAGCGGATGCTGTATTTAAATTATGGAATTTAAAAGGGATTCAAAAGATTCGAGACTTATATTTGGCACGTTCAGACAACATAATGTCTTTTGAAGAACTGAGGGCCAAATTTAATCTTAATAGAACACATTTTTTAAAATATCTTCAGCTTAGGAATTTTTATTCGATCAAATCAAAATAATGCTCTCACCCGACCTACCTATTCATACTTGGAAAAAATTTTGACGAAAAATAGTAAGAGAAAGGGTATTATTTCAGAGTTCTATAACTCACTGATATTATCCTCAAGTGAAAACTCACAGAAAAGAATGAATTATTGAAAAGAAGACCTTCAAATTGAAATTTCAGAGGAACAATGGGAATTGGCTTGCACAGAAGCTCAAACCAAATCAATAAGTGTACGTCTTAAATTGATACATTTTAAATGGTTAATGCGGATGTATGTTACACCGGTGGAGTTAAATAGATATAACAAAAACATACTAGATATATGCACAAAATGTATGGAAAGTAAAGGAATTCTATTTCATTGTTTATGGGAATGTAGAAAAATTAGAATGTTTTGGGAAGAGGTGAGGGTAACAATTGAAAAAATAATTTCAAAACAACTCATATTGAATCCTAAATTGTTTTTGTTGGGTCTGTATCCAGAAAAGCATAACTTTAATAAGAGTGAAAGAACATTCATAGACCTCAGTTTGCTTAACGCCAATTATTTTTTTTTTTTTTTTTCTCTCCCGGCGCCACACGAGTCGGCCGCCCTTTGCAACAGCGGCTCGATTCCGAGTCTTTTTCCCTTCCTCTCTCTTTTTGATCCGTCTTTTTTTCACTCCACTTATATCACGGACACACAGATCGTCCCAAATGTCTCCTGAGCCGGTGGACGGAGCCACTGTTTATAGCAGGATACGATACAGCAGGGAAGAGCTGCTAGCATTCAACCGCCACCTGGTCCCATTGGAAAAACTCGACATACCGAGAGAACTGAGGCGAAAACGCCGCGGCTGCCGGGCTGGAGTAAGGCGGAGGACAAAAAATATAAGGTACAGACCCTCCCTTCCATCTATTGTCATGGGAAATGTACGGTCGTTACTGGGAAAGGTAGATGAGCTAGCGGCTATCTGCCGTTACGATAGCACATATCGGGAGTGCTCTCTCCTTTTGTTTTCTGAGATGTGGCTAACTGAACTAGCAGCAGATGCTAACATTGAGCTGGAGGGTTTCCACATGATACGGGCAGACCGAACACCAGACAGTGGCAAAGCAAGGGGCAGTGGAGTGATAATGTATGTTAACAACAACTGGTGCAGACCGGGACATATCACTGTTAAACAACGACACTGCAGCAAAGACATTGAGTTGCTAGCTGTTAGCATGCGGCCTACATATCTCCCAAGAGAACACTCACACGTGATCTGCATTGTTGTTTATGCAAATCCGACGGCGAACGCTGGGACAGCGCATGACGTCATCCATTCAGTAACCAGCAGGCTGCAGACAGAACACCCAGATGCTCTTCTCCTCATCTCAGGCGATTTCAACCATGTTTCACTATCTCCCATTCTACCCACGTTCACCCAGTATGTCACATGCCACACTAGAGACAATAAAACACTGGACTTATTCTACGCAAACACTAAGGAGGCGTACACCTCATCACAACTTCCCCCACTCGGGAGATCGGATCACAACTTGGTTCATCTCTGGTCGGTGTACAAACCCCTAGTGCACAGACAACCTCCGGCCATGCGCACAGTGGAGTTATGGTCTGAGGAGACAACGGACACTCTAAAGGGCTGTTTTGAAGCCACCGCCTGGAAGCAGCTCTGCGATCCACATGGTGAGGACATCGATGGCCTCACTCACACCTTCACGGACTACCTCAGCTTCTGTGTGGACAAATCCGTTCCCACCAAGACCATACGGCGTTGCTCAAACAACAAACCCTGGATCAACCCTGAGATAAAAACACTTCTGAGAGAGAAGAAGAGGATCTTCAGGTCGGGGAATAGGGAGATGCTGAAGTCCGTACAGAGGGAGCTGAGGAGAAAGATCAGAGAAGGCAAGGACAGCTTCAGGAAGAAGATGGAGGACAAGCTGCAACAGAGCGACATCAGCGGGGTCTGGAGAAACCTCAAAACCATCTCTGGGCTCCAGAATACCTTCCCCCAGGCCACGGGGGGCAGGGAGTGGGCGAACAACCTGAATCTGTTTTTCAATAGGTTTGACCAACCGCCCTCCCCCCTGACTGCACAACAACCACTGCTGCCTCTAAAGAAATCAAGTCCTGCTGCCCACTCCCCACTCCACCAACACCCCCCCACTCCCAACTCACAGCCCCCCATCCTGACCCTGACCAGGACCCAGGTGAGGACGGAGCTGAGGAAGATCAAGGCGAGGAAGGCGTCAGGACCGGACGGCATCAGCGCAAAGCTCCTCAAGTCCTGTGCAGACCAGCTGTGTGGGATTGTGACGTACATCTTCAACCTGAGCCTGAAGCTGGGGAGGGTACCACAGCTGTGGAAAACATCTTGTGTGGTACCTGTACCAAAAACTTCCCACCCCAAAGACCTGAACAGCTACAGACCGGTGGCCTTGACGTCCCACTTGATGAAGACCCTGGAGAGACTGCTCCTTGCTCACCTCCGCCCCCTGGTGGAACCAGCGATGGATCCACTCCAGTTCGCCTACCAGCATGGCATTGGGGTGGAGGATGCGGTGATCTTCCTCCTTCAACGTTCTCTGTCCCACCTGGAGAAGCCCGGGAATATGGTGAGGATCATGTTCTTTGACTTCTCCAGTGCTTTCAACACCATCCAACCGATGATCCTGAAGGACAAGCTGCTGCGCGCAGGGGTGGACCAGCACCTGTCATCATGGATCCTGGACTACCTCACGAACCGGCCTCAGTTTGTGAGAACCCGAGACTGTGTGTCCGACACGATCATCGGTAGCACAGGGGCCCCCCAGGGAACGGTGCTGGCTCCCTTCCTGTTCACTCTTTACACTGCGGACTTCTCACACAACACAACACACTGCCATCTACAGAAGTTCTCTGATGACTCTGCGATCGTTGGCCTCATCTCCAATGGAGATGAAGCTGAGTACAGAGGGCTTATCCAGGACTTCGTGGACTGGTGCCATCGGAACTGCCTCCAGATCAACGCGAGGAAAACTAAGGAGCTGGTGGTGGACTGCCGCAGGCATGGGCAACCCCTCACAGCACCAGTAAATATACAGGGAACAGACATCGAGATGGTGACATCCTATAAGTACCTGGGTGTTCATCTGAACAATAAACTAGACTGGTCACACAATACTGACACACTCTACAAGAAGGGACAGCGCAGGCTGTTCCTGCTGAGGAGACTCAGGTCTTTTGGTGTACAAGGGGCGCTGCTGAAGACATTCTATGACACGGTGGTGGCATCAGCCATCACTTTTGGAGTGGTCTGCTGGGGCAGTGGCATTACTGCAGCCGATAGGAAGAGACTGAACAAACTGATCAAGAAAGCTAGCTCTGTCCTGGGGCAGCGCCTTGATCCGGTGGAGGAGATAGGAGAGAGAAGGACGGTGGCTAAACTGTCATCTCTGCTGGAGTCCGAGTTCCACCCTATGCAGGACATACTGAATGCACTGAGGAGCTCATTTAGCAGCAAACTACATCATCCCAGGTGCACAACCGAGAGGTTTCGCAGGTCCTTCCTACCAACGGCTGTCAGACTGTACAACCTAAGCAGGGCTGCTTGCAGAGATAGCAAAAAGACGTAACAAACTAATAGTTTTTTGAATGCAAAAGATGCAATTGACTTACACAATGGTCCCCTCCGGCATACAACTAGGAAAATACCGGTCGCTATGGAGGGTGAGAATATGTATGGGCACATAATCATACCATGTAGGATAACTAAGTAGACGGTTATCCTGTTTCATCCCATCTAGCAACAATGCTCTGCACTGTGTGTGTTTATATATTTACATATTTATTCCATCTAGCTACAATGCTCCGCACTGGGTGTGTTTATATATCTACATATTATTCCATCTAGCTACATTGCTCCGCACTGTGTTTATATATTTACATATTGATTCCACCTAGCTGCAATGCTCCGTACTGTGGGTGTTTATATATTTACATATTTATTCCATCTAGCTACAGTGCTCCGCACTGTGTTTATATATTCATATATTTATTCCATCCAGCTACAATGCTCTGCACTGTGTGTCTGTGTGTGTGTATATATATATTTATAGTAATATGTACATATGTATATTAGCTGCTCTTGCTTGCTTGTTTTTTTTCTTGCCTTGTGATTGTTGCTCTGAGTGTTGCTATCCCTGTGCTGTTGCAATCCTGGAATTTCCCCGTTGTGGGACTAATAAAGGCTTATCTTATCTTATCTTATCTTAAAATGTATTGCACTACTGTGGAAAAAGACTCATAGACCAGATGTGACTCAGTGGTTAAGACAGATGTTTACAAACCTTCCACTAGAAAGAATAACATACATATTGAAATCAAAGGAAAATGTGTTTGAGAATATATGGAGACCTTTCATTGATTATGTAAAGAAACTAAACATAACTTCTGAAGAAGAAGGTGAATGATATGTGTGGACCTTGTAAATTCCAAATTGGTGAATGTATAATATGTATACTTCTGCAATGGATTACCTAGTCTAAACAGAGGAGCATTGTTTGACTTGTTTTGTTAATGGTTGTTGGTGTTTTTAGAACATTTATTTTTAATTTACTTTAGTGTTAGGGTTTGATTGTTGGTGTCATGTTTGTTAAAAAAAGGTTCAATAAAAATATTGTGGAAAAAAAAAACAAGGTTAGACATAGATATGTGAACATTTCTTAATAAAGAACTGAATATTTAATGGGGCAGTGCGGTGGCGGAGTGGTTAGCACTGCGGCAGCACAGCAACTCACCCTTGGCCGGGGGATCCTGGGTTCAATCCCAGCCCCTGATCAACAGTGATCTGTGTGGAGTTTGCATGTTCTCCCCGTGTCTGCATGAGTTTACTCCGGGATTTCTCCGGTTTCCTCCCACATGCCAAAAACATGCACGTTAGGTTAACTGGCATCAAACTGGGGATTCTAAATTGTCCTTAGGTACGACTGCGAGAGTGAATGGTTGTCTGTCTCCCTGTGTTGGCCCTGCGATGGACTGGTGATCTGTCCAGGGTGTACCCTGCCTCTCGCTCAAAGATGCTGGGATAGGCTCTAGTCCCCCCGCGACCCGAAAAGGATTAAGGGGAAGAAGATGGATGGATGGATGAATATTTAATGGGGTGTCATAATTTTTTCACATGACTATGTACAGATAATTTGATAGTTCTCTTCTAGTCTCTCCAGCTGAGACCACTGACTGTGCTACATTTCTTTCGTATTTTTTCTTATACTCTCTTGTATTTTTTTCTGGTTAATGTGATGTTTTTTTCAACATAAATTTTATTTTATGTTTTCACAAATCTGTGGCTTTCTTTCTTGTAAATTTCTGACTTTTTTTTTACTACGTATATATTTTACTTTTTTCATGTAAAATTGAAGACTTTTTTTCTTGTAAACACAAGACTTTTTGTCATCAGTTTTCTTTTTCTTGGTCTCCCTTTTCTGGCCAAAGGCTGTCTGTTTACCTTAAGCTCATGAGCAACTACTAATGTAACACAGTCCTGAAAAGGTTTTCCCATGTCTTAGGGGCAGTTTTCAACCACTACCCCTTGTAACTTGATTTCAAGGACCAAGGGGTTGGAGAACAACAGTAGCCTATGTGAAAATCCACTCCTCAAATTAAACAGGAAATGTCTATATGCACACCACTGGCACCCCAGGATCCACAATTTTCTGTCTCTGTCCCTCATCTTTTTTTTTTTCTGTGTTGCAGTGATCATATGAAAAGTTGCTTTTATTTCTATCCCAATGTGCTCTTGTCTGTCACTATTTAATAAAGAAAAACACATGACGAACACAAATCAAATATCAGTAGAAACCTGTTTTGGCAACACAACAATGCACGCAAACCAGCGCACACATAGAAACGCACGAAGAGTATGGCGTGAGCTCCATGGAGGCCACGGTGCTCCACTCACACATACTGATGGTGATAAGAACACGGCCTTTGGCTCCGTCTCTGGCCTGTCTGGTGCCATGAACTCCCAGCACTCAGCCTTCAGCTCCATCTCACCCATAAACTGTCTCACTGTGTGACAGTCGGGGTGCACTTCATTTCTCTACTGGCGCACACCTCCATTTTCCTGTCTGCTAACAACGGCTGTATTGTGGAGAGAGACCCACGGATTCTAAACCCCGCCAACCATCTCCAGGCCGTGCATGATCCCTCCCCTGACGTACACTTCCATGGGTAAAGCATGGTCAGTGAAGGTCACCTTTGACCTCTTTTATGGTCACCAAGTCAATGACTTCATGTCAGGTGCATTCTTCAGGTATTGGGGCATCACCATGCAAGAGATGAGAGCTGGCGGTGAAGTGACCCCTGAGTCCATAGAGCACAAAGTTGTTGTCACATACATACCCACACACCCAGCCAACCGAGTGACAGAATCTCTTTTATACAGTTGAAACCAGAAGTTTACACACAGTAGATAAAAACACACAACCTTTTTTTCCACTGTCTGACACTACAACCCCAATTCCAGTTAAGTTGGGATGTTGTGCAAAACGTAAATAAAAACAAAATACAGTGATTTAGTTAAATATCCTTTTCAACCGATATTCTGTTGAATACACGACAAAAACAAGATATTTAATGTTCAAACTGAAACTCTGTTTTTGTGTTTTGTTTTTTTTTTACAAATATTCACTCATTCTGAATTTGATGCCTGCAGCTCATCACAAAAAAAGCTGAGACAGGAGCATGTCTACCACTATCTTACATCACCTTTCCTTTGAACAACACTCAATAAGCTTTTAGGAGCTGAGGACATTAATTGTTGAAGCTTTGTAGGTGCAATTCTTCCCCATTCTTGCTTGATGTATGACTTCAGTTGGTCAACAGTCGAGGGTCTCCGTTGCCGTATTTTGCACTTCGTAATGTGCCACACATTTTCAATGGGAGACAGTTCTAGACTGCAGCCAGGCCAGTTTAGTACCCACTGTCATGGCGTGGTCCTCGTGGACCACTAATGAGACACTGTAGGCAATCAATGAGTTTGCATATTTATTAAAAGACTGGTAAGGGTACAAAATAATGAGCCACGTGGGGCAAAAGCACAACTAAGACTATGACTAGACACAATGACGATATGCACAGACTAAGGAATAAAATTACAGGAAGATGAAGAGGAAGAAAGGCTGGAATCGGGGTTAGGGATTCCAGCCCGACGTTGAAGGATGTTCAACGTAGTGTGTTTGAGGTCACAGCCCGGAGTAACCTAAGCTGCTCCCTTAAATAGGGCTAAGGGATTAATCAGCTGATGAGGCAGTCATCAGCTGAATGCAATCCAGCTGTCACAGCGGAGCTCCGCTCTGACAGCCGGAAGCCCCTCCGAGACGCTGTCAGAATAAAAGCTCGGAGGGCCACAAGGAACTAACACAGAATGGGAGGAAAATACTGCATGACCCGAGCGCGGACGATATCGGCGCTCAGACTATGACACCCACACTCTTTTACTACAAAGCCACGCTGTTCAATTCAACTTTATTTATACTATAGCACCGTTTCACAACAACAGTCATCTCGTAGCACTGTTAAACAGTAGGGGAAAACCCCAACAATTTCAGAAACAGTCAGGTGAGCCTGTGTGAGCAAGCGCTTGGTGATGGTGGAGATGAATAACTCCCTTTTAGCAGGAAGAAACCTCCAGCAGAACCAGGCTCAGGGAGGGGCAGTCATCTGCTGCGATTGGCTGGGGGGTGAGGGGATAGAGAAGAAGAAGAAAAGAACAGACATGTAGAGAGCAAACAGCACGACGGGGACTCAATCTAAGGGAGAGAACAAACAAATGTTAATGACCAGCAAAAATATTACACTGAGAGTGAAGAAAGGAGTGAAGCCCAGTGCATCTTTGGAGGTCCCCGGCTGTCTAAACCTATTAGTAGCATAACTAAGGGAGGGTCCAGGGTCACCTCATCCCACCCTAACTACAGGCTATGTCAAAAATGAAGGTTTTAACCTTATTCTTAAAAGCAGAGATTGAGTCTGACTCGCGAATGTATGGTAACACATGCAGAATCTGGCTTGGCATTGTCTTGCTGAAATAAGCAGAGACGTTCCTGAAAAAGATGTTGCTTGGATGGCAGCATGTGTTGCTCCAAAACCTATATGCACCGTTCAGCATTAATGGTGCCTTCACAGATGTGCAAGTTACCCATGCCATGGGTACTAACGCACCCCCATACCATCACAGATGCTGGCTTTTGAATGTAACGCTGATAACAAACTGGATGATTGTTTTCCTCTTTAGCCCGGAAGGCACGATGTCCATGATTTCAAAAAACAATTTGAAATGTTCATGACTCATCAGTCCACAGCACACTTTTCCACTTTGCGCCAGTCCATTTCAGATGAGCTCGGGCCCAGAGCAACCAGCAGCGTTTCTGGCTGTTGTTGATATATGACTTTCGCTTTGCATGGTAGAAGGTTAATATGCAGTTGTAATGATGAACTGTGTTAATGGTTTTCCAAAGTGTACCTGAGCCGACATAATAATATCCTTTACAGAATGATGTTGATTTTTAAAGCAGTGCTTGCTGAAAGATTGAAGGTCAGGGACATTCAGTGTTAGTTTTTGGGCTTGTCGCTTACATGCAGAAATTTCTCAAGATTCTCTCAATCTTTTGATGATACAGTGGTGTGAAAAAGTTTTTGCCCCCTTCCTGATTTCTTTTTTTTGTATGTTTGTCACATTTAAATGTTTCAGCTCATCAAACAAATTTAAATATTTGACAAAGATAACAGAAGTAAACACAAAATGCAGTTTTTAAATGAAGGTGCTTATTATTAAGGGTTTAAAAAAATCCAAACCTGCATGGCCCTGTATGAAAAAGTGAACCCCCCCACCCCCAAAAAGCCCCAAACATAAATTACCTGTGGTTTATCACATCTTTGGAAAACTGAGTTCAATTTCTCTAGCCACACCAAGGCCTGATTACTGCCACACCTGTTCTCAATCAAGAAATCACTTAAATAGGACCTGCCTGACAAAGTGAAGTAGACCAAAAGATCCTCAAACGCTAGACATCATGCTGCGATCCAAAGAAATTCAGAAACAAATGAGAAACAAAGTAATTGAGCTCTGTCAGTCTGGAAAAGGTTAAAAAGTCATTTCTAAAGCTTTGGGACTCCAGCAAACCACACTGATTATCCACAAATAGCGAAAACATGGAACAGTGGTGAACCTTACCAGGAGTTGCCAGCTGACCAAAATTACCCCAAGAGCACAGTGATGACTCATCCAAGAGGTCATAAAAGACCCCACAACAACATCCAAAGAACTGCAGGCCTCATTTGCCTCAGTTAAGGTCAGTGCTCATGACTCCACCATAAGAAAGAGACTGGGCAAAAATGACCTGCATGGCAGAGTTCCAAGACAAAAACCACTGCTGAACAAAAAGAACATAAAGGCTCGTCTCAGTTTTGCCAGAAAACATCTTGATGATCCCCAAGACTTTTGGGAAAATACTCAGTGGACTGATGAGACAAAAGTTGAACTTTCTGGAAGGTGTGTGTCCCATAACATCCGGCATAAAAGTAACACAGCATTTCAGAAAAGGAAAATCATACCAACAGTAAAATATGGTGTTGGTAGTGTGATGGTCTGGGGCTGTTTTGCCGCTTCAGGACCTGGAAGACTTGCTGTGGTAAATGGAACCATGAATTCTGCTGTCTACCAAAAAATCCTGAAGGAGAATGTCCGGCCATCTGTTCGTGACCTCAAGCTGAAGTGCACTTGGGTTCTGCAGCAGGACAATGATCCAAAACACACCAGCAAGTCCACCTCTGAATGGCTTAAGAAAAACAAAATGAAGACTTTGGAGTGGCTGAGTCAAAGTCCTGACCTGAATCCGATTGAGATGCTGTGGTATGACCTTAAAAAGGCGGTTCATGCTTGACAACCCCCCATTGTGGGTGAATTACAGCAATTCTGTAAAGATGAGAGGGCCAAAATTCCTCCACAGCGCTATAAAAGACTCATTGCCAGTTATCGCAAATGCTTTTTTTTTTTTTTCAGAATCAGAATCAGGTTTATTGCCATTGTTCATGTAGTACACAAACTAGGAATTTGTCTCGGTACAATGCTGCAACATTAAACATGATAAGATAAGAGAAATAAACTATACATGTAATAAAGTGTAGGATAAGATTAAGTGATACTGGTCAACAGTTAAAATATATATTAGCCAGCAGCAGATACTGTGGAGAACTATATAGTGCAGTCGGTAATGCAGGAAGAAAACAGTGATGATTGACATGAGTCTGGTTGAGCTGCTGTACATGGTGCACGAGAGTCACTTAGTGTTCAGCAGTCTAATGGCAGAGGGGAAGAAGCTGTTCATGTGACGGGAGGTTTTAGTCTGGATGGACCGAAGTCTTCTACCAGAGGGGAGGGGGGCAAACAGTACGTGACCAGGGTGTGAGGGATCGGCTATGATCCGGCCAGCACGCCTCCGGGTCCTGGAGATGTACAGATCCTGGAGAGATGGGAGCTTGCAGCCGATCACCTTCTCAGCAGTGCGCACGACGCGCTGCAGCCTTAGTCTGTCCCTGGCAGTGGCTCCTGCGTACCACACGGTTATGGAGGTGGTGAGGATGGACTCGATGATGGCTGTGTAGAACTGCACTAACATCTTGGTGGGTAGCTTGAGCTTCCTCAGCTGCCGCAGGAAGAACATCCTCTGCTATGCTTTTTTGATGAGTGAGCTGATGGTCAGCTCCCATTTGAGGTCCCTGGTGATGGTAGTGCCTAGGAAGCGGAAGGAATCAGCAGTGGTGATGGGAGAGCCTGAGAGGGTGAGGGGGGGCAGAGGAGTAGTGACTTTCCTGAAGTCTACAATCATCTCCACTGTCTTCAGAGCGTTCAGCTGCAGGTTGTTATTGCTGCACCAGGACGCCAGCTGGGCCACCTCTCTCCTGTAGGCGGACTCGTCGCCGTTGGAGATGAGCCCGATGAGGGTGGTGTCGTCCGCAAACTTGATCAACTTGACAGACTGGTGGCTGGAGGTGCAGGAGTTGGTGTAAAGGGAGAAGAGTAGGGGGGAAAGTACACAGCCCTGGGGTGATCCGGTGCTGATGCTAGTATAGTCTGAGACAGTCTTTCCCAGCCGCACATGCTGCCTCCGGTCCGTCAGGAAGTCGATGATCCACCTGCAGAGGGAGTCAGGCACGTTGAGCAGGGACAGCTTGTCCCGGAGCAGAGCGGGGCGGATGGTGTTGAATGCGGAGCTGAAGTCCACAAACAGGATCCTGGCGTAGGTTCCCGGGGAGTCCAGGTGCTGCAGGATGGAGTGGAGGGCCAGGTTGACTGCATCGTCTACAGACCTGTTGGCTCGGTAGGCAAACTGCAGCGGGTCCAGGAGAGGGGTGGTGATGGACTTGAGGTGGGACAGGACCAGGCGCTCAAAGGACTTCATGACTACAGAGGTGAGCGCTACAGGTCTGTAGTCATTAAGTCCAGTGATCCGTGGCTTCTTGGGGACAGGGATGATGGTGGAGGATTTGAGGCAGGATGGCACGTGGCATAACTTAAGGGAGGTGTTAAAAATGTCTGTGAATACAGGAGCCAGCTGTTTCGCACAGAGTCTCAGGGTGGAGGGAGACACGCCGTCTGGGCCGGGGGCCTTGCGCGGGTTCAGTCTGGAGAACTGTTTGAGCACATCCTGCTCACTGATGATAAGGGGAGGGGGGGAGGTGGGGGGGGGTGCCTTAAATGAAGTAGGGAATGTGGAGGCTGTGGAGCTGGAGGGAGGGGGGGAGTTGGACACAGATGACGAGGTGTCAAAACGGGCATAGTGTTGGGACAGTCTCTGACAAAGGGCTTTGTCATCCTGACCTTTAGGAGCCTGAGGCCGATAGTTGGTGATCTGCCTCAGTCCTCTCCACACGGAAGCCGAATCATTAGCAGTGAACTGCTGCTGGAGTCTCTCTGAATACACAGATTTAGCCCTCTTCAGCTCTCTGTTAAACCGGTATTTAACCTCCCTGTAGCAGTCCCTGTCTCCACTTTTCAGCGCTGCTTCCTTCTCCTTCCTGATCTGTCTGAGCTTAGCTGTGAACCAGGGTTTGTCATTAGAGTAACTCACCCTGGTGCGTGATGGAAGAATGTTCTCTTCACAAAAGTGGATATATGAGTTCACAGTGTCCGTGTACTCATCCAGATCATGCGTGGCTCCTTTAAGCATGCCCCAGTCAGATATTTCCATTCACGTTTGATGCATGATTGCTGTTGATTGCTGTTGTTGCTGCTAAGGGTGGCCCAACCAGTTATTAGGTTTAGGGGGCAATCACTTTTCACACAGGGCCATGTAGGTTTGGATTTTTTTCCCCTTAATAATAAACACCTTCATTTAAAAACTGCATTTTGTGTTTATTTGTGTTATCTTCAAGTTCAGGTTCAGGTTCAGGTTACTTTATTTGTACCCGTAGGTAGATTTGTTTTGCAGTCTGGTGACATCCATATTTACAAGCCACAAATTACATTCAACATAGACACAAACACAGGCACATATGAAGCTGACTATAAACATGATAAAAATACTCAAGGCTCCATCAATCAGGGTATAAAAAGACAAAGAGATGGGAGAAAAACCAGAGGTAAAAGAGAAGGGTCATATTAAAAGTTAAAAACTAGTCAAAGAGGTTAAAAACTCAAAGGTCTAAAACCCAATAAAATATTTAGAACCCAAGTAACATCCTACAAAAATAAGTAAATATAAAATGGAGTTAATAAATAGGTACCTAAATTATGTGCAATATATTGTTACAGCTTGTTCAACTCTTTGACAGCAGCAGGAAAAAAGCTGTTTTTGTAGCGCTGGGTTCTACTTTTTGGGACAGCAAACCTCCGTCTTGAGGGAAGAAGCTGAAAGTTGCAGTGCAAAGAGTGGGAGTCATCATTTAAAATGGAGGTAGCCATCCTCTGTACTTGTCTGGTGTACAGGGATGTCAGGCTCAGCTGTGGCTCACCAAGCAAACGACTGGACCGTCTAACTACCTGATCCAAGGATTTCCTCTGTTTCAGTTTTATCTGACCAAACCATGACACTAAAGAAAAGGATAAAACAGATTCAATAAAAGCCTGATAAAACATTGTCATTATGGTTCGGTCAATTTGGAAGCGTGCAAGTTTTCTCAAGCAATGCAAATGTTGCTGACCCTTTTTGCACACCCTTTCACAGTTCTCTTCAAAGTTTAAATTACTATCAATAATCGTCCCAAGATATTTGTAGGATTGTACACATTCGGTGGTCTGGCCTTTTAGTACAGTGACTTTGTGCCTGGGATTTTTCCTCCTAAAGTCAATAACCATGTCTTTAGTTTTTGTCGTATTCAGCTGCAGGTAGGAATCCTCACACCAGTGGACAAAATCATCAACTACTGGGCCGTGGCCACTCTCACCATCTTGGAGGAGACTGACAATAACTGAGTCATCAGCATACTTTATAATGTGTCTGTTGTCATGTCTGCTCCGACACATGTTTGTGTACAGGATGAAGAGTAGTGGTGACAACACACACCCCTGAGGAAAGCCAGTAGAAGAGCACTTTAGGTCAGACAATGTACCATTGACCCTTATTCTCTGCGTCCTGTTGGTTAAGAAATCCAGAATCCAACCCACCAGATTATTGCTCAAATCAAATTGTTGCAGGAGCCTTTCAACTAAGATATGAGGTTGGATTGTATTAAAGGCGGAGGAAAAGCCCACAAATTAAAGTCTGGCGTGTGTCCCATTAAAATCCAGATGTTTAAAAAGCATGTTAAACAGAGTGACAGTGGCATCCTCCACTCCTCTGTGAGGCCTATAGGCAAACTGCAGAGGATCCAATGCATGCTCAGTCTGCTTTAGGACCTCACATCTGATTAGTTTTTCAAAATTTTTCATTAAAATTGAAGTCAAAGCAACTGGTCTAAAGTCGTTTACCGTTTTAGGACAGCTGGATTTTGGAACGGGAACAACCACGGCTTCTTTCCAGATCTTAGGCACATGTTGTGTCTGTAAGGACTTACTGAAAATGTAATGAAATATACTGTAGGACTCAGTTCATGTGCACAGGACTTTACCAAGCGTCCACATATATTATCAGGGCCCTGACTTTTGTTCACTTTTACAGCGCAGAACTCCCTTTTAACATCCTGCACCTCAATATTAAAGTGCTGATTGTCTTTGAGTTTCTGTTTCAAATCTTGGGTTTCTGTGCTAAAATCAAAGGAGTCAAAACGACCATAAAAACAATTAAGAGCATTAGCCAGCTCTGTGTCTGAATTAAAACCATCTAAAAACACACGATTACTGCGCTCTGTGCTCTGAAGGCCTGCAATAGTTTTCATACTGGCCCAGGCTGAACCAAGTTTCTTTGTTGCCATCTTGCTTTCCAATTCTGATTTATAATTCTGTTTTGCTCTTAAAATTTCGGACTTCAGCTCTTTTGTGGCAACCTGTAGCTCAGAAACAGACCCCTGTTTAAAGGCAAGTGCTTTCCTCTGTAAGCAGGATTTAACTGATTTTGTAACCCATGGTTTGTTGTTGGGATATATTTTGACACGTTTACGTGGAACAATCTTATTTTTACAGAAAGCCATGTATGAGCATGTGACGTCCACCAAAGAGTCCAAATCATCCCCGCAGGCCAGTGTGAACATCTCCCAGTCTGTACAGTCAAAGCATTCCTGGAGGCTGTGCACTGAATCTTCTGTCCACACATCAATGTCTCTCTTCTCCACCTTGCCTCTTCTGAGAGCAGTTTTATATGTGGGCAGCAAATGTACACAGTTGTGATCTGAGGATCCTACAGGAGGAAGGGGGAGTGATTTATAGGCCCTTTCTATGGATCCATAGCACAGGTCCAATGTCTTTTTTCGCCTGGTTGGGCAGGAGACATACTGATAAAAGTTTTTAAGTGTCTTCTTTAAAGAAACATGGTTAAAATCCCCAAGAATGAAGTTTGGTGCCTCTGGAGAAATTGATTGCAGCCGCTGGATCACATCAAAGATGGTGCTGGAGGCGGAGTCAGCGTCTGCCCTCGGGTGAATGTACACAGTTGTGATGAAAAGCTGGGGGAACTCGCGAGGCAAATAAAAGGGGCGTAGTGACACAGACAGCAGCTCCACATCAGGTGTACAGATGCGCTCTCTGACCGTGACAGATGTGCAGTACTGCTTATTAATGTATAAACATATGCGGCCTCCCTGATGTTTCCCCGTTACCCCTTCCTGCCGATCCGAGTGCAGTGGGGCTCCAAAGCCATCAATCCACAGGTCTGCGTCTCGGTCATGCGCAGTAAGCCAAGATTCGGTGAAGGCCATGACACAGCAGTTCTTAAAGTCCTTCTGGTAGCGTACAATCCCTTGAATTTCATTCACCTTGTTTCTCAGAGACTGTACGTTCCCAAAAATCATAGAAGGAAGAGGAATGTTACCAAACTGACGTCTTCTCAGGTGCAATTTCACACCTCCACGCTTTCCGCGTTTCCTTCTGCCGTCTCTCCCGTCTCTCTTTTCACCGCTGTGTCCGTCTCTCAAAATAAAGTCCGGCAGTTGAGGCTTAGGCTCAATCACAGCCGCTGCATCAACTGTGTTTAAATGCAGCAACATGTCCCTGGAATAATGTGTTCTGCCCGCCATGATGCCGGTCACGTTTACCTCATAGACAAAGAGCCGGAGGAAAAGTAGCAGCAGTGCAAGAAAGGGGAGGAAGTCCATGTTGTTGGAACCAGGGAGCTCTTCGCCATACAGTCCACAAACATTCCAGGGCAGAAACGACACAGAGGATTTCGTAAAAACACATAAAAGTACATAAAAACAGATACACAGCCGACGGACTTTTTCACCAGCTGCCGGTCGCTGCGTGCGCATGTGCCCGGCAGCGCATGCGCATATCTTTGTGTAATATTTAAATTTGCTCGATGATCTGAAACATTTAAGTGTGACAAACATACAAAAAATGAGAAATCACGAAGGGGGCAAACATTTTTTCACACCACTGTATTATAGACTGTAGATGATGACATCCCTAAATTCCTTGCAATTGTACATTGAGAAACGGTATTCTTAAACTGTTGGACTATTTGCCCACGCAGTTGCTCACAAAGTGATGAACCTTGCCGCATCATTGCTTGTGAACAACTAAGCCTTTCGGGGATGCTCTCGTTATACCCAGTCATGACACTCAACTGTATCCAATTAATCTGTTCATTTGTGGAATGTTTCAAAGAGGCGTTTTTTGAGCATTCCTCAACTTTACCAGTCTTTTCTTGCCTCTGTTCTAGCTTTTTGGAATATATTGCAAGCATCACAATGAATGAATATTTGTGACAAAACGATTAAGTTTAGCAGCTTGAACATTAAATATCTTGTCTTTGAAGTATATTCAGTTAACTAAAAAAGCACTCAGAGAACACATACCTCCACCAAGGCTCCTTACGTCCATCATGCATCACCTACAAAATGTAATGGGTTTGTGTGTAGGCGATGAGCCAGTTCTAGTGAAAATTGCATCAAAGTCTATCCAGTATTGTTTCGGAGGATTCTTGCTAACGCACTGTGAGAAGATAAGAGTCTTGGCAGAGGTATGCGTTGTCGGGTCATCACCAAAATTTTATGAGTTCCTCTGTAGGCCAAGGACCACCTCTGGTGAAAATTTCATCCAAATCCATTCAGTAGTTTTGGAGGATACTTGCTAACACACTGTGAGAAGACAAGAGCCTTGGTGGAGGTATGCATTCTCAGATCATCACCAAAATGTTTTGGGTTCCTCTGCAGGCCAAGAACCACCTCTGGTGAAAATTTCATCCAAATCCATGCAGTAAGTTTTTGTGTAATCCTGATGCACAAATATAAACAATGCCCTTGCTGGAGGTATGCACTCTCAGATCAGCACCAAAATCTAATGGGTTTATCCTTGGCCCAAGGGCTACCTCTGGTGAAATTTTCACCAAAATCCAACCAGTAGTTAAAATTTATCCACCGGAGATCGCAGGAAAACCAACCTCCCGTCTCCTGTATGGGAGACGCTGTTTGTTTACACTCGTTAACCCTCATTAATCCCGACTCTTCGTTTCAGCTCTACAGAGCTTTGGTCCATTTGTCAGCTAGTGAGTGTCAGTCTTATTTTTAAACTAGTTTAATTGCAGTGTTGATATGTTTACTATACTCTGAGGCTGATTAGTGGCTCAAATTGGAATGAATATTCCTACTGAGCCGACACATTTCTCATCCCATTATGAAAAGGCAGCCCACAATATACTCCTTCGGTAATCTCTGCTGGCTGATGTGAATCTAAAAAACTTGTATTTCTGATTGCTATCACCATCTTTCATAAGATAGTGATGACTACATGAGCCAGTCGCACACCATTTCAGCATTTTCTTTGTTTAAATTTAGCTAACATTGCCATAGAAATGCATTGAAACTGTTATTTGTTGATACCTGGCTGTGCCACTTGGGCACCCCGTCTTGCTTTTTCTTGGCGTCTACAGATGAAAAAATAATGTCAATCATCACATACTATGCACATGCGCAACTTCCGGATTGCGGACGTTCGTGGGCCTATGGCATAGCGACGCACGTAACTTAGTGGACACGTCTTAAAGGGGCAGGACATGAAAAGCACCATATTAATATATAAAACAATTTTCAAAAAATTGCTGGATCCAGATCGTGATCCAGAGCACCACCAAAATCTAATCATCTGTTCCCCCTGCCATTACACACCTTTCCTGAAAATTTCATCAAAATCCATTCAGAAAGTTTTGAATAATGTTGCTAACAGACAGACAGACAAACCAACAAACAAACAAACCAACGCTTTCAAAAACATTACCTCCTCCCTTGGCGCAGAGGTAAATAGAAGAAGCCATCTTTATTGTCATTCAGTCCATCATGTACAGTAGAACAAAATTATGTTTCTCCTATCTACAGTGTTAATCACATGTAGAGTCAGAGGGGTCACTGCCATGCAAGGCACCGCCACAAACAACTTTTCCTTCCCCCATTCTATTACGCTGAGCACCAAGCTAGAAGGTGGGAAGAACCATTTTTATATGGTCTTTGGTATGACCCGACTGGGACTTGAACCCCCAACCTCCCGGTTGGGGGTGGATGCTCTATCAACTAGGCCACCACTCCGGTGGTGAAAAGGAGTAAAAAGGATTTTTAAATCATTGTAATTTGTTTTTATTTACATTTTACACAATGGCCCAACTTCACCAGAATTAGGGTTGTAAATCAGACTAAACTTTTCCTGTTTTCGGTCAGTTGGGAATACCAAAATTATTTTCATTTGCTTAATCATTTTTACATTTGCTAAATAACTTTAAGGGAATTTTTTATTACTTTCTTCAAAGTCAGAAGTTTACATACACTAAAATTACTATGCCTTTAAACAATTTGGAAAACCCCAAATGATGATGTCATGGCTTTAGAAGCTTCTGATAGGTTAGTTGACAACATCTGAGTTAATTGGAGGCACACCTCTCCATGTATTTTAAGGCACACCTCAAACACACTACATACTCCCTTGTGTGACATGAAAAAATTAAAAAAAAACAAAAAAAACAGCCAAGATATCAGGAAGAGATTTGTGGACCTCCACAAGTCTGGTTCATCCTTGGGTATAATTTCCAAATGCGTGAAGGTGCCACATTTATATGTTCAAACAGTTATATGCAAGTATAAATGTCATGGTTTGGGCAGGATCTTAGGATCATACCCACAGTTTGCGTTATTATTATTTGTCTGCGTTTTGCCTTCTGTGTCTCCCCTGGGTCCTCTGTAATTGTTATTGTCTTCCCCAGTCGTCAGTCTGTCATGTGGTCCCCATTACCAACTGTTGTGGTTCTGTGTCCCGCCTTGGTCGTCTGTACAAGTCTCGTGTGTATGTGTTCCCTGTTCTCCCTTTTCTGTCATTCTCAGTCCCTCATGTCTTCCGTAGTCTTAGCCACTTCTCCTCATGTGTTGCTGATTTATCCCTAATTACTATCCCCAGTTGTCTTGTGTTTCACTATGTATGTCCAAATCTGCGTTCATTTGGTGTGGCGTCATTTTGTGGATTCCCCTCTGACTTCTGTTCCCGTATTTCTCTGTGAGTTTTCAGCCTCTCACGGCTTGATTTGTGTTCAGCCACCGTGCTGGTTTATCCATCCATCCATCCATCCATCCACCCATCTATTTTCTACCGCTTTTCCAGAGGTCCGGGTCACAGAGGCAGCAGCTCAAGCAGAGAAGCCCAGGCTTTCCTCTCCCTGGCCACCTGCTCCAGCTCTTCAGAGAGGATACCAAGACATTCCAAGGCCAGCTGGGTCTCCTCCCAGTGGGACGTGCCCGAAACACCTCAAGTGGGAGGCATCCAGGAGGCATCATGCTCAGATGCCCAAACCACCTCAACTGGCTCCTTTCGATATGGAGGAGCAGTGATTCTACTCTGAGCCTCTCCCGGTTGACTGAGCTCCTCACTCTATCTCTGAGGGTGAGTCCAGCAATCCTATGGAGAAAGCTCATTTCAGCCACTTGTATCCACAATCTCATTCTTTCGGTCATTGCCCAAAGCTCATGACCATAGGTGAGGGTAGGAACATAGATTGACTGGTAAATCGACAGCTTTGCTTTAGAGCTCAGCTCCCTCTTCACCACAACAGATTGGTACAACATCTGCATCACTGCAGAGGCTGCCCTGATCCGTCTGTCAATCTCTCGCTTCATTCTCCCCTCACTTGTTAATGAGACCCCAAGATACTTAAACTCCTCTACTTGGGACAGGAGCTTGTCCCCAACCCAGAGAGGACAATACACCTTTTTTCTGGTTGAGGATCATGGACTCAGACTTGGAGATGCTGATTCTCATCCCAGCCACTTCACACTCAGTAGCAAACCGTCCCAGCAAGGCCTGTAGGTCATTGGTCGATGAAGCCATCAGGACAATATCATCTGCAAACAGCAGAGATAAGATTCTGTGATCACCGAGCATGACACCTTCCAATCCTTGGCTGCGCCGAGATATCCTGTCAATAAAAATTATGAACATGATCAGTGAGTTTCTCTGAGTTTTCAGCCTCTCACAGCTCGTTCTATGTTCAACCCCGTGCTGGTTTAATTTTGTGTTATTTGGAAAATAAACCAAGTCAAACTGTAGTCCTGCCTGCGTTAGAGTCTGTCATTTCTGCCAGTCAGAGGTTGCCCATGACAGTAAACACCATGGGAATGTCCAGCTATCATACTGCTCAGGAAGGAGACGGGTTCAGTGTCCCACAGATGAATGTGTTTTGGTGCAAAATGTGCATATCAACCCCAGAACAAAAGGAAAAGACCTTGTGAAGATGCTGGCTGAAGCTGACAAAAGATTGTCAATATCCACAATGAAACGAGTCCTGCACCGACATGGGCTGCAATTGTTACATTTGGAGGTAAAAGGTGGAAGCTTGCAAACCTGAGAACGCCATCACAACTGTGAAGAATGGGGGTGGCTGTATCATGTTGTGAGGGTGTTTTTCTGCAAGAGGGACTGGTGCACTTCACAAATTAGATGGCATCATGAGGAAAGAACATTAAGTGGAGACACTGAACCTAACATCTCAAGACATCAGCCAGGAAGTTTAAACTTAAGCACAAATGGGTCTTCCAAATGGACAATGACCCTAAGCATACCACCATATTAGTTACAAAGTGGCTTAAGGACAACAAAGTCAAAGTTTTGGAGTGGCCATCAAAAAGCCCTGATTTCAGTCCCATAGAAAATTTGTGGGCAGAGCAAGGTGCGAGCAAGGTGGCCAACAAACCTGACAGTTACATCAGTTCTGTCAGGGGGAATGGGCCAAAATTCCAGCAAACTATTGTGAGAAGCTTGTGGAAGGATGCGCAAAATGTTTGACCAAAGTTCTGAAGTTTTTTAAAAAAAAAAACTATCAAATACTAAGGGAATGTATGTCAACTTCTGACTTTAAAGAAAGTACTAAAAAAATCTCTAAAAAAAAATTATTTAGCATATATAAAAATTATTTAGCAAATAGAATTTATTTTGGTAATCCCAACTGACCTAGTTGATTTAATTTCAGATAGTGAGAAAAAAAAAGTAATGTTTTTTTATACAGTGTATGTAAACTTATGGTTTCAACTGTGTATATATAGATATAGTGTCTCGGTCTCAATCTCGATCTCTCTTGGTCTTAACTCGGTCTCAAATCCTTAAAGTCTTGGTCTTGTCTTGGTTTCCACTAGTGTTGGGCAAGTTACTAAAAAATAATAACTAATTACAGTTATTGGTTACTTCTTTTCAAAAGTAATTGAGTTACTTCACCAATTACTGCATAGTTAAAGTAATTAGTTACTTTTAAATGCATACTTAAATCATCTTGCACATATAGCAAGATAATTTAATTAATGAATTACATTACGGGCCTATTAATGTCAGGCTGAAAACAGACTGTTTCGAACAGAGCTTTTAAAACATGTTTAGTCTGCTTTATCCTGCCTTGAGAGCTCTTTATTGTGGGAAAAATCTAAAGAAAATAACATAAAATTGCCAGTAATTTCCTCATTTTGGAGTGAGAAATAGGGTTTGTGGTGTGAGAGAGAGGGAAAAAGAGTGAGAATCACTCCAAAAGAGTGAGCGCTGGCAACACTGCATAAAGCTATCTGTGTTTATTTTACCTTTATAATACGAATTTAATCTGATGTGCAGTGATCCAAAGAAAATTTCCATTATCCACATCCAAATGTCTGCTGAGACAGAGACATGATCCGGTCCCTCAAATTCCTTTCGGAGAACAAAATCCATTTTTAAATAATTTTTATCCAGGTAGCAGGTAAATGTGTTTTAACTTCAGTGGATCACAGTCTCAGCTGTTTGATGGAAAGTCATTGTTATCACGTCTTCATTCAGTAACGATGTTTCAGTCGGTTTAATTCTTGCTGGGTCACAAACTGTCCAGATGCGTACCTGTGCTTGAAATCCAGCTGTGGGTGTTGAAACAAGAGTATTTCCACATTACATCCAGCCATGGCTGTTCAGAATACAGTAGATCCATTAACACGTTGTTAGTTGTTAGCATAGCTAGCCGTTACTTAGCACTTGCTTTATCAGAGCTTGTTGCTGTTTTCAGGCACTTCTGAAGATTGCAGTAGGTCTCAACCGGCACTTAGTTTGCAACCCACCAATATGCTTTTGTCTTTAACCACGACAGAGGAAAAATAATCTGTCTATTTCCACAAAAACAAATTAGCTTCATCTTTTCCTCCGCTCAGTAGTGATGACTCAGGCCCTTTGCAACAGATCACGTCTACTGATGGCTCGTCTCAGCTACGGTAGGGTCGGTTTGTATATTCATTTATTTGCACTAAAAATATTTATCCATATTAATAAAATGAGTAACAAGTAAAGTATTTGATTACATTTCAGTAACTGTAACGCATTACTGAATTTTTAAACAGTAATTTCATTACACAACACGTTACTGCAAAAGTAGTGGCATTACAGTAATGCGTACTTTGTAACTACTTTATAACGCGTTACTCCCAACACTGGTCTCCACACACTCTGGACTTGGTCATGTGTTGGTCTCGGGTCAGTATAGTCTTGACCGCAACACTGCTGTCACTTCACAGATAGAAGGTTCCTGTCTCGAGTACCCTGACTGACATGGGACTTTTTGTGTGGCGTTCGCATGTTGTCCATGTCCGTGTGAGGTTTTATTCTCAGTACATTCCTCCCACACTCCAAAGACCTGCATATTGGCATACTGATCCAAAACTGGCTGTAGATATCTATAGAAGAATCAAAGAAGATCTGCACACCGAAAAGCTCCCATTAGCTATTTATTCGTTAGTAACGTTTTTGGGCCACCTGCCCTTTCTCAGACTTCTACTCAATAGAAGAAGATAGAAGTCTGAGGAAGGGCAGGTGGCCCAAAACGTTACTAACGAATAAATAACTAATGGGAGCTTTTCGATGTGCGGATCATCTTTGATTTTTCTGATAAGCCTTTTTGGGGCTCCAGTACCTGACCAGGTGGACTGTGTGATGTGTGTATCATCTTTATTATTTTTTCATTGCAGATATCTATAGCCCATAGTGTAGGGTGTGAAGTAGTAGTTACAAGCACTTTCATTAATTGGAAAGTCTAGCAAAGCACTACACAAACACAGATATATTCCAAATTGTTATACATTTTGTTGGTAGTAGCACTCCCACTCCCCCTAGTGGTGGGAGGTTCCAAAACTTAAAAACAGCTTTTGCAGCTAGTTTTATTTCATTTTTGCAATACAGTACAATGAATGGTTTGGGGCATGATATTAAAAAAGTGAGCGGAGATGGCAAGCATGCTGAACTTTAGGCCATCTTGTCATCAGGTCCTTCTCTAATCAGGGGTTGCGTTAACTGAAAATTGTCCTTCACAGACAGATTTTTTTTTCAGCAATGACTGAAAATTCTGAAAGCTATGTATTTCACAGATTACACTGAGGGTGATCTAATTAAGGTCAATTAAAATGACAGATCATAGTAGATTATGACAGAATTTTTACAAGCCCATATGTCAAAATGATAGATAACAAAAAGTGTCAACAGCAACATCTGTCTCTAATATACAATATATGAGAAATATACATTATGTTCCCAGTTGTATAGTACTGATAACATTAGAGTTTTGATCTTTGTGCAGATTAATACTTATGACTTTCCATTTCAGCCGTATTTGTTGTTGCATTGAGTGGTCAGATCAGCGGTATACCAGATATGGAGAGCATACATATTTGTTTCAGTACAGAGTTTCATAAGCCATGTTTCAGATCCTTAATCACCTGCCAAGTGTCTCATCTAACTAGCATGGAGGTCTGCTCTATTTTTTCATAAAAAAATAAATAAACAGTGGACCACACTTCATTAAAAAAAAGCAAATAGAACTCTCCCCACCAGAGCCAATTTGGTTTCGAAGAGGCAAATTTAACAGGCAGATATGATTACCTCAGACACCGCTTCTTCCCTGATTCCACAAACAACAGTTAGGCGAGTCAATTTACCTTAATTTCATTGGGGGAGAAAGCCAGTCAGGTTGGAGCTGGTGCTTGATGCAAATGAGTGCTCGTTAGACGATAATAGATGCATGTAATTGGTAAAGCAGTGATTGCACCCCCATCCTAAACGAAAAAGAAGGAGGAAAGATTATATTGGGCACAGTTTTCTGTTTCATTAAGTCATGGTCAGAAATAATGAGATCCATCTGTAGACCGAGGGTGAAAAACACAGTGGGGACTAGTTCTTAGTAATAACTGTGAAATGTGTATTGGGGGTATATACTTAATGATTCCATTCTCATTTTTTTCTGTTGACAAATGTTCTTTCTATTTTTTCTTTTCGTCTCTGGTTCTTTGTGTGATTTATGGCATGTTCCCCCTGCCCTTAATCATGGGGTCCACATCTATGTTTCTCATACTTCCATGTGTGCGTACATCTTCTTGGTTTGTAAGCCTTAATGTATTATTGACTGGCTGTACACTGGCTCACTTTTATGGCCCGGGATCAAAAACTGTAAAGCATGCTTCGGCGGGCATGCAAAAGCGCACCGACACACACACACACACACACTTCACAGCCACAAGTGCTTACTCATCATGCCACACTGGAGCATTGTGAGCCATTTGTGTTTTGTTTTTCAGTGCAGTGATTACTCGAGTGCATGGCCTGCAGCTCTTATTTTTGTGCCCTCGTCTCTCTCTTTCTCTATGCAAGAACAGCTTTCTCATTTATTTGTGACAAATAATATGACTTATCCTTGATGAGCCCAATGGAGGGAGGGGGTCTTTTATGGGCCAGAAATGAAGACAGCAAAGGCAGTTGTGTAGAGAAAGAACTGGTGAGGGTTTGCGAAAAGGAAAGCCCCCTATCATTTCTAATCAGCTGCTGGTTCTGCATGACTAATGCTGAAATGACATATATCATTGTCAGATAGAGCATGTTCAAACAGCTGTTATTTTTTTTTCACTAAAGATGACAGCCTCCAATACACACACACACACACGCTAAAGCATGCTAGCTCACCATTATCTCGCTGGCTGACACCATTTTGCTCTCTAACAATCTTGCTAATTATAATTGTTAATTAATTCTCTGCCAGTGTCCTCATCAGGAGACTAATAACCTACATTTCCATTAATTAGACCTTCAACCCTTCACTCCCGCTCTCGGTCTCTCCGTCCCTCTCCAATCCAGCCCTCCATCCCCTGCCTGCCCGCCTCTCTGCTCCCGCCTGCTGCTCTCTTCTCCCATGATCTTCCATGGACCGCATGTGCACACAGACTGTGATTAATTGTGTCTGTGTACTGGGGATGCACAGATAATGGGGGCAGCAGTGGCTCGGGAGGTAGAGGGGATCATCCAGTAACCGGAGGGTTGGCGGTTCAAATCCCACTCTCCTCAGCCATCTTGCCGTTGTGTCCCTGGGCAAGACACTTTACCCACCTTGCCTCCAGTGTCCATGACACTGGGTGTGAATGTGTATAATGTTCGGTAGTGGTCGGAGAGGCCGTTGGCGTGGATTGGCAGCCATGTTTACATCAGTCTGCCCCAGGGCAGCTGTGGCTACAGAGGTAGCTTATCAGTGTCTGTCTTGAGTGACTGAATAACGGACTCACTGTAAGCACTTTGAGATGTCACGTGACATGTAAAGCGCCATATAAAATCTAATCCATTATTATTATATATTGGCTTAACATCAGTATTGGCCGATATTTACCTTACTGACTGATGTTGGCTGTGTGTAAATAAGATATCAGCAGTGGCCGGTAATTTTTCTGGTGTGTCTCAGTTGTATGGTATTGATTTGACTCTGGAAGAGACAACAGTAGACTACAGCTGCAGATTTAGAAAACATCCCGGAGTGAACTGTTTCAGGTACTTCAGTTTAGTTATTTTATTACCTCCGCCAAGGAGATAATGTTTTTACCAACGTTTGTCTGTCTGTCTGTCTGTTACCAACATAACTCAAAAAGTTATGAACGGATTTTGATGAAATTTTCAGGAAAAGTGTGTAATGGCACGGGGAACAGATGATTAGATTTTGGTGATGATCTGAGAGTGCATACCTCCACCAAGGGCTTTGTTTGTATTTGTGCAGCAGGATTACACAAAAACTACTGGATGGATTTGGATGAAATTTTCACCAGAGGTGGTTCTTGGGCTAAAGAGGAACCCATTATATTTTGGTGATGATCTGAGAATGCATACCTCAGCCAAGGCTCTTATCTTCTCACAGTGTATTAGCAACAATACTCCAAAACTGAAGGACAGACTTTGATGCAATTTTCACCACAAGTCACTATAGGCCTACACACAAACCTATTACATTTTGGAGGTGATCCATGAGAAACGGAAGGAGCCTTGGCGAAGGTATGCGCTCTATGAGTGCTTTTCTAGTTTTTATTATAATGTATATTTCTTTGTCTCCCTGGCAATGAAGATGAAATAGATTAAAAACAAACAAAGAAGAAAAAAGAAACAATTGCTATTGGCTATCTGCCGTCAGTCGACTTTTTTTTTTAAACACTGGTATCATATTGGTCCTAAATTTCACACTTGGTGCATCCCTGCTGTGTATGTTTTGCGTATATGTGTTCATTCTGTAATCTTTTGGGCACCCAGCCTACATTCAGTGGGTGAAATTTACAACATTTACATTTTAGGGACTAAAGGGAGAGTGTGACACTGGGGTGCACAGACGAATAGTAAAAAAAAGGGTGTTTGGTGGCTAAATGACAAAAATGCACATTACTATCAGCATCTATGATTTGGCATGCTGGGCATTCTTCTTCTCCTCTTACCTGCTTGAGACATCTGAGGCAATGATTAAAACTACTCTGATGTTTGTTTTCTAAATGTAGAAATTACCATAGAAATTGGTTACTGCTGCTTTGAGTAATGCTTGGAAACTTTGGGAAATAGATAAGCAGAGGTGGGTAGAGTAGCTAGTAAGTGTACACAAGTAAAGTAGTGTTATCTTATGATATTAATAACTGTTCAATGAAATAACTGCTGTCGTACAAGTAAAAACTTACCTATTAAAATGTTACTTGGCTCGAGTAATTTTGATCAAATCTATTCTATTAAATAATGAAAAACTATAAAGTGCTTGAGGAAAATGACATACAAGCTGAGTGTTCACTCTATTATAAGATAAGATAAGATAAGCTTTTATTAGTCCCACAATGGGGAAATTCCAGGATTGCAGCAGCAAAGGGATAGCAGCACTCAGAGCAATAGTTAATAAGATAATAACTGGTTAGCCAAAGCAGTAATTAAATATACATATGTACACAGTTATATACACAGTGCAGGAGCATTGCAGCTAGATGGTGTCAACAGCATTAGTTTGTTAAATTATCCGGCAGAATACAAATATGTACCCAGACAGTATATTTCACATTTGAATCAAGAGTGTTGTTGCCACCCTCAATAACACAACATAACAAAAATAATTTTTTTGTAAGTTGTCTGTGTTTTTTCAACTGATTTAAGACAATTTTGCACCGCTGAATCCGAAAATGACATCCGTTTCTCTTGATCAGGTCAGGTTTTTATGTTAAGTTATAAGCAGTTGTACAGCAGTTGTACAGGTGTCCTCGTTGTCGGCCTCCGTCGGTCTATGATGACCATGGAAGAGAATCCTAAACGTCTACTCTGTTGGAACAGCACCGCCTGTGGCTGAACAGGCCGATGCGCGAATGGCAGTCCCTGTCACACAGGTTGCACTTGTGGGTGGTCTCCGTGCTGCTGGAGCTGTGGCGGTTCTTCCTGCGGGTCCTTTTTACATCTGCTGCAGCAGTCAGTCTCTCTTCACCCACCTTGAGCTGTCTGGTCAGGGTGCCTCTCCATTTGGAGTGGTCCGTTGCAAGGTCCTCCCAGCGCTCTGTGTTGATCTCCAGGGCCTTCATGTCTCTCTTGCAGACGTCTCTAAAGCACAGCTGTGGGCGGCCAACGTCTCTCCTGCCAGTCGCCAGTTCTCCGTAGAGAACGTCTTTGGGGATTCTGCCATCCTCCATACAGTGAACGTGGCCTAGCCAGCGGAGCCTGCGCTGCCTGAGTAGAGTGAACATGGAGGGAAGGCCGGCGCGGGACAGAACTTCTGTGTTGGGCACTTTGTCCTGCCAGGATATGTCCAGGATGCGGCGAATGCAGCGCAAGTGGAAGGAGTTCAGTCTCTTTTCCTGCCGGGCGTATGTTGTCCACGTCTCACTCCCATAGAGCAGTGTGCTGATGACGCAGGCGTTGTACACTGCCATCTTCGTCTTGACAGAGAGTTTGGGATTCTCCCACACTCGTGTGGTGAGGCGAGCGAGTGTGAAGGCTGATTTTCCAGTCCTCTTGTCGATCTCTGTATCAAGGGAGAGGTTGCTGCTGATCGTGGACCCCAGGTACGTGAACTGATTCACAACCTCCAGCTCGTAGTCGTCGATGGTGATGGTTGGTGGTGCTTTCGTGCCTTGCGCCAAGACGTTAGTCTTCTTCAGGCTGATGGTAAGCCCGAAGTCCTTGCATGCCTGGGAGAAGCGGCCCATCAGGGTCTGAAGCTCCTGCTGTGTGTGGGTCACGACTGCAGCGTTGTCTGCAAACAGCATGTCTTTGATTAGAGCCTTGCATACTTTGGTTCTGGCTTTCAGGCGGGCGAGGTTGAAAAGCCTGCCATCAGATCTTGTATGCAGGTAGATTCCCTCTGTTGCTGTGCTGAAGGCATGCCTCAGGAGCATAGCAAAGAAAATCCCAAAGAGGGTTGGCGCAAGTACACAGCCCTGTTTCACTCCGCTGCGTATGTTGAATGGCTCTGAGATGTTGCCATCGTGCTGCACTATCCCCTGCATGTTGGTGTGAAACGATTCGATGAGGCTTTGCAACTTTGGTGGGCATCCTATCTTTGGCAGGATCTTGAAAAGGCCCTCTCTGCTGACCAGATCAAATGCTTTGGTGAGGTCGATGAAGGCGACGTACAGGGGCATGTTCTGTTCTCTGCATTTCTCCTGGAGTTGGCGGATGGAGAATATCATGTCTACCGTCGATCACTCAGCGCGGAAGCCACACTGAGACTCGGGGTAGACACGTTTGGCAAGCTTCTGTAGACGAACGAGAACAACTTGTGCGTAGACTTTGCCAACAACGCTGAGGAGGGAGATGCCCCTGTAGTTGTTGCAGTTGCTTCTCTTCCCTTTGTTTTTGTAGAGGGTGATGATCTTGGCGTCCCTCATGTCCTGTGGTACGGCACCTTCCTTCCAGCACTGGCAGAGGACGTCTTGCAATGGCAGCAGTAGGGCGGTCTTGCAGTGCTTGATCAGGTCGGGGGGTATGCCGTCGTTGCCGGGTGCCTTGCCAGTGGCCAAGCTATCAATGGTCTCGCTGAGTTCGTCGATGGTTGGCTTGGCGTCAAGTTCGTCCATGGATGGCAGGCAATCGATGGCATCAAGGGCTGACGGTGTCACGGTGTTCTGTCTGGAGTAGAGGTCGGAGTAGTGCTCCACCCATCTCTCCATCTGCTTGTTCTTTTCTGTGATCATCTCCCCAGTGGAGGATTTGAGGGGGGCCGTCTTGCTCTGAGCCGGACCAAGTGCTTTCTTGATGCCATCGTACATACCACGGATGTTCCCTGTTATGGCAGCGTTTTGAATGTCTTGGCTGAGCTGAGTCCAGTACTCGTTGGCACAGCGCCGAGCAGTCTGCTGAACTTTGCTTCTCGCAGCCCTGAGAATCTGGAGATTCTTCTTGTTTGGGTACTTCTTGTACTCGGCAAGAGCTGAGCGCTTGGCTTCAATGACGGGGGTCATCTCGGTCAACTTGGCATCAAACCAGTCCTGTGACTTCGAGGTCTTCCTCCCAAAGGTAGCCAAGGCTGTGCGGTGGATGGTGTTTCGCAGCTCTTCCCACTTCTGCTTTGCTGATTCTCCTTCTTGTGGTACACCAAGTTCCTTCTCAAAGGTGGAGGCAAACCGCTCAACAAGTTCTGGTTGGGCCATCTTGCTGGTGTCAATCCGTGCCTTTCCAGGGCTGTCTAGCATGATGGAATTTCTTCAGCTGCAGCTTGACCTTGCAACACACCAATGAATGGTCTGTGTCACAATCTGCACTCTGGAACGAACGGGTGATTAGCACGTTCTTCAGTGAGGTGTGCCTGGTCAGGATCAAGTCCAGCTGGTGCCAGTGCTTTGAGCGCGGATGTTGCCAGGAAACCTTGTGTTGGGGCTTGGTCTTGAAGAACGAGTTTGTGATGCACAGATCGTGATAAGTGCAGAACTCGAGCAGCCGCTGTCCGTTGTCGTTCATTCTGCCCACGCCAAATGGTCCAAGACAGGAGGGCCAGGAGTCGTGGTCAGCACCCACTCTGGCATTGAAGTCTCCAAGGAGAATGAGTTGTTCAGAGTTTGGGATGATCCTGACAGTTGTTGCAAGATTCTCGTAGAACTCGTCTTTTGCCTCTGGTGTGGCTGTCAGTGTTGGGGCATACACACGGACGAGGGTGGCTGGGCCTTGAGTGGTGTTGAGGCGGAGGGTGAGGAGTCGTGCAGAGCCATTGCTGCCCGGTTCCACCATCTTCAGCAAGGTGTTCTTCACTGCGAAGCCCACTCCGTGTTCCCTGTGTTCGTCACTGCTCTTTGCCTGCCAGTAGAACGTGTAGTCCTTCTCTCTCAGTGTGCCTGCGTCAGCCAACTGTGTTTCCTGGAGAGTGGCGATATCCACTTCCAGTCTCTTCAGCTCATTATTGATGATGGCAGTCTTCCTGGTGTTGTTGATGTCCTTGAGGTTAGCAGCGAGTCCTGTCATCATAGTGCGGATGTTCCAAGTTCCCAGTTTTAGAGTTGGTCTCTTTTGTTTTTTTGTCTTGCCTGGTGCGAAAGTTCTCAGCCTGCCGTTCAGACTTCTCCTCATCCCCATGCACCCAATGAGGAAAGTAGGCTGTGGCGGGACAACACCTTATTGGCTGGGGGCTGCCCAGCTTGAGGCGGGCGGTAGCTGTCCAGTGAGATCCGATGATCCCTCCCACCGTCGGGAACAACCCCTGGCGCCGCGCTCTATGCCAATTGAGCGGTGGCTTATAACCGGTAACGGTCATTCCCCGTGTTTTGTCTACGCCAAAGGCGAAGCTGGAGTGTCCTCTCCAGTGATCCGGTGTTCTACCTTCCAGCGTTGGGCGTTGGTAGGATTCAAGCCTGGGCAGGAAGATATGGAGGACAAGATGTTGCCCATGCAGCATGTCCCCCCTCTCCACGTCACTGATGAATCCAAAGGAACAGCAGGGCTGCTACAGTTTGGCACCAGCGCCGTCGCAGGAGCTGCCAGAACGATGTTGAGCACAACAGAGAACTGCCTTAGGGACTCCAACTCCGGATTTTTCCTCAGGGTTGACTCCCGAAGCCTTTGCCGTGACCGGGTGTGCCGCAAGGTAGCAGAGGTTTGAAATCAGGGTTTACCTTCCCCTAGATGGGCTACCTTCCCAGGTTGATGAGCCACCATCTACCCGAAGCATCTGGTTTTAAAGCGCCAGAGATCCGCCCTCACCCCTTCTCCTATTAGTAAAAGCAGTTCCGCCGGGCTTAGAGACTAATCCACACGGGCAGGCTAGGAGTTGGACTTAGTTGTCAGAGGCTTTTCGAGACGCACGCCATCAGGAGCATTTTATAAGCACTGGGAGCTTAACCCCAGTGCCGCTCCTGGCTATGACAACCTTGGAACCAACCTTGGAACCTGGTGTACAAGTGTACTATAAATTGAATAGTAGACATTGATAAAGGTAAGTACATGTAAATTGAATGTTACATAATCATTGTTGAAAATTCAGAGAATTTCAAGAAATAAAAAAGAATTTTGCATCATATAAAGCAAAAATACCTGTACATGTAAACAAAAACGTAAGAAAACATGTGGCCATAATTCAAAAAGTTGACCTGATTGAGCAAAACCAATGTGATTTTTGGATTCAGCACATCAAAATTGTCCTAAATCAGCTAAAAAAAACTTAGACAATAAATTTGGTGTTGACCAGTGTAATAATTATAATCACAATAATAATACAAAAACAGTAAATGAGAATTAATTAAATGTTTCCTGAGACAAAATTAAAGAACAATGATTTCAACACTGATCACAAAAATCAAGATGTTATTACAGTATAAATCAGCTTTATGCTGACGAGTTTTTTGAATCAGTGAAATTTACAGTAACTTAAAAAGTACAACCAAATGTGCTTAAGTAAAAGTATTTTTTTCTTCATAAATTTATTCGAGTAGGGGAAGAATAAAAAGTATTCTACAATAAAGCTACTCAGTAAAGTAAATTTATGTGAAGAAAATTAGTACATGTACTTAAGTAAATATTAGTACCTCTGTTGAATAACCAGGGTCTGTAATCTACCTACCTAATAACTAATGAATTTATTATAGTAGTTTATTAACAGTATTATAAAACTACTATACTGCTGTAGTCCTAAATACTGGATGTCATAGTTTCCTTCTCTTCTTCTTTTAGATTTGATTGGCAACCAGCTCTCTTGGTAAAAGGCGTTCACCTATATAACGTTTTTTCTCATCTCTGGATGACCAAAGTGTTTTACAGAATCCTGCTATCCACCCATTCACGCACTGATGGCGGCAGAGCTGCCATACACACACAGGCGCTAGCCTGGCCACCAGGAGCAACTGGGGGTTCAGTGTCTTACTCAAGGACACTTCAACATTCAGACTGCAGACAGAGCGGGAATCGAACCCATGACCCACCAATCAATTCAATTCAGTTCAATTCAACTTTATTTATATAGCACCATATCACAACAAAAGTAATTTCATAGCACTTTCAATGTAGGGAAAACCCCACAATTGCAGAAAGACCCAGCAATCAGACGATCCCCTGTGAGCAAGCACTTAGCAATGGTGGAAAGGAAAAACTTCCATTTAACAGGAAGAAACCTCTAGCAGAACCGGGCTCAGGGAGGGGCAGTCATCTGCTGCGACTGGTTGGGGGTGAGGGGATAGAGAAGATGAAAAGAACAGACATAAAGAGAGCAAACATTAACGGTGAGAAGCCAAGTACATTATTGGAGGTCACCCGGCAGTCAGAATCTATTAACAGCAAAACAAAAGGGGGGTTAAGAGACACAAGATCCCTCCCTAATCGTAGGCTATATTGAAGAGGAAGGTTTTTACCCTATTCTTAAAAACAGAGATTGAGTCTGACTCCCAAACCCAGATTGGTAACTGGTCCCACAGGAAAGGAGTTTGATAGCAGAAGGCTCTGCCTCCCATTGTACTTTTGGAGATTCTAGGTATTACAAGTAATCCAGCATTTTGGGAGCGTAGTGCTCTGTTAGGATGATAGGGTAATATCAGATCTTTTATATATAAGGGGGCCTGATTATTAAGAGCTTTGTAAGTGAGAAGAAGGATTTTAAACTTAATTCTAAACTCTATGGGAAGCCAATGAAAGGAGGCCAGAACCGGAGAGATATGATCTCTCTTTCTAGAACCAGATAAAACTGTGGCAGCAGCATTTTGGATCAACTGAAGACTTTTTAAAGATATTTTAGGACAACCTGATAATAACGAGTTACAATAATCTAATCTAGAGCTAACAAAAGCGTGGATCAGTTTCTCAGCATCATTCAGAGACAAGATACTCCTAATCTTGGCAATATTGCGCAGATGATAGAAGGCAGTCTTAGGAACAAATTTAATATGTGAATTAAAGAACAGATCTTGATGAAAAATAACTCCAAGGTTCCTCACAGAACTATTCAGAGTAAGAGTATCGGCATCCAAATTAAGAGTTTGATTTGGAAAGGTATTTCTAAGGTTTTTTGGACCAACAAGAATGACTTCAGTCTTATCTAGGTTTAATAGCAGAAAATTATAAGTCATCCAAGCTTTGATTTCCTTAAGACAGGTCTCTAACTTGGCTAATTGATTTCAATCATCGGGCTTCATTGACAAGTATAATTGTGTGTCATGTGCGTAACAATGAAAATGTATACAGTGCTTTCTAATGATATTGCCTAACGGAAGCATATATAAACTAAAAAAAGTAGGGCCTAACACAGATCCCTGTGGAATTCCGTGACTGAACTTAAAGTTGGAAGAAAACTCATCATTGATGTGAACAAACTGAAGTCTATTGGACAAATAAGATCTAAATATATATGAGATGGCGGCAGCGCGCACGGACGCAGCGGCCCCTCTTGGCATCAGCGAGTGTGAGAGTTTTGAGTGTTTTGATCTTCCCAGACGTACATTCTGTAAAACTTACAACCGTGAGACCTTATTAAACATCAAGGTACTGCACGCTGCAAGAATCGCGGCGATCGGTTGTGATTTGGACATTCTACGCCAGCATGGAATTCTGGCGGAGTCCCCGCTGGAAGCTACCCGAGAGAGGAGGAGGCGTAAGTGGAGCGAGCGCAAGCAAAAGCGTGGAAAAAGGGCCGGGATCCATGCTAGGCTAAAGGCTAACCCCTCCAGACCAGCAGTACCGTCGCTCATTCTCTCTAACGTCCGCTCCCTCGAAAACAAGCTGGACAAGCTGCGTCTGCTGAGAGAAACCCGGAGAGAGTGGAGAGACTGCTGTGTGTTTGTTTTCACGGAGACATGGCTCCACGGCAACATTCCTGACGAGGCCATTCAACTGGAAGATATGGCGATGTTCCGTGCCGACAGGGAAACAGCGAGCTCCGGTAAGAGCCGGGGGGGTGGGCTATGCATCTATGTTAACAAGAACTGGTGCGTCAATGCCACATTAGTGCCTAAACACTGCTCTCCGTTGGCGGAGTTCCTTATTGTAAATTGTCGGCCACATTATTTGCTGAGGGAATTCAGCAACGTGTATGTAGCTGGTGTTTACATAGCACCGAGCCCTAATGCTAAAGCTAATGCTAAGAAGGCACTCGGGGTACTGCACAATGCGATTAGTGAAATCCAAACTTCACACCCGGACAGTTTTGTGGTGGTTGCGGGGGATTTTAACCACACCAGCCTAAAGACTGTGCTCCCCAAGTTTAAACAATGTGTAGACTTTAAGACCAGAGGAGAGAATATGTTGGACTTAGTGTACACAAACACAGACGCATATAAAGCGATACCCCGCCCCCATCTCGGCCTTTCTGATCACATGTCCGTGATGCTGCTGCCTGCTTACAAACCTTTATTGAAGCGCAGCAGGCCAGCAGTGAAACAAATTAGAATTTGGCCAGAGAGTGCAACCTCTGCACTGAAAGACTGTTTTCTGCACACAGACTGGGAGGTCTTCAAAATAGCAGCCTCCCAGGAAGACAAGACAGATGTGGAGGAGTATGCTGATACAGTCACCAGCTACATCGCGAAGTGCACAGAGGATGTCACTACAGTGAAGACCATCACTATGCGGGGTAACCATAAGCCCTGGATGACTGCAGAGGTGCGCTCGCTGCTTACAGCCAGAGATGCAGCCTTCAGAGCGAAGGACAGGATTACCCTCCGCTCAGCCAGGTCTGTGCTTTCAAAGGGAATTAAGGCGGCAAAGCGCGCTTATGTGGAGAAAATCCAGGGACACCTCTGTGACACTAGGAACACCAAGCAGATGTGGCAGGGAGTTCGGACACTGACGGGCTATAAGTCTAGGCAGGGGGTCGATGATGACGACGCTTCGCTTCCAGACAGGCTTAACGACTTCTTTGCATGTTTTGAAGCATCAAACTCGACAATCAGAGGGAGGGCTGGCCCACCCCCACCATCGGTCAGACCAGCTTTTACCATCAACACAGCGGACACATGGAGGACCCTAACCAGAGTCAACCCACGCAAAGCTGCAGGTCCGGACAACATTCCGGGACGTGTGCTCCGGGACGTGTGCTCCGAGACTGCACGAGCGAGTTGGCGGATGTCCTGACTGACATTTATAACATCTCCCTGAGTCAGGCCATCATTCCCAGATGCTTCAAGACCTCTATCATTGTACCGGTGGCAAATAAACCAGTTGTGTCCTGTTTGAATGACTATCGTCCTGTTGCACTGACACCAATTGTGATGAAGTGTTTTGAACGGCTTGTCAAACCACACATTACAGCCTGCCTCCCTGCATCACACGACCCGCTCCAGTTTGCATATCGTTCAAACTGCTCCACGGAGGATGCTATAGTCACCACCCTACACTCTGTCATCACCCACCTGGACCAGAAAGACACCTACGCCAGACTCCTGTACATTGATTTCAGTTCAGCATTCAACACCATTATTCCTCAGAGACTGATGGAGAAATTACTCCTTCTCGGTCTGAACACCGCCACATGTCTCTGGATCCTGGATTTCCTGACTGAGAGACCTCAGTCTGTCCGGGTTGGAAACAACATCTCCAACTCTGTCACGCTGAGCACCGGATCCCCTCAAGGCTGTGTACTCAGTCCACTGTTGTTTACACTTCTAACACATGACTGTGTATCCAGACACGAGGGGAACCAGATTATTAAGTTTGCAGACGACACCACGGTGGTGGGACTTATTCAGAGGGATGAGGAATCAATGTACAGGGAAGAAGTGAGAGACCTTGAGGGCTGGTGCAGGGAGAACAATCTGGTGCTCAACGTGGTCAAAACGAAGGAGATGATTATCGACTTCCGGCAGTCACAGCCTGAGCACGTCCCCCTCAGCATCGGCGGCCGTTTAGTGGAGAGAGTGGAGAACATCAAGTTCCTTGGAGTGCAGATCTCGCAGGACCTGACCTGGAGCAAGAATTCCTTGGAGATCAGGAAGCGGGCTCAGCAGAGACTGCACTTCTTGAGGAAACTCAAACAGGCCTCTCTCCCCATCTGCATCCTCAGGACCTTCTACAGAGGTGTGGTGGAGAGTGTTCTGACGTACTGCATTGCTACATGGTACTCCAGCTGCAGTATGTCAGACAAAAAAGCCCTGCAGAGGATAGTCAAGGGGGCTGAGAGGGTAATTGGAGTCTCCCTCCCCTCTGTCCAAGAACTTTTTCAGAACCGTTGTAGGAGCAGGGCACTGAACATTGTCAAGGACTGTTCTCACCCTCTGCATAAACACTTTGAACTTCTTCCATCTGGTAAACGATTCCGGAGCATCAGAGGCAGAACCACGAGACTGATCAACAGCTTCCTTCCACAAGCTGTCAGGATGCTGAACAGTTGACCCGGAATCTCTCATACACACTTCTGCACCTACGGACATTTTGTATATTATTTGTATATTATAGTTAGTTAGTTTTTTTTCCCAAGTATGTCTCAGGGATGTGTGAATGGATGGGGGGGTGGGGGGTGGGGGGTGAAGCTATGTGGGAGTGTGTCTTAAATCATGCTGCTTCTATTTATATGGATGCCGAGAGAAACGCAATTTCATCTTGCCTGCACTACAGTTGTATGTACAGCAATATGACAATAAAGTTTGATTTGATTTGATTTGATTTGATAAACCACTGCAGCAAAGTTCCATTTAGTCCAACATAGTGTTCTAATCTATCAAGTAGAATATCATGATCGATAGTATCAAAGGCTGCACTAAGATCTAAAAGGACAAGTACAGAAATGAGTCCATTATCAGATGCAATAAGGAGGTCATTAGTGACCTTCACTAAGGCTGTTTCAGTGCTGTGATGAACTCTGAACCCAGATTGAAACTCTTCAAATAAACCATTTCCCTGCAAGTGGTCAAACAATTGCACAGCAACAACTCTTTCTAAGATTTTTGAAATGAAAGGCAAATTAGAGATTGGTCAATAGTTAGCCAGAACTCCTGGATTGAGCGTTGGCTTTTTGAGTAAGGGTTTGATTACAGCAATTTTAAAAGCCTGCGGTACATAACCTAAAGTTAAAGAAGAATTAATTATATGAAGAATACGGCTACCAATAATTGGGAAGATTTTTTTAAATAACCTGGTAGGAATACGGTCTAAAAGACAAGATGAAGGCTTGGATGAAGAGATTATTTTATCTAACTCTAAAAGGTCAGTTGGAGTAAACTTATCTAAACAGATATCAGTTGAAGGAGTTGTAGTAGTTGCTGTACTTAAGTTTACGGTGGGAAGAATCTG
Organism: Pholidichthys leucotaenia; assembly: GCA_020510985.1. Lineage (NCBI taxonomy): Eukaryota > Metazoa > Chordata > Actinopteri > Cichliformes > Pholidichthyidae > Pholidichthys > Pholidichthys leucotaenia. Next base: position 132,588,320 of record CM035849.1, on the reverse strand, counting down.
ACTGATTTTATCTCTAATAGATAAAATTTTATGATTGAAAAAGTTCAAAAAGTCCTGACTAGAAAGCTCTAGGGGGTTGCAAGGATTCAGTAGTCGGTCACACTACTCCTGCGCCACAGCCGCCTCTCTTGGTTTTAAGTCCTGCTGTTTAGTTCCTAGTGGGATGTGAGGTGTTTTTTGTTAGTTTGGAACCATGAATAATCAGCACTTTTACACTTAACAATAGATAGATGTGAAGCTTTGTGACGTCAGAGGAGCAGGGTGGTGGCTTCTGTTTTAGTCTGAGCGAGGCGACTATTTATTAGCCCAGTGTTGCCAGCTCTCACTCTTTGAGAGGATAAACATGCTCAATGAACTGCTTTTCAACTTAAAAAGTAAATATTGGTTGAAAGTATGAACACATATTGGTAAAATTGAAATATAGCAAACCTACTTCTAAACCTTTTTTTTTTTTTTTTTTCTTGCCTTCTGATTGTTGCTCTGAGTGTTGCCCCTGTGCTGTTGCAATCCTGGAATTTCCCCGTTGTGGGACTAATAAAGGCTTATCTTATCTTACTATATACAAATATTTCCCAGAACAAACATGTACAGTGGGGCAAAAAAGTATTTAGTCAGCCACCAATTGTGCAAGTTCTCCCACTTAAAAGATGAGAGAGGTCTCCAATTTTCATCATAGGTATACCTCAACTATGAGAGACAAAATGAGAAAAAAAAAATCCAGAAAATCACATTGAAGGATTTTTAATGAATTAATTGGTAAATTCCTCGGTAAAATAAGTATTTGGTCATCTACAAACAAGCAAGATTTCTGGCTCTCACAGACCTGTAACTTCTTCTTTAAGAGGCTCCTCTGTCCTCCACTCGTTACCTGTATTAATGGCACCTGTTTGAACTCATTATCAGTATAAAAGACACCTGTCCACAACCTCAAACAGTCAGACTCCAAACTCCACTGTGGCCACGACCAACGAGCTGTCAAAGGACACCAGAAACAAAATTGTAGACCTGCACCAGGCTGGGAAGACTGAATCTGCAATAGGTAAGCAGCTTGGTGTGAAAAAATCAACTGTGGGAGCAATTATTAGAAAATGGAAGACATACAAGACCACTGATAATCTCCCTCAATCTGGGGCTCCACGCAAGATCTCATCCCGTGGGGTCAAAATGATCACGAGAACGGTGAGCAAAAATCCCAGAACCACATGGGGGGACCTAGCGAATGACCTGCAGAGAGCTGGGACCAAAGTAACAAAGGCTACCATCAGTAACACGCTACGCCGCCAGGGACTCAAATCCTGCAGTGCCAGACGTGTCCCCCTGCTTAAGCCAGTACATGTCCAGGCCCGTCTGAAGTTTGCTAGAGAGCATTTGGATGGTCCAGAAGAGAATTGGGAGAATGTCATATGGTCAGATGAAACCAAAATAGAACTTTTTGGTAAAAACTCAACTTGTCGTGTTTGGAGGAGAAAGATCACCATACCTACTGTGAAGCATGGGGGTGAAAACATCGTGCTTTGGGGCTGTTTTTCTGCAAAGGGACCAGGACAACTGATCCGTGTAAAGGAAAGAATGAATGGGGCCATGTATCGTGAGATTTTGAGTGAAAACCTCCTTCCATCAGCAAGGGCGTTGAAGATGAAATGTGGCTGGGTCTTTCAGCATGACGATGATCCCAAACATACCGCCCGGGCAACGAAGGAGTGGCTTTGTAAGAAGCATTTCAAGGTCCTGGAGTGGCCTAGCCAGTCTCCAGATCTCAACCCCATAGAAAATCTTTGGAGGGAGTTGAAAGTCTGTGTTGCCCAGTGACAGCCCCAAAACGTCACTGCTCTAGAGGAGATCTGCATGGAGGAATGGGCCAAAATACCAGCAACAGTGTGTGAAAACCTTGTGAAGACTTACAGAAAATGTTTGACCTCTGTCACTGCCAACAAAGGGTATATAACAAAGTATTGAGATGAACTTTTATTGTTGACCAAATACTTATTTTTCACCATAATTTGCAAATAAATTCTTTAAAAATCAGACAATGTGATTTTCTGGATTTTTTTTTTCTCATTTTGTCTCTCATAGTTGAGGTATACCTATGATAAAAATTGGAGACCTCTCTCATCTTTTAAGTGGGAGAACGTGCACAATTGGTGGCTGACTAAATACTTTTTAACCCCACTGTATATTTATAGACATTTTTTTTTACCTTGTCAGCTGTAACTCTTCAAATTATGTTCAGTATTATACAGGGAGCTAGACCAGTGCTTTGTATTCCCGGAGTCCCAAATAGTGCAAATGTAACATAAGAGGTAAAACTGAGATGTAATCAAACTATATACAACTGTTTAATGTATTAATAAAACATGGGTATAGTGATAGTGTAGCTGAGCTTGTGGAGATCTTGGCCTTATCTGACTCCACCACCTCCTCCAACACCCTGTCTGAGTAGGCCCCCATGTAGATGGTTCCATTTCCTCATCATTGTATAAGTGGATGGCAGTAATGTGTAAAAAAATAGAGATTGTTCAAGTTATTGTTCATATGCACGTGATGAATAGTGAAGAAAATAACACTAGGGACAAAATAGGAATCATAAGTGCATCCATCTCTGTGAAATGAGCATGAGAGCTTATTCATCTATGTTCATCTATATTCCTAAAATATAAATAAATAGATAAAGAGGGAAACAAAAAGCCTAAATATTTACCAGTCTGTATTTATTTCACCCTGTTCTTCTGGACACGTAATCCTTCCTAAGTACTCGTGTATAACACTATATGTATATAAAATGGGTTTACAGTGTTTACAATAAAAGGGTATATATTGAAATAAACATATAAAACATAAAATATAACCCAAAATAAACACTAGGAAAACAGGTGTATCCATTTCTTTGAAATGAGTTTGAGTTTATTCATCTTTGTTTAGTAAAAAGGGGAAACATTTACCAGTCTCTCCATTTATTATTTCACCCCTGATCTTCTGCACACATAAACCATCCTAAATATATAACATTATATGCATATAAAACTGGTTTACAATATTTACAATAGAGTAATAAACAAAACAAAAGTTATGTGTGACCAGCCGTGACCTCATTTTCTCCTTGAAACACTCCATCTTCTTGATATTCTGTCTTTTTCTCTTTCAAACACTCCCTTCTTCTCACAACTGTGTGTCGCCGTTTACTCCCGCCACTCTACCTCTAATTCCCACAATTGACTTCCAGGGCTGCATTTTTGGTGCGTCCGACAATCCATATCAGACCTCTCTGGTATATACATACATTTTGACTAGAATCAGCTCTACCACTTTTTTTTCCTGTTTTGTAAAATGACAAAAATGACATACAGTATATATCAAAAGAAATGCAATGCCTGGCCATCCTATCCCGTCCCACTTTTATGCTGAGATAAATATTTTGTACAATCAAATTAAAACTGTCATATCTCCAGTTTTATGAGGTCTATCAACATCAAACAAAAACTGGGAGAGAGTTTCAAACCTGCACTTTTGAGGGAACTTGAAAGCAACACTCCAGTTGACCTAGTTTTTTTGTTATGCGCTTTGAAATCATTATGTGATCCGATCATGCCGATATGATCATAGAGTCCTCAGTTTTTTGTTTTTTTCCACAATATTTTTTTATTGAACCTTTTTTTACAAACATGGCACAAACAGTCAAACACTAACACTAAAGTAATTTAAAAATTAAAAAAAACACTAACAAAAAAAATGTACTAAAAACAACAACAACAACCATTAACAAAAGCAAGTCAACAACAATGCTCCTCTGTTTAGTCTAGGTAATCTACTACATAAGAATACATAATATACTGTACATTCACCAGTTTGGAATTTGCAAGGTCCACACATATCATTCACCTTCTTCTTCAGAAGTTATGTTTAATTTCTTTACATCATCAATGAAAGGTCTCCATATATTCTCAAACACATTTTCCTTTAATTTCAGTATGTATGTTATTCTTTCTAGTGGAAGGTTTGTTAACATCTGTCTTAACCACTGAGTCACATCTGGTCTATGAGTCTTTTTCCACAGTAGTGCAATACATTTTTTGGCATTAAGCAAACCGAGGTCTATGAATGCTCTTTTACTCTTATTAAAGTTATGTTTTTCTGGATACAGACCCAACAAAAACAGTTTAGGATTCAATGTGAATTGTTTTGAAATTATTTTTTCAATTGTTACCCTCACCTCTTCCCAAAACATTCTGATTTTTCTACATTCCCCTAAACAGTGAAATAAGGTTCCTTTACTTTCCATACATTTTGTGCATGTATCTGGTATGTTTTTGTTATATCTATTTAACTCCACTGGTGTAACGTACATCCACATTAACCATTTAAAATGTATCAGTTTAAGACATACATTTATTGATTTGGTTTGAGCTTCTGCACAAGCCATTTCCCATTGTTCCTCTGAAATTTCAATTTGCAGATCTTCTTTCCAATAATTCAGTCTTTTCTGTGAGTTTTCACTTGAGAATAGTGTCAATGAGTTATAAAACTCTGAAATAATACCCTTTCTCTTACTATCTTTCGTCAAAATTTTTTCCAAGGATGAATAAGTAGGTCGGGTGAGAGCATTATTTTGATTTGATCGAATAAAATTTCTAAGCTGAAGATATTTAAAAAAAATGTGTTCTATTAAGATTGAATTTAATCCTCAGTTCTTCAAAAGACATTATGTTATCTGAGCGTGACAAATATAAGTCTTGAATCTTTTGAATCCCTTTTAAATTCCATACTTTAAATACAGTGTGGTAGACTGCAAGTCTAATTTAAAACATTACTGGCACATGCCTCTAGGGGGAACTACCTGTATTGTTTAGCACTACTATTAAGGGGACACATTAGAACAAGAGTGTGAAAACCCCGCGCAGAATCCATGTTCAGTCATAATATGTGTGTTGCAGAATAAACGGCAGAGTTAGCCAAAGAAATAACTCAAGTGTGATCATTGCTACACGGTAGGATATCACACAATTGGCGACGAGGATTAAAAGAAAAAAATCAGCGGCGAGAAACAGAGAACATTGCAAGTGTGGCGAACTCAAGTGACTCCAGTAGTTCGAGTGCAAGTTCAGAGGAGGAAAAACGAGGTTTCCCCACCACGACGAGCAATGGCGGCTGTAATCGGAACGGTAACCCCTTTTGATAACTCGACTCAGTCATGGGAAGAATATGGTGAAATGTTGGACTTTTTCTTCCAAGCTAATGACATTGAGGAGCCAGACAAAAGGAAGGCTGTACTGTTGAGTGGAGTTGGTGCAACTACTTACAGCTTGTTGAGAAATTTAATAAGCCCTGCATTACCGAAAGATAAAACGTACGACCAGCTTACTGCGGAGCTTCAGAAGCACTTCAGCCCCAAACCGAGTGAAATAGTGCAACGATTCAAATTTAATTCACGCATAAGGAGGAACACTGAGTCCATAGCAGAGTATGTGGCAGAATTGAGGAAATTAGCACTGCACTGTGATTACAAAGACTCATTGGAAGAAATGTTAAGAGACAGACTTGTGTGTGGAGTGAATGATGACCGAATGCAACGGCGACTTTTATCTGAAACAAAACTCACTTTTGCAAAGGCTTTGGAATTATGCCAAGCGATGGAAACAGCATCTAAAGATGTGAGAGAGATGCAAGGGAAGCTAACAGAGGACACAGCAACGCATGTTCGTGTGCCTAAGACCCAAGTAGGTGTCCACAAAGTGTCGACTGACAAAACTCAGCACAAATTCCCCAGTTGTTATCGCTGCAAAGGCCAGCACAATGCCGCCGAGTGCAAATTTGCCACTGAGCTGTGTCATAATTGTGGCAAGCGAGGGCACATTAAGAAAGCATGTAGAATAAAGGTGGACAGCGCACAGGTGCTGAAAGCGACAGTTAATGGGCAAAAGTATGAAAACAAGGGCCCAGGAAAGGAACAGCGAGCGAATCAACTGAGAGGGGAGGGAGAAAGTGATACAGAAGACATGGATTTTCACACAATTTACAACACGTCAGAGGAGCTGACCAAGGTAGCGCCCATCACGCGTACCATGAATGTTAATGGAATGAAAGTAACATTTGAAGTTGATACAGGCTGTGGAGTAACCATATTAAGTAAACAGCAATATACACAACTGTGGAAGAAAACAGACACAGCAGAATTAAATCCCTGTTCATTAAAATTAAAAACATACACAGGAGAGAAGCTAGACGTGCTAGGCATGGCACAAGTGAAGGTGCAGCACGAAAACAAAGAAAAGGACTTACCTGTAGTAGTAGTTGGGAGCGAAGGACCAAATCTACTAGGGCGAAGTTGGCTACAAGAACTGGCCATGATTGATCAGTTGGTGAATAAAGTGGAATCTCAGCCCAAATTGCAGCTGGAGGAGATCCTCGAAAGAGACGCTGAGGTGTTCAAAGAAGGCTTAGGACAGCTAAAAGGTGTCACTGCAAAGATTAATGTGGACAAGGAGGCCCAACCACGATTCTGCAAACCCCGACCGGTACCCTATGCAGTCAAGCCACTGGTTGAAAGCGAGCTACAGAGGCTGCTGGATGACAAGATCATTGAGCCAGTGCAGGTTGCAGAATGGGCGGCGCCCATAGTCCCAGTGAGAAAGCCGGATGGCTCCATTAGAATATGTGGAGATTACAAACTCACTGTCAATCGAGCATCACGGGTGGATCAGTATCCAATTCCTAAAGTGGAGGACCTCTTCGCACAGCTGAACGGCGGCCGACACTTCACGAAATTAGACATGAGTCACGCCTACCAACAAGTAGTCCTGGAAGAAGAATCAAGAAAGTATGTAACCATCAATACACACAAAGGCTTATATACCTACACACGCTTACCATTTGGAGTAGCTTCCAGTCCTGCTATATTCCAGAGAACTATGGAGGGCATCCTAGGTGGAATTCCGAATGTTGCCATTTATTTGGATGACATCCTTTGTACAGGACCAAATGAACAAGAACATCTGAAAACGCTGAAGGAAGTGCTTCAACGGTTGGAGAAAAGCGGTCTGAGGTTGAAAAGAAGCAAGTGTGAGTTCATGGGAAAAGAGGTGGTGTTCCTAGGCCACAAGATCAACGCCAGTGGTCTACACCCTCTAACAGACAAAGTGGAAGCCATTGCGGAGGCGCCTGAGCCACAAAATGTTACTGAGTTAAAAGCCTACCTGGGCTTGTTGAACTATTACCATAGGTTCCTCCCAAAGCTCTCCACGCTGCTGGCACCACTACATACCTTACTTAAGAAGGAAGAAAAATGGTCATGGGGGGTCAAGCAGCAGAAGGCGTTTGAAGAGTCCAAAGCGCTACTTCAGTCCTGTAGTGTGTTAGTGCACTATGATTCAAACAAACCACTCATCCTGGCGTGTGACGCATCACCCTACGGTGTGGGTGCTGTACTCTCTCATCGTATGGAGGATGGCTCAGAGAGACCCATAGGGTTCGTCTCAAGAACTCTTAGTGCAGCTGAGAAAAACTACTCCCAGCTAGACAAGGAGGGCCTTGCAGTAGTATTTGGTGTAAAAAAGTTCCACAAATACCTGTATGGGAGACAGTTCGCTATAGTGACTGACCACAAGCCACTAATTTCACTGTTCAGTGAAATGAGAGCCATACCCCAGATGACATCTCAGAGAATTCAGAGATGGGCCGTTACATTAGCAGCGTATGAGTACACCATCGTTTACAAAGCCGGACGGGACCATACGAATGCTGACGCGATGAGTAGGCTACCCTTGGATGGAGGAAGAGACAGCACGCCTGAGGAGGAGGAGAGAGTGCTATTGTTTGAAGATATCGGCGTGCCCCTGGTGAACGCACAACAAATAAAGAAGTGGACAGACAAAGACCCTGTTCTAGCAAGAGTGCGAGAATACATCTTGCGAGGATGGCCGAAGATGAACAGTCCTGAGTTCATTCCCTATGCCCGACGACAGGATGAGCTCAGCACCCAGGAAGGTTGTATCCTGTGGGGAGGACGCGTGGTTGTTCCACCACCTGGTAGGAATGCCTTACTGCAACAACTACACCAAGCACACCCTGGCATCACTCGCATGAAAGCGTTGGCGAGGAGTTACATGTGGTGGCCCAACATGGATGCAGAGGTGGAGGCGCTTGTGAAGTCATGTGCGGCATGCCAGGAGAACAGGAACAGTCCTCCAGCAGCCCCACTACATCCCTGGGAAGTTCCAGATAAACCATGGAGAAGAATTCACATTGACTACGCAGGTCCATGGATGGGAAGAAAGTTGAGGTCAACATTTGACTTAATACATCCAGACTTCAGAAACAAAGTGCATGACAAACAAGAGAAACAAAAAGGTTATCATGACATGCATGCTAGAGAGAGAATACTGAGAGAAGGAGACGTGGTCTACACCCGCAACTTTGGCTCAGGACCAGCCTGGGTACCAGGAGAAATAACAGAAAAGACAGGCCCTGTGTCATTCAAGGTGACATTAGGCCATGGACAAGTGGTGAGGCGACACATCGACCAAGTTCATGGTAGGAGCTCCATTCCCCTGCCGATGGCACCAGAGGTGTTGTCTGACACCCATCCTGAGGAGAGCATCAACGAACCACCACTTCAGGTGAAACCTGAGGTAACCGTCTCTGCAGATTCTACGGGCAGCACTGCAGCAGCCGAAACAGTGGAGCAGTCTGAGTCTTCACCTGCAGTTGGCTCACCCGCCGTGAGAAGATCTCAGCGAGCTAGGAAAGCTCCAGACTACTTGAAGGACTATACTTAGTCAGTAGTGAGTTCCCCAGCCACAGGACAAGAATGCGTCCTGGAACCTCACTGGGATGCGGTAGTCAAACCAATTCCCCAGTTAGACTGTTATGTGTGTTATACATGTAAAAAAAAAAAAAAAAAAAAAAGAGAAAGAAATTATGTGTATGGCACATGTGTTTAAGAAGTTAAAAGTAACTGTGATTGTTTAGGGTTAAATGGGAGTTCCAGGATGTCTAGCATAATTGGCTAGTGTAATTAAAAGTAGTTTAATCTAGAGGGGAGGGATGTGGTAGACTGCAAGTCTAATTTAAAACATTACTGGCACATGCCTCTAGGGGGAACTACCTGTATTGTTTAGCACTACTATTAAGGGGACACATTAGAACAAGAGTGTGAAAACCCCGCGCAGAATCCATGTTCAGTCATAATATGTGTGTTGCAGAATAAACGGCAGAGTTAGCCAAAGAAATAACTCAAGTGTGATCATTGCTACACGGTAGGATATCACATACAGCATCCGCTCTCCCTGGTGTAAAATATTGATTACCCCATACTGGGCTAAATTGTGACAGTAAGTGTGGTTCTTTTAAATATTTTTTGGTTTCACACCATATTTTGATCATGTGCTTTACAATTGGATTTTTAACTTGTTTCTGTAATTTTTTAGCCGAGTCTGAGTATATGAATAAGGGAAGAGGTAAAGGTAAATTGTATGATTCCATTTCAGTCCAGTGAGGAGGATCATTTGATGAAAAATAATATGTCATAGACCTCAGTTGTGCTGACCAGTAATACAACATAAAGTTTGGACATTTCAGACCTCCATGATCAAATGGTAAATATAGTAAGAACAAACGTAATCTAGCCCTCCTATTGTTCCATATAAATTCCACTAACTTTTTTTTAATTCTTGAGAATAGATCTGAAAGTGGTGGTAAAGGAATGTATTGAAATAAATATAGTATTTTTGGTAAGATATTACTTTTAAGTATATTAATTCTCCCGATCATCGACATTGGTAGTGACATCCATCTCTGAAGTAACTCATTAATATTTGTCATTAAGGCTTCATAGTTGGCACTGGCGACTGATTCTAGCTTAGGCACAATTTGAATTCCTAAATATTTAAACTGATTTACAACATTAAATTGATTTACCTCAGGAGCTGGGTGATTTCTCTGGGTCTCATTTAGCATTAATATTGAAGATTTTGTTTTATTGAGTCCTCAGTTTAATGGTAAAACCCATCTTAATATGGGTCAAGTTTTCAAACCAGCTGTCCAAAAACGCTAACTGGCACTGGAGGCAGTTGACTCTTTAGTTCCACCTTCTTCCTCCGAGGCCATAGCCAGTGATTAGCCCTGATTGGTTCCCTGTTATTGTGACATCACAAAATCGGTCTGTCTAAACCTGCCTTTTTGAAGGGGGAGGAGCTTAACTGAAATTTCACAGCAGAAAAACCAGACATGACACAAAGGGAGATTTTGTTCTTGACGTGTCTTGTAAGTCATAAAAAAACATGTTACAGACATGTTAGCAAGAAAAAAAAACCCTTGTTTTTCAACACCAGAGTGTTCCTTTACAAAACATCCTTAAATTTGCTCCAGTAGGTTCAAAATGCTGCTGCAAGACTTTTAAGTAAAGCTAATAAGAAGTCTCATGTCACCCCTATTTTATCAGGTCTTCACTGGCTCCCTGTTTATTTTAGAGCTCAAGTTAGAATCCTAGATTTTACTTTTAGATCCTACAACACCTCCCTACATTGTAGACATCATTCAGCCACACTCTGATCAGTTTTTATTAGAAGTACCGCAGACTTATTTTAAAACACGTGAGGATCGAGATTTTCAAGCTGTAGTCCCCAAACTGTGGAACTCTCTACCCCCTTCAATCAGTTTGACTGACTCCGGGGTCACTTTCAGGAAGCAAATTAAAACACCTGTGTTTAGACAGGCTTTTAGGTAGTAATTCATTTTGTTTTATTTGTTTTATTATGTTTTTATTTGTTTGATTTGACTCTATTTGTTGTAATGCATTTGTAACGCACTTTTATTTTACAATGCAATTTCTATTCTTTTAACTTGTGTATCTCTGCCATTTAACCTCTTGATTCTCCGTTGCAACTTTCTGTTGGCCACTGTTTTCAGCGGGGGTTTTTTTGTTACACTAACCAGCTATTCCTCATATTTACCTTGTTGTCAGGAATTGCCCCTCAGGGCAGAGAGGTGAGACCCACACGCAGGGCTGCAGTTTGTGAAATTTATTAAACAAACACAAAGACCAAAACAGTGCTCAAACCGAAATACAAAATAAACTTACAGATACCGCACCAGAACAAGGGCTGAGTTCTGGTGGAGACGGGAGAAGGAAACTTAAGACTCCGGCAACGAGAAATGAAAATAACAGCCCTTAAATAGGATTAGAAACAATTTACACAAAAAGTAACCAGTGTGAATCACATGAGTGGGCTGGGGAGAAAATGACAATCAGCTGTGACTCATGAGGAGGGGAGACGGAGCTGACAGTTTGACAGGAGCACCGCCCACAACCAGGGAGAAGCCTGGAAGTGCTCCTGACAACTGCAACTCCAGAGAGAGAAAGAAAAGAGAGGACACTGGCAAAATAAAGTGGAAACAAAAAACCCAAATATGTAAATGACAAAACTCCACTGAACGTAAACAGGAAAATAAATCATACAATACCAAATACGTGAAAACAAACTAGAAATAACATCACCGACCAAGAACTCCAAAATACAATATTATACAAGTAAGGAAAAACAAAAAGGCAAAGAGACAGAGCACGGTGAAATCCCCCTTGCTCAGATCGTGACACTTATATCCAACTCTGAGCAAGAAAGTGAAAGAATGTCTGTTAAAAAAAAAAAAAAAACTTAACTAGCAGTTAATTCCAGAATGAATTTACATCATTCAGCCTTTTACTCTCACCTGTACTTACTGCTAATGTCACAGTTAGCCAGAGGGTAAGTAATAAGGGGTTTGGTAGTAACTACATTTCCACATTAGCAGACAATAAAGTCTTATCTTATTTTATCTTATGCAAGGCTGGCCGATACAACAAATATATTTGTTATATCAATATTCTACTATGTGCGATGCATAAGATGTTTTTATTGCTGATCTCGAGCATTTCCGCAGCAGTTTAAGTGCGCTTCTCTCTGTCAGCATCTTGCTCCTCTCCTCTCACACAGCTGTACTCAGGCTCTCCCACATCCCCCACTGTTTTGTTTCAGGGTTGTTGCCAGGTCTGTTTTGTTTTTTTTTCCTGCAATTTTTTTCTTTAGAAACTGCTTCTTTTGACTCTGTTTTCTCTGAGCAGAGACGCTTGTTTTTTATACACAATCTGGCATCACTAAGCAGAGCACCGGGAAAGGGGAGGGAAAAAAAAGGGAAATGACACACACACATTGGCTGCAGTGCAACAGACTCGAATGAAAGGAGAAAAACACATCAGCTCCGTTCTCTGGCAGTGGTAAAAATTGAACAAAATACAGTTTTGTGCAAATTATGTCACACTACCAATAATTTGTTTCACCACTTGAGATATCATCCACTATAATATGAATAATGCATTAAAAACCGTTCTCAACATCCCAGGTAGACCCTACAATCAATCAATCAATAAATAAAAGGAACCAGCCCTAAAAAATGACAATATGGCTTCTTCATTTGGAATATTTATCTCATACAACAAAAATGCAAAATGGAAAGAGATCACAAATGCGGTCACAAATTATACTGCCAAAGACATGGCCCCTATTCTAAAAAACATGACAAAACAGGAAAAATTGGACTTTAATTTACATGGTTTTAAAATATATTTCTCTAGAATTCTTGCATAATGCACTTTTTATTGTGTTTAGTGCTTTTTTGTTTTGTTTTTAATGGTTTTATTACAGGGCATAATATGAAGGCCTACCATTATTTATTCTGATATGTTGCAAATTTGTCATGATCTGGGGGCACGGAGGGTGCCGTGCCCCGTCTCTAGTCTAACTCAGTCTTCTCTGTGTCATGTTTGCTGCGTAAATGGCAGCGGACATATAAAATAGCAGCGAGCCCAAAGTGTAGTTTGAAACGTGTTTTATTGACAAAGTGTTAATATGCCACAGAGTCCAAATAACAGTCACTATAACATTCTGTAAATGAGACGACCGGCTCCAGCTTCATTGCTGAGTTAAATGCCTAATGCACTCCAGACAGGGTAGGAGCGGAGGGAAAAGGCGTAAATAAGGGAGGACTTACATATATGTTGGAGCGGAAAGGCTCTGAGGAACAACATGATTCAGTCCAGGAAAAGAGTCAACCGTCGCGAGCCAGGAAGTCCATTATTGACATATGAAGCTGCCGCAACAACTGATCGCACCTAACTCTATTAATACCCGAGCCAAAATGAGAGCAAGTGGACACAGCTGTGAAGTGGCAGGAGCGTGACTGATTGAACCATGTGTGTGTGTGTGTGTGTGGTGAACAGAAAACTGGTGAATGCCTGTAGGGGAAGGAGGTGTGGCTGTGGGACTGACGGAGAGCAAGGCTCAATCCGTCAGCTGGAATTAATAAGTAATCATTAAACCCAACAGCCACAAGTCATGGGCGGGGTGGCCACCCCGGACATGACACTCTGTTTCTTTGTGCATTTATAGTTATGTTCTTGTGTCATTATGTTTTCCGGTTTGTGTTTTATTTTGACAGCATTGTGCAGCTTTCGGCTGTCAAACCAGTCAGAGCTGCACACCTGGTTGTCATTCTGTTATTTTCTCCACTCATGTAGCCACACCTGTTTCCAATTATGTTTGGCATGTAAGAGCACGGCAAAGCCCTTGAGGGTTGTCGTGTCCTTCTTCCTGTGCACTCGTCCTCAGGAGCTCCAAAATATCCTGAGTGTGTTTGGGTCCCGCTGTAGAGGTGAGTGGAGGGCTCTGTCCAGGTAATTCTTCCCTATTTCCAGCCGTGAGCCCCGGCTTCCTTCGGGTGTGCTCCGGCTGGATACTGTCCCCCTTTGCTCAGCGATTCCGGCTTCATGTTCCCCTGGACGTTGAGCTCCGCTCGCCTCCAGCGTTTTCCATGTTAATGTTCTTGTTTATGTTTGCCATGTACTTTATGATTTAGTTTGCTATGTTCACGTTTGTGTCTGTTTTTGTGATAATAAATGTGCAAACTCACAGAGGGCATTTGGTGTCCTAATTAGCGCTTGTGAAACGAGCACTTCACAACACAAATTTATAAGTGGGGTTGTCTGACTGGTTCATTAAAGTTTGTAAATTTAACTTGATTTTACCCCCCCCCTTTTTTGTATGCAGTTTAAAAATGCAATACATGGATCTGTTTCTGTTACCATGCCATGTCATTTTATGCAAAGGTTTTACATTTATACAGGGGTTTGGAGGAGATCTCAAGATATCGTGATATATATCGTGTATCTCGATAAAACCCTAAATGTATCGTGATACATGTTAAAAGCCATATCGCCCAGCCCTTATCTTGTCTTAAATACAGACGTGAACAAAATCGTTGGTACCCCTCTGTTAATGAAAGAAAAACCCACAATGGTCACAGAAATAACTTGAACCTGACAAAAGTGGTAATAAATAAAAATTCTATGAAAATTAACCAATGAAAATCAGACAGTGCTTTTGAATTGTGGTTCAACAGAATTATTTTAAAAAGCAAACTCATGAAACAGACCTGGACAAAAATGATGGTACCCCTAGAAAAGATTGAAAATAATGTGACCATAGGGACATGTTCAACCAAGATGTGTCCTCTAATTAACATCACAGGTGTCTACAAACTTGTAATCAGTCAGTCGGCCTATTTAAAGGGTGACAAGTAGTCACTGTGCTGTTTGTTGACATGGTGTGTACCACACTAAACATGGACCAGAGGAAGAAAAGGAGAGAGTTGTCTCAGGAGATTAGAAAGAAAATTATAGACAAGCATGTTAAAGGCAAAGACCATCTCCAAGCAGCTTGATGTTCCTGTGACTACAGTTGCCCATATTATTCAGAAATTTAAGATCCACGGGACTGTAGCCAACCTCCCTGGACGTGGCTGCAGGAGGAGACAGATAATACGAATGGTAACAAAAGAGCCCAGAACAACCTCTAAACACATTCATGGTGAACTCCAAGGTCAAGGTACATCAGTGTCAGATCGCACCACCCGTCGTTGTTTGAGCCAAATTGGACTTCATGGGAGACAACCAAGGAGGACACCACTGTTGAAAACAAATCATAAAAAAGCCAGACTGCAATTTGCCAAACTGCATGCTGACAAGCCACAAAGCTTCTGGGAGAATGTCTTATGGACAGATGAGACAAAACTGGAACTTTTTGGCAAGGCACATCAGCTTTATGTTCACAGATGCAAAAATGAAGCATACCAAGAAAAGAACACTGTCCCTACTGTGAAACATGGAGGAGGTCCTGTTATGTTCTGGGGCTGCTTTGCTGTATCTGGCACAGGTTGTCTTGAATCTGTGCAGGGTACAATGAAATCTCAAGACTATCAAGGTATTCTAGAGAGAAATGTGCTGCCCAGTGTCAGACAGCTTGGTCTCAGTCGCAGGTCATGGGTCTTACAACAGGATAATGACCCAAAACACACAGCTAAAAACACCCAAGAATGGCTAAGAGCGAAACACTGGACTATTCTAAAGTGGCCTTCTATGAGCCCTGCTCTAAATCCTATTGAACATCTGTGGAACGAGCTGAAACATGCCGTCTGGAGAAGGCACCCTTCAAACCTGAGACAACTGGAGCAGTTTGCTCATGAGGAGTGGGCCAAAATACCTGCTGAGGGGTGCAGAAGTCTCACTGATGGTTACAGAAATCGTTTGATTGCAGTGATTGCCTCAAAAGGTTGTGCAACAAAATATTAAGTTAAGGGTACCATCATTTTTGTCCAGGCCTGTTTCATGAGTTTGTTTTTTAAAATAATTCTGTTGAACCACAATTCAAAAGCATTGTCTGATTTTCATTGGTTAATTTTCATAGAATTTTTATTTATTACCACTTTTGTCAGATTCAAATTATTTCTGTGACCATTTTGGGTTTTTCTTTCATTAACAGAGGGGTACCAACAATTTTGTCCACGTCTGTATAATCAACTATAAGTGGTTTTCCCAAATTTGTATTTTGCTGCGCAGTCTTGTTGTTGGATACTTTTTACTTCTACTCAAATCATGTTTTTGCACCTTTAAGGTATTTTGAAATGTTGATTATTATTCAGGGTGGCTCAGTGGCGCAGTGGCTAGCATTAAAGGTGCCTTCAGACCAAACGCAAACAGGCGGCGCGAATCCATACAAAGTCGATGGAAAGACGCGAGCACACCTGAAATTGCGCATTCGCGCGTTCACGCATTCACATCCAAGGGATAGCACTAGCTTTGAGATTCTGTCTTTACCAGCGTAAAAATATCAACACTGGAGAGTACACTAGTTTGAAAATGAGACTGCCACTCACCTGGAGACAGGAGGACCAGGAGCTCTTCAGTTGAATCGGGATGTCAGAGTTATTTACCCATGGATTCCTGCCACGGACGTGCTAGCAAGGCTAGCAAGCTAGCAATGGAAACACTCATCATCTTGTAAAGTTTTGGAGACCGGGACAACTTTTTCAGGTGAGCCCTTTGTCGGATAACGTAAACCTAAAGCATGACGTTATTTTGGGGATTTCCACAATAGGTTGAACACTGCTGCAGAAGTTATAAAGGCAACTTCGTCTGTCAGCATCTCACTCAGACGGTGAATTCATGTCTAGTTGTGTGTTTACATTGAGTTATAATGTAATCATGCCGCGCAAAAAATTCGCCCATTCGCATTTGGTGTGAAAGCACCTTAAGAAGGTCATGGGTTCAGTCCTACCCCCTGACCATCGATGACCCTTCTGTGTGGAGTTTGCATGTTCTCCCCATGTTTGCGTGGGTTTTCTCCAGGTACTCCGGTTTCCTCCCACAGGCCAAAGACACACATGATAGATTAATAGGCATCAAGTGGGGATTCTAAATTGTCCTTAGGTATGAATGTGAGAGTGGATGGTTGTCTGTCTCTCTGTGTTGGCCCGGCGATGGACTGGCGATCTGTCCTCTTGCCCAAAGACACTAGGATAGGCTCCAGCCCCCCCCCCCCCCCACACACACACACACACAACCCAAAAAGGATTAAGTGGTAGAAGATGGATTAATTATCATTCAAAAGAAAAACTGAAATGTGATTTTGTCCAGAATTAAACCCTTATGGTTTACACCACATAATTATTCACGAAAATGCTGCACAGAGAAAACTCAGAGAGAAAACTATTATTGCAGCACATCATCAGTAGGGTAAAACTAACCTGTCTTACGACGGTCTAAACCCAGTTCACGCTCCTTATCATTGAGTTTATTAGTGGAAAAACACAGAGAGAAATATGCTTGAAATCTGTACATGGGTACTTTATATTTTATTTTTCTCAGACTAACACATATAAGAGAAAATATTACAAATTTATAGAAAGCTGCAATTGTACAAGTAAATATTTCATAATTTATAACAATGCAAATTTATGTGACAAAGCAACAAGTTGTGGCAAAAATGCATTTTTCAGAAAAAAATACCAAATTTATTAGAAAAGTCAAATTTATAAAAAGGCAGTTGGAATTTTGTAAGAATAAGTGTCACAGGTTTATTAAAAAAAAAACTTTCACCTCCAATTTTTTGTACAAAAGGCTTAAGAGAAAACTATCACAGATTTTCAGAGTAAACCATAATATCCCCTTTACACAAGGGTTGTTTGTTTGTTTGTTATACTTTATTAATCCCAGAAGGAAATTCAAGGGCATCCACCTAAGGTAGCCACTGTGCGGCGATGGGTGGATATCATTTAGAGATAAAAAATTGGTCAGATCGCTCAACGATCTTTGAATGACCTCTAAATGATCTATTGATTTCCATGGTTGCCATGGTCTCCTCAAAGTTTTTATTCAGTCCAAAACATGCAAGGATTTCTCAAACAACACAGAAATAGCTTTTTCAAGGAGATCATTGAGAGATCGACTCAATTTGTGACCTCTGACTGACCTCCATGTTGTGTAAATGGGCTCTTATCCACTGTTCAAACCACTTTTTTCTACGATACTTCGTTACTCTTACTCAAGATATTCTACACACCTCTGCCCACAGCTTAGACTAGTTTACTAGTTTGGACTGTAAGGGTCCAGTCACACAGGCCTGTACACATGAACACTTGTGAATACCTCACACTCCGCCTCTGGTAGAAGTGGTGATGTGTAAATGAAGTATATTTCCTCCATTTGCCTACACCTGCATATTCTTTTCCTACCACATGTGTCTGAGCTGTGTTTCCATATACTGACACAGGTCGTACGTTCGTGGAGGTCTGTATGAATGAGCCTTAAGGTTTTATGTTTTTATGGATTGTTTCTTTCAAAATAGCAACGAAAGTCTAATTCAAGTGTCTGTTGTGTGTAGTGTTGAATATGTGGACTGTTAATGGACAAACAGGGCCTCTTTTATTGAGACTACTGTTCCCATCAGGCCTTGCTGACCTGGTTTCAGTGCAGACTGGAGCAGTGTTATCCTGCCACTACTTGCTCTGATCCCAGAGCATTGAGATGCTGTGAACATTCTGTAACTGCACTGTTGCAGAATAGATTAACAAGGTTGTTTGTTTTACAGGCCTGTTGATCCCTCTGTCATTTGCCTTGGCAGAAAACTCCAGTTTGTTTCCAGTTTTAGCTATAACTATTTCTTGGGCTCTCCATCTGTGAAGCTCATCCAGATTGAACGCTCTTTCTCCTCTTCCTTTCTTTGCTCTGTCTGGCACAAGAGGAAGTGAGAGACAGTTGGCACTTGCTTGTCCATACTGTATTGGTGATGGCAAAATGGCAGCTTCAGTCTCATTCGTCCTCCTTCCTCTACCTCCCTCACCCTCTCCTGAGAGAAGTAACCCAGATTTCAAAATGAATCGTCGCCTTATTCCCCTCAATCTTTCTCCTCTCTCTCTCTACATCTTCCTCTAGTTTTCCCTTCTCTCTCTCTCCTCATCTCTCGTCCTCCTACTAGTAAAAACAGAATCAATCTTGGAAAGAGAATACCACCTCTCTGTTTTGTCCTCCTCCTCACCCTGCCTCTGGATTACCGGATATATCACTTCACTTCTCTATCTATAGTTGCTAGAAAGCTTGACTCTCTCAAATCGTTTGTTGCATTTGGAGTTACCTTTCTGTGGCCGCTTTTTCCTCTTCCATCCACAGTTTTTCTTGCCCCATTTCTTTCCATTGTTCTTTTTTTTGAGGGACCAGCTACAGGTGTGACACCCTAACCTTTTACGTAAAGTGAGTCAGACAGGGAGAGAGAGAGGGAGCGAAGGAGAAGAGGGGAGAAAGCTGCTCGAGACTTTCCTACGGAATCACCACAAATTCAGGTATTGAATCTTTCTTATCTTTCCTCTATGGGTTTGTGCGGTTTTATTTTTAAAAAATAATGCTATTTTTGTCATCATGTCACCAATTTCTGAGCGCTGTGATCCCCCCACCCCCCATGCTTTCCTTTCCTACTTTCATTCTGTTGATTGATTTTGCTTCTTTTGGTGAGACACCATCATTTCAGCACATTTTTTAAAGTATATTTTGTTCTATAGGGTTATTTATTTATTCATTAACTCTTTGTTGGTGCTTCATTTATCATTTTGTAGTGTGCAACTCTTGCACCACACTTCCATCCATCTTCTTCCACTTAATCCTTTTCGGGTCGTGGGGGGGGGGGGGGGGGGCTGGAGCCTATCCCAGCATCTTTGGGCGAGAGGCAGGGTACACCCTGGACAGATCGCCAGTCCATCACAGTTGCACCACACTTTCTGTAGCTAGTGTTGCTATTTTGCAGTTTTTCCCCAGCCTTAACCTTATATTCCCTGAAGACACAAACATTTTATTCTGGTCCAAACTTTTCTTCAGAAATGGGTCTAATTGCTAATAAGGGCAGGCCAAAAGACGGAGGAAGGATACAAGTGCTAATATTGGAGCAGCTGGTGAGGGTGTTGTTGACATGGCAACAGGAAGCACAGTTGACATAATGACCAGAGGGTAGGGTGGGGGGGCAGTCATAGCTACTGGGGAAATGGAGATATAAGGGCTACAGAGAGATAGAGATGTCAGGCTGAATGTGGGACACACAGTGAGTTGCACTAATCGTTTAGCATCTCTTAAGAGACTTGTGTCTCTGTGTATAAATTAACCTCGCTGTCTCCTTCATTATATCTCTCTTTTTCTCCTTTAATCTGCACCTGTTGCTTTCCCTGTGCTCCCTCGGTCTCCCTCTGCACCTCTGGTCTATTCATTCCTTCCCAAGCTTTCTCGTCGTCTCACCGCTCTGGCCCTGCTCCTTCATCTCCATCCCCTGCACCAATAATACAACTTTTGACCCAATCCAATTTTCATTCCTCTTCATTCTGCTCCTCCTCCTTGTCCCTGCTTGCTTCTCACTGCCCTCTCCCATGTTCAAGGCCTTTCGTCTGTGCAGCTCAGATCTCTCCTAGCCGACTCTCATTGTCCATAGCTCCCTCTCGTTTCCATCTTTTTTGCAGCATGTCTACCCCAATCTCCCCTCCCCCCTCCCTCTCCCCTTTGACTCTTGCCTCCCCAACATCTGCAGCCTCCCCTGGTGCCTCGCCTCTGCCCTCGCCCCTTTCTCCTCCACCTAGGGTGCCCGTGTTTCAGCGGAAGGGAGCCCTCAAACACAAGAGGATTGTCGAGGTGAAAGACCACCAGTTTACTGCACGCTTCTTCAAACAGCCCACCTTCTGTAGCCACTGCACCGACTTTATATGGTAACACACACATGCACACGCAGCTACACATTCACATAGAAACCACCCCAGCAGTTCATACTGTATGCTTCCTTCTCAGGCATCCCACCACTCCATCAGGCAGATTTTCACCACTCTTTTTTCTCTCTCTCTCTTTCACCCCTTCCAGCTGCCTGCTGGAGAAACTGCCCACACTGACCCGAGTTGCACACATCACCTCACCTCCATACTGCTGCCCACACAATTCAAGAGTTACTTTGAAAACTTTGTGTGGTCTCACACATGCAAACAAGAGCTTAATTAGAATGTGAACTTTATTCCACAGAGAATAAACATAAACACAGCAGCGGTAGAGTAATTGTCCAGATCTCAATGATCTTATAGCCATTTCCATTTTATATAGAGAGAGAGTTTTGAAGACCAAAAGTCCTTCCTGTTTTGTTTTTACAGCTCATTAAAAACTGGTTTTGTTTCCACACTCACACTCAATTTTCTGCCTGCTCATTAAAGCAGCACTGCCTACCAGGAATAAGGAAGTTAGAGAGTACTGTTCCGGATGATGCAGCCCAATCAGGCTATGGTGGAAGTGCATCATCATCATAGCAGTCTGTCGGGGGCGACAATGACTGTTTCATTTAGGTCTGATCACATTCCTTCACGCAGATCTGTCCATTGCCTTCCGCTGCCAGGAACTCCTGATCTTGTTAACCCGGGCAACGTCCGAGCCAGTCTGAGTTGCTTTCTGACTGACCATTTCATGAAACTGCTTGCAAAGCATTTCAGTACCGCTAGCTTTTGCTGGACTAGAGGCACATTCTTGGCAGATAGAGGTATTATCAGTGGCAAGGACAGGCCAAGACAAACTGACTCCAGTATCTGTTGCAGTGACTGACCAGATGATAGGTTTGTTTATCTCTGCTCTTTGTGCAGTGCATGTCACGATGCACCGACTGGCAACAGTCCACCACAGACCTTGCAACAGATGTGCCTATCTGCCAGGATGTCCAGTCTCACCCCATGTAACTGGGAGCGATCCACCACAGACCTGTGACATGGAGAGACAAAAGTGACTGTGTGACATATGCCAGATCAAAGTTTGATGTACCATAAAAGAAAAGGAAACATTATTTTGCGACGAAAATCTTACATAGTGCTGCTTTAACATCCACAAAGACAGTCAGTCACTGCTAAGCTACTAAGCTTAACACTAACTGCTAAGTCTGTTAATGGCTGTCTCACCACAGCTGGCATTTGTACAACAAGTAGGAGAGCTGCAACAATAACACAATCAAAAATAAAACAGCCATCAATACAGTCATAGATACAGTAGCAAGTTATACACATCTTCTCTTATTTCACATAGCATCAATGCTAGGCTAACAGCTTCAGCAACAACAAGCCTCACCAATAAAACATTTAAAGGGGTCATTGACTGCACATTTCCCACATGTTGACAGCTCCTACAGGTCTTAATGAAACAGCTGTGACATACTTTGATCAGACTTAATTTATTTTAATTATTGCAGCATCATTGTGAATCATCTTTAGTAACATTTCTCAGAATTGCTCATTTCAGTGCTCATCTTTTTAAATGCCCAAAAACTGCAGTTAACTCCGCCCTCTCTCTTACATAGCTCTAGCTCAGATAGCAAACTTGGGCCAAATAATGTAAAACAGTCATAAAGAATGAATGAAATGATGCATCATTGGTGGACGACAGTGTGTAGTGTCAGTAGTTGATAGGATATGACCAGTTCCTTAAGTACAGTAAGCGAAACATCTGTGAATGAGTGGCTAGATTGGGGCAGCAGTGGCTCAGGAGGTAGAGCAGGTCGCCCAGTAACTGGAGGGTTGGTGGTTCGAATCCCACTCTCCCCAGCCATCCTGCTGTTGTGTCCCTGGGCAAGACACTTTACCCACCTTTCCTTCAGTGTCCGTAACACTGCGTATGAATGCATATAAATGTTCGGTAGTGGTCGGAGAAGCCATGGGCACAGATTGGCAGCCATGTTTCCATCAGTCTGCCCCAGAGCAGCTGTGGCTACAGTAGTAGCTTACCAGTGTCTGTCTATGGAGTGAATAAATAATATATCCATTGTAAAGCATCTTTGAGTGTCCGTGAAAAGCACTATATGTATCCGATGCATTATTATTATTAAACTGTGAGCCTTAACTACCACCTTGGGTCTTGGTTAGAGAAAATAATAATGATTCAATGTCACATCACGGTGAAAATATGCCATATTAAGCCATAATGACGCAAGATCAACTATGGATTAGGGTAGTATCTCACTGTGCTGAGACAGCTCACAACTAAATGGAGATTTTAAAAAAAAGTGAGACAAATACAAGAATTTGTGACAATTTTTGCTTGGAATCACAGTGTTTCATGAATGTTGCAATAATGTTGCACAAACTCCCAGCAAGTTTTTGGCCAAAGTTCTCCAGGTGTTTGTATGCATGTCATGCAAGTGTTGCAGGACATTCTCGCAACATGCACAAAACAAAATTTAGCCTTTTTTGCACTCACTACAGTCCCCCAATGGCTGCCCAACATTCACATGACTGATATCCATGCCAGCTATGCAATGTCTACCTCATAAATACAGGGTGTCTCTCCATTCCAGTGATCATTTTATCATCTGATGTCAAACTCATATCTAACTAACTAACTAACCTGCACTTATATAGCGCTTTTCTAGTCACAAAGACCACTCAAAGCGCTTTCATTAATACTAACCCTCTATTCTAAGGGCCTATAGGAAACAAATATCTAGGGACAATTTAGAACAGCCAATTAACCTAACATGCATGTTTTTGGCATGTGGGAGGAAACCGGAGAAATCCCGGAGTAAACCCACGCAACACGGGGAGAACATGCAAACTCCACACAGATCACTGTTGGTCGGGGGCTGGGATCGAACCCACGATCCCACGATCCCCACAATCCCCCGGCCAAGGGTAAACTGTGCTGCTGCAGTGCTAACCACTGCACCACCGTGCAGCCTGTACAATACAATTATACATGCCTGGGAATCACAACAAACAATAGAAAAATGATGTTTTCACTGCTTTTTAAAATTTATTTAACCTTTATTTAACCAGGCAGGACACATTAAGAACACATTCTTATTTACAACTGTGGCCTGGGGGGAAAGGGCAAGGGACAGCTTACATTCATACCTTCCCAGTTGATGCCTATTAACCTAACCTCTATGTTTTTGGCCCCTGTGGGAGGAAATCAGAGAAATCCTGGAGTAAACCCACACAGACGTGGGGAGAACATGCAAACTCCATACAGAAAGATCACCGTTGGTCAGGGCGTGGGCTCGAACCCAAGATCCCATGGCCAAGGGTGAGTTGCTGTGCTGCCACAGTGCTAATCACTGCGCCACCGTACTGTCCACTGCAGCTTCTCTCCCACCGGAGTATTGCACAGGCGCACACACGTAAAATTACTTTAACACAATACAAACATATGTATGCAATAAACATGCCTGGCAACCACTAGAAACAATAGTAAAACATATACAGTATAACCATTTGCCCACTCCAACTTTGATACAGGAAAAAGACCAGGAATTAACCTGATGTCCAAACTTATGGCGAGCAAAGAAACTCATGATAACAACTCTACACCGAAGTGGTGACCTAGTGGTAGAACATATGCCCCACAACTGAAAGGTTGTGGGTTCAAGCCCCAGCCGGGTCATACCAAAGACCATATAAAAATGGTACTTCACACCTTTTAGCTTGGTGCTGAGCATAATAGAATGGGGGAAGGAAAGTTGTTTGTGGCGGTACCTTGCTTTGCAGCGGCCCCTCTGATTTCAGATGTGATTGAAATTGTGGATAGGAGAAACATAATTTTGTTCTGCTGTACGGATTGAATGACAACAAACTTGGCTTTCTTCTTTCTACATTTTTACAACTTCAGTAAATGACAAGCAGATATATAAACAACATGATGATGGATAGATTGAAAATGACACCTCTCCAACCAGGGCATTATTCAGAAAGTTAAGGACTGACGGGCGCCTCAGTATTAGGCTCTGGGCAGTGATTTGGTATAATAATAAACACCTGCTGCCTGCCCTTCCACCTTTCCAATTAGTCACAATTGCTGCAGGTACTTGTCTTTAATCAGTCAGACTTTAGTTTCATACGTCATAGTTGTCTAACTTTTCTTGCAGTTTCGGACTCACGGAAACTAAATTGGGTAGGGTTCGAGACGAGGTCGAGACGGGTTTGCGACACCTGCAATGACTCTGTGACTATTTTGAGGGAAAAGCTGTCGCACCAATTTCTTGCACATATTCAAAATTCCTGTGAGACAAGCATGAGACCCTGCAACTCGGGAGAGGAAAATAAGAACCGCCAAGAAATTTTGGAAAATTTTGAATGCCGTTCTCCAACTAGTCTCAAGCTGTCTCAGCCCAGTGAAATAGTACCCTTAGTGAACCAGGTGGAAACAGATGTTTATTGGGGTAACTGAAATCTTGAGAAAATAACAATCTACTGTAAACCACGTTTGGTAAGCCGACTCCGGCATGATTATTTCAAAGGTCCATTGGTCTGAAAATTAGGCCTAGGTTAATGGTCTATTTTTCTTTGAAAATTAAGGTTGCATTTATTTCTTAACCATCGTGGGGACACATTAGTTCATTAAATATGCTATTTATGGAAGACATAACCAAAAAAATACTCCAATTTAATTTTTTATTAACTAGATTATTAAGTATATACACATGAATACAGTAAATACAAAGTGTGTACATATGTGGTGTGGTGGATAGTGTTAGGTATTCCCCATACTAACATGGCAGAAATGGACAGCACAGACGTGACGTCGAGCGCACGGGTGACATCAGCACGCCGTGCCTATTTAGGAGGACTGTTGGTGTGAGCCGTCCTCTTTGGAACTCCGCTCCAAGCCAGACACAGCATATACTAGCTTAGCATTAGCTTGTTTGTTAGCCATTGCAATACATGTATTGTTATCGTGTACTCTGTAATAAAGTTCGAGTTCAGTACAACTCCTGCCTCCGCTGCCCTGCTTTCCAGACATAACAAATGACGACGAGGAGAAAAATTGGCCTCCCGAAGGAAAACTCAACGCTTTTCCCGAAGAGAGGTGCGTGTCGGGCACCCCAGCCGGAGAGTTTGGCAGCTAGACGAGCCATGTTTGGCCAGCACCAATAGCGAGTGGATGAGTCGGTCCAGCAGTTTGTTGCCGACCTCCGCAGTTTGGCCAGTGTCCGTGAATTTGGGCACTTAGAGGAGGAGATTATGTGTGACAAGTTGGCAGAGAACACTTCAAATTTGAAGCTGCGATTGAAATTGTTCATGGCGCTGGATGGCCTGATGCTAGCTGAAGCACTGGAGATAGCATCCCAGCTAGGGCGAGAAGAGCCTGCTCAGTTAGCATCGCAGTTAGTGGGCCCCGGCCCGCATTCCTCATAGTCAGCTCCACTGGCACAGACGGTGGCCCCGGTTGCTAAGCCATTTGACCCCACACCTGACATGGACAGAGTCAACATTGCTGGACCTGAGAACTGGTCAGGACTGCAGTGTGTAGTGAATCTGGACAGCGTCAGTATGTCAATGATGATTGCCACCGCTGCCTCAAGGTCCGTGGTAAACGAGGCCACGGTTAGAAGCCTTATTCCCCGGCGACCTGAAGCAGTAAAACTGCTGGACGATGGATGCTCCGAGACTGGCAGAAACATCACCTTTGCAGTGCAATATGGTGGCAAAACAATCCCAGTGTTCCGGTTCCAGGTGACATGCCAGGGAAATAATGTTATGGGGTGGGATTTGTTCTGTGAACTGGGCCTCTCCATCACAGACCTTGTGCGGACCAACGACGATCCGGGTCCGTTGCACTCAGATGTGGATGCAGCCCCTCCCTGCCTCGCACCACACACAAAACAGAACCCAGTACAACCGGAGCAACCACAAGAGCCCCAGTCCGCAGCCATGCGGGACCTGGAGCTGGTCCCCGCACAGCACGAGTGTTCGCAAACCGCAGCCTCATCACAGGAGGGAGAGTATGATTTTGCGGACATGGGTACAGCTGAAGAACGCTGCATGGAAAGAGAGCACAGCACATAGAGAGAACACAGCACAGAGAGAGAGCACAGACCAGACTCGCTTTTGATCCTCGCCCAGCATGAGATTCAAGCAGCTACCATGGAGCCACAGGAGAGGGAGTTTGTGGAGAGAGGGGACACTGGTGAACAAAGACAACCCAGTGTGCATCCTATCGCCGACGACAGCGACACATCACTGCGACCACAACCAGCGCCAGGAGGGAGAGGGCAGAAGCTGAACTCATCATGCATCCTTGCTGAGTATCAGCCTCAGGGAGCCGCTGCAGCACAGCAGTATGGAGAATTTGTGACCCAGCAGGACCCAGCAGAGCAACGCCAGCCAAGGGCACGTCCTGCCGCCAGTGTGGATGGCACACCGCCACAGCAGCAACCACAGACGAGAGAGCAACAGTGCCATGTGCAGCCAAACCGATTGCTGTGCGCACTACTTGATTGGGTTCAGGTCCAACGATCTGACGACCTGGACCCACAGACGGTCCCATCATCGTGGATGAGAATCGTCATACGAAAGAGGCCAGCTGCCATCCAGATGGCTGTTGCTTTGAGATGGCACACCAGCCGTCTGTGGAAGGTAAGAGCAGCTGCCTCAGATCAAGACGCAGCGCTGGAGCCGACCTGGCTGGTATGGGACCCGGACTGGGACGTTACTGACGAGCAAGCCATGACTCCAGTGAGATGGCACCCAGGTCCACTGTGGCCAGCGCCTCTGGGGGGGCGCCCACCACAAGCTCGACTGAGGCCCACTGAACTTAAACCACAACAGTGGCTCTGTTTTAATTGGTTGGCAGAGCATGACTGGTTCACGGTGGCAGAGTAATCTACCCAGTCGTGCAGGGTCAACTGGTGGTCCACCCGGTGGCTCAGGTTTAGAAAAAAAAAGGCTGTGGTGAGTGTAATGTAAAAAAAAAAGAGAACTGCGGTGACTCCCTATTGTAGCACGGTTAGCTCCTAAGCTTGGGCTTCCTGTTCATCTACAGACAGACTGCTAGGCTGGCCAATAATAGAGCAGGGAGGCAGGTATCAAGCTGGGCTTACCTTTTCTTGACAAAGAGGATATGGAAGAGTTAAAACGGCTAATCGGAGACAGAAATGATATAAAGCCTGTTTTTGTTTTTTTGTTTTTTTAAGAGAAGTGAGTGTTTTGATATTTTTTCCATAATATATACGCATTTCAGAAAGTTTAATAAGTTACTTATGGGTTGTGGACCCAAAGCATGGCTTAGCTGTGGGGAGTCAGCAGCATATCTAGAAGTAGTTTTACAATAAAGCACAAGCTTTACTTTAGTCAGGCTGTTAGGTAACGTTAGCTCTGATGCTAACAGGCCGCACTTGGATCCTTGGGTCTGAGTGGAAGTTCACACACTAGATGGCATGCGCTCTGAGAAGGTGAGGGGGAGTGTTCACGGTGGTGAACGGAAGCCTCTTCTGTTTGACTACCAACTGCTAATCTGCAGTGTCCAGGACCACTGTGTTTATCAACAAATAACTTCACAGACATTGATTAATAAACCATTTTGTCCCCAGCATAATGTTTTTATGGTCCAGTCTGTTGTTGTTGTTATTAGCTCTGAAGCTAATGGGCTTTGGGCTCAGAGAAATTAAGCATAGACTGGGACAATATCACATCCAGTAGCACTGTGATGGAGGTCAAGTTTTGTTTTAGTAACACAGGGAAATGTAGCCCAAAGAGCTCTACCGGCTTCTGACAGAGTGTATAAATGTAAATTATTTTAGGGGAGAGAGATGTTAATAACTTTATGGTAATGAAATGACCCAGTACTTTACTGAATGAGACCTTAAAAGGGTTCATTTAGTATTTTGTTTTTGAGTAATTCACAGGAGGGTGGGTTAAAAAAGAAATGGGCAAAATAGCAGGCACGGAGGAATTCATAATAATAGTAACTTTCATCTGATGCTGGTTATGGAAGTCTAAAAGAAATCAATCTCAAGTCCAAATACTCCTGAGACTTTACAAGGGTTAATTGTTCAGACTTTTTTCATCTCCCTCTGAGCAACACAACACATTACAGGATTGTTTTTGCAGGCCAAGTTGTGCTCTTTTAATGAGTAAACTATATTAGGTAGTAGAATGAACTGAGGTGCACAGTGCAAATTCTGAAATGCAATTTGTTTTGTAGTGATAGATTTATAGTGTGTTGAGATTTCAGTTCTAATTGCTCCAGATGGTGCCAGGAGTTACAGAAACTCTCACCTGACTACAAACTGTGGGATTAAGTTTTTCTTTATGAGTTGACATTAAAATGGACCAGTATTATCAGTTTTATAACTATATTGCATCATGCTGGATGTTTACTATGTATTAAAGTTGGGATTTGTTAATTTTTAGGGTTTTATTTTGCTAATGGAAGTCACAATAAGCTTTCATATGTACAGTGGTGTGAAAAAGTGTTTGCCCCCTTCCTGATTTCTCTTTTTTGTATGTTTGTCACACTTAAATGTTTCAGCTCATCAAACAAATTGAAATATTAGACAAAGATGACACAAGTAAACACAAAATGCAGTTTTTAAATGAAGGTATTTACTATTAAGGGTAAAAAAAAAAAATCCAAACGTACATGGCCCTGTGTGAAAAAATGACCCCCCCCCCCCATTAAAACATAAATTAACTATAGTTTATCAAATCTTTGGAAAGCTGAGTTCAATTTCTCTAGCCACACCCAGGCCTGATTACTGCCACACCTATTCTCAATCAAGAAATCACTTAAATAGGACCTGCCTGACCAAGTGAAGTAGACCAAAAGATCCTCAAAAACTAGACATCATGCTGCAATCCAAAGAAATTCAGGAACAAATGAGAAACCAAGTAATTGAGATCTATCAGTCTGGAAAAGGTTATAAAGCCATTTCTAAAGCTTTGGGACTCCAGCGAACCACAATGAGAGCCATCATCCACAAAGTTTTGCCAGAAAACATCTTGATGATCCCCAAGACTTTTGGGAAAATACTCTGTGGACTGATGAGACAAAAGTTTAACTTTTTGGAAGGTGTGTGTCCCATTACAGCCGGCGTAAAAGTAACACAGCATTTCAGAAAAGGAAAATCATACCAACAGCAAAATATGGTGGCAGTAGTGTGATGGTCTGGGGCTGTTTTGCTGCTTCAGGACCTGGAAGACTTGCTGTGGTAAATGGAACCACGAATTCTGCTGTTTACCAAAAAAATCCTGAAGGAGAATGTCTGGCCATCTGTTTGTGACCTCAAGCTGAAGCGCACTTGGGTTCTGCAGCAGGACAATGATCCAAAACACACTAGCAAGTCCACCTCTGAATGGCTTAAGAAAAACAAAATGAAGACTTTGGAGTGGCTTAGTCAAAGTCCTGACCTGAATCCAATTGAGATGCTGTGGCATGACCTTAAAAAGGCAGTTCATGCTTGAAAACCCTCCAATGTGGCTGAATTACAACAATTCTGCAAAGATGAGTGGGCCAAAATTCCTCCACAGCTCTGTAAAAGACTCACTGCCAGTTATCACAAATGCTTGATTGCAGTTGTTGCTGCTAAGGGTGGCCCAACCAGTTATTAGGTTTAGGTGGCAATCACTTTTTCACACCGGGCCATGTAGGTTTGGATTTTTTTTCCCCTTAATAATAAACACCTTCATTTAAAAACTGCATTTTGTGTTTTCTTGTGTTATCTTTGTCTAATTTTTAAATTTGTTTGATGATCTGAAACATTTAAGTGTGACAAACATACAAAAAATGAGAAATCAGGAAGGGGGCAAACACTTTTTCACACCACTGTAAGCACAAGTTATCTGAATATGAATTACTGTATACTCGCATACCCCTTCTGTTCAGAGATTCAGGGAGAAAAAAATCATCCACGTGGCACACCACTGAAGGGCACATTAATACACAGCGGGGAAAATAAGTATTGAACACGTCAACATTTTTCTCATTAAATATATTTATACATATAAACATATTTCTGATGGAGCCATTGACCTGAGGTTTTCACCAAATATCAGTAACAACCCAAGTAATCCATACATACAAAGAAGTCAAGGCAATTGTGTTCACAAAACACGTTATATTTAACAAAGTGGAAAGACACAGGGAATAATTATTGAGCACATCATCATCATCATAGCAGTCTGTCAGGAGCGACAATGACTGTTTCATTTAGGTCTGATCAGATTCCTCCACGCAGCTCTGTCCTTTGCCTTCCACTGCCGGGAACTCCTGAATTGTTAACGTGGGCGACGTCCTAGCCAGTATGAATTACTTTCTGACTGACCATTTCATGAAACTGCATGCAAAGTATTTGAGTACTGCTAGCTTTTGCTGTCCATTCATCTTTCCTTCAATTATATGAAGTCTGCCTGTTCCATGTGTTGGAAAACACCCCCACCCCATGATGCTCCCACCTCCAAACATCACTGTTGGTATGGTGTTTTTGATGTGCAGTGCCATTTCTTCTCCAAACATGCTGTGTGTTGTGGTATCCAAAAAGTTCAATTTTGGTCTCACCTGACCAGTATTTTACTGGCTTGCCCAAATGTTGTGCAGCAAACTTTGAATGAGCTTCAACATGCTTTTTCTTCAGCAATGGAGTCTTGCGAGGTGAGCGGGCATAGAGCCTGTGTCGGGTGAATGCATTACTTATTGTTTTCTTTGAAACGGCAGTACCTGCTAACTCCAGGTCTTTCTGGAGCTCTCCATGAGTGGTCTTTGGCTCTTGGATAACTTTTCTGATAATTCTTTTGATTCCTTTGTCAGAATACTTGCGAGGAGCTCCTGGTTGTGGCCAGGTTATGGTAAAATGATGTTTTTTCCACTTCAGAATGATGGCTCCAACTGTGCTCACTGGAACATTCAGCAGTTTTGAAATGTGCCTGTAACAAATGCCATCATTATGTTTGGCAACAATAAGGTTGCGAAGGTCTAGAGAGAGCTCTTTGCTTCTACCCATTATGAGTTCTTTGTGGTGTGACAATCTGATATTCACAGACCTTTTTAAAGGTTATCAGTCAGGACTTAACCAACTGAAATTCATTTGCACTGATGGGGAGATGGGATAGCTTCCTAAACTCTGATGGGTTTCAGCTGGTTTCTTGGTTTTCTATGCCTTTTTGCACCGCTTTTTCTTCATGTGTTCAGTACTTATTCCCTATGTCATTCCACTTTATTAAATATAACTTGTTTTATAAACACAGTTGCCTTGATGTCTTTTTATGTATGGATTGCTTGGGTTGTTACTGATATCTGGTGAAAATCTCAGGTCAGTGGCTCCATCAGAAATATGTTTAATGAGAAAAATTTTGATGTGTTAATATTTATTTTCCCCGCTGTATGTACATGTGGTGTGTGACCATGCATGTGCACACCCCTTCAGACTGGGTGCTGCACACACAGCAATAAGCTTTCTAAGCTTTTCCAAAAAAAGAAAGAAAAGAGGATTTAGAAAAGAGTGAGGCCAAGGTTATTAGGCCCTTCTTTGTCTATGACCCCTGTCTAAGTTTAAAATTATGAGGTTAGCTTAATGTACATGATCTGAAGCTGGAACTGAAATTATTCAAACCCCATTGCAATTTATGTTTCTTTTCAAAATTTGCACTTTCATCTTTTTGCAAAAAACAAATCAAACATGAAACATTTAAATGGTTTAACAGCTGAAGTAAACATACTGTATTTTGAAATGTAGACTGAATAATTTCAAGTGCAAATGTAAATGAGCTAAACTGCTGGTGTCAGACCTCTCTTAATGCTTGTTTTAGTCCTGGGTTTGTGTAGTATCATTCAATATAGTCATCTCAGTTACATGGATTCAGTCATGAGAAGCAGCCAACCACAAGTGGGCTGGCTTAATGAGAGGATGACTTTAAATGAGAAGAACCCAAATGGCTCGTGGCAAACAAAGGATGACCTGAGGGGCTCAAAAGATATAGTAAATACGAGTAAATTTGTAAGTAATTAACCATCAGAATTTCATAGCTCTCAGACATAGAAATTGTCAAGTAAGGTACTATTGCCTGATCATCTCCAGTAAATATCTGAGATACAGGCACGTCGATTTTGTAACTTGGGTTTATATTTGTCTTCTGTATAAGCAGACAACATTCTATGAGATTGCTCTGTCCAAGGAAGCCACTGCAGTGTGTCTGTGTGAGTCACTGTGTCTGTAAATGGTTGCGTGTTTGAACATATGGTGGGGGTGTGTGTTGGACTCGGGGCGGCGTACGTGCCAGCAGCCTCTGGGTATCTTTCGGGACATTTCTCCAACTGGCTATTGCTAGCAGCATTTAGCTAGGAGTAAAAACTCTTCCATCATACAAGATGTGGAAGCAGCAGCTCTCAATCTGTATGTTGGAGGCCCCTGGGATCTTGCTTCATTAATTAAGTCTAAGACAGGATACAGCTAATTTGTACATGTAAATATCTTGTTTATTAAGTAAAAGTCTAAAAAGATGTGGGGTTAAAGGCTTGTTCAGTTCTTTATACCCCCTTTACACAGGGGTGGAGATTGTTGAGAGATGAAAAAATGACCAGATCTCTCAATGGTCTTTCATTGAGCGCCCAGTAATTGCCAAGATCTCGCAATGATCTTCCAGTGATCTCCACGACCTCAAAATTTTGACTCAGTCCAAAAGATAAGATACTGTAAGATAAGATAAGATCAGATAATCCTTTATTAGTCCCACAATGGGGTAATTTACAGTATTGCAGCTGCAAAGGGATATCAGCATTGA
This sequence comes from Pholidichthys leucotaenia, assembly GCA_020510985.1. Taxonomy (NCBI): domain Eukaryota; kingdom Metazoa; phylum Chordata; class Actinopteri; order Cichliformes; family Pholidichthyidae; genus Pholidichthys; species Pholidichthys leucotaenia. The sequence goes on along the minus strand of CM035849.1, from coordinate 132,554,921 downwards.
GAGCAATGATAAATAATAAAATATAGCAAAAACAGTATACACACAGTGCAAGAAGGTAAAAAATTAAAATAGTTTTTTACAGTTTAAAAAATAATACATACTCTCTCCAGCGTGTCCTGGGTCTGCCTGGGGTCTCCTCCCAGTGGGACATGCCCAAAACACCACAAGTGGGAGGCATCCTGATCAGATGCCCAAACCACCTCAGCTGGCTCCTTTCGATGTGGAGGTGCAGCAGCTCTGCTCTGAACCTCTCCTGGATGACTGAGCTCCTCACCCTATCGCTAAGGGTGAGTCCAGCAATCCTACAGAGAAAGCTCATTTCAGCCGCTTGTATCCGCGATCTCATTCTTTCGGTCATTACCCAAAGCTTCTCACCATAGGTGAAGGTAGGAATGTAGATTGACCAGTAAATCAACAGCTTTGCCTTAGAGCTCAGCTCCCTCTTCACCACAACAGACCGGTACAACATCTGCATCAGTGCAGAAGCTGTGCCAATCCATCTGTCAATCTCTCGCTCCATTCTCCCCTCACTTGTGAATGAGACCCCAAGATATTTAAACTCCTCCACTTGGGGCAGGAGCTTGTCCCCAACCAATCCAACCTTTTCCAGCTGAGGACCATGGATTCGGAGGTGCTGATTCTCATCCCAGCCACTTGACACTCAGTAGCAAACAGCCCCAGCAAGACCTGTAGGTCATTGCTGGATGAAGTCAACAGGACGACATCATCTGCAAACAGCAGAGATGAGATCCTGCGCTCACCGAACATAACACCCTCCATTTCTTGGCTGTGCCTAGATATCCTGACCATAAAAATTGTGAATAGGATCGGTGACAAAGGGCAGCCCTGGTGGAGTCCAACTCTCACTGGAAACAAGTTCAACTGGATGTTGGCAATGCAAGCCAAACTCTTGCAATGGTTGTATAGAGACCAGATAGCTCATAGCAACAAGCCCAATGCCCCATATTCTTGAAGCAACCCTCCCCCACAAGAGACCATGAGGGACGCAGTTGAATGCTTTCTCCAAATCCACAAAACACATGTGGACTGGTTGGGCAAACTCCCACGAACCCTCGAGGATTCTCAAGAGGGTAAAGAGCTTATATATATATGTATATATATATATATATATATATATATATATATATATATATATATACACACACACACACACACATACACACAGAGTATATTTCACAGTTGGATGAGGTAGCATGTTGCTAAACGAGCTCCTTAGTGCACTCAGCATGTCCCACATGGGGTGGGATTCCGACTCCAACAGAGATGACAGCTTAGCCACCATTCTCCTCTCTCCTACCACGTGCACTGGGTTGAGGTGGGACACCAGAGCAATTAGCCTGTTCAGTCTCTTCCTGTTGGCTGCCGTGATGCTCCTGCCCCAACAGAAAACTCCATACATGATGGCTGATGCCACCACAGAGTCATAGAGGTCTTCAGGACTGCCCTCTGCACTCTAAAAGACCTGAGTCTCCTCAGAAGGAATAGCCTGCTCTGCCCCTTCTTGTGTTAGTGTTGTGTGGCCAGTCTATTTTGTTGTTCAAGTTACACAACCTATCATTCACAAACACTACCAGCCCACCTCCTTTCCTCTTGCCGCTCTCCACTGTTCTGTCCGCCCACAGTAGCCGTGTTAGCATCTGGGGTTAGCAACGATCACCAAAGGGAAACAATCTGTCATTGATCTCTCAGCTGTCTTTTAATGAACTCTGTCTTTCATTGAACAGTCAGCAATCTCTCCCTCATATCCCATCCATCTCTAAATTTAGGATGAAAAAATTTGGTATTCATTGAAAGATCACTGGAAGATCGATGAGATTGCTGAACAGTTAAGGAGCACTCAAGAAGTGCTCAGTGACTGTGGCGATCACTGGAAAATCATTAAGGGATCTTAGGGATCGCTGAGTAATCACTGAAACATCGTTAAGGGATCTGGCCATTTTTTCATCTTTCCGCAATCTCTGAATGATCTCCACACCTGTTTAAAGGGGGTAGATGAGCACTAGAAACCTTTCGAACATATATACAGTAGGCCAACAACTGTCAATGAGCCCTCAGTGATCTCTCCTGCTTGCTCAGCAACCTCTCCTGCTCTCTCAATGATCTCTCAAGGGTCTTTCAAAGATCTCTATAGATCACCATGAAAGTTGCCGAAAATGGAATCTTGATCACACAACAATCTCCCAACCATTTACACAAACATGGCTTGCTCGAGGTTTTTAGGAAATCGTTGAGAGATTGGGCCAATTTTCACCCAATGATCCCTGTGCTGTGTAGATGCCCTTAATGAATGAGTTAAATGTTTACAAAGAATAAAAAAAACAAAAGCAATTGTTCTAGTCGTGGTCTATGCTTTTCACCTGTGATGTGCCAAATAGGAAAAAGTTCTTTAAAAGAAGGCTGTCCTGTTCTTAAGGGTGATATAGACAATATTTTGACCTCTTGGCCAGTAGGTGTCTCACTTACTGTTGTGCCAACAAGCTGGTAGAGACTGCAGCCAGACTATTCTGCAGCCTCAGTTTTTTGGTGATTTTCTTCAGTGACATCCTGACCGGCCACTGTAGTCTCGTCATCCAACTGCTCAGATGTAAATATAATGATTGTTTTGGGCTCATAGAAAAATTTTAATGTTATTTTTTCATCAATATATAGACTTTAATTCTACACCTTTCTAAACACTTTGTTGGTGTATTTTTTAAACATTTGTTTTCATGAAAATGCTATGTAGTACATCTTTAACCCTAACAAGTCTATATTTGTGTTAGTGATTCAGAACTGATCCAACCACAGCTGGGTTCCAATTCTAATTCATCAAACACTGTGACTGTGAACAACTATGTAATACCAGCAGTCTGAAGATATGCTTAGGTTTTACTTTTCTTTCAGGATGTGTTATGGTTTGTTTGTTTGTTTGTTTGTTTGTTTGTTTGTTTGTTTGTTTTTCAGTTTTGAGTTCAAAATGCAACTATCACCTGTACTGACTGAATTATGTGTGATATCTGTCCAGAGGGGCGCTGCAGTGAATTCTCTTTATGTCTGGATGTCTAATGCTCTCTGCTGGTCAAAAAGAAGAACTAGCCTCAAACGCTCAGTAGTGACTTCTGCTGAATGTTGATCAAGGATCAGATTAACCTCATATTTAATTATTCCCAGGCCAGATTTTGAACTGATTGTAGATTGGTGATTATGGTTGGTTTTCTATGAACCCCTGGGCATGATTGTAGTGCAAGTCCTGATTCTGTCTGTCTAAACCTCCCAATCAAAAACAGATCCCAGCAGGCGAGCTACTGGGTGGGCCCTTTAGTCAATCAATGGCTTTAATTATTCAATTAAAGTTTTAAGAAGACACTGGACACTAGCCAACGTTGCAGAAGAACTGTTTCTGTGTGTTTGTGTATATACTTGACGGGCTTCTGCGATGTGGCTTGGAGAGAAAAGACCGAAGCTTTCATTCTAATTGATTTGGTTTATGAGTTTTCTGTAGACTCTTATACAGCTGCTAGTATTTGTTTTCTGATGAGATAAAGTTTGTTCTTAGCTTGTTCCTTTATGCATGCTGGTCCTTAAAGAGCATGGAAGATCGCAGCAGCACTAGCTGTGCCTCAGAATTGAAATATTTCACTTTTTTCAATTTTTTTTGTATTTTAATCCGTGCGTCTTTCTCTCTCAGGGGCATCGGCAAACAGGGATTCCAATGTCAAGGTAGAGATAACCCAAACCTTATTGCCTTTTTCTGGCTGTGTTTATACTTTTTCTATTAAATATATATTTTGCTGCACAACAGAAAAAAACCCACTTTCTTCCCTCTTTACTTTAGTTTGCAGTTTTGTGGTCCACAAACGATGTCACGAGTTTGTGACCTTCACTTGTCCTGGCTCTGTGACGGCCCTGAGACCCGACGTAAGCGCACATGTCAATGTGTCCATCAGTGCACGTTCACTTACGCTTTTTTGTTCCCCATTTTGCGAGGATTAGCACATCGTCTTTAGCAAGTAACACGTGTGCATGACTCATCCATCAACCACATACTGTCAGGTTCTGAGCATGGTTGAGGGACCATGCTCAGAACCTGGCACGCACATACATCCTCCATGTCGCACCGCCTTGTCCCGTCTGTGACGTCTGCGCTCTTGCGGTGTTATCCTACAAGGAGATGCAGATAGTTGGAGACAGAGAGTGGGGTAGACACAGTGGGGGGGGGGGGGGTAGAAGGGACTGATAAGCTGGTTGCCAACCGCCAATCAAATCTAAAAGAAGAAGAAGATTGAGAATTAGAGAGAGGGAGAGAGCAACAGACTCTGTGTGGCTTTTTGAGGATTTCAGGGAGATTTGTCTTCTCCTCACATGTTTCTACCCTCTTCTTCAAGCTGAATAAAGTGCCCCAGAATCGAGGTCAATGGTGTGTGTGCGTGTGTGAGTGAATAAGAGAGAGAGAGAGAGAGAGAGAGAGAGAGAGAGGAAGGATGAGATAGTGAAGGGAATGCACAGAGGGAACAAAGAAACAGGGTGACAGTGTTTTTAAATAGCGACTCGGAGCAACGAGTGAGGGAAAACAGTTTTGGAGAAGGTGGTGCATGAAGCGTGGTGGTGGGGTGGTCTAAAGAGCTGAAGGGAGATAAAAATGATTCATCCATCTCTGCACACTATTCACACGCTCATGTTTTCACGCACATCTTTGCAGAGATGTAGTGTTTGTTCTCTCGGTGCGGAAATCTAATTGGCTCGTCCGTGAATGTCCAGCTCTGCATCTCTCCACTAATCATGGTCTGCGTGCATGTGTGTAAATGTGTGCGTGCTCTCGGCCTCCACCGTCCTCAGTGTGTGGTTGTTTTTCTTCCAGGACCTGAAGAGTCGGCACACATTTAAGGTCCACACATACTCCAGTCCCACATTCTGTGACCACTGTGGCTCTCTGCTGTACGGCCTCATTCACCAGGGCATGAAATGTACCAGTGAGTTTCACCACGTATCGCGTTATACAGCAGCTCATAAATGTTATAAATCTCGGTCTGTGTACTTATGCTGCAATGATGAAAATCAGTCCACGTGTGCACATTATTGGCACTCACCTCACCTCCCTTCTTGGGAATGGAAAGCAGTTTGCATTATGTTTTGGGGATGGAGGAATAGTTATTGTCTTTGCAAATGTGCTCATTCATTCTCATGCTGGGAGTTAGATGAAGAGATTGCCGACCAGTGGAGAGAGCTCAAAGCTGCAACATCCCACAAAGACATGGTCTAGCACCTGGCTTAGTATATAAAACCAGGAAGGATTATTTTTAAATTGGTTTTGAGATCTGATAGAGCTGAACTTGCTCCACAAATTGTTTTTTTAGTTAAATAAAGTTAACAGGCTGGTGGTGGGGAGAGTATTGTTTGTGTCTGGCGTGACCTTTTTAAAAAATTTATAACTGAAAACAAAATGGTAGAGTGAGTGTGGAATTTATTTTTCTCCTGAAGATGGTCATCTAAGAGAAATTTTAAGAACAACTGTATAAGGGCAGAAGTTCACAAAAATAGGAGGTATGACTAAAGATAAGATATACTCAATTTGTCCTGAAAGTAGGGAATTTATTTGTCAGAGTAGCCAGGCCAAACAGTTGTACAATAAAGTAGCTTAATACAAGGGCTGCTCATTAAAGATTTCCCCTGACCCACTTCTAGTTATTGTAGGAGGCTGAAATTGCACGTGTACATAATAATATACATCACCATAGGTCAAGTGGTAATTGGCAGTTCTGAACTCTTAAGAGTTTCTCTTTTACAAGTGCTGTCATGCATGCGTTTCTGTCGTTTGGTTGTCTACTGTCATGCTGCTGTTATACTGTAACTTCCCAGTTTGGGATCAACAAAGTACATCTATCTATCTATCTATCTATCTATCTATCTTGTAACTCTGGGTGTGGTACGGCTGATGCCCTTCGCGTAGGTTGGGCATCGGAGAGCATCAGAGCATCACACCCAGAGTTACTATATTCATAATACCGTAACAACATTGAGTGTAACATTGCTTTTATACAACAGTTCTGGCAAGCACAATTTATCAAATGACACCAATACTGGAGAAAATATCAAGATTTTTTTGTTTAACCATTTATTTTGCGCAGCTGAGAGAAATAAGTCCCTTCTAAATGTAGCCAGTAACTGTTGCTAAACATCTCAGTCAGCATGAAGATGTCTATTGTCATTTCACACACATGTAAACAAATTAAATATTCTATAATGCTAAAGTAATCATCATCATCATCATACAGGAATGAGAATCCTCCGCGGATCCGCGGAATTCCTCGGATTTGATCATGTCTAGGGTCATTCTCATGAATCGTCTAAATTCGAGGAGAAAATTTTAGGGGGGGGTGAGGTATGTTATGAGCGGCGAGTCGTATTTTCGATCGGCTGCTAAAATCCACCGTGCAGAACGCGCTACCCAGCGAGATCAGTAATGTAATGTAACAAGACCACTGATTGGCCGATACTTATTGAAGCAACCAAACGGCGATTTTATTATTCCTTTGTCATATCCAACACGCGGAGCGAAATGCAAATGGTGGACAGTTCAATCAACTGAGTTTTCCCAATTTCGTGAAAATGGTGAACCTAAAACTCACGAAAGACAACAAAGCAAGAATTTTAGAAATCGACAAAGGGATAAGGAACAAGTTTCATTGGCAATGGCTCAAAAAAAACTGTCAATGACTGTAAAGATCGGTAAAAATACCGAAGTTGTGGTTGAAAAAATGGCCGACTTCATAGCGAAATGCGAAGTACCAGGGAAAGCCCAGTGTGTTTATTGCAACGATTTCTTGCGTTATGGATCTCGTGGTTGTGTTGCCTTAGTTTAACACTGTTCAAAACAGAAACATCTCAAAATTGTGGCTACAAGGAGATCGAACTACTCGCTTGTGCTGCATTCAAAACGATCGATGGACACGGTCAAATTCAGATGCCAGTCAATCAAAGTTCATCACAGTCGGCCCCGATTACAGCAATTAGTGATCGGAAGACACATTCTGAGGTAAGATTTTTTTCTCGTTATAAGTAATGTACTTGAGAATTTTCGCGTAATGAATTTGTTATGAAATAGCATGTGTAAGTTGTGACGTCATGCCTGCTTTGAAACACTAATTGCATTTGAATGCTGATTATCGATTGTTAATAGATAAATGTTATTACATATTTTCTCACAATTTGAAATGCAATCTAAGAATTTTGAATATAATTTATCATTTTTTGTTTCACTAGGATGAGTTACATAATGCATGTGTAAGTTTTTTTTGTCGTGGGTGGTGATGGGTTGCCTTTCCTAAGATATCTTTGCTTTTATTAGTAAACATAATTTCTTCATGGTCATTGCATAAAAATATTAAACATCTTTTAGGTTTTACTTACTTTATTAGATTATCTTTCAAATATTAAAATATGCTAATATGCAACTTTTTTTATATTCCTAGTAACACTAACAAATGCACACATTAATAAATCAAAATGTTTGCACAATGTCAGTATATTTTAATAAATGGGTGATGGACTTGGTGATGGAATTTTGTTAATATTTATAATTTATTTTACTTGGTTAAATTATTTTGTCTGTTCTAGAACTATGTAAATGTAATTCTGTGTCAGTTCTAAACATATTAAATAGTAGTAATACTGTATATAATTTAGTATTATTACATCAACATACCATTCAGATATCATAAATTTACACATGTGATGCAGCAGCAGATTAAAAAGGTAAACTATAAATGCATTTGTACTTACTTCTAACTTTAAATATAAGACCACATTTGAGCATTCTAAAACACCAGATTTCATTAGCTTGGGGGCCTGCGTCCCCCAAGACCCCCGGCTTAGTTTCCTCTTTTTTTCCCAAACCCCATTCTCATCCCTGATCATAGCAGTCTGTCGGGGGCAACAATGACCGTTTCATTTAGGTCTGATCAGATTCTTCCATGCAGCTCTGTCCTTCGCCTTCCACTGCCAGAAACTCCTGACCTTGTTCACCCGGGCAACGTCCGAGCCGGTATGAGTTGCTTTTTGACTGACCATTTCATGAAACTGCTTGCAAAGTATTTGAGTACCGCTAGCTTTCGCTGGACTAGCAGCACATTCTTGGCAGATAGAGGTATTCTCAGTGGCAAGGACAGACCAAGACAAACTGACTCCAGTATCTGTTGCAGTGACTGACCAGACAATAGATTTGTTTATCTCTGCTGTTTGTGTAGTGCATGTCACGATGCACAGACTGGCAAAAGTCCACCACAGACCTTGCGATAGATGTGTTTATCTGTCAGGATGTCCAGTCTCACCCCGTGTAACTGGGAGTGGTCCATAAGTGTTTATAAAACATATACCTGTTGAGTCGGTACTGCAGAAGACCCCAGATCAAAACGTATCCAATGCCGGTTGTCAGAACCACCGGTAGATAGCCGGTAGCGAGTAGTTAGCATGCTAGCGATTTAGCACACTTTGCTCGCTTTTCTTCACATTTTCAGATGAAACAGAGTCCATCACCTCAAAGATATTGTGGTTTGTTAATGAAGGCAATAAATCAAACTCTAGCACTGCTTATTTTTTTAAACAGACGTGAAATACCTTAATGAGCTTAAAGACGGAAGGGTAGACGGGTAGGTGGAAACAGTTTTTTTCAAAAGGGTGGGACGTCAGTGTCACAGATGTATAATTTCTTGTCAAACAGCCCCTCACTATGGAAATTAAGGTGTCCAAAACAGTACTGCAATTGTCAAAGAGTTGATAATAAATTACTGTTAGTAATAAACGGTTACATGAACACCTTTGAAGTGGAGTGATACATATCCAGTGAACTTGGAGTGCAATTATCATGGAATATAGTAACTCCTGGAATCCCTATTGTCCAATCAAATTGCTCGATCAGAACTAACTGTTGTATAAGTTGGAGTAAGGTGTGATAATTGACCCAATTGAATACAGAGCAGTCAGCAATCAGGTTCCTGTACTTGACAGGCGACACACCACGGGAGACATTTAATGAGATGAAGGAGACTTAAGGAAAGGATGTCCCACTGTATGATGTAGTCAAGTACTGGATTCGACAATTCAAGTGTGATTGGATATCGGTGGAATTGGCACTCATTCCCAGGTGACCACAGTGGGCCACTGATGAAGACACCATCTAGCAAGTAGAGGTCACTATTTTGGAGGACCGCTGCATAACTGTTCACTAACTAGCCCAAGATACGAAGATCAGTGTGGGATCTGTAGACAAAAATCATCCATGACCATTTGTGGAAGTTGTCTGCACGATGGAGTCCCCAGTTATTCACATCTTTCCAGAAGCAGGAATAACCGCTCCCAGGTTCGTGCTCCAGATTCTTTAGCCATGTACCAATAAAACCAGAAAAGCTTCTTCAACGGACTGATCATGCTGGATGAAACATGGGTCCATTAGTATAATCCAGAGACTAAAGCCCAGTCAAAGCAATGGAAGCGTTATGACTCACCACCTCAGAAGAAGGCATGTGTTCAACCCTTGGCGGGTAAGGTATGGATGATGAATTTCCTGGCAAAGGGTACCACAATTACTGGGACTTACTACAGTTCACCACTGCAGAAATTGCAGAAGGCCGTCAAAATTGAGAGGAGTAGCATGTGGACCAAAGATGTCTGCCTCCTGCAAAACAATGCCCGGTTCACAACTCGCATGTTGCACAGACGCATGGTCCTGCAGCTAAGAAATCCTTCCTCATCCCCCTTACTCTTCTGGCCTTGCACCATCTGGCCTCATTTCAACAATGGAGTCAGTTTTAAGGGTAAGCACTTCCAAGATGATGAAACACTGATTTCCAAGGTCAAGTTGTGACTTCTGATGGAACCTGCAGACTTCTACAGGTGAGGTCTCCACAGCTGCATAAAGCGATGGGAAAAGTGTGCGACCTTTGGTGGTACCTATGTAGAGAAAGACTAATAAGTGTGCCAAGATTGGTTCCTCTCAGTCCATGGGAAATGAGTCAGGGGAAATCTTTAATGAACAGCTCGTTTTTATTTTTAAAACATAAAAAAAAGCTCCTTAAAATAGTAGTCTTATTATTTTAGTTTTCTAGTCATGGCTTGTTTGTGCTTGTGTTTGTTCATGTTTTTTGTATCTGTGTATTTATGTCTGATGAGGTTGTGACATGAATGTCCATCGGCGGTGTGAGAACAGCGTCCCCAGTCTCTGTGGCCAGGATCACACGGAGAAGAGAGGAAGAATCCACTTGACCATCAGAGGAGAGAAGGAGGACCTGTACGTTACAGGTGAGTCAGCCTGCTAAATTCAAATCTAAACAAACAAGTTTGCACAGGTAATGAAAGATTTCTCTTTCTGTTCCCTTTCGTTCATTCTGCTGTTTTATTTTCAGTGCGGGAGGCTCGTAACCTGATGCCCATGGATCCAAACGGCTTGTCAGACCCATATGTTAAACTGAAATTGATTCCAGACCCAAAGAGCCACAGCAAACAGAAGACTAAGACCATCCGCTCCACACTCAATCCCGTCTGGAATGAGAGTTTCACCTTGTGAGTCCTTGTGAACTTTAGTCTAAGGTGGAACTATTACAGTCGCCTCTCACAAAGTTATTTATACTGTAGGTGAGACAAAACATCTTAGATGTTAGTGTTTTATATATGTGTTCTGAAGATATTGTTTAGATTAAAAGGATAAGGAAAATTACCAGTATCTGCTTGTTTTGTTTGCATTACTGTGTCTCCTGTTTGACTCTGCAGCTCAGTGCGTGGTAGCCAGTGGGACAGGCGTCTGTCTGTGGAGGTTTGGGACTGGGACCGGACATCAAGAAACGATTTTATGGGTGCACTTTCCTTTGGCGTGAGTGAGATCTTCAGGCGTCCTATCAGCGGCTGGTTCAAGCTGCTGGCCCAAGATGAGGGGGAGTACTACAACATCCCTGTGCCAGACCCGGACCTGCAGGTAGGAGCCACTCTGCTTCATACACACTCATAGAGACATCAGTGAACCTTCATGGTGAACAAAAACCAAGTGGAGGAATATTTATCCCTGTGTTCACCAGAGAATGGAGTGGCCCTTTATTTTGTGCCACACCACTGACCATTAATCTTCAGGCCTTTGCTGTGCCTTTATCAGCTTATAATTACCCACATCTAAATAACAATAGCTGCCACGGCTCACACTGGGTTAGGATCTTGAACTGCCCTGTAGCCTAGAGTTCTGCCAAAGGTGGAAAAAAAACCTTGGAAAATTTATGGTGATGATGTCCTAAAATAATGAGATAATAAATTATATTGAGTACCCTCCCTACCCTGTTCCACTGTGTACCCAGCAGGGTGCAGAATTGTGCTGACTGGCTTATCATCCAAAACAAGGGCTGAGAATGGGTTTGGCTCCTCTGCTGTTCTTGTTTTACGTGTCTCTGTGTGTCATTCATCTTTCTATCTACTATCACATTATGTTTGTCTACAGGAACCACAACCAGATGCTTCTACTCCCTCTCTGTCTCAAGCAATGCCTGCGCCGGTGTCTGAAAAGTTCCCTGAGGCCCTGTCCCCGACACCTGTCCCATCCTGTCCCCCTGTTCACACCCCGGGCCCTGGCAAAGTCAAAGTAGGGATGCGTGACTTCAACTTCCTCATGGTGCTTGGAAAAGGCAGTTTTGGCAAGGTAAACAAAGTGGCACCTTTTCTTTTCCAGCCACAGTCAGATCAGCTCCTCTGATCTTGTGCGTGATATCAGCAATGCCATTCATGCTCTTCTACCCATGGACTTGACCTTCATGTGGCATTTCATGCATTGGCTCATGCAGACAATAAACCAGAATCTCTTTCCTGCTAACATACTCATTGTCTCTCCCTCTGTTGCCAAATGATTCATTTTTTTAACCCTTAGCTTCTTTTGTGTTGTCAGCAGTCGTGAGCTTCCTACATACCACACAGGCAGTCATCCTGGAGGTGTTCATTTCAAGGGAGCCTTTGCTCTCCATTTTCTCTTTAATTCCCCAGTAGATGAGGCATAATGAAGAGAGAGGAGTTTTGAGTCCTTCTTCTGCTTCTGAAATCCCCCCTGTGCTGTTTCATAACTGTCAGAGGAGAGTCTACAGAGGACAGGAGAAATAGACTCAACTTACGTAAGATGTGAGAAAAAAAAATTGACCTAAGAAAGGAGAGACAGACCTCAGGGCTGCTGAGTGAGGAAAAGTAAGAATGAGTTAGACAGAGATAGAGGAAAAGAGACAGAGAGGGATTACTGTGCTGCAGAAAGTGACAAAATGACTAAAAAGAGGAGAGGTAACAAAAGAAATATAACAAAAGTCATGTTACTGTGAAGGGTGATGAGTTCGTGTTAGTTTGAAGCCATGAGGCGGAGCAAAGGGAAACAATCACAGAGGACAGTTCATCAATAACACGCGTGCACACACACACACACACACACACACACACACACACACACACACACACACACACACCCCAAGTCTTCTTCATAGTAATATTGATTTATAAATAATGAAAGACTCTAATTTTCTCTTCTATTCACCTCTATTTGAAAGTAAAATGAAATTTTCCTGTGGATTCTGGGAGGTCAGTATTAAGCAGTGTTGTTGTCCCCTTTTTTAATTTTTTTTTTCTTTTTTGGGGGGGGGTCTCTTTACCATATCCATCAATCTAAATGTGGCTCTCACTGTTGAAATTATAGTGCCATTAGCACTTCGAGCTACCCACTAGCAGCCAATTTCATTGGACTGTAAAAATGTGTTTTTAATGTCTGATTAATACACAATAGAGGCATCAGGGACTTTTTCTTCACCATAGACATTAACATGTCTTGAAATCTTCAGGCAAAGGTTTAATTAAACATTTCATTATATTATTCTGCCATGTACAGAATTGAACATGCTTTTTTTCTTCCTTTTTTTAAATCTTGCACTATTTACAGCACTTGCATTTTCAAGTTGCTTCTTTAAACGATACGTAATTTGATTCACAAAATAGCCAGATTACTGTACATGTGCCTCAAAAGCACAAGTGTTCTCCAGCGAGAGCTGCTTGTCATTCATAACACAAGAGTCCAAAAAATGCTCATTGTTGTTTGGACTTGTTTGACAGATATACAGACATGGACAAATTTATTGGTGCCCTTCCACTAAAACAAACAAAAACTCAACTGTCTCTGAAATAACTTGAACCTGATGAAAGTTTAAGGGCATCTCTTATTTTCATATAATATTTAACAAAATCAGACTTTGCTTTTGATTATTGATTCCATTGAAAATAAATTTTATATAATTAAGCAAATTAAAATTGCATAGACAGAAAAGATGGTACCCTTAAATGTAATATTTTGTGGCTCCACCGTTTGCAGAAATCACTGCCAACAAGCAATCTCAGTACCTCTCAATGAAATGTCTGCATTTGCCAACAGCATTCAACCTATTTAAAGGGAAAAAAACATGCTACTGTGTAGTGTGGTGTCATTGTGTGCACCAAACTGAACACGGACCAGAGAAATCAAAGGAGAGAGCTGTCTGAGGAGCTCAGAAAGAAGACTATAGATAACCATGTTAAAGGTAAAGGCTATAAGCCCATCTCTCTGTAGCTTCATGTTCTTGTGACCACAGCTGCCAATATAAAAATCAAAAGGTGTTATGATCCGGGCTGCACGCTGTTGTTGTTGTTGTTGTTGTGTCTTTGAATTGTACTCATTTCACCAGCTGCGGCACCACTCACACCTGTGCCTCTAATTAGCCAGCACCTTTCTAAGGAGAGCAACAACACCTAATCTTTATGGAGATGTTAGACAATCTGCATCCAGACCAGAGTGCTCCTCTGTTCTGTGTGCAGCCCAGCAATCGATTCTGTTTGCTAAAACCCTCTCCTCCTACGTGGGATCACGTAAGCCTTGCAAATTGCTTCACTACTCTCAATGCTGTCTCCCAGGACCTAACCTGTGCACAGATACACTTAATCCTCTGGTGGACTGTGGATCTTCCCCTCAGCCCAACTACCAGTAAGTCTCTACCTGCTCCCTTCACTATCCCTTCCTCAGGTCCCCAGCTGGGGGCATCGCCCATCACCACACCATATTGGATCAGTGCACTTATCTGTTCTGAACAGCACTCAGCGAGTACTTGGAGTATCAGTAGTGCAGCTGGCTCTACTCTTCAACACCTGTAAGGAAAACAACATAAACAATAAGTGCCATCTTGCCTGACCATATACTCACCATTGTCTCTCCTCTCTGCCTGCAGGGTTGCCAGATTCTCGCAATGTACTATCTGCTCCTGAACATAACAAACATTATTGTAAACTTATTTTCTCATGTGTGCCTGCCTGCAGCTGGGTCCAAGTACAAACATGTCAGTACATCTCCGTCAGGGGGACCCAGCAGGTACTGTTGCGGGGGTGGGGGGGGCTAGCTCACCGGTTAGCCACCGTGGAGTTGGATCAGATTGATCACCAACAGCTGGCAATTCTTAATCAGTTAACTGGGGTTACCAAGTGCCTGTGCAAACTGTTCTTGTCCCACCCTCACCACCTCTAGTATGCACACATCACGCTGTCCCAGTTCCCACTGCAGCCCGGTATAACAGTAAACTGGGGGAGGCTAGGGGTTTTCTTCTCCAGTGCTGGTTAGTGTTCTAAAGGGTGGCTCCGGAGACATTTCTATCAGATCACAACCACATCAGCTTTGCTGTCAACCTGTTAGAGGGACAGGTGTTAGCGTGGGCATACGCCATAATGGACGGGCCAGATTACCCCAACAATTCAATTGATTGCTTTTCTGGGGAATTCACTAGGGTCTTTGACCACTCGGATCGTGAGGGGAACAACGCCAACCGGTTGCTAAACCAACGGCAGGCACCTGCACAGCAGCAGGGTATTTAGTGGATTTTCGGGTTTTAGCCACAGAGGTTGGGTGGGACGACACTTCTCTTTGTCATCTCTTTGTGAGAAGCTTAAGCGCTAGCTTGCACGATGAACTCACTCGCCATGATTTGCCATCTGCCTTTGACGATCTCATTCCCCTCGTTATCAGGTTAGATAATCATCCCAGGGAGCAGCTGAGCAAGCACCGCCAAACTAGCAGCTCTTCTTCTCAGCCTCGCTCACCTCCACCGCCTCGTCTTCTGGCCCTGCCATTCACTGACTCCCCCAACATATCCGAGCCCATGATGGTCACGTGCTCCAGGCATCGGCAGAGCCATGGCAGTGTAATAATCTGGGACTTTGCATGTATTGTGATAGTGGGGATCATGACATCAATAACTGCCCGGTTAAGCCAAAAGGGTTGGCCTACCAGTAGCTGCAGGGGGACTGGCGGGCAGGTCTCATTCCCATCCCCTCACACGTCTTTCAGTTCCTATCCGCTTTCACCTTGGGGTTACTGACTTCTCCACATCCACATTAATAGATTCTGGTTCCGAGCAAAATTTCATTTCTCAGAGTCTGGCAACCCGTCCCAAGCTCCTGTTCCATGAACTTGACCCTCCCTTCAACTTGATTGCTCTCTCGGGGAAACCCCTAGCACAAGTTGTGAAATGGACTGAGCCTATTTCTATTATCACCTCTGGCAACCATCGAAAACAAATCCAGCTTTTTGTTTTGCCCTCTTCATCATCCCCCGTGGTTTTGGGTTACCCATGGCTTTGCCTCCACAATTTGGTGGTGGATTGGCATGTGGGGCGAGTGTCGTTGTGGGGTACATTCTGTTTATCCACCTGTCTTCAGTCTGCCACATGTCCTCCTTCTGTTCCCCTTACCTCCCCTTCCACAGAGCCGCCTGACCTCTCCTCAATGCCATCTGAATATCATGATTTGGCTCCTGTCTTCTGCAAGGAAAAGCGCTCTCCTTACCTCCTCATCGCCCTTACGACTGAGAAATCAACCTCCTCCCCGGGGCCCAATTACATCCAGCAGGCTGTATAGCCTGTCAGGGCCCGAACGGGAAGTGATGGAAAAATGCATCAAGGAATCTCTAAATGCAGGTATCTTCCTTGGCAGTGGTGGCAGGGTTTTTTTTGGTGGGGGGGATGGGTCACTCACACCACGTATTGATTTTCGGGGGCTGAATGATATCACAGTTAAGGATAAATATGCTCTTCCACTTATCAACTCAGCGTTCAATCTGTTGCAAGGGGCCACTGTCTTCACCAAATTGGATCTTAAGAATGCATACCACCTCATTCGCATCAAGGAGCGGCATGACTGGAAGACAGGGTTCTGTACAACTATAGGACATTATGCCCTTTGGGTTGACCAACACTCCAGCTGTATTTCATTGTTTGATCAATGTTGTACTCTGGAATTTTTTTGAACTTGTACGTGTTTATTTATGTGGATGACATCCTTGTACTTTCTTGCTCTCTAGAAGAACACAGGGTTCATGTCAGGGCGGTGTTGCAGTGCCTGCTGGAGAACCAGCTTTACATTAAAGCAGAGAAGTGTGAGTTCCATACTTCCAGCACTTTGTTTCTGGGTTCACCATCGCTCATCATCAGATAAAGCCCAAGCCATGCAAGATTAAGGCTGTCACTGTTTGGCCCACACCATCCTCCCGTAAACAGCTGCAACAAATTCCTGGGTTTTGCCAACTTTTACCACAGGTTCATCTGTGTTTACTGCAGGATCGCCCAGCCAACTCACATCCACTGAGGTCCGTTTCCAATAGTCTGCTGAGGTTGGCAGTGCCTTCCATCATCTCAAGGTGGACGCCTCTGACTCCGGGGTTGGTGCTGTCCCGTCACAGCGCTCGATCACTAACCACAAGATCCACCCATGTGTGTATTTCTCTCGGTACTTGTCACCTGCCAAAAGGAATTACTGTGTTGGTGATCAAGAGCTGTTGGCAGTGAAGCTTGCCCTGGAGGAATGGCGTCTGGCTGGAAGGGTCTTCCCAGCCTTTTGTGGTCTGGACCGACCATAAAAATCTGGAATATCTCAGAACAGCCAAACGACTCGATTCCAGATAGGCATGTTAGTCATTGTCTTTTGCTTGTTTCAATTTCACCATCACCTGCTAGCCTGGTTCCCGATATATCGTTTGATATATCGGTCAGTTCGCCAGTGACCAAGTTCGCCAGTGACCAAGCACCCGCAGAACAACAAACCATCGTCCCGCCGGTGTGTGTGGTTGGAGTGCTATCCTGGAGGATTGAGGAGAGGGATAGGGAGGCTCAGAAGGACGAACCTGTTCCTGGTGGAGGTACCGAGGGCCTGTAACCATGACCTGTGGCCATGAGGGGTGATGTCATCCATTGGCTGCATACAGCTAAGTTCGCCTGTTATCCAGAGAGGGCGTGGACCATTCACCACCTGCAGCACACCTTCTGGTGGCCATCCCTCAGGATGGATGTGGTCAATTATATCAAGGCCTGCCCTTGGTGCTCCATGGGTAAGGTGTCATTATCTCCTCCTACTGGCTTGCTCCATTCTCTGCCTGTCCCTAGCACACCGTGGTCACATGTAGCCCTAGGTTTCATCACCGGTCTCCCTCCATCTAATGGTCATACTGTTATTCTTACTCTGGTTGATCGCTTCTATAAGGCTGCACACTTTGTTACCCTGCAGAAACTACCCTCAGCTAAAGAAACAGCAGACCTATTTGGCTATGAGACCTCTTTGCCTATGGGCCGAGGTCAGTCTTACATCTGGGTACCACCCACAAAGTAATGGCCTGTGTGAGCATACAAATCAAGAACTGGAGGCTGTGCTGAGGTGTGTCACTGCTTCAGACTCAGCATTGTGGACTTCCTACCTGCATTGAGTTTAGTACGCCCATAACTTCACCACCTCCACTACCACTGGCTTCTCTCCTTTTGAGGCGTCCATCAGTATAACCCTACGCTTCTGCCCATCTCAGAGGGGGAGGTGGTAGTGCCATCCATACAGCCGCACATCCATCACTGCTGATGGACCAGAGCTGCACTCCTTTACACAGTCGAACAGAACTCTGAGGTGGCCAATCGATGTAGAGCACTGGTGCCCACCTGTCAGGCCGGACAGAAAGTATGGTTGTCCTCTAAAAGCATCCCACTCAAGACCGACACCAGAAAGTTATCTCCACAGTTCATTGGCCCATTCTCCATTTCTAAGACTGTTAATCTGGTTGCTGTTCAGCTCAGTCTCCGTGCCTCTCTTCACATTCACCCCACATTTCATTTCTCTCAGGTCAAACCAGTGTCCACTAGTCCCCTCTGTCCTGCCACCAAGCCACCCCTCCCCCTTGGAGATGGTTGATGGAGGGCTAATGTACAGGTCAACCGGATCCTGAACATCTAGCAGAGGGGTCATGGGTTCCACTATTTGGCGGCCTGGAAGGGCTACGCCCCTGAGGAGAGGTCCTGGATCCCCAGAGCATTCATTATGGACACAAATATGATCAAAAGCTTCCACCACGCTCACCCAGAGAAACCTGGTGTACTGCCTGGGGACGCCAGGAGGCGCCCTTGAGGGGGGACGCTGTTATGATCTGGGCTGCACGCTGGTGTTGTTGTGTCTTTTAATTGTCCTCATTCTCACCATCTGCGGCACCACTCACACTCTGCCTCTAATTAGCGAGCACCTTTATCAGGAGAGCAACAACACTTAATCTTTACGGAGATGTTAGACAACCTGCATCCAGACCAGAGTGCTCCTCTCTTCTGCGTGCAGCCCAGCTCTCCATTCTGTTTGCTAAAACCCTCTCCTCCTACGTGGAATCACTCTCTATGCTCTCTCGCAGGACCTAGCTTGTGCACAGGTACACTTAATCCTCTGGCAGACTGTGGATCTTCCACTTAGCCCTACTACCAGTAAAGCCTTATTCATGCTGCATTTCCCCTCTGGTCCACTTTGGTCCACATGCACTTTGGACGAGCCCGGTGCGCATGCGGCATTGTACAGTGCATCTGGAAAGTATTCACAGCGCTTCACTTTTTCCACATTTTATGTTACAGACTTATTCCAAAATGGAATATATTCATTTTTTCCTCAAAATTCTACACACAATACCCCATAATAACAACATGAAAAAAGTTTTTTTTTTTTAAGTTTTTTGCAAATTCATTAAAAATAAGAAGCTAAGAAATCACATGTACATAAGTATTCACAGCCTTTGCTCAATACTTTGTTGATGCACCTTTGGCAGCAATTACAGCCTCAAGTCTTTTTGAATATGATGCCACAAGCTTGGCACACCTATCTTTGGGCAGTTTCACCCATTCCTCTTTGCAACACCTCTCAAGCTCCATCAGGTTGGATGGGAAGTGTCGGTGCACAGCCATTTTCAGATCTCTCCAGAGATGTTCAATTGGATTCAAGTCTGGGCTCTGGCTGGGCCACTCAAGGACATTCACAGAGTTGTCCTGAAGGTACTCCTTTGATAGCTTGGCTGTGTGCTTAGGGTCATTGTCCTGCTGAAAGATGAACCGTCGCCCCAGTCTGAGGTCAAGAGCACTCTGGAGCAGGTTTTCATCCAGGATGTCTCTGTACATTGCTGCATTCATCTTCCCCTCTACCCTGACTAGTCTCCCAGTTCTTGCCACTGAAAAACATCCCCACAGCATAATGCTGTCACCACCATGTTTCACTGTAGGGATGGTATTGGCCTCGTGATGAGCGGTGCCTGGATTCCTCCAAATATGACGCCAGGCATTCACGCCAAAGAGTTCAATCTTTGTCTCATCAGACCAGAGAATTTTGTTTCTCATGGTCTGAGAGTCCTTCAGGTGGCTTTTGGCAAACTCCGGGCAGGCTGCCATGTGCCTTTTACTAAGGAGTGGCTTCCGTCTGGCCACTCTACCATACAGGCCTGATTGGTGGATTGCTGCAGAGATGGCTGTCCTTCTGGAAGATTCTCCTCTCCCCACAGAGGAATGCTGGAGCTCTGACAGAGTGACCATCGGGTTCTTGGTCACCTCCTTGACTAAGGCCCTTCTCCCCCGATTGCTCAGTTTAGATGGCCAGCCAGCTCTAGGAAGAGTCCTGATGGTTCCGACCTTCTTCCATTTATGGATGGTGGAGGCCACTGTGCTCATTGGAACCTTCAAAGCAGCAGAAATTTTTCTGTACCCTTCCCCAGATTTGTGCCTCGAGAAAATCCTGTCTCGGAGGTCTACAGACAATTCCTTTGATTTCATGCTTGGTTTGTGCTCTGACGTGCACTGTCAACTGTGGGACCTTATATAGACAGGTGTGTGCCTTTCCAAATCATGTCCATTCAACTGAATTGACCAGAGGTGGACTCCAATTAAGCTGTAGAAACATCTCAAGGATGATCAGTGGAAACAGAATGCACCTGAGCTCAATTTTGAGCTTCATGGCAAAGGCTGTGAATACTTATGTACATGTGATTTCTTAGTTTTTTATTTTTAATAAATTTGCAAAAATCTCAAACACATTTTTCATGTTGTCATTATGGGGTATTGTGTGTAGAATTTTGAGGAATAAATGAATTTAATCCATTTTGGAATAAGGCTGTAACATAACAAAATGTGGAAAAAGTGAAGCGCTGTGAATACTTTCCAGATGCGCTGTACATGCTCTCTTTTTTCATCTACCAGGCCAAGCGGTTGACGCATGCGCACAACTGTTATTTGTAGTTTCACCCCAGCCCTATGGGTAGTGCAAATGTGCTAACACACCAGTTTGTTCACCCGCTAGAAACACAAGAGCAAAGCATCTTTTTTTTATAGCAACAACAATGGCGTTGTTTCAAGGAAAAGAAGGAAATACCATTTTCCAGTGCTCTTCTTTGCTCAAGCTGCTGCTGCTGCAAAAGGATTCATGTATGTTTATTATCATCTTCCGTGTCCTCGTTGTCTTCCTCCTCTACTTTGTCTTTGTATGCTGTGTTGGTAGTGCCACCTCGTGAACGGGACATTCAGTCTTGTGCATGCACTGTCAACGCGTTCAGGTCATAGGCAGGCCGTGCGGTCATAAAATTTGGACTGCACATGGTCATCCACAGAAGAGTCCTGCGGACACTAGTGGACTGGAGACAATGACGTAAATTTCGTCACACAAGGTTTCCGATTGCACATACGCGGACAGTGGAGGTGCACCATGAATCCAGCTTAAGTCTCCACCTGCTCCCTTCACTATCCCTTCCTCAAGTCCCCGGCTGGGGGCATCACCCATCACCACACCACATTGGATCAGTGCACTTACCCGTTTGGGACAGCACTCAGCGAGTATCAGGAGTATCAGCTGTGCAGCTAGCTCTACTCTTCAACACCTATAAGGAAAACAACATAAACAATAAGTGCCATCTTGCCTGTCCATATACTCGCTATTGTCTTCCCTCTCTGCCCGCAGGGTTGTCATATTCTTGCCGTGTACCATTTGCTCCTGAAAATAATAAACATTATTGTAAACTTATTTTCTCATGTGTGTGTGGTGTCTGCAACTGGATCCAAGTAGAAGCATCTCAAAAAGTTCATGGGACTGTAGCCAACCTCCCAGGATGTGGACACAAGAAGAAATGCAACCCCAGATTGATTTAGGCTGTGAGCAGCTCCCTCAAAATGTGGCTAGAAAATGATTTTCGTGGCACCCAACTGGGAACTACGGGATCTTTGATGATTTCTATGTAAAAAAAACCTGCTGAATCCGAAAATCGATGTTCCCACTGTCAAAGTTGTGGATAGCTATGTCAAATTTGCATAAATCCAAGATGGCTGCCACGACTAACCAAGGGAATGAATGGCCTAACATTTCAACCAGTCTACCTAGAAACACATTTGAGGCCTCTTTTTCGGATAATGTTGAGCTGAGGAATCGATTTCTGAGGTCGACTGTGTGATTGAGGGTCAAAGAACCACACTAATTTGCATAAATCCAAGATGGCTGCCATGGATGGACTAACTTTTTAGCCATTCTACCTAGAATCACGTTGGAGATGTCCTTTTCGGCTAATGTTAACCCGAGGAATCGATTTCCGAGGTCATTAGTGTGACTGAGGGTCAAAGAACCCCGCTAATTTGCATAAATCCAAGATGGCCACCATGGGTGTGGATGAACTATATTTTGAACCACTCTACCTATAATCACGTTTGAGACGTCTTTTTCAGATAATGTTGACCTGAGGAATCGATTTCTGAGGTCAGATATGTGATTGAGGGCTCCACTAATTTTCATAAATCCAAGATGGCTGCCATGAATGGCCTAACTTTTTTATCAGTACAACTAGAATCATGTTTGAGACATCATTTTCCAATAATGTTATGCCCAGGAATCGATTTTTGAGGTCACTTTTGTGACTGAGGCTCAAAGAACTCCACTCATTTGCATATATCCAAGATGGCCGCCACAGGCATGGATAGTCCAACTTCTTAACCATTCTACCTAGAATCACGTTTGAGACGTCTTTTCTGCATAATGTTGACCCGAGGAATCGATTTCTGAGGTCAAATATGTGATTGAGGGTCAAAGAACTCCGCTTATTTGCATAAATCAAAAATGGCCGTCATGGATGGATGAACTTTTTTAATCAGTCCACCTAGAATCATGTTTGAGACATCATTTTCAGATAATGTTATGCCCAGGAATTGATTTCTGAGGTCACTTGTGTGATTGAGGGTCAAAGAACTCCACTCATTTAAATAAATCCAAGATGGCCGTCATAGGCATGGATAGCCTAACTTCTTAACCACTCTACCTAGAATCACGTTTGATACATCTTTTCCAAATAACGTTGACCCGAGAAATCGATTCCTGGTCAGTTATGTGATTGAATGTCAAAGAACTCTGCTAATTTACATAAATCCAACATGTATAGCTGTCATATCCTGATACAACCTGTATTCAACCTCCACCTTATTCATCACCAGAATCATCTCCCTCATTTTCTTCCTCCTCTGCTTCCACAGATCTTTCAGATTCTGTAAGAACACGATTCACGCAATCGATGCAGGCACATAGATCAGTGCAGCTGAGATCCGATGCCTTGCATTTTACGAGCTTCAGCACGTTCCATTCTTGTTTTGTCCGTAAAACGGCTATAGCACACACGATGGTAGCCAAATGTTGGATCAAGGTTGTTTAGATCTGAAAACATATTATATGGACTATAGGGTATTATAACATTAGGCCTACCTTGTACCCATATAGATATAAAACATATATAGATTGCAGATAATTTTCACATTAACAGTGAGCTTATAATAGAGACCTTGTGCAACCTAGTCACTGCTCAATGTAAACTTGCAAAATGGCAAGCACAGACCGTGTGCCCATATTTATTGAGAGCATAAAGTATACAGGCGACTGCTGCTGCCATGAGTTTAACCTTTCTTGGGTGACACATCACAAACATATGGGCTTTCCTTAACAGGCCATTTTCCATCCGCCTAAGGCTTGATAGTATGGGTGTGACTATGTGCAAACTATATAAATGTATGCCCAAACTTGTTCCTCCCTCACCTACTAGTACACTGCACCCCTTGGGCTTGGGCTGAGAAGTACATCCAACCCTCAGACTCAGAGTTAAGCTCATTGGGATTGCTACCCTTTTCCCATTTGAGCTACTTTATGGTAGTGGTATATTTAAGCTAAGATAGATAAGATAAGCCTTTATTAGTCCCACAATGGGGAAATTCCAGGATTGCAACAGCACAGGGATAGCAACACTCAGAGCAACAATCAGAAGGCAAGAAAAAGCAAGAACAGCTAGTAAACATATGTACATATTACTATATATATATATATATATATATATATATATATATATATATATATATAGACACACAGTGCGGAGCATTATGGTTGGTGAATGTGTAGCAGAAAGTCTAAGCTCTCTCTCCGCGGATGCGGCGGGCCAGCTGGAAGTCTTTGGGCATGATGGTGACCCTCTTAGCGAAGAAGAGACCCACCAGGTAGGCCTCGCTGGCCTCCTGCCGAGCCATGACGGCGAAGCTCAGGAAGCACAGGTCGGTCTTGAAGTCCTGAGCGATCTCCCTCACCAGGCGCTGGATGGGCAGCTTACGGATGAGCAGCTCCGTGGATTTCTGGTAGCGACGGATCTCTCTCAGAGCCACAGTCCTGTAACGGTGAGGCTTCTTCACTCCGACGGTGGCCGGAGCGCTTTTCCGAGCAGCCTTGGTGGCTAGCTGCTTCCTGGGGGACTTTTTCCTCCAGTAGATTTTACGGGCGGTCTGCTTGGTTCTTGCCATCGCTCTTTATTATTCTGTCTTATATTTCTTGCACGCCGCCTAAACTCCAGCCCGGCACCCGCGTCGTTTTCGCTACAGTTCCCGGTATGTCGAGCTTCTCCGTTAGCACTGGTTGGCGGTTGAGTGCTAGCTAGCACTAGCTCTTCCTGCTGTAACGTCTCCTGCTGTAAACAGTAGCTCCGTCCGCCGACTCGGGAGACCTTTGGGGCGATCTGTGTGTCCGTGATATACAGTATATATATATAGAGTGAAAGGTGTAGAACACAGGTGTCAAACTCATTCCATGGAGGGCCAAGACCCTGCAGGTTTTACTTCCACCCAGTGTCTTCAACAGGTGATTTCTCTGAATTTCTTCCTACTGATTGCTGATCAGTGAAAACACCTGCTGAAGAGACTGGGTGGAAGTAAAACCTGCAGGGTCTTGGCCCTCCATGGAATGAGTTTGACACCCCTGGTGTAGAAAGAAGAAGGAAGATAAAAAAAAGGCTATTGCAACGGGCAGCCAACTCATGTGGCGCCGCCGGTCCGGCGGAACCGGAACTGGAAAAAAAAAAATACTACAATTGACTATAATTCAGGCCCAGGGTGGGTTCTGGGGATAGATGCATCATCAGAGTGAGTCGATCTGCATCATCTAGATCTATACTAGGACTATGTTACCTGGCACCCAGAGTCCCTTGGTTATTAGCCTCCACACCCCCAGATCGGCCTACTCGGTGTCTTAGACCAGGACTAGGTCACCCTGTGAGCGGCTGACAAAGGTTTTAGACATCTAGGGTTCCATTTTAGTTCATATTTAGAGTTACAAATGATCGGAGCCAAACGACTCCAGGGCACACGCAGTACAACCATAAACAATGGCTGCCACTCACCTTTCTCGAACAAGTCGCGACGTTGTTCTGCTACTTTCTGTTGGGGTCCGTCAAGTACAAGCCATTTTTGGGCACACTCACGTACTTTTGCCCACGATGCTTCAGTAAAACGAGTGATACTGCCCGAAAACTTATCAGAAATGTGAATAACACAGGAGAGGCTTTCAGCACGCACTACCCCTGTGGGCGCTGCCATTTTGTTGTCACATGACCAAAGGGATGACGCTGATTGGTTAAAACGTGCCGGACTAGGTCATGTTTAAGGTAGCCAGACAATTATTACCGACTGACTTCAATCGCATTTTTCATACAGCTATCCACACCTTTGGAAGTTGGAGCATCGATATTTTGTCTTACAATAATGTAATCTTAATTTAGAAACACTAAAATTTTAGTTCCCCGTTGGGTGCCACGAAACTGAACGAAAAGTGGCAGCTGCTCACGGCCTAATTAGAACGATACAAAACTAGCCTAGGAAACCATTCAAAATCATTCAAGCTGAACTCCAAGGTCAGGGTATGCTGCTTTGACTACACCAACCGTTGCATTTTGAACAATAATGGGTTTCATTAGGAGAAGATTAGGAGGGCGCCACTACTGACCCTTAAACATAAAAAGGCCAGACTGGAATTTGCCAAAAATGTTTGCTGACAAGCCCAAAGTTTCTGAGAGAATGTCCTTTGGACTGATGAGATAAAACTGGAACTTTTTTGCTAATCACATCAGCTCTGAGTTTACAGATGGAAAAATGAAGCTTTAACAGAAAAGAACACTGTACAGTATCTCACAAAAGTGAGTACACCCCTCACATTTTTGTAAATATTTTATTAGATCTTTTCATGGGACAACACTGAAGATATGACACTTTGATACAATGTAAAGTAGTCAGTGTACAGCTTGTATAATAGTGTAAATTTGCTGTCCTCTGAAAATAACGCAACACACAGTCATTAATGTCTAAACCACTGGCAACAAAAGTGAGTACACCCCTCAGTGAAAATGTCCAAATTATGCCCAATTAGCCATTTTCCCTCCCCGGTGTCATGTGACTCATTAGTGTTACAAGGTCTCAGGTGTGAATGGGGAGCAGGTGTGTTAAAGTAGAACTGAACTGAACGGCATTGAACGGCACTGGGTGATAGTACATACAATTATAAAGATAATTTATCATTGGCACCCCCTCCACAAATCCCGGAATCTTGGAGAAAATCGCGATTTAGAATTTCCCGCCCTGAAAAATCAGACAAATCCGCCGAAGCGCAGCCGGAGTTCCGCATGACGTCACGAGTGTGACCCAGTCCTCATGTTTACCATTGCGAGCACGTCGACACTGGTTGTTTTTGGTGCATTTTGTCGTGATAGTCGACTACAAAACACTTCCAACACCTGGAAAGATCTGTTCAGTGGCCAAGGAAAGCTGTCATGGCGATGAAAGAAAAGAAAGGGGGAGGAAAAGCGACCGGGAAGAGATGCGTTTCTAGATATACAGTGATCCATCACTTATCGCGTTTAATGGGGACCAGAGCCGACCGCGAAAAGTGAAAAACCGCGAAGTAGCGTCACCCCCCCCCCCCCAAGGGCGTCACAAGCACTATTTTGCACAAAAAGGCACAAGAGAATAGCGAAAAGTGCCACTAAGCAACACGAGCGAAAAAGAAGGCGCTCTGCAGGGAGAGAAGCTGGGTAAAATGTCTCGGCCAATCAGCTTGCGAGGTGAAACGTCTCAGCCAATCAGCTTGCGAGATTCCCGAGTGGTGAAGAGGTGGGCGGAGAGGAGTGGAGCGGTGGTCAGAGAGGTAGATTTTGAGCTGTGCGGGCTCTCCGTGTTGGTACCTGATGTTCTAATGAGAAGGCAGGGAGACTACATTAGAACATCAGGTATCAACACGGAGAGCCCGCTCTCCCCGGCTCCCCAGCCCACTCGGGAATCTCGCAAGCTGATTGGCCGAGACGTTTTACCTCGCAAGCTGATTGGCCGAGACGTTTTATCTCGCAAGCTGATTGGCGGAGACGTTTTACCCAGCTTCGCTCCCTGCCGAGCACCTATACCCAGCGAAGGAAGACCGCATTAAACGCGATAAGTGAGGGATAACTGTAATAAGTTGGAAAAATGCTGATGTTTTTTTCCCTTTCTTTTTTATTGTTAATTTTCCTTATCCTGACAGCCCAAACATGCCAAAGTAAAGACTCACCATTCTGTATTCAATAAGCGACTCTCCTCCCCATCACTGCTGCGGTCTGAGTCGGTGCTGGAATCCCCCGAAAATTCTGGCTCTAATCTGTACGGTTCGATGCCTCCCTCGCTCTCTTCCTATTCACTTGACACTCCTGCATCCTCCTCTGTCTTGTCACCGATCCTGAATGCCTCTTCACTCTGAAAACTCTGGTGTTCTTGACTGCTGGAACTGCTATCATCTGCCATTGTTGCTTTGATACGGGTCACACTCGTGACGTCACGCAGCGTCGTCTGCACTACTTCCGGTTTGTTTGGCACTGCCAGCCAGAGGCAAAAGTTTATCGGCTTATAGCTTGGCCATCGCACGGCCTAAAAATTTCTTTTATGTGTTGAAAAATACAGTAGGTAATAAGGAATTAATCTGCTATTCTACTTTTTTGGCAAAAAGGTGAGTTCAGTTCTACTTTAAATTTGGTGTTATCGCTCTCACACTCTCTCACACTGGTCACTGGAAGTTCAACATGGCACCTCATGGCAAAGAACTCTCTGAGGATCTGAAAAAAAGAATTGTTGCTCTACATAAAGATGGCCTAGGCTATAACAAGGTTGCCAACACCCTGAAACTGAGCTGAAGCACGGTGGCCAAGACCATACAGCGGTTTAACAGGACAGGTTCCACTCAGAACAGGCCTCGCCATGGTCGACCAAAGAAGTTGAGTGCACGTGCTCAGCATCATATCCAGAAGTTGTCTTTTGAAAATAGATGCATGAGTGCTGCCAGCATTGCTGCAGAGGCTGAAGAGATGGGGGGTCAGCCTGTCAGTGCTCAGACCATACGCTGCACACTGCATCAAATTGGTCTGCATGGCTGCCATCCCAGAAGGAAGCACCTTTTAAAGGTGATGCACAACAAAGCCCGCAAACAGTTTGCTGAAGACAAGCAGACTAAGGACATGGATTACTGGAACCATGTCCTGTGGTCTGATGAGACCAAGATAAATTTATTTTATTCAGATGGTGTCAAGTGTGTGTCGCAGCAACCAGGTGAGGAGTGTAGGTAAGACAAGTGTGTCTTGCCTACAGTTAAGCATGGTGGTGGGAGTGTCATGGTTTGGGGCTGCATGAGTGCTGCCGGCACTGGGGAGCCACAGTTCATTGAGGGAACTATGAATGCCAACATGTACTGTGACATACTGAAGCAGAGCATGATCCCCTCCCTTCGGAAACTGGGCCACAGGACAGTATTCCAACATGATAACGATCCCAAATACACCTCCAAGACGACAACTGCCTTGCTAAAGAAACTGAAGGTAAAGGTGATGGACTGGCCAAGCGTGTTTCCAGACCTAAACCTTATTGAGCATCCGTGGGGCATCCTCAAATGGAAGGTAGAGGAGCGCAAGGTCTCTAACATCCACCAGCTCCTTGATGTCGTCATGGAGGAGTGGAAGAGGATTCCAGTGGCAACCTGTGAAGCGCTAGTGAACTCCATGCCCAAGAGAGTTAGGGCAGTGCTGGAAAATAATGGTGGCCACACAAAATATTGACACTTGAGCACAATTTGGACATTTTCACTTAGGGGTGTACTCACTTTTGTTGCCAGCAGTTTAGACATTAATGGCTGTGTGTTGAGTTATTTTGAGAGAACAGCAAATTTACACTGTTATACAAGCTGTACATTGACTATTTTACATTGTGTCAAAATGTCATATCTTCAGTGTTGTCCCATGAAAAGATATAATAAAATATTAACAAAAATGTGAGGGGTGTACTCACTTTTGTGAGATACTGCACCTACTGTGAAGCATTGAGGAGGCTTGGTTTTTGTTTTCCACAGGGAATTTTGAATGAAGAATGGCAAAATGAAGTCTCAAGACGACCAAAGCATCCTGGAGCAAAACATACTTCCCAGTGTCAGAAAGCTCAGCCTCAGATGCAGGTCATGGGTACTCCAACAGGAAAAATGACCCAAAACATATAGCTAAAGACACTCAAGAATGGCTGAGAAAAAACATTGGACTATTCTTAAATGGCCCTCGATGAGCCCAGATCTTAATCCAATTGAACATCTATGGAAAGATCTGAAAATTGGAGAGTGGAGACGCCACCCACAAGAACAGTGGGCCAGGCTGTCATGTTTGGGGTTGTTTTGCCTCCAGGAGGTCAAGCCTGTGGAAACATCGCCCGGATCGCCGGAGTCCTGGACAGCGGTAGAGCTCGAGCTAAGGCAAGTGCTCTCTTTTGTCTTCCTTCTTTCCACATTTTTGCCTAGCTCAGGGTGAGGAGGGCCAGCTGCAGCCATACGCTGCACCTGAGTTCACCTCGCCGGGCTCCGCCGCTGCCGGTGACCCTGACCCTTCTTCCTCTCTGTCCGAGTCCTCTTTTAGGGTCGCTGGATGAATCCGAGGATCCAGGCTCACCGCTGGAGGTCATCGGGGCTGCTGCCGCTCCCGCTGTGGTTCCCATGGGTCCAGCTCCCCGTCTGCCCGGGTCCCCGGGGGTGCCTATGATTGACCACCTTCTGGCTTGGATTCTCGTGCAGGCCGACTGGCCCAGGGTCAGGACGGCGTGGAGGTCAGCAGTGGCCCAGCCGGGTCCCATCACGGGTGCAGCAAGGGTGTTCCCAGGCTCCAGCAAGGATGCAACCATGGCTTGGTCGGGGTCCACCGTGGGTGCAACACTGGCCCAATTGGGGCTCACCATGGGAGCAATGAGGTCCCGGGAAGGGGCCACCGCTGGTACAACGTTGTCCCAGGACAGGATCATCGAGGGTACAGCCGAGCTCCAGTCCCACGCCGGGACCACCGAGGGTGCAGCTGAGCTCCAGTCCCATGCCGGGACCACCGAGGGTGCAACCGAGCTCCAGGCCCACGCCAGGACCACCGAGGATGCAGCCGAGCTCCAGTCCCATGCCGGGACCACCGAGGGTGCAGCTGAGCTCCAGTCTCAAGCCAGGATCACCGAGATTGCAGCCGGCCAGCTTGGGGACACGAGGTCCCTTCCTCTTCCGCCAGGCTCCGCCATGGTCTGCCTGGTCCCGCCACCAGGAACCGCAGGGGGTCCCCTTCTTCAGTACGGCCACCCACCTTTCAGCCTTCTGGTGGGTAGGCTGTCGCCTCGTCTCTCCCTCCAGGCCTGGTGGCTCAACTATGCGGGCCAGCCGCCCGAAGCACTGGGTTCCATCATCAAGTGGCCCTTTTCCTCTGGCAGGCCGCCTGATGCTGTTCTGCAGGCCGCCCGCTGGCCCTGGGATTTTGGCCGGCCCCTTGAACTTACAGTCACCTGCTGGGCCTTGGACTCTGGCCCTCCACCTGAACCATGGGACTCTTGGGGGTGGGGTGGGTTAGCTTAGTTTTGGGGGTGAGAAGTGTTCATTGTATTGTATTGTGGCATTTTTCTTTTCTTGTCTGATCCCTCCTAACCTGTTTTCCCCCACCTCCCGCCCTGGTTTGGTGTGTTGGCTTTCTGGGGGGGATCAGGCTTTGTTCTCTGTTTTTGATGGTACGGTTGGTGTTTGGTATCCACCCCTTGGGAGGGGGGGCTCTGTCATGTTCGGGGTTGTTTTCAACCCTGTCCATGACCCGTGGCTGTAGGTTTTGATCATTGCTTATTAATTCCAGCTGGCAGATTGAGCCTTGCTCTCTACCAGCCCTAAGGCCACGCCTCCTTCTCTTGCTAGACATTCACCGGCTGTTTTCCATCACCACATGCACACACATGCACGCACCCACGCACACACACTCACACTCACACATCCAATCATTCACGCACCTGCTTGCCACACGGCTGTGTCCACTTGCCTTCGTTAGTGTATTGTGTACTTATAGGGAGGCAGTGTGATCAGTCAGGGTGGCAGCTTAAGTTAACTTTGGACGTCCTGGCTCACTGAGTATTGGCTCCCTTCTTTGGACTTCACCATGTTGTACCTCAGAGCCTTTTCACTCCAACATATTTGTAAGTCTTTTTAATTGTGCCTTTCCTCTCCGCTCCAACCCTGCCTGGAGCACGTAGGGCATATTATTTGAGCCAACTAAGTTTGTAGCCGGTTGTCTCATCCATTCTCAACACTGACTGTTATTTGGACATTTTTTGTACATTATTCCTTTGTAAATAAACACGTTATTTTACTGCATTTTGGGCTCGCTGCCAATTTATATGTCAGCGGACATGACACAGGCTACCTGTTGGCAAATGCAGACATCTCATTGTGAAATACAGAGAATGCTTGTTGGCAGTGATTTCTGCAAAAAATGGTGCCACAAAACATTAAGTGTAAGGGTACCATCTTTTTGCCCATGTCATCTTAATAAGTTCAATTACATAAAATATTAATCTGAATCAGTAATCAAAAGCAAAGTTTGATTTGTGTTAAATATGATGTAAATGATAAGGGAGACCATTAAACTTTCATCAGTTTCAAGTTATTTCAGAGAGAGTTCTGTTTGTTTGTTTTGTGAAATGGTACCAACAAATTTGAAGATGTCTATATTTATAAAATGTATGACTATGATTCTGTCCTTGTTTTCAGTGCAGGTTGCTGCTGAAAAAAAATTGAAATCTAAATAGCTGCTATTATTAAATATTAAGTAAGTTATTAAGTCTATAGATCTTTTAAAAGTACTAAAACATTCTAAATATGAATTCACTGTTCCTAATTATTACAATTAATTCCTAAATATGTCTCCCAAGGGTATTCAAAATATCACCCTAATAATAAAAAGATTGCTATATTTTCTTTTATTGTATGGTAAAATCTTTATCTTCAACTTTGGGAATTTGTCGTTACTGTTTTTGCATTTTAGCATGACAACTCAAACTGGGGGTCTTGCACTTAAAGGAGTGGCAATACTGGTTTGGGTGAGGTATAAATTCAAAGTGAGCTGCACTGATGACCAAAAGTTTGCATCCAACCTTTACGCAACATAGTCACATCTTTGGCCATTTTGCAGATGTACAGTCTTATTGTTATAT
The DNA here is from genome assembly GCA_020510985.1 of Pholidichthys leucotaenia. Lineage (NCBI taxonomy): Eukaryota > Metazoa > Chordata > Actinopteri > Cichliformes > Pholidichthyidae > Pholidichthys > Pholidichthys leucotaenia. The sequence goes on along the minus strand of CM035849.1, from coordinate 132,522,750 downwards.
GATGCAGTTTGGTACATTTGCACTGTAATATACATTTCTTAAAAACTGAGGAAGTCATTGTGGTTTTGTGATAAAAGCAGCCTCTTCGGTGTCTGGGTGTCACACATTGCTGTCCACATATTGCTGTCCTTTGGCTTTGGTCCATCTTCAGAAACTCTCTCCCCACTCTGTGTTGCTGTACAGGTGCTGCTGGCAGAAGAGCGAGGCAGTGAGCGTCTGTTTGCTGTGAAAGTGCTGAAGAAAGACGTTCTCTTCCAGGACGAGGACACGGAGAGCGCTCTAGTGGAGCGGAGAGTCCTGGCACTCCCCTCTCGCCCCCACTTCCTCACATCGCTCTACTGTGCCTTCCAAACTGAGGTGTGTGTGTGTGTGTGTGTGTGTGTGTGCATCCCAAAATGAGCCGTATAAACTTTCCTTAAATTGTCCATAAACCTGTCTGACAGGAGCTGTTTCATTCCAGTTTGGGCACATTCCGACTAATAAATGAAATCATTAGCTTGCTTTCCTTAACAAGGTTCTTTGTCCTGAAGAAGGGGTTTTGTCAGGTTGGCTGTTTCTTAATTTGGACCAGAGGTGATTAGTATGTAGAGCATGTGTGCCTTCTTGTTTCTGCAGGACCGGCTGTATTATGTGATGGAATATGTCAACGGAGGAGACCTGATGTTTCACATTCAGATAGTTGGGAAGTTCAAAGAGGCTCATGCAGCGTATGTAGTCACAACGCTCCTTTAATCACCGCCCGTATCGACACAAGCTCTCATTTGCTGCCTTTTCTTCTCTGTTCTTTCACATACACACACCCAGGCTCTTAGCTTGGCTCACTACACCTGGTGACTCATAAAAAGTCATCAACTCCAAGTGCCAGCCCTTTTCTCTTTTCCTCGACTTTCTCCTCCCACTTACCTTGTCTTTTCATCTACATTTTCCCTCCCTCTGGCTGTTCATCTAATCAGCAATGTTTGATCAATCATCTAAAAGTAATTCTTACCCCGTTGCTCATTCCCATCCCGCTTTCTTCACTTTTCCCCCCTTTCATCTGTTTGGTTGCCGCTCCCTTTCATCACCCTCTCAAGCTCCACTCTCCGTCTCCCCTCCTCTTGTCATCATCCACTTTTGAATTAGCTGAAAACATGAACCTATTCTCCATCCTTCCTCTCCCTGCAGGTTTTATGCCGCAGAGATAGCAGTCGGCCTCTTCTTCCTCCACCGCAAAGGCATCATCTACAGGTACAGAAGTGGGCCGCCCGACTGGCGTGGCCCGCTTTGGCGCACAGCACAGACATGGTGGCACAGATTTATTACGTCTTCTGCAGCTAATGACTGTGATAAAGATGTTATCTATCAAAGTGATTCATACCTGTCTTTCTCCACTCTCAGGGACCTGAAGCTGGATAACGTGCTGCTTGACAGTGAGGGCCACATAAAGATAGCCGACTTCGGCATGTGCAGGGAGGGCATGTTTGAGGGCGACACCACACGCACCTTCTGTGGCACCCCTGACTACATTGCCCCAGAGGTACTCTGACCCCTGCCCTCTTTTTATGCTCCACAGTCCCTCCGCAAAATATACTAATTTGTTCCTTATTTCTCCTCATTTCACCCCGACTCAGTTTGCTTGACCTGTTTTGCGGAGCTGTAAAACTGCTTTGACTTGCTTCACTGCAGCTCCTTTCGTTTCTGTTGTCCCGTCTGACCTTGTCAGCATTTCTGAATAATTAACTTCACATGATTCAATTAGTGATGCTGTGTGGCCTAGCTATGAGACTGTAGCATAGAAATCACTATTGTCCTTTAGAGACCCTGTAATACCAGTGGATTGCAAGTCTCTTACGGCTGCTGACAAGGGTAACTTTTACTGCTTTTTAAAGAAATAGTTCTACATAATGCTTTGCTACTGATCATTCAGGGCTGCTCATTAAAGATTTTGTCTGACTCATTTCTCATTGACTGAGAGGAACCATGCATGACACAGTTATTAGTCTTTCTCTACACAGGTACCACCAAGGGTCACACACCTCTCCCACCATTTTATGCAGCAGTGGAGACCTCACCTATAGCAGTCTGCAGGTCACATCAGAAGTCATGATTTGACCTTGGAAATCAGATTTTCATTGTCTTGCAAGTGCTTGCCCTTCAAAAATGACTTCATGGTTGGAAAGAGGTGGAAGTCAGATGATGTGAGGTCAGGAGAGTAAGTGAGTGAGGAAGGATTTCATAGTCATAGGACCGTGCTTCCTTATGGGCAGCATGTGAGTTGTGAGCCAGGGTGTTGTCTTGAAGGAGGCTGGTATCTTTAGTCAGCATGCCAAACCTTTTGGTTTTGATGGCCTTCCACAATTTCTGCAGCAGTGAAGCATAGTAAGTCCCAGTAATTGTGGTACTCTTTGCCAGGAAATCCATCATCAGTATTTCATGCTGGTCCCAAAAGACCATGAGCATGACCCTACCCGCTGAGGGCTGGACTTGTACCTTCTTCACAGATGGTGAGTCATAATGCTTCCATTGCTTTGACTAGGCTTTGGTCTCTGCATCCTAGTGAAGGACTCATGTTTCATCCTGCATGATTAGTCTGTTGAAGAAGTCCTCCTGGTTTTGTTGGCCAAAAGAGACTGGGAGCATGTGACTTATTCCTGTTTCTGGAACAGTGTGAGTAACCAGGGAATCCATCATACAGACAATTTCTGCATGTGCAGATGGTCATGGATGGTTTTTGTCCACAGACCCCACACTGATTTTGACATCTTGGACTAGTTGGCGAACGGTTATGCAGCAATCCTCCAAAATGGTGGCCTCCACTTGCCATATGGTGTCTTCATCAATAGTGCACTGTGGTCAACCAGGAATGACTGCCATTTCTACTGATGTCTGTCCACAATTGAACTGTTGATGCCAGTGCTTGACTACGTCATATGATGGGACATCCTCCCTCTAAGTCTCCTTTTTCTCATGGAACGTCTTCCGTGGTGTGTGGCCTGTCAAGTACAGGAACCTGATGACCGCTCTGCAGTCAACTGGCTCCATTATTACACCTTTTTTACACCTTTTACACAGGGGTGGAGATTGCTGAGAGATTGCTGAGTGATGACAAAATGGCCAGATCTCAAAATGATCTTTCATTGATCTCTCAGCAATCACCAAGATCTCTCAATGATCTCTGTGATCTCCACAGTCCTCAAAGTTTTGACTCATTCCAAAACAATCGCTCAGCAATCTCCAAAGGAAGGTAATCTTTCAGTGATCTTTCAACAATCTCCCAACAAGCACTCAGCGACCTCATCGCACAAGAGATCATTGGGAGATTGATGACATTGTTGAGTGCTCTTTGGGCTCTCCTTGACTGCTCAACAACCTCATTGATCTCCTAATGATCTCAATGATCTTTCAGCAATCTTTCAATAATTGCCAAATTTTTTCACCCTCAAGGTAGAGATGGCTGAGAGATCAATGAGGGATCACTGAGCATTTGATGAAAGAGCAATAAAGTTCATTGAAAGATTGCTGGGAGATCACTGGGAGACCAGTGAGATCGTTGAGCGATGAGAGCGTTGAGTGATCATTGAAAGATTGTTGAGAGATCATTTCCCTTTAGAGCTCAAAACAATCTCTCAACTGTGAAGACTGGAGATCACTGGAAGAACATTGAGAGATCATTGAAAGATTGCTGAGAGATCTGGCAATTTGGTGAGCAATGGTGGCCTAATGGTTAGGGATGTGGACTGGTGAGTGGAGGGTCGCGGGTTCGATCCCTGGACCATCAGGATTAGATCTTGGTGGGACAGACAACATAGCAGTGTTTGTCCACCCTCCATAACCCCACTGTGGTGCCCTTGAGCAAGGCCCTTAACCCCAACTGCTCCACTGGAGCTGCTCAGTGGCCACAGGTCAGTCTGTGGTTGTACTGGGCAGCTTCCAGGTGTGAATGTGTAACTGTGTGAGTGTGAGTAGGGCGTCCTTGAAAAAGAGAGGATGTCTCTCAGTGGAACTACCCTGTATAAATAAAGTTTTTTTTTTTATCTTTCAATGATCTCTCAATTATCTCCATCCTTGTGTAAAGGGGTAGAAGAACACTAGAAACCTCTCAAATATATACAGCGGGGAAAATAAGTATTGAACACGTCAGCCTTTTTCTCATTAAACATATTTCTGATGGAGCCATTGGCCTGAAATTTTCATCAGATATCAGTAACAACCCAAGTAATCCATACATACAAAAAAAAATCAAGGCAACTGTGTTCACATAACAAGTTATATTTAATAAAGTGGAATGTCACAGGGAATAAGTATTGAACACATGAAAAAAGAGGTGCAAAAAGGCATAGAAAACCAAGAAACCACCTGAAATCCATCAGAATTTAGGAAGCCATCCGATCCCCAATCAGTGCAAATCAATGTCAGCTGGTTAAGTCCTGACTGATAGCCTTTAAAAAGGTCTGTGAATATCAGATTGTCACACCACAAAGAACTCACTGTCATGCGGTGGCTCTCGCGAGCCACCATAAGACGCCACACCGTCACCAGAGAGTTGTGCAAGAGTTTTTATTTAACGGTGAAGTGATAATGGTACAAGCTGCTGAGGTAATGACACACACAAGTCTACACACCAGGAGGCGTAAGGCTAACAGCTCACTTACAGGTCGACAGGAGGCGACGGTCATACCACAAACAGGCAAGGTAGAAACAGTCCAAAGCATACGTAGCTCCGACGATAAGAGACAGACACTGCTGCAAGGATGCGGCCGCTAGCGTTGGTTTAAGAAGTCCGTCACTAACGACCGCAAATGCAGAACAGATGTTCAGGACTTGACAGCTGAGCGGAAGCCTCCCCGAGCGCTGTCACAATAAGAGCTCGGAAAGCCAGGATAACAACGCCGCTGTCAAGCCCTGACAGGAATAGCCCGAGCACAAATAACATAGTGCTCGGGTCACAACAGTAGCCCTCCCTCAAAAGGCGGGCTCTGAACGTCTTGTAACACCCAGCCCCCCCCCCCCCAACCACAGGGCGAGTGAATGGAGGAACAGGCAAGGAGAGAGCCAAACAAAACCCAACAAGGCCCCAGACAAAAAGGAAAAAGAAGAACACATCCCCTGACATAGCCATCAAATTCCCCCAGAACAATGAAGAAAAAAAAAAAACAAGGCAAGAATTACAATACAAGGGGTACAAACCATACAGAGCATAATTACCTGACACCGAAAGCTTTCCCACAGTGACCACGGACAACCTGTCTAACTCCAGAGTACATAACCCCACGTGGTTTAGAACTCATCAGAGTAAAGATCTTTTCACACTGTTCACACACAAACTTTGAAATGCCACAATTATACTCCCAAATCATCCAAGTACATGAAACCCAGCCACAATTAAACCCAAAAACAGCCTCAAACACTACGGTATCTATGAAAAAACAAGAAATACATGCTATAGCCCCTCAAGTAGAAGAGGGGAGGAAAACAAAAAAAAAAAACAAAAGCATGCTGCAAACATACACAAGGCAATCTCAATTGTTCCAAATAACCTTACACCGTATGGTCCCAAACAGAAGATGATTGGCGGAGATCAAACGCCCCAGGCAGAGCTCCGGCGACCTCCCTGCATCCGATGGCCCATGGATAGTCACAAAACACAGTACATGGTCAGGCGGCCTGCCCCAGTCCCAGGCCCCAAGAGTCAAGTCCTCCGGTGGCCGTACCAGGCCACCCAGTAGCAAACACAGTTTATCGGGTGACCGACCCAAGGCGCCAAACCAGCGGAGCAGTTCCTCGGGTGGCCAACCCGCATCCCTCAGCCACCAAAACCGTGGAGGAATAGCGTGCGGCGGCCTGCTAGACGGAGAAACTACATGAGAGCGCCAGCCTGCAAGACAAAAACCTCCAACGGCCCCCAGCGCTAACGACCCCAGCTGGTGGCTCCTGAGAGGGGAAAAATCAAGACAATGGGTCCACATCACATCAGGCGGCAAAGGGTCTGCGGCTCCTCCACCGATCTCGGTCCAGACCGATGCGATCGTCGCAGCTCCGCCTGTATCGGATCCCGATTGGATCACAGCTGCACCGGCATCTGACCCCGATTGGATCACAGCAGCACCAACGTCGGACCTCCACCGGACCTCGCCGGACCCCGATTGGGTCACTGCCGCACCAGCGTCAGACCCTGGTTGGACCTCCTCGAACCCCGATTGGGTCGCAGCTGCACCTGCGTTGGACCCCCACTGGACCTCGTCGGACCCCGATTGGGTCGCAGCTGCACCTGCGTTGGACCCCCACTGGACCTCGTCGGACCCCGATTGGGTCACAGCCGCACCTGCGTCAGACCCCGATTGGACCTCATCGGACCCCGATTGGGTCACAGCTGCACCTGCGTTGGACCCCCACTGGACCTCGTCGGACCCCGATTGGGTCGCAGCTGCACCTGCGTCAGACCCCGATTGGACCTCGTCGGACCCCGATTGGGTCGCAGCCGAACCTGCGCTGGACCCCCACTGGATCTCGTCAGGCCCTGATTGGGTCACCGCTGCACTCGCGTCGGACCCCGATTGGATCACAGCAGCACCTGCATTGGACCCCCACTGGGTCTCGGCAGGCCCCAATTGGGTCACCGCTGCACCCACATCGGACCCCGATTGGGTCACCTCAGCCCACGCGTCGGACCCCGACTGGGTCTGGACGGACCCCGACTGGGTCAGTACTGCACCGGCGACGACCTCCATCTCCGAACTTGGGACCTCCAGCCCCGCGACCTCGACAGACTCCAAACCGGTTACACTGTGGAGAGGCTCAGAGGACAGGAGAGGACCGGGATCAGTATCACCGGCAGCGCCAGAGCCCAGCGAGACGAGCTCGGGCGCAGCAGACGGCTGCCCCTCGCTCACCTCCCCGCGAGGCAGGCAAAAATGCTCTAACACACCACAAAGAAAAACAAAGACGAGCACTTGCCTGCACTCGGGCTCTGGAGCCGTCCAGGACTTCGTTGATCCGGGTTCAGGTAGAAGCTCGTCGTCGGGCTCCCACTCAGCTGCGTCGGGTTCCACAGCCGGCCTGATGGTCTCTGCAGCTGGATCCTCTCGCGCTGATGTCCACACCGATAACCCGCACGGCGTGGTGGCAGGGGACCCTCGACCCGCTGGCTTGGGCTGCTCCTCTGTGAAGACCTGGGGACGCTTGCTCGTCGGCTCAGGCTCCACACCACAGTCCGCTCTCCTCCTCTGTCCAAAACAAGGCTGCGGGGCCGGGATTATTCCCAGAGTCGCAGTCCTCCCCCTAATTCGACGGCGTGGACCTAACACCGAGGTCCGCTCAGCAGGAGGAAACACAGAGGCAGCAGGTTCAGTACAGGTAACTACAGCTGGAGGAGGAAACTCGGGGGGCTGCAAACCCCGAGCCTCACCCCCAGGAGTCAGACAAGACAGACCACCATGATAAGTAGGGGAGTGAATTTGAACTTGCCTGTCTCCCGGAGGAAGAATGGTGCCAGCTGTAGAGGACATTGCTCCTTCCCTCGCTCGCTGGGTGGTAGGAAAGGACCCATGGACGGAGCTCGCCGGCGCAGGACTCTGATCACACACAGCAGCTGGAGAGGGCGTCGAGGACAAGGGAGCGGCAGCCGAAGCAGGCCGGGCACAACATGCTGACCGTACAGCAGGGGGTGGTGGCCCGAGAAAAGGGGCTGCAGGAATTCCCTCCTGGTGTGACGCTGAACAGACAGCTGACTGGTTGACTGGGTCATTCCGGCGGCCCGGAACTGGATCTGGAACAGAAGCTTGCTGAAGATGTGCTTGGCCACGGCGCCGACGCCTACGCCGGCCCCCAGATGGTGCGAGCTCCAGGAATGGATCGAGGACAGGATCAGGATCCCTAGGCAAAGAGCAGGAGCGCCTCCTCCTCTGCTTCTTGCCGTGCTCCTCCTCCAGCATAAGGAATATCTCGCGTTGTGCGGCAATATCAACCCTCCTCGCATCGACTTCCGGGTGGTCGGCGTAGCCGGGAGAGAGATGACGAAGAGCGTCTTCAGCGGAGTCCAGGTACCAGTGTATGCCGTGATCGTAATCCAGGAGGGAAGCGGAGATGAGCATCTCATCCACGAATTCAAGGACGCCCGCAGCTCGTGGCTCGGACTCTGAGCGCGGCCCCTCCGTGACGGCATTCCTCACATACACCGTACCCAGACAGGAAAAGCAAATGTCCAAAAAACACCAACTCACTGGTGAAAGGCATCTCGGGTTGGCGTCACCGTAAACGTCGTTTTTTGGCAGCAGTGTACTGTCATGCGGTGGCTCTCGTGAGCCACCATAAGACGCCACACCATCACCAGAGAGTTGTGCAAGAGTTTTTATTTAATGGTGAAGTGATAATGGTACAAGCTGCTGAGGCAATGACACACACAAGTCTACACACCAGAATGCGTAAGGCTAACAGCTCACTTACAGGTCCACAGGAGGCGACGGTCATACCACAAACAGGCAAGGTAGAAACAGTCCAAAGCATACGTAGCTCCGATGATAAGAGATGGACACTGCTGCAAGGATGCGGCCGCTAGCGTTGGTTTAAGAAGTCCGTCACTAACGACCGCAAATGCAGAACAGCTGTTTAGGACTTGACAGCTGAGCGGAAGCCTCCCTGAGCGCTGTCACAATAAGAGCTCGGAGAGCCAGGATAACAACGCCGCTGTCAAGCCCTGACAGGAATAGCCCGAGCACAAATAACATAGTGCTCGGGTCACAACACTCATGATGGGTAGAAGCAAAGAGCTCTCTCTAGACCTTTGCAAATGTATTGTAGCAAAACATAATGATGGCATTGGTTACAGGCACATTTCTAAACTGCTGAATGTTCCAGTGAGCACTGTTGGAGCCATCATTCTGAAGTAGAAAGAACATTTTACCATAGACCGGACATGGCCAGGAGCTCCTCGCAAGATTTATGACAGAGGAGTCAAAAGAATTATCAGAAGAGTTATGCAAGAGCCAAAGACCACTCGTGGAGAGCTCCAGAAAGACCTGGAGTTAGCAGGTACTGCTGTTTCAAAGAAAGCAATAAGTAATGCACTCAACCTACGTACATGGGCTCCATGCCCACTCACCTCACAAGACTCCACTGCTGAAGAAAAAGCATGTTGAAGCTCATTTAGAGTTTGCTGCACAACATTTGGGCAATCCAGTAAAATACTGGGAGAATATAGTCTGGTCAAAGGAGACCAAAATTGAATTTTTTGGATGCTACAACACACAGCATGCTTGGAGGAGAAATGGCACTGCATATCCCATCATGGTGTGGGGGTGTTTTTCAGTACATGGTACAGGCAGACTTCATATAATTGAAGGAAAGATGAATGAACAAATGTACAGAGACATCCTTGATAAGAACCTGTTACCATCTGCCAAGATGCTGAAGATGAAAAGAGGGTGGACATTTCAGCAAGACGGTGATCCCAAACACACAGCCAAGGAAACTCAACTGGCTCCAGAGAAGGAAAATAAAGCTACTAGAATGGCCCAGTCAGTCACCTGACCTGAATCCAATTGAAAATCTATGGAACAAACTGAAGGTCAGAGTTCACAGAAGACACCCATGGAACCTTCAAGATTTGAAGACAGTTTTTGGGGAAGAATGGGCTAAAATCACTCCTGATCAATGCTTGTGCCTAGTTTCTCCATACAGGAGGCATCTGGAAGCTGTTATTACCAACAAAGGCTTTTCTACTAAATATTAAATTAATTTCACCAAGCATGTTCAATACTTATTCCCTGTGTCATTCCACTTTACTAAATATAGCTTGTTTTGTGAACACAGCTGCCTTGATTTCTTTGTATGTATGGATTATTTGGGTTGTTACTGATATCTGGTGAAAATCTCATGTCAGTGGCGCCATCAGAAATACAGTAATGTTCAATGAGAAAAATGTTTCCGTGTTCAATACTTATTTTCCCTGCTGTATATACCACTTTGGTCCCCCAACAAACTGTCAATGATCCCTCAGCGATCTCTCCTGGTCTCTCAGCAAACTCTCCTGGTCTCTGAGTGATCTCTAAAGGATCTTTCAAAGGTCTCTATAGTTTACTATGAAAATCTTATTATGAGCTCCTAAACATTTACACAGAAACAGCTTTTTTCAGGCTTTAGGAGATCGTTAAGCGATCGGGTCAATTTTTGAGCTCTCAATGGTCACTTAACGATCTCCATCTGTGTAAAGGGGCCCTTAGTACCTGTAAAAGAGAAACTATTTGGTGTTCAGAGCTGCAAATTACCACATGACCTTTAGAGATATACATTATTATACATGTGCAATTTCAGCCTCCTACAGTAACTGTTAGTGGGTCAGGGGAAATCTTTAATGAACAGCCCCCATGTATCGAAGGTCTTTTCATTCTTCCATTGTATGCCATAGGAGACAGAATCCTCTGTCATTCTGTGTAAAATGCATTAAGCTTTATTGATGCTAATGTCACGCTTCATCAGTCTGGGTTTGTAAAATTAAGCAGGTATCATTTAAAGTTATACTGTGCCCCCTGGCACTGTCTGAGCTGTAGTAGAGGAACATTCAGGAGAAAAAAAAAACCCACAATAACACATCTTTAGTTAGTTTTTGCAGATTCAGCAGTTTAGTGTTTTACACTGAAAGAAGACAGTAATAACTGCCAGTATAATTTTGTAGGTGACAAAACCTTTCTCAGCATTCATATGGGCGTCGTATAGTAGCTTCCAGACTGACTTTTAAATTTGCAAACATGGTGTGACAAAGCGCTGAAAACTAACCAAAGCCTCTAGGGATGTCAGTGATGTCACTGCAAATACTCTGAAATAATGAAAATGCTCCGGTTGGTCTTTGCTCAACATCCTTTTGATATGCAAAACATCCATGTCTGCCTTTATAATATTTACCTTACAAATTGTCTGAAACATGCATATGTGCATTTCTGTGTGAAGTGATCCTAAACAATTCACTTCAAAGAAAGCGTGGCGGCGTTGTGCGGTCGGCGGCGGGGCTGTGACGGCTGTGCATGTCTTTGATATTGTAAACCTGACTATGAATCCCCCGGGTATTGACTCTCTTATGTAAACAGCCATTGATTCTCCTGCATCTGCCATTTTTGGAAGAGTTGTGATAGATTTCCCCGGGGCCTGGGAATTGTTCCCTCGTGCCCCTCGCACAACACCCCCTTGTGGCATGCGCACGCATCGGGGGAACAAACAAGCGTGCACACATCCAATTGTGCTTTCATTATTTCTGAGCTATTCATACATTTGCCCTCCTTCCTCTCCTCTCACTCAGCTTTTCACCCCTGCTGTCTCTGACATGGCTACATACCATCCAGCTCTGCTTTCCCTCACTCTTCTATTTATTTCCTTATCGAGGTACTCCCATTCTTCCCCTTCATCACCTCTTTTTTTCCTCTCTCTCTCTCTGTCCTTTTTAGATTGTGGCATATCAGCCCTATAATAAAGCAGTGGACTGGTGGTCTTATGGAGTACTGCTGTATGAAATGCTGGCAGGACAGGTAATGCTCAGCTTAATCCCAACAACAGAGCCCTGTGCACAGACACTTAAGCCCCCAGCGCTTGTCCTTTGTGATCGCTTTAGAACACTTTCCCAAAATGTTAATTCCATTACATTTGCCATCATTCTGCCGACAGCTCCTAAGGCAAGAGGATCCTCATGTAAACCCTTTTTCTTTCTTTTAAACTTCTTCTTTCCCTTCCAGCCACCATTTGACGGCATTGATGAGGAGGAGCTGTTTCAGTCCATCTTGGAGCAAAGCGTCTCGTACCCCAAAAGTCTGTCCCGTGAAGCCGTAGCTATCTGCAAAGGAGTACGTCCACTTCTGCTTCCTCGTTTAACTTTTGGCACACTGGCACTTGAGATGGGAGTTTATATGCTAGAAATGAGGAAATGGAATTAAATGAGATTTTGTGCATTTAAAACTCCTAAAGGTGTAGTTCAGAATTGAAGAATTACACTAAAGAGCAACATTTTTACTTTTTCTTGTTCCTGTGCAGAAAATGTTATTTCCCAACTGCTTATGCCTGAAAAAAATAGAAAATACTTTTTTCTCCTCAAACTTTTCTTATAGTGCAGTTATAAATGTCTCATTTTTGTGCAGCTTTAGTGTGAATCTGTTTTTACAGTTTTGATTAAGCTACGGTCACAGATACCCTCATGGACAGCTGCGAATGCTGTACAAATGATTTTTGAACCATTTCGCACGGCCTTCTTAAGGCAGCCATAGGAGAATCCAGCATTCATAGACCGTTCTTAAGTTCGTGGCCAGGTCGACGGTCTTGTCCAAGATTTCTACGAATGCCCCATGAAAACCTTTCATTGTACGAACGCCTTAGGAACAACCTAAGAAATATGTATGTTTCAAGTTGTTCTTCAGAATCAGAATCAGAATCAGCTTTATTGGCCAAGTATGCACAACACATACAAGGAATTTGACTTTGGCTAAAAACTTGCTCTCGTTGTTCAGGTGAAGGATTTAAATAAGGATTCAATGACAACCAGAGTATGTACAGTAAATTACAGTCTGTCCACGTTTCTATAAAAGGATGCAAATATATACAGGAATATATGCAGTTATTTACTCGGACTAACCACACTTTGCAGAAATATATGAAAAAATATACAATCACACAGTATTTCAATGTGGACTCAGATTCAGTGATATAATGTGAATGAAGTAAAAAGCAGTGTGAGAGTTATGTGCAATGTAATAATGGATGAAAAGTCATGAGTACAGCAACAGGTAGGACTAGGTGAATGTTAGGAGTTCATCAGAGTGATGGCTTGAGGAAAGAAACTGTTCCTGTGACGGGTGGTTTTGACCTTCAGTGATCTGTAACGACGACCAGAAGATAGAAGTTCAAACAGTTTGTGGCCGGGGTGTGATGGGTCAGCACAGATGTTTCCCGCCCGTTTCCTGGTTATGGACCGATATAAGTTCTCAATGGAGGGTAGGTCGGTACCAATGATCCTCTCCGCAGACTTAATGATCCGCTGCAGTCTGGTCTTGTCCTGTTTAGTGGCAGATCCAAACCAGACAGTGATGGAAAAGCAGAGGACAGATTGGATGATGGCGGTGTAGAAGACAACCAGCAGCTCCTGAGGCAAATCAAACTTCTTGAGCTGACGCAGAAAAAACAACCTCTGCTGGGCCTTTTTCCGGACAGTGTCAATATGGGAGGACCACTTCAGGTTCCGGGAGATTGTGGTACCCAGAAACTTGAAGGAGTCCACAGTGGACACTGTGCTGTTGAGGATGGTGAGTGGGGGGAATGAAGGGGGGTGTCGCCTGAAATCCACAGTCATCTCCACCGTTTTGGCTGGGTTAAGTTCAAGATGGTTCTGGCTGCACCAGAGGATCAGCTGCTCCACCTCCCGCCTGTATGCAGACTCATCATCATCCCGGATCAAACCGATGACTGTGGTGTCGTCCGCAAACTTCAGGAGCTTCACCGAAGGGTCCTCTGAGGTGCAGTCGTTGGAGTAGAGGGAGAAGAGCAGTGGGGAAAGGACACATCCTTGGGGGGCGCCAGTACTAATTTTTCGGGAGCTGGATGTAAATCTCCCTAGCTTCACCTGTTGCCACCTGTCAGTCAGAAAGCTGGAGATCCACTGGCAGGTGGAGGGGGGCACCTTGAGCTGGAGGAGTTTCTGATGAAGAATGCCTGGGATGATGGTGTTGAACGCTGAGCTGAAGTCGACAAACAGGATCCTGGCGTACGTCCCTGGGGAGTCGAGGTGTTGCAGGATGTAATGTAGTCCCATATTCACTGCATCATCCACTGACCTGTTTGACCGGTAGGCAAACTGCAGTGGGTCCATCAGGGGGCCTGTGATGACCTTCAGGTGGCTCAGCACCAATCTCTCCAAGGATTTCATGACCACAGAGGTCAGGGCAACAGGTCTGTAGTCGTTTAATCCTGTAATAGAGGGTTTCTTGGGAACTGGAATGATGATGGAGCGTTTGAAGCAGGAAGGCACTTCACGCAGCTCCAGTGATCTGTTAAAGAGCCGGGTGAAGATGGGGGCCAACTCGTTGGAGCAGACTCTCAGGCAGGACGGAGACACACCATCAGGTCCTGCAGCCTTCTTGATCTTTTGTCTCTGAAAGACCCGGCGCACCTCCTCTTCACAGATCATTAGTGCTGGTGGGAGGTCAGAGTGGAGGAGGGATGGAGTTCCTGGGGCTGCAGATAATCCTTTTGTGTGGGTGGGAGGTGAGAACTGTAGGTTCTTTTCAAACCTGCAGTAAAAGCTGTTTAGGTCATTAGCCAGCTGGAGGTTTTCCGCAGGGTGGGGGGATGGTCTCCTGTAGTTGGTGATATTCCGTAGGCCTCTCCAGACAGAAGCAGAGTTGTTAGCTGAGAAGTTTTTTTGTAACTTCACACTGTAGCTCCTCTTAGCAAGCCTGGTCTCCTTCGTCAGCATGTTTCTGGCCCGCTTGTACAGAGTCCAGTCACCAGTCCTGTAGGCCTCCTCCTTGGTCTGACGTAGCTGCTTCAGTTTAGGAATGAACCAGGGTTTATTGTTGTTGTATATGCAGAAGGTCTTGGTCTGCACACACATGTCCTCGCAGAAACAGGTGTATGATGTCACAGTGTCAGTGAGTTCATTTAAGTTAATGGCTGCAGCTTCAAAAACACTCCAATCTGTACAGTCAAAGCAGGCTTGTAACTTCAGCTTTGATTCCTCAGTCCATTTCTTCACAGTCCTTACAACAGGCTTGGAAGTTTTTAGTTTCTGTCTGTATGTTGGAATAAGATGGAGCAGGCAGTGGTCAGAAAAACCCAGAGCTGCACGGGGGACGGCATGATAGGCGTTTCTTAAAACTGTGTAACAGTGGTCAAGTGTATTTGTGTCCCTGGTGGGACATTTAATATGCTGTCTGTATTTAGGAAGCTCATTTGTGAGATTAGCTCTATTGAAATCACCCAGAATGATAAGCAGAGAGTCTGGATGTTTTTCCTCCACCTCTGCTATCTGGTCAGCGAGGAGCTGCAGTGCCTCCGTTGTACAAGCAGCAGGCGAGATATAAATTCCGACCAGAATAAATGAGGAGAACTCTCGCGGTGAATAAAAGGGTTTACAGTTTATGAACAGTGACTCTAGGTTAGGGCTACAAAACTTCTTCAACACTGTGACATCAGTACACCAACCTTCGTTTATGTAGAAGCAGATTCCACCACCCTTAGTCTTTCCAGAAAATTCTTGGCTGCGATCAGCGCGAAACAGTTGAAATCCGTCCAGACGGACCGCGCTGTCCGGGATGTGTTCACTCAGCCAGGACTCCGTGAAACAAAGGGCGCCAGATCTGCTAAAATCCCGGTTTTTGTGAGTCAGGAGCAGCAGTTCATCCATTTTGTTCACCAAACTGCGGATATTTGCCAGATGGATCGATGGGAGCGGCGTGCGAAATCCTCGTTTCTTCAGCCTGACTAGCGCACCGGCACGTTTACCACGCCGCCTTCGTTTCCGGCCAGCGCCAATAGCCGCTGCTCCCACAGCTAAGATGGACTGAAAAAACTTCAGATCAGCAGCAGTAACTGGCGGAGAAGTTGCATTGGGAGGTAGTCTGAGTGAAAGTAGTTCCTCCCTTGAATAGGTGATTCGGACAGAAGAGCAGAAGTCCAAAAAAACACACAAAATTATCAAAAACATCAGAGAGCAGAAGCCAGTGGCTGCCATCCGCGGCGCCATCTTGGATTTTTTTTTTTTTTTTTTTTTTTTTTTTTTTTTTTTTGAGGGCCCCCTTGAGGGCCCCTTTAGAATCCCTGTTCGTATGGAGATTCGTACAGCGTGCGTAAGGCGATAGTGAGGTGCTATAAGGCGGGAGTATGTCATTTGTGCGACATTTGCACCGACAAAATGTGCCAAAAGCCGTAAGATCGTCCTACCAACGACTTGAGAGTGCTGTAAGTTGCAAATAAAATTTCATAAGATGGCAGTAAGTATGTCGTAGGAAGATCCCAAGGCACCCTTACAAATAATGTAAGGACTCTAGGACCATCGTATGACAGGAAAGCATCTCATTTGTCAAGAATGCCTCAAGTTGCGCTTGCGAATTGAACAACAGCTGCCAGAAACTATGGCCCCCCTCCACGAATGTCTGCGCACTCCAAAATTCATAGGAACTGGGAGATTCTTATGAACTCATCGTTCGTAGGAATCTTTGTGACTGTAGCTTAACATTTATTTGCATTTTGTCAATGAAAATGTGCAAATATACCTTTATTGCATAGACTGGGTTAATTCATAAATTTCATTATCCACAATTTGAGAAGAAAAATATTTATTATATATACAACATAAGCAAAATAAATAATGTGTTTCCGAACAATCTTTTCTCTCTGTGCAGTATTAGTTTGTTCACCAAAATGTCAAACTAATTTTTAGTCTTTAAGACCAAAATACACACACATCCAAGAGTAAATGGATTCACTTACAGTCTATTATAGGACAACTAGCAATACATCTGATCAATATTTACAGGATGATAAAGCTATTAAGTGTGCTAAAACAGAGTAGAAATTGACTACCATGTTTTCCTTCACTTTTCTGACTCTTACTCTTCTTCATTCCTGACTCAGCTCCTGACGAAGCACCCAGCCAAGCGTCTGGGTGGAGGAGAAGAAGGAGAGAGGGAGATAAAGGAGCATCCCTTCTTCCGCTGGATTGACTGGGACCGTCTGGAGAGACTGGAGATCCCACCACCCTTCAAACCCAGAACTGTCAGTTCAGCATACTGAAGATGCTTCTTTCTTTCTTTCTTTCTTTTTCTTTTCTTCTCAGAAAGCTGGCCTGTCACTTTCTTCCATCTCTGCTGTTCTCTCTCTCCTGCTTTGTCATTCCTTCCCTCAGCCCTCTGCATGTGTTAGCCAGTTCATTCCCCATGCCCTTAACCCTCCCCCCCGTTTTCACTCTCTTATCACCTCTTCTGTTTCTCTGAGAGCCGAAGAACTGACAGACCAGTCATTACAGGCAGGACCTCCTGACCCTAGGGTCTAGCCTACTCCTCCCATATGCAAATCTATGTCATTATTAGCCTGCCACTCTCCTGTTCACCGAGGAGCCGGCCAATCGTGAGATGTGCCTAGAGTGAGCAAAGTGTGCTCAGAGGTTAGAGGCCAGGCCCATTAGCTAAATGAGATTCGGATCATTCAGAACGTCTGTCATGTGCTGTTAGAGAGCTGTGGAGAAGGAGATGTGAGCAGCTTTCTTCCCGTGGAGGTACTGTCCCTTAGAGGAAGGGAGAGTGTGACAGAGAAAGGAGATATAGGGGTGCAGTCTATTTATCGTTTATTTATCATTTGCCATGTCCTATTTTATGGTTATTTTAGGTGCAAATTAAGAAGCGGTTTAAAGCACCTTTTTATGTGAAAAGAGTCTGAAGCAGAAAACTAGAGCAGAAAAAGAGCGTTGATAGCCACCTTTGTGATACTCCTTTTCTCAATTTATGGTCTGAAGTTTGTTTAGCTAGCTAACACAAAGTTTGGCTATGTTGAACAAACTCATCCATGCCAATCTTTTTCTGTTTGATGGGTGGCCTGTCAGAAGTACACCTGATGAATTTCAGCAAGACATCCTACATAAGAACAAAATTCAGTCTATCTGCAAAACTACCAATTTCAATATTGTTGTCACAAGTCCTGTTTTATTTTGAAATGGTCAAAGAGGAAGTCAGTGCTTCTAGTTAAGGTAACTTTCCTAATTATCTCAGGAAGAAGCCATCTCTATAGTCATTCAGTCCATACAGCCAATCATGTATAGTAAAATGAAATTACGTTTCTCCTATCTACAATGTTAATCACATGTGGAATCAGAGGGATCGCTGTCATACAAGGTGCCGCCACAAACAACTTCTTCCCCCATTCTATTATGCTGAGCACCAAGCTAGAATGTGGGAAGTACATTTTTACATGGTCTTTGTTATGACCTGGCCAGGATTTGAACTCCCAACCTCCTGGTTGTGGGGCAGATGCTCTATCAACTAGGCCACCGGAGTGGTGGCCTAGTGCATTACCTAGTGCAGAGGTCACCAACCTCTGCACTAGGCAATGCACCTCTGCACTAGGCACCAGTTGGCACCAGTTGGTGACCTCTGCCTAGTGCAGAGGTCACCAACTGGTGGACTACGGTCCAGATCCAGACCTGGAGAGTCCTCTGGACCCCAAAGCCTTTTGATACAATTTGGGGAAAAGGGAGACTGTTTTATTTTGGTGGGTAAAAAAAAAACGTAAACAGCTGAACTGAACTGCTGCACTGGCGACTCCCCGACAGATTATGGCACGAGCCCTTGGGTGCTCTCCTCCTGCTGCAGACTCCCCTCTTTACTGTCCTACGAACGCCACTCCCTGCAGAAAATCTGCGGCTCCAACCACTCCAGAGAGTCAGCGGGTTGCAAAATCAGGTTCACTGTGGGTGCCCCCCCACATACACACACACACATATAAAAGGCCAAGACATCCACCCCGGGCAGACCGTTTAAAGTCTGTACCCACAAAAAGAAGCGCTGTTGTGAAGCTGAATGTATTTACCTTCTTCCACTGTTCTGCCGAGAGTAGTCCATGCTGGGATGCAGAGGTGAGGTCGCTGGTTATGGAGGCCCTTTTCGTAGCCTCCGATATCACTTAAAAACTCTGTAAAAGCTCCATGTGTTACTGAACATAAAACGTTCCACCTCCTCTCTCCCTGTAACCATGGAGTTACAGCTTCATCCATGCTGTAACAGAGTTTACTGTTGAGATAAAAAAAAAGTCAAGGAATTCTGTTGTGTGGAATTATATCTTGTGTCCTGGAATTAAATTTTGTGTCCGTTTTTTTTTTGTTGTTTTCTTTTGTTTCAGTTTGAAACAGCTTTTTCTGCACTGAAAATATTGTATAGAGATGGACTTTTTGTGAAATTTTGGGGGCTTTTTTAGATATTAATCTTTTTTTTGAAAAAAAGCAATATAATTTAATTTGTGTTCTCCTGTAAGACATTTTTAGGATTTTAGTTGTGCATTTTAGAATTTTAGACCTATTTATTTGGAGTCAACAAACAAATTTAGTGTTCTCCTGTATTATAAAATTTTATATTACATTTTGTTTGAAATCGAACAAAGAATTCTTTTTAATATTTTTTTGTTTAAAAATTAATATAGAACTAAAACCAGCTAAAACATGAGCTAAATAAAATAATGTGTGAAAGCAAGTTAAATGATACTGGCCTGTTTGGAGACAGCTGTGGTCTTCTGAAAGGATGACAGTTCTTAAAAGCACATTTTGAGATAAATTTGTCCATGTTTTTTTATTTAACCTTTATTTGTACAGGGTAGTAACACTGAGAGGCAACTTCTCTTTTTCAAGGACACCCTGTTCACAGTCACACCTGGAAGCTGCCCAGTACAACCACAGACTGACCTGTGGCCACTGAGCAGCTCCACTGGAGCAGTTGGGGTTAAGGGGCTTGCTCAAGGGCACCACAGCGGGGTTAAGGAGGGTGGGGCAAACACTGCTGTGTTATCTGTCCCACCCAGATCTAATCCTGCCGGTCCAGGAATTGAACCCGCGACCTTCCGCTCACCAGTCCACATCCCTAACCATCAAGCCACCACTGGCCATCATGTCAGATTTCTCTTCCATTTGTTTTAATGAAAGATGTTGGAAGTAAATTCATGGATCATTGCAAATACTTTGCTTTAAAAGGGCCAAGTTGTCACACAGTGGGAGGGAAAAATCTTGAATAGAAAAAAAATGTCAAGATGCATTGAGAATGGTTTTAGAATCAAGTTAGAGTTCTGAATCATAATCGAATCATGAGGTGCCTAAAGATTCCCACACCTAGTTCAGACCTCGGCTGGGGAGGAGGACCGACTTATTGGACCTTTTGCAGTTTTAGTTGGTGACCCCTGGCCTCGTGCATTGCCCGTAGAATGCAAGTATTCCTGTCTAAATCAGGTACCTCAATTAGTTTTTACATGCCCAAATGTAGGCTGTCTTTGAAAGTGTGACACAAAGAGGTGTCTGTAGGCAATGTAGGCAAGACATGTTAGACTTTGACAAATATAAACAGGACTGAACTGCACTAAGATTTATTTGATTGTGTGAATAATATTCAATACAGAATAGACTTAATTATTGAAAACGAATGGGACATCCAGCACCAGTGACTGTTTTGGAACCCGTGTTTATTTGTTTTTCAGATCACTTATTTGTCTGAACTTTTATAACTTCATCACTTTGTTTTTTAAACCCTAATCAACTGAGTTATCACAACAGAAGGACCCGTTTGGCTGCAACCAGCGCGTCAGTGTTGCTCATTTGTCAGTAAATATTTTTTTAAAAATGAATGACTTCATAATTTGGGTGTTTTTGTGTCCAATTTAATCCCGTTTGTTTTTTTACTCAAACCATGCGTATGTGACCGTATACGATATGCAGCTGATCTGGCCATTCTGCCCCACAGTCATAGCAGTATTATTAACTTTTTAATCTTTAGATACTCGCGCGAGCACACCGGTAGGAGTGCCAGCGGGGACTTGTGGTCCTGCAGAGGACAGTGGTATCACACGGGTGAAGCAGCAGCCAGGACTCCTGGCTGCAGCGGATCAGGGGCTTGCCTCCCCGCGAAGGACCACGGTCCACCGTTCCGGCTGCTGCTTCTCTTGGTGTGTTCTGTGTTGGATACCCCGGTGTTCTTTGCCAAACCTCAAGTCCCCACTGGCGCTCCGCCCCGTGGTCTTGCACACCTCGTGTTCCCCACATATGCTGAGTTATTGTTAGACCCTACGCAATCACAGCAACACTATAATTTTTTAAGCATTAAATCTTGCATATTATCTTTTTTTTTTTTTTTTTTTGCTCCAATTTGCCACTTTTCACTTCCTTGTTTTGTTCACAGAGCGCTGTGGTGACTGGTCATGATGCCGTGTATTATCCAATCAGCACAGAGTCAATCCTAAACCCCACCCATACCCACCCATGCCCAGAAGCCTGGGCATGAGGAGACAGCAATGGCTAAACTTTTATTGATAATAATTACATATTTTATCTGAACAACTCCATACTCAAGGATGCACACCCTTGTAACCTCAGCAAAAGACATAAAATCTGAGGTGAGGCTGACAAACGGTGCGAGAGATATGCGAGGAACAGACACTGATACACAGACAGACATTCAAATCAAAATCAAATCAAATCAAACTTTATTGTCATATTGCTGTACATACAACTGTAGTGCAGGCAAGATGAAATTGCGTTTCTCTCGGCATCCATATAAATAGAAATTCCTTGCATTTATAGGTAGATTTCCTGAGCTCATGACCTTAATGGTGAGATAAAAGCTTTTATTCACTTTATATTTAAGGGTGTGCTTTTCTCCACTCACTCTGACAAACTCTGCCTCTTTTCATACTTTTGACAGTGCATCCCCAAACAATAACGCTGTGTCAGGTGTGTTTGTGCGTCCTTTAAGTGGGGTTTGTGCACAGCAGGATGAGGTCGCCTTGAGTACCAGCGGATCACTGTGGTGCAAGCTTAAATGCTGAAAAACAAGACCTACTCCTGTTTTAAGTTGAGACAAATGCTGAGACAAACCAGTCCCCACTGCCAACACCACCTCAGCAAGTGACCTGACAGCATTAATTTTTTTCTAATACATTAATTTTCCCACATTAATCAAAAAACTTAACGTATTAATAGTCCCAGCCCTATAATAAATACAATGATTTTTGAACTGTTTATCATGCAAAGTTATTTTAGCTGAGTCCAAGAACAAAACTATGACTCTGCTGCTGATATATTAGTTCTCACTTCCTGTCCGTACTAATCCTAGATGTATGAATGTGTCACCTAATCCTAACCCTGTGTGTGTTTTCTTGTGTTCTTTCAGGGTGGGAAGAAAGGTGAAAACTTTGACAAGTTCTTCACAGCAGCCCCCTCAGCGCTCACGCCGTCTGACCCGGATGTGCTTGCAGCCATCAACCAGGAAGACTTCCAGGGCTTCTCCTTCCTCAACCCTGACTTCGCACCCTCGCCGCTCACCGCAGTTTGAAAATGGCTCCGAGACATGCTCCAATAACTGAACCGAATGTACCAAATTATCCTGTTATCCTTCCGATCCTAGTTTTTATTATAGCAGAGAATGTGAACATGAGAGCTAGCAGCAGTGTCTTATACCTCTCATAACCAGACGTTTACATAAAATAGCGAGATATCCAGGCACTCTCTTTGATGCATGTAGTCACAGAATGTGTATCAACATCACAAAATGATTCACTATTATGAATCACCATTTTAGATGGGTTTTTTTTTTCAGTAGGACTTAACCTGATATAAGAGTACTATAGTATGAATATGATGAATGAATATTTGCATGCAGCTAGTTTTTATAGTAATAGATTGTCAGAGAAAGACATACCAGTTTACCTTTATAACCATTCCCATCATATTATCCAAGGCCATGAAGTGTCGTGCACAGCTGTAATCTACCAATGATGTGTTACCTGTCGAGTTTTTATTCACACAACTTCACACACAACATAGTATGTAGGAAGGGTGACTTTGATCACTGCCATCTTTTATCATTTAAGCATCTGTTTCAGTTAAAGTTTGCATCAACACTAAAATGTCTTTTCAAATTCTCTTTGTTTCTACATAATACCTTTACTATGACACTTTTTTTTAAGTTGATCATTTTAAACATCCTTTTCCTCTCATTACTGCTGCACTCTTGAGTTCTTCTCATGTCTTTTTTCTATATATTATGACCACTCCACCACTGCAGCTTTACCACATTCACCATTTAAGGAATCTGATGCCATTTGCCTCTCATTAAGTTTGTTTGCAGTCCAAAAACGTGTTTGCTCATACAGGTACACATACTTGTGATTTCAGTGTGATGGACTATGAAACCTTTTTGCTACATAATGACACACTCACAGGATTGATTAGGAGTAATTAAAACTGACTGGGACTGTTCAATACATGGAAAAATAATGGAAGTGCACTGGTGTCACTGCAGCAGGTTGTTGCATTCATACTGTTTAGTGCTGTTATCTCACAAACCTGCTGTTCATTTTGGAAACGCATGTGTTACACTGTATTTCTTCTGTTTTACATTTTCTGTCACAAGCATAAGTGTCATTTGATGTTTGTAACCCAAAGGACAAACAGCAAAAAAAGAGGATACTTAAGCTCAGTGTAAGTCAAAGTCAAATGTCATTCAATAGATGCACTAGATGATGATAAATAGGAGAGATAATAATGTATCTCTGTGGTTAATTTCTTTTTTTTTTTTTGTTTGTCTGTGTGTTCTGGAAAACAAAAAAGAATCGAAATAAACTGACTGAAAAGAAAAACATGAATCAACGCCGACCGGTGAATTGTCTCATTCCGTGACTGTGTGAAGCAAACATGCTTTTGTCTTGTCCACACGCCTGTTAGCCACGACCCCCCCCCCCCCCCACACACACACACACACACAAACACACTCACTTTCACTATGCTCACACTCAGAAGTGCAATTCCGCGGCATCATGCGCACGCACTCACACACGACGAAGATGCTGACCCCTACGCTTGCTCCGCTGTTAGTTGTTGAACCAGCAAAAGCAGGCATCTCACTTTCACGCCTCCTCCTCCTCTGAAGCAGACTCATCTCCCCCGCCCGCCCCCTGACTCTCCTCTCCCTCCAGCCCCTCCAGCATCATTGTGATGGGACTAATATCCCCGTAGAGATCTGAGTTATAACAGGTTGACCTTCACATTAAAATCTCATCAACTTCCCATCTCCCTGCCTACTTCCCTTTCTTCTCTGCGTGCCCTTCATCTCGCTCCGTCTCTGTTTGTCTTCTCTGTCAGTTCTGCACTGTAAATGCTTCCACTGTGTTCTTTTATGTCGTTCTCTATAAATCACCCTGTCAGAAGTGATTATTGGCGCTTGTATCTTTTTTTTATGTTGTTGTTGTCTGTTGGTTCGTCTATTGTGTCATCACGCCCTCCCCGTCAGGGTGATGATCTGTTTTAGCTAGTTTTATGGCTTTTAAGCAGAGAAGATAAAGACATGTAAATCTATTTTGGCCATTTTCAGAATTTAAGCCTGAGTTATATGTTTCAATCAGTTTGGCGAAATTAAGTTTTAGTGTCACGTGTTCGTGTAGCAGCAGGTATCAAATGGATGCACATTATCCAAAATCTTAAAATGCATCATGACATATTTTTTTTTTTCTTAAACATTCCTGTATACCTTTGAGGTTGACCCCCGACCATGTGGCAGCCTTTGGCCACCTTAAAGCGGTGAAACACTCACGGATTGGAGCTGTGATTCACTGTCACCGTGGTGCCGTGGCGTTTTAATGCTGCCTCCTCTTCCTCTGTCTCTGTGCCCACGATCGCACCCCCTTCTCCCCTCCCTCACACACTCCCTGAGGTCAGAGTGTGCTGGTGACCATTGATATTGTTACTAAAAATATAGGATTCCTCCACCGGCTAGATAAAAATAGATTAAGGGACACAGACCACAGGAGACGGAGGAGGGAGAGGTTACTGTGCTCCATCTCATTCACTGATCTGTAACCTTAATCTAGGGTTTTGTTTGTCTAGGTGTCTGTGTTTGAAATAACTACTGTACATACATCACACTTCTTTAAGATAAATCTGTCAGTTTTCAGTCTCCGTCTCCCACTTTACATCTACTTTTTTAGCTTCTTCATTAACTTGCCTGTGTATATTTGTGGAATGTAATCACAGCAAGTCATACAGATGCATGCATTTACTTCATATATATTGTCCATAATTTGAAAGTCTGGAAATCAGACCTACTATATTTCTTCTTTTGACAAGTTTTATTTGTATGTCATCTATGCAGATTAAAGTTTCCAGTGATCCAGGAATTGCATAAACTGAAAAAACTTAATGCAAAGTCCCTAAAAGTAATATAACAATAATGTACAGCACACCAGTGCATCAACTTTTTGCAGAGAATACTGCACACATAAATAAACCAAATGATTTAGAGGGGGGGAGTCTGCAAATTTGAGGTTCTGTGTAATTGCAAAAGAATACTTCTTGCATTTCAACTTTTGCAAATGCAAATCTTAGCTACTCTCAATCCTGCCCCGCAAGCTGCTCAGACACAATTGTTAGGCGGGTGAAGGATTAGATGTAGTGGTTTAACAAGTCTCTCTCTCTCTCTCTCCGGTCTCTCGCTCTCTCCCCCAGCACTGCTCCCCTCCTCTCCAACTACAGCATGTTTCTTTGGTACCCAGAGCAGCTGCTGAAGGTCCGCCGCAGTGCCTGGGACACACTGCGTGGGGGGAAAGAGAGTGAGGGGTTTAGGTGGTGGGTCGGGGGGGCTTAAAGCAAATAAGACAAACGAGAGAGAGAGAGGGAGAGAGAGGGGGAGTTAGTGAAGAGAGGACAGCGAGGGAAGACGGAGACAGACCAAAACCCGCCAAGCCTCCCCGGTGTGAGGCTCTCCTCGTGCGCTGCCGTGTGCGCACGACTGTCGTGGCGCGGTGAGTATTTTTCCACTTTGAATAACTGCAGTAGCACGTCTGTTTGTTTTTAAATAGTGACTATAACGACGGCGAATCTTCAACCTGACTCGGCCGTTTAAACGCGTGTGTGTGTGTGTGTGTGGACAGCGCAGGGCGTCCTCCCGTCGTGTTTGCGTAAAGACAAGCTCCTGTGCCCGTTTGGGAACGGAAAAATAACACACTCGCGTGACCGCTAACTCGTGCCTGTAGGTTTTTTTTTTTTTTTTTGTGCCGGGCGGGCTCGAACTCACATGTCGCTGCTCCGTTTGTCACGTCCGGACTCCCGCGTGTGAGTGAGCGTGACGGCACGAGTCTTGCTGACATTCGTAGACGCGCGAGCGCCTGCCTCCCTCCGTCCTGCACGCGCTACAGTCTCGTTTGGCAAACAGAAAACAGTACAAAGTGCGCGCGTCCCTGCGAGCTCAGGTTTTACTGTGTGAGTGTGGCTGCCGGGAAACTGTGATGTCGCGTGTGCGTAAATATCCACTCCTCAGGGGGGGACCTGTTCATTTAGCGCACCTTTTTTTTTTTTTTTTTTTTAAAGGAAGGTGTGGGCACGTTCCCACCGTTCGCGCCCGTGCCAGTCACTCCGTCCAGGTCGTTCCCTGTGTTAGCCCGTATCTTTTCTGCGCCTGTCTTTGAAAACGTCTTGGTTGTCACTTCCCTCCGACTGTGCCTGGATCTCCTCTTGCCCCAGCAGCGCGTCTCCATCCCCTCCCATCTGCCCCACCACCGCCGCCTCTCTCTCCGGGCGTCGCTCCTTGCCCAGAGGCTTCCCAGTGATGTCAGTCTGGAGATTGTGACAGATTAGAGCGAATTAAACCTTTTGTCCCCCTTGTGGCTCCTATCTAATCATTTCAGTTGGCTCATTACTTTCTGGATGAAGGAGCTGTGTCAGAGCTCTAAAATGGGATTGTTATCACAAATCAGAGGAACAGACTTGTTTTTGTTTTTTGTTTTTTTTTTCTGGCTTTTCACTCAAACCCAGTCTCAGGTTACATTGGTTCAGTCATCTGACGTTACAACAGCTTTCTTAAATACTCCCCATAACCAGCAGTTAACATTACATTAACTTTTGAGTGTAGGCCAATGTCTGACAACCTTTGTGATAGAGTCATTTAAAAAATGCATTAAACTGCAAAATATAAACTGGCCTATCAATATCAGTGGTGAGTTGTTGGTTTTGTGTAGGTTTTGTTTTTTGTTTTTGTCATACAATTTCTTGTAAATTCGAACTTTTATCCTGTATTTTTTTAACATAATGTATAACTTTAGTCAAGTATTTTGCCTTTTTTCACAAGTCTACACCTTTGTCTTTTCCAAGAGACTTTGTGAAGATTTTCTCTTAAATTTGCCACTTTTCTGATATAACACTTTTTTGCATACATTTTCAAATTTAATCCAGCAAATTTGTAAATTTTTTTAGATTTGTATTTTTTCCTCACACATTTGTGACTTTTTTCCATTAAATGTACAACTTTTCCCGTGAATTTGCAACTTTTTTCTTATAAATTTACTCATTTCTTGGAAATTTGTGAGGTTTTGCTCTTACAAGTGTAGCTTTTGTGATGGATTTGAGACTTTGACACACAAGGACTTTTTTTTTCAGAAATTTACAATATAGATGTTAAAGCCACAGGTTGCAGACTACTTAAAAGGGCTGTTCATTAAAGATTTCCCTGACTCCTTTCCCAAGGACTGAGAGGAACCAAACTTGGCACAGTTATTAGTCTTTCTCTTCATGGGTACCACCAAGGGTCACACGCTTCTCCCATCACTTTACGCAGCTGTGGAGACCTCACCTGTAGAAGTGTGCAGGTGGTGCCAAAAGCCACGACTTGCCCTTGGAAATAAGCGTTTAATCATCTTTGATGTGCTTTCCCTTCTAAAATGACTTCATGGTTGGAAAGAGGTGAAAGTCAGACGGTACGAGGTCAGGAGAGTAAGGGGGGGTGAAGATGGATTTTATAGCCGCAGGACCGTGCTTCCATCTGGGCAACATGCCTGTTGTGAACCGGGGTGTTGTCTTGCAGGAGACAGACACCTTTGCTCAGCCTGCCACACCTCTCAGTTTTGATTGCCTCCAGCAATTTCTCCTGCAGTGAAGCATAGTAATCTCCAGTAATTGTGGTACCCTTTGCCAGAAAATCCATCATCAATACCCCATGCTGGTCACAAAAGACTGTGAGCATGAACTTGCCCACCAAAGGTTTGACACATGCCTTCTTTGGAGGTGATGCTTCCATTGCTTTGACTGGGCTTTAGTCTCTGGTTCATAGTGATGGACGCATGTTTCGTCCTGCATGATTAGTCTGTTAAAGAAGTCCTCTTGGTTTTCTTGGCACGTGGCCAAAAGAGCCTAGGAGCATGTGACTTATTCCTGCTTCTGGAAAGGTGTGAGCCATCGGACAATAGATCATGCAGACAACTTCCACATATGCAAATAATCATGGATGATTTTTTTTCCACATACCCCACACTGATCTTGATATCTAGGGCTAGTTGGTGAATAATTATGGTCATCCTCCAAAATGGTGGCCTCTATTTGTCAGTTGGTGTCTTCATCAATGGCACACTGTGGTCTCCTGAGAATGGGTGCCATTTCCACTGATGTCCAGCCACACTTGAACTGTCAATGCCAGTGCTTGACTACATCGTATTGATGGGGCGTCCTCCCCATGAGTCTCTTTCATCTCATCAAATGTCTTTTATGGTGTGTGTGGCCTCTCAAATACAGGAACCTGATGACCGCTCTGCATTCAGCTGGCTCCATCATCAAACCTTACTCCACCTTAGCACATGTAAAAGAGAAACTTTAAGGAGTTCAGAGCTGCAAATTATCAAGGCATCTATAGAGACGTGTTATTATACATGTGCAATTTCCGCCTCCTGCAATGACCATAAGTGGGCCAGGGGAGATTTTTAATTAACCGCCCTCGCAATTAATTGTGTTTTCTATGACTGGCACTCAGTGAGCGGGACCGGGCGCTGTCCTTGGTGCTGAACAAGTCTGTGAGAGCCACTCAGACACATCCACTCCGAACTGCAGAGTTGCAGCTCCAAATTGATTCACACTTGTTTCTGACCACTTTGACACATCCTGTATCGGCTGGAAGGTGTGATTGTTCATTCCCAAGCCCCATTTCTCTCTCTCTCTCGTTCTCTCGCTCTCTCTATCGCTCGCTGGTCATCTTTATATCTCATCCATCTGTGCTTCCAGTCATGCAGTGTCATTTATTTTAGCAACTTGTTTTTTAACTTCTTCATGACTCTGCTGTGAACTCTCTGGTTTAAATGCTTTCCCAGCAGTCCAGTTACAGCAGCAGCAGAAGTACCAGCTGCTAGCTACTTTGGGGCTGATTTAAGATTTACAGATTTAGAAGAAAAACTAAGAATAACCCAGTATAAAACTTTTATAAAGTTTATGAGATTAAAGAAATCTTCTGACGTCGATTTACGTCCTGCCCTTTGTACAGTAACTCTTATACCTTTTTTATGTGACCTGTTATCTAGACTTTTTGTCAGCTGGTGCTTTCCCCTCACATTTGTAGGCCGTTTGTGACTCGCTCTTTCATCCTTTTTGCTGCCAAGTCTTGTCATTTCTGTGAAGTTTTTTCTAAGGCATACCCTTAACCAGCACCCAGCTGTGTTCTTACACATCATTATTGTGCCTAGCTCACAAAAGAAGCCCCATTCATCCCTGCTGCTACATAGAAACTGAAGTAACTTCTGTAGCAGTCACAGCTCCTGCAATGGCTGTCCAGATAAGATGAAAGCAAGCGTAATCTTTAAGAGTTAGTTCCCCAATTGAATGGTTGTTCCTTTCCTTTTTTAACAATGCTTTTCAAAGACTAAAAGACCAGGATAACAAAGTGATTCTCGTGTATAAGTCATTAATGTGCCATGAAGCTTTACTGTGAAAGTCTTCAAAGGTTTCTGATAAATGGTCAGTTTTAAATTCATTAGTGACCTTAAATGGGATGTGTTTTACTTTATTTTATGTAAAGGTCTCACTCTGATAGGTATAAGACTCTGTTAGGCCTTGGAGAGATAGAAATTGTGAATAATTGAATTTTTGTGCACAAACAGGACCGGATTTAGAGGAGTGATGCAAGAAGCGAATAGAAAGAAAAGAATCAGCTCCTCTGCAACTCTGGAGATTTTATTAATGAAAGAGAAATGGTGTAGACCACAAATATGCAAATTACAGCTCAGAACAGCAGGGCTGAGGCAAAACTAAAAACTCACATCTTGTCAAACCCTGAAGCAGCTGCGTTACATCAGCAGAGGAACACTCCTGATGTCGCTCCTGTCAGCCGCTGTTAGAACAACAGGGCTCAAGCTGCTTCATATTTCAACTAAAATGGATGTTTTAAGAGTGAAAAGCTGTTCCTGTAGCATGTGATATCAAACCTGCTCTGACAGATTTATGTGCAGCACTTC
This sequence comes from Pholidichthys leucotaenia, assembly GCA_020510985.1. Lineage (NCBI taxonomy): Eukaryota > Metazoa > Chordata > Actinopteri > Cichliformes > Pholidichthyidae > Pholidichthys > Pholidichthys leucotaenia. The sequence continues at coordinate 132,492,798 of CM035849.1, read as the reverse complement.
CTTAGATGTACTGCATGTGCAGTCCAAAGTTCAGGGTACACGCTTTGCGGTATGAGTAATGAGGTGGAAATTTTAGGTGGTTAATGGTTAAATACAGATGTATGTATGTCAATTTCAGTCTCAACTGGGAACTTCTCATAAGCTATTACTGTGTCACATTTGATTGAAATAACTTAAGGCTACTTTAATGATGCAACACAAGATACAATAAAGTTACAGCTGTCACACTCAGACAATAAAACTGCATCTGTTGATTGGATGGATAATTATATGTTACACTTCTGAAATCATCTTATAAAATGAAATGAGTAGCATTAGAGTGTGATGTATGTAGTGAGCAGTGTCTATGATTACATTTAATATTTTACGCTATGTTTCAGTGTAATCGTGCCAAAAAATAGTGCAAAATATAAATACGCTGAAAAACTGGTAACCAAAATGTTCTTTGGAGTGGTGCCATAGAAGAACAATTCTGAGCTCCATATAGAGTATTTTAGCAAGATGTTCTTCAAAGAAACATTTTCAGAATTGCCCAGTATTCTGCCTCCATACAACTAAGGCAGGAATGAATACAAAAAAATACGACTAAGGCAGGAATGAATACAAACAAGGACATGATACTAAAGCTATTAAAGATCAAAACTAAAGACAGAAAATAATGCAATAAAGAATTCAAGGCGAGGACGCCGGCTGGAGCCCATGTCCTCATCCTGATTTATAGTTGGTATTTCTTGTCTCCAGGACATGGGCTCCAGCCGGCGTCCTCGCCTTGAATTCTTTATTGCATTATTTTTTGTCTTTAGTTTTGATCTTTAATAGCTTTAGTATCATGTCCTTGTTTGTATTCATTCCTGCCTTAGTCCTTTGTAGTTATGTTTATTTGTATTATTATTATTATTCATTTTTATTTATCCTTTATTTATACAGCGTATTTCCCTTGAGAGGCAACCTCTCTTTTTCAAGGGCGCCCTGTTCACACTCATACATTCTCACCTGGAAGCTGCCCAGTACAACCACAGACTGACCTGTGGCCACTGAGCAGCTCCACAGGAGCAGTTGGGGTTAAGGGCCTTGCTCAAGGGCACCACAGTGGGTTTAAGGAGAGTGGGGCAAACACTGCTATGTTGTCTGTCCCACCCAGATCTAATCCTGCCGGTCCAGAGATCGAACCCGTGACCCTCCGCTCACCAGTCCACATCCCTAACAATTAGGCCACCACTGCCCATTATTATCATTGTTGTTGTAGTCTCGTCTCCCCGGTCCTCTATCTATGTCTTGTGTGCATCCCTTGCCTGTGATCGTCTGTGTAGTCCCACCCATCCTGTTTTTCTACCTGTGACCATTCCCTGCCGTCTCCATTTTCCCTTGATTGTGCCCACCTGTTCTATGTTACTTTGATCACCTGCGTCTATATACGCCTGCATCAGTCAATGTTAGGGGCAGGTGTCATTAATCATATTCGGCATGAACAACATGTCTCTGTTCCTGCCTTGTCTGTATCTTGTTGAGCCTTTTTGTGTGTGTTCCATCTTCTGAGTTGTTTATTATTTTTAGTGTTACACCCTCGAGTTGTGCCAGTTTGGCCAGTTCTTAATAAATGACCATGAACTTTAACTACTGCATTTGGGTCCAGCTTCAACAAACCGTGACAGTATGACACCTGTCCAAATGGACCCAGCATACATAAAATTGGGGCAGATCGGTCTCGATGAGGGAAAAGCATGGGTGGCTTCCAACATTGAAGTCAATATTGAGTATGCCTGCACCTCCCGCACACCGGACGAAGCCCTCCTATTCCTCGGATGTGCCCAAGAGATGGGAGAGGTCTGCTGTCCATCTCTCCAACGGTACCCCCAGCTCGACAAACTCCTACGCTCGGTGTCCAACCTGCAGATCATAATCCGGGGGTTTATGGAGTCATTTCCAGCTGCAGAAGAGGAGTCAATGGAGGAGGGACCACCTCCATCCATGGGAAGAGGTGGTTCTAGCCGGCGCCGTAGGACACAGTGGCCTGGCCTCTCATCCTCAGCGGAGGCACCCTAGGCCTCCGTTTCCTCCTCCTTCGACCCAGTGCCAGGTCAACACCATCGGTCAGACTCTCTCCATTAGATGAGTTCCAGCACCTCCCGGGAGGACTCGCCTGGTGTTTCAGCAGCAGCAGTGCAGGAACAAGGGCAAGTACCGTTTCATTATTTTACACCTATTAATGAAAACTATTGCTCTATTCCGGGGAGGGGGCTCAGCAACAGCCACCTACCACTGCTGAGCTCTGTCTCTGCTGAAGTCTCTGCTGTCGCTTCCGTTCATCCACCCTCACCTGCTTCTCCCTCCTCTCCTTTGGTGTTTTCAGAGTGTTTGCCTATACTGGATGGGAACCGACTGATAATGGAGGTGTCCTCTGTTCCTGAAGCCCCAGTACCAGCTCTGCAGCGCTCCTGGGCTGTAGTACCAGCAGCACCGGTTGTCATGTCAGGCGTTCAGGTGGCGGCTCCTCCCGAGACATCACACCTACAGCTCATCCCGAGTCTGCTGTTCCTGCAGCTTATCCAGAGCCCATCACACTTGCAGCTTATCCTGAGGTCATCACCCCAGCAGCAGGAGACCAGGCGTTAAGGCAAGTACCTGTTCCCTTATTTTCAACAACTATTTTAGAAAAGACTTGCCTTGCTCCTAGTTGGGGGACCCAAGCACAGATTCCACCAGATTTTGGGTCCTTCCCACTGGTCTCTGCTGCTTATGACTGTGGTGTCACCTCACTGATCTCCTGTTCTCCTCCCTTGTCTGAGGTGGCCATGTCAAGGATGGAGCAGCATGAGGACCACGCTCCACCTTAACTACCAGTCGTTCCAGAGGTCGGTGGGCCTCCACCCATTGTTCCAGAGGTCGGTGGACCTTCACCTGTTGTTCCAGTGGCCAGTGGGCCTCCACCCATTGTTCCAGAGGTTGGTAGGCCTCCACCTGTCATTCCAGAGGATGGTGGACCTCCACCCATCGTTCCAGAGGCCGGTGGGCCCCCACCTGCAGTTTCAGAGGTTGCTGGGCCTCCACCTGCTGTTTCAGAGGCCAGGGTCAACGTGCTGCAGTCACTGGTTGCAGAGCATAGAGCTCTTTTGTGTATATTTGGTGAGCTCTGTGTCCCTGTGGCTGCTGTTGCACCTTTTTCTCCGGTTCGGTGGCCTAAGGGCAGAGGCAGGCTGCCGGACCAGCCCTGCATTCCGGTCTGAGGATCTGTGAACCAGGGCAGGCCCCCCGACCCACGATGTGCTCCACTTGGAGACCCTCTGGACTCGGGTCGGCCCCCCAACCTGCGAGATTTCATCAGTCCGGTAGCCCATAGACTTGGATAGACCACCCAACCCGATTTGTGTTGGCTTTTGGGGCCCTGGACTTTGTGTCACCCCCGAACTGTGTTTTGTTTTTGTTTTTTTTGGACTCTGTGGGGGAAAGAAGGATTTGTTTTGGCTGGCCTGGCCTTGTGCCCCTACCGCCCACTCTGTGAGGGGTTTTTGTTTTTTGTTTTTGTTGATGTTATTCCTTGCATCCTCTGGTAGCCGCCCCTTTAGAAGGGGGTACTGTCAGGGTGTGGGCTGGATCCCATGTCCTCATCCTGATTTGTAGTTGATATTCCTTGTCTCCAGGACGTGGGCCGCAGCCCGCATCCTCGCCTTGAGTTCTTTATTGCATTATTTCCTGTCTTTAGTTTTGATCTTTACTATCTTTAGTATCATGTCCTTGTTTATATTTATTCCTGCCTTAGTCCTTTGTAGTTATGTTTATTTGTATGCATTATTATTAATATCATTATTATTATCATTGTTGTTGTAGTCTGGTCTCCCCTGGTCATCTGTTCATGTCTTGTGTGCATCCCCTGTCTGTGATTGTCTGTGTATCCCCATCCATCCTGTTTTCTCTACCTGTGAGCATTCCCTGCCGTCTCCGTTTTCCCTTGATTGTGCACACCTGTTCTGTGTTACTTTGATCACCCGTGTCTATATATGCCTGGATCAGTCAATGTTCGGGGTGGGTGTTGTTAATCATATTCGGCGTGAACAACACGTCTCTGTTCCTGCCTTGTCTGTATCCTGTTAGCCTTTCTGTGTGTGTTTTTGTTCCAGCTTCCTGGTTGTTTATTATTTTTTGTGTTACACCGTTGAGTTGTGCCAGTTTGGCCAGCTCTTAATAAATGAACGTGAACTTTAAGTACTGCATTTGGGTCCGGCTTCAACAAACCATGGCAAAAACCATATAAGGTATGCAAAGATCCATCCTCTTACCCAAAAAGATGGTTCTCTGAAAAACCACAGAACTACAGTATGTGACCATCCATTACCATTACTCTTGTGTGTACAAACAGCTCAGGTGAGCCAACAACTAAATTCCCTTTTGTTTATAGGCAAAGATTGTGAGGTTTAGAGAATTTAGTAAGAAACTGACCCCAAAGAAACAAAAGTTATAAAAGTAATGGAGTGAAAAATCCCCACACAAAATATAGCGTGTCTGAAAATAATAAAGTACTGTAAATCAAATAAAGGTGAAGTTCTTGTTGTCAGGTCTTATTGTCAGCAGTTTCTTTTTTATTTTTATTGATTTTATTTTGTAATAGAAGAACGAGAATGATTACAAAAAAGAGGGAAAAAAATGGCATCCATGAATCAAGGAAAACAATACTGAAACTATGAATATTCTGATTTAATCTCGTGCACTGGAGATGGTATATTTCATTTTCATCCCTTCATTTTAACAATAAAATATTTTTAGCCAGTATCACCACTTTTACTCTCTCCACTAATAATACATTTTGAAAAAACCCTAATCTAGGTAAACTGTTTCTGTTTTCCTTCAATTGTGACCAGCATAGAAACTTTTGTTTTGAGTATACTGTATATGTAAAATTCTTTCTTTCTCTTTCTTAATTTCCTGCCAGTCTTCATCAGAAGGACGTTTCTGAGGCAGACTGCAGACGCTAGTCGAAACATGTCAAGATAAAGATAAACATCTCCTTTTCATCATTGTCTGAAATAAGAAAAACAAAAAACGAATCCTGCCAGTATCTTTGACTTTCTTTGGGCTGTATATAAAGTATTTGTTTCAAGTTGTTCACAGCCCTTCTGACACAAATAAGACAAAATATTACATCTAGAGAAAATATCTGGTTTCCTGCACTCAGACTGCTCAATACAACTGTATGGGAAATGCATGTCATGCATGCACATCACCTCTAATTCTGCATGATCAGGCTGTGAACATGTGATGCAAAGGGCAGGAATCCCATCCCATTGCTCTGTATAAGCCTCCCATCATCACATGCCACCTTAGTCCAGTCTCTCTTCACCTCATGAAGTGGAACCTTCCTGGTTGGCGTGACTGACATGACTGTCCACGTGTGCTGCGAAGCAACATTGCAGTAGTGTACAACCCACCGTCACACAACTCTTCCTTTTATAATGAATTAAGTGATCTGGTTAAACAACTTGAGAAGAACAGAGAAACAATAATTCATGGTGACTTTAATATCAACTGGTCTGATAAAAAAGACAAACAAAAACTGAAAAGCCTCATGACTAAATTTAATTACCAGCAAATCATCAAAGGACCCACCAGGATAACCAAACAATCCAGAACACTTATTGACATGGTATTTACTAATAAACCAGAACGAATAACCAGAACCTATAATCTTGTAACTGGTCTCTCAGATCATAACATGGTTCTTGCTGTCAGGAAACTTACTAAAAAGCGACTACAGTATTTTGGGGGAGTCGATATTGACAAATCAAATTTTATTATCCCCAAATCAAAAAATGAGGAGTTTGAACATTACTTAGAGAATCAAAATTGGGAGCAGCTCATGTCAACATGTGAAGTAGATGATTGTTGTAATTTTATAACTGCAACAATCACAAAGTCTATAGAAAAATTTTCAAAGCAAATTAAAAGTAGACAACAGAAGATTAGCCTACCATGGTTAAATAATGAAATAAGAAAACTTATGAAGAGGCGAGACTATGCACTGAAAACATCACTAACCTCCAAACTACAAAATGATCACCTTGTGTACAAAAGTTTAAGAAATAAAGTGGTACATGAGCTGCGAAAATCAAAAGTATCTTATTACAATAAACTGATAGATCATGCAAAGGGTAACAACAGTTCCCTATGGAGGCATTTAAATAACTTAACTAATAAAAAAAACGATCAGAAGGGGGTAAAGGAACTTAGAATCAATGGCAAGACCGTCAGTGACAAGGCTACTTTGGCAAATGAATTTAATTCACACTTTGTGGGCTCTGTGGAAGACTTAACAAAAATTTTTGTGCTGCCAAATGTGCTCAACAACACAAATTCCATACTTCCAACAGATACTTTTCACATCGATGAGGTAAATGAGAAGTTAATTGCTGGTATTGTTAAAACACTGTCAAACTCAAAAACTAATGATATCTACAATATGAGCACCTCCTTTCTCAAAATGCACAGCAAAATATTAATCAAACCACTGACTCATCTCATTAATCTCTCCATTAGGTCTAGTACATTTCCATCTGGCTGGAAAAAAGCTGTCGTCATACCAGTTCATAAATCAGGCAGTAAAGACGATATATGCAATTACCGCCCAATCTCTATCTTACCAGTCCTATCTAAGGTTCTTGAAAAAGTTGTAGCTACACAGCTGATAGACTACTTACAAGACAATCAACTTCTTCATCCACATCAATTTGGTTTTAGACCAGGATACTCAACAGAAACAGCAAATTGTTGCCTTATTGAAAACGTCAAACAGTCCTTGGACAGGGGTAATGTGGTAGGAGCTGTTTTTCTAGATCTCAAAAAGGCTTTCGATACTGTAAACCACAGTTTGCTTTTATCCAAAATGGTATCTTTTAACTTCTCCCCAAATACATTAGAATGGTTTGCATCTTATCTCCAGAATAGAGAACAGTGTGTAAAAGTTCACCAGGATAAATCCTCATTTTTAAACAACCGCATGGGTATCCCACAAGGGTCCATTCTTGGTCCTTTACTTTTCAGCATTTTTATTAATGACCTGCCGTTACACTGCTCAGCTGCAACATGCCAACTTTATGCAGATGATGCAGTTATTTACACAGCTGCCAAGACTCCAGCACAGGCTGCAGATGTACTGTCTACAAGTATGGTTGATGTCCAAGAGTGGCTCCTCAAGAACCATCTATTGCTGAACCTTCAGAAAACAGTCTCAATGTGCTTTTCAATCAAAAAATGTAACCTGCAACATTTTAAAGTTAATATACATGATCATGACATCAGTTTAGTTACAGAATTCAAATACCTTGGCATTGTACTAGATCCTCAACTCAAATTTAATCTTCATATAAAGAAAATTTCAAAAACAGTAAAAAAAAATCTGAACTGCTTTAAATTAATTAGATATTACATACCTTACGAAGCAGCTGCACTGTATATGCATTCTATGGTTTTTTCTCATATATCATACTGTTTGACAGTCTGGGCTCAAGCAGCCCCTTCCACAATAAGACATATAGGTTCATTATATAATCAAACCCTAAAAATCTTGGACAAAAAGCCCATTAGGTGGCATCACTGTAATGTTTTAAAAAAATACAACCTATTGAGTTTTGAGAGCTTCATTGACCTCTGTCTTCTGAAATTAACGTTCAAATGTTTCCATAAATCAGTGCCCCAGCCACTTGCTGGTTTCGTCCAAAGACAGGACAGCAGCAGAGCCACCAGGAGTTCTGTTAACAATAACTGTAAAATATTCCACCGCAGAACCACATTTGGACAAACAGCTTTCTCTATAAAGGGCAGTCACATCTGGAACACAATGCCAAATGAAATTAAAATAATAACGGACTTTAAAACATTCACTAAAAATGTTAAAAACTGGCTGAAAAATAAACAAGAATGTACTCATGTATGAATTAATTGTCTGCAAAGTGAGAGTGAATGAAGGGAAGGAATAAATGTGTTTGTTTATAGTGAGTGACGGAGGGAGGAAGGCCTGAAATAGGCAAATGTGAGTTATGTTATATGTGTTAAATGTGAGTCAGGCTGTTATATTTGTGTATTTATAATATTTATAATATTTATGTTAAATGTGAGTCAGGCTGTTATATTTGTGTATTTATAATATTTATAATATTTATAATTGTGTATTTATAATTTTTCTGCATTGATGTATGTGGTTATTGTGTATATTTTTTATCTTGATTCTTTTTTCTAAAGCCCATCCAGGGACAAGAGTTGCAAATTAGCTAATAGCTATACACTCTATGTGCAACACATCAGATTGATTGTCTTTGATTAATTGTCTATGTTTATTGCACTGTCCCTGTCAAATAAACTAATCTACTACTACTACTTAATGGTTAGATGCTTGGTGTTAGACCCGCAGGACCTCAGTGGCTTGTAAAGCCTGGCATCATGACCTTCAGGAGGAAGAGATCCACCTCTCATACTTGCCGAATTGGATACAGTAATTTCACTGTGCAGTCAAACCACCACAAGGTTTGTCCGCTGTGTCTTAGCCTCCATCACGGGCACTTAGTGCTGAGAGAGCCTAGCAAATGCTACCTGTGAAACAAACTGTGCCAGGATACTCTTGAGAGGGAAGCATCTTTTGTTGAGAAGACACTGGGGTCGTCCTGGACATTGGGCTCGATGTCCATAGGCTCGCTGAGGAGGAAGAGCAGGAAGAACTTGCTGCTGCCCAGCAGCCCACTATTTCTGAGCCTGCTGAGGTGATGGATACCTCCTTCTGTGCGCTTGCTTGTTGTGCCTCTGAAAAACTGCAATTCGAGTGGCCTAAATGTCCTCCTCCAAAAATGGTGTTGAGGTGTGGAGGTTTTTTCCTAACTCTGGAGCTACTATCTCAGAAAATTATCCTCCATATTTTCCCAGACTTGATCTTCAAATTAAAGACCACATGGGGGAAACCACTGTCCGCCTGCACCACTGTACCCAGGTACGCCCAGTTTACAGAGCTCAATGGCACAGCACATTGGATTGTGTCATTTACCGCTCATGGCATCCATGGCAGCATATATGGATCATGGCGTCTCTGGCGCCACAACCCTCCCCTCAATGTCATATTGTTTCACCACTTCACAGCTAGAGAAGATTAACTGTGCTCAGGTGGGCACAGCCCGCGCACTTAGCACCCTCACCCTCCTCCACACTTACCAAGATGTGCATCTAACAGAACTTGCTTCTAACATTTCAACTGAAAGTGCTGCGGCACATCCCTACAGAGGTGCAGGTGTTGGCGGACTACACTTTGTGCACATCTAAAGGGATAGTGCAATCCCTTGGAAGAGCAATGACATTCTTTGTTGTTACACAGTTTCGCCTCTGGCTGAGTCCTCCAACACTCCAGACAAGAACAGAGCCATGTACAAGCCATTAGGGAGAAATTCAAAAAAGGAGATTGAGGTTCTCCACTTCATCATTTCTAGGCAAGACAAGAAACAGAAAGGATGCTGAAAGGATGAGACTCAAAGCTGATGAACTGCCTCCCAACATGATGGCAGTCATCCAATCTGCTTGAACCCCCTCTACACAGGGCCTCTATGCGTACAACCGGAGCATGTCTGTGAGTCAGTGTGAGTCTCGCTTGGTTCTCTCCTCTCAGTGCTCCATCACTGACATCCTCTCCTTTCTGTAGAACCCAGTGGACAAAGGACTGGCCTTTTCTATGGGGAAGGTGTACTTGGCAGCCTTTTTGGCCAGCCATTCAGATTTCAAAGGCATGTCACTAGGCACCCATAAATTGGCTATGCACTTTTTAAAGAGCATCCCATGGCTCAGGCCTGCAGTGTGTTCTAAGTTAACATTCCTATCTGGGATCTGTCGCTGGTCTTGGAGGCTCCCCATTTTTCAAACCCCTACAGTCAGTGATGAGAACGTTTGTTTCCTATAAGTGCCCTTCTGCACTCAGATCTTTAATGACAGGTCCTGTTGTGCCCACCAAAAGTCATCCGCCTCACATTAGCTTGACCACGTTTGAGCTCCTAAGGTGGCATTCTCCTTCCTTTTCAGCTGGACAAGCAAGCAAAGGTGTACTCCCTCTGCCCAGTGCATCAGCTCCACATATACATAGACTGCACCTGAGAGGTGCACTCCACTGAGTGGGTCTTTGTGGGCTTTTCTCACTCAGCCAAGGGCAAACCTTTGTCTAAACAGACTTGTGCAGTCCATCTTGATGACCTTCTCCAGCAAAGGCCTTCTTGCACCCAGGGGTGTCAGAGCACACTCTATTAGAGGCATGGCCACTTCATTGGCACTTTTTAAGCCACTTGGTCAATTCTGCACACTTTTGTCCGATATTACTCCTTGAATCCCACTCCACACTTTCAGCTGGTGCTACCCTGCCCTGAGGTGCAGGCACACAGTCTGGCCTTAGTTCCATAGAGGTTGTACTGAATGGACTGAGTGCAGGAGAATGGAAGGTTAGATTGAGCATACATGTTCTCCCAAGGAGGGAAACTCAGCACAATTCACCGCAGACCCACCTCATTCCTGAGCTTGGTGAAGCGTAACTAGGGACTAAGGTGGCACATGATGATGGGAGCTTATAAAAACAGCAAAAGGGTGGGAACCCCACTCTTAATATCACAAACCCTCTGCCTGATCAGGTGGGATTAGAGGTTTTTGTTTCAGCAATGAGCAGTGTGCATTTTCTGTACAATTGTAGCAAATTCCCTTCCTTGTGAGAACATGGATACCCCATGTGCCCTTACATTTTTAAATATTTCCTGTCAGATTCTTTCCACAGAGGACTGTCATTAAATTTTTGCGCTTATTTAAAAGACATTAAAGCCATACCTGGTTTGTGTTTCACTGGCTAGTTACTGAACAAACACACATGCAATGAGACTCATAAATCCATACAGGCAACACGCTCAAAAGGATTTCCCAGTGAACCAGAACTAAGCGACAGGAAGACCGTTTGTGAGTCACATGAGACATCTCCTCCCTGATCTGTGTCTGTGTTCCTGTTTATCTATTTTTTCCCCTTGTCTGATTTCATTGGCGGGGTCATCAGCTGTTATGTTGGCTCGTCTCTAACCTTTAACAGGATTTGGTCGCCAGAGAATGTGTCACTAACTTGTCTTAAGTAATAATAAGGCAAGACAGGAGCGTGGCCAGCAGGTTTTTGTCACTGTGTGTGTTTCTCATGACATAAATTTACCCAGGTACGCTTTTTCCTTCATTTTATGTTCTTTTCTCATTTTGCCATTCAGATGAGTTCGTGCAGCAGCCGTGCCTTGACCATTCTATCCACCGTGTTCGGGGCCTGTGGACTGTTACTGGTGGGGGTGGCCGTGTCCACAGACTATTGGCTTATTATGGTGGAGGGAATCATCCTGCAGCAGAATCACAGCCAGGAGGTGAAGATGGCGCTGCATTCAGGCCTCTGGAGAGTTTGCTTTGTGGCTGGTAGGATTGTCTATATATGTATATTAAAGAATAAAAGATGAGCACACATGCACACAAGTCCCCACAGCTGTCTGCATGAGTTCAACCAAACACAGAAAGAGACAACAGAGGGACAAAGCAGGAAAGGCAGAGTGAAGCGATATCAAGCTTCTGGCCTCTGCAATCACAGCTGTCACAAAACATGACCGTTACCTGCGAGCAGGACTGCCAAGACCCCTCACGCTTTTTTGGTTTTGTTGTGTTTCTTCATGCATCACCAACTTTGATCCTAAAAGCAAACCCCAATGCTTTTCTGCTTTCTGTGTTTTCTCACAGGATCAGAAAACGGGAGGTGTGTGGCATCAGAGTACTTCACCGAGCCCGACATAGAGATCACCACCGAAAACACCGCAAACATTCTGAGTGAGTGAAACGTAGCAGCAGTGCTACACTTCCTGGGCTAAGTGTGAGTCTACAGATGTGTCCTCCTGCTGATCACTAGTGGGTACTGAAATTTGGACACAATATTAGAACTGCAATGATTACTCGATTTTTTAGTGACTTGATAAAAAAGAAATTTTTTTTCTGTTATTTAAAAGAAGATAATAAGACATGTTTTACTGTGGAGCGTTGTTAATTGTATCCTAAAACTGCTATGAAGATATTTTGATGTTAATGACTACACAATACACTTTGGTGTAAAAGTGACCAAAAAAAAAGGTGAAACACAGTTGGGTTGGTAAGTTTTTTCATCTCACGATAATATTTTATAAAATGTTGCATTTATAATTAAAAAAGGACTTTAACAGATGCACAGTTTGTATATATAACTTACGACAAGCAAATTGTTGCCACATTAAAGGGAATTAGGCCAGAAAAATTAAGATTTATGAGAAATTTAAAAAAAAAAAACTTTTCTGTCCAATAGTAAATTAGTATTTAAAGACACTGATTACTTATTTATACTATGGTTTTATTCATTTATGCAGCATTCCTGTTAGGGCTTGTCACTAACTTGCCAAAGAGACAGTATTAGTGATAAGCAGGTTTTTTCCTCTTACATTTAATGGTCTTTTTTCTTGCAAATTTTGGACTTGTTTTACTTGTAAATTGCATCTTTTTTATATATACAGTGGTGTGAAAAAATGTTTGCCCCTTCCTGATTTCTCATTTTTTTGTATGTTTGTCACACTTAAATGTTTCAGATCATGAAACAAATTTAAATATTAGACAAAGATAACACAAGTAAACACAAAATGCAGTTGTTAAATGAAGATGTTTATTATTAAGGGTAAAAAAATCCAAACCTACATGGCCCTGTGTGAAAACGTGATCCCCCCCCCCATGTTAAATCATAAATTAACTGTGGTTTATCATATCTTTGGAAAGCTGAGTTCAGTTTCTCTAGCCACACCCAGGCCTGATTACTGCCACACCTGTTCACTTAAATAGGACCTGCCTGGCAAAGTGAAGTAGACCAAAAGATCCTCAAAAGCTCGACATCATGCTGCGATCCAAAGAAATTCAGGAACAAATGAGAAACAAAGTAATTGAGAGCTATCGGTCTGGAAAAGGTTATAAAGCCATTTCTAAAGCTTTGGGACTCCAGCAAACCACAGTGAGAGCTATTATCCACAAATAGCGAAAACATGGATCAGTGGTGAACCTTTCTAGGAGTGGCCGGCCAACCAAAATCACCACAAGAGCACAGCGACAACTCATCCAAGAGGTCACAAAAGACCCCACAACAATATCTGAAGAACTGCAGACCTCACTCCAGACTCCACCATAAGAAAGAGACTGGGTAAAAATGGTCTGCATGGCAGAGTTCCAAGACGAAAATCACTGCTGAGCAAAAAGAACATAAAGGCTCATCTCAGTTTTGCCAGAAAACATCTTGATGATCCCCAAGACTTTTGGGAAAATACTCTGTGGACTGACGAGACAAAAGTTGAACTTTTTGGAAGGTGTGTGTCCCATTACATCCGGCGTAAAAGTAACACAGCATTTCAGAAAAGGAACATCATACCAACAGTAAAATATGGTGGTGGTAGTGTGATGGTCTGGGGCTGTTTTGCTGCTTCAGGACCTGGAAGACTTGTTGTGGTAAATGGAACCACGAATTCTGCTGTCTACTAAAAAATCCTGAAGGAGAATGTCCGGCCATCTGTTCGTGACCTCAAGCTGAAGCACACTTAGGTTCTGCAGCAGGACAATGATCCAAAACACACCATTAAGTCCACCTCTGAATGGCTTAAGAAAAACAAAATGAAGACTTTGGAGTGGCTTAGTCAAAGTCCTGACCTGAATCCGATTGAGATACTGTGGCATGACCTTAAAAAGGCGGTTCATGCTTGAAAACCCTCCACTGTGGCTGAATTACAACAATTCTGCAAAGATAAGTGAGCCAGAATTCCTCCACAGCGCTGTAAAAGACTCATTGCCATTTATTGCAAACGCTTGATTGCAGTTGTTGCTGCTAAGGGTGGCCCAACCAGTTATTAGGTTTAGGGGGCAATGAGTTTTTCACACCGGGCCATGTAGGTTTGGATTTTTTTTACCCTTAATAATAAACACCTTCATTTAAAAACTGCATTTTGTGTTTACTTGTGTTATCTTTGTCTAATATTTAAATTTGTTTGATGATCTGAAACATTTAAGTGTGACAAACATACAAAAAATAAGAAATCAGGAAGGGGACAAACACTTTTTCACACCACTGTATTTGCTCATTTTTACCTTCAAATCTGCTATGTTTTTCCATGTAAATTTACATTTTTTTTAATGTCAATTTATAACGTTTTTTCTTAGATCTGAATATTTGACTTTATTCTTGTAAATTTGTGAATTTTTCCTCAAAGTTGCAACATTTTATGACAAATTGAAACAATATTCTACTAACGTTGCATTTTTTTCTTGCACATTTGCATTTTTTTCATAAATTTGCAGCATTTTATCATAAAAATTTTTTGGCATATTTACTTCTTACTTATTAGTAAATTTGTGTCTTTTTTTAATAAATGCACAATTGTTTCAGATTATGATTTACCACTTTTTCTTCTCATAATGCAATTTTTTTTAATTGAGTTGTCTTTTTGAGGCAGTCAAAGAGACTTGCCCTGAGCATAATGTTGATTTGGTTAATTTTTCATTGTCTTACATGAGATGAATGTGAAAGTTGACAAGTTCATTGAAAGTTTTTAGTCTTATAAGACTTAGTAAGTATCTATTGTTGGTTATTTTTTTTCCATTTGAGAGTAAAATACTGTCTATCCTTTATGTCATTCATGTGACTGCTTCTAATTTCTAATCTTATTCATTTGCAACATTGTATAAAGTTTAAGATACATCCTAGTATCACAATGTTAAGGCCCTGTCACACCATGACGATATCGGCAGCGTTTGGCAAACATATAAAAATTTGTCTAAAATGCTGGCATATGCCAAAATTTTCACTTTTGGCCATATGCATTGTGTATCCATTACGAGTTGGACATATACATAATGTATTAGTAACTTATATAGAATATTTCCATAACTTATAAATAACTTAAACCAATGAATGCTTAAGGCCCTGTCACACCTAGACAATTTAGGCAGCATATATATGAAAAATTTGGAGAATACAGTGGCGTTCGTGGAATCAGTTATTGGTAAGTTTTGTCTAAGTTAAGAGTACGCTGAAGAACGCTGAAGCACACTGGTATACGGCGTAGTTTGCCGAGCTCCTGTGAAAATTTTCAACATGCCGAAAATTTTCCGACGTATCCAGTGTATTGTTGATACGTCCCACATTTGCAGAGCAAAGGTTGTAGGGAAATTATGCTTTCGTTTACACACGTTACTTGTCAGCGACTCATAGTTACTCAAAAGTCAAAATACGTTGAGATTATTGTCTAGCGTACCCAAAAATTATTTCTAACATGAGTAACGCTCTTTGAACCTATGTGTAACTTATTGAACAGGTTTCTAACTTGCAGCTACCCTATAATAGTGTATTTGCAGTGTTTGTTCACAGGACAAAAACATACGGAGCTCTGCCTGCAGCGCATACACAGAGAGAGAGAGAGAGAGAGAGAGAGAGAGAGCTAAACACATGTACTTTTTCATATAACGGGACCTGTCGGGGATATGTCTGAGCACTTTCAAGCTACAGGATAAAGATCCAAATCACTGTTTAACCCTCCTTGCCATGTTTTTTTTTACCTTTGACTGCAGTCTGTACCATCAGCTGTCCAGTGTTGTTCTGATAAATATGCCAAAATGTCAGAACACCAGAGGAGGTGGATCCAATCAGCTGATTGCCTGAAGCGCAGCGCGCAGCTGTTTCTTTTGCTGTTGGTTGCACCTCCCAGCAAAAGCACACTTCATGCATTATCTTGTTTTTATTCCACTGTATTGAAAATAAACTTTCTTTATCGCCTTTGAGCCAGGTTGTGAAAACTGATCTGACGTTGCTGACGTTCCACTCATGGTGGACCCGGGCTGGGGCGTGGCAGCATCCGCGGTGGCCCCGGGCAGGGATGTGACAGCACCTGCAGTGGCCCCAGGCTGGGGCGTAGCAGCACCCGCGGTGGCCCCGGGCTGGGGCGTGGCAGCACCCGCGAGGAAATAACTGGCACGTGAAAACACCAGGCCGAGGAGGAGATTAACCAACAGGGCCCTGGACGGAGGCATTGCACCCATGGAGGCCCTGGACTGGGGCAAAGTACCCACGGAGACCTCAAACGGAGGGGGAGCAGCACCCATGGAGCACCTTCCGTACAATGCCATATACCAGTGTGCTTCAGCGTTTTTCAGCGTGCTCTTAACTTATACAAAATATACCGATAACTGACTCCACGTACGCCAGCCTATTCTCCAGATTTTTCATGTTTGACCTAAATTATCTACTGTAGG
This sequence comes from Pholidichthys leucotaenia, assembly GCA_020510985.1. Classification (NCBI taxonomy): domain Eukaryota; kingdom Metazoa; phylum Chordata; class Actinopteri; order Cichliformes; family Pholidichthyidae; genus Pholidichthys; species Pholidichthys leucotaenia. The sequence continues at coordinate 132,476,481 of CM035849.1, read as the reverse complement.
TGTGACAGAGCCTTTAGCTCAACAAAGCTGAACTCAATATCAGCAGAGGAGATCTCATATACAGTACCGTATGCCGTGTTTTTAGTTTTTCTTTTAAAATTCTGATTATAGTTGCCAGTCAACTTTCCCCCTGACCCTTTTTTATGATTAGTATTAGTTTAATATCTTATCTGTCATGAACGGCCCTTTGGGCAGTGAAGGTAGGCCCACACGCTGGACTGTGAGTCGTGTGAAGTTTAACTCGAACATGAATTCCAAACCATGAATAAACAAAAACTTACAATCAAGGCGAAACAGGAAAACAGGCAGGACGGGCGAGGAGAAAATGTCTAGCAGGTTTTCACACGAGAACAGGATTAAGACTGCAGCACCGATTAGAGGCACCACTGTCCTTAACTCTCTGAGTGTGACTGTCGCCAAATTGCGACATAACCCCTAGTGGTCAAGAATGGTAAATATTTTTTGTCAATAAAATAGTTCAGATTCCCAAGGCTATAACTTGTAAGTGGCAAGAGATAATGGCTTACTGTCAATTAGAAAGATGTAAAATATGATCCAGAGTTTCAGATAGGAATAATTTATGCATCTAATTTGCATAATGTCGCGGCAGTTCTTTAAATTCTATAACTCAGTCAAAACTGGACTTTGGACATACAGTATTTACACAAAGAATGGTTCAGTTTTTTGACACCATTGTCTCTACAGGGGTATGTTGTTATCTTATCTTCAAAGTATATAAACCAGAAAATCAGTACAATGGAAAAAAAACCCAAAGAAATTCATCACTTACTGGCGGCTAACGGGACTCACTCGCTGCCGTCGTCGCTGCGTTTTCACTCATCATGGTTGTTATTTTGTGTTCTGTCGGTCATTTACACTCTCTACCACATCTACAAAGTCTTATGATTATCCCACATAAATTTCGCTTGTATCCCGCGGCTATTTTCTGCATATGAAGCCATCTAAGTGATGGCGCACGACGATGAACGGCAGCCATATTAGCTTTCTGGGCTAAAAGAATGAAAACAGGAAAAGGAAAGGAGGAGTTCTTCTTCTTTGATGTATTACGTGTCATCCATTGAGTCCTACAACGCGTGTCTGCCATCTTCTAAAACTGGTAGATCAGTACAAATCCTCAGTGCAGCTGGGGATGTCAGAGTGAGCTGACAGGCACAGTGCCACGCTTTGCCACTAGGGGCACGCAAAATCTCACACTGTAAGGGTTAAATAGGCAGAGAGAGAATGATCCAAATGGGGCACAGGTGTGGGAAGTCAGAGCATGGAGAAATCAATACAAAATATAAACAGCTGGGAAAACTGCAAACTAAACTAGAACCGGAAGTGACTGAAGAATCTAGACAAAATCAAAATGCAAACCGGGAAGAAATAATCAGACATGATACAAAACAAGATACAAACCAAATGCTACTAAATACTGAAGTGGGGAAAGTACAGGACATACTAGGACAAAACTGAAGACCAGATCACGGTTCCCAAACCATGCTCAGTGTCATGACAGAGTCCCCCCCTTAAGGGGTGGGGGCCCAGACACCCCAACGTAACATCAAAAGACAAAAGAAAAAGACCCCCCCCCCAAACAGGAACAAGCAAAAACCCACCCCGGGAGGGCGAAGGGGGAAACCAGGCCAAGAGGGACAGAAACAAAATGCACTCAAAGACCCACACACAGGACAAAACAGATGGCCTACTGGACTCCAAGACCACCGGGTGAAAAATAAGGCAGTTCCGGTGGTCTACCGGAGTCGCAGGACCACCAGACCAAAGGATGAAATGTACCGAGTGACCCCCCCAGAGTCCATGGGCTGCCAGATGGGGGAAAACACAGGAACCTCAGGAGGCCTCCCAGAGTCCATGGGCTGCCAGATGGGGGAAAACACAGAAACCCCGGGAGGCCTCCCAGAGTCACCGGCGGCAGTGGAGCCTGGTGAGGTGAACTCAGGTGCAGCTGACGGCTGCGCTTGGCACCCCCCACCAAGAGCCAGGCAAGATCTCTCCAACACAGAGAAAGTGAAAACAAAGAAGAGCACTTGCCTGAGCTCAAGCTCCACCGCTGTCCAGGACTCCGTCGATCCAGGCGGGGACATCTCGTGCCCGGTCCTCTGGAGGTCCAACTCCAGCTCTGCTGTGACAGCCCCTACAGCAGGCATGGTGGAAGATACAGTCCCAGGACCTCCAGGTGAAGTGACCCACGCAGGTGGCTCGTCCGGTGTGGCAGCTGGAGGTCAGCTCACCGCTGGCACTGGATCCCGTGTAGCTGAAGCCAGGGGACGCTCTGTCATCGGTGCAGGCTTTGGGTTGCTGGCAGAGCTCTCCCACCGTCTGGACCATGGCTTCAGGGCTGGGACCGGGTCCTCCAGGACCGCAGGCTCCTCCATCGTTCGGGGACTCAATCCTGGGACCGATGGACACTCAGGGCAAATTGGAGGAGACATGGAGGGAACAGGCGAGGAAAAATTATCTGCAGCAGACGGTGAGAACTCAGTGGACTGTGTAAGCTGAGCCTCACCACCGGGAATCCAGCAAGATAATTCCCGTTTTGGTAATAGAGAATGAAAAACCACTTGCCTGAGTTCCTGGGGCATGATGGTGTCTGCTGCAGCAGGCCCAGTGTCCTCCCTCTCTGTGGCTTCGGCAGTTGTGAGCCCCCCTGAGGAACATGGAGGAGCCACCCCTGCAGCCTTGATGATGGACGGAACTGGGGAGGAGACAGCCGGACTTTCAGCAGCGGGGAGAGGTGCCGTGGAGGAGAGGGGAACGGCAATGATGGACCATGAAGAGGGAGCTGCTGCGGGAATTTCTTGACACGGCAACGAGGAAGCTGCAGACTGAGAGAAGGAGGAGTTCCTCTGGCAGCCTGTAGCTAGGTAGCAGCATCCTGGAGCTGGTGGAGCGGGAGCTGGAACTGGCGAACAGAGGGAGGAGGAAGCTGTCTGTTGAGAGGAATGCTTCCTCGTAGGCTTCGGACCTGCTGGGAGCGAGGTTATTGCCAGCCCGGGGAATGACAGCTGGAGAGTGAAAAGGGTTGACAACAGCTCCGCAAACTCGGGATATTTCCTTAGCCAAGGATGCGCCTTCATTCTCCCAACCACAACCTCCACATTCTGCAGAACCCTTCTCGGGCTATGGGAGGCAAGAGTGTTAGTGACGCAGTCCTGGATAAAGAGAGCCACCACCGTTCTTCCAGGCTGGGACCCCCATCTGCTGACCCCGCTTTGCTGATTGAAACCTGACATGCTGAGGACATGCTGATCGCTACTCCAGTAACACAAAAAGGTAGGTGAAACAAAAAACAACAAAAAAAACACAACTCACAGCAGCTGGGTCACAAGTTGGCTGCAGTCTTCTGTCATGAACAGCCCTTCGGGCAGTGAAGGGAGATCCACGCGCTGGACTATGAGTTGTGTGAAGTTTAATTTGAACATGAATTTCAAACCGTGGATAAACAAAAACTTACAATCAAGGTGAAACACGAAAACAGGCAGGCTGGGCGAGGAGGAAACGTCTAGCAGGTTTTCACACGAGAACAGGATTAAGACTGCAGCACCGATTAGAGGCACAACTGCCCTTAAGTAGGCAGAGAGGGAATGGTCCAAATGGGGCACAGGTGTGGGAACTCAGAGCAAGAAGAAATCAATGCAAAATAGGAACAGCTGGGAAAAACTATGAACTAATCTAGAACCGGAAGTGACTGAAGAATCTAGACAAAATCAAAATACAAACCAGGAAGAAATAATCAGACATGGTACAAAACAAGATACAAACCACATGCTACTAAATACTGAGGTGGGGAAAGTACAGGACATACTAGGACAGAACTGAAGACCTGAGCACAGTTCCCAAACCGTGCTCAATATCATGACATTATCAGCTGTCTACCACCCTTGCCTTACACTTTCTATGTCTGCATGTGGAAGGGTGTGGACTCATATGAATGTGAAATAATAAACCTCACTAGACTAGAGTAGCCCTGACTGAAATCTGTTTGACACTATAACCTCTTCTTCCTGCAGAGATGGTGCGCACAGCCACGCCGTTCCCCATGGTATCGCTGCTCTTCGTCTTCACGGCCTTTGTCATCAGTAACATCGGACATATCCGTCCCCAGCGCACCATCCTGGCCTTTGTGTCCGGCATCTTCTTCATCCTTTCAGGTGGAACTCATTACTCATGTAATGTCCTGCTGCTACCACTCGCTCACTCTGTGATTGATTACAGCAGCCTGACTTCCCTTGTGTCACACATCGAGGCGCTCCATTGCGGCTCTATATATAGTTTTAGGTACAGGTGTTTAGGGTGCCATCAAGAAAGGCCATGGGATTTAATTCAGTAGGGTGTGAGCTTTTATTTGCTTTTGAGTATTTCAGGGATAAGCTTGATGATTGGGAGCAGGCCTGCCACTGTTTTTATCTCCATATCAGTAACATAAAGGGGATAAACTTAGTGTCCACTTAGCATCACAATCAGTGGCACAACAACAACTTACCTGTCATGTCCAGGGCTGTTGTGTTTATGAACAAATAACTCTATGGATGAGGAGGAGGAATCATTCTGTCCCCAGTACAGTGTGCCCTTTTTATATTTTTATGTCCAGTTGCTGTTATTATTATTAGCTGTGTTGCTAACAGCTAGGACCTCCATCTGATAGAGGATTGAGGACATGGATATGATTCATATTACAGCCAATAGCACAGTGATGGGGAGTAACTGAAGGAGGATTTTCATTTTGTGGCGTACATTAGGAAATGCAATCTGAAGAGCCATGCCAGTTTCTGCCAGAGTGTATACATAAAAATATTTCTATGTGAAGAGAGGTTTTAAGATTGTTAGTGTAATCATTTGACCCAACAAGATATTTTAGAATGTTAAAGCCCACAGATGCAAAATATTTTTGTGAACGGGACCTTAATTAAAGAGCTTCTATAATGTTTTATTGGGGTTTTCTCTTTATTTTAGTGCAGGGATAGGCAATCATGTGTCATTTAATGCCAAGACAGTGTAGGTTTTGTTTTCACCCAGCCAATAAATCAGGCATTTTTACTGATCAGCAATCAGTGGGAAAGAAGTTAGTGAAATCACCTGTTGACGATCCTGGATGGAAACAACACCTGTGGAGGTTTGGCACTGTGCACTATGTAGAAACACTGTCCCCCTGCACTGCAGGCGTCTGCCGGGAACACCTCATTTGAATTTACTCTTCTCTTCAGAGAAGTTTATTATTTAACAGACCTGATGCAGATATTCTTCATGGGTAGTCTGGCAGGCCTTCTCCTCGGAGAAGAAGAGAAAGTTTGCCTTTGAGCCTTGGAGCTCACATGGCTACAGTGCAGCTAGCTTTCTGATAATAATATCTGATTTACGAGCTTCTCTATCAAATCTAGTCACCCCACTATACATCCATGGTTCCCGCTTACTCATTAATTCACAGTGGATCATGTATCTCATGTAATTCTGGCATATTTTGTTATTTTTTTTCCTGGTGTGGCATAGGTACCGGGACCATTACCATGGCTAGCTTGGCGACACAAATCAGCCCCACTAGAAATTTTATGGTGCTTTTTTCTAAATTGTAGTCACTGTACTAGACCAGTTTGTCTATTAAGCCACAGTCAATCTTATGTCTTGACCTATTTTGGCTTATTTTGTTATATTTTGGCTATAATATTCATGTAGATTTTGTCTGCTAATGTTAGCGGTCGGAGTCGACATAGCCTGGATTTTTCACTGACTTCAAATTCAACCTGACGGGTTCAAACTGAGGGAGGCGTCTGCAAGTCCTCAGCTTGGCTGTGACTCCACATCTGTTTTCTGTGTATTCTGTCCATCCCTGATAGACACATTTTCACCCAGATCATCTACCAACGCTTGACCATGTATTTCATTCATCGACATTATTTCACGTTACAGTACAGTATGTTCCCTTCATTGCAACCATTTAACCCTGGGGGAAGGCCACATCTAAGATCGATTAGCCTGCTGAGATCCTCCTTCGACTGAGCCGTTTTTCTTGTTCGATACAAACCCTTAGTATTCATGAGATCTTGTGCCAAGGCTCTCTGAAGTAGCACTTTTTTGGCACTGCAAAAAGTACTCTTTTTGTTTCCTTTGAATTTTCTTGTCTACAGACATGGGCGATCCATTTATATGTTTGGTAATGAATGTTTGCACCAGGAGAGTTTTTATAATCCCTAAGATATTAGCTTATTTTAACTTAACTTCTTTTATTATCATTTATTATACTCTGGACTGGAAACCTCCTTGATTAGCAATAGTTAGCTGCCATTAGCAAAGTCAGCAGTTCACTAATTTAGGGTTATTGCTTATTACACCCCAGTGATGATCCTAGTCATATGCTCAAACCACACACCCCTAGCTATGATAAAGCATGTATCTAAAGGAGTGGCGAATGCTGGCGAACGTTACGATTTGGGGGTTTTGTCAGGGTTCATAAAAGGTTCCAAAACAGTTTTTAAGATTGTAAACAGTTTTTCTTATCAAGTTCAAAATTTTGCTGTGAATGTATTTTTTGCAAACAGTTGCAAATGTTTGCACAATAGTTGTAAGCGTTTGCATACGTGTCGCTGAAGTTCTTTTTGGTTCACCAAGGAGTGAACACTACCAACCGTGAAGAACATATACAAACCCTTGCAGTTGGAATGCTGGGGAGGGTTTGCTTACCCTTTTTTTAATATCACTAATGACAGAAGTGAACCCTGATTTTTGTAAATATTAGTCAAAACAGTTGGCCAATCCAGAAATCCGTTCGTCAGCATTCACTGCCCCGTGAGATACAGTGGGGAAAAAAAGTATTTAGTCAGCCACCAATTGTGCAAGTTCTCCCACTTAAAGATGAGAGAGGTCTCCAATTTTTATCATAGGTATACCTCAACTCTGAGAGACAAAATGAGAAAAAAAAAATCCAGAAAATCACATTGAAGGATTTTTAATGAATTAATTGGTAAATTCCTCGGTAAAATAAATATTAGGTCAATAACAAAAGTTCATCTCAGTACTTTGTTATATAACCTTTGTTGGCAATGACAGAGGTCAAACGTTTTCTGTAATTCTTCACAAGGTTTTCACACACTGTTGCTGGTATTTTGGCCCATTCCTCCATGCAGATCTCCTCTAGAGCAGTGATGTTTTGGGGCTGTCGCTGGGCAACACGGACTTTCAACTCCCTCCAAAGATTTTCTATGGGGTTGAGATCTGGAGACTGGCTAGGCCACTCCAGGACCTTGAAATGCTTCTTACGAAGCCACTCCATCGTTTCCCGGGCGGTGTGTTTGGGATCATTGTCATGCTGAAAGACCCAGCCATGTTTCATTTTCAATGCCCTTGCTGATGGAAGGAGGTTTTCATTCAAAATCTCACGATACATGGCCCCATTCATTCTTTCCTTTACACGGATCAGTCGTCCTGGTCCCTTTGCAGAAAAACAGCCCCAAAGTATAATGTTTTCACCCCCATGCTTCACAGTAGGTATGGTGTTCTTTCTCCTCCAAACACGACAAGTTGAGTTTTTAACAAAAAGTTCTATTTTGGTTTCATCTGACCATATGACATTCTCCCAATCCTCTTCTAGATCATCCAAATGCTCTCTAGCAAACTTCAGACGGGCCTGGACATGTACTGGCTTAAGCAGGGGGACACGTCTGGCATTGCAGGATTTGAGTCCCTGGCGGCGTAGTGTGTTACTGATGTAGCCTTTGTTACTTTGGTCCCAGCTCTCTGCAGATCATTCACTAGGTCCCCCCGTGTGGTTCTGGGATTTTTGCTCACCGTTCTCGTGATCATTTTGACCTCACGGGGTGAGATCTTGCATGGAGCCCCAGATCGAGGGAGATTATCAGTGGTCTTGTATGTCTTCGATTTTCTAATAATTGCTCCCACAGTTGACTTCTTCACACCAAGCTGCTTACCTATTGCAGATTCAGTCTTCCCAGCCTGGTGCAGGTCTACAGTTTTGTTTTTGGTGTCCTTTGACAGCTCTTTGGTCTTGGCCAGGGGTGGGCAGTGAGGGCCATTCCACTGCAGGTTTTTTGTTCCACCCAGTCTCTTCAGGAGGCGTGTGCTCTGATCAGCTTCAAGGATTGCTAATCATTGAAAACACCTGCTGAAGAGACTGGGTGGAACAGAAAACCTGCAGTAGAATGGCCCTCCATGGCACATGATTGCCCACCCCTGGTCTTGGCCATAGTGGAATTTGGAGTCTGACTGTTTGAGGTTGTGGACAGGTGTCTTTTATACTGATAATGAGTTCAAACAGGTGCCATTAATACAGGTAATGAGTGGAGGACAGAGAAGCCTCTTAAAGAAGAAGTTACAGGTCTGTGAGAGCCAGAAATCTTGTTTGTTTGTAGGTGACCAAATACTTATTTTACCAAGGAATTTACCAATTAATTCGTTAAAAATCCTTCAATGTGATTTTCTGGATTTTTTTTCTCATTTTGTCTCTCATAGTTGAGGTATACCTATGATGAAAATTGGACACCTCTCTCATCTTTTAAGTGGGAGAACTTGCACAACTGGTGGCTGACTAAATACTTTTTTGCCCCACTGTAGCTTTAATTTGGGCTTTTAATCTCGAACATTCAGCCAGTATTTGTTAGTATGTCATTTAGTCCCACAGCTGAAGCTAAAAGCTAATGCTAGGCTCAAACTAAAAAAAACATCAGCAAAACATAAATCACAGAGAAATGATGAAGAGGGAGGGTGGGGTGAACTGGCGCTCACTAGCATTTAAAGCAGTATGTTGAAAAAATAGTATGTTTAAAGAGAGCTCCTTTTCTGTATGTAAAATGGTGCTGCAATAATTAAACCCTGAGTTATTTTGACCAAAGCATGTCACAGGCATGCCATTAACACCTCTGGGAGCTGTGCCAACATGTGGAAAAAGGACATTATAGGGCAGAGGTGTCCAATCATGTGCCATGGAGGGCCAAGACCCTGCAGGCTTTACCTCCAACCAGTGTCTTCAGCAGCAAATTCCACTGAATTTCTTCCCACTGATTGCTGATAAGTGAAAACACCTGCTGAAGAGACTGAGTAGAACAGAAAACCTGCAGGGTTTTGGCCCTTCGTGGCACATGATTGGACACCCCTGTTATAGGGGTTCTTTAAGTCTATTTTTCCTCATTAGTGTAGTTAACCTTCTTGAACAGCAGGTGGCTGTAATTTGTCTATTTCTGGCCTTCCTTTGGTGGAGTGAAGACTGTCACATTTAGAGTTCAGGTTGTCAGGTTTTTTTTTACACTTCTAAGAAGGAAGTGGCCCCTCAGAGGCCAGAGTATAGAATTAAAGAGAGTCTGGTACTAATACGATGCGCTATTGAATGGACCCGGTGAATAACAGTGCAGCAGAGAAATAATTATTATGTAATCTGGATTACATAATGTTTTTCACCTGTGCAGGAGGTGTTGCACTGTTACTTTATGAGGTATTTTGAAAATAGCGTTATAATAAAGGCCCAAGTGTGTCAAATTGCTTTTCAGCTGTTAGATATTTGGCTGCTTCAAACCTCTCTGTGTCTTTGTTACTACACCGCCCGACCCCCTGCCTCCCATCTCCTTCTCACTGCTTCATTCAAGAAATGTTTCTCTGTTGTTGTGGCGGTGAGCATGTATTATTGAGAAATATCCACTGATATCTTCGGTGATTAATAGTTTCGATCAGGGAGCTGGGTGCCATATCACCATGTTCTTGTTATTTATGTAGCCACAGATGTCTAAGTGTGGTTTGAGGCTAATGTTTTGTTTCTCGCTGCCCCAGCCCCCCTACATTTTTGCGACTTTGTTTTTCTCCTTCCTGCCAACAAACACTTTAGAGACATACAGTGTACAGGAATTATTACAGCATTTACCATATTGTCACTTTCCTTCGGTCTCTTACACACAACACCAAATTCACATGTATGGCTGTCTCTGTTAAATTTAGTAAAGATGTGCTTTTGCCACAAGATTGACAGCAGCATGGTTTCTGCAGTAACCACGTTTTTCACATTTTAAAGTGATGGCAAAACCTCTTAAATAAGGTATTCATCTAGAGGGGGGAAAAACACTTGACAACACCAGTCTGCAGTGTGTTTGAGTTTTGCAGTGAAATAAATATTCATATTTAGTGCTTACAGCATGGAGCTGTCTTTGAATATTGATTCGCTGATGTTGGCCATTTTGTATATCTCGTACATTTAACATTTCAATGGAATTGTAGAGTGGGCAAGTGTTCTAGGAATAGAGCAGTTTAAATGTTGTATGGGTGGCTTGTGGGTGATTTAGGTCATCACGTAACTTTTTAAATGAGTTTGGTTATCCTTACTAAACTGTCAGTTTAAATGGCATGCTGCATCAGTTCCTACTAAAATGACTTGGGGAAAAGAAACATTTTGTGGCATAGTAACACAAGAAGGTAAAGAACAATAAAAGAGACATTTGAGGAGCATTTTTTTCCAAGAAATTATCTTTACATATTATCTAAAAAACTTTTTTCACTTTAAGCCAAATGCATGCCACCTGACCTCACATAATCAGGAACATTACAGTTACCTTATCTGCCTGTCAATTACCTGATTTAGATTAAACACATTTACAATATTGAGTCACTATGCTGACACCATTATGGTGGATGTATCTGCCATGTAACAATGGGCTGATTCAGAACAAATTTCAAATTATTCTGCATCAATATGGAATTTCAATAATTACATATAGTTCTTCTTTAAATATGTTGGCCAGTCTTAGCAACTAAAGCATTTTATTTTCTTTATAGGGTTATGTCAAGGCATTTGGCTAACGAATTGTTAAGTCACAAAATGGTGCTGGTAACACGTTAAAGAAAAGTGGAATTTCGACAGAGACTTTGCTTTTAATCTGTTATAGAAATGTCTAATTATTACATATGTAAATTTTAACTGGGGTAGAACATTAAAGGGATGCTATGTAAAATTTTCACCTTGAAATATTGTTTCCAAAATCTTTTTGATGGTACATCAACTTTTGCCTAGGTCAGGGGACCTCAAGTGTCTTTGAGAGGTCCACATTTTTTTTCCAGTGGGGTGGAGGTCCGGAGCAGTGCTAGCATAGTGCATGGGTGGATATTTCATTTTGATGTTGGGAGGGACAGTACTGTAAACAGAACATTTTCTCCAGAGTAAGTACTGAAGGTACATTCTAAGTATTATTGTAGTCAGTCACAAATTTATGAGAAATAATGTACAAACATACACTCAGGGGGAAAAGCTGCAAATTTACAAGAAAAAAGTAATAAATTTATGAGAAAGAAAATTGCAGATTTACAAGAAACAGTTGTAAATTTAAAAAAGTCAAGTTGACTAGAAAAAAGCTCCAAATTCAAGAGAAAAATATGTAAATTTACAAGAGAAAAACCACATAAATTTATTAGAAAAAGGTTATGAATTTACAAGAAACAAAACAGATTACAAGATACAAAAACAGCAGATTTATGAGGAAAAAGTGGCAAATTTACAAGAAAAAAGTGGCAAATTTACCAAAAAAGGGGCAAATTCTGTAATTTCCCAGTTTGGGATCAATAAAGTACATCTATCTAAATTTATATAAATTTATAGGAAAAAAGTTACCAATTTAAAGGTGCATCAGACAAGATTTGTCTACCTGGTCAGTAGGGGTCACACTCACTGTTGACTCACAATGATCTCATACCGGTTGCCAGACAGTGAGATATACACTACTTCCTGGAGACTAACATCAACTGCAGACTGCTAAAATCTCAGTCCTTTGGTGATTATGAGCCAGACACAGCGTGTCAAGCAAGGACTCTTGTGGTATGAAATCATGAATTTAACATAATCCTCTCTGATGTGCATCTCCGTTAAACATTTTTAAAATAACTATATTGTTTAGTGTAATTGACAATAATGCTAATATAGCACAGCAGTGACTGAACTGGATGTTTCTCTAATTTTTATGACGTAACGCTTTAGTTCAGATTGTAAGGACTTTGGTTTGTGTAAATATGCTGAATCACACTTTTATGGTCCGTTTATGTTCATCCATTTTAATGCTTTAAAAAAAAAAACAGCTGTTGCTATCAGGCTCCAGCAGTCATTTACAGCGGGGAAAAATAAGTATTGAACATGTCAACATTTTTCTCATTAAACATATTTCTGATGGAGGCATTGACCTGAGATTTTCACCAGAAATCAATAACAACCTAAGGTAATCCATACATACAAAAAAATCAAGGCATCTGTGTTCACAAAACAAGTTACAGTATATTTAATGACGTGGAATAACACAGGGAATAAGTATTGAACACATGAAGAAAAAGCAGTGCAAAAAGGCATAGAAAGCCAAGAAACCAGCTGAAATCAATCAGAATTTAGGAAGCCATCCCATCCCCCCCATCAGTACAAAGTAATTTCAGCTGGTTAAGTCCTGACTGATAGCCTTTAAAAAGATCTGTGAATATCAGATTGTCACACCACAAAGAACTCATGATAGGTAGAAGAAAAGAGCTCTCGCTAGACCTTTGCATCCTTATTGTTGCAAAACACAATGATGGCATTGGTTACAGGCACATTTCTAAACTGCTGAATGTTCCAGTGAGCACTGCTGAAGCCATCATTCTGAAGTGGAAAGAACATCATTTTACCATAAACCGGCCATGACCAAGAGCTCCTCACAAGATTTCTGACAGAGGAGTCAAAAGAATTATCAGAAGAGTTAGAGAGCCAAAGACCACTTGTGGAGAGCTTCAGAAAGACCTGGAGTTAGCAGGTACTGCTGTTTCAAAGAAAACAATAAGTAATGCACTCAACCGAAATGGGCTCTATGCCTGCTCACCTCACAAGACTCCATTGCTGAAGAAAAAGCATGTTGAAGCTCATTAAAGTTTGCTGCACAACATTTGGACAAGCCAGTAAAATACTGGGAGAATATAGTGTGGTCAGATGAGACCAAAATTGAACTTTTTTTAAAGGAAGGATTCATGAGTGCAGGCAGGACTTTAGGTGCAATAATGTTTATTAACATAAAACTTAAAGAGAAAACAAACAGCAGCACGGGGGCTGAAACACAGGGAGAACCAACTTGGCTAATAACTATTTGGGAAACACAATCACAGAGAAAGCACAAGCCATGGGGAAACCAGAGGGAGACAACAACAATGATGCCAGACAGAGCACAAGCACGAACTGACATAAATAGGGAGAAGACTGAATACAAATGCCAGGCAGGTGGGAACAATTAAGGGCTAAGCAGTAACACACACGGCCACCAGACCAGGGAGCATAGTGAGTCCAGCGGCCTACCACGGTCCAAGAGCCGCCAGAACAAAAACCTAGGCAGATCGGGGGGGGCCTACCAGAGTCCACAGGGCCCCAGATCAGAAGACAAGGTGGGTAAGGGGGCTCACCCAAGTCCATGGACCCCCCAGAACGAATGGTTTGGTCAGATAAAACTGAAACAGAGGAAATCCTTAGACCAGGTAATTAGATGGTCCAGTCGTTTGCTTGGTGAGTCACAGCTGAGCCTGACATCCCTGTACACCCGACAGATACAGAGGATTGCTACCTCCATTTTAAATGATGAATCCCACCCTTTGCACTGCCACTTTCAGCTTCTTCCCTCCAGACGGAGGTTTGTTGTCCCAAAATGTAAAACCCAGCGCTACAAAAACAGCTTTGTTCTGACATGATTTCTGGCCCAGGAAACTCGCACACAGGCTCGGGTAAGATTTAAGAGTTTTATTCAGCAACAGGTGTATGTATGCGTGAGTGGGAAATGTAAATGTTCTCTTGGGGACAGGAAAGCATCGAGGGCAGAACAGACACCGTACAGCCAGGCAACCCTGAGGACAGAGCAGAGAACAGAGGATGAGCAATTGTCTCAGCGGGATGGTGAAAGTAATAATGTGACTTACTTGCAGATGTATTGGTGACTGGCGTTGGCAAGAGAAGCTCCCGCCTGGGAGACAGCGCCCTGCTGCACTCGAAGGAGTGAGGCTTGCGAGGAGAGGTGATGAAGGGATAATTCCGCCGCCAGGAGGATCCACCTGTGCACAGGGGAAGAACTTTGGAGAACAGGTAAGAGAACCTTACATGAGGAAGACGAGTTGCGGCGTTGGCCGAGAAGAGTAGGCAAACGCAGAGCTTGAGCGTGGAGATGAGCTGACGGCTCCAGGCCGAGGCTGCGGGCAGAACAGGTTAAGTAGGTGCAGCCTGATGAAGCACAGGTGTGTGCACGGCTGAAGCGGATGACAGGCAGGAGCGAGTTGTGACAGTACTCCCCCCCCCCGAGCAGCGCCTCCTGGTGCTGGCTTGTCAGGGTGCGCCCGATGGAACACCTCAACGAGTTGCTTGTCCAGCACGAAGGAGGGGCGCACCCAGCATCTGTGCTCCGGGCCATAACCCTCCCATTCACCAAATACTGCAACCCCCGGCCCCGACGTCGGGAGTCCAAGATAGCAATGACACTCCACACCGGGTGTCCATCGATCATTCTAGGAGGGGGCGGGACCCTGGGAGGAGGACAGAGAGGATTAGATATCACAGGTTTGACCTGAGAAACGTGAAATGTGGGATGAACACGGGGGGGGGGGGGAGCGCCAAACGCACAGCCACCGGGTTAACCACCTTCGTAACAGGATAAGGTCCGATGAAACGCTGAGCCAGTTTCTTCTTCTCCCCCTTCAGGTTAATATTCTGGGCAGACAACCATACCTGTTGACCCACCTGGTAGTGTGGCGCAGGCCTCCTGCGGTGATTAGCAGACTTGGCGTTGCACAATGCCGCGTGTACCAGGGCCTGGCGCGTCTTAGTCCATAGCCATCGACACCATCTCAAGTGGGCCTGGATGGAGGGGACTGCCACCTCACCTTCTTCCTCAGGGAACAGCGGGGGATCGTAACCTAGAGACGCCCGAAAAGGGGACATCCCAATGGCTGATGACAAAGTGGAGTTATGGGCATACTCCACCCAGGGAAGATGAATGCTCCAGGAAGAGGGACTGGAGGAGGCGACGCAGCGCAGCGCAGAGCAGCCTCCAGCTCCTAGTTGGTGCGCTCGCACTGCCCATTGGATTGAGGATGATGTCCCGAAGACAGGCTAACCGTGGCCCCCAGAGCGTTACAGAAGCTCCTCCAGACTTTGGACACAAATTGTGGCCCTCTATCAGAGACAGTGTCAGCTGGGATGCCATGCAGCCTGACCACATGCTGCACCAACAGATCGGCCATCTCGCGCGCCGAGGGAAGCCCGGGGAGAGGCACAAAGTGGGCCGCCTTGGAGAACCGGTCCACAATGGTCAAGATGGTGTTATGAGTTGGAGACAGGCAGGCCGGTGACAAAGTCCAAGGCAATGTGTGACCAGGGCCTCCCGGGGACTGGCAAGGAGTGAAGAAGACCCGCAGGGGAGCATTAGATGACTTATTCATGGCACACTGAGGGCAGGCGCGCACGTAGTTGGAGACGTCCTCCCGGAGCCTGGGCCACCAAAAGGACCGCTGGAGAAGATCCACAGACCGGGAGACACCAGGGTGGCAAGCGAGCTTGGAAGTATGAGCCCAGTGAATGACGTCACCTCGGACTGATGAGGGTACAAACAATTTCCCCGCTGGCCCGCCGCCAGGATCGGGTTCGGACTCCAGTGCCTTCAGGACTCTATCTCTGACGGACCAGGAAACAGCCCCCACAACGTATGAAGCAGGAACAACGGTATGGACCCCCTCTTCTGGTGCTTCAGGGGCAAACAGCCTGGACAACGCGTCTGATTTCTTATTCTTGGAAGCCGGGCGGTAAGTAATAATGAACCTGAACCTAGCAAAGAACAGCGACCAGCGCGCCTGGCGGGCATTCAGGCGCTTGGCCGTCCTGATGTATTCCAAGTTCTTATGGTCGGTCCAGACCACGAAAGGCTGAGCCGCCCCTTCCAACCAGTGACGCCACTCTTGCAGCGCGAGCTTCACGGCCAGGAGCTCTCTGTCGCCGATGTCATAATTACGCTCGGCCGAGGAGAGACGCTTGGAGTAGAAGGCGCAGGGGCGCAGCGCCCCGTCCGTCGGGGAGCGCTGAGACAAAACCACCCCGACCCCAGTGTCAGACGCGTCCACCTCGACAAAACACTGTCGCTCTGGATCCACAAGAGAAAGGACCCGGGAGGATGCAAATTCCTTTTTAAGGGTCTCGAAGGCCGTCTCCGCTTCCGTTGTCCACTGAAAGCGTACCTTAGGCGAGGTGAGGCGGGTCAAAGGGCGGGTGATGGAACTGTAACCAGGAACAAAGCAGCGGTAAAAATTAGCGAACCCCAAGAATTGCTCAACCTGCTTCTTCGAGGAGGGGGTAGGCCACTCGACCACTGCTTTAACCTTGGCTGGGTCGGGGAGGAGCTGATTGTGCGAGACAATAAAGCCCAGGAAGGAGGTAGTATTGGTGAAAAATTCGCACTTTTCAGCTTTAACGTACAGTTTATTCTCCAAAAGGCGTTGAAGGACTCACCTCACATGGACCAGATGCTCCTCCCGAGACCGGGAGAAGATCAAAATATCATCCAGGTAGACGAAAACGAAGACCCCCAGGAAATCACGAAGGACATCATTGATCAGGCATTGGAAGACAGCAGGAGCGTTGGTAAGCCCAAACGGCATGACAAGGTATTCAACGTGGCCGCTGGGCGTTCGGAAGGCCGTCTTCCACTCGTCACCCTCCCGGATCCGGATGAGGTGATAAGCACTGCGGAGGTCCAACTTGGAGAACCAGGACACCCCCTGGAAGGAATTGAAGGCTGAGTCCATAAGTGGCAGCGTATAACGATCCTTAACAGTGATGTCATTAAGGGCCCTAAAGTCAATGCATGGCCTTAAGGACCCGTCCTTCTTCGCCACAAAAAAGAACCCAGCACCCAGGGGGGATGAAGAGGGGCGAATAATTCCGGCACTGAGGGATTCCCGAATATAGGTGTCCATGGCCTCCCGTTCTGGGGCAGACAGGCTATAAAGGCGGCCAGATGGGAGGGGCGCCCCCTGCAGGAGATCAATGGCACAGTCATACAGGCGATGGGGTGGGAGGGATAACGCCTTCGACTTGCTGACAATCAGACCCAGATCGTGAAACTCCGGTGGCACTGCAGAGAGGTCCGGCGGGGCGGGGTCAAGGGCGGGTGCAGGCACCAACGGGGCACAGGCCGCAGACTGGAGGCAGGTTCCCAAACAAAAAGTGCTCCAAGATAGGATTCAACCGGTCTGCCAATCAAACACAGGGTTGTGGAGGCGTAGCCATGAGTAACCTAAGATGATGGGCGCCGCAGAGGTGGGAAGGACGTAAAAGCTAAGGTCCTCACGATGATTGCCAGAGATAATGACAGAGATGGGCTTGGTAATATGAGTGACCTTCTCCAGGGGAAAACTGGTAAGAGCGACGAGATGAAGGGGAGTGGGCAAGGCTTGGCATTGGATGCCCAGGCGGGTTGCCAGACTCTTAGAAATAAAACACTGTTTGGCCCCCGAGTCCACCAGTGCGTGAGATGCGTGACCAATGGAGTTGTGGCAGAGTCTAATTTGAACCTGACATTTTGAGAGGGGATTAGACTGGGTAGCGTCCGCGAGGCCCCCTACAGTGACTCGCGGACCTCCCCTTTTGGCTTCAGCGGGCAGACTTCCACGGGATGTTGGTCGTCTCCGCAATACATGCAGATACCCAACTCCCGGTGGCGCTGTTTCTCCGCTAAAGAAAGTCTAGCCCGCCCGATGATCATAGCGTTGGGATCGTCGGCAGCCTCCGGAGGAGGCAACGCCAGGGGGCGAGACTGAGGAGCGCGGATAGGAGTTCCGCGTGGGTGGCTGAAAGATTTCCACTCGGCGGCCCGCTCCCTCAACCTGTTATCCAAACTAATGGCCAACGAAATTAATTCTGGCAGCCGATCCGGCTGGTCCCGGCTGGCCAGTTCATCCCGTAAATCAGAATTTAGACTCCGGATGAATAGGCTGCAAAGGGCAGCATCACACCAACCAACCTCTTCCGCCGCCACCCGGAAGTCGACAGCGTAGTCAGCCGCTAAGCGGCTACCCTGGCGAAGGCTAAGTAGCCGCTTGGCCAACATGCTATCGCGATCCAAATGATCAAAGACCTCGAAAAAGTCTTGCACGAACTGGGTATAGGTCAAGGTCGTGTAGCTGGGCTTCGCCATAACGGCGTAATCCCAGGCTAACGCTCGCCCTTCCAGAAGATTTGAAACGTACCCAATTCGGCTTTGGTCTGACGGAAAGTCCCCGGGCATGCGCTGGAACACCGTCTCACACTGTAGAATAAACCCGCACGCTCTGCCGAGCTTTCCGCTAAAGCGCGCTGGAGTGGGAATAGGAGTGAGACGGGTCGGCGGACCCGGGGCAGAGGAGCTGGCCTGAGGGGCGGGAGGAACTGGCCCGCCGAGCTGAGATAGAGGGAGCGCCTGTGGAGGATCGAGGCGATCCAACCGGCTAGTAATGGAGGTTAGCTGATTGAGGATAACCTGTTGTTGATGAACAATTAAGTCCACCCGAGCCTCGAGATTGGAAAGTCGGCGTACGTACCCGCTGTTCGCTGGGCCGCTGTGCTGGAGCCGTACTGACATGATTTCTGGCCCAGGAAACTCGCACACAGGCTCGGGTAAGATTTAAGAGTTTTATTCAGCAACAGGTGTATGTATGCGTGAGTGGGAAATGTAAATGTTCTCTTGGGGACAGGAAAGCACCAAGGGCAGAACAGACACCGTACAGCCAGGCAACCCTAAGGACAGAGCAGAGAACAGAGGATGAGCAATTGTCTCAGCGGGATGGTGAAAGTAATAATGTGGCTTACTTGCAGATGTATTGGTGACTGGCGTTGGCAAGAGAAGCTCCCGCCTGGGAGACAGCGCCCTGCTGCGCTCAAAGGAGGGAGGCTTGCGAGGAGAGGCGATGAAGGGATAATACTGCCGCCAGGAGGATCCACCTGTGCACAGGGGAAGAACTTTGGAGAACAGGTAAGAGAACCTTACGTGAGGAAGACAAGTTGCGACGTTGGCCGAGAAGAGTAGGCAAACGCAGAGGTTGAGCATGGAGATGAGCTGACGGCTCCAGGCCGAGGCTGCGGGCAGAACAGGTTAAGTAGGTGCAGCCTGATGAAGCACAGGTGTGCGCACGGCTGGAGCAGATGACAGGCGGGAGCGAGTTGTGACATGTTCCTGCTGCTGTCAGAGTTGAACAAGATGTAGCAATATATTGCACATAATTTAGTTATCTATTTATTAATTTTTATTTTATATTTATTTATTTTTGTAGGTTTTTTTATTTGGGTTTTAAATCTTTTTATTGGGTTTTAGACTTTTATTGAGTTTTTAATCTCTTTGACTTAGTTTTTAACTTTTTTAATATGACCCTTCTCTCTTATCGCTTTTTTTTTCTCTTATCTCTTTGTCTTATGTCCTGATTGGTGGAGCCTTGAGTACTTTTATCGTGTTTATAGTCAGCTTCATGTGTGCCTGTGTTTGAGTTCATGTTGAATGTAATTGTGGTTTGTAAATATGTGTCTAAAAGGATGTCACCTGACTGCAAAACAAATCTACCTACGGGTACAAATAAAGTAACCTGAACCTGAACCTGTACTCAGGAACAGGCGATGGAGGCGCACCGGCCTTATTCACACCTATCTGTGCTTATTCACCTCATGATGGAGGAAGTCCTCACAGAGGGTGAAAAAATGTTATGATTTATTAATTGATAGTCAAAAATCTGACATAAATTTCTACATATACATAATTACAGCTACTTCAAGTACTCAAGAAATCCCATGGCTAATGCTGTGCAGTAACATTAGTTAGTAAGAAAATAAAAATATTTATTTATATTATTATTGTTTATTAAGACCTGTTTATTCTACTATTAGAACTTGAACCTATCATACTGACATGGTTTCAGTGACCCACAAAGCAGACATGACTCAAGGCAGATACAATTAACCGTGTATTGATAAAGTGTGCGTGAGTGGATGCGTGTATGCAGGGTTGTGTAGTGTAGTGTAGTGTAATCAGGAGTTCCAGCTGGGGCCGGCAGAGCACCATACGACCTGGCAACCCTGGGAAGAGACAGAGGGCGTTAATAACAGTTTAAGCCCGACAGACACTTTTGATGGAACTGTGCTTACTGTCTGAGGTGGTAGAGAGTTGCCCAGGTAAGCGCTGAAGCTGCAGCCAGGAGGATAGTGCCAGCAGGTGGCCGGTGAGCTGGATGCTGGTGAGGGAGGCAGATAATCCGCCGCCAGGGAGAGAGAGGTCCGCCACCACGAATCCCCGCCTGTGCACAGGGAAAGCTGACAGGGTGAGAAAGAATCGTGGTGGCTTACTTGATAGTTGGTGGTCCGGAAGGCGCAGGCCCGGACAGAGGGAAACGATGGCTTGGAAGCCGACGTGGAAACACACAACGAGGCTGGGAAGCTCGAAGGCTGGCGTAGCAGGTTTCTAGGTAGAGAACCAGACGACTCCGCCCTGAGCAATGGACCTGATGGAATAAATAGGCAGAGGGAGATGGCAGGCAGGTGCACACACAGGTGTGACAGATTGACGGCCATGACAGTACTCCCCCCCCCTACGGCACGCCTCTCGGCGGGCGTTCCAACCTTCCCGGGTGCGTCCGATGGAAGTTCCTGATGAGCTGCTTGTTCAGCACGAAGGAGGGACGCACCCAGGACCTCCACTCCGGCCCATAACCCTCCTAGTCCACCAGGTACTGCAGGCTACGACCTCGACGACGAACGTCCAAGATGGCGGTGACTGGCCATGCCGGGTTGCTGTCGATCACCATCGGTGGAGATGGAGACCTGGAAGGGGGACACAGAGGGCTGGAGCAGACGGGCTTCACCTGCGACACATGAAAGGTCGGGCAGATGTGGAGGGAGGGGGGAAGAGTCAGGCGCACAGACACAGGATTAATAATCCGGCTGGTGGGAAAAGGACCAGTGAACCGTTGTGATGTCTTCTTACGCTCAGCCTTCAGATTAATGTGTTTGGTGGACAACCATACCTGCTGACCCACCCGGTAGGCGGGAGCCAGGACCCTGCGCTGGTTGGCCACCGAGGTGTTACGTTCCGCCGTCCGCTGAAGTGCTGCCCTGGCCGTCCTCCAGATCCGCTGGCAACGCCTCAGGTGGGCGCGAACAGAAGAAACAGCGATGTCTCCCTCCTCCTCAGGGAACAGCGGGGGATTATAACCCAATGAGGCTTTGAAGGGGGACATGCCAATGGCTATTGATACAGCAGTGTTGTGAGTGTATTCAATCCAGGGGAGGTGCGTGCTCCATGATGATGGGTTAGAGGTCACAACGCACCGCAGCGCTGCCTTCACCTCCTGGTTGGCTCGCTCGCACTGTCCGTTGGTTTGTGGGTGGTATCCGGATGACAGACTTGCCATGGCCCCCAACGCAGCGCAGATAGACCTCCAGACCCTAAAGACGAACTGAGGACCTCGATCGGAGACAGTGTCCCAAGGGATGCCATGCAGCCTAACTACGTGCTGGACCAGAAGATTGGCCATCTCCATAGCCGTGGGCAGCCCCTGCAGAGGGATGAAATGGGCAGCTTTGGAGAACCTGTCAACCAGTGTGAGGATAGTAGTGCAGTGATTGGACGTGGGCAGACCAGTGACAAAGTCCAATGCCATGTGTGACCATGGCCTGCCTGGGATGGGAAGGGGATGAAGCAACCCAGCAGATGGAGAAGAGGAAGTCTTGCCAGTTGCAC
This sequence comes from Pholidichthys leucotaenia, assembly GCA_020510985.1. Taxonomy (NCBI): domain Eukaryota; kingdom Metazoa; phylum Chordata; class Actinopteri; order Cichliformes; family Pholidichthyidae; genus Pholidichthys; species Pholidichthys leucotaenia. The sequence continues at coordinate 132,454,741 of CM035849.1, read as the reverse complement.
ACTGAGGGCAGGCTCGGATGTAGTCCCCCACGTCCTTCTGGAGAGACGGTCACCAAAACATCCTCTGCAGGAGAGTCACCGTGCGCCGTCCCCCCCCCCCCCCGGGGGTCGGCCTTATCAGCCTGTGCCCTCAAGACCTTGTCCTTAATACCCCACGAGAGGGCACCCACAACACACGATGAGGGGAGAATGGGATGTTCGGCCATCTCCGCTGTCTCCGGGGCAAACTGACGGGACAGGGCATCGGGTTTGGTGTTCTTCGACCCAGGGCAGTAGGTAATGGTGAAGTTAAAACCTCCGAAGAAGAGAGACCAGTGGGCCTGTCAAGCATTCAGACGCTTAGCCGTCCGGAGGTACTCCTGATTTTTGTGGTCCGTCCAGATGATGAACGGCTGGGAAGCGCTCTCCAACCAGTGGCACCACTCCTCCAACGCAAGCTTGACCGCCAGCAGCTCCCTGTCGCCGATGTCATAGTTGCGCTCCACTGGGGAGAAGCGACGAGAGAAGTACGCGCAGGGGCGTATCTTACCGTCCACCGGGGAACACTGGGACAAGACGGCCCCGACCCCCGAGTCTGAGGCATCTACTTCTTCTAGGCATTGGAGAGCGGGGTCCACCTGCGTCAGTATAGGCGAGGAAGAGAACTTGTCCTTCAGGAGAGAAAATGCTGTGTCCGCCTCCTCCGTCCATCGAAAAGGCACCTTGGTGGATGTCAGGTTGGTCAGTGGTAGGGCAATGCAGCTGTAGTTCTGTACAAAACGGCGGTAGAAATTAGCGAACCCCAGGAACTGTAGAAGCTGCTTCCTAGACGAAGGGGTGGGCCATTCCACCACCGCCTTCACCTTAGCTGGGTCAGGGATGATCTCCTTGTGGGCGATGATGAAGCCTAGGAAGGAGGTCCAAGAAACATGGAACTCACACTTCTCCGCCTTTACAAAGAGCTTATTTTCCAGCAGCCGCTGCAGAACCCGCCTGACGTGCACGCAATGTTCCTCCATGGACTGTGAAAAGATGAGAATGTCATCCAGGTATACAAACACAAATGTGCCCAAAAAGTCTCTTAGAACATCATTAATAAGACGCTGGAAGACGGCCGGGACATTGGTCAGCCCGAACGGCATGACCAAATATTCAAAATGCCCACACTGGGGTCCGAAAGGCCGTCTTTTACTCATCCCCCTCCCATATCCACACCAGATGATAGGCGTTGCGCAGGTCTAGCTTTGTGAAACAACAGGCCCCCTGGAGGGAATTGAACGCAGAGTTGATGAGAGGGAGAGTGTATTTGTCTTTGATGGTTATGTTACCGAGTTCACGAAAGTCAATGCATGGCCTGAGAGAACCATCCTTCTTCCCGACAAAAAAAACCCCGCCCCCACCGCCGATGAAGAAGGTCTTATTATGCCTGAACTCAGGGACTCCTTGATATAAGTGTCCATAGCCACGCGCTCCGGAGCAGACAGGTTGTACAAGTCTGCTAGATGGCAGCGGAGCACCGGCCCGGCGGTTGATCACACAATCATACGGGCGGTGAGGGGGGAGGGAGAGGGCCTGGGATTTGCTGAAAACAGCCCCCAAATCGTGATACTCAGATGGCACTTTAGACAGGTCGGGAGGAGGAGAGGCAGGTGCACCCAGAGGCACGGCAGACGAGCATGCAGCAGACTGCAAACAGGCACTCAGGCAAAACGAACTCCAAGAAACCACACACCCCGAACGCCAGTCAATCGAGGGGTTGTGTAGGCGAAGCCAGGGGTAGCAAAGGATGACCGGAGTGGACGACACTGGTAAGATGTACAGCCCTAACTCCTCCCAATGGTTGCCTGATATAATGACTGACACTGGGGCGGTCCGGTGAGTGACTGTGGCCAACGGAGCTTTAGACAACGCTATGAGCCTGAGTGGGGTCTCTAACGGCTGCGTGGGGAGCCCCAACCGGGTTGCCAGGCTACCTGAAATAAAGCTCTGCTCGGCCCCTGAATCAATGAGTGCATGTGTGTTTGTCTCCTTATGTCCATAATTGAAATGAATGGGGATCAAGAAACGGGTGAGGGGATTGCTGCGGTTTAAGTCCGTGAGACCCCCTACTGCGATGCACGGACTCCCCCTTTTGGCCGTTTGGGACAGGACTCGAGCTCATGCTCCTCACTCCCACAATAAACGCACAACCCCAACTCCCGGCGGCGCTGTCTCTCCGTGGATGATAGCTTAAACCCACCCATAACCATAGGTTCCTGATCTTCCAGGGAATCAGCAGATGGGAGGGCCAGCAGGGGGGGTTGTAGGGAGCGGCGAGCCAGGCCACCCGAGCGACCGAAAGTTCTCCGTTCGGCTGCCCACTTCCTCAGTCTGTTGTCGATGCTGATAGCCAGGGAGATTAGCTCATGCAACGTAGAGGGCTTCTCCAAGCGGGCCAGCTCGTCCCGTAGGCTAGGGCTTAGGCTTCTAACAAAAATACTACATAGAGAGGCATCCTCCCACCCAACCTCTGTAGCAACGACCCAGAAGTCCACGGCGTAGTCGGCGACGGCCTTTGACCCCTGCCTGAGGTTTAACAACCAGGAGGTAAGTACGTCTTTGTGGTCCAAGTGGCCGAATACCTCCTGAAACTCATTTACAAACTGAGTGTAAGTTAGCGAAGCATAGCCTAGCCCTAGCCATTACCGCATATGCCCAAGCTAGAGCTCATCCCTCTAACAAATTAATCACATAACCTATGCAACTCTGGTCAGTGGGAAAATCCCCAGGTACCCGTTGGAATACAATGTCGCATTGCACGAGAAACCCCCTACCATCCCCCAATTTGCCACTGAACGGGTGTGAGTCGAGACGGGAGTAAGCCGACAAGCAGGGCCCGGAGTAGGCTGACTAAGGATGGGGCTAGCGGTGGAACTAGCGGGAGCAGAGGAGCTAGCTGGGGCTGCAGGGAAACCCTGTGGGCTAAACAAGCGATCTAGCCTGTCTGTGATGTGGGCTAACTGTGTTAGCATCACCTGCTGTTGATAGGCTAACTGATCTACCCGAGTCTCTAAGTTGTTCATCCTGTGCGCTAGCGCGCTGTCTGCTGGGTCACTCTGGCGAAGTCGTACTGATATGGTTTGACATGGTCGTACTGAAACACACAACGAGGCTGGGAAGCTCGAAGGCTGGCGTAGCAGGTTTCTAGGTAGAGAACCAGACAACTCCGCCCCGAGCACTGGATCTAATGGAATAAATAGGCAGAGGGAGATGGCAGGCAGGTGCGCACACAGGTGTGACAGATTGGCGTTCGTGACACATATATGTCAGCTTGGTAAGGAGCAGTTAGTGGAGTGTGTTCCACATCATATATTGGCTGATATTATCATACACTCATAATAATATGAACATGTCAGTAATAAAACTTAGTTGGTTACATAGACTTTAGACTGCTGTCCCCCATCCCTTCCCCTAACCACCAGATTAGCAGCAGAAGATGAACGAGCTAGATAGCATCATAGCTAGCCCTGGTTACCTTACCTGTCAGAAGAAAAGTGGTCACCTCTGCGTGACTTTTCAGCCCTTTGCGACTCTTCAGCAGACATTAGCCATCAAAAGCAGAACCCATATTTATGCTGCTCCTTCGTTGTGCAATACTTGAGAACGATTGGGAAACTGACGTCTGCCTTGAGACTCAGGTATTTAGCTGAATAATTCACTACCTGGCAACCCAACAACCCAAAACGAGAAGATGGCACATAACATCAAGCTAGTGATGGTATTGGCTGTGACAGCTTCACTGGACTTTCATGTTTGTCTTCCTCCAGCTGCTGGATGTAAATATTTATATTATTGTCGACCTGCCAAAAATTACAAAATATTTTTTTCATCAATATACTAATTTTTAGACGAACATTAAGACTGACATTGTGTACGTTTCTAAACACTTTGTTGATGAATTATTTTTTTTAAAAATCTTTGTTTTCATGAAAATGTTATCTATTGCACCTTTAAGTTGAAAAAATGTTTATAATTCTCTGTAAGACATGAAGGTATATATTCTCTATTTAGCAAAATGATCAGAATTAAAATTAATTACATAAATAAATACACAACTGTGAAAGTTCAAAGGTCCAGGCACCTCACATCCATAATTAATTACACACACCAAACAACCAAAATATGCTATTTTTCAATGAGTGGCAACATTTTTGAATAAGACCGCAACATATTATAATTTTTTTTATGTGTTGCATTTATTAAGTATGTTGGGTGTCAGATTTTTTCCAATGTTATAATTGTGTATTTGTTAATTTATCAGGTTTTTAATTCATGAAATAAAAAATAAATGTATAGTATCTGTATGGGGGCGGCTGTGGTGCAGGTGTTGTGTGGCCGACTACTGATCGGAGTGTTAGGGGTTCGATTCCCACTCTGTCTGCAGTCTGCATGTCAAAGTGTCTTTGAGCAAGACACTGAATCAGTTGCTCCTGGTGGGTCAGGCCAGCACCTGTGTATGGCAGCTCCACTGCCATCACTGTGTAAATGTGTGTGTGAATGGGTGGATAGCAGGATCTGTAAAGCGCTTTGGTCATCTAGAGATGGGAAAAAAGCGTTATATAAGTGAATGCCATTTACCATCTGGTAATACTGTAATTGTTTCCTTATCCTACAGATTATATTAACATATCAATTTCAAAATATCAAATTATCAAAATATTTTATCAAATATGCTGTTGAACAAGCGCTGGCCATTTTTTGCATAAAGCTGTATATCCAGATAAATATAAAGAGATATGGATAACTGTTATAACCAGATTAGTATAATAACTATACCCAGGTTAAAAAAGAGTGATAGATAACAAATATAACCTGGTATCCCTTGGGTGTCCTGTTTCAATTGCCAATGAATCTCAGAAAATGTATTAAAAAAAGGGGGTTAGCCAAAATTAGGAATGATTTTTTTAATGCAGTGCAATTACTACAGTGAGATTTGCTAACATCTGTTATGGGAACAAACACAAAGACAAATAATTCATAACACTTACCTTTTGGCATGTTTACTGCACCAGTGAAACACAAACATACTACAGTGCTTCTCTCCCAACATGGCGGACACAACAGGAAGTGACGTCAGAGTGCCATTCTCTAGACGAGAAGGGGACCCTGATTATCAAAGGGGGAATGTGGGTGCCCTTTCCAGATTGTAGTTCTCTGGTCACCAGTGGCAGTCATGACCGTTTTCTTCCCTCTTCTGGGTGGGGAGCGTGGTGTGGTTTCTCGTGCTTGCTTTCCTCCACTGAGCATTTTGCCCTCGTTTTGTGTCAAAGACCTCACTTTATCCAGGACTGTCCCTAGGCCATAAACTCTCCAGCTGGTGGCCATTGCGACATTTGAGTTATGTTTTTTTGCTGTTGTTGTTCGATCAAAACGAAACAGGCGTTTTTGGTTTTTTCAAATTGTATCAAAAGGCTTTGGGGCCGGGATGGAAGACCCTCGCGGTCCGGATTCGGACCGGGGTCTGTCATTTGAGGAGCCCCAGCCTAGGTGAATCTCCCTTCCATAACCTGAGTGGCCCTACATCACCTGCAACAGACCTATGTAAAATTCCTGTTCCTGGTAGAAACAGAGGAAAGACAACTGGCACGTTTTTCAGCCTGACTTCTCTTTAGCCAATCATAGGGCACAAGTTTAGCCACCAACTAACAAAGCACCCTGTGATTAGCTAATGGGTCTGGTGCTGGTGTAAAGCGTGCCAGTTGTAGAAAGTTACATAGTGCTGCTTTAATGCAAGGTGTGTAAGAGAGATCAGATTCTTCCTGCATATGCATGTTATTTTACCATTCTCCCTATATTTAATGAGATTGCATTTTTTCTCTTTTTAAATTCACAATCCTAAAGCAAGAATATTATATGTCAGCCTTTTTTATAAATGACTCTGATATCAATTTCAATGTGTGTCCGACTGACACACTGTATCTCTGATGTCTCTCACATGACTTTTATCAGTGTTGGCCTTTTGATTGTTAATTAGATGGAACGGTCGCTCCACATCTCACTCTTTCTTTGGTCTCACTGATGTGGCTGTCTGAATAGCTCTATAATGGTCTCCCCACTCTGTCTTTTATGTGATTCACTTTCTTTCTCTGACTCTCTGTCACTGTTAATGCGCCGTGTGCAGGCCTCAGTCTGGTAGTGGGCCTGGTGCTCTACATCTCCAGTATTAATGATGAAGTGATGAACCGGCCCAGGGAGCCCGAGCAGTTCTTCAATTACCACTATGGCTGGTCCTTCGCCTTTGCTGCCTCTTCCTTTCTACTCAAGGAGGTTAGTATGAAAAAAAGTCATTCTCACAAGATATGAAATATTGCTTTATTGATCAGTTTGTAAATGTTTGCCACCCTGTCATCCAGACTCAGATTACTTGCTTTAATCTTTTTCGTAACATTGACTGGCTTCTTAATAATGGATTCTTACAGTGCCACAAAAGACTTGTTGCGCTGACAACTAGAACGCATTCAGCCAAGATGCAGACCCATGCTTTTTGCAGCCCTATAGACTTAAAGTCTTGACGGTTGACCTTTTGACCCAAACCCAGATTTAGAGGTCAGGGTGTCAGGATGAGCCTGTACCAAGTTTGGTGACCTTAGCTTTCGTTGTTTTTGAGATATAGTTTTTATGGCATTTTGACCTCACCCTTTGACATTGTAGCGATAATGCTGCAATTATATGACTATAATAATTAATAATTATAATTAATAGTTAATAATTATTAAATGACCTCGTTTTAACACGAGGGCACAGCTTCCAGTTTATAGAGAGACAGAAGAACTCTGTAATAACAGAGCTTAAGAATTTGGTGAATGAAACAAAGTTAAACAATCATTTGATCAGTCTCTTAATCGTGCGTAAGTTCTTGGCACTGAGGGATTCTGAAACCTTGGACAAAGGAACCACACATTTAACTCAGCTTAATGAAAGAGCCAAGGTGATAGCAGACATCTGTGAAGCTTTGTAAAATGAAAAAATAACCAGATGTTATAATGACTGTAATGTTTTGCATATATGAGGAAAGAACAATATTTACAGATACGAGGGAATAAACATGTTTACAAATCTTGCATTTGTGAAATATAGCTGGAATATGAATGTTTATCAGACTGGGGAATAAGTAAAACCACTGGAGAAAAAAAATGAGGACAATGCAAGGTTAATGAAAAGGGAATTTTTGGGACAATGCCTGGAAAGAACACAAATTAACTTTACGTTGGCTCAAAGAGGAACAACAGTTACAGAAAATGTTATGGACAATGCAGATAAAAGCTTATCCTTAAAATGTTACTTTGGGTGTCTTAATTTCAGGATCCCAAGATGAACCTGTGTTCTACAGTAATACGGCATAGGGAATGCAAGCGCTTAGATTTGACATTTTGACCTCAAACCCATAGTCATAGATCAGGGTCTCAGGGTAAATCTGTATAACAAGTTTGGTGACCCTCGCTTTACTTGTTGTTGAGATTTAGTTAATATGGCATTCTGACCTTGGCCTTTGACCTTTTGACCCCTAAAGTACAGCCATAGATGCTGTACTTTTTTCTGTGTGAAATCCTGGACGAGTTTGAATTTGGATGATCTTGAAGTCAAGGTCAAGGTCAGAGGCCAAGTTTTCCAAAAACATTGTAAACATGCTCACTCAGAAAGGAAATGATGTAAATGCTTCACATTGACACCATAGTTCTATCTTTGAAAAGACTTTTTTACTAAAGCTAATTCAGCCAGCCAGTGCTCTTAAAGGCAGCAGGCTGAGGGGTAGCACTGGTGGCCACTAGCATTTTTAATCTTTTAACCTTTTAATCAAGTAAATTTAGTCATACTCTTTAGTCATGAAACGTTTGGTCTCATTGATTTGAACTGAATGAGTCATGTTATTCCTTCACTGGGTTTGAAGTATTTTTCTGTCATGGATCAGGAAATATTTGACTGATTACTATTTCTTTATGTAATTTGGATGATATAAGAGGGTACTACTGTATAGTGTTTAATTTTCCTCAGACTAACATATAAGGAAAAAAGTCTTAGAAATAAGCAAGAAGAAAGTCCAAATTTACAAGAAAAAAGTTGCAAATATATGTGACAAGCCACCTGGTTGGGAGGAGAGTTATAGGCCAGAGTCAGATCAAAACCGCTCGTTTAATAAGAGGTACTGAAATCCATATATTCTTTGTTCAATATTTAATTTCTGAAACAAAAACAGAACAACCAGAAATAACCAAAATGTGGTTTAGGCCTTGTCAAAATAAAATCAGAATTGAGCCAAAATAGGAAAACAAATCTGATTTTGTTCGTTGTTTTTTTGTTTGTTTGTTTTTTTTACTATTTGCATTGTGTTCATTTTTTTCCAAGTTTTTTTTATGTTGGCAGCCAGTCCAGTTACCCAAATGGATGTGCAAAAGCACTGAAAAAGTGAGATTTTCATCATATGTCTCCTTTGAAGATAATGTGGTGAACTGAAAGGAGCCAGTGTCTGAAAGGACATACGGTACCTAATATGTACTTCTGCTGCCTCTTGGCCAGGACACTCTTGGAAAAGAGATTTTAAATCTCAGTGAGGTTTTCCTGGTTAGATAAAGTCAAATAAAAAAATAAAAAAATGTACTTACAAACACTACACATCGCCCACACAGAGAATATACAGTATATTTTCATTTCTGTGGCACAGGTAAAGCTGACAGCTGTGATGATGAGTATTCGGGAGGTAAAGTGAGGTAACCGCGGTCATGATGCAGTGCTGCAGGGTTGTGTGCAGCTGTGCTCATGTGTGAATCCATGCATAGTGCACTTTCATGTGAATCTTGCTCCCCTCCCCCAGCAGCTCTGCTCTGAATGTGCTGCAGTTCTAACTTCCTTTCTCCTCCAGTTTTCCTTCATCTTCTCTGTCTGCTACACATCGAATGCCTTTTGTTTTATGTTTATTGTTTAGGCTTAGATCTAATTTGTACAAATGTAAAGCAGTGTTTGCATTTTATGTGTCCTTTTCTGTCACGGTTACTCTTATATACTACCTCTCATTATCACTTACTGCTTTTTTCTCATCTCTTGTACTCTCTTAGGGGGCTGGTGTGATGTCAGTCTATCTGTTCATGAAACGCTATGCAGAGGAAGAGATGTACCGCCCCCATCCTGCACTCTACCGTCCTCGCCTGTCTGAAAGCAGTGACTATAGCGGGCAGTTCCTCCAACCAGAATCTTCCTGGCCTCCTCCGAAACGAGGCCGCAGCACCTCAGAGGCCTCTAGCGACATCTCCATTCAGCTCAACCAGAAACCACCAGGGCCGCCACAGACCAACCCACAAGCAGGTGGCCAAGGCAGCCCACCCTCTGGTTCTTCCTCCGCAGGGAGCTACCAAATGCCCCAGCAGTCAGCTGGATATCCCTCCACACACACCCTGCCCAGGTCCCACTCCTCACATGCCCAAGGCCAAGCTCTTCCAATGGCCATGCCGCCATCACCTGTTCCTCCTCCTCATTATCACACACATGTGCATATGAGCGCCTCCCCATGTTAAGAAGAGGGAGGTGGTTGTTGTTGTAGTTGAAGAGGAACTCTTCATTATCATGTATACTGTACATTTAGACATGAGAGTAAATGGTAAGATGGATCCCAGATCATGTCACAGAATGTGGAACGACAAATTTCACCTTTTGGAGAATAAAAGAAAATCTTGTGAAGATTTTACCAAGACTGTAGAGGACTCAGAAAAGGACAAGAAAATAGGAAAGAGGAGAACTATTGTGGGGGAAATGTGTTTCCTAGAAAGGCATTAGAGGTTAGGCTGAGTGTCAAGGAGATGTGAGGGGGGAGAGTGAGGCGGAGAGACGCTGCAGGAGAGGCAGAATATGCTGCAGTGCTGCAGGAGATTTGTATGCACTCTGAACTGTACAATGCAAAGCACTAATCACAAAGACTGAGAATGCACATAGTTTTTTACATTCATAATTCATACCAATATATAAATTACATTTTTACAAAATGGTAAATGTGATTATAAATATTCTTCTTAGTATTTATTATATCATCAATTAAGTTACTTAACTCACTTAAGATATTATCAGTTTCATTATTAAAGGTATTACATACAAGAAAAAATATTCTGAATTGAAAAAATGTACATTAATGTTGTTAATGTTTAAAAAAAACTACATGGATGATGTGATAAACTCATGAGGATATCCAACTTGTTTTTACATGATTGTTTAAGGTAAAAATTTCTAACTTGTGTTGTAAACTGTAACTTAAGCTTTGGCACAAATGCCTGACTCATTCTGCTTTGAATAAAGACTGCAACAGGCAGACCACATTCAACAACACACCCTTGGGCTGCAGTGCGTGCTGGATAGGAGGAGGAAGCACCAATGATGCAGGAGACTGATGCCACCTACTGGCCACTGACCTGCACTGACCCAGGTTCAGCCGTGGATCTGGTCTCCATCCTCACTGACCTCCACTGTGTGTCAGTGCCTGTGACACAGAAATACAGCCCCGATTCCAGTGAAGTTGGGACATTTCGTAAAACGTAAATAAAACAGAATACAATGATTTAAAAATCATAATTTGAAACAGTGAATGGGTATAAAAGGAGCAACTCCGAAAGCCTCAGTCATTCACAAGCAAGGATGGGATGAGGGTCACCACTTTGTGAACATCTGCGTGGGAAAATAGTTCAACAGCTTAACAACAACATTTCTCAATGAACAATTGCAAGGAATTTATGGATTTCATCATCTACAGTCCATAATATCATCAAAAGATTCAGAGAATCTGGAGAAATTTCTGTACATAATAGGGATGCAAGTTATTGATTAATTAATTAATTGTTAATTGATTCACCTTATTGATCGATTAATGATTAATTAATAAGTGGCGGTTTTCCTGAAAATTTGAATTTCCCTTGGTACATTATGGTCTTTAACATTAAAAGCCAATTACTGTTTGATATACTGAATAAAAAAATGCAAGTCATATTCCTCAAGGATTTGATTTATTTATGTAATGTGTTACATGTTAAACATTAACAAAATACACTCAGAAAAATAAATATTAAGGCTTCTATAACATAATAAATATGTGCACTGGCTGATATTAAACTTCAGCAACATAAATTCTGAATCAAAAAAATCTAAATTTAGCCCACACTATATATATATGTATACAGTGGGGCAAAAAAGTATTTAGTTAGCCACCAATTGTGCAAGTTCTCCCACTTAAAAGATGAGAGAGGTCTCCAATTTTCATCATAGGTATACCTCAACTATGAGAGACAAAATGAGAAAAAAAAAAAAATCCAGAAAATCACATTGAAGGATTTTTAATGAATTAATTGGTAAATTCCTCGGTAAAATAAATATTTGGTCACCTACAAACAAGCAAGATTTCTGGCTCTCACAGACCTGTAACTTCTTCTTTAAGAGGCTCCTCTGTCCGCCACTCGCTACCTGTATTAATGGCACCTGTTTGAACTCATTATCAGTATAAAAGACACCTGTCCACAACCTCAAACAGTCAGACTCCAAACTCCACTATGGCCAAGACCAAAGAGCTGTCAAAGGACAGCAGAAACAAAATTGTAGACCTGCACCAGGCTGGGAAGACTGAATCTGCAATAGGTAAGCAGCTTGGTGTGAAGAAATCAACTGTGGGAGCAATTATTAGAAAATGGAAGACATACAAGACCACTGATAATCTCCCTCGATCTGGGGCTCCACGCAAGATCTCACCCCGTGGGGTCAAAATGATCACGAGAACGGTGAGCAAAAATCCCAGAACCACATGGGGGGACCTAGTGAATGACCTGCAGAGAGCTGGGACCAAAGTAACAAAGGCTACATCAGAAACACACTACACCGCCAGGGACTCAAATCCTGCAGTGCCAGACGTGTCCCCCTGCTTAAGCCAGTACATGTCCAGGCCCGTCTGAAGTTTGCTAGAGAGCATTTGGATGATCCAGAAGAGGATTGGGAGAATGTCATATGGTCAGATGAAACCAAAATAGAACTTTTTGGTAAAAACTCAACTTGTCGTGTTTGGAGGTGAAAGAACACCATACCTACTGTGAAGCATGGGAGTGGAAACATCATACTTTGGGACTGTTTTTCTGCAAAGGGACCAGGACGACTGATCCGTGTAAAGGAAAGAATGAATGGGGCCATGTATCGTGAGATTTTGAGTGAAAACCTGAAACGTGGCTGGGTCTTTCAGCATGACAATGATCCCAAACACACCGCCCAGGCAACGAAGGAGTGGATTCGTAAGAAGCATTTCAAGGTCCTGGAGTGGCCTAGCCAGTCTCCAGATCTCAACCCCACAGAAAATCTTTGGAGGGAGTTGAAAGTCTGTGTTGCCCAGCGACAGCCCCAAAACATCACTGCTCTAGAGGAGATCTGCATGGAGGAATGGGCCAAAATACCAGCAACAGTGTGTGAAAACCTTGTGAAAACTTACAGAAAACATTTGACCTCTGTCATTGCCAACAAAGGGTATATAACAGAGTACTGAGATGAACTTTTGTTATTGACCAAATACTTATTTTACCGAGGAATTTACCAATTAATTCATTAAAAATCCTTCAATGTGATTTTCTGGATTTTTTTTTTTTATTTTGTCTCTCATAGTTGAGGTATGCCTATGATGAAAACTGGAGACCTCTCTCATCTTTTAAGTGGGAGAACTTGCACAATTGGTGGCTGACTAAATACTTTTTTACCCCACGGTAAGGCAGGAATACAATCACAACAAATGATACCAGGTGTGAATCACATGAGGGGGCAAGAGGTGACAGTGATTACAAACTGGGGTCAGCCGTGAGTAATGAAACTGGGGGAAGACGGGACTGGCAGCTTGACAGGAGCACCGCTCACAACAGAGCAAAACCCAGAAGTGCCACTGACAGCTGCAGCCCCGGAGAGAGAGAGAGAGAGAGAGAGCACAAAAGTACAAATATAAAGCAAGAACTAAAATGCCAACAAATAAAGATTGAGGTAAAAAAAAAACAACAAATACCAAATAAATAAGTAGCAAGACTACGGTGAACATACACAGGGGAATGAGTAGAATGTAGAAACAATACAAGATATATGAAAACCAACCAAGGTCAAAATGACAGGAACCTAAGAAAAAATACAATAAATACACAAATAAGGAAAAAGACCATGAGACTGAGCACGGCGGAATCCCCCATGCTCAGATCATGACAGAGCCCCCCTCTCAAGGGGTGGATTCCAGACACCCACGGTAACATCAAAAAAGAAAAAAGACCCCCCCCCCCATCCCAGAAAGGAGTAGAACGATAAACCACCCTGGGCGGGTGGTGGGGGGAACAGGCTAAGAGGGAATAAGAAAGAAAAAAGAGCCAAAAAAACCCGCTCAGGACCCACACCAGGCAACAACCAACCACCCAAAACCCTCCGGACCAGAAAGCTGGACAGTTCAGGCGAGTGGCCAGAGTCCCAGGCCCGGCGGATGGCAAGCTGGAAGGAGTTGGGTGGTCTGCCGGAGAATGTGGGCCACCCAGCCCAGCGGGACAGTCTGTCGGGCAGTCTACCAGAGTCTTTTAACCACCTGACCAGATGGGATAGGCCAGGGGACGGCTGCCCCATGGGAAAAACTGGTGGTGAGAAAGGCAGCGGTGAAGAGAAATAAAATTGGGATGATGGCCGACCAGCGGAAACCACAGGGGAAGGAACAGGACCCCCGGTGGCCACAGGAAAAGGAGAGAAGCCCACAACGGCGTCAGGCGAAGGAGAGGGAACCACAACGACATCAGGCTGAGGAGGGGGGACCACCACGACGTCAGGCTGAGGAGAGGGAACCCCGAGGACCTTGGGCAGAGGAGAGGGGACCACAGCGACACTGGACACAGCGACACAGGGGACACAGCGACTCGGTGTCCCCGGACTGGGGCATGGCAGCACCCGTGGTGGCCCCAGATGGGAGCATAGCTGCACCCACGGTGGCTCCAGATGGGAGCGTAGCTGCACCCGCAGTGGTCCCGGACTGGGACAGAGTTGCACCCGCGGTGATGCTGGGCTGGAGCAAAGCAGCACCCGCGGGGGCTCTGGGTTGGAGCAAAGCAGCACCCGTGGTGGCTCCATGCTGGAGCAAAGCAGCACCCGCGGTGACTCCGGGCTGGAGCAAAGCAGCACCCGCAGTATCTTCGAGCTGGAGCAAAGCAGCACCCATGGTGGCTCTGGACAGGAGCAAGGCAGCACCCACGGTGGCTCCAGACAGGAACAAAGGTGCACCCATGGTGGCTCCAGACGGGAGCGTGGCTGCAACCGCAGTGGACCTGGACTGGACCAGAGGTGCACCCGTGGTGGTCCCGGACTGGGACAGAGCTGCACCCACAGTTGTCCCAGTCTTGGACAGAGCTGTACCCACAGTGGTACAAGACTGGGACAGAGCTGCACCCACAGTTGTCCCAGTCTTGGACAGAGCTGTACCCACAGTGGTCCCAGACTGGGACAAAGCTGCACCCACAGTGGACCCCAGGCTAGAACATGACACCCACAGAGGACCCAGGCTGCAGCACAGCATCCATATAGGTCTGAGGCTGGGACACAGCACCCACGATGGCCCCCAACTGGGGCACAACATGCACGGAGATCCGGACTGAGGAGGAGCTGCACCCACAGAGGTCCCGGGCTGGGACGGAGCACCCGCGATGACCTCAGCTGAAGGGGGAGCAGCACCCACGGAGGCCCCGGGCTGGGACGGAGCACCCACGATGACCTCAGCTGATGGGGAAGCAGCACCCACAGAGGTCCCCAGGCTGAGACGGAGCACCTGCAAGGCCTCGGCCGATGAGGAAGCTGCACCCACAGATGTCTCAGGCTGGGACAGAGCACCCGTGACGACCTCAGCAGAAGAGGGAGTAGCACCCACAGAGGCCCGGGGTTGGGGCAGAGCAGCCGCAATGACCTCAGCTGACAGGGAAGCTGTACCCACGGCGGTCTTGGGCGGCGAGGTTGGACCCATGGAGACCTCTGGCGAAGCTGAACCATCCTCGGTGACCCTGGGGAAAGACTCTGACAGGAGAGGCAGAGAAACAGGGTCAGGGTCACCGGTGGCAGTGAAGCCCGGTGAGGTGAGCTCAGGTGTAGCTGATGGCTGCACTTGGCTCTCCCCACCAACAGCCAGGCAAGATCTCTCCAAAACAGAGACAGAGAAAACAAAGAAGAGCACTTGCCTGAGCTCAAGCTACACCGCCGTCCAGGACTCCGTCGATCCAGACGGCGATGTCTCGTGCCCGGTCCTCTGGAGGTCCAGCTTCGGCTCTGCTGTGGTGGCCCCTACAGCAGGCATGGTGGTAGGTGCAGTCCCGGGACCCCCCAGCAAAGTGGCCCATGCAGGTGGCTCGCCCGGCATGGACACAGGAGGTCGACGCCTTGCTGGCGCTGGATCCTGCACTGCTGAGGCCAGGGGATGCTCAGTCGTCAGCACAGACTTCAGCGCGGAGGCAGCGCTCCCCCTCTGTCTAGACCGTGGCTGCGGGGCTGGAACCAGGTCCTCCAGGGCCGCAGGCTCCTCCATCATCTGCTGGCTCGAACCTGGGACCGGTGGACACTCAGGGGCCAGAGCAGGAGACACGGAGAGAGCAGGTGAACAGTCGATAGCTGCAGCAGGTGGTGAGGACTCAGAGGACTGCATAGTCTGAGCCTCACCACCAGGAATCAGGCAAGATAATTCATGTTTGGGTAAATGAGAATGAAAAAACACTTGCCTGAGTTCCCGGAACCCGATGTTCTCTGCTGCAGCTGGTGTAGATTCAGCCCTCTCCGTGACTTCAGTGGCTGAGGGCCCCCTAGAGGAAAGTAGAGGAGCCGACCTTGCAGACACAGCGATGGGCAGAGCCGGGAAGGAGGCAACCGGACCTTCAACAGTGGGAGGAAATGCCAAGGTGACGGGAGTCGCAGCAACAAAGGAGGAGGAGGAGGCTGACGGGACAGCCGGTGAAGAAGAACAGGAGAGAGAAACTGCTGCGGGCATTGTCTGGCTTGGCGCAGGGGAAGCTGCAGGCTGAAAGGTGGAGGAGTTTCTTCGGTGGTGTTTCACTGGGCAGCGGCGGGAAGCGGGAGGCGACTGGCCCAGAAGGCTCTCTTCCAGGAAATCCATTCCCACCACGACTCAAGGACGAGTGGAGGCAGACCCGGGAGAGCGGCATCTCGGAGCAGATGGAGCAGGAGTGGGCGAATGGAGGAAAAAAAATTACGTTTCTCACGGGGAGCGCTTCCTCGTAGGCTTCAGCCCCACCGAGAGCGAACCCATCTTCAACCCAGGAAAGGACAGCTGGAGAGTGTAGACGGTGGATAATAGTTCCGCAAACTGGGGATACTTCCTCAATCTGGGATGTGTTTCTAAAATCCCGACTGCTGCCTCCACATTCTCCCAGACCTCTTTTGGGCCGTGGGAGGTGAGAGCTTCAGCCACAAATTCCTGGATAAATTCAGCAGCCCATTCCTCCTCTAGGCTTGGGGTCCTGGTCACCAATCCTCCTCTGTTTGCTGAAGGCTGGCGGGCTAGGGATATGGTGAATGCTCTGGACAACACAGGTGAGTGAAAACAAAAAGAACCACAAACTACAGCAGCTGGATCTCAAATTGGTCAGAGTCTACTGTCATGAATTGCTCCTGCGAGGCACAGAGGGAAACCCATGCACTGGACTGCAGTTTGTGGTATTTATTAAGAAAACACAAATTCAAACAGTGCATGAACATAAACTTATGATGAGACAAAAACAGGAGAACAGGATGGCGTTAGAACAGGAACGAGTTCTAACTGAGTAGGTAGTAACAATGATGATGAGACTCTGACAAGGGGTGAATGAAAAGGCCCTTCTTAAATAAGGCAGGAACACAATCATAACAAATGATACCAGGTGTGAATCACATGAGCGGGCAAGAGGTGACAGTGATTACAAACTGGGGTCAGCTGTGAGTAATGAGAGGGGGGAAGACGGGACTGACAGCTTGACAGGAGCACCGCCCACAACAGAGCAAAACCTGGAAGTGCCACTGACAGCTGCAGCCCTGGAGCAGCTGAAACCAACAAATACCAAATAAATAAGATAAGATAAGATAAGCCTTTATTAGTCCCACAATGGGGAAATTCCAGGATTGCAACAGCACAGGGATAGCAACACTCAGAGCAACAATCAGAAGGCAAGAAAAAACAACATCTAGCAAACATATGTCCATATTACTATAAATGTATATATATAGACACACAGTGCAGAGCATTATGGCTGGTGGATGTGCAGCAGAAAGTCTAAGCTCTCTCTCCGCGGATGCGGCGGGCCAGCTGGAAGTCTTTGGGCATGATGGTGACCCCCTTAGCGAAGAAGAGACCACCAGGTGGGTCTCGCTGGTCTCCTGCAGAACCATGACGGCGAAACTCAGGAAACGCAGGACGGTCTTGAAGTCCTGAGCGATCTCCCTCACCAGGCTCTGGACGGGCAGCTTACGGATGAGCAGCTCCGTGGATTTCTGGTAGCGACGGATCTCTCTCAGAGCCACGGGCCTGTGACGGCGAGGCCTCTTCACTCTGCCGGTGGCCAGAGCGCCTCTCCGAGCAGCCCTGTGGCGAGCTGTCTCCTGGGGGGCTTCTTCCTCCAGTAGATTTTACGGGCGGTCTGCTTGGTTCTTGCCATCGCTCTTTATTATTCTGTCTTATATTTCTTTCACGCCGCCTAAACTCCAGCCCGGCACCCGCTTCGTTTTCGCTACAGCTCCCGGTATGTCGAGTTTCCCATTAGCACCGGGCGGCGGCCAAGTGCTAGCTAGCACTAGCTCCTCCCCGCTGTAACGTCTCCCGCTGCAAACCGTGGCTCCGTCCGCCGACCCGGGAGACCCCCGGGGCGATCCGTGCGTCCGTGATATATATACAGAGTGAAAGGTGTAGAAAGAAGAAGGAAGATTAAAAAAAAGGCTGTTGCAACAGGCAGCCGACTCGTGTGGCGCCACCGGTCCGGCAGAGCCGGACCGGTGGCCGGACCGGTGCCGGACCAGCAAGACTACAATGAACATACACAGGGGAATGAGTAAAATGAAGAAACAATACAAAATATATGAAAACCAACCAAGGACAAAATGACAGGAACCTAAGAACTCAAAATACAACAAATATACAAATAAGGAAAAAGACCATGAGACTGAGCATGTCAGAATCCCCCGTGCTCAGATCATGACATAAAGTACGACAGATGTGGTAGAAATTAGGCTGAAGTGCCCTCGCCAGAACTAGCGATGGCACTATATTTAATGAAAATAAACTGTTGAAAAGAACGACACTACTTTCAATTAATTGATAACTAATTTAATTTAGTCAACTAAATTCTTATCAACAATTAATTGAAAGTCAATTAATCATTAACATCCCTAGTACATAAGCAACAAGGCCAGAAAACAACATTGAATGCTTGTGACCTTCAATCCCTCAGGTGGCACTGCACTAAAAACTGACATAATTCTGTAAAGGATAATACCACGTGAGCTCAGGAACACTTTGGAAAACCATTGTCAGTCAACACATTTTGTCACTACATCTTCAATAAAGAGCCTAAGTCACGCCCCCTCTACTTTGGCATATGGGACCTTAAATCGGAAAAATTCACCAATGAAATGAATGGCAAGAACAAAATTATCTTTTGATCCCGATTAAATTTTGCCATGAGTTACACATATGATGTTTGTCAATTTAAAAGATAATTTTCCACTTTAATGACATGTAGGTTGTTGTTTGTTAAAGTGTAAGGTTTTGAAAATACATAAATGAAAAGACTACAAACACAGATGGATGGAGCTTACATCATCTTTTCAAAGCACACCCAGGTGAATGAATGAATGAATGAATGAATCTTTATTTCGGATAGATAAAAGTACAGATTAAAAGAAACAGAATAATATAACAAAGGGGGAAGAAAATCCAACAAGGTCAAATTAGACAATAACTCCTCTGATCATACAGTTCAACATAAGTTATCCGAAATGGGTGATAGCTGAAGCCGCAGCTTATATTGCCCACCCATATTCCATCCAAGAATCCAAAAGAAAAACAAAACAAGAGCGATTACAATTCAGAACAAAGCTAAGACAAAATGTGACAAAAAAAAACTAAGCTACAACACAACGCAGACTGGATATGACAATCCTTATGTGATTTTACATGTCATCTTGTATATATGTTTGGAGTATCTCTTCAGGTGAAGTAACTAACAGTCCTCTGGATCAGCTGCAGCTATAAAAATACAAAACAATACCTTTGTGTTGTTTTTCTCCTCTTTGGATCCTTCTTTCACTGGTCAGGAAACAGGAGGTGAGGTTTTAGTAGTCTCCCACCAGGATCGCGTTTGGTGATGTGGGATGATGGGAGTTGTTGTCTGCTAATCGTTTTCACAAAAACTATTACCCTGTTAATATACGACAGCCGACAACTTTAATTACGTGGAACATTTTCTTTTAAATTGACAAACATCATATGTGTAACTCGTGGCAAAATTTGATCGGGATCAAAAAATAATTTGGCTCTTGCCATTCATTTCAATGGAGAACTTTTTCCGATTTAAGGTCCGATATGCAGAAGTAGAGGGGGCATGACTTAGGCTCTCTGTTGAAGATGTAGCGACAAACTGTGTTAACTGAAAATGGTTTTCTGAAGTGTTCCTTAATGCACAGAGCTACCAGAAGACTGACTTCCCATTGTAGCGTTCACTACTTACAGTAGCTGTGTAGCCTAGGGTCAGAGAAACTGAGATAGGCACCGCCCCTATACACCATATGGTGTCCCACATGCTGTGGAAGGGAATTAATGTGGAAGTAGAAGGGACAAACTTGGGCTTTCTATTGCAAGTTAAAACTCATTCATTCATTCATTCATTCATTCATCTTCTTCCGCTTAATCCTTTTCGGGTTGCGGGGGGGCTGGAGCCTATCCCAGCATCTTTTGGGCGAGAGGCAGGGTACACCCCGGACAGATCGCCAGTCCATCACAGGGCCAACACAGAGAGACAGACAACCATTCACTCCCACAGTCACACCCAAGGACAATTTAGAACCCCCAGTTTTTTGATGCCAATTAACCTAACTTGCATGTTTTTGGCATGCGGGAGGAAACCGGAGAAATCCCGGAGTAAACCCACGCAGACACGGGGAGAACATGCAAACTCCACACAGATCGCTGTTGGTCGGGGGCTGGGATCGAACCCAGGATTCCCCCGCCAAGGGTGAGTTGCTGTGCTGCCGCAGTGCTAACCACTCCGTCACCGCGCCGCCCACAAGTTAAAACTCTTGCAACAGAAATCATGCAAAGCGAAAGCCATACATCAACAACACCCAGAAATGCCGTGAAATCATGGAAGTCATGTCCTCTAGGCTAAAGAGGAAAAGGACCATCCAGATTGTTATCCCTGCAAAGTTCAAAAGCCAGCATCTGTGATGGTATGGGGATGGGTTAGTGCCCATGGTGTGGGTAACTTGCATATCTGTGAAGGCACCATTAATGCTGAATTGAATGGTACATACAGGTTTTGGAGCAACATATGCTTCCATCCAAGCAACATCTTTTTCAGGGACATCCCTGCTTATTTCAGCAAGACAATGCCAAACCACATTCTGCATGTGTTACAACAGCGTGGCTTTGTAGTAAAAGAGTGCGGGTACTAGACTGGCTTGCCTGCAGTCCAGACCTGTCTCTCATTGTGTGGTGCATTATGAAACACAAAATACACCAGTGGAGTCCCTGGACTGTTGAGATACTGAAGTTGTACATCAAGCAAGAATTGATGTATGACAGTTTGCTTGAACAATTAGGGGCAGATTTACTAAGGCAGTGCAAATTAGACCGAGCACCTAAGGGAGTGGCCACTTTTTACCAGTGATCTACTATCGACACATATGTCTCTTCATAACCCTGTACTGTCAGACCATTGTCTGTTAACCTTTGATTTTACTTTTTCTGACTATTTGGCTCTGAAAGAAAAGTATTACTACAGTAGATGCCTCTCAGATGATGCTGTTATCAAATTTAAGCAGATTGTTTCCTCTATGCCATGTGTCAACACAACAGAGATAAGCTATGGAGAGCTTGCTCCTTCTGTAATTGATAGCATGGTTGACAGTGTTACAGCTTCTCTGCATCAGACTCTCGACATGGTGGTCCCTTTAAAAAAGAAAAAGTCTTATCAGATTTCTAACTCCTTGGTTCAACAGAAAAACTTGCAGCTTAAAACAGAAGACTCGTCAACTAGAAAGAAAATGGCGCTCCACTGAATTAGATGAAATCTATTTAGCTTGGAGAAATAATCTTCTAATTTATAAAAAAAATCTCTTAGGAAAGCTAGAACAACTTATTTTTCCGCATTAATAGAAGAGAACAAGAATAATCCTAGGTTTCTTTTCAGCACTGTAGCCAGGCTGACAAAGAGTCAGGACTCTGTCAATCCTAGCATTCCCTTAGAGCTTTCTAGTCAGAACTTTATGAACTTTTTCAATAATAAAATTTCATCTATCAGAGATAAAATCAGTCAGATTCTTCCCACTGTTAGCTTAAATACAGTAACTACTACAACTCCTTCAACTGATATCTGTTTGGATGAGTTTACTCCAATTGACCTTTTAGAGTTAGATAAAATAATTTCCTCATCCAAGCCTTCAACTTGTCTTTTAGATCCTATTCCTACCAGGTTATTTAAAGAAGTCTTCCCATTTATTAGTAGCTCTGTTTTTCAAATAATCAATTCTTCATTAACATTAGGCCATGTATCGCAGGCTTTTAAAACTGCTGTAATTAAACCCTTACTCAAAAAGCCAACGCTAGATCCAGGAGTTTTAGCAAACTATAGACCAATCTCTAATCTCCCTTTCATTTCAAAAATCTTAAGAGTTGTTGCTATGCAATTATTTGGTCACTTGCAGGGAAATGGTTTATTCGAAGAGTTTCAATCTGGGTTTAGAATCCATCATAGTACTGAAACAGCTTTAGTGAAGGTCACTAATGACCTCCTTATCGCATCTGATAATGGACTTGTTTCTGTACTTGTCCTTTTAGACCTTAGTGCAGCGTTTGATACTATCGATCATAATATTCTGCTTGATAGATTAGAACACCATGTTGAACTTAATGGAACTTAGTTGCAGTGGTTTAGATCTTATTATCTGATAGGTTCCAGTTTGTTCATATCAATAATGAGTTTTCTTTCAACTCAAAGCTCAGTCACAGAGTTCCACAGGGATCTGTGCTGGGCCCTATTCTTTTTAGTTTATATATGCTTCTTCTAGGCAACATTATTAGAAAGCACTGAATACATTTTCATTGTTTTGCAGAAGATACACAATTATACCTGTCAATGAAGCCAGATGATAGTAATCAATTAGCCAAGTTAGAGGCCTGTCTTAAGGAAATCAAAGCTTGGATGACTTGTAATTTCCTGCTGTTAAATTCAGATAAGACTGAAGTCATTCTAGTTGGTCCAAAAAACCTTAGAAATACCTTTCCAAATCAAACTCTTAGTTTGGATGCAGTTACTCTTTCTCTTGATAGTTCTGTGAGGAACCTTGGAGTTATTTTTGATCAAGATCTGTTTTCAATTCACATATTAAATTTGTTTCTAAGACTGCCTTCTATCATTTGCGTAATATTGCCAAGATTAGGAGCATCTTGTCTCAGAGTGATGCTGAGAAACTAATTCATGCTTTTGTTAGCTCTAGATTAGATTATTGTAACTCCTTATTATCAGGTTGTCCTAAAACATCTTTAAAAAGTCTTCAGTTCATCCAAAATGCTGCAGCAAGAGTTTTAACAGGTACTAGAAAGAGAGATCATATCTCTCTGGTTCTGGCCTCCCTTCAATGGCTTCCCATACAGTTTAGAATTAAGTTTAAAATCCTTCTTCTCACTTACAAAGCTCTAAATAATCAGGTCCCTTTTTATTTAAAAGATCTGATACTGTCCTATTATTCTAGCAGAACACTATGCTCCCAAAATGCAGGATTATTTGTAATACCTAGAATCTCCAAAAGTACAATGGGAGGCAGAGCCTTCAATTATCAAGCTCCTCTCCTGTGGAACCAGCTGCCAATCTGGATTTGGGAGTCAGACTCGATCTCTGTTTTTAAAAATAGGGTTAAAAACCTTCCTTATTGATATAGTCTATAATTAGGGTGGGATCATGTGCCCCTGAACCCTCCCTTAGTTTTGCTGCTGATAGGCTTAGACAGTCGGGGGACCTCCAACAATGCACTGGGCTTCACTCCTTTCTTCACTCTCAACTAAATATTTTTGCTGGTCATTAACATCTGTTTGTCCTCTCCCATAGATTGAGTCCCTGTCATGCTGTTTGCTCTCTACATGTCTGTTCTTTTCTTCTTCTTCTCTATTAGTGGGGTTCCCACCATGAGCAAATTTTCATTTTCACTTCAAGTTTTTGCAAAAGTTTAGTTTTTGGTATTAGGTTGAAGCTTAGGGTCTAAGTAACAATTTTGGTTCGAGTGGACAAAGATCACATGGAGTCTTCATACATTCCCGCCATTTTCCAAGATGGCCACCATCAAAATCTAATAATGTCAATATCTCGGAAACTATTCAACCTAGAGACATGAATTTGGTGTCTATACCTAGGTTTTCATGGTCAATAAGTCGAAGCAATCATCGTTACTCTTCCATTCCGACTGATCAAGCACACGAGCAGGCCAACAAACGGGTGAAAGGAGTTGGGGGAGTGATCGGGATCACAGAGAACCCTGAGATGCTAGAACGCTGGATTGCAACTGGTCCAGAAATTAGCCGAGTTCTAGAGCAATTCAGTGATGTAGATGATGACGGAGGTCAAGAGCTCCCTCATCATGAGGAAGGAAGTACATCCCAGCACCGCTTTAGGCGTCATGTCACAAATCTCATGGATGTGCTGCAAAGCAGAGGGAATCCCTTTGAAGAGAGTAGTGCAGATCTAGTTACATTAGACAATAAAGTGTGTGTTGACAAGTCCGCCGCCACATCTGTCCGGAGGAGAAGAGCAGTATGACCACTTTCGGAAGAATGTGCTGGACACAAGCTCCGATCAAGAAAAACAAATTCCTGCTGTTCCATGAGGAGAAAACTCAAAAAAAGACAGCAGTTCAGAAGAAGGTGCAGCACTTCGAACAACATACAGATCTGTATGGACAAGCATTCATTATGGTTGATAGCCGGGGTGGAAATTTGGAGGAACTTTTCCATCACGAATCCTCCTCATCACCACCTGCACTGGCTTCTGAAGGGTCCATTAACTCTTGCAACAAGTCAGATTTATTGGCGTGCATTATAGAAGCAAGTGCAAGTACCGGACTATCCGCGGATGCGGAGCTCGTCGCACAAGATGATTATGGGGTCATCGTTATTGATGGCGGTGCACTGATCCACTCTCTTCCTGGCACAACTGTCCAAGGCAAAACATTTGCTGAATATTTCACCAAAGTTTTCTGCCCAAGAATCCAGCATGAGTTGAAAAGAGCAGCGAGAGTGGATATTGTATGGGATCAGTATCGCTCAATGTCAATCAAAGCG
This sequence comes from Pholidichthys leucotaenia, assembly GCA_020510985.1. Lineage (NCBI taxonomy): Eukaryota > Metazoa > Chordata > Actinopteri > Cichliformes > Pholidichthyidae > Pholidichthys > Pholidichthys leucotaenia. The sequence continues at coordinate 132,430,194 of CM035849.1, read as the reverse complement.
ACCACAAGAGAAAAGCGAGGAAAAGGCACATGACAGCGAGTATCTAGTTCTGCCAAAGTGCCTGGAAATTGGCAAAACTTTTTGTCTAATGCCGAAAATAAAAAAGAGCTCTTTTCATTCCTGTCAACAAGCATTGTGCAAACACCATTCCAAGATGGCAAACAGGTTTATATAACTTCTGGTGACCAAGTCCTCAATGCAGGGAATGGACCGCCCATGGGACGATGTAATCATGAGGAGGCAGATACTCGTGTCCTGGTACATCTTCTTCATGCCCTCCAATATTCATCACTGGGAATGGACTATACTGGCAACACAGACGTTGTCGTAAAACTTCTGTGTAACTTCCACCACATCAAGGCGGTGAATCCGGAGTCAAACATCTGGATTTCTTTCAAAACAGGAAAGACAGTCAACATGATATCCCTCAACAACATTGCCTCAAGTTTGGGTGTGACAACGTGCAAAGCCTTGGCTCTCTTTCATGCATTCACTGGGTCAGACAGCACATCATCTTTCAAATACAAAGGCAAGCGATACTGCTTCAAGCGGAAAGATGAGGTTCCATCCCTCTTGAGTGAGTTTGCGACAATTGCTAGCACCCCGTTTCTTACATCGCCAGAGTTGAGGGAAGTGGTGAGTCACTTTGTTTGCAAAATGTACTCCGACGAACCTATCACTGATGACACCAACGTTGACCTTGTTCGAATGAGAGTTTTCTGTCACAGGACTCGGGATGTGGAAAGAATACCCCCTACAAGTGATGCGCTCGACCAACATCTCAAAAGGAGTGTCTTCCAGGCAAGCATCTGGACTACAGCGCACGAGCCACTGGCACTAGTCCCAAGCCCAAGCAATCATGGATGGATGGAAAAAGATGGCCAACTGGTTCCCATATGGACCACGTTGCCCCTTGCCAGGGATGTGTTTGATCTAGACGTAAAATGCGCATGCACAAAACCCTGCTCGTCATGCAAGTGCAAAAAGGCTGACTTGAAGTGCTCACGTTTATGCAAGTGCAAATGTCCTAACTAAATGACCATGATTGTAGTGAGAATGCATAATGATTTTTTAGTTGCACTTACCTAATCAATGAAATATCACTAAGAACAATGAAAATAGACTGTTCGGTTTATATTCATGGTATTTTATAGAATTTACGTTCGTATGTGTTCAATTGTTAACATGCATAATTCTGCTACATTGTACTATAACGTTTGTTGTGTAATTGACCATTTCGGGACAAATAAATACTCTGATGTTGTCAGAAATGGTTTTATCTGATTCCTTGACCATGAAAACCTAGGTATAGACACCAAATTCATGTTTCTAGGTTGAATAGTTTCCGAGATATTGACATTATTAGATTTTGATGGTGGCCATCTTGGAAAATGGCGGGAATGTATGAAGACTCCATGTGATCTTTGTCCACTCGGACCAAAATTGTTACTTAGACCCTAAGCTTCAACCTGGTACCAAAAATCAAACTTTTGCAAAAACTTGAAGTGACTGATACCTCAGGCCCCCAGCTATATCCCCTCACCCCCCAGCCAGTGACAGCAGATGACTGACCCTCCCTGAGCCTGGTTATGCTGGAGGTTTCTTCCTGCTAAAAGGGAATTTTTCCTCTCCACCGTCACCAAGTGCTTGCTCACAGGGGATTGCCTGATTGTGGAGTCTTTCTGCAATTGTAGGGGTTTCCCCTTTAGTTGAAAGTGCTATGAGATGATTGTTGTTGTGAAATGGTGCTATATAAATAAAGTTCAACTGAATTGAATTGACATAAAATTATGAACACAGACACAGTCACTTCATTTCAACAATGACCACCCATCCACCAAAGAGCACCGCAAAATAGTGCACAGGCACACCTGAGGAAGCTGGTCATCAACAAAGGCACAGCCAGTTTGGTGGAACATATAGTTTTTTTTAAGATTTTTTTAAGCTTTGTTTAAGCGCAAACCCCAGTAAAATAGTTTATATTTATTTGTCATATATCAAAGTTTTGATTTTCATTTCACATGGCAGACTCCTTTGTTTAATATGTATAAATTAAGGACTACTCATAAATAAATTGATTATTTGACCAACGTGTTTATTTTATTAACACTAGAACCATCAAGATGGTCTGATGGAGAATCTGGGGTTTTATTACGTGAATAACTTTGTTTTAACAAAATCTGCAGGTGTCCCAGTTCACAACTTTTTATAAATGCCATTGAGTTACGGTGTTGCAGTTTTGGGGGACGTTTCTATGGATCTGTGTGCTCTTTTTGTTAATAAGCTCATTGTTTTTTTCCTCCTATATTGTGTATCCTGAACTGGGAAAGCGAAATAGAGAGAAGAGGGAACTGAATTACCATTGTATGCACAGCAAAAAGAAATACTGTAAATACAGAAATATGGATAGAGGGGTAAAAAATGAAAAAAATTGACAGTGTGGAAAATTTTGCTTCAAGAGCGAGGGAGGACTGAGGAAAACTCCACATCCCAGTCTAACCTCTGCACAAAAGAAAAAAGAGTCATTGTCCACTATGGGTATAAGGGCTCCTGTTATATCCTATTTTATGGATACAAATTCATGTAGTAGGCTATATACAGTATAAACATGAAATTAAAAAAACTGCTGGCTGATGTCCAGTTCAGCATAACAGCAATCTCTGTGAGACTGCTGATATTCATATAATCTGTTCTTCTGTCATGCCAAATAAAGTCATGGGCAGAGAGAAGCTTCGGTTACGTGCCCTCGGTTCTTACCAGTGTCTCCTGGCACCAACAATTGCTAGCATGTCAGGCGCAGATGAATTAAGACAAGCTTTTTTGGGGCGTTAAATCCTGGCACATTTAGCAGGAGTTTGACAACCGCAAACCTTAGTAAATCACCTTGTGCCAGTCATTTAAATACCCCTCCCTCAAATCTGCGTGTTGACATGACAACTCCCACAAATACATATGCAGTGAGGCCAGGCACAAAATTAACATAGTCCACGCCTTTCCACCACAAATTTTGCCCTGCGTGTGATGATGGGATTTATTATAATATGCGGCATGATGACACAGCCGACTGGTGAGGTCATCACACTGGCATATACTATATGGGGGAGTCTGCCATTACAGGGCGTTCTTGCCCAGGCAACTCGGTACAGTACAGTGTATGTGATGCCATGTGCATAGTTTGGTAATAAAGCCCAGTTCCAGTGCAGCACCCTCATCCGTCTCTTTACTGCCAGGTTTGTGGACATAACATTTGGTCATGGAGGATTAACCATGGGGGCGTGCGTAACACTGCTGCGGCCTTTCCTTGAGCTCCCAGGGGAACCACCAGTTCCATGGCCACGTTGGCTGGAGGCGTTTGAAAAATATATTACAGCATTGGACCTGGGGAACTTGGCTAAGGTGAGAACGTGAGCGCTACTTGTCCACAACTTAGGCATAGGGGGCCAAAGGATTCTCTGCATGCTCGGCGCGACGGACTCGTATGAGGAAGTTGTGGAGCTGCTAGCTAACTATTTCACCACATCGGACAGTGTGACGGTACAACGGATTTGCTTTCGCCAGAGACAACAGAGAGTCAGTGAGCCAGTTCAGCAATTTGTCGCTGACCTGAGACAGTTGGCTAGTGTGTGCCGTTTTGGGCCACTGAAAGACAAAATGGTGTGGGACCAATTGGTCAAACACACATGTAACGCTGGGCTACGAGCTAGGTTACTAATGGTGCCAAATAACTTGACACTAGCTAGCACAGTTGAGCTAGCGCTTCAATTTGAATCAGCAGAGGAGTTAGCCATGGAGCTAAATGAGCGCCAAACACAGACGCTATCCGGACAGTTGACTCTAGTTAACACGGTGGTCACGGAGGACGAAGAGTACATGGCAGAAGAGTACGAGACAAATGCAGTGAGTCGAAGGTCCGCTCTGAGAGGCCCTGTCTGCGGGGATTGTGGGTCCCCGACGCACCGGGACGGAGCACGAGTTTGCCCGGCAAGAGGAAAACTGTGTAACAAGTGTGGGTGCCTGAACCATTTCGCCAGAGTATGCCGGTCGCTAGCACCTTGGGGCCTGCCAAGTGAGCCAGCTTGCCCACCAACAACAATCATTCATTCCGTAAGCCCCGACATCAGTGGTTATTCGTACAGCATGGTTGAATTAGACGGAGTAGCTGTCCCACTTCTATTTGACATGGTGGCGGTGCGGTCAATGTTAAACTGGGCCATGGTGGAAAAGTTTTTCCCTAACCACAAAATCAAGAAGAACCTAACACTGCTGTATGGATACAGTGGTCACAGACTGTGTAATGTCGGAACAGTAGAACTGACTGTTTGCTGCAAGCCCAAAATTGTGTACGACTTCACGTTCCAGGTGACAGCGCGCGGTGACAACATTATGGGATGTGACCTTTTCTACAGACTGGGCTTCACTATCAGAGACAGCGCTGGGTTTGAATGGTCCGGATGTGGCAGTTGGGGCACAGCGGACCTGGATGACGACATCGTGGTGTGAGATATAGTAATTGAGGACAGTATTGTCATGGCCGCCAATCTATCACACCTGTGCGCACACCTGCCTGCCATCTCCATCTGTCTATTTATTCCATCAGGGCCAGTGCTCAGTGCGGAGTCATCTGGTTCCCAACCCAGAATCCTGCTATGCCAGCCTACGAGCTTCCCAGCATTGCTGCATGTTTTCACGTCAGCTTCCAAGCCATTGCTGTTCTCTGTCTGGGCCTGTGCCTCCCGGACCACCAAGCAACAAGTAAGCCACAACGCTTTCCTTTCACCCTGTCTGCTTCCCCTGTGCACAGGTGGAGATCCATGGCGGCGGACCTCTCTCTTCCCGGCAGCGGACAATCTACCTCCCTCGCCAACTTCCAGCTCACCGGCCACCTGCGGGCACTATCTTCCTGGCTGCAGCTTTGGCGCTACCTGGGCTACGCTTTACCACCTCTGACAGTAAGCACAGTTACATCCAGAGTGCCTACGGGCTAAGCTGTCACAAACTGCCTCTGTCTCTTCCCAGGGTTGCCAGGTCGTATGGTGCTCTGCCGGCCCCAGCTGGAATTCCAGATTGCACTACACTACACTACACAACTCTGCACGCACGCATCCACTCACGCACACTTATTCAATAAACGGTTGATTGTATTTACCTTGAGTCGTGTCTGCTCTGTGGGTCACTAGTACCATGTCAGGTATTGACACCAAAGCACACACTCCAAGCTCTCAGAAGGAGAGCCACAGAGAGCGAGAGAAGCAACCACACTCGCCTCCATTACCCCCTCAGCCAGAATCTGATCTGCGGGAGGGGGAGCCCCGAAACACAGCAGTGGCAACCGGGAACAAACACAACGCGTGACGTGACACAGCAGAGCGCTTCAGACGGCAGAGAGGAAGAACTGGACTGTTTCTGTACCCTCGCGCAACAAGCTACGGAGGTTACGACCAAGCTGACGGGTGAAGAGTCCGCTTCGATGAGCGACACCGGAGAAGCACCGGACACCGTCCGTACCCACAATGAGCCACAACTGACAGCGGAGACAACAGGTGAAGGGTCCGCAATGAACACGGTGACTACGAAACCGCTGCAGCACAATGGAGGTCCCAAGCCAAACGAGCACGCAGAGCCACTGGGAGCACAACAACAATGCATAAAACCAAGTAAGGCGCCGCTCCAGGTCATGGACTGGGTTCGGTTTCGCGCTGGTGGGAGACCAGGATGGCGACTGACCAGGCTGTAGCCAGCAAAACAACAGGCACCGCTGAGGATCGTGGCGAAGCTGAGAATGTGCTTTTGGCTGACAGATGGTTTGGTTCAGCACACGAACCAACTACAGCATGTCCGGGTGGCAGCTCCAGATGGTGAGGCTCCACAGGAGTTGGCTACCGCAGTGTGGGACCCGGGACCCCAGCGTCATGAAGATTGGCCCCGGGGGTCCGACAGCTCCAGGGAGGCGGCTGCCATGGGCCCGCTTCCAAGCTCCAGGGAGGAGGCCACCACGGGCCCACCACAAAACCCCTCGGGCAAAACTGTTCCTCCAATGGAAGACTGCAAAAAAAAAAAAAAAAGACTGTTTAGTTAGGAGCGCAGCTGGAAAAAAACAAGTGGTGTGGGGGACCCATGCTGTAGAGTTCAGTAGTTTTCCTCTCAGACTGAGAGAGCATGGAGATCAAAGGGCTGGGGGGTAAGGGGAATTGTCTTGGGAGAGTGAATGGTGAATGCAGGACCTCAGGTAGCAGGGAGGTGTGAGTTTTGGGATATAAAAGAGAGAGTCCCTGCTACACATGTTTAATGTTCTGATTCTGGAAGATGTGAGAGTGAAATAAAGTTCATCTGCTCGGAAAGTTTGGTCTGGTTATTTCATCTCCACACTGGTGACCCTTGACGCAGAATGGAACACGAGGCGAACACCCCGGAGACGACCCGGACGGGAAACCCCAACAATGCGTGCACCGTTTCGGTCAAACTACCAGACTTTTGGCTGCACGACCCGAAGTCTTGGTTCCTCCACACCGAGGCCCAGTTCTCGCTCCGGGGAATAACGGCAGATGACACCAGGTATTACTACGTGGTCGCAGCGCTGGACACTCGCACAACTCAGCAAATAGTGAGCCTGCTCCAACAGCCCCCAGCCCACAACAAATACGAGGCTCTCAAAGCCACGCTGACCTGGCGCTACACGCTCTCGGACTGCGAGAGAGCGGAGAGACTCCTGACACGCTCCGAGTTGGGAGACGGGTCGGCGGTCGAATGGATGGAGAAGATGTTGGCGTTGATAGGCACGGACGACGGGCATTTTTGTATTTGCCCACCTTTTCCTCCGGAACCTCCCAACGGCATCCAGAGCGGTCCTTGCCAACTTGCCGTTGCTGGCCGCGCGTTACTACTGTGCGCTAGCCCAGGAGGCAGATCGGATCATCCTCACCACCAGAGTCCTCACAGTGAACGCAGCGGCATCGGAACCCAGCAAAACGGCCAGTGGAAGCGAGGAGCCAGCGATGGTAGCGGCAGCAGGGGGCCAGGAAGCACCAAAGAGACACGCTCTGCTCCTACCACCGCCGTTTTGGAGAGGACGCACACCGATACGTGCCACCGTGCCAATTCAAGCATTCGGGAAATGCCAGGACCGGCAGTCGATAGCAGCTGCAACCGCCGGTGAAGAAAGCAAGCTGCTCTACGTGACAGACTCACACTCGGGGAGACGATTCCTCGTGGACTCCGGCTCCCAAAAGAGCCTCATCCTGCCATCCTACGCCGACCGGCTAGCGGGAACTAGCGGCCCCGAGCTGACAGCCACAAACGGCTCAGAAATTAAGACTTTTGGTGAGAGGACACTGACTATCCCTGCACGGCCGTACGTACCAGTGGACATTCGTCATAGCGGCATGCAGTTTCCCAATCTTAGGCGCTGATTTTTTGTGTGCACACGGACTACTAGTTGATGTTACTAACATCAACTAGTCTGAGACATGTCTGTGATCGCACGCTTGATAAAGCTGACATATGTATTAATCACGCTATGATAAAGCACGATATCGCTCAAAGCACACGAGAGCGCACGCTCAAGCAAATCACGGTTCGAATTTTGTCACGGTTCGAATTTTTATCAAGCGCACGCTTGATAAAGCTGATATATATATTTTTATCACACTATGATAAAGCTCTATATCGCTCAAATGAGCGATATAGCGTGCGCTCGAGTGTCTCTCCACTCTGCGAGTGTCTCTCCACTTTGAGTGTCTCAAGCGTGCGCTTGAGGAAGCATTATTTTAAGGTGAAACTTATATATTGTTGATTTACTTACAATAGAATGCTCAAGCACAAAAAAATTGTCTACAAGCATGATGGGCACTGAACTGATAAACATGGACTCTCAGCAACATAAAGCAATTTCTCTGTTGCTTTCTCAGACTGCAGGTTGAACATCCATAAGCAGTGTTCCAAAGTCGTTCCAAATGACTGCCAGCCAGATCTTCGACATGTCAAGCCAAGCGTGCGCTTTGAGCGATATCATGCTTTATCATAGCGTGATTAATACATATGTCAGCTTTATCAGGCGTGCGCTATAGCCCGTGATCACAGACATGTCTCATGCGCGCGCTTTGAGCGATATAGTGCTATTATCATAGCGTGATTAATATATATGTCAGCTTTATCAAGGGTGCGCTATAGCGCGTGATCACAGACACTCAGAGTGACGGAAATGTGGTTGCCAATCCGCGCCAACGGCCTCTCCGGCCACCACCGAGCATTTTTACACATTCATATCCAGTGTTATGGGCACTGGAGGCAATGCGGGTGAAGTGTCTTGCCCAGGGACACAACGGAAGAATATCTGGGGAGAGCGTGATGCGAACCGCCAACCATTGGGTTATTAGACGACCTGCTCTACCTCCTGAGCTGCTGCCGCCCCACTTTTTCCTCAACTTTCCCTCTTTAGGAAAGCTATGGAGGCTTACCCCGCTCTTTATTTCCCTTTGATTGGAAATTATATCCAAAAGCCGCGCAATGTGGCATTTTCACTGACAAATGGCAGTAGTTAGTAGCTTCGCTTCTTGGCTTGTATAAGAGAAAAAACGGCTGCAACCATTCTACGTCACTACCCAGAATGCATTGCGACGTAAACAAAAATGGCGATTTACATCGTAATAAAGTTTTTTAAAAATATATAAAATGGGAATTATTTTCAAAAAAATTATATTATAGTTATGTTACTAACATAAAAATAAAGCATATAGAGCTAACATGCCAATATAATCGGAGTTCCATTTAAAAGGCACGGCACAGACATTCCAACACATGATGGATGCGGTGTTGCGCGATCTGCCGTTTGTGTTCGTCTACCTGGATGACATCCTGGTGGCCAGCGCGTCTGAGGATAAACACGTAGCCCACCTCAGGATGGTTTTCCGGAGGTTGGAGGAGCATGGGTTGATAATCAACCCGGCGAAATGCCAGTTCGGCGTGACGGGGATCGATTTTTTGGGACACTGCATCTCACTGGAGGGAGCGATACCCTTGCCAGACATGGTGCGCGCAGTGGCGAATTTTCCCCGGCCTCAGACGGTCAGGGCGCTGCAGGAGTTTTTGGGGATGGTGAACTTCTACAATCGTTTCTTCCCCCACGCAGCCAAGCTCATGCAGCCGTTGTACACCGCACTTAAGAAACGGAAGCCGGCGGACAGAGTTGACTGGACTCCTGAGTGGGAGCAAGCATTTTCCGAGGTTAAAACAGCTCTGGCGAACGCTGCACTGCTGGTGCACCCAGACCTGGCGGCTCAGATTGCGCTCACTACAGATGCATCAGACGTGGCCATAGGGGCCGTCGTGGAGCAGTGTGTCGCCGGTTCTTGGCAGCCGCGCGCCTTTTTTAGCAGGTCTTTGCGCAACAATGAGCGTAAATACAGCGCGTTCGACAGGGAGTTGCTGGCTCTCCACCTGGCCATACGCCACTTCCAGTTCTGGCTGGAAGGGCGCGCCTTCACTGCGTTCGTGGACCACAAGCCGCTAACATACGCGATGGCCAAGGTTTCGGAACCATGGTCGGGCCGGCAGCAGAGACAGCTGGCCGTGATCTTGGAGTTTACGACCGACATTCATCATGTGGCCGGTAAACTCAACGTGGTGGCTGACTGTCTCTCGCGCGCCTTAGTGGCCCCAGTCTACGTGGGGATAGATTACACGGCCATGGCCGCAGAGCAGATCGGCGATGCCAACGTTTGCGCACTCCAGTCTGGACCAACAGGGTTAAGGCTGGAGAGCAGAGTTATGCAAGATGGGGGGCTCCCCCAATCTGTGACGTCTCCACGGGCCGCCCGTGCCTGGTGGTACCACGCACTTGGCGACGCCGCATTTTTGAGTTGGTTCACTCCCTGGCGCACACAGGCGTACGCGCGTCATTTGAAATGGTGGCAGCAAAGTTTGTCTGGCTGAGCCTGCGCAAACAGGTGAAAGAGTGGGCTGCAGCCTGTGTAGTGTGCCAACGAGCCAAAGTGCACAGGCACACAAAGGCCCCCCTTGAGCCGGTCCATATCCCGGCTAAGAGGTTCGAACACGTTCACATGGACCTCATCGGCCCCCTCCCGCCATCGCAGGGGTTCACGCACCTCCTGACAGTGGTGGACCGCACCACGCGATGGCCCGAAGCAGTCCCACTCGCTTCCATCGCGTCCGCAGACGTGGCACGCACCTTTAGACCTGGGGGGTCGCCGGTTTGATGGATGATGAAATGGTACGGGACCAGTTGGCCGAGCACACTAGCAACCCACGGCTGCAGACAAAGATGCTAACGGTGCCAAACAACATGACGGTAGTTAACACCATCGAGCTAGCGTTCTAGCTAGAGTCCGCCGACAGGTTAGCATCAGAGCTAGGTGTGCAGCAACAGCAGCGACAGCCAAGCCAGACACCGCTGACATACGCAGTGAGCATGGAGGAACCCGGTGACATGGCAGAAGAGATTGACGCAAACACCGTGGACCTGAGGACAACTATGAGACGCTCCACGTGTGGCAGCTGTGGTTCCCCGACGCACCGAGAGAGAGCACATTTTTGTCCGGTAAGGGGGCAACAATGCAAGAAGTGCAGAAAATTTAATCACTTTGCCAAAGTTTGCCCGTCAACGACACCGCCAAGCCCACTGGCCAAACAGAGCTACCCACCCGCGACAACCATCCACACGGTAAGGTCCAAAAGCGCAAAGTATGCATTCTGCATGGTGGAGATGGACGATGTTAACTTGCCGCTACTGCTCGACACTGCTGCAGTGAGGTTGATGTTAAATTTGGCCATGTTGAAGAAGTATTTCCCCAACCACACAACTGGAAAGATCACGATGATGCTGTATGGGTATGGTGGCTACAGAGTTAGCAACGTAGGGACCATCACACTAGCGGTCCGCTACGCATCAAGGGTAGTTACTGACTTTGTGTTTCAAGTGACCACGCATGGAGACAACAAATTAGGGTGTGACCTTCTCTACCAACTGGGGTTCTCCATCCACAACAGTAACGGACTCCGCTTGACCGACTACAATGGCTGGGATGCAATACACCCCGATGATGATGAGTGGGATGAGACTCAGCAGGATGACGACGATGAGAGCACAGCTGTCCCGTGCACATAGGAGGAATGCTGCCCAGAGAGGGGACAGCAGCTGGACTCGCCTCAGATCCTCGCCCAGCATGAGCCCGCGGGAGCTGCTGTGGGGATGCAGGAGAGAGAGCCCACGCCCACCCAGAATCCCGGGACACAGCAACCCAGCATAGATCCTAACGATGATAGTGACACATCATAACAACCAGACTTCCCAGGTGAGGGAAAGAGGGAACTGGACTGCTTCCGAATCCTCGCACAGTACCAGTCTACAGGAGCCACAGCTGAGCCGCTGGATGAAGAGTCCGTGATCATACAGGACACAGCAAAGTCACCGGACGCCTTCTGGATCCATGACCAGCATCAGCCTCTAGGGACCACCGCAGTAGCATTGGATGAAGAGTCCATGACCCACCAGGCAACAGCAGAACCATTGCAACCTGACAGACGCCCCACGACGGACGTGGATGCCACATCACCGTGACCACAATGACACGTGCAGCCGAACAGAATGCCACTTGAGGTACTGGATTGGGTTTGGGTCAGCAAAATTGAGCGACCGGGCCTACAGTTAACTACATCGCGGCCTCCAGCACCACTGGCACCCATGAGGATCGCAGCTGGGACCAGCGACCTTCCAGCTGACAGATGGTTCGGTGTGGCACGCCAATCGTCTCCGTCGAGTTCGAGTGACAGTTCCGGAGGACGAGGATTCGTGGGAGTCGGCTCACACAAAGTGGAACCTGGACTAGAGTTTTGTGGGAGGTTGTCCCGGTCTGGGGGACCCAGCACCTCCAGGGGTGAGTCCGCCACGGGCTCGCTACAAGGCCCCTCCAACAGAACTGCCTTTCCCAGGAACAGGATAAGGAAAAAGAACTGGTTAGCTAGGAGTGTGGCTGCCGGTTGAAAGTGGCAGAATAATCCACTGAGCCACGCTGGGCTACGCGGTGGTCCACCCACTAGCCCTAGCTAGTTTGTTTGATGTGGTGTAAAATTAGGGAGGGTTAATTAAGTTATGTTCTGTGCTTTTCCAAGTGGGGATGAATGTTATAAAAGGGTTAATAGGCACTGGTGTGATGATGCAGCCGGATGGTGATGTCATCACACCAGCCAATAAATGGGGAGAGTTGGACATCTCAGGCCTCTCTCGACTCACAGCGGCATAGAGTTCAAATATACCAACCTGTACTGTATTATCAGTGTTTATTGTAATAAAGTTCGAGTTCCAGGACAGCTCCTCTCTCCGTTAGTTATTATGGGTTTTCAGACAAAACAGTCTCTTTCTTATCGTTGAATCATAGACCAGTGTCCAAACTGAGGCAAGTGAGGCCTGCAGTTCTTTTTTTTTTTTTTTTTGTTACTTATTTGTACCCGTAGGTAGACTTGGTTTGCAGTCTGGTGACAAGCCACCGGCTGCTGGTCGCTGCGTGCGCGAGCGCCCTAAACCTACATGTTTTTGGTGTGCGGGAGGAAACCGGAGAAATCCCGGAGTAAACCCGCGCAACACGGGGAGAACATGCAAACTCCACACAGCTCACTGTTGGTCGGGGGCTGGGATCGAACCCACGATCTCATGATCCCCGCGGTCCCCCGGCCGAGGGTAAAACTGTGCTGCCACAGTGCTAAACCACTGCGCCACCGTGCAGCAGTTCTTTTGATGTTGTTCTGGTTTTTTTAATTTCTTATCTGTTCTTGAATTTCTTTAAATATCAGATTCCGAGCATGTGTTGCTTTTTGAGATAATTTAGTCCATTTCACTGTGTCAGACAGGTTTCATGTCAGGGATTTCTTGATTCAGCAGGTCTGGCAATAATCAGGCCTGAGTGTGGTTAGTTAAATAGAACTCAGCTTTCAAAAAAATTTAGTTAATCACGGTTAATTCATGATGTAACAAGGCAGGCAATTACTTACTTTTTTCACATAGTGCTAGGTAGGTTTGGAAAGCTTTTTTCCCTTAAATGAAAAAAATGCATTTTGTATTCACTTGGGTTATTGTCATTATACCTCCACCAAGGAGTTAGAATGTTTTTGCTCGCATTTGTCTGTCTGTTTGTCTGCAGGACTACGCAAAAACTACTGGACAGTTTTTGAGGAAATTTTCACCAGACGTGGCCTTTACATTTTAGAGGTGATCCATGAGCACATACCTCCACCAAGGCCCTATTTCTCAATGTGCAGAGGGACTGTGGTATACGGTCAGACAAAGAGTTGGAGGGACAGATGGACAGACAAAGGGAGGGATGGACAGATGGAGCCTTGGAGGAGGTATGTGTTCTCTGAGTGCCCTCGAGTCTAATATTAAAATTTGTTTGATGATCTGAAACATTTAAGAGTAACAAATATGTAAAAATAGAAGAAATCGGAAGGAGGCAAATACCTTTTCACAACACTGTAAATAACACAAACATACAATTTTGTCATTCTTGTTATTAAACAAACACTCTAGATATTTTATTCCAGTGTGTTCAAAAAAGGAGTCATAATTTTTCCCTAGATAGCAAGGGGGCAGCATCCAGATGTGGATGACTTTTGGCACTGACGTGGCTCTGGCTGTCTCCTGTGGTCCAGACAAACAGCTATGCGCTTCGAGTGGATCACATGCAAAACAACAAATTTGGTGCAGATATCCCAAAACAAATGTGGGCCACATTCAGCAGAGTTGAATGCTGAAGTGGCCGCAGGTAACACAGCACATTGCGATTTTTGGATTTGCCAACTTTTCTGAAGAATATGGCGAAAATCAATCTAGTATCTCATGGAGCAGCAAATGCTGGTGAATGCTGCCCTTTTTGGGTTTTGTCAGGGTTTGTAAAAGGTCTGCATGCATTTTTAATTGAGGATTAGTAATGATAATAATAATAATCTGAAATTTGCATGAAAAGTTATAAATTCTAAAGGGAAATTTACAAGAAAATACTGTATTAAATCTGTAAGTCACATATTTACATAAAATATGTAAAAATGTCAAATGTACAGTGGGGCAAAAAAGTATTTAGTCAGCCACCAATTGTGCAAGTTCTCCCACTTAAAAGATGAGAGAGGTCTCCAATTTTCATCATAGGTATACCTCAACTATGAGAGACAAAATGAGAAAAAAAAAAATTCAGAAAATCACATTGAAGGATTTTTAATGAATTAATTGGTAAATTCCTCGGGAAAATAAGTATTTGGTCAATAACAAAAGTTCATCTCAATACTTTGTTATATACCCTTTGTTGGCAATGACAGAGGTCAAACATTTTCTGTAAGTTTTCACAAGGTTTTCACATACTGTTGCTGGTATTTTGGCCCATTCCTCCATGCAGATCTCCTCTAGAGCAGTGATGTTTTGGGGCTGTCGCTGGGCAACACGGACTTTCAACTCCCTCCAAAGATTTTCTGTGGGGTTGAGATCTGGAGACTGGCTAGGCCACTCCAAGACCTTGAAATGCTTCTTACGAAGCCACTCCTTCATTGCCCGGGCGGTGTGTTTGGGATCATTGTCATGCTGAAAGACCCAGCCACATTTCATCTTCAATGCCCTTGCTGCTGGAAGGAGGTTTTCACTCAAAATCTCATCATACATGGCCCCATTCATTTTCTCCTTTACACGGATCAGTCGTCCTGGTCCCTTTGCAGAAAAACAGCCCCAAAGCATGATGTTTCCACACCCATGCTTCACAGTAGGTATGGTGTTCTTTCTCCTCCAAACATGACAAGTTGAGTTTTTACCAAAAAGTTCTATTTTGGTTTCATCTGACCATATGACATTCTCCCAATCCTCTTCTGGATCATCCAAATACTCTCTAGCAAACTTCAGATGGGCCTGGACGTGTACTGGTTTAAGCAGGGGGACACGTCTGGCATTGCAGGATTTGAGTCCCTGGCGGCGTAGTGTGTTACTGATGTAGCCTTTGTTACTTTGGTCCCAGCTCTCTGCAGGTCATTCACTAGGTCCCCCCGTGTGGTTCTGGGATTTTTGCTCACCATTCTCGTCATCATTTTGACCCTACAGGGTGAGATCTTGCGTGGATCCCCAGATCAAGGGAGATTATCAGTGGTCTTGTATGTCTTCCATTTTCTAATAATTGCTCCCACAGTTGATTTCTTCACACCAAGCTGCTTACCTATTGCAGATTCAGTCTTCCCAGCCTGGTGCAGGTCTACAATTTTGTTTCTGGTGTCCTTTGACAGCTCTTTGGTCTTGGCCATAGTGGAGTTTGGAGTCTGACTGTTTGAGGTTGTGGACAGGTGTCTTTTATACTGATAACGAGTTCAAACAGGTGCCATTAATACAGGTAACGAGTGGAGGACAGAGGAGCCTCTAAAAGAAGAAGTTACATGTCTGTGAGAGCCAGAAATCTTGCTTGTTTGTAGGTGACCAAATATTTATTTTACCGAGGAATTTACCAATTAATTCATTAAAAATCCTTCAGTGTGATTTTCGGGATTTTTTTTTTTCTCATTTTGTCTCTCATAGTTGAGGTATACCTATGATGAAAATTGGAGACCTCTCTCATCTTTTAAGTGGGAGAACTAGCACAATTGGTGGCTGACTAAATACTTTTTTGCCCCACTGTACGTATAAGAAGAGTTTCAATTTCTATAGAAGAAAAGGGGACTACTGTCACAAGAATACAAAATTCATTAAAATTTACATGAAAAAAGTAGCAAATTTAAGAGAAAAAAGTTGCATATTCTTATTACTAACATTGACAGGTCTTCATTTTTAGGCTCAAATGTGTTTTGCAGCTTCATGCAGATTGTTTCTGAGGAGAAATTTCCTAGTGTGGCTCTTTCCAGTGTAAAAGTTTTCAACCCCTGCTCTAGAAGATCAAACCCCCAGGAAAAACAGACCTGAACTTCAAAAACAAACATTTAATTTTGGAATCAAGAGACACATTTTTAAACAGCTTTGTTTTTATTGATAGGTTAACATTATGTGTAACTCTTTAATGTGAACGGGTGTTTTGTCGGTATGTTTGTTAACAGGATTATACAAAAACAACCGGACGAATTTTGATTAAATTTTCACCAGAGGTGGTCCTTGGGCTACGGATGAACCCAGTAGATTTTGGAGGTGATCCAGGAGCTCATACCTCCACCAAGTTCCTATCTGGCAGTGTACAGATGAACAGACAGACGTATGGCGGGACAGTCGGATCCACGGGACAGCCTTGGCGGAGGTATGGACTCTCTAAGTACCCTCTAGCTAATACAAATTTCACCATATCTCATTGTTAATCCATTGTGAAGTAAAAAAAGAAATACAGTGACGTTCTACAGAATGCAGGGTATTTGGTGACATACATTCCCTTACTTCCTATACAGTTACTTGAAACCTGTTGTAATTACACATTTCCATTACTGATTGTGTAGTTATATAGAAGGGAGTTCCAGCATCTTATTTAGAAGCACCAAATTCAAAGTATTTCCTCAGGCAGTGAATCTCCGAACCTTCTATTTAAAATCTGCTTCACTGAACTTTTTGTTGACCTCATTATGATCTGCAGCTGTGGATGAGACACTTTGGTTTCCTTTGGACATAAACGACTCTCCTTTTTTTTTTACCCTCTAAAACATTTCAATGACTATTCAAAGCCTTCCAAACGCTGGCATTTCTCTACTTTGTTTCCCCCCCATCTCTCTGCACCTCTCTGTTTTGTTTTCCTTCTTACCCCCAGGTTTTTATTTGCTTTCATGTGATTATTTAAATGTGAGTGTAGCTGTGCTCACTTCTGCATAAAGCCCACTCTTCTTGTGCCTGTTTCTGCAAAGAAAAATGTGGTAAAATAAACGCATTTAAATGCTAGAATGAAACAAACTTATATGTGGAATTTGATAGAAATTTTAACTGTTACTAAGAGTTGTCATTCAATTTTCTCAGCTTTACAGGAATAAAACTTTTAATATGGGTTTCCTCCTTCTTAATTACCCCTCTCTATGAACACATTATAGTCTCTCATTTTTTAACATGGACATAGCAGTTGAAATGAGTTCTTTTTTTTTGCCTTTTAATCAAATTTTAGTAACATCATCCCAGCCAGTATCTGTCCATCTAGTCCCTGTGATGAAGTGAACTGTCATAAGTGGATGCTGCCGTGAACCGCTGTGTGCGCGCCAGCGACCACAGCCTGAGGACAGCCATCGATCAAATAGTTTTATGGCTGCATGTGTTTCTGTGTGGCTGCATGATTTGGCCCATGTTTGAATGAGTCAGTGATCAAATACAGCATAAGTACAGGCTAAAAACAGAGAGAAAAACTTTTAAAACTGTCACTTGGGAGAAGTTAAAATGGCCATAGTCACCAAAGAGGGGAGGGAAAAAAGGGTGAAGGTGAACTAAAAATAACATTCACACCAGCAGCATGCCTTTTCTTTGGCTGTAGTGCATCTCATAAAACCCGAAGGCACTCATTGATTCACGACTAAGACAGCATCCAAAGTATGATGCAGAAGCACGTGTGCATGCGATGGATGGCCCAGGAGAGGGGGTACGCGAGGAAATCAAACATCCACAGGCCAATAAAACAGAGAGAAATCTCTGCTGTCTGACTGCCTGGGCTAGAAGTTTTCCGCGTGAAAGTGTCCCTCCTGTTGACTGCGGCCTCTGCTGCAAATAAAAGAGATTAAATTGTGGTTTGTTGACCCTGTTGTGCGATAACATAACTTTTATCTGTGTGTGTTTGCCTCAGTTTTCCCTCGTTGTTTGCCTGTATATTGTGTGCACAGTATGTGTGCGCTGTTGTTGAGTGGATCTCTCTTTTCACCATCACCATCACTGCATGAAAGACCTGTCACTCTGCATTAGCTCTGCCCACCACTCCCTCCCCCCCCCCCTTTCTGCACGCCTCTGTGAACGAGGGAGCGAATGGGAGAGAAGGCTTGAACTGGGCACCAAAGCCATTTTAAAGCCACTGAAGGTCATTGTTGGCCCACTCTGCTTTATGGATCCTAAGTTGTCTGCAAAAACATCACTTCCACGGGCTTCATTTTTATGAATCTGTGTATTGCATGATCTGATATTTTATGTGCCATACGTTACAAAACTGACGTTTCCAATGGCAAATAGCAAATATTTAAATAATGGAAAATTTCTGTATATGCATTGATACTCTTGACCTGTGGATCCCCCCCCCCCCCCTGCAGGATTTCGCTCAAGCCTCATTTCCCAGAACTGCCAGCGTGGCCCATCATCATCATCATCATCATCATCATCATCCC
The DNA here is from genome assembly GCA_020510985.1 of Pholidichthys leucotaenia. NCBI lineage: Eukaryota > Metazoa > Chordata > Actinopteri > Cichliformes > Pholidichthyidae > Pholidichthys > Pholidichthys leucotaenia. The sequence continues at coordinate 132,411,903 of CM035849.1, read as the reverse complement.
TGCACAGATCCAGGTAGCAAAACTGGACTGGCCGACTTCTGGTCCACACAGTGCACTTATACTGGTTTGGAGCAAACCAGATCCGGGCCACCAAAGGGCCGTGACTCTTCGCAGCATGCGGGCCGGGTGTTAATTTTGCTACCTTAATTGTCCTACTGGAGACTCCATACAACCACAAAAAAAAAAAAAAGCCCAAACATATATATCTATATATAGAGAGAGATCAATTACAGTCGCGAGCTTGTAACTTGGTCAAAATAGACTACTTACAATCGTGCCGCCCCGCACGCGCGAGGCACACGCTCCAATAAGCACATCATGGGTGGGTGTGTGTGTGTGTGTGTGTTGGGGGGGGGGGGGGGTCGTGATCTCGTGCCACAGCATCTTGAGCAAAATATGCACGCGCACTCACAATAAGCGCCCCCCCCCCCCCTTTCCTTCGTGGGATGCGACAAAGTTGGCCGCGTCGAGCTCGAGTGTCACCAGCGTGGGAGAAACGCAGACAAAACAGACAAGAGAGGAGGCGAAGAGGAGCAGCAGACAGGCGGGCAGCAGCAGCAGCAGCAGCCGAGGCCGAGCGCTCCTCCAACCGGAAGGGAGGGGGAGACGCATCCTCTCTGCCCGAGTACACACACAGGCGTCAGCGGCCGGCCACGTCCACCGGAGACGAATCCCAGCGCAGTGACGCGCTCTCCGTTAGCCTCCTTGTGCATGTGCAGCCCTCCGCCACACGCTGGTCTGAATTGAATCGGGGACTGGGCGCTCACTCATTTTTCCATCACTCCTCTCCTCCGCTTTATTCATTTATTTTCTTGCCTCGGTAGACCCGTCATTTAGCCTCTCTGCCGTCCACCCCCCCTTTTCCCCCTCCATCCCCTTCTCTTTGGGAGTGCGGCGCGCTGCGAAGCTCTGAAGCCAGACGCCTGCAGGTAAGAGCTCTCTGAGCCGATTTCCATGATTAGAGCCCGGTAATCACACGCGGTCTGTATTGTTGCTACTTCGCGGCTGCCGCGCGGACCGCAGTCATGCCGTGTGTGATTTACGAGCCACGCTGATTTGTTTCACGTTGCCCGCAACTTGGCACACAGCTGAAAATGTGGAAATGGAAATTAGAAGAAGCAAAAGAAATATTCCACAGACTTCTTCAGCCTCTGTGATTATGTGTTGAATGGTAACCTCCCACCCATTTGAGTGGCCCTATAATTAGCGACTGTACTGTCTATTATGCAAATGAAACCGCTATAATCTCTCGGTTCAAGTTCCCCCTGCGTTCACACCGCAGGTGCAGAGGCTGAAATATCAGCTGGATTTGTTAAAACGGTGCGACTCCTCGCCAAGAACGAGGGCTTATTTCAGCATGCCTGGATACGCGTCTTAGCGTGTGATTTGTGCCCCAGCCCGCCGAGCTTTCCCTGGAACGGTCGCTCGATGCTGGGCGTCCATTTTCCGCCGTGTGTAGCCTGTGCAGGCTGATGTGTGTTGCTTCCTCCGTTAATGAATGCACCGCAGTCCGCGTCACTAGAACTCGGCTTTGCGCGCTCTCCGACGCTGCCAGCTTTTGTGTAATCGCTGCTTTGCACGTCTTCTGCTGCTCCCCTCCATGAGGGGCCAGCATCCCTGCTCCATGCTGAACCTGGGCCACTCGGTATAATCTGGTGCGTTTTCATCCGTCCAGTCGCCTCCCTGACCTGTGCTTTGACAGACTGGGAGGGAAAGGGCGCCCACACTTGGCAAACGGTCAGTCATTCGTTATCGGCTCAGATCATATCTGGGATAAAGTTGGAATTAAATGTCTTCGACTGGATGTTTGATAGGAGTGTGCACTGCAGTATTTGGGAGTCACTCTGCACTGTCAGCAAACAGCCTATAGCAAGTTGCACCTTTAGACTACAGCCTGTTACAGGTACAGCTGTGAGTGATTGTTGTTATTACTGTTAACATTGTTAACATTAACAAAAAAAAAAATTCTGATGCAGTCTTGGTGACTGTAGCACAATATTCCCACTAAGCTCAGCTATTTATGTACTGCTGTATCTGTTCAGGTTGGGGACCAGCCTTTCTGGTCCAAGTCAGCACAAATGCCATCAGCTGCTGCCTGTACAGGTTTAATTTAGATCCACCTTGTTTTTCTCTCACTTAATGTTTAATGATGAACTTGCGATCTCACCGAAATGACTGAGTCAGAATGTGGGCGCTGGCTAAATACTAATCTTTGCATGCTTTATTATTCATTTGTATTTATATATAGTGAAATATTTATTAGCCTATTTATTCACCTCATTGATTCATTTCTTGTCACCGTCTCTCTACAATCAAATGAATTCTGGTGGAATCGGTTTCCGCACATCTCCTACTTTCCGCTGCTCCCTTTCGGGGTCACCGCAGTGTATCATCTGATATTGTGATGATCTCCATATTTTGATTTGGCAAGGATTTTACACCAGATGCCCTTCATGATACAACCCTCCCCATTTACTTGGGCTTGAGACTGGCACAGGGAGTACGCTGTGCTAGTCCTAACTTTCCTGCTCCTGCTGAGCACCAAGCTAGAAAGCGGGAAGTACCAATTTTTATCTGGTCGTTGGTATGACTCAGCTGTGGACCCACAACCTCCCGGATGCTCTGCCACTAAGCCACTATTCCGGCTTACATACATAAATGAGAGAAAATGTTCTGTTTGTTTACACACTAACTTCCAAAGGGCCTAAAAGGTTAATTTATTCCTGATGGTAAATCAGACATGTAATTATTTGTGTCATAGTGTTGCCATTGACCGCCCACATCTCCCTCAATGAGCAGTATTTTTTTTTTCTCTTCATTAAGTGCTGTTGGCCTGTTGGTCACACCCCCTCAGCCCCTCTGCCTCCCACAGTGCTAAACAGTCTGTGCCATGTGTGTGATGTGAGTGTGTGGCCTTGATGATCGTCTCTGTGGATTTTGGATTTCTTTCAAAACCCCTCAGTTGGCTCCAAGATCTGCTGGTTTACACTTTAAGGTGACTCACTGCAGTCAATACTGGTGTGTTGCCCACACAGGCGGTAGCAGTTTTACTGACAGCCAAATCATAATCACAATGCTCAAGCAGGTCTGCAACAGTCTCTTAACTTTTCATTCAGTGTTTTGGCTTATTTTTAAGTTTCAGTCACATTTTGCAGCAGTGTGTGGTCAGATCTGCTTCATACCCTCTGTCCCCCTCTCTGAGGAGAAGCATTTCTGCAGTGATCATCACATCTGTCATGTAGCTGTTGTTCAGAGGATCAATGCATTTGCTGCAATTTTCTTGATGGTTGGAGGTTTCAGAGCGTTCCTTCTTTCCTTTCGTCAAGGGCTCGAGAGTAAAGCACAGTATGGTATATTGCAGTTCAATCTAAATCTAACAAATCCAACTATCATAGTTCATTCAGATTAGTAGTGCCTTCTGATCTCTGCGTCCATATCAGTAAAACAGATTCCTGTACATTTTCCCTGGCAGTAACGTCTGAACCTACACGAATGCTGTTCAAACACCGGCTTGCAGTATTTGGAGATTGTACTGATTCAACACACAATGCCGTTTATGATTCCTGTGCACAGAGGCTTTTATCCAAAAGCTTCCTAATTGACTCCTATCTCAATGGTTGTGACCCGTGCATCAATTAACCAAATGCTTTGGTGTTTTTAAGTGCTTTGCTCAACTTAGCAGAGCCCGAAAGCGGGGTTGTTAGAGCCCATGATTGAACCACATTGTGTCAGTGATATGCTATTACTCGACTTGTCTGTGTGCAGAGGCATGCAGCACAAACACACAGCAAATGCAGCGTTAGTATCTGTGACAGGAGCACATTTTCTCTATAGGCTGGAGAGATAGTGACACCTGTAACCACCGCTTCTCTAGGGAGAACTACACATTACATGCATACTGTATGTAGGTCTGTATAACTCAGAGCTGTGGATATAATTTCATCAGATAAATTGCGGTCATTTCACTATTTACTTCATGTACAGTATGCCAGGCAGATCAAGTGATTACCCAAGATCCAACAAGTGGGTGAGGTGGATCAGTTTGCACTGCAACAACCGAAATCTAAGTATAACTAGAAAAGCACTCAGAGAGCACATACCTCTGCCAAGGCTCCTTCTGTCCTTCATGGATCACCTCCAAAATGTAATGGGTTCATGTGTAGGCCACGAGCCAGTTCTGGTGAAAATTGCTTCAAAGTCTATCCATTAGTTTTGGAGGATTCTTGCTAACACACTGTGAGAAAATAAAAGCCTTGGTGGAGGTATGCATTCTCAGATTATCACCAAAATGTTATGGGTTCCTCTCTAGCCCAAGGACCACCTGTGGTAAAAAAAATTTCATCCAAATCCATCCAGTAGTTTTTGTGTAATCCTGCTGCACAAATACAAACAAGGTCCTTGGTGGAGGTATAGACTCTCAAATCATCACCAAAATTTAATGGGTTCATTCTTGGCCCAAGGGCTACCTCTGAAGTTTTCACCAAAATCCATACTGCTAACAAACAGACAGACAAACCACCTCGATTTCATTACCTCCGCCAAGGAGGTAATGAAATATCTTAAATCATGTGCTTGATTTTTTTTTTCTCTAACAAAATATTTCTTCTTCCTACACAGTTTATGCAAACATTTCATTTGCTTTAAGATGAACTAGTGCATGTCCGTAGAACCAAGTATTCCTGTCTGAAACAGGTGTCCCAATCAGGCTTTTCAGGCCCAAATGTAGGCTGTGTTTGAAGGTGGAATACAAAGAGGTGCAGCCTATATGTAGGCAATCGCATGTTAGACTTTGACAAATATAAAAGGGAGTAAATGGCACTAAGATTTATTTGACTGTGTGAATATTAATTACAGAATACCTAAATATTGAAAATGAAGGGGACATCCAACATTAGCGACTGTTTCAGATCCCTTGTTTATTTGTTTGTCAGATCACTTATTTGTGTGATCTTTTATCACTTATATTCATAATAGTTTATCTTCACTTTGGGGAATGGGAGTTGGTCAGTCATAATTATTTTAGTTTATGTCACTGTTCAGTGTAATATTGAATTTCTTCTCTGTATTGTCAATAAACTCATGCAGTACTATTACAGGACACGTTTACAAATATTTGAGACCCATTGTAGTGCATCAGTTTATATTTTAGCAATATTTTGTTATTAAAAGGTTTTTAAAACTTTAATGCTAAGATTGAGGTGGTGCTCCTATCATCGCACTGGGGCGATACTGAGGCCAGTGATCTGAACCTTGAGGGCTTGACTGGCAAAGACTCACAATGTGAGCGCCACGGCTCTACTGTAAGCATTTGTTTTTTATTGATGTGAGAAGATTATTTATTGTTATTATTATTATTATTGTGCCTAAACAATCACATTTTTGACCCTCTAAACGTTATAAGCAACTTTTGCATCTCGGCTCGCTCAAAGCATCATGAGAACGTGGCTACCAAACATGCTCTATTGGTACATTTAATTTATGGAAAGTTCCTGATCTGCGAGCATATTGTATGCGTAGGGGTCTTCCCGGTTGTACCCTCAAATGCAAGGATAAACTAGCTGTGCTTGCATTCACGGCCACATTGCAGAAATTGGCCAAAATGTCCCCCCTGTATGTACACTGACATAGCATATTTTTTGTTGTCAAAGGACCAAGCACCCTTACTTGCGAGACTCCGAAACGACTACAAAGAAGGTAAGCGAGTGGTTTGACAGCTCAACTTTAGTTTTGTCATTTTGAGTAAATTTCACTACAAGGCATAGCCTGCTTACTTGGATCTATAGGTCGATACTACTATAGTTTAAGTACCACACGTTTTCAATGATTTGCAATTTTATTTTATACCAGCCTACTTATCAATGGCCTTAATTTCATGTGTGTGTAGATCAAGCTTCATTACCAATATACAAAGAACTATATCCTAGATCCAGGCCTGCCTGTCCGTACCTACTACTTCAGGGTTTAGACTCGTGTCAATTAGGCTAGAACTTGAACAATACACAACACTATTTGATTATGTTATAATATAGACTTACGGCTTTAATCCAACAATTACATCCGTCCGGACCCTTCAGCTCCATGGCGAATGTATATAATGTGAATGGCGGTGGACATGTGCACACACTGGTCCCAAAGTTACACGCAATGTATGCTGCAAGTTTGCTTTTTCCACTGCTCTAGATGATACATGCTGTCCCCACACTTCACTACAGCACAATGTGTACCTGGCATAACGGCGATTTAAAGCTTGAAGCAGACTTTAAACGGCAAATGTTCAGGTGTGACCGTACTGTCTCTATACAAAAGCAAGGCGGCTAGCGGAATGTTTGGTAGTCATGAACTTTGAACTCACATAGTCCGCACATGTGCACTGGTAATGCGAAAGTCGCTTATTCAAAATGCATTTTTTTCACATACACCTCAGACCCGGTGAAAAATTTTATAAACTGGAAAACATATGTGCCCCATGCTGAAAATTTATCCAGCCTATGGTTGATATGTCCTGCATTCGTGGAGCAAAGGTTGTAGGGCCTTCCCCCCATGTTTTCTTTACCTTTGGTAAAAAAAGGTGGATCCAATCAGCTGATTGCTGGAACCAAAGAGCTCAGCTGTTTTCCATGATAAATCAGCCTCAGGCCAAAAGCACACTCCATGCATTATCTTTTTTTTTTTCACTTTATTGAAAATAACTTTTTTTTTTATCACCATCAGTGCGTCTTTGGGCCAGGTCATGCAAGCCGTGTTTGAAAGTGGAATACAGAGGTGTAGCCTATATGTAGGTAATGACATGTTAGACTTTGACAAATATGAAAGGGACTGAAGTGACATTTATTTGATTGTGTGAATATTAATTACAGAATAACTGAAAATGAATGAGACATCCAATATTAGCCACGGTTAAAGAACCGCTTATTTTTTTTTGTCAGATCACTTATTTGTGTGATCTTTTATGAGTTGTTGAGCGTTTTTGTGTCTAGTTTGGTGACAGTTATCATTTAGTCAAACCGTGCATGTAGCCACATATGATATGCAGTTGATCTGGGCATTCTGCTCCACAATTATTTACTTTTAATAATTGTGCAAGCACACCGAGAGCAGCACCACCGGCGATGGCGAGTTGTGGTCCTGCAAAGAGACTCCCGTCTACCACTGACTGGAGCAGGCTGGGCGTTCCTCCCCACGAAGGACCGTGGTCCGCCCGGTTAAGCTGCTGCTTCTCCCGGCATGTTCTGTGTTGATACACTGGTATTCTTTGTCAGACCCGGGTCCCCACTGACGCGCCGCCCAGTCAGCTCACACACCTCATGTTCTCCCCATATGCCGAATTATCCTTTAGATCTACGCAATCACGGCAACTTTATAGTATCATTTTTTAAGCATTAAATCTTCAGTATTATCATTTTCTTGTCAAATTTGTTATTTTTCACTTCCTTGTTTTGTCCAGGGAACACTATGGTGACTGACAGGTCGTGATGCCGCATATTGTCCAATCAGCATGGCCATGATGCGTTGTATTATCCAATGAGCACGAAGTCAAACACCCCGCCCACACTTCTTGAAGCCAGGACACAGAGAGCGGTGGCTAAACTTTTATTGATAAAAATTACATATTTTGACTGAGCGACTCCATATTTGGGGATGCACACCCTTGTAACCTCAGGAAACCATGTTTAAAATCTGAGACCAGTCTGACAAACAGTTCAAGAGATATGCGTGGAACAGACAGACAAACACATACACAGACAGAGATTTCGTAAATTTATAGATAGACTAGTGTATACTCATGCATGCCCGTAGAAACCAAGTGTACAGTGCATCCGGAAAGTATTCACAGCGCTTCACTTTTTCCACATTTTGTTATGTTACAGCCTTATTCCAAAAGGGATTAAATTCTTTTTTTTCCCCTTCAAATTCTGCATACAATACCCCATAATGACAATGTGAAAAAGTTGTTTTTTTAAAATTTTTTTTAGATTTTTGCAAATTTATTAAAAATAAAAAACTAAGAAATCACATGTACATAAGTATTCACAGCCTTTGCCATGAAGCTCCAAATTGAGCTCAGGTGCATCCTGTTTCCACTGATCATTCCTGAGATGTTTCTGCAGCTTAATTGGAGTCCACCTGTGGTAAATTCAGTTGATTGAACATGATTGGGAAAGGCACACACCTGTCTATATAAGGTCCCACATTTGACAGTGCATGTCATGCCAAGCATGAAATCAAAGGCATTATCTGTAGACCTCCGAGACAGGATATTCTCGAGGCACAAATCTAGGGAAGGGTACAGAAAAATTTCTGTTACTTTGAAGGTCCCAGTGAGCACAGTGGCCTCCATCATCTATAAATGGAAGAAGTTCGGAACCACCAGGACTCTCCTAGAGCTGGCCGGCTATCTAAACTGAGCGATCTGAGGAGAAGGGTCTTATTCAGGGAGGTGATCAAGAACCCGATGGTCACTCTGTCAGAGCTCCAGCGTTGCTCTGTGAAGAGAGGAGAACCTTCCAGAAGGACAACCATCTCTGCAGCAATCCACTAAACAGGTCTGTATGGTAGATTGGCCAGACGGAAGCCACTCCTTAGTAAGCCCGCCTGGATTTTGCCAAAAAGCACCTGAAGGACTCTCAGACCATGAGAGACAAAATTCTCTGGTCTGATGAGACAAAGATTTGACTCTTTGGCGTGAATGCCAGGCGTCATGTTTGGAGGAAACCAGGCACCATTTATAACCATGCCAATGTTGGTAGCAGTATCATGCTGTGGGGATGTTTTTCAGCGGCAGGAACTGGGAGACTAGTTAGGATAGAGGGAAAGATGAATGCAGCAATGTACAGAGAAATCCTGGATGAAAACCTGCTCCAGAGTGCTCTTGACCTCAGACTGGGGCGACGGTTCATCTTTCAGCCGGACAACGACCCTAAGCGCACAGTGAAGATATCAAAGGAGTAGCTTGAGGACAACTCTGGGAATGTCCTTGAGTGGCCCAATCTGGATATCTCTGGAGAGATGTGAAAATGGCTTTGCATTGACGCTTCCCATCCAACCTGATGGAGCTTGAGAGGTGCAGCAAAGAGGAATGGGCAAAACTGCCCAAAGATAGGTGTGCCAAGCTTGTGGCATCATATTCAAAAAGACTTGAGGCTGTAATTGCTGCCAAAGGTGCATCAACAAAGTATTGAGCAAAGGCTGTGAATACTTATGTACATGCGATTTCTTTTTTTATTTTTAACCCTCTGGGTGTGTGAATTTGCGTGCCCCTAGTGGCAGAGCGTGGCGCTGCGCCTGTCATCTCACTCTGACATGATTGGCTCCATTCAGGATTTGTACTGATTTGCACTGATCTGCCAGTTTCAGAAGGTGGCAGATATCCGTTGGCGGACTCGATGGATGACACATAATACACCAAAGAAGAAGAACTCATTTCCTTTTCCTGTTTTTAGCATTTTAGCCCAGAAAGCTAATATGGCCGCGATTGGTCATCATCACCGTCACTTTGTCGGCTTTGTACGTGGAAAATGGCCACGGGATACAAGCGAAATTTATGTGGGATAATTATAAGACTTTGTAGATGTGGTAGAGACCGTAAATGAGCAACAGAACGCAAAATAACGACCACGATGGGTGAAAACACAGCGACCACGGCAGCCAGCCAGCCCCCTTTGTCAAAAGTAAGTGAGGAATTTCTGTTTTTTTTTAATGTACTAATTTCTTGTTCATATACTTTGAAGATAAGATGATGAGGTACCTCTGTACAAAAAAATGGTGTCAAAAGACTGAACCATTCTTTGTGTAAATACGTCCAAAGTCCAGGTTTGACTGAGTTATGGAATTTAAAGAGGTGCCGCGACATTATGCAAATTAGATTTGTAAATTTATTCCTATCTGAAACTTTGGATCATATTTTACATCTTTCTGATTGTCAGAAAGCCATTATCTCTTACCACTTTCAAGTCATAGCCTTGGAAATCTCAACTATTTTATTGACAAAAAATATTTACCACTCTTGACCACTAGGGGTTGCAGTTTGGTGACAGACACACTCAAAGGGTTAATAAATTTGCAAAAATTTCAAAAAGACTTTTTTTCACTTTGTCATTATGTGACAAAGTGAGTGTGTGTTTGTGTGTGTTTATATATTTACATATTTATTCGATCTAGCTACAGTGCTCCGCACTGGGTGTGTTTATATTTATGTATCTATATATTTATTCCATCTAGCTACAATGCTCCGCACTGTGTGTTTATATATCTACATATTATTCCATCTAGCTACATTGCTCCGCACTGTGTGTGTTTATATATTTACATATTTATTCCACCTAGCTGCAATGCTCCGTACTGTGGGTGTTTATATATCTACATATTTATTCCATCTAGCTACAATGCTCTGCACTGTGTGTTTATATACTCATATATTTATTCCATCCAGCTACAATGCTCTGCACTGTGTCTGTGTGTGTGTGTGTATATATATATATTTATAGTAATATGTACATATGTATATTAGCTGCTCTTGCTTGCTTGCTTTTTTTCTTGCCTTCTGATTGTTGCTCTGAGTGTTGCTATCCCTGTGCTGTTGCAATCCTGGAATTTCCCCGTTGTGGGACTAATAAAGGCTTATCTTATTATGAGGTATTGTTTGTAGAATTTTGAGGGAAAAAATGAATTTATTCCATTTTGGAACTAGAAAAGCACTCGGAGAGCGCAGTCCTCCACCAAAGCAGCTCAGTCCCCCATGCTGTGATCAACTCAAAAATGCAATTGCTGGACTTTGAAAAGTCCTACATTTATTTTATCTGTATTTTCAGATTCCTTGACTATGAAAACATTCCTTTAGCAATTGGATTCACATTGATATCTTTATTAGTTGAATAGTTATTGACAAAAATCACTTTTTCGGTAATGGCAGTGATCCGGATCACTCCCAAAATCTAATCATTTCTTCCTTGTCCCATTTCGGACTTTTCCTAAAAATTTCGTCAAAATCCGTTCATAACTTTTTGAGTTATGTTGGTAACAGACAGACAGACAAACTCTGTTAAAAACATAACTTCCTTGGCGGAGGTAATAAGGCTGTAATGTAGCAAAATATGGAAAAAGTGAAGCGCTGTGAATACTTTCCGGATATGCACTGTAAGTAAGCATTTCTGCATGCCCATAGGAAGTTACTGTTACCATGGCAACAGTAACCATGGCGAAACCTGCGTTTGATCTTTGACGTCACCACTCGTTCAGTGATGCCTGCCTTTGATCTTTGATGATGTGTCTGCCTGGCAACGGTAACCATGGCAACATCTGTGCATCTATGATGTCATAGCTATGAACGCCCATAGCTCCCCTATGGATGTTCATTAAAGTTTTCCCCTCCTAAACTTCCCCATATCTGGGGAGGCTGAAAATCGGGGATGCACACCCTCATAACTTCAGTACAGCACATATAAAATCTGAGGCCAGTCCGATGAACAGTTTGGGAGATATGCACGGAACACACACACAGACAGACTCAGAGATTCCTTGCATTATAATATGATACACTGGCATATGTCGAATCAGTTATGGCTAAGTTTAATCTAAGTTAAGAACACCCTGAAGCATGCTGGTATACGGCATAGTTTGTTGAGCTCCTCTGAAAACCTAACGTCAGACACAGCGTTGTGTTTGAGCAAGGAACGATTGAGGGGGACAGAACTTCTTCACCTTGTTGCAGCGCAGCAAAATAAAATGTTAAAATCATTCAGAAATGATTATACACAAAAATAAAGGAGACCAACTTCATTCCTCTACACGCCAGATTTTTTTTTATTTAGCGAAGGCAAAGTCCTTAAGCCAAGCAGTTGCCTCCTGGTTTGCTGTATGGAGGGTGTGTAATCCTCCTTCCAGTCTTTGGAGCGGGCAAGCCTCTATGATGTGTTCCATTGTTTGCTCCTCTCCACATGCGCACAGTGGGCTAGGGCTACTGCCCCATCTGTGAAAGCTGGCCAAGCAGGGGCCATGTCCAGTCCTGAAGCGATTGAGTGTAGACCACTGTCTCCTTGGGAGGTTGGTGCCCGGGACCTGTTGGTTGGGGTTTATCACCAGCTGTTTGTTTGGGACCTCCTTGGTCTCCCATTCCTCTTGCCAAGCTGTCTGGATGGTAAAGTCAGCTGGGGGAGGGTTTTTCCAAATCGGCCGTCTGGATGAAAGTCGGGCAGTGGGTGGGGTGTAGATATCTGCATGGATTGGTAAGTGAGGAGAATCTTTAACTTTTTGGAGCATCCTTTGAGTTAATGCTGCTCGCCGGATGTGTGGAGGGGCTATGTTTGACAGTACAGAGAGCCAGGGGAGGGGTGTTGAGCGGATTGTTCCAGTTATAGTTCTCATGGTTGAGTTGAGCTGGGTGTCTACATGGTGTGTGTAAGATGACCTGGACCAGACAGGGGCACAATATTCTGCTACAGAGTATGAAAGGGCCAGTGCTGAGGTGCGCAGGGTGGAGACTGCCGCCCCCCATTTTGCACCAGCGAGCTTGCAGAGCAGGTTGTTTCGTACCTTCACCTTAGCAGCCGTCCCCTTTAGATGTTCCTTGAAGGATAAGGTCCTATCAAGGGTCACTCCAAGATAAGTTGGATTTGGGGCATGCTTAAGCTTGAGTCTGCTCAGGTGGATGTTTAGTTCTCTGGCAGCTTTTGCATTGTGGAGATGGAATACACTGGAGACGGTTTTTGCTGGGCTTGGTTTTAGGCACCAGATTTTGCAGAACTGGTCCAGTTTGGCAAGATCTTCCGTGAGCACCCATTCCAGTGGTTCAAAGTCTGGTGCTTGGAATGCCAAACAGATGTCGTTTGCATAGATGAATTTGCGGGATTTTGTAGTAGGCAGGTCGTTTATGTAGAGGTTGAACAGAGTTGGAGCTAGAACTGAGCCTTGTGGGAGTCCGTTTTTCTGCATTCTCCATGCACTTGTGTTCTGACTGAGGTGGACTCTGAACCTTCGGTTAGTCAGCAGGGTTTTTATAATTGCTGTTGCCCAAGCAGGGATTGCCTTTATAAGTTTCAGGAGGAGGCCTTTGTGCCAGACCGTATCATAGGCGGCTGTAAGATCGAGAAACACAGCCCCTGTCTTCAGTCTGCTCTCGAAGCCATTTTCGATGAAGGTGGTTAGGGCTAGTACTTGTTCTCCTGTACTGCGGTCCTTGCGGAAACCTGCTTGATCCACACTTAGAATATCCTCTATTTCTGGGGAAATGCGTTGCAGTATTAGGCGCTCCATGATTTTGTAAGGAACGCTGAGTAGGGAGATTGGGCGGTAGCTTGCTGGTAGTTTGTGGTCTTTGCCAGGTTTTGGGATGGCAATGACCTTTGCTGTCCGCCATTTCTTTGGGATCGAGTTTGTTTGTGTGATCCTTGTGTAGAATTGTGTCAACCAGGTTAGGGCTCGGGGGCCAAGATTTTTCATGAATTCTGGGAAGATGTTATCGTATCCTGCTGCCTTTCCACATTTCAGGCCCTGTAGGACTTTCTCCAGTTCAGCAGCCTCGAAGGGTTCAGGGTTCGTTTCCTCTACAGGCATTTTTTGGTGTTTTTTTTTAGCTCAGTTGTAACTGCTCTTCTGGTGTCTTTGTCTTGGGGTGCTTTGGCGATAGTCAGTAGGTGGGATGCAACTTGGTTGGGTGTGACGGATGCTCGGCTTTGGCTAGGGGGCTTCTGTGCAGCTCCTAGGCGACGGATGAGGCTCCAACATTTCCTGCTAGAGTGGGTAAAGCTTCGGTCAGCAACTGTCTCCTCCCATTTCTTTCGCCGGGCTGTATTTAGCGATTCAATGAGATGGTCTGCTATCTCTGGGTCCCCTGATGTTTGATAGGATTGTAGGAGGGCAGCACTTTCTCCATCCAAACATGGGACATAGAGGGGTCGGTAGCCTCGTGGGATTGCAGTATGGGCAGCCTTGAAGATTGCGCTGCAGAAACGGTTGTATGCTTCATCTACAGTGATGGTGTGGAGTGGGATGGTAACAACGCTCCGGTCCAGAGTTTCACTGAATTTCTTCCAGTTGGCTTTGCGGAAGTTCCAGCGCATCTTTCTTGGGCTGTATATGACTGGAAGTTGTAGGCCAATGTGTACAAGCAGGGGCCGGTGTTGGCTGTGTGGAAAATCATCAAGAATGAGGATCTGTGTAGGATATGGCTCCCCATTCAAAGAGCTGGCCCAACACAGGTCAGGAGAATAGTCCTTCTTCCACTTAGCAGAGTGGAAGGTTCCTCTTTGTTTGGGGTCGTATATCAAAGCGAGGTCATTTCTGGATGCCCAGTCTGAAAGTGCCTCCCCATCACTGTCCACTGCTGGGTACCCCCAGTCAGGGTGATGGCTGTTAAAGTCCCCCACATAGATGGCAGGGTGGGGTAGGGTGGGTAAGACCTGCAGATCCCAGTTGGCATTAGGGGGCTTGTACACATTGACAATATGGAAGCCACCAATGATTATGGTGTCTGAGAAATGTGTTGTTATCAGGTGATTTGCTTCAACTATGTCAGAACGCACATAGGTGGCACGTCCATGTTTAGCATGTAGAACATAGCACAGGAGGTCAAAGCCTTTGATGGTGAAGCGGCCAGCTTCCTCTGTGCCAGTATGAGTCTCTTGGAGGCAGATTACATCAATCGAATGTTGGAAGGCGAGGACTTCGATAAGGCTTCGCTTGGCTGCAGATAGGCCTTCAACGTTTAGTTGTAATATGCGAAGGGCAGATCCTACCACAAAGTGCTCTTGGGGCTGTTTGCTTTCGGCTTTAGGACTGTGACTAGGATTCTTCTTTGACTTGGCACAGAGGCGTCGTCTCTTCGAATTTAGTCTGCTGGTAGGATCATTAGCTTCCCCAGGCGAGCCCGGGTACTGGCGGACGGCACGACGAGAGCGCTGATCCATTGCCAGATGACCGCTGTGATCAGCTCTGCTTTAACAGAACTGATTGATTAAACAGCTCTCTTGAAAATGAGACCCCTGTGTCTCAATGGGATTACCTGTATAAATAAGGTCAATAATAAATAATCCTAGCGATTACAATAGGGTTCTCACCCACTGATGCTGTCAGTGGCTTGGGCCCTAATACACTGCGCGGCTAGTACCAGCAGCACTGGTACCGCACAGAAAGGAAAAGCCACCATAGACTCCCCTCTCCTGAACTGTGGGTCCTCTGGCCATTCCACTTAGGGATGGGCGATACCAGCATTTTTCCTTTCAATGTAATAGCATTAATTTATGGGACGTTTTCTTCAAGACTGAGACTGATACTTTGTGCCCAAAATCATGTGATTGCAGTTTCATTAAAAACTTTATTGCAAGGGCAATATGAAATATGAATAAAACTTATGAGCATAAACAGTTGAAAGAAATGCTTATAAAACGATAAAACAATGAGCAAAGTAAATAAATAAAATGGCTTTTTGCAATTATAATAAAAATAATTAAGACTTAAAATGAATACAAAATTAATTCAGTTTCTTAATTTGATGAAGATTCTCAACTCAATTCAAGTATTTTTTTACTTCTGAAATGTTTCACCATTCCTATCCATCTTATTCCTGGGGGTGCCGCTGTAGGAACGATTATGGGCAGAGCTTCCGGTTTCGGCTGACATAGTGTTAAATCAGTCAGTAAGAGTGGAGTAGCAGGGGCATTTAAAATGGCGTTTTTAAAAAAGGTTTTCAAATCCATTTTAATGTATAGTCCACATACGTGTTTTGCACTCAAGTGGCAGCTAATTTCAGCACTTGTAGTTTTTGTATTTTTGAATGTTTTTAAATAGTTCTGGTACTTGCTGCTGTTCGTGATGTGAGGCTCCTCACAGATGAGCACAGCTTAATCTGTGGCTTCAACAGCAATGAGTAGATCATGCACTGAAAACTAAAGGATTGTTCATGTCATCGGTGGTACAGACAGCAGCACCAGGTATGTTTTCACTTGTATGAATGTCACAGATCTGATGTTTTACCCCGAATTTAAAACACCCAAGTACGGTGTTGTGGTTCTTTGTGGCTCTGACTAGACTCTACGTCTGCTCTCCAACATATTTTAACAAAATGTAGCCTGGTTCAGCAATGTGTCTCGCGTCACTGCAGCCCATCTCTCAGTGGTTTCATCTTGATTCCGCGGCGCATCACATGTACCGGTGTTATGCCAAGAACTCCCCCACCAATCCGGAGGAGTTCTCGGCATAACAGCAGCCAGTAGCCCTGGTCCCGGGCATTAAAAGCAACCGGTGTGCCAGGGCGGACGATCCACTGTGGAATCATGACGAAACCACTCGGAGATGGGCCGAAGTGAACCAGGTGGTAACAGGGATGGCTATTAAGGTGACTAAGGTCTGAAGAAAATAACAATATAAGCCGCACTTACAGCCAGCATCCTGGTACCGGTGTTAGCTTGTGGGCTAATAGCTCATGGGCTAATAGGCAACCTTTAGCCACTACTTCGATCTACATGGTGGACAGCTAGGCGGGCCAATAATTGAGCAGTGGGTGGCTTTTTAGGATGGCAGTGGGTGGGCTTTTTCAAGACTTAATGTAGGAAACTTACCCGGAAGAGTGAAAAAAAAACATTTTTGGGAGTTTGTCTGAGAGAAAAACAAGATAAAGGCAGTGTGCTTTTTTCAGATCATTGACTGGAAAATTTTTGGCTAATTATGTGACCAGTTAACACATCTGAGACAGTTAAAACCTACATACACAGTATTTTTCAGTCAATGACTCCTTTAATGCACCTTGCAGAATGGCCCTATCTATGGTACTGAAAGGGGAATTTGTTTCTAGCATGTCAAATCGATTCTGAATATGTTAATTACGACGATGCTAGCTGGAGGCATCCACTTGGACTGAGGGAGCTTTGGCTTCACCGCCGGATGCCTGCTATCAGGCTGCGACACCAGCTGGCGGTCTCCATTAACCACCGGGAGAGCTTTGGCTTCACCGCCAGATACCTGCTACCAGACTACGACCCAAGCTAACGGTCTCCATTAGCCACCAGGAGAACTTCGGATTCACCGCCAGATAGGATGACACTAGCTAGAGACCTCGACTACCTACCCTTGGCTTCACCGGCAGATCCAGCTATCAGATGACGACGCCAGTTAGTGGTCTTCACTAGCCATCGGGAGAGTTTCGGCCTCACCGCCAGATAACGGCTATAATTAGATGACAAAGCCAGCTGACGGCCTCCACTAGCCATCGGGCATACTTCAGCTCCTTTGCTAGCCAACAGGTGAGCCTCTCCTTTGATCCCAATCAAACTAGTCATTATGCCTCCGAACAAGAATCAGACAAATGGAGAGGAGTTGGAGGAGATCAAACTCTCACTAAATTTTATGTCTGAAGAAATATCTAAGATAGCAAAACAACAAACTCTGCTTATTGGCCTTATGGATCAAGTGCGTGAATTGAAGGCTGAAATTATGGAAAAAGACAAGAAAATTAATTTCTTAGAAAGATGTGTGTATGAATTAGAACAATATACAAGAATGGATGATGTCATTGTGAGCGGTCTGAACACCAGACACCGCTCCTATGCACATGTGACAGCTGGAGTTGATAACCAGGATGGAGAGAATGAGACATTGGCAGAATCACACACTCTTGAGCAGCAGGTGTTAAATTTTTTCAACTCTAAAAGCATTGTTGTGGACAATAAGATTGTTTTGGCTTGTCACACGTTACCTAGAAAAGACAGTAAAGGAAAATCAGCAATTATCATCCGATTTGTCAACAGAAAAGCAAAAACTGATCTTCTGTGACAAGCAAGAAAACTGAGAGGAATGGCTGTCTGTGTAAACAAACATTTAACAAAAAAGAACTCTGAAATAGCTAGACAAGCCAGGGTTCTCAGAAAACAGGGAGAAATACAATTGACATGGACAAAGAACTGTAAGGTGTGGATAAACCTGCTTGGCACTCCAGAAGAAGCTAAACTAATAACACTGGTCAACACCAAATTTATTGTCTTAAGTTTTTTTTTTAGCTGATTTAGGACAATTTTGATGTGCTGAATCCAAAAATCACATTGGTTTTGCTTAATCAGGTCAACTTTTTGAACTATGGCCACATGATTTTTACGTTTTTGTTTACATGTACGGGTATTTTCGCTTTAGAAGATGCAAAATTCTTTTTTATTTCTTGAAATTCTCTGCATTGTGAACAATGATGATGTAACATTCAATTTACATGTACTTACCTTTATCAGTGTCTACTGTTCAATGTACAGTACAACTCTAGAACTGCTGTACAACTTCTTACAACTTAGCATAAAAACCTGACCTGATCGAGAGAAACGGATGTCGTTTTCGGATTCAGCGGTGCAAAATTGTCTTAAATCAGTTGAAAAAACACAGACAACTTACAAAAAAAATATTTTTATGTTGTGTAATGATTAGCGATATGGAGGAATTGGACAAATTTAAACCTCAGCTCTTATGCATGAATAACAGCGCAGTAAGATTATGAGTGGAAACTTTTGTGTTTTTTCTTTTGTTTTTTGTTTTTTCTCTTTTTTCTTTTTGGTGTACATTGTTGACACAACTTATGATCAGCACTTTGACCAGTCATCCTTCCTCGTTTAATAATGGAAATGTATTAGGTCAAATTGAAGCTGAAACCTTTGTAAATACTGAACAGGATCCACAAGATATTTTAGGTGATATTGACCCAGATAACAACTACTTTAATCATATTAACAATAAGTGTACTTATTATGATGAACAACAATTAAACGGAATTATGAACTTGGTTCAGACATTGCATCGTCGGCCTCTGTCGGTCTATGATGACCATGGAAGAGAATCCTAAACGTCTACTCTGCTGGAACAGCACCGCCTGTGGCTGAACAGGCCGATGCGCGAATGGCAGTCCCTGTCACACAGGTCACACTTGTGGGTGGTCTCCGTGCTGCTGGGTCTGTGGTGGTTCTTCCTGCGGGTCCTTTTTTCATCTGCTGCAGCAGTCAGTCTCTCTTCACCCGCCTTGAGCTGTCTGGTCAGGGTGCCTCTCCATTTGGAGCGGTCCGTTGCAAGGTCCTCCCAGCACTCTGTGTTGATCTCCAGGGCCTTCATGTCTCTCTTGCAGACGTCTCTAAAGCGCAGCTGTGGGCGGCCAACGTCTCTCCTGCCAGTTGTCAGTTCTCCGTAGAGGGCGTCTATGGGGATTCTGCCATCCTCCATACGGTGAACGTGGCCTAGCCAGTGGAGCCTGCGCTGCCTGAGTAGAGTGAACATGGAGGGAAGGCCGGCGCGGGACAGAACTTCTGTGTTGGGCACTTTGTCCTGCCAGGATATGTCCAGGATGTGGCGAATGCAGCGCAAGTGGAAGAAGTTCAGTCTCTTTTCCTGCCGGGCGTATGTTGTCCACGTCTCACTCCCATAGAGCAGTGTGCTGATGACGCAGGCGTTGTACACTGCCATCTTCGTCTTGACAGAGAGTTTGGGATTCTCCCACACTCGTGTGGTGAGGCGAGCGAGTGTGAAGGCTGATTTTCCAATCCTCTTGTTGATCTCTCTATCAAGGGAGAGGTTGTTGCTGATTGTGGACCCCAGGTACGTGAACTGATTCACGACCTCCAGCTCGTAGTCGTCGATGGTGATGGTTGGTGGTGCTTCCGTGCCTTGTGCCAAGACGTTAGTCTTCTTCAGGCTGATGGTAAGCCCAAAGTCCTTGCATGCCTGGGAGAAGCAGTCCATCAGGGTCTGAAGCTCCTGCTGTGTGTGGGCTGCGACTGCAGCGTCGTCTGCGAACAGCATGTCTCTGATTAGAGCCTCACGTACTTTGGTTCTGGCTTTCAGGCAGGCGAGGTTGAAAAGCCTGCCGTCAGATCTTGTGTGCAGGTAGATTCCCTCTGTTGCTGTGCTGAAGGCATGCCTCAGGAGCATAGCAAAGAAAATCCCAAAGAGGGTTGGCGCAAGTACACAGCCCTGTTTCACTCCACTGCGTATGTTGAATGGCTCTGAGACGTTGCCATCGTGCTGCACTATCCCCTGCATGTTGGTGTGAAACGATTCAATGAGGCTTTGCAACTTTGGTGGGCATCCTAACTTTGGCAAGATCTTGAAAAGGCCCTCTCTGCTGACCAGATCGAACGCTTTGGTGAGGTCGATGAAGGCAACGTACAGGGGCATGTTCTGTTCTCTGCATTTCTCCTGGAGTTGGCGGATGGAGAATATCATGTCTACCATCGATCGCTCAGCACGGAAGCCACACTGAGACTCGGGGTAGACATGTTCAACAAGCTTCTGTAGACGAACGAGAACAACTCGTGCGTAGACTTTGCCAACAACGCTGAGGAGGGAGATGCCCCTGTAGTTGTTGCAGTCGCTTCTCTCCCCTTTGTTTTTGTAGAGGGTGAAGGATCTTGGCATCCCTCATGTCCTGTGGTACGACACCTTCCTTCCAACACTGGCAGAGGACGTCATGCAATGGCAGCAGTAGGGCAGTCTTGCAGTGCTTGATCAGGTCAGGGGGTATGCTGTCGTTGCCGGGTGCCTTGCCAGCGGCCAAGCTATCAATGGCCTCGCTGAGTTCGTCGATGGTTGGCTCGGCGTCAAGTTCGTCCATGGATGGCAGGCAGTCGATGGCATCAAGGGCTGTCGATGTCACGGTGTTCTGTCTGGAGTAGAGGTCGGAGTAGTGTTCCACCCATCTCTCCATCTGCTTGTTCTTTTCTGTGATCATCTCCCCAGTGGAGGATTTGAGGGGGGCCGTCTTGCTCTGAGCCGGACCAAGTGCTTTCTTGATGCCATCGTACATACCACGGATGTTCCCTGTTATGGCAGCGGTTTGAATGTCTTGGCTGAGCTGAGTCCAGTACTCGTTGGCACAGCGCCGAGCAGTCTGCTGAATTTTGTTTCTCGCAGCCCTGAGAATCTGGAGATTCTTCTCGTTTGGGTACCTCTTGTACTCAGCAAGTGCTGAGCGCTTGGCTTCAATGACGGGGGTCATCTCGGTCAACTTGGCATCAAACCAGTCCAGTGACTTCGAGGTCTTCCTCCCGAAGGTAGCCAAGGCTGTGCGGTGGATGGTGTTTCGCAGCTCTTCCCACTTCTGCTTTGCAGATTCTCTTTCTTGTGGTACACCAAGTTCCTTCTCAAAGGTGGAGGCAAACTGCTCAACAAGTTCTGGTTGAGCCATCTTGCTGGTGTCAATCCGTGCCTTTCCAGCTTGTCTAGCACGATGGAATTTCTTCAGCTGCAGCTTGACCTTGCAACACACCAATGAATGGTCTGTGTCGCAATCTGCACTCTGGAACGAACGGGTGATTAGCACGTTCTTCATTGAGGTGCGCCTGGTCAGGATCAAGTCCAGCTGGTGCCAGTGCTTTGAGCGCGGATGTTGCCAGGAAACCTTGTGTTGGGGCTTGGTCTTGAAGAACGAGTTTGTGATGCACAGATCGTGATATGTGCAGAACTCGAGCAGCCGCTGTCCGTTGTCGTTCATTCTGCCCACGCCAAAAGGTCCAAGACAGGAGGGCCAGGAGTCGTGGTCAGCACCCACTCTGGCATTGAAGTCTCCAAGGAGAATGAGTTGTTCAGAGTTGGGGATGATCCTGACAGTTGTTGCGAGATTCTCGTAGAACTCGTCTTTTGCCTCTGGTGTGGCTGTCAGTGTTGGGGCATACACACTGACGAGGGTGACTGGGCCTTGAGTTGTGTTCAGGCGGAGGGTGAGGAGTCGTGCAGAGCCAGTGCTGCTCGGTTCCACCATCTTCAGCAAGGTGTTCTTCACTGCAAAGCCCATTCCGTGTTCCCTGTGTTCATCACTGCCCTTTCCCTGCCAGTAGAACGTGTAGTCCTTCTCTCTCAGTGTGCCTGCGTCAGCCAACTGTGTTTCCTGGAGAGTGGCGATATCCACTCCCAGTCTCTTCAGCTCATTATTGATGATGGCAGTCTTCCTGGTGTCGTTGATGTCCTTGAGGTTAGCAGCAAGTCCTGTCATCATAGTGCGGACGTTCCAAGTTCCCAGTTTTAGAGTTGGTCTCTTTTGTTTTATTGTCTTGCCTGGTGCGAAGGTTCTCAGCCTGCTGTTCGGACTTCTCCTCATCCCCATGCACCCAATGAGGAAAGCAAGCTGTGGCGGGACAACACTTTATTGGCTGGGGGTTGCCCAGCTTGAGGCAGGCGGTAGCTGTCCAGTGAGATCCGATGATCCCTCCCACCGTCGGGAACAACCCCTAGCGCCACGCTCTACGCCAATTGAGCGGTGGCTTATAACCGGTAACTGTCATTCCCCGTGTTTTGTCTACGCCAAAGGCAAAGCTGCAGTGTCCTCTCCAGTGATCCGGTGTTCTACCTTCCAGCATTGGGCGTTGGTAGGATGTAAGCCTGGGCAGGAAGATATGGAGGACAAGATGTTGCCCATGCAGCATGTCCCCCCTCTCCACGTCACTGATGAATCCAAAGGAACAGCAGGGCTGCTACAGTTTGGCACCAGCGCCATTGCAGGAGCTGCCAGAACGATGTTGAGCACAACATAGAACTGCCTTAGGGGCTCCGACTCTGGATTTTTCCTCAGGGTTGACTCCCGAAGCCTTTCCCGTGACCGGGTATGCCGCAAGGCAGCGGAGGTTTGAAATCAGGGTTTACCTTCCCCTAGATGGGCTACCTTTCCAGGTTGACGAGCCACCATCTACCCGAAACATCTGGTTTTAAGGCGCCAGAGATCCGCCCTCGCCCCTTCTCCTATTAGTAAAAGCAGTTCCGCCGGGCTTAGAGACTAAACCACACGGGCAGGCTAGGAGTTGGACTTAGTTGTCAGAGGCTTTTCGAGACGCACGCCATAAGGAGCATTTTATGAGCACTGGGAGCTTAACCTCAGTGCCGCTCCTGGCTATGACAACCTTGGAACCTTCAGACATTGACAATAATACATATTAATAGTAGGAGTGTCTATGCCAACTTTGATAGTATTTTCGTCGGCCTCCGTCGGTCTATGATGACCATGGAAGAGAATCTTAAACGTCTACTCTGCTGGAACAGCACCGCCTGTGGCTGAACAGGCCGATGCGCACCGGTGTTCTACCTTCCAGCGTTGGGCGTTGGTAGGATTCAAGCCTGGGCAGGAAGATATGGAGGACAAGATGTTACCCATTCAGCATGTCCCCCCTCTCCACGTCACTGATGAATCCAAAGGAACAGCAGGGCTGCTATAGTTTGGCACCAGCGCCGTCGCAGGAGCTGCCAGAACGATGTTGAGCACAACAGAGAACTGCCTTGGGGGCTCCGACTCCGGATTTTTCCTCAGGGTTGACTCCCGAAGCCTTTCCCGTGACCGGGTGTGCCACAAGGCAGCGGAGGTTTGAAATCAGGGTTTACCTTCCCCTAGATGGGCTACCTTCCCAGGTTGACGAGCCACCATCTACCCGAAGCATCTGGTTTTAAGGTGCCAGAGATCCACCCTCGCCCCTTCTCCTATTAGTAAAAGCAGTTCCGCCGGGCTTAGAGACTAAACCACATGGGCAGGCTAGGAGTTGGACTTAGTTGTCAGAGGCTTTTCGAGACGCATGCTGTAAGGAGCATTTTATGAGCACTGGGAGCTTAACTCCAGTGCCGCTCCTGGCTATGACAACCTTGGAACCTTGGAATGATAGTATTAAGGAGTTTTTAAATCAATTTAAGACCCCATTTAGGATTATAGCAATAACTGAAACATAGATTAATGAAGAAAAATTTTGAATTACATGGATATGAGATGTATACACAAAATAAGAAATGTAAAGGTGGTGGTGGGGTAGCACTGTATGTTGATAGAAATTTAAAAAGTAAAAAAGTGGACAGCATGACATCAACAGTGAATGAAATTATGGAATATTTAACAATTGAAATTATGATGAAAAATAGAAAAAAACATAATAGTAAGTTGTATATATAGAGCACCGGGATCTGATATAGAAAAATTTAGAAATGGTATGGAAAAGATGTATACAAAAATAAGACAAAAAGATATCTTTATTTGTGGTGACTCTAATATAGATTTAATAAAAACAAAACAACATAAACCAGCTGAAGATTTCTTAGGTACAATGTATAGCTTAACCTTATTTCCAAAGATTACAAAACCTACGAGAATAACGACACACTGTGCTATCTTGATAGACAACATTTTTACCAATGTTATTGAATATAATATGGTGAGTGATATACTAATAAATGACATTAGTGACCACTTACCTGTATTTGTTTCTTTAGATGTTAATTATGGTGTTAATGAGAGTAATAATAAACCATGTAAAAATGTTATTTATAAAAGAGTACGAACAGAAGATACAATCAATGCTTTAAAAGATGGCTTAATGTTACAGAATTGGGATGCTATCTGTAGAGAGAAAGAAGTGGACATGGCATATGATAAATTTATTGACATATTTAAATCATTATATGATTAAAAAACTGTCCAATTAAAGAAATTAATAAAAAATATAAGTACAAAAATTGCCCATGGTTAACCGGGAGCTACAAAATGCTTGTTAAAAGAAAAAATTATAAAAATTTTATTAAATTAAGAACTAAAGAATCTGAAAAAGATGTAAAACATATAAAAATAAATTAACTGAAATAATACGAACTAGTATAAAATTATACTATAGGAAAATGTTAAATGAAAATAAGAATGATATAAAAGGAGTCTGGGACATAAATAAATTAAGGAAAATGGAAATAAGAAAACGATATATCCAGAGTATTTTACTGATAATTGTGGTGATAATTATGATAAGAACATGGTAGTAAATGGAATGAATAATTTTTTTGTAAATTTTGGACCAGAGTTGGCATCAAAAATTACAAACCAAGGAAGAGACACCGTGAGTGAAACAATGGTTGAAAATAACCTTCAGTCAGTCTTTCTCTCAGCGGTGGATGAACTCGAGGTAAAATCTGTTGTTGAAAAGTGTTAAAATAAATTATCTACCGATTGTGGTGTAGATGGTATTGATATGGCACTAGTAAAAAGAACTGTTGATAGCATATTAAAACCATTTACATATATTTGTAATCTATCATTTCAAACTGGCTCATTCCTGCAGAAAATGAAAATAGCAAAAGTAATACCATTATTCAAGCAAGGAAATAAACACCACTACACAAACTACAGACCAGTATCGCTCCTCCCACAGTTTACAAAGATTCTGGAAAAACTTTTCAACAACAGATTAGAAAACTTGTTAAATAAACATGATTAGCTTAATCAGAATCAATATAGATTTAGAGCAAAGAGTACAACATCACTGGCAATAACAGAAGCAACAGAGGAAATAATAAATGCATTGGATCAAGGAAAATATGCAATTGGTATATTTATAGATTTTAGAAAAGCATTTGACACAATAAATCATTCAGTACTTATTGATAAACTGCAGTTGTATGCTATTAGGGGAGTGGCACTGAATTGGGTTACAAGATATTTATCTGAGAGACAACAGTTTGTGAAGATGGGAGAATATCTGTCTGAATGTATGGGAATTGCCTGTGGGGTCCCCCAGGGGTCAGTATTGGGCCCCAAATTATTTAACATATATATAAATTATATATTCCAAGTTTCTAAATTAATAAAAATACTATTATTTGCTGATGATACTAATATATTTCTAGTCTTTGGTCACCGTTGCTGGTGACCAAAGACTACTGCGCACTGGCACAGGAAGCGGATTGCATCATTTTAGCGAACAGAACTCTCAGCGTGAATGCAGCGGCAACGGCAGCCAGGAGGAACTCCAGCGAGGTCGAGGAGCCATTGGTGGTAGCCGGAGAAGACGCGGGAATGGGGCGATCTGTTTCTGTCATCGCCGCTTCAGTTTGAACGCCCAGCGATGCCAGTCACTATGCCAATTCAAGAAGTCGGGAAATGGCACGGCCAGCAGTCAGCAGCAACTGTGGCCGCTGGCGACAGACACAAGCTGCTTTGTCACGGACACATGTTCCGGGAGACGGTTTCTGGTGGACTCCGGCTCCCGGAAGAGCCTCATCCTGCCGGTCAATGCAGACAGGGTGGCAGGAGGCAGCGGTCCCGGGCTCATGGCCACCAACGGATCCACCATCAGGACATTTGGTGAGCCGACACTGACAATATATGCTTTCACGGACACAACTTTCAGTGGAGCTTTGTGGTAACTGCATGTTCCGCCCCCATTTTAGGCGCAGATTTTTTTTTATGCGCAATGGTCTCTTTTGGTGTACAAGGGGCGCTGCTGAAGTCATTCTATGACACGGTGGTGGCATCAGCCATCACTTTTGGAGTGGTCTGCTGGGGCAGTGGCATTACTGCAGCCGATAGGAAGAGACTGAACAAACTGATTAAGAAAGCTAGCTCTGTCCTGGGGCAACGCCTTGATCCGATGGAGGAGATAGGAGAGAGAAGGACGGTGGCTAAACTGTCATCTCTGCTGGAGTCCGAGTTCCACCCTATGCAGGACATACTGGATGCACTGAGGAGCTCATTTAGCAGCAGACTACATCATCCCAGGTGCACAACCGAGAGGTTTCGTAGGTCCTTCCTACCAACGGCTGTCAGACTGTACAACCTAAGCAGGGCTGCTCGCAGAGATAGCAAAAAGACGTAACAAACTAATAGTTTTTTTTTTTTTTTTTTTTTTTTTTGAATGCAAAAGATGCAATAGACTTACACAATGGTCCTCTCCGGCATACAACTAGGAACATACCGGTCGCTATGGAGGGTGAGAATATGTATGGGCACATAATCATACCATGTAGGATAACTAAATAGACGGTTATGCTGTTTCATCCCACCTAGCAACAATGCTCTGCACTGTGTGTGTTTATATATTTACATATTTATTCCATCTAGCTACAATGCTCTGCACTGGGTGTGTTTATATTTATATATCTATATATTTATTCCATCTAGCTACAATGCTCCGCACTGTGTTTTTATATATCTACATATTATTCCATCTAGCTACATTGCTCCGCACTGTGTGTGTTTATATACTTGCATATTTATTCCACCTAGCTGCAATGCTCCATACTGTGGGTGTTTATATATTTACATATTTATTCCATCTAGCTACAATGCTCTGCACTGTGTGTTCATATATTCATATATTTATTCCATCCAGCTACAATGCTCTGCACTGTGTGTCTGTGTGTGTGTGTGTGTGTGTGTGTGTATATATATATTTTATAGTAATATGTACATATGTATATTAGCTGCTCTTGCTTGCTTGTTTTTTCTTGCCTTCTGATTGTTGCTCTGAGTGTTGCTATCCCTGTGCTGTTGCAATCCTGGAATTTCCCCTTTGTGGGACTAATAAAGGCTTATCTTATCTTATCTTATCTTATGGGTTGTTAGTTGATGTGCTAATAGGCGGTTAGTGGATGCAGTCTCTTTCACCTCACTGCCCTGTACAGCTCGGGGAGCTGGGTCGACAACACTGGCTAATGTTACAGCTCCAGAGGGTAAGTACCAACAGTTACTCGCACAGCTCCCAGCACTCACGGTCCCGACTTTTTTGGCTACGAGAATGAAACACGGGGTCGAGCATTTCATAACTGTTTAACATCTGTTTGTTCTCTCCCATAGATTGAGTCCCCATCGTGCTGTTTGCTCGCTACATGTCTGTTCTTTTCATCTTCTCTATCCCCTCACCCCCCCAGCCAGTCGCAGCAGATGACTGCCCCTCCCTGAGCCTGGTTCTGCTGGAGGTTTCTTCCTGTTAAAAGGGAGTTTTTCCTCTCCACCGTCGCCAAGCGCTTGCTCATAGGGGATCGCCTGATTGCTGGGGTCTTTCTGCAATTGTGGGGTTTCCCCTACAGTTGAAAGTGCTATGAGATGACTCTTGTTGTGAAATGGCGCTATATAAATAAAGTTGAATTGAATAACTACAAAAGGGCCGCCAGTGTTCACGCGACCTCGGTGCCTGGACGCAGATAAACTGGCCAGTGCGCGTGAGGAGTTCACCAACTTAGAGCAGTTGGGCATCGTCAGGCACTCCAACAGCCCGTGAGAATCCTCACTACACATGGTGCCTAAAGCCGACGGGTTGTGGCGACCGTGCGGCAATTTCCGGCGCTTGAACAATGCCACGGACCACGATCACTATCCTATTCCGCACATCCAGGATTTCTCCGTGCACCTGGCCGGGGCGTGGGTTTTTTCCAAAGTGGATCTGGTCTGCGGTTACCACCAGGTCCCAGTGCGCGTGGAAGATGTTCCAAAAACAGCGGTAATAACTCCTTTCGGCCTTTTCGAGTTCTTACACATGCCGTTCGGATTAAAAGGTGCAGTGCAGACTTTCCAGAGAACGATGGACGCAGTGCTTCGTGACTTGTCCTTCGCTTTTGTCTACTTAGACGACATTCTAGTAGCTAGCGCATCCGAGGAGGAGCACATCACCCATCTCAGGACAGTTTTCCAGAAGTTGGAAGTGCACGGACTGATGGTTAACCCGCTAAAGTGCCAGTTCAGTGTGTCAATGATTGAATTTTTGGGCCACTGCATTTCGCCAGAGGGCGTGATTCCGTTACCGGATAAGGTGCGCGCTGTGGCGGACTTTCCACATCCGCAGACAGTGAGAGCACTACAGGAGTTTTTGGGAATGGTTAATTTTTATAACCGTTTCCTTCCCCAAGCAGCTCAGCTGATGCAGCCGTTGTATGCCGCGCTTAAAAAAAAAAAAAAAAAAAAAAAAAAGAAGCCTGCAGAAACCATCGACTGGACTCCTGAGTGAGTCCAGGCTTTTACAAATGCCAAAACAGCGCTGGCAGCATTGTATGCCGCGTTGCTAACCCACCCGGATCCATCTGCACGAATAGCGCTCACTACGGATGCGTCTGATGTTGCCATAGGGGCAGTGGTGGAGCAGTACGTCACAGGTTCATAGCAGCCGCTCGCATTTTTCAGCTGAACTTTGCGTGACAATGAACGCAAATGCAGCACGTTCGATAGAGAATTGCTGGTTCTCCACCTGGTGATGTGCCATTTCCAGTTTTGGCTAGAAGGGCGCTAGTTCACCGTGTTCATGGACCATAAGCCGCTAACGTCTGCAATGTCCATGGTCTTGGAGCTGTGGTCGGCCCGGCAGCAATGGCATTTGGCCGCGATTTTAGAGTTTACTACCAACATTCAACACGTCACCGGTAAGCTCAACGTCGTGGCCGATTGTCGTGTGCATTTGTCTCCCCGGTCTACATGGGAATAGGTTTCCCTGTGATGGCTGTGGAGCAAGCCAGGGACATGGATATTTGCGTGCTCCATTCTGCGCCTACTGGGTTAAGGCTAGAGAGCAGGGTGGTGCAAGAAGGGTGCCCTCCCTTGCTCTGCGACGTCTCCACCGGCCACCCTCGCCCGGTAGTTCCGAGCTCTTGGCGCCGTTGCATTTTTGAGTTGGTCCACTCCCTTTCACATCCGGGAGTGCACGCTTCGGTGAAGCTAGTGGGGATGCAATTCGTCTGGCCGTGCTTGCGCAAGGACATGAAAGAGTGGGCTGCAGCTTGCATCGCATGCCAGTGGGCCAAAGTGCACAAACACACCAGACCCCCCCCTCGAGCCATTCCAAATCCTAGCCAGGAGGTTCGACCACATCCACGTGGATTTAGTGGGACCCCTCTTGCTGTTGCAAGGTTTCATGCACCTCTTAACAATCGTGGACTGCACCACGCGCTGGCCTGAAGAGGTCCCACTGGCTTCTACCGCAAAAGTGGCTCATGCTTTTTTTGTCGGCTTGGGTTGCACGGTTTGGATCCCTGTCAGACATCACTTCTGACAGGGGTCCACAATTTGTTTTGGAGCTGTGGTGCGCAGTGGCCCAGAGCCTGGGGGCCAAAATTCACTGCACTACCGCATACAACCCCCAGCGCTCAGAGCTTCGCTTACAGATGCAAATTGGGTCGACCGCCTGCCCTGGGTTCTTTTGGGGTTGCACTCCGCACCTAAGGAGGATTTGGCGGTCTCCCCGGCAGAACTCGTTTTTTTCTCAGCTGCTGTGGAACACCAGAGAGTTTTTACCAAAAAACCCCGCACCCGAGGCTGATTCGCCCTTGCAATTTTTGCACAGTACGGAGGCTTTTAACATGCTGAGCCCAGCCCACCATTGTTTTCCTTGCACCTTCATCCCAAAAAGCTTGCAGAATGCCAGTTTTGTTTTTGTCAGGCATGATGCGCACTGGACCCTGCTGTGTGCGCCGTACGACAGACCGTTCAGGGTGTTGGAACCTGGGGCGAAGCATTTTGTGTTAGACTTGGGGCGACGTAGGGAGACCGTCTGCATCGACAGGCTGAAGCCTGCTTTTATGTTGGCAGATGAGCAGGTGGTGTTGGCCCAAGCTCCCTGGCGCGGACACCCACCGTTGGTGGCTCTGCAAGTTGGTGTTCCCTCGGCAGGGACCTGCGCTCGCAAAGCTAATGTGTTTTCTCCCCCTCCCTGTTTCCCTCCACAGATTGACGTATCCTGTCGGACACCCCGCCAGCAGGGCCGTTCGACTTTATCGACGACCCCCCGCTACAGCCACTATGAGCGCCTGCTCAAGTTCGAAGGCCAGGGGGGTTAGTGCCCTTTCTGGGTGTTTGGACGGGGCTGTGTGGGGGCATGGTGTGGGACTTCTCCACCCAGAGAAGAAGGCAAATGGGGAAGGGAGGGGACAATGGACCGAAAGAGGAGGTGTCACCAGGGGGTATCAGACGGGACA
The DNA here is from genome assembly GCA_020510985.1 of Pholidichthys leucotaenia. Classification (NCBI taxonomy): domain Eukaryota; kingdom Metazoa; phylum Chordata; class Actinopteri; order Cichliformes; family Pholidichthyidae; genus Pholidichthys; species Pholidichthys leucotaenia. The sequence continues at coordinate 132,381,258 of CM035849.1, read as the reverse complement.
GTCAGGACTATGCACCCCCCCTGGGGAGAGGAGTAAATGCCAGAGCAGCTGGAAGAAGAAGGGTGTGAGAGCAGTGCCGGCGTTGTCATGTTAATGTGCCACACAGACTTTGTTCTAAACACAATATATGATGGTCGGAAGTTTCGGGTTTTGATGCATGGTATTAAAGATATAAAAGAGGAATGCACAGAGACCCAGGATCTTTTTTGCTGCAATTTATGTTGGAGAAAGAATAAAGTTCTTGTGTTGTCCAGCTCGTTGCTTCGCCTGTGTCCTTTAGATGCTAAAATTAGTTGGAAACCACACATCAGATACATACAAAACAAAGTGGCAAACAATACTGCAATTATAAATAAAATTAAGCAAGTCCTAGATCACAAATCACTTCATATCTTGTATTGCTCATTAGTACTTCCATACTTGACCTATTGTATAGAGATCTGGGGTAACAGTTATAAAAGTACACTTAATTCAATGCTAATATTACAAAAAAGGGCAGTCCGTGTTTTACACAAAGTTGGGTATCTTGAAAATACTAATTTATTGTTTTTACATTCAAAATTATTGAAATTACAGGATCTGGTTGATTATTATACAGCACAGTTAATGTTTAAAGTCAGTTAAAACTTTTTGACACACAATATACAAAATCATTTTAGTCAGAGAGAAGGGAAATACAATTTAAAGGGGAATACAAAATTTAAAATGCACCTCGTACAATCTACTAGGAAAAGTTTTTGTGTGTCTGTGTGTGGAGTAAAATTATGGAATGGGTTGGAGAGAAACACAGGCAATGTCCAAACATCCATATATTTAAATCACCATATAAAGAAATGATTTTTGAACAATATAAAAATAAAGGACAGTAATATTACAGTGTGTCTTTAATGAAGAAAAGTGGTTATTGTTATTGTTGAATATATATGCTGAGTACTATTATCGTTATCATTACTAGAATATAACAATGGTATTGTAGTATTATGATTGTTGTCTAGGATGGAATTATTTAAAGTGTTATATAGGCCAGGTGGTATTGGGCAGCGTGGTGGCGGAGTGGTTAGCACTGCGGCAGCACAGCAACTCACCCTTGGCCGGGGGATCCTGGCTTTGATCCCAGCCCCTGACCAACAGTGATCTGTGTGGAGTTTGCATGTTCTCCCCGTGTCTGCGTGGGTTTGCTCCGGGATTTCTCCGGTTTCTTCCCACATGCCAAAAAACATGCAAGTTAGGTTAATTGGCCTCACACTGAGGATTCTAAATTGTCCTTAGGTATGAATGTGAGAGTGAATGGTTGTCTGTCTCTCTGTGGTGGCCCTGCGATGGACTGGTGATCTGTCCAGGGTGTACCCTGCCTCTCGCCCAAAGATGCTGGGATAGGCTCCAGCCCCCCCGCAACCCGAAAAGGAGTAAGCGGAAGAAGATGGATGGATTATTATTATTATTATTGCAACTACTATATGGCTACCTATTATTATGGTTATTATTATTATATGGTTACTTATTGTGCCTAGGTATTGTAAGCCATTGGGGGTATATGGTGGTATACGTATATGGTGATTATGATGATGATGATAATATTGTCTGTAATTATATTAAACATGCCAGAAGTATTTACTTATTATTATTACAGTTATTATTAGATGTTGGTATTATTGTCATTATAAACTATCATTGTTCTATTATTTCTATTGCATAATTTAATTATAGGATGCATTATGTATTGTATAGTGAATGTAATTATGGGATGGATAATGACTAGAATAATAGAATTTATTGGGTATGGAGAAGGGGTGGGACTATATAAGTGTTGGCTTCTTCCCACTCCTTTTGAACAAGGACATTTTTTTATGTTTATTTTTTTGGTTTTGATTCCTTGTTTTTAATTTTTTTTGTCTTGATGGTCAAATCAACCAATAATTACATTTAAATACAGTTACAAAATCGTTCATGTGTAGAAGATGCCTTACAAACGAGACTGAGTTTATTTCTCAGGAAAGCTTTATTGGAAGTCACATCTTCTATCATCAAAGTTCTCAGCAGAAAAGAGACAGAACCAACTTTCCTCACAGCTTTTATACACCAGAGATACTAAACCCCCACATCAAGTATCTCACACCTTCACCCCACAGAAGCTCAGTAAACACATGAACCCACAGTCACATATAGCCTCCGAGACTTGCTGGCGCCTCTGTCTCCTTCTCCACCTCGGAGGCTCCCGTTGGGACATTGTCTCTGACTTCCGTCTTCCCCAGCACCCACCTCCTAGCCGAGGTCCCTGCTGGGGCATTGTTCCTTTGGACGTTTGCTCTGTAGGGTCTGCACCGTCATGCCTACTGGATGCATGTGGGGGAGAATGCGTACCATACAAGCATGCCATATATGTGCCTTAAATATGCACCATATAACCCCCCCCCCCCCCAAACGTTCAAATAAGGACAAGTTACACTTCAAATGCATAGAGTCATGACACCCCCACACAGAACAAGAGAGAAAAAAACTTGGCACAACAAATCACATGTCCCACTGCTTGGGCTTCAATTCTCTGCCATATCTGCTGTGAGCAGGTCTCGCTCTGCCTGTGGCTGTCTGCTGCATCTGTGAAGTAGAATCATTAACACATCGTCGTGAAAGCTTAGCAGAGCGTCTCCCGGGTGGCCGGCCGCGGCGGGGGGCTCTGGCCAACTGTAATGGGTCGTCAGCTAACACAAAAGCGGGTTTGAGTCTGTTAATGCAGACTAAGTCCCTCCTGTCTCCCAAATCGAGCAAAAAATGCTTTTCCCCGGTTTCTAACACTCTGAACGGTCCATCGTAAGGTGGCCTTAAACCTAACCTCTGTGCATCGTGTCTAACAAAGACAAATTCTGCCGCTGTGGTTGCCGCCAGAGGGACCGCCTCTGGCCAGCGCGTGGTGCGGTCTACCATGGTTAAAAGGTGTGTGAACCCCTGGGACAGCGGAAGAGGTCCTACTAAGTCGATATGCACATGATCAAAGCGTTTGGCTGGGATGTGAAAAGGTTCTAGAGGGGCTCGTGTGTGTTTGTGTACCTTTGCTCTTTGACACGCAGCGCAGGCTGCAGCCCACTCTTTGACTTGTTTACGCAGCCCCGGCCAAACAAACTTCTCTCCTACCATTTTGATAGATGCGCGGACGCCCGGGTGTGCCAGTGAATGTATTAAGTCAAAAACACGGCGACGCCACGCAGCCGGGACCACGGGACGGGGACGCCCCGTGGAGGTATCGCAGATTAGGGAGGGCATGCCTCTTTGAAGCACCCTGTGCTCCAGCCTTAGCCCTGTTGGCCCAGACTGGAGCGCGCGCACGTCCGCGTCGCCAACCTGTTCAGCGGCCATGGCTGCATAATCTAATCCGACGCAGACCGGGGCTGTGAGCGCTTCCGCGCCGCAAGCCTGACCTAGGTCTGCAGCCGCCGAATCTGCCCCCTGGGGGCCTGTCGCTGCAACTGCACGCGAGAGGCAATCAGCCACTACATTGTGCTTACCCGCTACGTGTTGAATGTCAGTGGTAAACTCTGAAATTGCAGCCAGCTGCCTCTGTTGTCGGCCCGACCAAGGCTCTGAAACCTTAGCCATTGCAAAAGTTAAGGGTTTATAGTCCACGAACGCGGTAAAACGGCGCCCTTCCAACCAGAACTGGAAGTGGCGGATGGCCAAATGCAGGGCCAAAAGCTCCCTGTCAAACGCGCTGTATTTACGCTCGCTATCGCGCAACGTTTTGCTGAAAAACGCGAGTGGTTGCCAGCATCCTGCCACCAGTTGCTCGACAACCACTCCCACTGCCATGTCGGAGGCGTCTGTGGTTAGCGCCATGCGAGCTGCTGGCACCAGGTGTGCCAATAACGCAGCGTTCGCGAGGGCTGATTTGACCTGTGAAAAAGCGTGCTCCCGATCCGGGGACCACTCGACCTTAGATGCAGGTTTTTGTTTCTTTAACGCCACGTACAATGGATGCATGAGCTGTGCCGCGTTTGGGAGGAAACGGTTATAAAAATTGACCATCCCCAAAAATTCCTGCAGCGCCTTAACCGTCTGCGGTTGAGGGAAATCCGTTATCGCGCGCACTTTATCTGGCAGCGGGACCGCACCTTCTGGCGACACGCGGTGTCCCAAAAAATCGATTTTCGCTACCCCGAATTGGCACTTCGCTGGGTTAATGATCAGCCCGTGTTCTGTGAGCCTCTGAAAAACGGCTGTGAGATGGCTTTCGTGCTCGGCCTCGGACGCGCTGGCTACCAAAATATCATCCAAATAAGCGAACACGAAAGGGAGGTCGCGCAGCACTGCATCCATCATGCATTGGAACGTCTGCGCGGCGCCCTTGAGGCCGAAAGGCATGCGCAAAAACTCGAAAAGCCCGAAAGGGGTTATAACTGCCGTTTTGGGTATGTCCTGCGCACGGACTGGAACTTGGTGATAACCACGCACCAAATCTATTTTGGAAAAGATGCGCGCCCCCGCTAAATGCGCCGAAAAATCCTGGATGTGCGGAATTGGATAGCGGTCGTGGGCTGAAGCATTATTTAATCTGCGGAAATCGCCGCAAGGGCGCCACAAGCCGTCAGCCTTGGGTACCATGTGCAGGGGTGACGACCAGGCGCTGTTCGAACGCCGGACTATGCCCAGTTTTTCCAAGTTGGCGAATTCCTCGCGCGCGATGGCCAGTTTAGCTGGGTCCAACCGCCGAGCTTTTGCAAAAACAGGGGGGCCCGAGGTACTTATGAAATGCTCGACCCCGTGTTTGGCAACTGACGCTGAAAATGTAGGGACCGTGAGTGCTGGAAACTGGTTGAGTAATGCATGAAACTTACCACCCGCAGCTGTGACATTGGAATGTGCAGAAGGCAGGGCCACCCGAGCTGTGCAGGAGATAGAGTAGAAAGACAGTGCATTTACAATACGTCTATTAGTAAGGTCAACTAACAAACTGTTTGAGCACAAAAAGTCAGCACCTAACATGTTGTTGTTAACTGCAGCAACAACGAAGGTCCACTCGAAGGTGCGCCCGTGGAGGGACAGGCGGAGCGTCTTCTCCCCATAGGTTTTGATCGTGGAGCCGTTCGCCGCCGGCGCCAGGGTGTCCGCGTAGGTAGGCTTGACAAAACTCAGCTGGGAGCCCGTGTCCACCAGGAATTCTTTCCCAGAATTCGCGTCCGTCACGAAAAGCAGCCTGTTCTTCGTGCCGAGAGTCGCAGCTGCTACCGGCTCCCGGGCTTGGCGTTTCCCTGGCGCTGATACCGGCACGGTGGGACGCATCTGTGGGCTTTCTCGGCGAAACGTCGATGGTAGAAGCAGAGGGCGTTGTCAGCTCCGCTTCTCCTGGTCTCTGCCGCTGCTGCCGTCAGTGGATCCGGTGTCGCAGCCTCTGGTCTCCCTCCTTCTCGCGAAGGGGCGGTCATCTCTGCTGCTGCCGTCATGGCCGCGCGCCGTCTATGGGAGTCGACGAGGCGTTGCGCCACCTGTCCCAGCTCGTGGTAGTCGCGGTTGACGAGCGGCTGCGAGCTGGCCAGGGTGACTCTCACTGCTGGCGGGAGCGTTCTGAGGAAGAGGTGGGCGAAGATAAAACTGTCGTCATCTTCGCCTCTCAGGCTCATCATCTTTGCCATCAGATCCGCTGGCCTGTCTGCTTCTCCCTCTGTCAGCGCCAGGAGCTTCTCTGCTCGCTCTTCCCGCGAGGGAGTGAAGGCTCGGATGAGGGCAGCTTTCAGTGTGCCATACTTGTTGTCTTGGGGCGGGTGGTTGGTCACGCTCTCCACCCGTTGCACTGTGAGGCTGTCCAGCTTCGCGACGACATGGTAGAACCTCGTTGTATCCGCTGAGATTCCCCGAAGGTGGAATTGCGCCTCCACAGTGGTAAACCAGGAGCGCGGGTTATGTTGCCAGAAGTCGGGCAGCTGTAGCATGGTAGCTGCGTTAACCCGGTTGGCTCCTGAAGAGTCCGGTGCGGAAAGCTCGCCGTCACCGGCCATAGGTAGTCGTAGGTCACCAGTGTAGAAGATGCCTTACAAACGAGACTGAGTTTATTTCTCAGGAAAGCTTTATTGGAAGTCACATCTTCTATCATCAAAGTTCTCAGCAGAAAAGAGACAGAACCAACTTTCCTCACAGCTTTTATACACCAGAGATACTAAACCCCCACATCAAGTATCTCACACCTTCACCCCACAGAAGCTCAGTAAACACATGAACCCACAGTCACATATAGCCTCCGAGACTTGCTGGCGCCTCTGTCTCCTTCTCCACCTCGGAGGCTCCCGTTGGGACATTGTCTCTGACTTCCGTCTTCCCCAGCACCCACCTCCTAGCCGAGGTCCCTGCTGGGGCATTGTTCCTTTGGACGTTTGCTCTGTAGGGTCTGCACCGTCATGCCTACTGGATGCATGTGGGGGAGAATGCGTACCATACAAGCATGCCATATATGTTCCTTAAATATGCACCATACATGGTCATTTTGTGTATTACTTTAACTGCTTCTAGAAACAGACTTTTTTTTACAACGTGCGGGTTAAATATTCCATATATGCACAGTAGTTCATGATTCATTTTCATATCTGTCCAGGGTGTACCCTGCCTCTCGCCCAAAGATGCTGGGATAGGCTCCAGCCCCCCCGCGACCCGAAAAGGATTAAGCGGAAGAAGATGGATGGATGGATGGAAATTAATACGGTCCAAAAACACCCACCTTTCTCTCATTTTTTTCAGATTGCAACCTTGAGTTGTTTATTGCTCAGTAGCATTGTAAACTTATGGCAGTCTTACCTTATGCTGACACTCCAAATGTGTTCTTGCACTCTGGAGTTATGCTGATGAAAGTTTTCATCATGTCTTGAATATCCAGTCGTTCCACCATGTCTGTGCACATGCATGAGAGTGAGGTGTGTCAGTCTCCTCTGGGACATACTGCTCCTCAACCAGGTTTTAAGGCACCTGAGTGAGGAGAAACTTCTCTCCTGAGATGCAGATGATATGGGTAGGTACATGGAGAGTTTTATTAGTTTTTCTGCTTCTTCGAAGAGTGCCCTGGTTTGAAGATGAAGCTTTGAGAAGACTGAGGTAACCTCTTGTACCGTCTGGACAGAAGCAGTATCTTTAAAGATGCTTCCCAACATCTGGAGCTGAAGATACAGTTGGCCTTGGTCAGTCTCTGCGGGGAGTTGGAGTGACTGTGCGTCCATTGCAGGTGCAGGCTTTCCATTTACTGCGTTAAGAACAGTCTTCTCACTGAATGTTGCTACTTTCATTCCATCATGATCAAACCTGTTGAGTTTGGAGTGAATGAAATCCACTGCTTCGTAAAATTCTGTTCTCCACCTGGCCTCATGCATTACCTGTGACAATGTCTCAGTCTCTCTGCTGTGACGATACCGATCGGGGGTTCTGCTTAGCCTGGGTTCAGCTTCATTGGGTATTTTTAGACCATTCTGGCTCGCACTTGCTTTCACTGCATTGATCATATCTGTTACCACGTTCTCGCAATACCCATACTCTCTCCATCAGAAGGTTCACACACTCCATGGCACTGAGAGCGCTTGCATTTTTGTTCTGCAAGGTTTTTGCCACCGCCTCACAAGGGCCAAATAGTGCTTTGCAGTAGTGGAGGTTGAAGAGTGTTTGCCTTTGAGTGCCTATTTAAGAAGTCCGGAAACTTTGGTCTGGGTGTCCCATCTGACACTTCTGTCCTCCTTCAGATTCTCCAGGGTAGCTAGTAAGATAGGGTACGAAGAGTAACAACACTGTATGGCTTTTGTGTGCACACACCATCTAGTAGGACACAAGCCCAAAATGTTAACAATCACATCTTCACAGCCAAATAGTGATTCATACAGCTACTTGCATTTAGCAGATTCTTTGATGAGCACTGCAACACACTGCACAAAGCTTAATCCTTCTGCAATCAGGTTCACTTCACATCCAACCTCTTGAAGCACAAGATCTAGGGAATGATTGCAACAGTGCGCATACAGTGAGTGTGGGCTTACTTCTTTCAGTCGGGCCTGAACACTGGACAAACTGCCTGACATGTTGGTGGCACCATCAAAGCAGTATCCCTGAAGATGAGCAATAGGATTATTCAGCCTAACTAGAATGTCTTTCAAGCATATAAACAGTCTCTCCTGTCATGTTGGGACAATTGTAAAATCCTAAAAAGTCACAATGTGTCACAAGATCATTGTCTACATACTGCAGACAGCAGGGAAATTGTTCTGCAGTGTTGATATCTGTTGTACCATCAGCTGTCAGTCCACAAAACATGCAGCCCAATGTGTGAGATACCACTTTTCTTTGAACAGAATGAGCAAACTGGGCAATGATCTCATTTTTCATTGTGTTGCTAATCTAGTTGTCTTGTTTCATAATCCATTCTCTTTCTTTAGGTAAATTCTAGGTCCTCTCTAATATTAACTCGTAGAGGACACCGTCACGGGTTGTCTCCTCTAAAGGGCAACCCCAAATAGAATGGAACAAGATCTCCACAACATTTCTTTCCGTTCGCTGTTCTCTAGCTACTACATCTGAGAGAAGGACACTTATTGGTGTTTGCTGCAGCCCCTATAGCATTGTGATGGCATCTTTGTGTACAAGTGATTTTTTTGTGCAAAGTGAATTTTGAGGTGGCTTTACGCCAATTGTTTAAACCCCTCTCCACAAAAAGCCTGTCCATCTGGCCATGACTGCCTAAACACATTAACTTTTTCTATAAAGCCTGAATGCAGGCAAAACAAAAAACAGTCTGTCTCAGCAGTGTAATGTAGCCACCTCCATTTGTCAAACCACTGAGGCTGAAAAGAACGGGAAAATTATTCATCTCCAAATTGTCGACCATGAAAAGAATAATCCTGAGGCTGCCAGGGATGTGTTTCAATGGTTTGTTCTTGCCCTCTTGCCGCTGCCTTTGGCCATTGAGCGTGGCTAACACTAGGTTCCTCCTCTCCAGCTCTTGAGGTTGAAATGCTTGGGGAATCTGAATTACACACAGGTACACACGTGGACAAAATTGTTGGTACCCCTCTGTTAATGAAAGAAAAACCCACAATGGTCACAGAAATAACTTGAATCTCACAAAAGTGGTAATAAAAAAAGTCTATGAAAATTAACCAATGAAAATCAGACAGTGCTTTTGAATTGTTGTTCAACAGAATTATTTTAAAAAACAAACTCATGAAACAGGCCTGGACAAAAATGATGGTACCCTTAACTTAATATTTTGTTGCACAACCTTTTGAGGCAATCACTGCAATCAATTGATTTCTGTAACTGTCAATGAGACTTCTGCACCTCTCAGCAGGTATTTTGGCCCACTCCTCATGAGCAAACTACTCCAGTTGTCTCAGGTTTGAAGGGTGCCTTCTCCAGACAGCATGTTTCAGCTCCTTCCACAGATGTTCAATAGGATTTAGATCAGGGCTCATAGAAGGCCACTTTAGAATAGTCCAATGTTTCGCTCTTAGCCATTCTTGGGTGTTTTTAGCTGTGTGTTTTGGGTGATTATCCTGTAGCAAGACCCATGACCTGCAACTAAGACCAAGCTATCTGACACTGGGCAGCACATTTCTCTCTAGAATACCTTGATAGTCTTGAGATTTCATTGTACCCTGCACAGATTCAAGACACCCTGTGCCAGATGCAGCAAAGCAGCCCCAGAACATAACAGAACCTCCTCCATGTTTCACAGTAGGGACAGTGTTCTTTTCTTGGTATGCTTCATTTTTGCGTCTGTGAACACAGAGCTGATGTGCCTTGCCAAAAAGTTCCAGTTTTGTCTCGTCTGCCCATAGGACATTCTCCCAGAAGCTTTGTGGCTTGTCAACATGCAGTTTGGCAAATTCCAGTCTGGCTTTTTTATGATTTGTTGTCAACAGTGGTGTCCTCCTTGGTCGTCTCCCATGAAGTCCACTTTGGCTCAAACAACAACGGATGGTGTGATCTGATACTGATGTACCTTGATCTTGGAGTTCACCATGAATGTGTTTAGAGGTTGTACTGGGCTCTTTTGTTACCATTCGTATTATCCGTCTCCTCCTGCAGCCACGTCCAGGGAGGTCGGCTACAGTCCCGTGGATCTTAAATTTCTGAATAATTTGTGCAGCTGTAGTCACAGGAACATCAAGCTGCTTGGAGATGGTCTTATAGCCTTTACCTTTAACATGCTTGTCTATAATTTTCATTCTAATCTCCTGAGACAACTCTCTCCTTTGCTTCCTCTAGTCCATGTTTAGTGTGGTACACACCATGTCACCAAACAGCACAGTGACTACTTGTCACCCTTTAAATAGGCGGACTGACTGATTACAAGTTTGTAGACACCTGTGATGTTAATTAGAGGACACATCTTGGTTGAACATGTCCCTATGGTCACATTATTTTCAATCTTTTCTAGGGGTACCATCATTTTTGTCCAGGCCTATTTCATGAGTTTGTTTTTTAAAATAATTCTGTTGAACCACAATTCAAAAGCATTGTCTGATTTTCATTGGTTAATTTTCATAGAATTTTTATTTATTACCACTTTTGTCAGATTCAAGTTATTTCTGTGACCATTGTGGGTTTTTCTTTCATTAACAGAGGGGTACCAACAATTTTTTCCACGGCTGTATGCTGGTGCCAGTGTAACCCAGTGTTAAAAACGCGAATGGAAATATGAATATTGATGCCGCTTTTGAAGAGAAAAACACCCATTTCACAATGGGAGTAAATAATTTAAAGATGAATATTTAAATAAATATATATTCATAAAACAGTAGGGAACATTTTCTGGGGAGTTTTGATAAAGTTCCGAATGTTTTTGTTTGGTGTTTTGAGCGGCCAGCGGCTGCGTCTTTTGTTTGGCAGCAACAGCCAGTGGGGTCACAACAGCCAATGGGGTCACGCGCTTTCTCACTCGGTCTTGGTGTAATCCGCAGAACGCTCTGAGTTGCAGCAGACATCGACCAAGAGAGCACGTTCCCGTACGGAGACGGTGAGCTAACGTGCTAATAGCAGTCTTTGTCTCGGATAAAACTTGAGCTTGATTGGGATCCAAAGGCTGTTAACACCGATGAGCGCGGGAACCCCATGACGCACGTGTCGCTTAGCTTGGTCAGGTTTTTTTGTTTGGACTGGATTACAAGTGTGGATTCTCCAGATCTGGATGGCGAGCCGAAGCCTGAACCCGATTGACTGGTAAAGGTGATCAAATTGGTCACCTGGGACAGATACTAGAAGGACTGTATATATTATAAATATATTTGGAGTATATTTTGAGTATTTTATTTTTATTTTTTTATCTATTATTGTGACAAGTATGTGTGTATGTGTTTTTTTTTATTAAAATGTACATATCTGTAAATAATACACATTTGTAAAAAGAAATATACATAGTTGCAAGTTCCATATATCGGTGTAGTGTCATCTGTTGTTACGCCCTCCAGGCTCCTACGAACCCTGTAGTCTATCTGACCTGGCCCAATTGTCCCTTCTGTCCAGGTAGTAGGTTAAAGGTAACTACACTGCCATACCCAGTACTACCAAAAAGGTACAAGACTGCACCTAAAGTAAGTAGGTGTTAGTGGGTGTTACACCAGCGCTGCTGTTAGTGGGTGAATCCGCGAATGGCTCCGTAGATTTGAATTTTTTTGATGGAGTCGGGTTTTTAAAGAAATCTAATATTCTCCACTGGGAGGCCATTGTTTTCTTTTTCGCACCTACAGTGGTGTGAAAAAGTGTTTGCCCCTTTCCTGATTTCTCATTTTTTTTTGTATGCACACTTAAATGTTTCAGATCATCAAGCAAAGTTAAATATAACACAAAGATAACACAAGTAAACCCAAAATGCAGTTTTTAAATGAAGGTGTTTATTATTAAGGGGAAATAAAACCAAACCTACATGGCCCTGTGGAAAAAATGATTGCCCCCTAAACCTAATAACTGGTTGGGCCACCCTCAGCAGCAACAACCGCAATCAAGCATTTGCAATAACTGGCAAGTCTTTTACAGCGCTGGGGAGGAATTTTGGCCCACTGATCTTTGCAGGATTGTTGTAATTCAGCCACATTGGAGGGTTTTCGAGCATAAACCGCCTTTTTAAGGTCATGCCACAGTATTTCAATCAGATTCAGGTCAGGACTTTGACTAGACCACTCCAAAGTCTTCATTTTGTTTTTCTTAAGCCATTCAGAGGTGGACTTGCTGGTGTGTTTTGGATCATTGTTATTCTGCAGAACCCAAGTGCACTTCAACTTGAGGTCACGAACAGATGGCTGGACATTCTCCTTCAGGATTTTTTGGTAGACAGCAGAATTCATGGTTCCATTTACCACAGCAAGTCTTCCAGGTCCTGAAGCAGCAAAACAGCCCCAGACCATCACACTACCACCACCATATTTTACTGTTGGTATGGTGTTCCTTTTCTAAAATGCTGTGTTACTTTTACACCAGATGTAATGGGACACACATCTTCCAAAAAGTTCAACTTTTGTCTCATCAGTCCACAGGGTATTTTCCCAAAAGTCTTGGGGATCATCAAGATGTTTTCTGACAAAATTGAGATGAGCCTTCATGTTGTTTTTGCTCAGCAGTGGTTTTCGTCTTGGAGTTCTGCCATGCAGGCTATTTTTGCCCAGTCTCTTTCTTATGGTGGAGTCATGAACACTGACCTTAACTGAGGCAAGTGAGGCCTGCAGTTCTTTAGATGTTGTTGTGGGGTCTTTTGTCTCTTGGACGAGTTGTCGCTGCGCTCTTGTGGTAATTTTGGTTGGCCGGCCACTCCTGGGAAAGTTTATCACTGTTCCATGTTTTTGCCATTGATAATGGCTTTTATTGTGGTTTGCTGGAGTCCCAAGGCTTTAGAAATGGCTTTATAACCTTTTCCAGACTGATAGATCTCAATTACTTGGTTTCTCATTTGTTCCTGAATTTCTTTGGATGGCAGCATGATGTCTAACTTTTGAGGATCTTGTGGTCTACTTCACTTTGTCAGGGAGGTCCGATTTAAGTGATTTCTTAATTTAGAACAGGTGTGGCAGTAATCAGGCCTGGGTTGTGGTTAGAGGAATTGAACTCAGCTTTCCAAAGATGTGATAGACCACAGTTAATTTATGTTTTAACGGGGGGGGGGGGGTGTCACTTTTTCACACAGGGCCATGTAGTTTTGGATTTTTTTTTACCCTTAATAATAAACACCTTCATTTAAAAAGTGCATTTTGTGTTTACTTGTGTTATCTTTGTCTAAAATTTAAATTTGTTTGATGATCTGAAACATTTAAGTGTGACAAACATACAAAAAAATTAGAAATCAGGAAGGGGGCAAACACTGTACAGTCATGTGAAAAAATTAGGACACCCTGTATCAGCCGGTGTGTTGTTTGTTTGTTTTTTACATATTTGGACATATGGATATTTAATATCAATGTTAAAAATACTGAGTGATTCATGTAATACAACTAAACAATTAAAAATGAATTTAAGACTTTTTTGAAATATTCTGTAAAATGTAATTCTAAACAAATAGTGAAGAATAAATTAGGACACCCCCCCATCTTTTTTAGGACACCCCCACATTCATTCCCACTTAAAATGGTTAAAATAAATGTTAAAAAAAAGCAAATAAAGACAAAAACAAGGTTAGACATAGATATGTGAACATTTCTTAATAAAGAGCTCAATATTTAAAGGGGTGTCCTAATTTTTTCACGACTATTTGTGTGTGATGTGCACACTATGCATCAATGGGTCATGTATTTAAGTTAAGAACATAATATGTAGGAAATAGGGGTGCAAGATATTAATTCATTAATTGTTAATTGATTCATCTTATCAATCGATTAACGATTAATTGATAAGCAGCAATTTTCCTGAGAATCTAAATTTTCCTCAGTACAATACGGTCTTTCTATCTTTAACATACAAAAAGTTAATTACTGTTTTTGATATACTGAATAAAACATGAACATCATATTCCTCAACGATTTATTGTACCGTTTGCATTTTTTTTTTTTAACTACAGACAATGGCATTTTTTGTTGTTGAACAAATTTTGCACTTTATAGTGTGTACTGTGTGCTGGTACATCTCAATAATTACAAATGTCATGATTTTTAATTTATTTCAAAAACTGTTAGCAATATCATAAATTTATCTTTTTTAGTTACATTACAAAAAAAACCTTTCACGTTCTAATTTATTGAGATGCACTAGTAGACTGTTTTAACAGGAAAATAAATTGTGAGCTGCTTCATCTGTTGCATGTTAAACATTATCATAATACCCCAGTCAGTAATCCAGGCAAACCCAGAACGATCTGAGCTCCTCTGTTGTCTGTTACCTCAGTGTCAACTTGAGTCCAGTCTGCTTCCCTGTCTTGTGGCGAGTTGAAGGCAGGGATGGGTTTTTGTGCTCGTGTAGTCTTTTTCTTTGCTCCGGTCAGTTTCTCCGGTATGTTAATTTGAAGCAGGTGGACCTTCAAGCTCGCGTGCTATTAGAACTTGTTGTGGCACTGAGGCGCTCTGACGTGACCCGGGAAGGTGAGTTTTTTTTTACTCTGCACAGCGCAGATTCAATTTACGTATTTTCACAACCTTATACTTTAACAGTTAGACAACACAGTTATTTACGTGGAAAATTATCTTTTAAATTGAAAACATACAGTCGTGAAAAAATTTGGACACCCCTTTAAATATTCAATTCTTTGTTAAGAAATGTTCACATATCTATGTCTAACCTTGTTTTTGTTTTAATTTGCATATTTTAAAATTTATTTTAGCCATTGTTTGTGGGAATTAATGTGGGGGTGGCCTAATTTATTCCTCATTATTTGTTCAGAATTACATTTTACAGAAAATTTGGAAAAAGTCTTTAATTTATTTTTAATTGTTTAGTTGTATTATGTGAATCTCCCAGTATTTTTGACATTGATATTAAATATCCATATTTCCAAATATGTTAAAAAAAAAAACACACACACACACACACAGGCTTATCCAGGGTGTCTTAATTTTTTCACATCACTGTCCGTGTGACTCATGGCAAAATTTAATCGGGATCAAAAGATAATTTCTCTCTTGCCATTCACTTCAATGGAGATTTTTTCCAATTTAAGGTACCATATACGGAAGAAGAGGGGGCCTAACTTAGGCTCTCTATTGCTCATCATAGTTGGCTAGATTCTAGCTCCTAGCTCAGAACCAACTAATCTAAATTTGTCTTAAAGAATGAATGAAATAAAGCACTACTGATGGACAGGGGTGTGTGGTTTCACTGGTTGATAGGATGTGACCGGTCCCTGGAGTACAGTAAGCACAGAAGCATTTGTGAATGTGCCAAAACTAGTGGCTACACTGCTAGCTTCAGCTAGCCACCTTGGTGGTGCTAACAATTCGCTGTAGCATGACATGAGAATTCGTGAACCAGGTGGAATCACTATCTATTATGGTGACTAAAATCTAAAATGAATAACAACATAAATGCAACCTTCCTAATACCACTGTTAGCTCTTCAGCAAATGTCTTGGGCCTAGTGGCGCACGACAACGTTTTCATTTAGACTGGGTGAGAAACATCTGCGTGCACACGACACATCACAGAAGCAACCACGTATGCACATGGATGGTGTGAAAACTGCTGCTGTAACTAACGGATGACAAGTAGAAGTTTTACTAGGGACTTTGGATTATAATTTTAAATGCTAGATTCCACCTGCATGAAACGTTTATATTCTGTTTTAAAGTTGAAAGAATGAGGGGGCCATAAATAAATAAACTGTAATTGCAGGCAATAAAAAAATCTGACTTACAGCTGGCTTGACTGTCTGATAAGGAGTCTTCAGTCATAACTTTTACAAAAGGATTAAATATATCACCGCGGTGCGGTGGCGCAGTGGTTAGCACTGCACCAGCACAGCAATTCACCCTTGGCCATGGGATCCCTGGTTCGATCTCAGCCCCTGACCAACAGTGATCTGTGTGGAGTTTGCATGTTCTCCCCGTATCTGCGTGGGTTTACTCCGGGATTTCTCCGGTTTCTTCCCACAGGCCCAAAACATGCAGGTTAGGTTAATTGGAGACTTTAAAGTGGCCCTAGGTGTGAATGTGTGTGTGAATGGTTAAGGGATAGCACCGTACTGTGGCTGCTTCACCCATCCAGGTGGATGCCCTCCATTTCCCCTCTGGGGATCAATAAAGTATACACAATCAAATCAAAAATCAAAAAAAATATATAAGAACAAATTGTGATAAAATGCAATGTCAGTCGGCTGGGGAGCTGCGCACAACTGGATTTAAAACATCGGCTGCTCCACAATGATTTTTTTCATCATTCAGCAGAGGTAAACAACATTTCAGGGATGCATTTCAGTCTGTAAAACCTTCTTGATTATAAATTTGATTATTTTATCTATAAGGGTGTATCTGTTGTAAAGGGGGGAAAGCATTATACAGATACCTTTAAGAGACCCCCCCATATATATGTTTGGGGTCACCCAGACAATTTTGTGTTTTCCATGAAAAGTCACACTTTTATTTACCACCATGAGTTGTAAAATGAATAGAAAATATAGTCAAGATATTGACAAGGTTAGAAATAATGATTTGTATTTGAAATAATAATTTTTTCCCTCAAACTTTGCTTTCGTCAAAGAATCTTCCATTTGCAGCAATTACAGCATTGCAGACCTTTGGCATTCTAGCTGTTAATTTGTTGAGGTAATCTGGAGAAATTTCACCCCACGCTTCTAGAAGCCCCTCCCACAAGTTGGATTGGCACTTCTTGTGTACCATACGGTCAAGCTGCTCCCACAACAGCTCAATGGGGTTTAGATCTGGTGACTGCGCTGGCCACTCCATTACAGATAGAATACCAGCTGCCTGCTTCTTCTCTAAATAGTTCTTGCACAATTTGGAGGTGTGCTTTGGGTCATTGTCCTGTTGTAGGATGAAATTGGCCCCAATCAAGCACTGTCCACAGGGTATGGCATGGCGTTGCAAAATGGAGTGATAGCCTTCCTTATTCAAAATCCCTTTTACCCTGAACAAATCTCCCACCTTACCAGCACCAAAACAACCCCAGACCATCACGTTAGCCCCACCTTGCTTGACAGATGACGTCAGGCACTCTTCCAGCATCTTTTCAGTTGTTCTGCATCTCACAAATGTTCTTCTGTGTGATCCAAACACCTCAAACTTCGATTCATCCGTCCATAACACTTTTTTCCAATCTTCCTCTGTCCAATGTCTGTGTTCTTTTGCCCATATTAATCTTTTTCTTTTATTGGCCAGTCTCAGATATGGCTTTTTCTTTGCCACTCTGCCCTGAAGGCCAGCATCCCGGAGTCGCCTCTTCACTGTAGATGTTGACACTGGCGTTTTGCGGGTACTATTTAATGAAGCTGCCAGTTGAGGACCTGTGAGACGTCTATTTCTCAAACTAGAGACTCTAATGTACTTATCTTCTTGCTCAGTTGTGCAGTGGGGCCTCCCACTTCTCTTTCTACTCTGGTTAGAGACTGTTTGTGCTGTTCTCTGAAGGGAGTAGTACACACCGTTGTAGGAAATCTTCAGTTTCTTGGCAATTTCTCGCATGGAATACCCTTCATTTCTAAGAACAAGAATAGACTGTCGAGTTTCACGTGAAAGTTCTCTTTTTCTGGCCATTTTGAGCATTTAATCGACCCCACAAATGTGATGCTCCAGCTACTCAACCTGCTCAAAGGAAGGTCAGTTTTATAGCTTCTCTAACCAGCTAAACTGTTTTCAGCTGTGCTAACATGATTGCACAAGGGTTTTCTAATCATCCATTAGCCTTCTGACGCAATGAGCAAACACATTGTACCATTAGAACACTGGAGTGATAGTTGCTGGAAATTGGCCTCTATACACCTATGTAGATATTGCACCAAAAACCAGACATTTGCAGCTAGAATAGTCATTTACCACATTAGCAATGTATAGAGTGTATTTCTGATTAGTTTAAAGTTATCTTCATTGAAAAAAACAGTGCTTTTCTTTCAAAAATAAGGAAATTTCTAAGTGACCCCAAACTTTTGAACGGTAGTGTGTATGTGTATATATATATATATATATATACAGTATATATACACATACATACAGTATATGTGCCATTTGGCACATATATATACAGTATATGTGTGCCATTTGGCACAGTTTGGAAAAACGTCTATAACTTTTGAATGCTTCAACATAGAAGCTTCATCTTGGGCTCTAATGAAAGGTGACACTCAGGGCTGTGTGTTTGCTGTGTGTTTGCTGTTTGTTTGCTCATTCATGAATGAATGAATGAACAAACAAGCCCCCCACACACAAAGTAACATGCCACGTAAAAAATGTGTGGCCTTTTTTTACAAGAAAAAATAACCTACAGTGCAATAAAAAATATACTAAAATATCTGCAGTGTAGAGGATAACTACCCCCCCCCCCCACCCCGCTACAGAGGAGCTCGGCGCACAAAAAAACTTGTGGCCATGACGGACCGTTGTAATTACCGATCGGTCAAAAGTCATTTTTATTACTATTTTAATTGATAAAGAATAATTTAGCTTATAACACTTACCTGTCCACAACATCAGTGTTGTTGGCGAACATCTGTTCCTCATTGTCAGACGAACATGAAGCTGGTCCGGTTGTTACGGACTCATGGTTCTGGTCACCTGACCCGGTCAAACCATCTCCGCTTCCATGATTGCGTTTTTTGCAAACCATTTTTCAAATCAAATAAGAACAGTAGTAATAAAAAAAGACTGGCTAATGGCTGAGAGTGGCTAACACTACCGTTACACACAGGTCTCAATGTGAGTCACCCAGCGGCTTAGGCAAAAAAGATTTTAAGCACGGCGACGCACGCGTTTCAATCGTCGAACTTCTCTGCTTCAGTTGGCTCGTTGTATTTGCGGTTGTTGGTAGGCAGGTCCTTCTTGCTAGGTTTTCAGTCATTGGTTCTTCAAGGTTTCAGAAACCCTATTCAAGGCTCTTATTAGTCGAATGAGAGGTCAATCAAATCTAAACCAATTAAACACTCCTTTGGCTTTCTGTTCGTGGCTGTGTCTGTACTGGAAGAACGGAAATGTAGCTTTTTTTTTTCAGTGCGCACGGAGACGCACTATGACGCAGAGACGTGACCGCCCGCGGAATTCCGGAGTTCAACAGGTTAAGAGTCAAGATTTCTTTATTGTCATTTAGTATCCACGCTTGCACAAAAATTTTCATTAAAAAAACAAATTACGTTCTCCTAGCATAACACAGTTTGTATATTAAAGGCAGAGACTGAAAACAAGGTGATATTCTCAGGCGTGCAGACCCCTTAGCATTCCAGCTAGTTACCCTGAATTTAGCATATGCAATCCCACCGGTGGAACGCTAAAATTTTAAGAGGTTAAACAGGTGCGGTTAAACATGCGCTGGAGCCCTGAACAAGAGCCATGCCAACAGTAAGCAGAGATGGCTGACATGACAGAAATAATCATGATTAGTTGACTAATTGACAAAATACTAACTAACTAACTAACTAACTAACCTGCACTTATATAGCGCTTAAATAGTCGTTAGATTAGCAGACTACCAAAATAATCGTTAGTTGCAGCCCTACCCCAGGTACACAAGACTTTGCATACTTATCTTTAATTGTGTTCATTGCTAACAGCCATTAAATATGGTAGAAATCTCCTTAAAAGACTGAACTTTTGAGATCAAACCTTTCGAAAAGCACCTTTTGCATCCCTGCCTAAGTTAGAAGCATGACTGCCACCACTCTGTGCAATAGATATGGAACTATATACAGTATATGCAGTACCTGGAGTGGGATCATAGGTCACCCAATTCTATATATGCTTCTGAGGCTCATTCATTTACATGTTATTATGGTAATATGGTAATAATAAGAAACCAGCGGCAGAAGAGGATTTTGCTCAACTTAGTTTAACATGAGCAAGAGATCAAAAAAAGTATATACAGGTTTGGGGTTTTTTTTAATTTTCAATCATCATTTCCTTCTTTCAGGTAGGCATAAGTCCAGGAGTTGATTTGAACCTCTTCGTTCAGAAGAAGAGGTCAACAGACCAAAAAAACAAGTCAGTCTGTCTGACATCAGCCCAGGGCTTTCTCATTATCTGAGATAGTAGTCAGTTGGGACTAGCACAGGGAGTTCCTACAGTTCCTACAGCAAACAGTAGGAACTGTTTACTGTTTGTTGTTTGGAAAGCTCCATGTGATACTTGCCAACATTTATTTTCTTTTTAGTTTATTTTCTTCTTTTGTGCTGCACTTAGATTAACACCATATTATTCTCTCTAAAAACTATTTGAAGGCCTTTCTTGGATCTGCTGTGAGAGTGCTTTTTAGTGAATATTTTGGCCTGTGCTGTGTGTGTGTCAGGACATTTGGAGACACTTTATTTTGAGAGCCTCTTAGACCAAGGTGTTACTGCCACAGCCTCCTCGGGCAGTCGTGTTCAGCCCAGCACAGACGCGGTCACATAGCATCTTAGAGGCCTCCTCACATGGCCTTAATGGCAGTTGACAGCTATGCTTTGAAGTACCTTTTAAAGATGGCCTATTTTAGGAATTTATTGTCACCATTTTGATGATTGTGGCTGTTTGAGGCTTCATATATGCTTCCACGCTAGAGGTTTGTTTGCATGTTGAGTCCCCACCCCCCATGCACCTGTGTATGTGCAGCTCTCTGTTCCAGCATGCACGTGAGTGTGCAAAGGTGCGAGTTTGTGTGTGCTCACCAGATGTGGGATCAGAGCAGTGCGCTCAGGTGTGTAGATTCCTCTCATAATTAAGGAAAGAAATCATCTGACCTCAGAGTCACCACTCTGAACCTTTAGCACATTTTCATGCATGTTCACTGCTGCTATCAGGAACTCAGAATGGAATATGATGCTTGTATTTTTAGAGCTGTCAGCATAAGTAGGCCTGGTGCTTTTTCCCTTTTGGCCAAGCAATCAGTATTAGCTTATGTCATTTTGACTAAGTACAGTCCTGATTCTGGTCATTTGGAGAGCAGACATCTTTCTCCTTCTGGATATGCAGCTGTCCGTCTGATGTCACTTCGCTATGTAGATGTTACACTGAAAACATTTTCACATGCCCACACAGAATCATCACATTGCTCATGTGTGTAGAAAAAAAAAACCTTATCACAGTTGTCATTATTTATTCAACAAGCAGTTTGGTGGCTGATTTATGCAATGAATAGCTGATGAAGCAGCTGCTGCAAAATTCAAATCCTGTGATGTATGGATGCGTTCTTAAAGCCAAAACTCATTGGGTTTCCTTATATTTTTTTAAAAGCATGTTATTCTGTCATGCTATAAATGAATGACACACTGTAGGTTGATCTGATTAGATTTGAAGTTTTCTGGCAGGTGAGGCTCCGGTTGTGTCTTGGTCCTCACAGCTGTAAGTTCTTAGCTTGTGCTACTGAGGTACATCCAGCTGCAGGTAACTGGCCTCTGGCTCGTCCATACTGTCCCCATGTGTGCCAAACCTACTATAAAATCATCATCTCTATAAGGGCATGTCAGATCAGGGAAATTCAGCGTTTTGTTTAAGGAAAACTGTTTTATTTGACAGAATTTAACTCCTCACAAATTTACTGTTACAAGGAAAATTATAAAGAGAAACCTCTCAACACAGAACTGAAGCAAAAATAAAAAGTTTTGTCTCTGTAAGTGCTTTCTCCCTTCATGCATCTGCGAACCATGCACCTGAAACCTTAAAATTCTATCTTCTTATCTGAATATGGTCATCTCAGGGTTAAAAAAAAAACTCTTATTAAAGTATGGCCTGACAAAATGCTTACATGCCAGATGATCATTCAGTTTAGATTTGCTCACAATGATTAACGAGTCAAGCTTATTTAGTTAATTTTGCTTAATTTTTTTTTTTTTTTTTTTTTTAATTTTCAAACTTGTAATTTTCAGCTTTGGCCAAAAATGATCCTGTAAAAAATATCATTCCTTACCATATTTTATGCAGTTCCCTCAGGTTCAATTCAATTCATTCATTCATTCATTCATTCATTCATCTTCTTCCGCTTAATCCTTTTCGGGTCGCGGGGGGGCTGGAGCCTATCCCAGTATCTTTGGGCGAGAGGCAGGGTCCACCCTGGACAGATCGCCAGTCCATCGCAGGGCCAACACAGAGAGACAGACAACCATTCACTCTCACAGTCATACCTAAGGACAATTTAGGATCCCCAGTTTTGATGCCAATTAACCTAACTTGCATGTTTTTGGCATGTGGGAGGAAACCGGAGAAATCCCGGAGTAAACCCACGCAGACACTGGGAGAGCATGCAAACTCCACACAGATCACTGCTGGTCGGGGGCTGGGATCGAACCCAGGATCCCCCGGCCAAGGGTGAGTTGCTGTGCTGCCGCGGTGCTAACCACTTTTCCACCGCGCCGCCCCAATTCAGTTCAATTCAACTTTATTTATATAGTGCCATTTCACAACAACAGTCATCTCATAGCACTTTCAACTGTAGGGGAAACCCCCACAATTGCAGAAAGACCCCAGCAATCAGGCAATCCCCTATGAGCAAGTGCTTGGCGACGGTGGAGAGGAAAAACTCCCTTTTAACAGGAAGAAACCTCCAGCAGAACCAGGCTCAGGGAGGAGCAGTCATCTGCTGTGACTGGCTGGGGGGTGAGGGGATAGAGAAGAAGAAAAGAACAGACATGTAGAGAGCAAACAGTACAATGGGGACTCAATCTATGGGAGAGAACAAACAGATGTTAATGACCAGCAAAAAAAAAATTTTCATTGAGAGTGAAGAAAGGAGTGAAGCCCAGTGCATTATTGGAGGTCCCCTGGCTGTGTAAACCTATTATCAGCATAACTAACGGAGGGTTCAGAAACACATGATCCCTCCCTAATTGTAGGCTATATCAAAAAGGAAGGTTTTAACCCTATTCTTAAAAACAGAGATCGAGTCTGACTCCTGAATCCAAATTGGCAGCTGGTTCCACAAGAGAGGAGCTTGATAACTGAAGGCTCTGCTCCCCATTGTACTTTTGGAGATTCTAGGTATTACAAGTAATCCAGCATTTTGGGAGCATAGTGCCCTGTTAGGATAATAGGGTAATATCAGATCTTTTAAATAGAAAGGGGCCTGATTGTTTAGAGCTTTAAAAATGAGAAGAAGGATTTTAAACTTAATTCTAAACTCTATGGGAAGCCAATAAAGGGAGGCCAAAACCGGAGAGATATGATCTCTCTTTCTAGTACCTGTTAAAACTCTTGCTGCAGCATTTTGGATCGACTGAAGACTTTTTAGAGATGTTTTAGGACAACCTGATAATAAGGAGTTACAATAATTTAATCTAGAGCTAACAAAAGTGTGGATCAGTTTCTCAGCATCACTCTGAGACAAGATGCTCCTAATCTTGGCAATATTACGCAAATGATAGAAGGCAGTCTTTGAAACGAATTTAATATGTGAATTGAAAAACAGATCTTGATCTTATGGTTCCATAAAAGTCTTATATACAAAGGGACTAAAAACCTGTAAACAGATTTACTTTAAGGGTAGTATCTCACTGGGCTGCAGCTGCTAGTTGGAGAATGGTATTTGCGAGGGAGTTTCCAAAATGTCTCCAAATGTTCCTGGAGGTTTGCAGTTTCCTGTTATGAGTCGCAGGGCCTCGCTATCTTGTTGCAGGAATTATCAACATGTTCAAAAAATTTGTGTGACAGATTTTCTCGCGAAATAGAGTTGTCACAGTTGTCTTGAACCCTCCTCAATTTAGTTTCCGTGAGTCAGTAAGTGCAAGAAAAGTCGGACAACTTTGTGAGGGATTGGGGGTCTATGAAACTAAATTGTGACTGACTGGAGACAAAAAGGATAAGGCATTCCGTGTGTGACAAGACAGGTGCGAACAGCCCGATGATTTTCGAGCATACGCTGACACAGCTGCAACCGTCACCATGCCACCCAAGGGCAAGAAAGGCAAATCTAGGAATATGGGGGCTGCTGGGCCCCTACAGAGAGGAGGCAGAGCTGGTCCCGGGGCCTGCTGTGTCTGATGCAGAGGACTCGGAGGCAGCCTCCTTATCCACCAGTCTCTGCACTTCTTCCGTGCTATCAATCTTGCTTAATGTCTGATGATAAAATGACTGCTGGAATGCGGAGATATGGTCCCAGTTTCACAATTGTCACGGATAACTGTCGTGCAAGTGTAGCGTGTGAATGTTGCGCGAATGTAGTGCAACATGCGTATTGCATGTAAAGGAATTCCTGGCAAATTTCGACCTAAAATCCACCAGGAGTGCATGTGATGTTCAGGCAATATTTGTGCAACACATGCAAATGTGCAACTTCAGTGTGATTCCAAATGAAAACTGTTGATAATTCACATATTTCAGGGCCATCAGGACCCTGAACTCTGTCCACTTCCTCCCCCACTTCCCCTCGGACCGTAACACACTCACCTGCACAATAACTACCTCAGCTGTTGGCACAGAAAGACTGGCACACCAACAATAATACATTTGCTGCTCTATGTCTCTGCACTTTACTGCAACCATTTGCACAAATGCCATATCTGCTGCTGTCTGTCATTGCAATATTGATCATGTGCAGTCCTATCTGTCACTGTCTGCACCTACACTACCGCATTGAGAGATAGAAACACCATTTAAATTCTCCTGTATGTCCTGTACGTATAGTATTATTGACAAATAAAATCTTTGAATCTTGAATATTTGTCCCAACTTTTTTTTAAAAATTCTCCAACTAGTTATCTGGAGTATGGTGGTCCTCTCTGGAGTGGTACAGCCAAACAGAACATTGAAATCTTGGAGGGGGTCCAGCGTAGGACTTTCGAGTATATTCTGGATTACCCGGACCAGGATTACAAATCTGGACTTGGATCCTTGAACTTGCTCCCACTATCATAGCACAGGGAAATTAAGGATTTAATGTTCTTTTTCAAGAGCAGGGAAGGCCATTATGACCTTGTTTTAGAAAATTACGTCAAATTTTATGGAAGTTGTACAAGACGCCCCACCACTAGATCAGCCTCAGATCCGTCGAAACTCATAATTCAACTATGAATCTCATAAGAGTACATATTTTCACAGAATCATACCTATTTGGAACCAATTACCGACTGTGATTAGAGCCACGGAATCAACAACTGTCTTCACAGATCCTGGAATTTTATAAAACTAAATCTATCTTAAATTTTGATCCCGGTGACATGTGTACCTGGGTCTCTTTTTGCCAGTGTCCAAAGTGTAGACATTCTTAGTACTGATCTTTTTTAAAACTTTGTTTCGGCCTGCTGGTGGGATGACTTGTAGAGGCGCCAGTGCACCTGTTCCATTCACTGGTGTTTTAAATCTATCTACGCATTCAGCTGACTCGCATGCATATTTTACTTTATTTTATAATGTGCTATAATTTGTACCAGTGTGAAAGCACAATAAATAAACGAATAGTCGCAAGCTGTCACAGCCCAGAGATTTAATGTCTAAAATATTTGTTTCATCCTGATTAAACTGTAAAACATCAGTTAGACCAATAATGCTCATGTCAAAGGGACACGTTCCAGTTTTTGGTCGTAGTCAGCATTTCCAGAGTTGCACCTGGAATACCCCTTCAAGTTGTTTTTCTAACTTTTAAAGTCAGGAAGCTTTCAAAATAATTCACTATCCAAGATGCCTGCCTTCATGTGGGCAATGCATTGACACACTGTGTAAAATTTACTATTTATTAGCACTTTTTTTTTGTAGTTTTATATACAGTATCTCTTCTAGTCCTACGGAGTAATCCTACTAATTCTAATCCTTCTCCGTAGGATTGCTGGACTCACCCTCAGAGATAGGGTGAGGAGCTCAGTCATCCGGGAGAGGCTCAGAGCAGAACCGCTGCTCCTCCACATTGAAAGGAGTCAGTTGAGGTGGTATGGGCATCTGATTAGGATGCCTCCTGGACGCCTCCCACTTGAGGTGTTTCGGGCACGTCCCACTGGGAGGAGACCCCGGGGCAGACCCAGGTCTCGGTGGAGAGACTATGTCTCCCAGCTGGTCTGGGAACGCCTTGGTATCCTCTCTGGAGAGCTGGAGCAGGTGGCTGGGGAGAGGGAAGTCTGGGCTTCTCTGCTTGAACTGCTGCCTCCGTGAACCGGACCTCCGGAAAAGCGGTAGAAGATGGATGGATGGATGGATGGATGGATCTCTTCTAGTCAGTAGTACATACAGTACTCTCTAACTTCTATCTTTGACCATTTTGCTGTGTTGTTTCTAAATGCAAATTATAGTGCACTGTATTTTTTTCCAGCTGAAATTGCTAACAAGATTTAGGGTTTTCTGGCTTGCTTTGCTGGAATGCAAAAGTGACGTCCAGCCTACGTGGACCTCAACAACAGGCCTCTAGTGGCCATAGCAATTATGACAGAATCAAAGAAGCAACAAAATAAAATAATTTTGTTTTGAGCGCTATGAGACATGAACAGAATTATAAAACGTGTTCACCCCTACAGAGTGTGGTGATTCATGTCGGCTGTTTATTTGGTGAGGTGGTGGAGTTTGTGTTCACACTAGTTCTGTTTAGTAATGCCGCAGCATTTATGGCTACAAAAGAACTAAAGTTAAAACAAAAATTCCCCTTTCATTTATTTTTACACTCGCAGATGTCTTTTGATCAACAGGCTGCACTTTGACAACCCCGAACCAGTCAGGCGTTGTTGTATTAAAAAAAATAATAATCTGCCCTTTAAAGAAGCAGTGATTTTCACAGACTGAACCATGCTGATGGACTTCAGAGAGAGACTGAAAAAAATACACAGAACTCCTTCACTGTTCACCCAAAAATATTAGATTTGCCTCATGTCACCCAGAAGAAAAGTTACAATGTCCTTTTTCCTGACCTTGTAAAAAAAAAAAATACAGCTCTTGCATTAATTTTTTTTTCATGCCCTCTTGTTCTTTTCACGCTCCCTTGCTCTCGTTTCCCTCCTTCCCTTTATTCCCCTCTTTCTTAATTATTATTGGAAAATAGAAATTACAGATAATTAAATGACAATTATGATCTCCTCTTACACAGGGGAGTTTTAGCTCCGGGGGAATAACTTGGGTTATTGTTAAGGTCATTCATTAAATACTGAAGTCAAAGAACACACACACACACACACACACACAGTTTCTGTTTTTAGGCCTTGGAGATAGCGTAATCCCTCCTAGTCATGTATTTTCCTCAGGGATAGGATGTATGTTGATAGGGTTGGAAGGTCATGTGACATACACGCACACGCATGCAGAATCTCATCCGCTTGTTTGCTTACATATGTGGCCCCACGATACATGATAAATAAGCCGCACTGTGGTGGTGTCGTTTGACGGTTTACATAATAAGAAGCCTGGAAGCAGAGATGCGAGGCTGTCTAACTGAACAGAGCTGAGAGGAACATTACTGGGATTCAGGAGGATTGGACCGGACCCACCATCAGATGCACTAGAGGGGGAACACACACACACACACACACACACTCCCTCCACACCATGCCTCCTTCCACGTCTCCTCTTTGTCTCCGAGCCAGCTTCGTTTTGGGTCCTACAATGCAAACAGGATGTAACCTATTTTGATAATGGTGCCATATTGCATTATCAAATATTAACAGACTCGGCTGCACTGCATTATGTCTGCTAAGTAATGTTTGTTGAATAATGTGTGCTGCTTCATCGTTTTCTAATATTTGCTTCCCAAATCCACGGAGAAAAGCTGCTGAGAGAAGGTGTACTACCTCTTCTGGTGTTTAGTCTTTATTAGCGTGCATTCTCGAGTACACGCGAGTGTATGTGTGTGAGTGTGACCCGTAGCACCTGTGCTGCAGTGGCCACACACTTATCTACTGATGGAGCTTTAACGCACTTGTCCGTCCACCTGGGTTTCAGAATCAACAAGCTGTTAGTGGATTGAAATACCCCCCTCATTTCTGCCTCTTTCTTTTCCATCTCTGCTCTCCTCTGTGCCTCTCTCTTCCTCTCTATCTCTCGCCTGCCCCTCTTCTTCCCCCACCCCTCCGCTCTATGCTGATCCAGACTTTAGAATTCAATGTTGCTATGGTAACAATGTCGGGTTGGCCCTCCCTGCCTCCCCCTCTTGCTCCTCTTATTCAGAGTAGATGCAGTTCACTTCTCTAGAGTCATTCTTTTGCCTGTAATACTGTCCCTGCTTTGAGTATTTTGGTCTGTTTAAACATGGAAACTGTGGTTCTACATCATGAAAAAGAATAAAAATGGAGAGCTGAAAACAGCAGATTCCACGGTTTGCCATTCAAGAAGAATTTCTCTGTGGGACAATAAAGGGTTATCTTACTTAGAATAAAAATAGGAATAGTCAGAATATATCATGTCCAGAATTATGCTTCATATTCACAATTTTATCTTATTTTTCGTACGCTATCTACACACCTTGTATTTGGAAAAAAGTAGTCAAACCTACATTTTCAGTGGAAATTGACATCAAATGGATTAGAAGAGGTATGTACAATACTAAGCAGCAGTCTTTTTTCTTTTTTCTTACTTCTTTTTTAGTTCGGTTAAGGTGATTTAAGGCAGCACACTGGAGTAGTGGTTGGTACTGTTGCCTCATACCTAGAAGTTTCCTGTTTCCAGTCCACACGCTGGCAGGGGTAGCAGCCTTTCTGTGTGGGGTTTACATGTTTTCCTTGTGTTTGTACGTGATTTATACAGACTAAAACTCAACAGTACACCATCTTGCTCTAAACAAATCCCTCCAGTTGAGACACTAACAGTGAACCTTATATTATGGCTGACTTCCATTTTTCTTCTGCCACATAGCATGGATAGAGGGACTGTGCATTTGGATTAACATTTTGAAGCTTGTAATTGCTTTTCACAGCTATTTACCCACATCAGTGGTATCCGGGGCATAGGTAGGATTTTAAGTTTATACCTTGTCTGTTTGTCTGATCATCTGTCCTTTTGGACTCTAAAACAGGAATGACTCCAGATATTAACACCAAACATGGTGCAGGAATAGTACATGCAAAGTTGTAAACCTTGAGGCCAAAAGGTCAACAATCAATTCACAGAGTTAGTGTGGGTCTATACCTCCACTGAGGGTCTTCTGATTTTTAATTTAGAATGTTTGTAATGTGCCTTTACATCACAGTTTACTCCCACACCAACTCGGTACAAACTGTATCTCTCAAATCCCACCGTTTTCCTCACAAGAACAACGTAAGAGCATCAGGGTTTAGACATAACAGAAGCACCAGTGAATGACCAGATAGAGTAGGGGTCACTGACTGACGGACTCCAGTCCGGATCCAGACCCCGAGAGTCCTCCGTCTGGACCCCGAAGCCTTTTGATATAATTTGGGGAAAAGGGAGACTTTTATTTTGGTGGTGAACAAAAGGCAGAAAAAGCGGAACCGGACTGCTGCATCGGTGACTGTCCAACAGATTATGGCGCGAGCCCTTGGGTGCGCTCCTCCTGCTGCAGACGACTTCTTTGCTGTCCCACGAACGTCACTCTCTGCAGAGACTCTGCGGCTCCAACCGCTCCAGAGAGTCAGCGGGTTGCAAAATTAGGTTTGCTGCAGGTGCCCCCCCCACTCCCCCCCCCCACACACACACACACACAAGGATGACAGTCAGGACATCCACCCCAGACAAACCTTTCAGGTCTGTACCCACAAAAAGAAGCGCTGTTGAGAAACTGTACAGTACCTTCACTGGTATCACTTAAGAACTCTGTAAAAGCTCCGTGTGTTACTGAACATAAAAAGTTCCACCTCTCCTCTCCTTGTAACCATGGAGTTACCGCTCCATTCATGCTCTAACAGAGTTTACTGTGGAGATTTTTAAAAAATGTTGGAGGAATTCTGTCCTGTGGAATTATATTTTGTGTCCGTTTTTTTTTTTTTTTTTGTCTTAGTTTGAAACAGTTTTTTTCTGCACTGAAAGCATTGTATAGAGGTGGACTTTTTGTGAAATTTTGTTTTTTTAGATATTAATATTTTCTTAAAAATGCAATACAAATTAGTTTGTGTTCTCCTGTAAAACATTTTTAGGATTTTATTACGTTTTGTTTGAAATTGAACAAAGAATTCATTTTAATATTTTTGTGTTTATAAATTAATATAGAGCTAAAACCAGCTAAAACATGAGCTGAATAAAATAATGTGTGAAAGCAGGTTAAATGATATTGGCCTGTCTGGAGACAGCTGTGGTCTTCTGAAAGAATGTCAATGAAAGGATGACAGTTCTTAAAAGCATATTTTGAGATAAATTTGTCAATGTTTTTTTATTTAACCTTTATTTATACAGGGTAGCTCCATTGAGAGGCAACCTCTCTTTTTCAAGGACACCCTGTTCACACTCACACAGATACACAGTCACACCAGAAAGCTGCCCAGTACAACCACAGACTGACCTGTGGCCACTGAGCAGCTCCACTGGAGCAGTTGGGGTTAAGGGCCTTGCTCAAGGGCACCACAGTGGGGTTAAGAAGGGTAGGGCAAACACTGCTATGTTGTCTGTCCCATCCAGATCTAATCCTGCTGGGCCAGGAATAGAACCCACAACCCTCCGCTCCCCAGTTCACATCCCTAACCATTAAGCCACCACTGCCCATCGTGTCAGATTTCGCTTCCATTTGTTTTAATAAAAGATGTTGGAAGTAAATTAATGGGTCATTGCAAATACTTTGCTTTAAAAGGGCCAATTTGTCACACAGTGGGAGGAGAAAAAATCTTGAAGAGAAAAAAATGCGTCAAGATGCATTGAGAATGGGTTTTAGAATCAAGTCGCAGTTCTGAATCATAATCGAATCATGGGGTGCCTAAAGATTCCCACACCTCGTTCGGACCTCGGCTGGGGAGGAGGACCGACATATCGGACCTTTTGCAGTTTTAGTTGGTGACCCCTGAGATAGAGCATACCAACAGGAACGGAAGCATATAGTTATATATGTGGAAAAAGGAACCCTCTTGTGGTTGTGACAATAACTACATGCAGTGAGATGATAGAGGGGGATAGCTGCAGCATGGATGAGATTTGTAATGTGTGAGAAGTTTATCAGCTTACCCTCCCCTAACCTCCAAGAACATGTAAAATGTAAATACTGAGTAAAAGAAGCTAATCAGGAACCTCGAATCAAAGCACAAGCTTTGCTGCTGGACTTGAACATGGGTCACCTGCATGGAAGCAGTTTTTTAGTACCATCACCCAACAAACCTCTTTACATTTTACAGCTTTTAAAATACATGTAATATATTTTTGCGTCATACCTGGAGGACAAGGATTTATGACTGTAAGCGTATGACTTGGACAGGTTGACAGCTATCAATTATTTTACCAATCAAGTAATTTTCCACTGCAATTGATTCATTAATCGAGGATATGTTTTTTTGCTTTAAAATGTTGTGACCAAAATCTTTATATTTTTGTATTGAAGAAACTTGCATTGACCAATGTTGTCTTTTATTTAGTATGTTATCATGCTCTCTTGAACTTTTTTTTCCTTTTGTACCACAAAGAAGAGCTGCACTTTAAAAGGCATTCTCATGTTACATTATACATTTCAACATAAATTTAATTTTTGTAGCATTAACCTCAACTTGCAATACAGAAAAAAAAAAAAAAAAAACACTGGCTGGCTAGTAGCAGTAGCTGCCATATGTTCTTCAGTAATATAAGCATTAGCCTAGCTGACTACATTCTGTTCATCTTAATTTAAACTCTCAATCGTGTACCTTGTCTCAGGTTCATTGTTCTGTCCATGGAATGCTGGGTGCATTCTGCCGAGACACTCTAACATTGACATTGTGCTGTTGTGGTATGCTAGCTCGCCTTTACAGTGTACACACTGTACAATGTTTTCCTTCCACTTGAGCTTGAAATTATCCCATATTTGAGATACTACTTTTTGTTGTTTTCTGTGGTTTTTGTCTTCTTTTTTCCCCTTCGCTTGTTTGCTTTTCTTACTGCTCCACTAAAAAGTGTCAACATTTTTTCACTTTGTTTTGACTGTTGTGATAGTAAATTTGCATTTTTTACTGTTTGGTAAAATAACATTTTCATGCCTCGAACATGCAAACAAAAGAATGATTATGCATATACAGTGGATATAAAAAGTCTACACACCCCTGTTCATATGCCAGGTTTTTGTGTTGTAAAAAAATGAGACCAAGATAAATCATTTCAAAACTTTTGCCACCATTAATTCAATTCAATTCAATTCAGCTTTATTTATAAAGTGCCACATCACAACAGAAGTCAACTCATAGCGCTACAAAATTAATGTGACTTATAACATGTACAACCCAATTGAAAACAAACTGAAATCTTTTAAGGAGAAAAATAAATGTAAAATAACCTGTTTGCATAAATATGCACACCCTTAAACTAATATATTGTTGCAGCATCTTTAGGAGTCTATCAGCATGGCACATCTTGATGTGGCAGTATTTGGCCATTCTTCTTTGCAAAAATGCTCCAAATCTGTCAGATTGCAAGGGCATCTCCTGTGCACAGCCCTCTTCAGATCACCCCACAGCTGTTCGATCGGATTCAGGTCTGGACTCTGGCTGGGCCATTTCAAAACCTTAATCTTGTTCTGGTGAAGCCATTCTTTTGTTGATTTGGATGTGTGCTTTGAGTCATTGTCATGCTGAAAGATGAAGTTCCTCTTCATCTTCAGCTTTCTAGCAGAATCCTGAAAGTTTTGTGCCAACACTGACTGGTATTTGGAACTGTTCATAATTCCCTCCACCTTGACTAAGGCCCTAGTTCCAGCTGAAAAAAAAATAAAAACAGCCCCAAAGTATGTTGCTGCCACCACCATGCTTCACTGTAGGTATGGTGTTCTTTTGATGATGAGCAGTGTTGCGTTTGCGCCAAATATACCTTTTGGAATTATGGCCATAAATTTCAACCTTGGATTCACTGGACCATAACACATTTTCCCACATGCATTTGTGAGATTTCAGATGTGTTTTTGCAAAATGTAGACGGACTTGGTTGTTTTTCTTCATAAGATAAGGCTTCCGTCTTGCCACCCTAGACGGGAGATTGTTATCACATGTACTAAACAGCCAGTACTTGCCAGAAATTCCTGCAGCTCATTCAGTGTTGCTGTCAATCTCTTGGCAGTCTCCCTGACCAGTTTTCTTCTCATTTTTTCATCAATTTTACAGGAATATCCAGTTTTTGGTAATGTCACTATTGTGCCATATTTTCTCCACTTGATGACTGTGTTCCATGGTATATTTAATGCCTTGGAAATTCTTTTGTACCCTTCTCCTGGTTGATACCTTTGAACAATGAGATCCCTCTGATGCTTTGGAAGCTCTCTGCAGACCATGGCTTGTGCTGTAAGATGTGACTACAAAAATGTCAGGTTAATCAGAGGCACTTTAAATGGTGGCAGGTGTGTGCTGACTCCCATTTAACATGAGTTTGAATGTGATTGGTTAATTCTGAACACAGCCACATCCCCAGTTATAACAGGGTGTGCAAATTTATGCAACCAGGTCACGTTCATGAAGGATTCATTCAAATGTTCTGGTTTTTATGGGTGAATGTGCTGTACTGAATCACTTACCGGAACTGTAGTGGAAGCCAGGGATCACCAGTTGAATCACCCGCCTCAGCAGTGAACGGGCCCTGCCCACTCCGTTCAGGCAACTCTCAGTTCAGTGAACATACTGAAGAGTGGCAAACGAGCTCTGCCTACTCTGTTCAGCTGACTCTCAGTTCAGTGAGTAGTAGGCATTTGGAGCTCCAGTACAGAACTGAGTAATTCAGTGTACAAATATTGTGAACAGGTCTTTTTGGGGAACAAACCAGAAGTGACTAAGTAGGGAACTGTGGATCCCATCACTGTCATTTAGACAAACACTTCCCAAAACCAAAGAAAGTTCATATATTCCAACATACTTAAACTCAACTAACTGGTCACTTTACTAAGTACACCTCACAATCACTGAGTTAGACCCATTTGGAACCAAATTGCCTCCAGAACCGCTTTAATTCCTAAAATTCAGTACGGTGCTGGAAACATTCATCAGAGATATTGGTTCATCTTGAGATGCTAGCATCACACACTTGCTGTAGATTTGTTGGCTGCACAGCTATGATCCTCCATGTATGCATCCATTCTTTTATGTTGTTTACACCAAATTCTGACCCTACTGTCCAATTGTTGTGGCAAAAATTGAGATTCAGACCAGACAATGTTTTTCCAGTCTTCTGTTATCGAATTTTGATGAGCCTGTGTGAATTGTAGCTTCAGTTTCCTGTTCTTAGCTGACAGGAGTGGCACTAGTTGAGGTATTCTGCTGCTGTAGTACAGCTGCTTAAGGGTCAATGTGTTGTGCCTTCAGAGATGCTCATCTGTATACCTCGGTTGTAACAAGTAGTTATTTGAGTTACTGTTGCCTTTCTGTGATCTCAAGACCTTCTGGCCATTCTCCTTCAACCTCTGACATAAATAAGATATTTGGGCCCTTTTTTTCCAGACCATTCTCTGTAAACCCTTGAGTCAGTTGAGTGTGAAAATCCCAGTAGATCAGCAATGTCTGAAATACTCAGACTAGCTCATCTGGCATCAGCAGCCATGCCACTTTCAAAGTGATTTTAATTACCTTTCTTCCCTATTTTGATGCATCATGTTTAGTGTTAGAACAGCTCACTAGCAGAATGCAACACCAGGGAATAACACGACACTGGAGGCAAGTTTAAACAGTTTTTTAAATTTCAAGAAGAGGAGCACAGCTAGGGAAAACGTCACTCGCCAGAAGAAAGCAGCCTGTGAGGAGAGAGACGAAAGCTGTAAGCAGGAGCAGGGAGACAGGGAATTGGATAATGCAAATTGGCCACTTACGTGAGCCGAGCAGACAGCCCAACAGGAAAAACCCAGCGTGAATAGACGAACCAGCAGGATGACGCTGGTGGGAAGTGGAGAGGAGATGAGCTGGGGAGTGCCTGGCCGGGTGGAGGTAAACAGCTGCAGCGGGTTGAGGATGATGGGACAGGTGAGCGCACAACGATCCTCGGAGATGCACCGCGCAGATGGCAGCAACCTGAAAGAGAAGGGAGAGACCAAGAGGGTGAATGGTGAGAATTCACCGTAAATTTAAGTTTACTTAGCTTATTCGTCATTTAAGGCAGTGTACCCAACGAGCCAGTGCTTAGACACTGAAGATCAGAACCTTATAAGTGCTGGCGAGGCAGAGGTGACAGGTGCGTCTAATCTCCCAGGTGTGCTGATTGCCTGAGGAGCAGGAGAATCAGGGAGGAGGTGGCGAGCGCTCACCAGAATATGACAATAATGGCAATGTGAAAAACTTTTTTTAGATTTTTGCAAATTTATTAAAAATAAAAACCTAAGAAATCGCATGTACATAAGTTTTCACAGCCTTTGCCGTGAAGCTCAAAACTGAGCTCAGGTGCATCCTGTTTCCACTGATCATCCTTGAAATGTTTCTACAGCTTAATTGGAGTCCACCTGTGGTAAATTCAGTTGATTGGACATGATTTGGAAAGGCACACACCTGTCTATATAAGATCCTACAGTTGACAGTGCATGTCAGAGCACAAACCAAGCATGAAGTCAAAGGAATTGTCTGTAGACCTCTGAGACAGGATTGTCTCGAGACACAAATCTGGGGAAGGGTACAGAAAAATTTCTGCTGCTTTGAAGGTCCCAATGAGCACAGTGGCCTCCATCACCCATAAATAGAAGAAGTTCGGAACCACCAGGACTCTTCCTAGAGCTGGTCGGCTGTTTAAACTGAGCGATCGGGGGAGAAGGGACTCAATCAGGAAGGTGACCAAGAACCCGATGGTCACTCTGTCACAACTCCAGTGTTCCTTTGTGGAGAGAGGAGAAACATTAAGAAGGACAACCATCTCTGCAGCAATCCACCAATCAGGCCTGTATGGTGGAGTGGCCAGATGGAAGCCACTCCTTAGTTAAAGGCACATGGCAGCCCACCTGGAGTTTGTTGAGAAACAAAATTCTCTGGTCTGATGAGATAAATGGGGGTTTTTTTCCGGTTCCGCCGGACTGGCGGCGCCACACGAGTTGGCTGCCTTTTGCAACTGCCTTTTTTTTAATCTTCCTTCTTCTTTCTACACCTTTCACTCTATATATATATATCACGGACACACAGATCGCCCCAAAGGTCTCCCGAGTTGGCAGACGGAGCCTCTGTTTACAGCCGGAGACGATACAGCAGGGAAGAGCTAGCTAGCACTCAACCGCCACCCGGTGCTAACAGAGAAACTCGACATACCGAGGAACTGTAGCGGAAACGACGCGGGTGCCGGGCTGGAGTTTAGGCGGCGTGCAAGAAATATAAGACAGAATAATAAAGAGCGATGGCAAGAACCAAGCAGACCGCCCGTGAAATCTACTGGAGGAAAAAGCCCCCGAGGAAGCAGCTGGCCACCAAGGCTGCTCGGAAAAAGCGCTCCGGCCACCGGCGGAGTGAAGAAGCCTCACCGTTACAGGCCCGGTACCGTGGCTCTGAGAGAGATCCGTCGCTACCAGAAATCCACGGAGCTGCTCATCCGTAAGCTGCCCTTCCAGCGCCTGGTGAGGGAGATCGCTCAGGACTTCAAGACCGACCTGCGCTTCCAGAGCTCCGCCGTCATGGCTCTGCAGGAGGCCAGCGAGGCCTACCTGGTGGGTCTCTTCGTGGACACCAACCTGTGCGCCATCCACGCTAAGAGGGTCACCATCATGCCCAAAGACATCCAGCTGGTCCGCCGCACCCGCGGAGAGAGAGCTTAGACTTTCTGCTGCACATTCACCAACCACAATGCTCCGCACTGTGTGTATATACTGTATATATATACACTACCGTTCAAAAGTTTGGGGTCACCCAGACAATTATTTTGTGTTTTCCATGAAAAGTCACACTTATTTACCACCATGAGTTGTAAAATGAATAGAAAATATAGTCAAGACATTGACAAGGTTAGAAATAATGATTTGTATTTGAAATAATAATTTTTTCCAGATCTCAACCTGCTCAAAGGAAGGTCAGTTTTATAGCTTCTCTAACCAGCTAAACTGTTTTCAGCTGTGCTAACATGATTGCACAAGGGTTTTCTAATCATCCATTAGCCTTCTGACGCAATGAGCAAACACATTGTACCATTAGAACACTGTAGTGATAGTTGCTGGAAATGGGCCTCTATACACCTATGTACATATTGCACCAAAAACCAGACATTTGCAGCTAGAATAGTCATTAACCACATTAGCAATGTATATTAGATATTAGAGTGTATTTCTGATTAGTTTAAAATTATCTTCATTAAAAAAAAGAGTACTTTTCTTTCAAAAATAAGGAAATTTCTAAGTGACCCCAAACTTTTGAACAGTAGTGTATATATATATATATGTGTGTGTGTATACTAGCTGTTCTTGTTTTTTCTTGCCTTCTGATTGTTGCTCTGAGTGTTGCTATCCCTGTGCTGTTGCAATCCTGGAATTTCCCCATTGTGGGACTAATAAAGGCTTATCTTATCTTATAAAGACTGAACTCTTTGGCGTGAATGCCAGGCGTCATGTTTGGAGGAAACCAGGCACCGCTCATCACCATGCGAAAGGTAGTGGCAGCATCATGCTGTGGGGATGTTTTTCAGTGGCAGGAACTGGGAGACTAGTCAGGATAGAGGGAAAGATGAATTCAGCAATGTACAGAAACATCCTGGATGAAAACCTGCTCCAGAGCACTCTTGACCTCAGACTGGGGTGACGGTTCATCTTTCAGCAGGACATTGACCCTAAGCACACAGCCAAGATATCGAAGGAGTGGCTTCAGGACAATTCTGTGAATGTCCTTGAGTGGCCCAGCCAGAGCCCAGACTTGAATCCAATTGAACATATCTGGAGAGATCTGAAAATGGCTGTGCACCAACGCTTCCCATCCAACCTGATGGAGCTTGAGAGGTGCTGCAAAGAGGAATGGGTGAAACTGCCCAAAGATAGTTGTGCCAAGCTTGTGGCATCATATTCAGAAAGACTTGAGGCTGTAATTGCTGCCAAAGGTGCATCAACAAAGTATTGAGCAAAGGCTGTGAATACTGATGTACGTACATGTGATTTTAGTCTTTTATTTTTAAATAAATTTGCAAAAATCAAAAAAAAAAAAAAACTTTCACATTGTCATTATGGGGTATTGTGTGAAGGATTTTGAGGAAAAAAATGAATTTAATCCATTTTGGAATAAGGCTGTAACATAACAAAATGTGGAAAAAGTGAAGCGCTGTGAATACTTTTCGGATGCACTGTATATAGCACTTTTTACTCATCTCTGGATGACCAAAGCACTTTACAGAACCTGCTATCCACCCATTTACACACTGATGGCAGTGGAGCCGCCATGCACAGGCACTGGTCTGACCCACCAGGAGCAACTGGGAGTTCAGTGTCTTGCTCAAGGACACTTCAACATG
Organism: Pholidichthys leucotaenia; assembly: GCA_020510985.1. Taxonomy (NCBI): domain Eukaryota; kingdom Metazoa; phylum Chordata; class Actinopteri; order Cichliformes; family Pholidichthyidae; genus Pholidichthys; species Pholidichthys leucotaenia. The sequence continues at coordinate 132,342,809 of CM035849.1, read as the reverse complement.
CAGACTGCAGACAGAGCGGGAATTGATTCACTGACCCTCCAATCAGTAGTCGACTGCACTACACCTGCGCCACAGCCGCCCCTGTCCATGTCCACATGCCTCAACGCATTAAGTTGTTACAGTATGATTGCCTGAATAGATATGTGCATAAATGAGCAGATGAACTGGTGTACCTAGTAAAATGGCCAATCATTATAACTACATTTTCAATTAGTCATTGGCAGCTTTGAACACGAAGGGAACCCTGATCATTTTTGCTGAATTTGCACTCAGTTTAATGGGGTCATTGGCTGCACTTTTTCTAGATTTTAACAGCTCCCACAGGTCTTTCTGAAAGGTTTAGAACATATTTTGGTCAAATTTGCTTGAATTGTTTAATTATTCTGGAGTGGTGGCCTAGTTGATAGAGCATCCACAACCAGGAGGTTGGGGGTTCAAGTCCTGGCCGGGTCATACCAAAACCATATAAAAATGGTACTTCCCACCTTCTAGCTTGGTGCTCAGTGTAATAGAATGGGGGAAGGAGAAGTTGTTTGTGGTGGTGCCTTACATGGCAGCGACCCCTCTGATTCTACATGTGATTAACATTGTAGATAGGAGAAATGTAATTTCGTTTTACTGTACATGATTGACTGTATGGACTGAATGACAACAGAGATGGCTTATTATTATTATTGCAGTGTAATTGTGAATCATTGTTTGCAACCTTTCTCAGAATGTCTGGTTTCAGTGCATGTCTCTTTAAATTTAACTCTGCCCTCCCTCTTGCATCACTGTTGCTAATTTTAGCTGGCTAGCTCCTAGCTTGGATCCAGCATGAGCCCACTAATGTAAATTTGTCTTAAAAAAATAAAGGAAATAATGCATCACTAGTGGACAGGAATGTGTGGTTTCAATGGTTGATGGGGTATGACCAGTCCCTGGAGTACAATAAGCACAGACATTTGTGAATGAGCAGCTAAACTGCTAGGTTCAGCTAGCCACCGACCACCTAGCCAAGCTAATACTAACAGATCAATGTAACATTACAGTGAAAATATAACAAAACTAGAAAAACACTCAGAGAGCGCAGACCTCTGCCAAGCAGCTCATTTCCCCCAAATGACATTGTTAGAAATACAGCAGTTTTCTAAATATAACATTTCTGCATTTAATATTGATGAAAAATACTAATTCAAGTTTCCTTCTCTAAGATTTATTGAAATAATAAATAAATAGTATTAGGTAACTTAGCTACAGAAATTCTGTTGTACCAGCAAAAGTAAAATTTAACCAAGTTGATACTGATTTTTCCTAACAATTCCTGGGTCCAGGTGGTGATCCAGATCACCACAAAAATATAATCATCTGTTCCCCATGCCATTACACACTTTTACTGAAAATTTCATCAAAATCCATTCATAAATTTTGGAGTAATGTTGCTAAGAGACAGACAGACAAAGCAATGCCGATGCTGTGGCAAAAAGTGATCAGCTGCCAAAAATTGATCACCAGGTTCCATATTGTAGTTATGGGGTTATATTAGCCGTAAAATATATATTTCAACAGGTAAACAGTACTGAGTTAGGTATAATGAGATATATTTAACACTTTTGATGCATTTTGAACTGGAAACAAATTTGATGTAAGATTAAAAGCAATTAAAATAATGCAGTCACAAGGTTACATGGAAAAATACACAGATTTGCTGGATATATGTAGATAACGTGTTTAAAAAAAATGCATCAGATCTGAATTTAAAGTCAATAGGCCTCATTTATGAAACATTCTTAAATCTGAGTAGATTTGCGAGTAAATCATCTTAGTACTTAAAACTTACTCCAGATTCATGAACGCTGCATAAAACCATGATTTGCTCATAGATCCATGTGTAAGTTCATGAATCCCTTTCACTTACTCCTATGGCTGGCAATTAACGCAAATCTTCGCCCAAGAATCACCATATAAGGAAATGTGGAGCTTTCTTTCCTGTTGCTCTGATTGTGCAGCTCAATTAACCTCTTGCACTCCGGAATACCGCGGGTGATCACGTCTCTGCGTCCTAGCGCGCCCTCGTGCGCACTAGAACGCACACTGTGTGTCTCAGAGCGCACTGAAAAAAAAAAAAAAGCTGCATTTCCATTCTTCCACTACAGACACAGCCGCCAACAGAAAGCCAAAGGAGTGCTTTGATTGGTTTAGATTTGATTGACCTCTCATTCGACTAATAAGAGCCTTGAATTGGATTTCTGAAACCTTGAAGAACCAATGACTGAAAACCTAGCAAGAAGGACCCGCCTACCAACGGCTGCGAATACAGCGAGCCAATTGAAGCAGAGAAGTTCGACTATTGAAAGCGTGCGTCAAATCTGTTTTGTGTAAGCCGCTGGGTGACACACACGCGTTCGCCAGTCTTTTTTTCTTACTACTGTTCTTATTTGTTTTGAAAAATCGTTCGCCAAAACCGCAATCATGGAAGCGCAAAACCGTAATAATGGAATCATGGTTTGACCGGGTCGCGTGACCAGAACCACGAGTCGTAACATGTGGACCAGCGTCATGTTCGTCTGACAATGAGGAAGAGAAGTTCGCCAGCGACACTGCTGTTGTGGACAGGTAAGTGTTATAAGCTAAATTATTCTTTATCCCTGAAAATTGTAATCAAAATGACTTTTGACCGATCGGTAAATTGCAACTGTGCGTCATCACCACATGACGGGCCGGTCCATGTGCCGCATCCGGACCGTGAATGCCCCCCCCCCCCGCTACTCTTCTGTAGCGGATTGCAGATATATTGCAGATATTTTAGTACAACTGTGCTTAGTAGACCGCGGGGACTGTGCGCCGCGGTCGCCACATGACTGTTCCGTCATGTAGCGATGGACGATGTCCGTCCTCTGTAGCGGGGGGGGGAGGAGTTGTTATCCTCTACATTACAGATATTTTAGTATAATTTTTAGTGCATTGTAGGTTATTTTTTCTTGTAAAAAAAAGCCACACATTTTTTACGTGGCATGCTTCTTTGTGTGTGGGGGCTTGTTTGTTCATTCATTCATTCATGAATGAATGAATAAACAACCCCCCCCCACACACACACACACACATACAGCCCTGAGTGTCACCTTTCATTAGAGCTCAAGATCAAGCTTCTATATTGAATCATTCAAAAGTTACAGACGTTTTTCCAAACTGTGCCATTTGGCACAGTTCAAAAACGCCTGGGAACAACCTGACAAAAAAGCTGTGTAATATATTCATTTTTTGTGGTATTGTTACAAAATTTTGACCTCAGCTGGATAACACTTGGTTCTACATTTCTGTTGCATTTTCCAGCCCGGATCTGACAGCTGTGTGTTATTTGCAAGCATTTGTATCCAAAAAAACACCCAGGCGAACTTTATTTTCTTCAAGTTCAGTATGTTTAGATGACTGTTACTCAGTGGCAGGAGCACTTAGAGAGATTATGACTATTTTGCCAAAAAATTCAAAGTGTTTTCTTTTAAATGAGACCAACCCCATGAAGATGCTGCAAAGGGTTGAAGAACAGCTTTTGATTTACTTTGGGTACGTTATTTTTAGGCGTTTTTAGGGAAATTGACCAGAGTGCAAGGGGTTAAAGAATAGGAGGGGGAAAAAACTCCTCAGAGGCTGCAGTTGAAGTCTTCTTGATTTAAGTACAGGTGAGAAAAAAAATATTTTCTTACATCAGTAATGAAGTGGCCGTACAGGAAAAGCAAAGACCAGGATGAAGATGACAGATGCTGCTGGGGGTGGCTGCTGGAAGAAGCACATCCCAGCACATTGTTTTAAATTTTGTTTTATTTTTTTGTGAACTCCAGACACCTAAAGGTAAGGAGTTACTGTGATTAATAAAAATGTTTTATATAAGTGCTAAATCACTGTTCTATCAGTCGTCACAAATATCTCTGTGTTGAGTCACCAACATGGGGCTTATTTGTGTTAGGCTGTGTCCTGATTAAATAAAATGGGAATCAAAAACTAATTTCAAGCTCAATAATTAAACTCTAAATAAATCGGTGATCCTGTATCAGTGTAGTGCTTTTAAACATTTAAACAAGCTGCATAAGGGCTAAAATTTTGCCTTATTTTCCTTAACAAGAAATCCTTTCAAAAGTTTAGGCCTATGGTTTGTGTTTAATTCTTTTATATTCATTTAGATACTGCATTTGTGGTCATTTAACAGTGGGTAAAGGATTTGAAAATGATCATTAAGCAAAATAATCAACATATTATTTAATTTGAATATTTCATGTAGAAATAGAATTATATATAGAAGAGACCCAGCATATAGAGTGACTCAGTCCATAATTTAAACTGGAAAATTTGCCTTTTAATTTGTCTATAATTATCAAAAACAAATGGCATTTTAAAATCAAACATGAAAGGGATTTTTTTTTCCACAATATCTTTATTGAACCTTTTTTTTTTAACAAACATGATACAAACAATCAAACACAAACACTAAAGTACTACAAAAAAAAAAAAAAAAAAGATGCACTAAAAACACCAACAACCACCAGCAAAATCAAATCTTCAACAATGCTCCTCTGTTTAGTCTAGACAATCCAATACATAAGTATACATATTATGTTCACCAGTTTGGAATTTACAAGGTCCACACACATCATTCACCTTCTTCTTCAAAAGTTATGTTTAAATTTTTTACATAATCAATAAAAGGTCTCCATATATTCTCAAACACAATTTCCTTTGATTTCAGTATATATGTTATTCTTTCTAATGGAAGGTTTGTTAACATCTGTCTTAACCACTGAGTCACATCTGGTCTATGAGTCTTTTTCCATAATAGTGCAATATATCTTTTTGGCATTAAGCAAACTGAGGTCTATGAATGTTCTTTCACTTTTATTAAAATTATGCTTTTCTGGGTACAGACCCAACAAAAACAATTTAGGATTCAATATGATTTGTTTTGAGATTATTTTTTCAATTGTTACCCTCACCTCTTCCCAAAACATTCTTATTAATCTACATTCCCATACACAATGAAATAGAGTTCCTTTACTTTCCATGCATTTTGTGCATGTATCTGGTATATTTTTGTTATATTTATTTAACTCCTCCGGTGTAACATACATCCGCATTAACCATTTGAAATGTATCAATTTAAGGCGTACATTTATTGATTTGGTTTGAGCTTCTGTACAAGCCAATTCCCATTGTTCCTCTGAAATTTCAGTTTGCAGATCTTCTTTCCAGTAGTTTAATCTTTTCAGTGAATTTTCACTTGAAGATAGTGTCAATGAGTTATAAAACTCTGAAATAATACCCTTTCTTATACTATCTTTCATCATCATTTTTTCCAAGGATGAATAAATAGGTCGAGTGAGAGCTTTATTTTGATTTGATCGAATAAAGTTTCTAAGTTGAAGATATTTAAAAAAATGTGTTCTATTGAGATTAAATTTGATCCTCAGCTCTTCAAAAGACATTATGTTATCTGCACATGGCAAATATAAATCTTGAATCTTTTGTATCCCTTTTAAATTCCATACTTTAAATACAGCGTCCGCTCTCCCTGGTTTAAAATATTGATTACCCCATATTGGGCTAAATTGTGACAATAACTGTGGTTCTTTTAAATAGTTTTTAGCTTCACACCATATTTTGATCATATGCTTTACAAATGGATTTTTAACTTGTTTTTGTAATTTTTTTGCCGAATCTGAGTATATGAATATGGGAAGAGGTAAAGGTAAATTGTATGATTCCATTTCAGTCCAGTGAGGGAGATCATTTGATGAAAAATAATATGTCATAGACCTCAGTTGTGCCGACCAATAATACAACATAAAATTTGGACATTTCAGACCTCCACGATCAAATGGTAAATATAATAAAGACAGACGTAATCTAGCCCTCCTGTTGTTCCATATAAATTCCACTAACTTTTTTTTTATTCTTGAGAATAAATCTAAAGGTGGTGATAAGGGAATGTATTGAAATAAATAAAGTATTTTAGGTAAAATATTACTTTTAAGTATATTGATTCTCCCGATCATCGACATTGGTAGTGACATCCATCTCTGAGTTAACTCATTGATATCTGACATTAAGGCTTCATACTTGACACTGGCGACTGATTCTAGCTTAGGCACAATTTGGATTCCTAAATATTTAAACTGATTTACAACATTGAATTGATTTACCTCAGGGGCTGGGTAATTTCTCTGGGTCTCATTTAGCATTAATATTGAAGATTTAGTTTTATTTATTTTATATCCTGATATTTCCCCAAAATTCTTTATTAAATTCAACAAGGTTGGAATTGATTTTTTTAGATTCGACATAAACAAAATTATGTCATCGGCGTACAGGGAGATTTTATGTTCTGTTGGTCCAACTTTAATTCCATATATTTGTGAATGTAAACGTATCGCTATCGCTAAAGGTTCAATTGCCATAGTAAACAGTAAAGGTGAAAGTGGACAGCCTTGTCGACATCCTCTATTGATTTTTATTGGTTTTGAAATATTGTTATTTGTTAGGATTTCTGCTGTAGCATTATTGTATATTATTTGAACCCATTTTATGAAATTATTTCCAAGTCCAAACCTTTGTAGGACTTCAAAAAGAAAGGGCCATTCAACTCTATCAAAGGCCTTTTCGGCGTCCAGTGATAGGAGAGCTGTATCCGGTGCTTCTTTATTAAAATAAATAATATTAAATAGTCTTCTTACATTATGGAAGCCTTGTCTTCCCTTTATAAAGCCATTCTGATCTCGATTAATAATATTTGGTAAAATTTCTTGTATTCGTCTTGCTAAAATTTTACAGATTATCTTAAGGTCGGCGTTTAATAGGCTTATTGGTCTCATATTTTCACATTTATTAGAGGGCTTACCTGGTTTTGGCAGCAGTATAATTAAGGCATTATTTATGTATGATGGTAAATTATTATTTTGAAATGCTTCTAAAACCATTTCCAAAAAAGGTTTTATTAATTTATTCTTAAATTTTTTATAAAGGTCAACTGGAAGACCATCTGGTCCTGCACTTTTTCCTGATTTCATATTATCAATGGCTAGTCCAACTTCTTCTTGACTAATTTTAGACTCCAATATCTCCCTGTTTTCATTTGGAATACACGGTATAGATAGTTCGTTCAAAAACCCATTTAGTTTTGTTAAATCAGATTCATTTTTAGGTATCATATAATTTTTCATAGTAATCTCTAAAGGCTCTGTTAATTTCTAAAGGATCTATAACTACCTGTCCGTTACTTATAATACTAGTAATTGGTGTTTTAATTTCTAATTGTTTAATCTGCCATGCCAATAATTTTCCTGATTTTTCACCTTGTTCATAAAAAGATTGTTTCAATCTTAGAAGACTCGAGGCAGCTCTATTCGCTGATTTTTTGTCGTATTCAGCTCTCAAAATCAGTAATTCATTCTCCAACCTTGGATCACTTCCTGCATACACTTTTTCCTGAAGACTTTTCATTTTATGTTCCAATTTAGCTCTCTCCTCTCGAGTCTTCTTAGATTTTGATCCTGTATAACTAATAATATGTCCCCTAATAAAAGCTTTGAAAGCCTCCCACTTTACACATGCTGATGTTTGTGTAGTATTGATGTCAAAGTACTCGTCTATCTGTTTTTCTATATACTTGACAAATTCCTCATCCTGAAGCCATTTATGCTGAAATTGCCATCTACCTGATTCCTTTGTCAATTTTTTATCTACATATATTAGACAACAGGGTGCATGATCAGAGATCACGATGTTATCATAAAAGCAGTTTTGAATCTTGGATCTTAATTCTGTGGAAATCAAAAAATAATCAATACATGAGAATGTCTTGTAGGTACTGGAATAACAAGAATAGGCTTTAACTTGTGGTTTCATTTCTCTCCATATATCTAACAATCTCAATTCTTTCATAAAATGATTAATAGTCATCCTACATCCATTGTGCGTACAATCCAGTCCTGTTGATCTATCTATACCTGGATTCAATGTACAATTAAAATCCCCTGCTATCATATGTTGCCCTGTAAGTGATGATAAAATAAGAAATAAATTAGCAAAGAACTTTTGGTCATCTATATTGGGACCATATAAGTTCACAAGATTTATATTTTCTAATAGCAAAGAACCTTGAATGATTACATATCTTCCAAGTTTGTCTCCAATTACATTTTTCACTTGAAAAGGGACTGATTTATGTATGAGAGTCATAACTCCCCTGGCCCGGGATGAGAATGATGAGGTGAAGACACTTCCTTGCCATCTACTCCTAATTCTTTTTATATCCTCCTCTATTAGATGAGTTTCTTGTAAAAACACAATTTTTGAACCCATGTCTTTTATTTTATTCATAACTTGTTTAAGTTTTTTTAAATTTTGTAGACCTCTGCAATTCCATGAAGTTAAATTAAGATTAACACTTTGGTTTATGATCAACAGAGAGTTTGGGATTACCTTGCAGTGTAAACATGCTCATACAGAGAAGCAAAAACATGAGTGGTTGAACATTCATCCTACAAACTACACACAAACAAATTCCCCCTTCCCACACTTGTGGCGAACCCCCCAAAATCAAAAGAAAAATTCCGTCTCCCGATATAGCCATCGACCGCTCCACACCCACGGGGAACAGCCTAAGCCACTCCTTCTTCATCCTCCCAATCACCCTAACTCTACTGCTTTTAATGACATAACATTAACTCTCCTCTGTAGTTTTCCAACTTAACTCCAAAATTTTTAACAACTTTGTACATCATAGTTTTTTTTTGTTTGTTTTGTTTTTGGTTTTTTTTTATATATAATACAATCTATATTTTGTAAACTTGCTATTTACTTCAAGTCAGTCAGATGCCTGTGCAAATGCTTAATTATTCTACCTTATATTTTGTTCATGCTTAGCTCCCACCAGTCTCTTCTTCTTCTTTGATCTTCTTGATGAACTCCTGCGCCTCCTCTGGGGTCTTGAAGATGTGGGTTCTGCCCTCATACGTGGTCAGCAGTCTCGCAGGATAGATTACACCATGACGAATCCCAAGGTTGCGCAGCTCCTTACGTATGGGATCAAACTGCTTCCTCACTTGTTGGATTCCTGTGGCCAAATCTGGGTAGAACCGCACCTGCTGATCCTGGTGTTTAATCTCTCCTTTAGCTCGTGCAGCGTTGAAGATCTTCATCCTGTCTCTGTTGCTAAGAAACTTCATAATTAAGGTCCTCGGCGGTCCCTTATCTCTCCGTGGGCCAATACGATGTGCTTTTTCCAGAACCACTGCTGATTGCAACTCCTCGCTGCCCAGCACCTCCGGAATCCACTTTTCCAGAAAGGAATATACGTCCCGACCTTCTGATTCCTCTGGAAGACCCACCAGCCTCAAGTTATTCTGTCTCGACCGAGATTCCAAATCCAAAATATTATCTTCTAGACATTTATTTTTTTTTTCCAAAGTGCGCACCTTTAATTGAAGACGGGTGACGTCATCTTCAGCACTAGCGAGACGGAGCTCCATCTGCGCCGTTCGTTCTACACAGTCACCCAATTCCTTTCTTATTCCTTCCAACGCTGTCATAATCCCATCAAATCTAGAGGAAAAGTCCGCTCTCATTGAACTCATGGCAGCCATCAGCGCATCTGCGCCGCTCCCCGCAGATTTCGCACCGTTGCCAGCCTCCTCCGCCATATATGGAGTTTTGTTTGCTGCGTCACAGACCTGAAAGTCCGTTAATTTGGACTGTTTCGGCGGCTCACTTTTTCCTTTACCTGGTTTTCCAGCCTTAGGCTTCGCCGACATATCCTCGCCCAAACGCTGGGATACGTTCTGTCCCAAATGAGAGAGTTATTTGCCGATTTTTTTTCTCCAGGAGCAGAGCAGAGTGAGACACATCCGTCTTACGTGGCAGCCATAACCGGAAGTCATGAAAGGGATTTTTAAGGTGAACTTCAGCTTTTTGGTTTTCAGAATTTCAATTTAATGCATAGTCGCAACAGAGAGGATATTAAGTTAATTAAATTAATTCCCCCAAATTTTTAAGAAATCTAATTTGAAGCTTAAATATATGAGCTGCTGATTAAATAAGCCATTCTGGGCTATTTTTAGTCACATTTTGAAAACGTGTTTTAAAGGCATTTGCATGTTGTGAGCATGACAAATGATAGGCGTTTTAAGAAACGCCTATCATGCCGTCCCCCGTGCAGCTCTGGGTTTTTCTGACCACTGCCTGCTCCATCTTATTCCAACATACAGACAGAAACTAAAAACTTCCAAGCCTGTTGTAAGGACTGTGAAGAAATGGACTGAGGAATCAAAGCTGAAGTTACAAGCCTGCTTTGACTGCACAGATTGGAGTGTTTTTGAAGCTGCAGCCATTAACTTAAATGAACTCACTGACACTGTGACATCATACACCTGTTTCTGCGAGGACATGTGTGTGCAGACCAAGACCTTCTGCATATACAACAACAATAAACCCTGGTTCATTCCTAAACTGAAGCAGCTACGTCAGACCAAGGAGGAGGCCTACAGGACTGGTGACTGGACTCTGTACAAGCGGGCCAGAAACATGCTGGCGAAGGAGACCAGGCTTGCTAAGAGGAGCTACAGTGTGAAGTTACAAAAAAACTTCTCAGCTAACAACTCTGCTTCTGTCTGGAGAGGCCTATGGAATATCACCAACTACAGGAGACCATCCCCCCACCCTGCGGAAAACCTCCAGCTGGCTAATGACCTAAACAGCTTTTACTGCAGGTTTGAAAAGAACCTACAGTTCTCACCTCCCACCCACACAAAAGGATTATCTGCAGCCCCAGGAACTCCATCCCTCCTCCACTCTGACCTCCCACCAGCACTAATGATCTGTGAAGAGGAGGTGCGCCGGGTCTTTCAGAGACAAAAGATCAAGAAGGCTGCAGGACCTGATGGTGTGTCTCCGTCCTGCCTGAGAGTCTGCTCCAACGAGTTGGCCCCCATCTTCACCCGGATCTTTAACAGATCACTGGAGCTGCGTGAAGTGCCTTCCTGCTTCAAACGCTCCATCATCATTCCAGTTCCCAAGAAACCCTCTATTACAGGATTAAACGACTACAGACCTGTTGCCCTGACCTCTGTGGTCATGAAATCCTTGGAGAGATTGGTGCTGAACCACCTGAAGGTCATCACAGGCCCCCTGATGGACCCACTGCAGTTTGCCTACCGGTCAAACAGGTCAGTGGATGATGCAGTGAATATGGGACTACATTACATCCTGCAACACCTCGACTCCCCAGGGACGTACGCCAGGATCCTGTTTGTCGACTTCAGCTCAGCGTTCAACACCATCATCCCAGGCATTCTTCATCAGAAACTCCTCCAGCTCAAGGTGCCCCCCTCCACCTGCCAGTGGATCTCCAGCTTTCTGACTGACAGGTGGCAACAGGTGAAGCTAGGGAGATTTACATCCAGCTCCCGAAAAATTAGTACTGGCGCCCCCCAAGGATGTGTCCTTTCCCCACTGCTCTTCTCCCTCTACTCCAACGACTGCACCTCAGAGGACCCTTCGGTGAAGCTCCTGAAGTTTGCGGACGACACCACAGTCATCGGTTTGATCCGGGATGATGAGTCTGCATACAGGCGGGAGGTGGAGCAGCTGATCCTCTGGTGCAGCCAGAACCATCTTGAACTTAACCCAGCCAAAACGGTGGAGATGACTGTGGATTTCAGGCGACACCCCCCTTCATTCCCCCCACTCACCATCCTCAACAGCACAGTGTCCACTGTGGACTCCTTCAAGTTTCTGGGTACCACAATCTCCCGGAACCTGAAGTGGTCCTCCCATATTGACACTGTCCGGAAAAAGGCCCAGCAGAGGTTGTTTTTTCTGCGTCAGCTCAAGAAGTTTGATTTGCCTCAGGAGCTGCTGGTTGTCTTCTACACCGCCATCATCCAATCTGTCCTCTGCTTTTCCATCACTGTCTGGTTTGGATCTGCCACTAAACAGGACAAGACCAGACTGCAGCGGATCATTAAGTCTGCGGAGAGGATCATTGGTACCGACCTACCCCCCATTGAGAACTTATATCGGTCCATAACCAGGAAACGGGCGGGAAACATCTGTGCTGACCCATCACACCCCGGCCACAAACTGTTTGAACTTCTATCTTCTGGTCGTCGTTACAGATCACTGAAGGTCAAAACCACCCGTCACAGGAACAGTTTCTTTCCTCAAGCCATCACTCTGATGAACTCCTAACATTCACCTAGTCCTACCTGTTGCTGTACTCATGACTTTTCATCCATTATTACATTGCACATAACTCTCACACTGCTTTTTACTTCATTCACATTATATCACTGAATCTGAGTCCACATTGAAATACTGTGTGATTGTATATTTTTTCATATATTTCTGCAAAGTGTGGTTAGTCCGAGTAAATAACTGCATATATTCCTGTATATATTTGCATCCTTTTATAGAAACGTGGACAGACTGTAATTTACTGTACATACTCTGGTTGTCATTGAATCCTTATTTAAATCCTTCACCTGAACAACGAGAGCAAGTTTTTAGCCAAAGTCAAATTCCTTGTATGTGTTGTGCATACTTGGCCAATAAAGCTGATTCTGATTCTGATTCTGATGATGACACGGAACAGTTTAAGGTTAATTAGGGTTCCAAGCAGCTGTACTGCTGGAAACCTATTGTTTTTGTTCTGATTTTTCTTAATGTTATTGTAGCACTCTCAAGGATTGGCTTACGCACGAGGTTTAGAGTAAAACAGGGTTTATTCTTGTTCTTGACAACCCTTGACAACCCATGAGAACTAGTTCCAAAAGAAAATACATTAAAATAAATGTAAAACTACATTTTGCAACTTGCATCAACAAAATAAATTAAAGACACAAAACATGCAATAAAACATATAAAAATGTTAGACAAACCTGGCATCCACGGGGGGCTAAATGATCCTTTTTAACTTCAGTTTGTCCTCTCTTCTTTTGTATTATTTTCTTTGTTTTAATCGTCCCTTTCACATGTTTTTCCATCAATCTACAGAGCTTGGCGGCAAGTGGCAAATGTGATGCGCTGCTTGAGTGGAAATGGACAGGTAATTAAGGTCGGGCGGAATCTAAGGACAAATAATTAGTTCCGTGTTCACTAAAGTTGACCACTAGATGGCATAGTCACGAAGAGAGAGGACAAACAACTAAATGAAGGCATAAATAGGGAGTAAATTAAGAGACTGTTACAGTTATTACTCCACAAAGGGAGGAGGTCATGTTTTTACCGGCGTTGGTTGGTTTGTCTGTCTGTCTGTTAGCAACATTACTCAAAAAGTTCTGAATGGATTTTGATGAAATTTTCAGGAAAGGTGTGTAATGGCATGGAGAACAGATGATTAGATTTTGGTAGTGATCCAGATCATGATCTGGATCCACAAATTTTTATTTTTTTGGGGGGGAGGGGGGGATAATAATATTGAGCTTCTCCTTTAAGACGTGTTCACCCCTTTAAGGCATGTCCACAGAGTTACATTCACCTCTGTACCCATACACAGTATGTAATGTTGACATTATTTAATCTGAAGACACCAAGAAAAAGCAGGCAAACTGTGTGGTTTATGAATGGATTTTGATGACATTTTCAGGAAAGGTGTGTAATGGCATGGGGAACAGAGTACCGGCAGACAAACTGAGGATGTCTTGCAAGGCATATTACCCACACAGTATGTAAACTCACAGCACTGGACAATGTTTAATTTTTATTACCTCCACCAAGAGGAAAAGGTAATGTTTTTGCCCATGTCATGCCAAAAAGTGATTGAGGGTGGCGCGATCGGCTGTGCTGGCTGCAGGAGCGGGGAGCACCTCTTTGTTAATGGTGTACTGCCTGGTCTCAGTCCACCTACAATTTAAATGTTTTGAGATTTTATAGCATCTGAAAAAAAAATTTGTGTTGACCAAAGTGTTTGCAATTTGAATAACAACATATAGCATTTATGAGATTGCAATTGATTCCAATATTTATGTGCAAAAACCTCATTGTTCTTCAGAAGCTTCACTGTAACTACTTCCACCAAGGAGGTAATGTAATCAGGGTGGTCTGTCTGTCTGACTGTTAGCAGGATTATGCAAAAACTTCTCAATGGATTTTGATGAAAATTTCACCAGAGGTATCCCTTGGGCCAAGGATGAACCCATTAAAGTTTGGTAATAATCTGAGAGTGCATACCTCCACCAAGGACCTTGTTTGTATTTGTGCAGCAGGATTACACAAAAACTACTGCATGGATTTGGATGAAATTTTTACCAGAGGTGGTTCTTGGGCTAGAGAGGAATCCATTACATTTTGGTAATGATCTGAGAACGCATACCTCCACCAAGGCTCTTATCTTCTCACAGTGTGTTTGCAAGAATCCTCCAGAACTAGTGGATAGACTTATTTATTTTTTATTTATTTCGGATTTATTTCGGATAATACAGTACAGGTTAAAAGAAACTGTATAATATAACAACAAGGTCAAATTAGACAAAGACTCCTTCTACTAAACAATTCCACGTGAGTTATCCGAAATGGGTGATGGCTGAAGCCGCAGCTTATATTGCCCACCCATATTCCATCCAAGAATTCAAAAGAAAAAAAGAGTAAACAAGACAAGAGTGATTACAATTTAGAACAAAGCTAAGACAAAGTGTGACTGAGAGAAAAAAAAGGAAAACTAAGCTAAGCTAAGTTGAGCGGTTACTATTCAAGACAAATCTAAGACAGAATGTCACAGAGAGAAAAAAAAAAATAACTAAGCTACAACACAACACAGGCTGGAAATGTCAATCCTTATGTGAGTTTACATGTCGTCTTGTAAATATGTTTGGAGTATTTCTTCCTTTAGTTTTTGTTTAAATTGTCCAAGCGTTGTACATGATTTTAATTCAGGTCCATAATCGTTCCATAGTCTGACTCCTTGCACTGAAATACAGTGTTGCTTGGTGGTTGTTCTCACTGTAGGCTTTTGAAATATACATGTTCCTCTGAAGTGATATCGTTTCTCCCTTGTTTGGAACAACTTTTGGATATTTGCGGGCAGTGATAAATTCTTCACTTTGAACATTATTATTGCGGTTTTAAAGTCAACCAGATCTTTCAACTTGAGAGTTTTTTGTTTAAGAAAAAGTGGGTTTGTTGGTTCCCTGTAAGCTGCTTTGTTGATTATTCTAATAGCTCTCTTTTGAAGCATAAAGAGTGGATATATGTTTGTTTTGTATGTATTTCCCCATACTTCATTACAATATGTCATGTATGGGAGTATTAATGAATGATACAAGGTGTATAGTGTGGGTTGATTCAGCAAATATTTCACTCTGTGTAATATTGCAATTGATTTGGAAACTTTACCTTTAATATAATTAATAACTTTGATGCAATTTTCACCACAACTGGTGGTAGCCTACACATGAACCCATTACATTTTGGAGGTGATCCATGAGGGATGAAAGGAGCCTTGGTGGAGGTATGCACTCTCTGAGTGCTTTTCTAGTTGTCCATTGTTGACACATAGAATATTTATACAGTATCTACTGTACATGTGTACATCCAGTAAATGTATGTATTTTTACATGTAACCTTGTGACTGCATTATTTTAATTACTACATTATTTACTACCTACATCAAGTTTGTTTCCAGTTCAAAATGCATCATAAGTGTTAAATATATCTTATTATACCCAGCTCAGTACTGTTTACGTGTTGAAATATATATTTTACGGCTAATATAGCTCCATAGCTTAGTGGCACAGTGGTTAGCACAGTGGCAGTTCAGTCAGAAGGTCACGGGATTGATTCCACCCCCTGACCATCAGCGACCCTTCTGTGTGGAGTTTGCATGTTCTCCCTGTGTCTGCGTAGGTTTATCCCGGGTACTCCAGTTTCCTCCCACAGGCCAAAAACATGGAAGTTAGGTTAACTGGAGACTCTAAAGTGGCCCTAGGTGTGAATGGTGAAGGGATTGGCACCGTACTGTGGCTGCCTCATCCATCCAAATGGATGCCCTGAATTTCCCTCTGGGGATTAATAAAATATACCAAATTTTAAAAAAGAAACTATAATATGGCACCTGGTGATCAATTTTTGGCAGCTGATCACTTTTGCCACAACACCGGCATTGCTTTGTCTGTCTGTCTCTTAGCAACATTACTCCAAAATTTGTGAATGGATTTTGATGAAATTTTCAGGAAAGGTGTGTAATGGCATGGGAAACAGATGATTATATTTTCGTGGTGACCTAGATCACCACCTGGATCCAAGAATTTTTTAGAAAAAATCATTATCAACTTGGTTAAATTTTACTTTTGCTGGTACACCAGAATTTCTGTAGCTACAGTGCATACGGAAAGTATTCACAGCACTTCACTTTTTCCACATTTTATGTTACAGCCTTATTCCAAAAGGGATTAAATTAATTTTTTCCTTCAAATTCTGGAGGATTTATTTTTAATATTATTAACTGCAAATTTATTTTTTAATAAATTTGCAAAAATCTCAAAAAAAAAAAACTTTTTTCACATTGTCATTATGGGGTATTGTATGTAGAATTTGGAGGAAAAAAATGAATGTAATCCCTTTTGGAATAAGGCTGTAACATAACAAAATGTGGAAAAAGTGAAGCGCTGTGAATACTTTCCAGATGCAATGTAAATTACCTAATTCTATTTATTTGTTTTTTCAGTAAATCTTGTAGAAGGAAACTTGAACTAGTATTTTTCATCAATATCAAATACAGAAATGTTGCATTTAGAAAACTGCTGCATTTCTAACAATGTCATTTGGGGGAAATGAGCTGCTTGGCGGAGGTCTGTGCTCTCTGAGTGTTTTTCTAGTTATTATTTTTCTCCACTAAAAGTGCATAGGGAACAGAAACAGTAATACGTGGGAACTTGAAATTTTACAGTCTGGTCACAAACTCGCCCCAATACTTAGAGACAAAAAAGGCACTGAGTACATAGGTGGCTCTATAATAAACACTTTTCCGTTTTTCAAAATATCTTGAGTATGGCTGGACCTAGACTAAAAATTATTTCATCATTCTATTCACTAAAACCTTCCAAAACTTTTTAATCAATGGCGGCAAACTCTGAAAATGAAGATTTATTTTTTTTTGCACCATATTTTCAAAAATGTGCAAGTGAACTCAAAATGAACTCCTCCTAGGCCACCCATCCAAACTGCTTGAAATTCAGCAGAGATCATCTACAGACACTGATAATGAAAAGTCATTAGAATTATCCAGAAGTGTCAGTCCGTTTTGATTTTCTAGGCCAATCAAGTTGTACAGTTTCTCTTTGGCAAGTAGTTTTGGGTTTAACTCCAGATATACTGATTCAGATTTGATAAAACTTCAGACTCACATTCACAACAGTGTTCTTCAGCTAACCACCAAATTTCATCCAATTCTGTTAATGTTAAAAAAAAAAACATGTTTATGAAATGTCTGTCAGCCATTTTGTTTTGTCAGTTTTGAGTGTGTAACCCAAAGCAGTTGTGTGGTGTAGGGATTAAGATACCTGTCTGTCATACAGGAGCCCTGCGTTCACATCCTTCTGGTAACGTGTCATTTCTCTAATGTCCAACATACCTCTTCTGTGCATTTGAAAACAATATATGGTACACATTAAGTTTTAACTGCTGCTGTTGGGAATCCTTTCAATTAAACATTTATCATTTGAGAAAGAGTGAAAGCTAAAGCAGTTGTGTGGTATAGTGGTTATGGTGAGTGCTCGGAGAGAAGGAAGTCCCGGATTCAAATCTTGGCGGGGAGATCTTGTTCTTCTAAACAACAACTGAAGTACAGTGTGACTCTTCTGATCATTTTATTGCAGCAATACATTAGATTTTCACCTCAAGATAAGGTTTGCAAAATTATTTTGATGGTACACCGAGATTTGACCGAGTAAATGTCACTTCATCCATAGCCTGAGTAGGCCCACATTGCCTTCAACAGCTCTTTTTGGATGTGATTACTGAGCAGAGAGTAGATGTGGCCGCAGTCCCAGCAGCGAATCACAGGGCACGACTTTAGCCACCAACAACAAAAAGCTCTGTGGTTGGCTGTTGGGACTGGGGTCATGGTCGCTATGGTTGTGTCCTTTTCAGTGTTCCTACAAAGAACAAGGAAGTTACACAGTGCTGCTTTAAAAACTAATGTGTAGCACACCTTAGGTTTTAAATGCTGTTGCTAAGCAATACAAGACCTTGAAGTCTAGACCTGCTTTGACCCCGATGATCACCGCTTGCGGCTGTATTTAAAGTTGAAATTTGTGGTAATGACAGGTGATATTTAGGTTAATTTAGATTTACACATGCTCTAGGAGTGGTCCGAGGCAGGAGTACACTTTGTTCATAGTTATGAAAAGTTCAGAGCTACTTACATTTTGATGAATGCCGAAACATTTGTAAATTTTCCTCTACTAACAGTTCACAAACAAATCCGTTCTGCTCATGTTTCATGAATGAGGCCCAATGAGATAAAATAACAGAATATTAATCAGCAACTTCACTTCTTATAAAAATTCTATTAAGATTTGAAAAATAATTAGCATTTTCCCTAGTTTTACAAATTATTGCCAAAAAATGACCCAAGTGACTTATGTGAATAAACTAATAAAAATCAATATCTTTTGCTTTGTGCTGATTTCAGCAGCGGCGCAGTGAATATGGGTTTTCCACTGCCAGATTTCTGCTAACAGTGGACGGACAGAGGGCGGGACAGTCTTCCGAGACCACCACCAACACACAATTCCCAGTGAGACCTAAAGAAGGTGAAAGAAAGAGGAAGAGCAAAAGAGTGGGAACAGGTGTAAAAGGAGGAGAGAGGGGAGCAGGTGAAAACAGTCGATGGATGCTGTCCGGACTGAGGGGACAGCACGTTCTTCACTGACAAGGAAAAGAAAGATTTCAAAATTGAGTCGAAGGATAGAAACTCGCCGTCAGGTAAGTTTCCCTGTAACAGTCTTGTTTCTTATTATTCTTAATTTTGTAAAAAAAAAAAAAAATGTTTCACTGCAGTCAAAGGGAAGGTTTTAAACTAGTGTAGAATATCTACAGTGACAATAGTAGGATACTGAGCCAACATTATAACTCACACATTCACGGGTCAATGTGACACTGTAAGTGTGTTATGTAATGCTCTTTGTGTGAGAGCATGCATGGATGTTTGTATGTAAAAGGATACTCACATGGCCTCTGTAATAGAAACAGCTACAAGGGGATCCCAGTGTTCGACACCCCCCCCCCTCCCCATGCGTGTGTGTTTGTGTATTCATCCCCTGCTCAGCATTGTCAGGGTCATGAATATGGAGTAGACTGAGAATGGGAGGGTTGCGATCTGTTGTTCCCCACATCAATTCTGTCTTGTTAAGCGGAGTCAGCAGAGTCATGAAACTCTCCTCCAAGGACACATCACAGAGCCACTTATGCACCTCCCACGTCCGCCTCCACCTTTACTCTTGCCTCTTCTCATCGCCTCCCTCTCTCCCTCCCACCCGGGGCCCCTCACCTCATCATCTTACCCACGTGTTGGCTGTCGTTTTAAATAAGCTGCACTTTGTCTAATTCAGTTGTGTTCTTTTGCTCCACAATAACACTGATTGTTTTCCATTTCCATATTCTTCCTTTTCTTTCTTTTAAAGGCATGGTGTGTGAGAAGGGGATTCAGATCCTTCTCACCACCGTGGGGGCATTTGCTGCCTTCGGCCTGATGACGGTGGCAATAGGGACGGACTACTGGCTGTACTCCCGTGCCCTCATCTGCAACAGCACAGCCAACATCTCCCAGGATGATCCCCATAATAAGGACAAGAAGGACCCTGGTGCACTCACCCACTCTGGTCTGTGGAGAATATGCTGCCTGGAAGGTAAAGACGAATCTGTAGGAGACACTAGACAGATGTGGGTGCATGTGGAAACACATTTGATTAAAGTAGTAGGTTTCATTTTTAGAAAAGAAAGGCAAGGTTAATGTAGGTAATACAACTATGGTTTAATGGTGGTGCAGATCTGTTCAGACTGTGTTGCTTTTAGGACCTTTGGTGACTAATGTTGCAGCAGAAAAGATAAAGCTGACATTTTTGAGATTTAAACAAATGCTTTGAGTCGTATTTGGTAAGAAAAAGTAAAAGCATGAACGCTTGTTCTGAAAGTCATTACACTTCACTCTCCATAAATTCAACTGCATACACATCTTATCAATTCAGTGGCCTATTTAACTAACAGAATGTCCCTTCTCCTCCCTGATTTGGTGGTCTGCATCACCACCTGCTGTTTCAACTTCTCCACCACCCCAGCATCCACCTCAGGGGTTCTCAGTTCAGATCCAACACACCAACAGAAATATTGCATCCGCGTTTGTTGCTGCAAAAAAGTAGCTTCAAATGTGACGTGTTTGCTGAGGAGTTGTGGGGTGGACACACACCACAAGATAATGTGGCTGATTTGGGGCTTAGCTTTCCCTTTCCAACAATCATAGAAAAGTCCTTATCATCTTGGTGGCCCGACTATATTATTATCCTGTTCTAATGTCAAATTTTCCTGTGGTGTGATGTGGGTTATAAATGATCCAGTCTGCATGGGAGAATATCAGGATGGAGTTTATATTAAATCATATCCATCATGCTATGTACAGTGGTGTGAAAAAGTGTGCAAACACTTAATAATAAACACCTTCATTTAAAAACTGAATTTTGTGTTTACTTGTGTTGTCTTTGTCTAATATTTAAATTTGATTGATGATCTGAAACGTTTAAGTGTGACAAACATACAAAAAAAATGAGAAATCAGGAAGGGGGCAAACACTTTTTCACACCACTGTATATATGATATCCTGTTGGGAGGAACCCCAAGGACAGAAGAGCACATACAGGTGCATCTCAAGAAATTAGAATATCATCAAAAAGTCGATTTATTTCAGTAAATTCAAAAAGTAAAACTCGCATATTGTATAGATCTATTTCAAGCGTTTATTTCTTTTAATTTTGATAATTATGGCTTACAGCTGAAAACCCAAAATTCAGTTTCTCAAAAATTAGAATATTACATGAAATCAATTTAAAAGTGGATTTTTAATAGAAATGTTGACCTAATGAAAAGTATGTCCATGTACACACTCAATACTTGGTCGGGGCTCCGTTTGCATGAATTACTCCATCACAGAGGCGTAGGATGGAGGTGATCAGCCTGTGGCACTGCTGAGGTGTTATGGAAGCCCATTTTCGACTTCAGCTCATCTGCATTGTTGGGTCTGGTGTCTCTCATCTTCCTCTTGACAATACCACATAGATTCTCTATGGGGTTTAGGTCAGGCAAGTTTGCTGGCCAGTCAAGCACAGTGATACCATGGTCAATAAACCAGGTATTGGTACTTTTGGCAGTGTAGACAGGTGCCATGTCCTGCTGGAAAATGGAACCAACATCTCCATAAAGCTTGTCAGCAGAGGGAAACATGAAGTTCTCTTAAATTTCCTGGAAGATGACTGCACTCACTTTGGACTTGATAAAACCCAGTGGATGAACACCAGCAGATGACATGGCTCCCCAAATCAGATGCCAAGACCTATCATGTGGCAATCATCATTATCATCGATCCTCAGAAGAGTTCTGAACTCTCTCAAGTGCCCATCTATGTTCCAAATATGTGGGACATAAGGGCATGGAACCTATGTTTGTCTTACATTTCACGTTGTACTTGACTAGCAGACGAAGCAGTAACTGTCTCACACTTTTTCCACACATCATGATAATATTTCTTGACATCCGTTCTAAACAGAAGTTGTTCCTGTAGGGCTGTGTTCTCCAGTCTAGTGACATGAGCAATATACTTCAGCCGGTGTGATATACAGAGATCTAAGATGGGTAAAGTGTTAATGATTTTCCTAAGATCCTCATTCGATAGCATAAAACTCCAGTTCGCTTGCTGTGTCCAGCTGCACACTATTGTTCTTAGGTTTGTGCATGGGAGCATTCTTTCACTTATCCCCAT
This sequence comes from Pholidichthys leucotaenia, assembly GCA_020510985.1. Classification (NCBI taxonomy): domain Eukaryota; kingdom Metazoa; phylum Chordata; class Actinopteri; order Cichliformes; family Pholidichthyidae; genus Pholidichthys; species Pholidichthys leucotaenia. Next base: position 132,320,821 of record CM035849.1, on the reverse strand, counting down.
TTTTGACCATCAGATCAAGGTCCTAGAGTCTGAAGGAAGAGTGGAAAGGCACAAAATCCAAGTTGCTTGAGGTCCAGTATGAAGTTTCCACAGTCAGTGATGATTTGGGGAGCCATGTCATCTGTTGGTGGTGGTCCACCGTGTTTTATTAAGTCTAGTCAGCGCAGTTGTCTTCCAGGAAATTTTAGAGCGCTTCATGCTTCCCTCTGCTCACAAGCATTATGCATATGCTGATTTCATTTTCCAGCAGGACTTGGCACCAGCCCACACTGCCAAAAGTATCAAAACCTGGTTTAATTGCCATGGTATCACTGTGCCTTACTGGCCAGCAAACTCTCCTGATCTAAACCCCATAGAGCAGGGGTCCTCAAATGTTTTTACCAGGGGTTCACATTTGTTTTTTCTAGGGGGCCGGAGGTCCAGAGCAGTGCTAACATACTGCATGGATGGATATTTCATTTCCATCTTGGGAGGGACAGTAAACAGAACATTTTCTTCAGAGTAAATATTGAGGGCACTGTTTTGTCTGAAATGATGTGCTAACAAGAGATGTGAACTGTACTCATTCTTTAATAGCGTTCCACGCAACTATATACAGAGGGGTGGCGCCGTTCATGCCACGGCCAGTCAGCCACATGGTGACGCCACATGTGTGCGCATCCCCACATCCCAAACACCACATTTGTCCCCCTCCCCCCCCCCCCCGTAAAACCAAAAGAACTTAGACAACTACCTTGGCACCCGGGTAGACTGCCCCATGACTGTTTGGATTATTCTGCCACATGGTCCAGTCATGTGCTAACTATCAACATAAAGTTTAAGTTCACGAAGTCCTTTAGGTGGCGGGGTCTCTGCCGAACCCGGACCGAACGGTGCTTGGGCAACACTGCCGCCACAGGCTCCGGCAGACACTCTTTGGGAATTGTGGGTCTTGTGTCGCCGAAGTCCCAGCCCAATCCCGTTGCATCCGCAGCCATCTCCTGATCGGGGGCCGAAGTTGGTGTCACCTTTCTGAGGCGACTGGCATGCCACCATGACCCATCAGCGAGATGAAAGGTGGCATCAGCGTTGTTTGAAACAACTGCAGCTTGTGAGTGTGGTTAGGGTGTCTGATCCAGAGCCAATCCAGTACTGCGAGCCAGGGTTGCTTCGCCCGGCGTTTCTTGTCAAACCTCTGCTGCTGTTCGACCACCCTCCCCCTAGGTGAGGGTCTTTCTGTCGGGGTAGTGTCCGATGGAGGGAATAGTTGGTCCAGGGGAAGGCACATCTCACGTCCTAACATTACAAGAGCTGGGGAGTGGCCTGTCGTGGCGTGAGGTGTCACTCTGTAATGTAGCAGGATGCTCTGTAGTGTGGCCAGAAACGGGAGTCCATACGCTAGGTGTGCCCTGAGACCGTTATTGAGGATCTGATTAAACCTCTCCACCCTCCCATTTGCCTGAGGGTGGTAGAAAGCAGTCTTTATGTGCTTGATGCCTTTTCCTTTCATGAATACAGCAAAGACCACTGAAGTGAATTGCAGTCCATTGTCTGTTGTGATTGCATCTGGTACGCCCCAGCGAGCAAACGGGGAGGAGAGGAAATTGGTGACTACGTCGGTGGTGACTGAGCCAGTGGGCAACACCTCGAACCATTTTGAGTGGAGATCGTAAACTACCAGTAAGAAATGTTGATGCAGGTGGGCACTGTGCATCTCGCCGCAAATGTCTAGTTGGATATGTTTCCACGGGGCTGACAGCCATGGCAGAGGCTGCAGGGCCAGGGGTGGTGGACCCCAGTCTTACTGCTGGCTACGCAGGGCATACAGTCTTTCACCATGATCTCCACATCCTTGTCAATGCCTGGCCACCAGACTGAGCCCCTACAATGCTGTTTGACTCTGATGATGCCTAGGTGGCCCTCGTGTACCATGGTCAAGATGGGACCCTTTAGTACCTCCGGGATCACCGTCAGAGTCCCCTTGCCACACAGACGTTGTTCTAGCATGATAGATCATCTCTGACTCTGTGAAAGGGTGCTAGTTCTTCCAGTACGTTGGATCGCCAGCCCTCACAAATGAATGTTCGAAGCAGGGTTAGTACTGGATCCAGTAGGCCATGCAGCATGTGGACCAGTTCTGGCTCTAAAGGGTCCTGGTCGATGCTCAGTGTGGGGTTAGGTGTGGCCCGTGACAACAGGTCCGCCACTACATTTTCTTTGCCCGGCGTGAACTGGGTGGGAAGTTATATGCTTGTAGCCTTTCCATCCACCTGTAGATGCATAGAGGTTTGTGCCCCGACCCCGATGTTTCCAGCAGCGCTGTGAGGGCCCTATGATCTGTCTGGAGTATGAAGCGTCACCCATACAAGTACATGTGCCAACATTCGCATGCCCAGATGCACGCTTGTGCCTCCTTCTCTCCCACTGCGTACATCTGCTCAGCTGAAATAAGTGACCTCAAAGCGAACACAGTTGGGCACTCGGTCCCCCTCTGGAGCTGGGATAGCACGGCTTCAAATCAAATCAAACTTTATTGTCATATTGCTGTACATACAACTGTAGTGCAGGCAAGATGAAATTGCGTTTCTCTCAGCATCCATATAAATAGAAGCAGCATGATATAAGACACACTCACACATATCTTCACCCCCCCCACCCCCACCCCTCATCCATTCACACATCCCTGAGACATACTTGGGAAAAACTAACTAACTATAATATACAAATAATATACATAATGTCCATGGTGCAGTAGTGTGTATGAGAGATTCCGGGTCAGCTGTTCAGCATCCTGACAGCTTGTGGAAGGAAGCTGTTGATCAGTCTGGTGGTTCTGCCTCTGATGCTCCGGAATCATTTACCAGATGGCAGAAGTTCAAAGTGTTTATGCAGAGGGTGAGAACGGTCCTTGACAATGTTCAGTGCCCTGCTCCTACAACGGTTCTGAAAAAGTTCTTGGACAGAGGGGAGGGAGACTCCAATTACCCTCTCAGCTCCCTTGACTATCCTCTGCAGGGCTTTTTTGTCTGACATACTGCAGCTGGAGTACCATGTTGCAATGCAGTACGTCAGAACACTCTCCACCACACCTCTGTAGAAGGTCCTGAGGGTGCAGATGGGGAGAGAGGCCTGTTTGAGTTTCCTCAAGAAGTGCAGTCTCTGCTGAGCCCGCTTCCTGATTCCCAAGGAATTCTTGCTCCAGGTCAGGTCCTGCGAGATCTGCACTCCGAGGAACTTGATGTTCTCCACTCTCTCCACTAAACGGCCGCCGATGCTGAGGGGGACGTGTTCAGGTTGTGACCACCGGAAGTCGATAATCATCTCCTTCGTTTTGTCCACGTTGAGCACCAGATTGTTCTCCCTGCACCAGCCCTCCAGGTCTCTCACTTCTTCCCTGTACATTGATTCCTCATCCCTCTGAATAAGTCCCACCACCGTGGTGTCGTCTGCAAACTTAATAATCTGGTTCCCCTCGTGTCTGGATACACAGTCATGTGTTAGAAGTGTAAACAACAGTGGACTGAGTACGCAGCCTTGAGGGGATCCGGTGCTCAGCGTGACAGAGTTGGAGATGTTGTTTCCAACCCGGACAGACTGAGGTCTCTCAGTCAGGAAATCCAGGATCCAGAGACATGTGGCGGTGTTCAGACCAAGAAGGAGTAATTTCTCCATCAGTCTCTGGGGAATAATGGTGTTGAATGCTGAACTGAAATCAATGTACAGGAGTCTGGCGTAGGTGTCTTTCTGGTCCAGGTGGGTGATGACAGAGTGTAGGGTGGTGACTATAGCATCTTCCGTGGAGCGGTTTGAACGATATGCAAACTGGAGTGGGTCGTGTGATGCAGGGAGGCAGGCTGTAATGTGTGGTTTGACAAGCCGTTCAAAACACTTCATCACAATTGGTGTCAGTGCAACAGGACGATAGTCATTCAAACAGGACACATCTGGTTTCTTTGCCACCGGTACAATGATAGAGGTCTTGAAGCATCTGGGAACAATGGCCTGACTCAGGGAGATGTTATAAATGTCAGTCAGGACATCCACCAACTCGCTCGTGAAGTCTCGGAGTACACGTCCCGGGATGTTGTCTGGACCTGCAGCTTTACGTGGGTTGACTCTGGTTAGGGTCCTCCGTGTGTCCGCTGTGTTGATGGTAAAAGCTGGTCCGACTGATGGTGGGGGTGGGCCAGCCCTCCCTCTGGTTGTCGGGTTAGATGCTTCAAAACGTGCAAAGAAGTCGTTGAGCCTGTCTGGAAGCGAAGCGTCGTCATCATCGACCCCCTGCCTAGACTTATAGCCCATCAGTGTCCGAACTCCCTGCCACATCTGCTTGGTGTTCCTAGTGTCACAGAGGTGTCCCTGGATTCTCTCCGCATAGGCGCGCTTCGCCGCCTTAATTCCCTTTGAGAGTGCAGACCTGGCTGAGCGGAGAGCGATCCTGTCCTCCGCTCTGAAGGCTGCATCTCTGGCTGTAAGCAGCGAGCGCACCTCTGCAGTCATCCAGGGCTTATGGTTACCCCGCATGTTGATGGTCTTCACTGTAGTGACATCCTCTGTGCACTTCGCGATGTAGCTGGTGACCGTTTCAGCATACTCCTCCACATCTGTCTTGTCTTCCTGGGAGGCTGCTATTTTGAAAACCTCCCAGTCTGTGTGCAGAAAACAGTCTTTCAGTGCAGAGGTTGCACTCTCTGGCCAAATCCTAATTTATTTCAATGCCGGCCTGCTGCGCTTCAATAAAGGTTTGTAAACAGGCACCAGCATCACGGATATGTGGTCAGAAAGGCCGAGGTGGGGGCGGGGTATAGCCTTATATGCATCTGTGTTTGTGTACACTAAGTCCAACATATTCTCTCCTCTGGTCTTAAAGTCTACATATTGTTTAAACTTGGGGAGCACAGTCTTTAAGCTGGTGTGGTTAAAATCCCCCGCAACCACCACAAAACTGTCCGGATGTGAAGTTTGGATTTCACTAATCGCATTGTGCAGTTCCCCGAATGCCTTCTTAGCATTAGCGTTAGCGCTCAGCGCTATGTAAACAGCCGCTACAGACACGTTGCTGAATTCCCTCGGCAGATAATATGGCCGACAATTTACAATAACGAACTCCGCCAACGGAGAGCAGTGTTTAGACACTAATGTGGCATTAACGCACCAGTTCTTGTTAACATAGATGCATAGGCCCCCCCCCACGGCTCTTACCGGAGCTCGCCGTTATTCTGTCAGCACGGAACATCGCCATATCTTCCAGCTGAATGGCCTCGTCAGGGATGTTGTCGTGGAGCCAAGTCTCCGTGAACACAAGCACACAGCAGTCTCTCCACTCTCCGGGTTTCTCTCAGCAACGCAGCTTGTCCAGCTTGTTGTCGAGGGAGCGGACATTGGAGAGAAGAAGCAACGGTACAGCTGGTCTGGAGGGGTTAGCCTTTAGCCTAGCATGGATCCCGGCCCTTTTTCCACACTTTTGCCTGGGTTCACACCGTCTACACTTCCTCCTCTCTCAGGTAGCTTCCAACGGGGACTCGCCAGAATTCCATGCTGGCGGAGAATGTCAAATCACAACTGAGCGCCGCGATTCTTGCAGCGTGCAGTACCTTGATGTTTAACAAGGTCTCACGGTTGTAAGTTTTACAGAATGTACGTCCGGGATGATCAAAACATTCAGAACTCTCACACTCGCTGATGCCAAGAGGGGCCGCTGCGTCCGTGCACGCCGCCGCCACTGCCATGTTGGATGCGTCACAGGTCACAAACATGGGGCTTTGTGGGTCAAAATGAGTGAGCACCGGTGGGGAAGGGAGCTGTGTTTTCAATCGGCAGATGGCAGCAGAGCACACCGGGGTCCACTCCCTGGGTGCATCCTGCTTCATAAGGGTGCGTAATGGCTCTATCGTCTCTGAATAGCGGGTAATGAAGCGCCTGTAGAAGGTTGCCATGCCCAGGAACGATGATAGCTGTGCAGGGCACGATGGTTCGGATAGGTGCAGTACTGCTTTGACCTTTGATTGTAGGGGGCTCAGGCCCTCGGCAGACAGGCGGAACCCCATGAACTCAATGGTCGCGCTTAGAAGATGGACTTTTCCCCGTTAAGTGTGAGGCCGTGTTTTGTCAGTACCTCCATTACTTTAGTGAAGTGGGTGTCGTGGGAGGTCGACATCGCGCCGTGCACCACAATGTTATCCAGGTACACCACCACCACCACTGGGAGGCTGGTGAACGGTGTAGCCATGATTTTCTGAAAACAGCTTGGGGTGGAACCCAGGCCAAAAGGCATGCGGGTGTACCTGAGCACTCCCATGTGGGTGACGAAGGCCGTTAGGTTGCGGTTGTCTGGGTGAAGGGGAACCTGCAGGCAGCCTTTGTGGAGGTCCAGTTTAGAAAATACTTTTGAGCTATGGTGCACCGCCGTCAGTTCCTCTGTCGTGGGCAGGGGATATTTGTTGGGAATCACCGCCTTGTTCACCATTCTGAGGTCAATGCATGGTCATAGGCCGCCCGACTTCTTCTTTGCCACCACCAAGTTGGAGTTCCAGGGAGAAGCATTGACCCGCTCAATGATGCCGGCGTCTAAAAGCTTCTGCAGTTGCGCTGTGACATCGTCCCGCAGTGCAAGGGGTAGTCGGCAAAGAGGCTGAATTTTCGGTGACACTGTCGGATCAATGAGCGGTTGGTGGTTGAAAGAGGTGGGGCAGCCCAGTCCCATGAAGAGCACCAGCCAACAGTGCTGCCACGATGAGGAGACTGTCAGAACGATAGAGCCCATTGGGTCGGTGATGGAGAAACCCACCTTGCTGATCAGACTGATGCCCAGCAGGTTGACCCTCCTGCACGTCACTTGGAAGGTGAACAACGGAATGGTTTTAGAGCCGCAGCGTACAGAAAAGACGACCGTCCCTACCATGCCGATCCCGACATGTCCGTAGCCGAATAAGTCCTCCGCATTAGTGTAGCACCCCTGATGGTGATCTCCTCTATGCCTGGGGTGCCCTGAGTTTGTTTAAATACTAAATATACTTAAAGGTTAATTAACCACACACAACAACCAATGTACAATTAACAAGAACCCGTTAGTAAAAATTAAGAAATATTCACACACAAAATTTAGCAGTCAAAAGTGTAAAAAGTTAAAATTGGGATCAGATGTATATTTTACATAAATTAATAAATCAAGTTTTTAACACAGTCATGGGCCCAACACACATACACACACACACACGAAATACCCCAAATCCAATCATTGCAGGCCTGAATCGTTGCTTGTGTTCGTTGGAGCCAACGGCTCTCTTCAGTCAACGGAACAGAGGGGGGAAAATATTACTGTTACTCCCAGTTCTGGCAACGGCCCAATTTCCATCCGGCAGGTTCAACAGCAAAGAAAAACACAGGGACTTAACAGCTGTGCTTCTCTGGGAGAAAGGAAGAATCTGGCTTAAAAAAATTTAAATAAAAAAATAAAATAAAATACCACTCACTCCCCAGAAGGTCCCCTTATAACTTTCACAGGGTACTCAGGAGTTCCTAAGGCCATCTGGCCCTAAAGAAAGCTGCTGGAGTTAACCGATGTGGCTAACTCTTGCTCATCTGTTAAGTTCAACAGCTGCAACTGTTGTGGCTTGACAGTAGCGTTGGTCTGGGTGAGGAGGTGAATCGGCGAAAGTGCATTCCCATGGAGGTCTCCTTACAAACATCCACATCCTCACAGGCTGTGGAGAAGTCCTTTGGTCTCTCTGACCCTGAAGAAAACTGGTGGAATTAATTGATTAAACTAACTGCCGCTCCCAGGTGAAGTCAGCTGATGGGGTCGACTCCCGTCACTCCTTGGCTGCCATTAATTAGCCATCCAGGTGATGTAGTGGCTGTCTGGGCTGGACAGACCTACCACCTGTCAGCCTTTCTAAAACAAAAACGTTATAGAAAGATGCTGGATAAGCAAAAGTCCTCTCATGGGTGTCCCTCAGCTTGACATAAGCCACAAACTCTGGGTCTCCTTCCAACTTCTCTGTTCTCTCTCACTCTCCCGTCTCCTTCTCTCCTCCCCCCCTCAATGGTTTTTTTTGTTGTTGCTGTAGCAACCACTGTGCTTCCTCTCGTGACAACCCCCCCCCCACCACATATACACTAAGAAAAGGACATTGCACAAAATATGTGAATAAAACAACAAAAATGGCATTCTCACAAAGAGTAAATTCACAATATATAAAACTAGAAAAGCACTCGGAGAGCGCAGACCTCCGCCAAGCGCCGCAGTTCCCTCCATACAGTCTTCAGATTCCCTGATCATGAAAACATATGACAAGCAGTGGTTCAGTAGTTATTGACGAAAATGGCATTTTCCGTAATGGCGGCCAGAGTTCCTCCCATACAGTGTTTGTGTGTCCGTTTTCAGATTCCTTGACCGTGAAAACATATGACTAGCAATTGGATTGACAATGATAGGATTAATAGTTCAGTAGTTATTGAGGACAATGGCATTTTGCGTAATGGCGGTTTTCTTGTGGACGGTGATCCAGATCACCACCAAAATCTAATCATCTGTAGGATCCCCCATTTCTGACAATCTGTGAAAATTTCATGAAACATATGACTAGCAATTGGATTGACAATGATAGGATTAGTGGTTCAGTAGTTATTCTGGAAAATGGCATTTTCCATAATGGCGGCCACAGTTCCTCCCATACAGTGTTTGTGTGTACGTTTTCATATTCCTTGACCATGAAAACATATGACTAGCAATTGGATTGACAATGATAGGATTAATGGTTCAGTAGTTATTGAGGACAATGGCATTTTGCGTAATGGCGGTTTTCTTGTGGACGGTGATCCGGATCACCACCAAAATCTAATCATCTGTAGGATCCCCCATTTCTGACAATCTGTGAAAATTTCATGTAAATCCGTCCATAACTTTTTGAGTTATCTTGGTAACAGACAAACAGACAAACAAACAAACAAACAAACAAACAGACAAACCAACGCCGATGATCACATAACCTCCCCCTTTGGCGGAGGTAATAAATAAATGAAGAAATAAAGGTATAACCCAAACTTCCCACTGGGCTACACTAGCTATGGTGTTCGTCCAAGGGAACAGTTTCCTGACCATAGACTCACTCAGAAGAGACCTCGAGGCCGCCGTATCCAGCAGCAGCAGCACACCAACACCATCCAGCTGCACTGCGCACCACTTGAATGGCCAGCTTTTGGCGCCAACTGAGTGAATGGCGGTTGGACCTGGTGGGCGGGCCGTTGAGTTTGTGAAGGTTGAGCAGCAAACTCTAGCAAAGTGGTTGTTTCTTGCATTACTGCCCCCTGGTTGGGCAGGTGGGTGACTGATTATCGCAGGACAGACACTCACCCATGTTGTCCCGTTTCCTACCTTTCTTCTTTTGGTTATAGCGGGGAGATACAGGGTCAGCGTGCTGGGTGGCAGTGGTGACTGCCTGTGCTCGTGGGGCCAGACGAGGGGCTTGTCAGTTAGGTGACGTTAGCTGTATTGATAGCTGGATGGCTGTTTCCATTTGGGACGCCATCCTCACAGCCTTGTCTAATTTCAGGTTGTTCTTCACCAGTAGCAGCTGCTCCCGCAGTCACTGGCTCTTAGCATGCTCTGCTAGCGTATCATGTACCCTCTCTTCCTCTCCGTCGCCGAAGGCGCACATGCTAGCCAGGACATGGAGCTCAGTGACATACTGGTGGACTGTCTTGTCCTCACGCTGGCGGTGGTGGCTAAAAACGAGCCTCCACACTGTGATACTACATGCTTCAGCAAAATGTCTGTCCATCACAGCAGCACAGTCCTCATACGTGTCTGCAGGGCCGAGAGAACGGAACACACGCTGCCCCTCACTACCGAGATTGTGTATTAGCACATCCCTTAGCCTTTCGTCGCTAGCATTGGTTAAGCCAACAGATCAAAAGTCTGGAATGACTCATGCCAGTGGGACCAGGGAATCGGTGGCTCACCTGGTAGAGCGAGAAACGGTTCCAAAGAAACGGTTCCTTTAATTAATAACGTTCCACACAACTATATACAGAGGGGTGGTGCTGTTCACGCCACGGCCAGTCTGCCACGTGGTGACGTCACATGCGTGCGTGTCTCCACATCCCAAACACCACAGGGACACCATAAATATTATTGTCGTTGGTGACAAATTTATGAGAAAGAATGTACAAATGTACATTTATAGGGGAAAAAGCTGCAAATGTAGGAAAAAAAGTAATAAATTTATGAGAAAGAAAATTGCTTGATTTCAGAAAGTGAAACCCATATATAGATTCATTACACAGAGAGTGATATATTTCAAGTGTTTATTTATTTTAATTTTGATGGTTATGGCTTACAGCCCATGAAAACCCCAAATTCAGTTTCTAAAAAAATTAGAATATTACATAGAATTAATTTTGAAAATGAGTTTTTTAATAGAAATGTTGGCCGACTCAAAAGTATGTTCATGTACAAACTCAATACATCGTCAGGACAAATTTTGGATTAATTACTGTATCAATGTATCGTGGCATGGAGGTGATCAGCCTGTGGCACTGCTGAGGTGTTATGAAGGTCCAGGTTGCTTTGATAGTGACCTTCAGCTCATCTGCATTGTTGGGTCTGGTGTCTCATCTTCCTCTTGACAATACTCCATAGATTCTCTATGGGATTTAGGTCAGGAGAGTTTGCTGGCCATTCAAACACAGTGATGCCATCCATCCATCCATCCATCTTCTACCGCTTTTCCGGAGGTCCGGGTCGCGGAGGCAGCAGTTCAAGCAGAGAAGCCCAGACTTCCCTCTCCCCAGCCACCTGCTCCAGCTCTTCAGAGGGGATACCAAGGCGTTCCCAGACTAGCTGGGAGACATAGTCTCTCCACCGAGTCCTGGGTCTGCCCCGGGGTCTCCTCCCAGTGGGACGTGCCTGAAACACCTCAAGTGGGAGGCGTCCAGGAGGCATCCTAATCAGATGCCCATACCACCTCAACTGACTCCTTTCAATGTGGAGGAGCAGCGGTTCTACTCTGAGCCTCTCCCGGATGACTGAGCTCCTCACCCTATCTCTGAGGGTGAGTCCAGCAATCCTACGGAGAAAGCTCATTTCAGCCGCTTGTATCCGCGATCTCGTTCTTTCGGTCATTACCCAAAGCTCGTGACCATAGGTGAGAGTAGGAACGTAGATTGACTGGTAAATCGACAGCTTTGCCTTAGAACTAAGCTCCCTCTTCACCACAACAGACCGGTACAACGTCCGCATCACTGCAGATGCTGCTCCAATCCGTCTGTCGATCTCTCGCTCCATTTTCCCCTCACTCGTGAACAAGACCCCAAGATACTTAAACTCCTCCACTTGGGGCAGGAGCCTGTCCCCAACCCGGAGAGGACAATCCACCTTTTTCCGGCTGAGGACCATGGACTTGGACTTGGAGGTGCTGATTCTCATCCCAGCCGCTTCACACTCAGCGGCAAACCGTCCCAGCAAGAGCTGTAGGTCATTGCTGGATGAAGCCAACAGGACAACATCATCTGCAAACAACAGAGATGAGATCCTGTGGTCACCAAGCATGACACCCTCCATTCCCTGGCTGCGCCTAGAAATCCTGTCCATAAAAATTATGAACAGGACCGGTGACAAAGGGCAGCCCTGGCGGAGTCCAACTCTCACTGGGAATGACTCCGACCGAGTGTTGGCAATGCGAACTAAACTCTCACAACGGTCGTACAGAGACCGAATAGCTCGTAACAACAAGCCCGATACCCCATACTCCCGAAGCACCCCCCACAAAAATCCACGAGGGACGCGGTCAAATGCCTTCTCCAAGTCCACAAAACACATGTAAACTGGTTGGGCAAACTCCCACGAACCCTCAAGAATTCTCGAGAGGGTAAAGAGCTGATCCGATGTGCCACGGCCAGGACGAAAACCACATTGCTCCTCCTGAATCCGAGGTTCGACCAACGGCCGGACTCTCCTCTCCAGTACCTTGGCATAGACCTTCCCAGGGAGGCTGAGGAGTGTGATCCCTCTAAAGTTGGAGCACACCCTCCGGTCCCCTTTTTTGAAGAGAGGAACCACCACCCCGGTTTGCCATGCCAAAGGCACTGCCCCCGACCTCCACGCAATGTTGCAGAGGCGTGTCAACCATGACAACCCAACAACATCCAGGGCCTTGAGGTACTCGGGGCGAATCTCGTCCACCCCCGGGGCCCGGCCACCAAGGAGATTTTTAACCACCTTGGCGACCTCAGCCCCTGTGATAGGCGAGTCATCCCCCTCGTCCCCAAACCCTGCTTCCTCTGTGGAAGGCGTATCAGTGGGATTGAGGAGATCCTCGAAGTATTCCTTCCACCGCCCGACGATATCCCCAGTTGAAGTCAACAGTGTCCCATCCGCACCATACACAGTGTGGACGGGGAGCTGCTTTCCCCTCCTGAGCCGCCGAACAGTTTGCCAGAATCTCTTTGAAGCCGACCGAAAGTCTTGTTCCATGGCCTCACCGAACTCCTCCCATACCCGGGTTTTTGCTTCAGCAACCACCCGAGCTGCACTCCGCTTGGCCTGCCGGTACACCTCAGCTGCTTCGGGAGTCCCACAAGCCAACCAAGCTTGATAGGACTCCTTCTTCAGCTTAATGGCCCCCCTCACCACTGGTGTCCACCACTTGGTTCGGGGGTTGCCACCACGAGATGCACCGACCACCTTGCGGCCGCAGCTCTGGGCTGCCGCTTCAACAACAGAGGTGGAGAACATGGCCCATTCAGACTCCATGTCTCCAGACTCCCTCGGAATGTGGTTGAAGTTCTTCCGGAGGTGGGAGTTGAAGACCTCCCGGACAGGGGCCTCAGCCAGACGCTCCCAGCACACCCTCACTATACGTTTGGGTCTACCAGGTCTGAATGGCTTCCTCCCCTGCCATCGGATCCAACTCACCACCAGGTGGTGATCAGTTGACAGCTCTGCACCTCTCTTTACTCGGGTGTCCAAGACATACGGTCGCAGGTCTGATGATACGATAACAAAATCGATCATCGACCTGCGGCCTAGGGTGTCCTGGTGCCAGGTGCACATATGGACACCCTTATGCTTGAACATGGTGTTCGTTATAGACAGACTGTGGTTAGCACAGAAGTCCAATAACTGAACACCACTCGGGTTCAGATCGGGCAGGCCGTTCCTCCCAATCACTCCCCTCCAGGTTTCACTGTCGTTGCCCACGTGCGCATTGAAGTCCCCCAGTAGGACAATGGAGTCTCCAGGAGGAGCACCCTCCAGCACCCCAGTCACAGACTCCAAAAAGGGTGGGTACTCTGAAACATCATTTGGTGCATAGGCACAAATGATGGTCAGGACCCGTTTCCCAACCCGAAGGCGCAGGGAAGCAACCCTTTCGTCCACCGGGGAAAACTCCAATATAGAGGCAGCAAGGTGGGGCGATACAAGAATACCTACCCCTGCTCGTCGCCTCTCGCCCGGGGCAACTCCAGAAAAGGCCAAGCTCCAGCCCCTCTCCAGGAGACTGGTTCCGGAACCGGAGCTGTGTGTTGAGGTGAGGCCGACTATATCTAGCCGGTATCGCTCAATCTCGTACACCAGCTCAGGCTCCTTCCCCACCAGAGAGGTGACATTCCACGTACCAAAAGCCAGTTTAGAAAGCTTGGGATCAGTCCGCCAAGGTCTCCGCCTTTGACTGCCACCTAATCCACATAGCACCGGACTTCCATGATCCCTCCTGCAGGTGGTGAACCTACTGGAGGGCGGACCCATGTAACTCCTTCGGGCTGAGCCCGGCCGGGTCCCATGGGTGGAAACCCGGCCACCAGACGCTAGCCTTCGAGCCCCTCCCCCAGGCCTGGCTCCAGGGTGGGGCCCCGGTAACCCCATACCGGGCGGGGTACACTGAATCCTTGATATACAATTTATCATGAGAGTCTGTTGGATCGTTCTTCGTCTGGCCCTTCACCCAGGACCAGTTTGTCTTGGGAGACCCTATCAGAGGCAAATTGCCCCGGACAACATAGCTCCTGGGATCACTGGGGCACGCAAACCCCCCCACCACGATAAGGTGACGATCCATGAGGGGGCACAGTGATGCCATGGTCATTAAACCAGGTTTTGATGCTTTTGGCAGTGTGGGGGGTTGCCAGGTCCTGCTGGAAAATGAAATCAGCTTCTCCATAAAGCTCGTCAGCAGAGGGAAGCATGAAGTGCTCTACAATTTCCTGGTAGATGACTGCGCTGACTTCATCAAATCAAAGTCCCAGAGTCTGAAGAAAGAGTGGAGAGGCACAGAATCTAAGTTGCTTGAAATTTAGTGTGAAGTTTCCACAGTCAGTGATGATTTGAGGAGCCATGCCATCTGCTGGTGTTTGTCCACTGTGTTTTATCAAGACCAAAGTCAGCACAGTCATCTACCAGGAAGCTTTAGAGCACTTCATGCTTCCCTCTGCTGACAAGCTTTATGGAGAAGCTGATTTCATTTTCCAGCAGGACGTGGCAACCCCCCACACTGCCAAAAGCATCAAAACCTGGTTTAATGACCATGGCATCACTGTGTTTGATTGGCCAGCAAACTCTCCTGACCTAAACCCCATAGAGAATCTATGGAGTATTGTCAAGAGGAAGATGAGAGACACCAGATCCAACAATGCAGACGAGCTGAAGGTCACTATTAAAGCAACCTGGGCCTTCATAACACCTCAGCAGTGCCACAGGCTGATCACCTCCATGCCACAATACACTGATGCAGTAATTAATCCAAAATTTGTCCTGACGATGTATTGAGTGTGTACATGAACATACTTTTGAGTCGGCCAACATTTCTATTAAAAAACTCATTTTTAAAATTAATTTTATGTAATATTCTAATTTTTTGAGAAACTGAATTTGGGGTTTTCATGAGATGTAAGCCATAACCATCAAAATTAAAATAAATAAACACTTGAAATGGGCGGCGCGGTGGCGGAGTGGTTAGCACTGCGGCAGCACAGCAACTCACCCTTGGCCGGGGGATCCTGGGTTCGATCCCAGCCCCTGACCAACAGTGATCTGTGTGGAGTTTGCATGTTCTCCCCGTGTCTGCGTGGGTTTACTCCGGGATTTCTCCGGTTTCCTCCCACATGCCAAAAACATGCAAGTTAGGTTAACTGGCATCAAACTGGGGATTCTAAATTGTCCTTAGGTATGACTGTGAGAGTGAATGTTTGTCTGTCTCTCTGTGTTGGCCCTGCGATGGACTGGCGATCTGTCCAGGGTGGACCCTGCCTCTCGCCCAAAGATGCTGGGATAGGCTCCAGCCCCCCCGCGACCTGAAAAGGATTAAGCGGAAGAAGATGAATGAATGAATGAAACACTTGAAATATTTCACTCTCTGTGTAATGAATCTTTATAATATACGGGTTTCACTTTCTGAAATGAGTGACAAAAAATATTGAACTTTTTCATGATTTCTAATTTTTTGAGATGTACCTATACAAGGAACAGTTGCATATCTACAAAAAAGTCAAGTTTACTAAATAAAAAACATTGCAAATTCATGAGGAAAAATGTGAATTTACAAGAAAAAACTCATATCTACTAGAAAAAGGTTACAAATTTACAGGAAAAAAAAAGCTGATTTAAGATGCAAAAATAGCAGATTTATGACAAAAAAGTGGCAAATTTAGAAGAAAAATGTTTTACATGTAGAAATAAATGTAGTAAATGAATGATGAAAAAGTTACAAAGTTACAAAAGAAAAAGTTACAAATTACAAATGCTGCAAATTTTAAAGAAAAAAATTGTCCCTCCTGGACCCCCTTGATTTACGTCTGTTACCAGGCTGTCCTGCTGTGGGAGCGGCTTTCAGTAGCAGTTAGCAGAACATTAGTGCACATAGTTGCACTGGTGATGGGTGCACATACACGGGCAACAAGCATGCTCTTCAAGCTTCAGCGGCAGCAGGGCCAAGTTGGTAGTAGTGGTTGGTCACCAGGCTGTATTTGGACCAGAGTGATCGTGGCACAGGTGTCACTCAGTGCACGTACACACTGATTCAGTCACACATAAGCAGTGCAGCAAAGTTGCTCAGCACAGAGGAACGAATATGTTAAATTAAGATGAACTAAAATAAACAGTAACATAGTCCTTCAGTCAAAAATGCACAGAATTTCTAACTTATGAACACCAGACTTCTTATAAAAAGTGGAAACAATCCTACCGCCGTCTGATGGTGGCTCCCTGGCTGTCGTTTTTGCATCATGCTTGGATCACTGGTCCGTGGAGTGTGGTGGCATGGTGTGGAGCAGGCGGGGACCCTGATTATCAAAGGCAGAATGTGGGCGCCCTTTCCAGGTTGTGGTCCTCCGGACACCAGCAGCAGTTAGGGCTGTTTTCCTTCTCTCCTCAGGGTGGGGAGCGCAGTGTGGTTTCTCATGCTTGCCTGTCTTCACTGAGCATTTTGCCCTGGTTTGATGGAACCTCAGACCTCACCCCATCCAGGGTTGACCTCGCTCCATAAACTGTCCGGCTGGCAGCATTTATAACATTTGAGTTCCATTTTTTTTTTTTTGTTTTGTTTTTTTCAAATGGTATTAAAAGGTGTCTGAGTCCGGATGGAAGACCCTCTGCGTCCGGATGTCGACCGGGGTCTGCCATTTGAGGAGCCCGACCATAGAGAATCTACGTGTGGGGTATTTTCAAGGGGAAGCTGAGAGACACCAGACTCAACAATGCAGACAAGCTGAAGGTGGCTATCAAAGCAACCTAGGATTCCATAACACCTCAGCAGTGCCACAGGCTGGTCGCCTTTATGCCACGCCGCATTGATGCAGTAAGCCATGCAAAAGGAGATACGACCAAGTATTAAGTGTGCACATGGACATACTTTAAAGTCAGCCAACATTTCTGTTAAAAATCCACTTTTTGTAATTGATCTTATGTAATATTCTAATTTTTTCAGAAAGTGAATTTAGGGTTTTCGTTACCTGTAAGGCATTATCAAAATTAAATCTGTGTAATGAATCTATACAATATGAGTTTCACTTTTTGAACTGAATTACTGAAATAAATTAACTTTTCGATGCTATTCTAATTTATTGAGATGCAGCTGTATAGGTGAGCAGTTGCAGTTTGCCTGTTTGTTTTTTTTTAAAAGATGAGGCACCAAAATGAACAAAAGCTGACCCAAAAATACACACGAGAGAACACGGGGTTGATGTGTGTGAGGGACTGGAACTGCACATGAGTCATATTATGTGGGCTTGTTTTCACAGATAGTTGCTTATTATCCATCCATCCATCTATTTTCTACCGCTTTTCCGGAAGTCCGGGTCACGGAGGCATCAGCTCAAGCAGAGAAGCCCAGACTTCCCTCTCCCTGGACACCTGCACACCAAGATGTTGCCAGGCCAGCTGGGAGACATAGTCTCTCCAGCATGTCCTGGGTCTGCCCCGGGGTCTCCTCCCAGTGGGACGTGCCCAAAACACCTCAAGCGGGAGGCATCCCGATCAAATGCCCAAACCACCTCAACTGACTCTTTTCGATATGGAGGAGCAGCGGTTCTACTCTGAGCCTCTCCCAGATGACTGAGCTCCTCACCCTTTCTCTAAGGGTGAATCCAGCAGTCCTGCAGAGAAAGCTCATTTCAGCCGCTTGTATCCACGATCTCATTCTTTCGGCCATTACCCAAAGCTCACGACCATAGGTGAGAGTAGGAACGTAGATTGACAGGTAAATCGACAACTTTGCCTTAGAGCTCAGCTCCCTCTTCACCACAACAGACTGCTACAACGTCCGCATCACTGCAGAGGCTACTCTGATCCCTCTGTCAGTCTCTCGCTCCGTTCTCCCCTCACTCGTGAATGTTGCTTATTAGTTGGGCATAATCTGGCAACACTGGTCGGGACTCGTTTTTGGAAACTGTGCTGTTTTGCTCACATTGCTGAACTTGCACACACTATAGGAACAAAACCTCTAATTTATTACTTTTTTGTTGTGTGAGGGGATCTTAACATTTTCAAAATTTGTTAATTTTTTTATACCTTTTGGTGTAGGCCAGGCCTAAAAGTTCATTAAACATGGAGCATTTTCCCTTTATAATGTAAATGGAGCAAAGTTTAGAGCCAGTTCTGTAAATTAACTTGAGCTGCACCATCTCATTACATATGCACACCTCACCGATCAATGTGGCAGCCTATTTAAGCAGAAGAATGTCCCCCATCTTCCCCTCTGAGTAGTGCTGCTGCCTTGCATTGCTGCCTGCTTTTCAAACCCCATCACCACCACCACTGCAGCATCCACCTCCAGTCTTGGGAGTGGTGGGTGGGTTTACAAATTTTAGCATCACTCCCAAACTATTGCATGCACATTTGCAATTTTGTGTATATCCATAAATATATTTCTTTAAATAACTAATTTAAAATTTGAGATGTCTGGCAGAACTCCTCTAACAGTGAACTTTTTTAATTTCATCTCGTTGAAATATCAGAGGTTTTATTCACTCACATTTTTTTCCTAAATTGGGTGTATTTTTGTTGCTTGTTTTTTTTTCTTTTGAATGAGGTCTGTGTACAACTACAACCTTTTGACTTAACCTGGAAACTTTTTTATGGAGGTGCAACATGAATAATTGTTATTAGATCAACCCATTCACATTCCATTTGTATCTGTTAGACCTTGCCCTCACGACAAGAAAACCATTTTACATAATTGCAGTGTAATTACATGACGCTGAAGCGTAACCCTCTTTTAAAATAATCCATTAATCATTGTCTGTGATTCAGGCTGCATTCGCTTAGTCATTCGCTGGAACAAAAGCCCAAATTCACCCATTGCCTTCTCATTTCAAGTGGCAGAAGACACAGAAACTGGCAGCGACCGTCTCTCTATCTTCAGCTTGTCACTGCAACACAAGCTGCTACTTCATTATACATTACGCTGCCTGGCTGACACTCTACAGTGAAAGGCTGGGTTGGAGTTAACAGCGGTGTGAGTTAGCGATCTGTGCCTTTGCTCACATGCATACAGAGGTAGACGCTTTATCCAGGAAAACCACTCTGTTCCTTTTATAAAGCTGCTCATCCTGGGCTTGGTCATTTTAAAAAGCTAATTTGTCCTCATCTCTAAGCTTCCTGATAGCAGCGTGGCCAATTAGAGATAAGTTCTAGCCCTTGCAGCTCTACTGCAGTGCACCCCCACCCACTCCTTTGCCCCACTCTCTGTTTCTCCATTTGCTATTCCTCTGCCTGACTCTCCCACACATTACATGACAATTTTCACCGATTTCCTCTCCTCCTTGGCTCTTCAAAGTTTTCTCTTTTGTTCTGCTCCTACTTTTGAATCGTGGTGCAGTAAAACCGACAGTGTGTTTGCATGGCTGAGAGGTCAAGCATCCTTGATGTCTGTGGAGTATTCAGCCAAGACAGAAGCTCAGTCTTGCAGTGATGCAGTGACGTGTGGATGGGGTGGAAATGCAGGACATGCTAGCTCTAAAAGATTCATGCCTGCAGGTGGGTGGCACATTATGCAGTGGATAGAGACGTGTCCTGCTCTCCTCTCTGCAGATTTAGTGACGGTGGGGCTGCACTGAATTACCTCTCAGTGATTATTCTATTTGTTTGAAGGTTTTTGTTTTAATATCACCACAAACCTCTGACCCGACATTGAACATTTCAATTCCTGAGGCCAGTAATACAACTATACCTTAAAGTCATTCAGATTGATATCAGAGACACATTTAGGGGCATGGAACCCAAAATTACCTGAGGACAGTACTGAGCTAATTGACTTTTTTTTCTAACTTCTGATTCAGAAGCTAGTGTTTTGATTTTTATTTGCATATGAACTGGAGTTCAGCAGTCAATTTAAGTTTAAACAGCAAAACATTTGTTTGCAAAATACTGTTTACTGATTAAAGCCCTGAGGCCCAGTTATTGTGGCGGCTTGTAACCTCTTTCAAATTGCCAGGGTCTGGATTGTGCTTCTAATCACAAATACATTAGCAGGAATTAATGATTTTAGCCTCAAAGTGCAAATTCCAGGTTAACCACACACTTAATTAATATAAAGGAAAGTTGTTCAAGAAAGAGATGTTACAGAAATACAGCTGTCTATGCTTTAACAACTTTTAAAGTAGTTTTTGTAGCAGAGTGTCAGCCCCCGCTCAAAAACACCACCCTGACTGTGACGTCACTACGTGTAAATACAGAGCAGCCAGTCACCGTCAGTTATGGGAGTAGTAATGCAGTAGTTAAGGCTTTGAAAATGAGGAAACTATAAGTCTGTACTCATATGAGCAACCACTGCCTTATAATTATGAACCAGTTAGACATCAGAGATCAGGAGCAGAGGAGAATTAGAAGTAATAATGGCCACTAGTCAGAAATTAATCTGTGGTGTGAGGGAAACCAGTGGAGAACTACACAACTATTATGGTGAGTCGTTTAGCTTACAAATATTGTTGGCTTATGATAGTTAATACAGTGAAAAATCCAGTAAATTTGTCAGCCACATCTCTGACAGCTTTATTTGAAGGCTGACTCAAAATTTGTGGTGAGCATTAATCTGTAGTTAGACTGTTGTTTACTCCATTATTAACAAGTCTGGTGATCATCATTGGTTAATTTTTAGCTAACGTTAAACATGGTGTTACGGAGCTGGGAGAAATTCCTGATAACATGCACAGACTTACAATATCTGTAGTTTCCAAACACACGATCCCTATTTTCATTCATTCATTTATTCATTTTCTTCCACTTAATCCTTTTTGGGTCACAGGGGCGGGGGGGGGGGGTGGCTGGAGCCTATCCCAGCATCTTTTGGGCGAGAGGCAGGATACACCCTGGACAGATCGCCAGTCCAACGCAGGGCCAACACAGAGAGACAGACAACCATTCACTCTCACAGTCATACCTAAGGACAATTTAGAATCCCCAGTTTTGATGCCAATTAACCTAACTTGCATGTTTTTGGCATGTGGGAGGAAACCGGAGAAATCCAGGAGTAAACCCACGCCAATTTCTGGAGTTGTCTCTGCCTGTGGGTGTCCATGTACAGTTCTTTAGCCATTAGCCACTAGCTGCTGCACACTGTTTAAAAAATAAAAAGTTGTCTCAACTAAAATAACTTAGTGTTCGGGCTGCCTTAAAATTTTAAGTTGACTGAACTTGAGTTTAGGTGTTTTATGTTTCTATCACTTATCTTCTCATGTTCAGTCAACTTAAAATTTTAAGGCAGCCTGAACATTAACTTTTTTAAGTAGAATAACGCTAGTTATTTTTTACAGTGCACTCGCAGTTCTTTGCAAATCACCTCTCCTTTTGTACTGGAGAAAGACTGCATATTTTCCATCATGATAGAGGGAGAGACACCTTAAACTACCTCATTGTTCAACATGTCACCGTCTTTCTGTTGCTGCTCCAGTTCAATCAGTAG
Source organism: Pholidichthys leucotaenia (assembly GCA_020510985.1). Taxonomy (NCBI): domain Eukaryota; kingdom Metazoa; phylum Chordata; class Actinopteri; order Cichliformes; family Pholidichthyidae; genus Pholidichthys; species Pholidichthys leucotaenia. The sequence continues at coordinate 132,299,447 of CM035849.1, read as the reverse complement.
CTGACCCCAGTGTAAACATTAGAAGCTGGGCTGTCTCTGGACCTCTGGAGCAAACCGCCACAGAAATATCGTACTTTCAGTTTCCATAATGCTCCTTTTGTTCTAAATTTGCACACCACACCTCCAGACTGACAAACAGTTTCTTCTCCTGGGCCATCCGGACTGCAAACAGTCAGAGGCCCCACCCCCCTCCCTCCGAACGCTCACATGCACAGAACTGGGGACCTTTTTAATTATCACAGTAACACGCCTGTCTTTGCACTCCACACTTTCATGTGTATTGGCCCATCCGTGAAGCCACGACTATGTATATTTTCCATAATCCTGGGCTATTTTTATTTCAGTGGTGTGTTTAATCGTGTGTTCTGTAACTGCGTTTTATCTAATCCTTCTCGCTTACTTTATTGCGCAGCAGCTTGGTGGAGCACCCACAATTTCGTTGTACTGTACAATGACAATAAAGCCTATTCTATTAGATAATGTTAAATAAAGTGAAGAAAAGTGGGGGTGGTGAGCAGGAGCAGTAGTAATCGGCAGACACTCTTGAAGCAGCCCCTCTGTCCTGAAGTTTAAATTTCTGTGTGAAAAAATAAAGAGCAAATTTTCTGAAGACAAAAGTTTGTTCGGTCTGCACAATGACAGTAATTGCTACTAAGTAAATTACTACCAATGGCTCTCACTACTGCTGTACAAGCTGCTGTACAGTGAGTGACACAGACGTCTCATGCTGATTACATACGAGTCACTGTGGAAAAAAGGCTGTTTAGGAACTGAGCTGAAAATTGACACTTCAAGCCAAAATTAAACTTATACTAAAATTTAATGGTGAACAGGACTGTATTTTTGTGAAAACAAATACTTTTAAAAAATAATACATAAAACAAAATGTTAACAGTGCAGAATTAACATTGTATTCTTAAAAATCATAATATATTGATAAAATATTTTAATTTTTATGGGTCCTAAATACACATAAATTTACATCTGAGTAGTTGGGTGACGAGACTCCAATCTATGCTCTAGTGGCTGGTAACATATGATACCTTAGATAGGACATGGCTAGCATTTTAATGGAAAACAGAGGCACCATACTCTGTAGGTAATCATAATGGTTGACAGCACCTTCAGCATTGTGATAACAGGATACACAGGCAATTGTTCATTGCATTTATTGTAATCATGTAAGTAAGCTATGTATATGAAATGTGATTAGCCTAGCAGCTAGTTATGTTCTATCAAATATTACATATCTATGGACAGTAAAAATGTCACAGCCAATAACATCACTGGGTTGATATCGCGCGTCTCTACCAACCACTTAGAGTAAGTGTGACACCTACTGGCCAGGAGGTCTCTATCACCTTTAAAAGCTATATTTCCAAAATATATAAACTAATGTATTAGAATTTTAAACCTGCAATATGGACTGTCCTATGAAAACAATAAAATCTACCTTTACCTTCAATACATTACTAAAAAATATTAATAAAATCTTGTACCTTTTTGAGGTTGTTATGACTGTGCGTCATAGCCACCTTTGGGCTTAGTAGAAACTATTCTAGAATATAAATATTGAGACCAGTTGAGAATGCAATCTGAAGCAGTGCTACATTACTTTATGTATTATTTTTGCTTTGGTTTAATGTATTCATATAAAAGAGAAAAATATAGAGGCCTACAGTACCTGTGCCTCCCTGTTGGATGGCTGTTGTTGTTGTTTCAGAATTAGTCATGTCAAAAAATTTAGGACACCCCATTAAAGATTCAGTTCTTTATTAAGAAATGTTCACATATTGATGTCTAATCTTGTTTTTATCTCTGGAAAAGAAGATGATTTAATTGCAGGTAAATAAAAATTAACCTTGTTTTATTCATTAAACAAAAGATAACAAAAATGTGTATTCTAACTGAGGAAAAAGTTAGGCCACCCTACCACCTAATAGTTAGTGCTACCCCCTTTGGGTGAATTGACTTCAGTGAGACGCTTCTTGTAGCCATCTAGCAGTCTGACATTGGTCTAAACACAGAATTCTTCAGAATTCAACAACAATTGTCAACACAGTATTCTTTCAGCTGTGAGATGTTTGAGGGGTTTCTTGCATGTACAGCCCGTTTCAAGTCACCCCACAGCAAATCTCAATGGGATTAAGGGCTTTGACTCAGCCATTCCAGGACTCTCCATTTCTTAGTTTTTAGTCAGTCCTTGGCGGATTTACTGGTATGTTTTGGGTCAATGGCATTGTTACGACTCCTCTGTCTAGGGGTGAGAGGGAAGTAACAAATAACCAGATGGAATTGGTTGTCAAAGCAAAATTATATTTTAATGAGCTAAATGAGGATGGTTGTCAAAATGGTAAATGCATAAAATGGTTGGAGAACAAAGGCTTAGAAAGGTATTACTCAAACCAAAGAAAGAAATATAACCAAAAGAATTTCATCTTGGGGGTGACAGCTTCCTGTTAACAAAAAGTGAGAGTAAAATAAGGAAACCAGACTTCCGGTTATGGCTGCCACGTAGGACGGACGTGTCTCGCTCTGCTCTGCTCCTGGAGAAAAAAAATCGGCAAATAACTCTCTCATTTGGGACAGAACGTATCCCAGCATTTGGGCGAGGATATGTCGGCGAAGCCTAAGGCTGGAAAACCAGGAAAAGGAAAAAGCGAGCCGCCGAAACAGTCCAAATTAACGGACTTTCAGGTCTGTGACGCAGCAAACAAAACTCCATATATGGCGGAGGAAGCTGGCGGCGGTGCGATGTTTGCGGGGAATGGCGCAGATGCGCTGATGGCTGCCATGAGTTCAATGAGAGCGGACTTTTCCTCTAGATTTGATGGGATTATGACAGCGTTGGAAGGAATAAGAAAGGAATTGGGTGACTGTGTAGAACGAACGGCGCAGATGGAGCTCCGTCTCGCTAGTGCTGAAGATGACGTCACCCGTCTTCAATTAAAGGTGCGCACTTTGGAAAAAAAAAATAAATCTCTGGAAGATAATATTTTGGATTTGGAATCTCGGTCGAGACAGAATAATTTGAGGCTGGTGGGTCTTCCAGAGGAATCAGAAGGTCGGGACGTATGTTCCTTTCTGGAAAAGTGGATTCCGGAGGTGCTGGGCAGCGAGGAGTTGCAATCAGCAGTGGTTCTGGAAAAAGCACATTGTATTGGCCCACGGAGAGATAAGGGACCGCCGAGGACCTTAATTATGAAGTTTCTTAGCAACAGAGACAGGATGAAGATCTTCAACGCTGCACGTGCTAAAGGAGAGATTAAACACCAGGACCAGCAGGTGCGGTTCTACCCAGATTTGGCCACAGGAATCCAGCAATTGAGGAAGCAGTTTGATCCCGTACGTAAGGAGCTGCGCAACCTTGGGATTCGTCATGGTGTAATCTATCCTGCGAGACTGCTGACCACGTATGAGGGCAGAACCCACATTTTCAAGACCCCAGAGGAGGCGCAGGAGTTCATCAAGAAGATCAAAGAAGAAGAAGAGACTGGTGGGAGCTAAGCATGAACAAAATATAAGGTAGAATAATTAAGCATTTGCACAGGCATCTGACTGACTTGAAGTAAATAGTAAGTTTACAAAATATAGATTGTATTATATATTAACAAAACAAAACAAAAACAAAACAAACAAAAAAAAAAACTATGATGTACAAAGTTGTTAAAAATTTTGGAGTTAAGTTGGAAAACTACAGAGGAGAGTTAATGTTACGTCATTAAAAGCAGTAGAGTTGGGGTGATTGGGAGGATGAAGAAGGAGTGGCTTAGGCTGTTCCCCGTGGGTGTGGAACAGTCGATGGCTATATCGGGAGACAGAATTTTTCTTTTGATTTTGGGGGGTTTGCCACAAGTGTGGGAAGGGGAAATCTGTTTGTGTGTAGTTTGTAGGATGAATGTTCAACCACTCATGTTTTTGCTTCTCTGTATGAGCATGTTTACACTGCAAGGTAATCCCAAACTCTCTATTGATCATGGACCAAAGTGTTAATCTTAATTTAACTTCATGGAATTGCAGAGGTCTACAAAATTTAAAAAAACTTAAACAAGTTATGAATAAAATAAAGGACATGGGTTCAAGAATTGTGTTTTTACAAGAAACTCATCTGATAGAGGAGGATGTTAAAAGAATTAGGAGTAGATGGCAGGGAAGTGTATTCACCTCTTCATTTTCATCCCGAGCCAGGGGAGTTATGACTCTCATACATAAATCAGTTCCTTTTCAGGTGAAAAATGTAATTGGAGACAAATTTGGAAGATATGTAATCATTCAAGGTTCTTTGCTATTAGAAAATATAAATCTTGTGAACTTATATGGTCCCAATATAGATGATCAGAAGTTCTTTGCTAATTTATTTCTCATCTTATCATCACTTACAGGGCAACATATAATAGCAGGGGATTTTAATTGTACATTGAATCCAGGTGTGGATAGATCAACAGGACTGGATTGTACGCACATTGGATGTAGGATGACTATTAATCATTTTATGAAAGAATTGAGATTGTTAGATATATGGAGAGAAATGAAACCACAAGTTAAAGCCTATTCTTGTTATTCCAGTACCTACAAGACATTCTCACGTATTGATTATTTTTTGATTTCCACAGAATTAAGGTCCAAGATTCAAAACTGCTTTTATGATAACATCGTGATTTCTGATCATGCACCCTGTTGTCTAATATATGTAGATAAAAAATTGACAAAGGAATCAGGTAGATGGCAATTTCAGCATAAATGGCTTCAGGATGAGGAATTTGTCAAGTATATAGAAAAACAGATAGACGAGTTCTTTGACATCAATACTACACAAACATCAGCATGTGTAAAGTGGGAGGCTTTCAAAGCTTTTATTAGGGGACATATTATTAGTTATACAGGATCAAAATCTAAGAAGACTCGAGAGGAGAGAGCTAAATTGGAACATAAAATAAAAAGTCTTCAGGAAAAAGTGTATGCAGGAAGTGACCCAAGGTTGGAGAATGAATTACTGATTTTGAGAGCTGAATACGACAAAAAATCAGCGAATAGAGCTGCCTCGAGTCTTCTAAGATTGAAACAATCTTTTTATGAACAAGGTGAAAAATCAGGAAAATTATTAGCATGGCAGATTAAACAATTGGAAATTAAAACACCAATTACCAGTATTATAAGTAACAGACAGGTAGTTATAGATCCTTTAGAAATTAATAGAGCCTTTAGAGATTACTATGAAAAATTATATGATACCAAAAATGAACCTGATTTAACAAAACTAAATGGGTTTTTGAACGAACTATCTATACCGTGTATTCCAAATGAAAACAGGGAGATATTGGAGTCTAAAATTAGTCAAGAAGAAGTTGGGCTAGCCATTGATAATATGAAATCAGGAAAAAGTGCAGGACCAGATGGTCTTCCAGTTGACCTTTATAAAAAATTTAAGAATAAATTAATAAAACCTTTTTTGGAAATGGTTTTAGAAGCATTTCAAAATAATAATTTACCATCATACATAAATAATGCCTTAATTATACTGTTGCCAAAACCAGGTAAGCCCTCTAATAAATGTGAAAATATGAGACCAATAAGCCTATTAAACGCCGACCTTAAGATAATCTGTAAAATTTTAGCAAGACGAATACAAGAAATTTTACCAAATATTATTAATCGAGATCAGAATGGCTTTATAAAGGGTAGACAAGGCTTCCATAATGTAAGAAGACTATTTAATATTATTTATTTTAATAAAGAAGCACCGGATACAGCTCTCCTATCATTGGACGCCGAAAAGGCCTTTGATAGAGTTGAATGGCCCTTTCTTTTTGAAGTCCTACAAAGGTTTGGACTTGGAAATAATTTCATAAAATGGGTTCAAATAATATACAATAATGCTACAGCAGAAATCCTAACAAATAACAATATTTCAAAACCAATAAAAATCAATAGAGGATGTCGACAAGGCTGTCCACTTTCACCTTTACTGTTTACTATGGCAATTGAACCTTTAGCGATAGCGATACGTTTACATTCACAAATGTATGGAATTAAAGTTGGACCAACAGAACATAAAATCTCCCTGTACGCCGATGATATAATTTTGTTTATGTCGAATCTAAAAAAATCAATTCCAACCTTGTTGAATTTAATAAAGAATTTTGGGGAAATATCAGGATATAAAATAAATAAAACTAAATCTTCAATATTAATGCTAAATGAGACCCAGAGAAATTACCCAGCCCCTGAGGTAAATCAATTCAATGTTGTAAATCAGTTTAAATATTTAGGAATCCAAATTATGCCTAAGCTAGAATCAGTCGCCAGTGTCAACTATGAAGCCTTAATGTCAGATATCAATGAGTTAACTCAGAGATGGATGTCACTACCAATGTCGATGATCGGGAGAATCAATATACTTAAAAGTAATATTTTACCTAAAATACTTTATTTATTTCAATACATTCCCTTATCACCACCTTTAGATCTATTCTCAAGAATAAAAAAAAAGTTAGTGGAATTTATATGGAACAACAGGAGGGCTAGATTACGTTTGTCTTTATTATATTTACCATTTGATCGTGGAGGTCTGAAATGTCCAAATTTTATGTTGTATTATTGGTCGGCACAACTGAGGTCTATGACATATTATTTTTCATCAAATGATCTCCCTCACTGGACTGAAATGGAATCATACAATTTACCTTTACCTCTTCCCATATTCATATACTCAGATTCGGCAAAAAAATTACAAAAACAAGTTAAAAATCCATTTGTAAAGCATATGATCAAAATATGGTGTGAAGCTAAAAACTATTTAAAAGAACCACAGTTATTGTCACAATTTAGTCCAATATGGGGTAATCAATATTTTAAACCAGGGAGAGCGGACGCTGTATTTAAAGTATGGAATTTAAAAGGGATACAAAAGATTCAGGATTTATATTTGCCATGTGCAGACAACATAATGTCTTTTGAAGAGCTGAGGATCAAATTTAATCTCAATAGAACACATTTTTTTAAATATCTTCAACTTAGAAACTTTATTCGATCAAATCAAAATAAAGCTCTCACTCGACCTATTTATTCATCCTTGGAAAAAATGATGATGAAAGATAGTAAAAGAAAGGGTATTATTTCAGAGTTTTATAACTCATTGACACTATCTTCAAGTGAAAATTCACTGAAAAGATTAAACTACTGGAAAGAAGACCTGCAAATTGAAATTTCAGAGGAACAATGGGAATTGGCTTGTACAGAAGCTCAAACCAAATCAATAAATGCACGCCTTAAATTGATACATTTCAAATGGTTAATGCGGATGTATGTTACACCGGAGGAGTTAAATAGATATAACAAAAATATACCAGATACATGCACAAAATGCATGGAAAGTAAAGGAACCCTATTTCATTGTTTATGGGAATGTAGATTAATAAGAATGTTTTGGGAGGAGGTGAGGGTAACAATTGAAAAAATAATCTCAAAACAAATCATATTGAATCCTAAACTGTTTTTGTTGGGTCTGTACCCAGAAAAGCATAATTTCAATAAAAGTGAAAGAACATTCATAGACCTCAGTTTGCTTAATGCCAAAAAATGTATTGCACTATTATGGAAAAAGACTCATAGACCAGATGTGACTCAGTGGTTAAGACAGATGTTAACAAACCTTCCATTAGAAAGAATAACATATATACTGAAATCAAAGGAAATTGTGTTTGAGAATATATGGAGACCTTTTATTGATTATGTAAAAAATTTAAACATAACTCTTGAAGAAGAAGGTGAATGATGTGTGTGGACCTTGTAAATTCCAAACTGGTGAACATAATATGTATACTTATGTATTGGATTGTCTAGACTAAACAGAGGAGCATTGTTGAAGACTTGATTTTGTTGGTGGTTGTTGGTGTTTTTAGGGTTTTTTTTTTTTTTTGTAGTACTTTAGTGTTAGTGTTTGATTGTTTGTATCATGTTTGTTAAAAAAAAAAAAAAAAGGTTCAATAAAGATATTGTGGAAAAAAAAAAAAATAAGGAAACCAGAAGAAACTAACTTACCTACTCTCACTACCCAAACTGAAATACAAGAGGGAGTGGTACCTCTAAACCTAAATATGTCTAACAAAAGTTACCTGTAGTGATGTGTATGGAATTGAAAACTAAAGCCTTGGCCCCGTCTCTTAACCTGAAAGAAAGATAACATGGGCGATGAGATAACAACAGGATGATGGTTAGCAAAATATAACAAGTTCCCAATTTCCCGAGTGTGCCTTGTAAAGAAAAAAAAAGAGAGAAAGGCACAGAGTGTCACATGGTCCTGAACCAAAGATAACTGGTTAAAAACCAGCTATCTAGACCAAGTAGGCCGAGACACTCCTACACAAAACAGACAGTTAAAGGCACACAAGTGTCACCTGATCATCATACAAAAAAATACAATTTTCAATCAAAACAAAGTATTTGAACCAGGAAAACAAAAGACACTCAACCAAAAGTGGGCATTTTGCGGAAAGCTCACTGACAATGGGAACGGGGGTGGCAGACTGTTCACATTAAATTACAGCCACACTGACCAATTGTTTGGCTGGAACTTATAGCAGGTGGCTGATTGGAGGTTAGGCTTGATTGGTGGAGTGTTGCAGCACCAGCCCAATCAAGCACAGGATTCAGTCAGGGGCTGGATGAGGCAGGAGACGGCAAAGCCACAGAGACACCAAACCAGAAGAGCGGCACAACTGAGTGACATGAGGGAGGAAAACGGACAAAGATGAGCACGGTTGTCAAAAAATAAAGTGACAGAAAGCTGTGGGCCGTAACAATCATGTTGCAGGGTCCAGTTCTACTTCAGCTCTAATTTTTTTACAGATGGTCTCCCGTGGTCCTCAAGCACCCTCTGATACATGGTAGAATTCATAGTAGATTCTATGATGGTGAGCTGACCAGGTCCTGCTGCAGCAAAGCATCCTCAAACCATGACACTTCCACCTTCATGCTTCACAAAGGGCATGAAGTTCTTTTCCCAGAATGCTGTATTTGGTCTACACCAAATACATCCTCTGTTCTGGTGTCCAAATAATTCAATTTTAGATTCATCTGTCCAAAGAACATTATTCCAGAAGTCCTGGTCTTTGTCTATGTTCTCTCTGGCCTTCATGTTTCTCTTAGAGAGCAACGGTTTCCTCCTTGCACACCTCCCATGCAAGTTAAACTTGTGCAGTCTCTTTCTGATTGTAGAGGCATGCGCTTTCACATCAACAGTAGCAAGAGCCTGCTGTAGGTCCCGTGATGACATTTTAGGGTTTGTGGAGACTTCTTTTAGCATCTTGCGATCTGCTCTCGGGGTGAACTTGATTGGATTGATTGGCCTTCAGTTATCAAGCTCCTCTCCTGTGGAATCAGCTGCCAATCTGGATTCGGGAGTCAGACTCGATCTCTGTTTTTAAGAATAGGGCTAAAACCTACCTTTTTGATATAGCCTACAATTAGGGAGGGATCATGTGTTTTCTGAACCCTCCCTTAGTTATGCTGCTAATAGGTTTAGTCAGCCGGGGGACCTCCAGTAATGCACTGGGCCTCACTCCTTTCCTCACTCTCTATGAAATATTTTTTTTTTTGCTGGTCATTAACATTTGTTTGTTCTCTCCCATAGATTGAGTCCCCATCGTGCTGTTTGCTCTCTACATGTCTGTTCTTTTCTTCTTCTCTATCCCCTCACCCCCCAGCCAGTCGCAGCAGATGACTGCCCCTCCCTGAGCCTGGTTCTGCTGGAGGTTTCTTCCTGTTAAAAGGGAGTTTTTCCTCTCCACCGTCGCCAAGTGCTTGCTCACAGGGGATCGCCTGATTGCTGGGGTCTTTCTGCAACTGTGGGGGTCCTCCCTACAGTTGATAGTGCTATGAGATGACTGTTGTTGTGAAATGGCGCTATATAAATAAAGTTGAATTGAATTGAATTGAATTGAATTGGATGGCCAGATCTGGGCATGTTGGCAGTTGTTTTGATTGTCCTCCACTTGTAGACTATTTTCCAGACAGTGGAATGGTTGATTACAAATTCTTTTGAGATCTTTTTAAATCCTTTCAGACTCATAAGCTGCTACGGTCTTCTTTCTGAAGGCCTCAGAAAGGTCTTTCAATCTCACCATGGTGTTCACTCTCACTTGAACAGTCGCCTGAGGTTTAAATAGGACAAGCTTCCTTCAAAATGCCGATTAACGATGTTCTAATCATGTGCACCTGATGTGATACACCTGTGTGATTTTAGCCATTTTAAGTGAGAAATGTGGGGGTGTCCCAATTTATTCCTCACCAGAAATTGCCTGTTTTTAGAATTACATTTTACAGAAATTTTTAAAAAGTCTTTTCTTCAGTTTAGTTATATTACTTGAATCTCCCAGTATTGTGAAAATTGATATTAAAAATATCCATATGTCCAAATATGTTAAGCAAAAAGCACATAGGCTTTCATAGGGTGTCCTAATTTTTTCATGACTGTATATACAGCAGTCAGTTTGTGGTGTTTTTTTGTGTGATATCTTAGCAAGCATACATTCTAAACTAGAGGGCACTCAGAGTGCATACCTCCACTAAGGCTCCGTCTGTCCTTCCCTCCATCCATCATCCATCTGTCTGTTGGGCCATACCTCCACCCGTACCAATTCATCCAGTAGTTTTTGCATAGTCCTGTGGATGGACAGACTGCTGGACAATCACATTACATTGTGAGATAGAGCCTTAGTGGAGGTTTGGATCACCTCCAAAATCTAAGGGGTTCATCCGTAGCCCAAGGGCCAGCTTTGGTGAAATTTTCAGCAAAATCCATTCTGTAGTTTTTGTGTAATTTGCCCACACTGTCAAAAGTACTAAAACCTGGTTTAATGACCATGGTATCACTATGCACGATTGGCCAGCAAACTCACTTGACCTAAACCCCATAGAAAGTTGTTGTTTTTGTTTTTTTTTTTGCCCCCCTTGTCCTGGCAGAGAGCTAGATGAGCAGAACAGAAATCCGCTACCCTTATTGTGCCAAATCAGATTTACTTACCATTTACAGATTTATTTACTTTACCAAAAGGAGCGTTATACAGTACCTACAGTGGGGGAAAAAGTATTTAGTCAGCCACCAATTGTTCAAGTTCTCCCACTTAAAAGATGAGAGGTCTCTAATTTTCATCATAGGTATACTTCAACTATGAGAGACAAAATGAGGAAAAAAAAATCCAGAAAATCACAATGAAGGATTTTTAATGAATTAATTGGTAAATTCCTCGGTAACATAAGTATTTGGTCAATAACAAAAGTTCATCTCAATACTTTGTTATATACCCTTTGTTGGCAATGACAGAGGTCAAACGTTTTCTGTAAGTCTTCACAAGGTTTTCACACACTGTTGCTGGTATTTTGGCCCATTCCTCCATGCAGATCTCCTCTAGAGCAGTGATGTTTTGGGGCAATCGCTGGGCAACACTGACTTTCAACTCCCTCCAAAGATTTTCTATGGGGTTGAGATCTGGAGACTGGCTAAGCCACTCCAGGACCTTGAAATGCTTCTTACGAAGCCACTCCTTCATTGCCCAGGTGGTGTGTTTGGGATCATTGTCATGCTGAAAGACCCAGCCACGTTTCATCTTCAATGCCCTTGCTGATGGAAGGAGGTTTTCACTCAAAATCTCACAATACATGGCCCCATTCATTCTTTCCTTTACACAGATCAGTCGTCCTGGTCCCTTTGCAGAAAAACAGCCCCAAAGCATGATGTTTCCACCCCCATGCTTCACAGTAGGTATGGTGTTCTTTCTCCTCCAAACACAACAAGTTGAGTTTTTACCAAAAAGTTGTATTTTGGTTTCATCTGACCATATGACATTCTCCCAAACCTCTTCTGGATCATCCAAATGCTCTCTAGCAAACTTCAGACGGGCCTGGATGTGTACTGGCTTAAGTAGGGGGACACGTCTGGCACTGCAGGATTTGAGTCCCTGGCGGCGTAGTGTGTTACTGATGGTAGCCTTTGTTACTTTGGCCCCAGCTCTCTGCAGGTCATTCACTAGGTCCCCCCGTGTGGTTCTGGGATTTTTGCTCACCGTTCTCATGATCATTTTGACCCTACAGGGTGAGATCTTGCGTGGAGCCCCAGATCGAGGGAGATTATCAGTGGTCTTGTATGTCTTCCATTTTCTAATAATTGCTCCCACAGTTGATTTCTTCACACCAAGCTGCTTACCTATTGCAGATTCAGTCTTCCCAGCCTGGTGCAGGTCTACAATTTTGTTTCTGGTGTCCTTTGACAGCTCTTTGGTCTTGGCCATAGTGGAGTTTGGAGTCTGACTGTTTGAGGTTGTGGACAGGTGTCTTTTATACTGATAACGAGTTCAAACAGGTGCCATTAATACAGGTAATGAGTGGAGGACAGAGGAGCCTCTTAAAGAAGAAGTTACATGTCTGAGAGCCAGAAATCTTGCTTGTTTGTAGGTGACCAAATACTTATTTTACCGAGGAATTTACCAATTAATTCATTAAAAATCCTTCAATGTGATTTTCTGGATTTTTTTTTTCTCATTTTGTCTCTCATAGTTGAGGTATACCTATGATGAAAATTGGAGACCACTCTCATCTTTTAAGTGGGAGAACTTGCACAATTAGTGGCTGACTAAATACTTTTTTGCCCCACTGTATCTATGTACTGAATATCGTTGTAGACTCCTCCTGTAATAACTTTTAATATATCATTTAAATTATTTACTTATTTTACCCATGAAGGACCCGACAGGATTGGGAATGGGGAAAGGAAGTGTAGGGAGGGGGAAAGAAAAGGGAGAAGAACAGACAAAAAAGACAAACAACTAAAACAAACAGAAGACAAACTGCTTCTTCCACTGAAGAGGTCTCAACACAAGTCTGGTATCCGCACCTGTTAAAGGGGAGACATTTGTATGTGTGTGTCCGTGTGCATGTATATGAGAGCGCGCGCAAAATAAGTGTGTGCATATGAGTGGTTTGTGAGGAAACATACAAAGAGGGTGGCCGGTCACAGCAACCCCCCCCCCTCCCCCGGAAACCCCTGAGCAGGCAAGGCAGCGCCACCAACCCCCACCGGGCACAGATGTCGGAGGTCAACAAGCCCCAGGAAAGCCAGGCATCCACCCCCGGAGGGATGGCCAAGGGAGGCCGGCGCGGCGCGGCACCCCCACCACCCAATGAGGTTCCCCCACCACCAGACACATCCTCCACCCCCACACATCCACCCACAGTTATCTGCACCAGTACACACACACACCTCCGCCCACCCTCATGTGTGCACACACACTCACCATCACACATGCCCATTTGCATGCACACACACAATCACACACACACCCACAGGCCCCGGAGGACGGGGAGGGTTGACACCCCCCCCCCCCCCCCCCCAGGACGCGGGCACCCATCCCAGAGCGCCGCCAGGGCCCTGGGGAGGGCACAACCCCGATGTGTAAGGACATGCCGGGGCCGGCCCGCACCACAGGCACCACCCCCCACCCCCCAAGCACCAGGGGCCCAGGGCCTGACCCAGCCACACCCAGGAGGCAGGGCCAGCCGGCCCGAGGCCACGGCCCACCCTATAGAAAATCTATGTGGTATTATCATGAGGAGGATGAAGGACACCAGACCCAACAATACAGACGGGCTGAAGGCTGCTATCAAAGCAACCTGGGCTTCCATAACACCTCAGCAATGTCACAGGCTGATCGCCTCCATGCCACGCTGCACTGATGCAGTAATTCATGCAAAAGGAGCCCCAACCAAGTCTTGAATGCGTACATGTGTGTACTTCTCAGCCAACATTTCTATTAAAAATAATTTTTTTCTTATTGGTCTTATGCAATATTTTCATTTTTTGAGAAACTGAATTTTGGGTTTTACATTAGCTGTAAGCCATAATCATCAAAATTAAAAGAAAAACACCTGAAATATATCACTGTGTGTAATGAATCTATATAACCTATCCCTCCTAACACAAATTGGTTGAAAAAATGTTGAAAAGACGGCTTTGCCAGCCATCTAAAGAATGTCCAGATTTGGTTAAAAAGTGAAAGATGAAAAGCTGTCTTCAGGTTGTTGAATGGACGTGTTCATATATCGACGTCTCTTTATGGTCTAAATTTGGTTGAAAAGTTAAAGATGTAATGCCGCATTTTTAAGGTTGTTTAAAAAATCTAATGTAATGCTGCATTTTTAAGGTCGTTTAAAAAAAATCTATCATGTAGTAAGCAACATTAATCATGTTTTTGTGGTCAAAAAGGAACAGGATGTTGGTGACTTTTTTTTTTTTTTTTAAAAACGTTAACCTTTTCATTTTTCAACCAAATTTAGACCATACAGAGACGTCTATATGAAGACGGCTTTTCAACCACCTTAAAAAGATGGGTTTTCATCTTTCAACCAAATAGGTACATTTTTTAGATGGTTGGCAAAGCCATCTTTTTTTCAACCAATTTGTGCTGGGAGGGAGAAGTTTATCAGTGTACGACAAAAACACCGCTGATGATGCAAGCCTTGACTTATTTATCTTTTGTTCTTATTAAAGACAAGAATAGAAAGGAGATGTATTTACCTTCTTAACATGTTTCGACTGTACAAAATGAACCTACTTGAGCCAAGCCTCGACTTGTCAGGAAGGACCTGTACTTATATAGCTCTTTTTCAAGTCACACAGAACACTCAAAGTGCTTCACTAACCCTCTATTCTAAGGGCCTATTAAGAGACCGATACCTAGGGACAATTTAGAGTCACAAATTAACCTAACATACATGTCTTTGGATTGTTGTATGAAATCCGAACACTCAGAGTAAACCCAGACAACACAGGAAGAACATGCAAACTCCACACAGAAAGGTTCCTTCCCCCGCCAGCCTGGGGATTCAAACCTGGAACCTTCTAGCTGTTAGGCAACAGTGTACCGCAGAGGTACTATGATGCCATTCCTCCAACTAGGCTTTTGCTTGCTCAGCATGTGAAGTGTGCCCTTTACCAAGCATTGTGCATCTGGGGCCAAACAACAGTATGTCAAATGAAAATAGAGTGCCCTGGAAACTGGATGTAGAAAAAAGGTGATGTTTGGCAAGTTGTATGGACAACACTCACACCAACTGCCCAGAGCGGTCAACAGTTGAAGTGTGGATTCAAAATTGAATGTCATGAAAGTTGCAAGACCGCTTTGGTCTTCAGTGCGCACAGTTGTGTGCCTGCAAATGTGATGATTAAACAGTTGTTGATCCCAGCAGCTGTACTTCCAATCTATACAGACTTCTATCATATGTCATAAATGCGCACCCAGCCAGACATATCAAATTTCTAAATGTAAGATATTGTTTTTCCAATTAATTAGTCAAAATTATTCTATATTGTGAAGATAAAAGCTAAGTGCAGAAATGTACTTGTCATACTCGAAAACATACATTTTGATGCCAAAATTGTGAATACTGGGGTCTCCAATCCACATCTAGGTGAAAAACAGCATAAAATTGGGTTTAATGGTGGCCATCTTCGAAATTGGCAGCCATATCATTTTTTCCATGTGGATACTGTGCTTTTCTGAAAGAGTAGGTCCAGGAGCAAGTTTGTGTCAAATATGGTGCTTGTAGTACAAAGTGAAATATTGTTTCACAAATCTGCAGAACCATTTATGTAGACCATTTTTGAACCAAATCATAACTAATCACCTGTCAGCAAATCACATCATTAGTTGTGGGCAGCAGTGGCTTGGGGGATAGTGGGTTGTCCAATAACTGGAGGGTTGGTAGTTTGAATCCAGCTCCCAGCCACCCTGCCGTTGTGTCCTTGGGCAAGATACTTTACCTACCTTTCCTCCAGTGTATATGACACAGGTGTGTGATTGTGTACAGTGGGGCAAAAAAGTATTTAGTCAGTCACCAATTGTGCAAGTTCTCCCACTTAAAAGATGAGAGAGGTCTCCAATTTTCATCATAGGTATACCTCAACTATGAGAGACAAAATGAGGAAAAAAAAAATCCAGAAAATCACACTGAAGGATTTTTAATGAATTAATTGGTAAATTCCTCAGTAAAATAAGTATTTGGTCACCTACAAACAAACAAGATTTCTGGCTCTCACAGACCTGTAACTTCTTCTTTAAGAGACTCCTCTGTCTTCCACTCGTTACCTGTATTAATGGCACCTGTTTGAACTCGTTATCAGTATAAAAGACACCTGTCCACAACCTCAAACAGTCAGACTCTAAACTCCACTATGGCCAAGACCAAAGAGCTGTCAAAGGACACCAGAAACAAAATTGTAGACCTGCACCAGGCTGGGAAGACTGAATCTGCAATAGGTAAGCAGCTTGGTGTGAAGAAATCAACTGTGGAAGACAATTATTAGAAAATGGAAGCCATACAAGACGTTGATAATCTCCCTCGATCTGGGGCTCCACACAAGATCTCACCCCGTGGGGTCAAAATTATCATGAGAACGGTGAGCAAAAATCCCAGAACCACATGGGGGGACATAGTGAATGACCTGCAGAGAGCTGGGACCAAAGTAACAAAGGCTACATCAGAAACACACTACGCCGCCAGGGACTCAAATCCTGCAGTGCCAGACGTGTCCCCCTGCTTAAGCCAGTACATGTCCAGACTCGTCTGAAGTTTGCTAGAGAGCATTTGGATGATCCAGAAGAGGATTGGGAGAATGTCATATGGTCAGATGAAACCAAAATAGAACTTTTTGGTAAAAACTCAACTTGTCGTGTTTGGAGGAAAAAGAACACCATACCTACTGTGAAGCATGGGGGTGGAAACATCATACTTTGGGGCTGTTTTTCTGCAAAGGGACCAGGACAACTGATCCGTGTAAAGGAAAGAATGTATGGGGCCATGTATCGTGAGATTTTGAGTGAAAACCTCCTTCCATCAGCAAGCAGCATGACAATGATCCCAAACACACCGCCCGGGGAACGAAGGAGTGGCTTTGTAAGAAGCATTTCAAGGTCCTGGAGTGGCCTAGCCAGTCTCCAGATCTCAATCCCATAGAAAATCTTTGGAGGGAGTTGAAAGTCTGTGTTGCCCAGCGACAGCCCCAAAACATCATTGCTCTAGAGGAGATCTGCATGGAGGAATGGGCCAAAATACCAGCAACAGTGTGTGAAAACCTTGTGAAAACTTACAGAAAACGTTTGACCTCTGTCATTGCCAGCAAAGGGTATATAACAAAGTACTGAGATGAACTTTTGTTATTGACCAAATACTTATTTTCCACCATAATTTGCAAATAAATTCTTTAAAAATCAGACAATGTGATTTTCTGGATTTTTTTTTTCTCATTTTGTCTCATAGTTGAAATATACCTATGATGAAAATTGGAGACCTCTCTCATCTTTTAAGTGGGAGAACTTGCACAATTGGTGGCTGACTAAATACTTTTTTACCCCACTGTATAAATGTTTGGTGGTTGGAGAGGTTGTTGGTGTGGTTTGGCAGCCATGTTTCTGTCAGTCTCCTCCAGGTAGCTGTGGCTACAGTAGTAACTTACCACTATTAATGTCTGTCTGTGGAGTGAATGAATAATGCATCCATTGTGAAGTGTCCTTGAAAACTGCTCTACAAATCTGATGCATTCTTGTATCTTTTTCCACCCAATTGCTATCCATAAATTCCCCCGTGCCAACTATTTTTGTAATGTGTTGCAACCCAGAAATACAGGAATGGATGGATATTAAAGCAGCACTGTGTGTTCCTGGTAGGAACAATAAAAAAAGACTACAAGTGACACGTTTTACAGCCAAAGTACCAGTGGCCAGTCACAGGGCGTTTTTTTAGTTAGTGGCTAAGGTCATTCCATACAGTTAACTAATGTGATTAAGGCTGTAAAAGATGTCAGTTGTAGTCTTTTCGGCATGTCTACCTGGAACAGGAAAGGTATACAGTGATGTTGCAGGCTATGCTGATCCATTCAAGCTGTGGTGGAAGTGACATTCACTCAGACAAAGCTGATGTACTATTGAAATATTTTTTTTTAACAGTGTTTGAACAATGAAGTGTAGCTGACCACACAAAACATGAAATGTCCTTTCTTTATATTGTCTGCAATGAAATAAAAGTCAAAGTACATTTAAGAACCACCGTTTATTATGTGTTTTCCATACCTTAGTTTTTTTTTCTGATTTGGGGTTGTACATTGTTGTTGTGGTACAACATCTGTGAAGGCTGAAGGCCTGAAAACGGCCAAATCATGCCCATTTTGCTTAATGCTTCTATGCAGTCAGGTTGCTGACACTGGTCCATGTGGCTCAACTGATGTCTTACCCCTTTGTTCCACCATCTTTTCTTTGCAGACCGACTTGTGGAAATAGAGCTATGAAAAAGAGACCAGCTCACCCCACATTTGTCCGTCTCTCCCTCCGTCTGTGTCTCCTCATTCCATCACTTCATCTTTCTCAAACTCCATCCATCAGCAACAGTGGTGTGCTGTCATCATCGTGCCTGCATCCCTCCATTCGTCTGTGTCTGTCTACATGAAAGGCCCCGGCGGGTAGTTATCCAGCTGCCTGTGCATCTGCGTATTGTGTGTATGTGACGTTACTAACATCATCTGCATTTACTCAGCCATTGACCTTTGTTATGGTGTTTAATGGTATGTTGATGTTTACTATTGCTCAGATTTAACAAGCAATGACCATTTCAGAAAAATTACTATGCTCATGACTGAGATGGCTACTTTTATTTATTTAGAAAGGTCATTATTTATTGTCTGGTTGCCTTGTTTCTCCTCTTCCATCACAGGAGTGAAGAGAGGAGTGTGTTCCCAGATTAACCACTTCCCAGAAGATGCAGACTTTGACCATGATGGGGCAGAATACGTACTACGTAAGTCAAATCCTCTTGTGTCAGATATGGATGATAGTGAGTTGGGGGGGGGGGGGGGTAAAAAGTGTAAAATAGCATTACTCTTTATTTAAACTAGGTGTTTTCTATCTGATTCTGCAGAGGATAATCCGACTAAGACATGAATGTGTGCATAAAGTCATGGGAGATGGGGTGCCCTAGTTCGTGCTCAGTGCCCCGCAGTCATGTCTTTCTGTTCCGATATGCTACATGTGTGCCTGTGCATACGTAAAGAAGAGCTTGTGCTCTCTTTACAATGCTGCAGAGGCATTTTGCTGGCATTTAAGTGGCATTTTCTCTCCTGTGGCCTAGTTGTCCTAGATGAGCTTTAGCTCGTGTGCGTCATGCGTGCATGTATGTGTGGTTGGCAGACCTGAAATCATCGAAGGCCACATGGGAAGGGGTTTGAGTCAACTGTGTGCCTAGAAATGGGTAATTAATTTCCTTACCAAGAATTACGTGCATATTTTTAGTGGTGCAACCTTTGAGACAAGTTTTATACGTTTTCCTTTATCGAATCCCTGATAGCCATTTTAAAAAAAAAAAAAAATCCATTTTCATTTTATTGGAGTACAGCAACACTTTGTCTAGGTTTTTCTGTTTTTAATCGGTTCAGGTAACTTTTTATACATACTGTATATTATGACTCTACTAAGCATCCTAATTTAAAGCCAGCTCTATTTTGATTGACAGCTCCTCACAAAACATTAAGGGGCAGATTTACTAATGTGCGAGAACACAGCGAGAACCAAAGCCAGATGGTCGAAAAGAGAGAAGCTTCTTACGGCATGTGACTATTTGGCATGACAGAAAAATAGATTATACAAATAAGTCTCAGAGGCCAGTGTTATGCTAAACTGGACATCGGCAGTTTTTGTTTTTAATTTCGTTTGTTTATACTGTATATAGTCTACTACATGAATTTGCATCCATAAAATAGGATATAGGAGTCCTTCGTACCTGCAGTGGACATACAGATGGCGTCAGCCGATAGTTACGTTTTTCTCTTTTCTGCGAAGGTTCAGACTCATATTCTGGAGTTTTCCTCTCCTATCAGCTCCCCCTCACTCTTGAAGCAAAATCTTCCACATTGTCAATTTTCTTCAATTCTTTCTTTCCCCCCCCCCCATCCATATTTCTACATTTACAGCATTTTTTACTGTACATAAAACAGTAATTCAGTTCCCTCTTCTCTCCATTTCTCTCTCCCAGTTCAGGATATACAATATAGGAGGAACACAACAATGAGATTAACAAAAAGATCGCACAGATCCATAGAAACGTTCCCCAAAATTGCAACACCGTAACTCAATGGCATTTATAAAAAGGTTGTTTTAACTACATCTACAGGTCTCCCAATTCACAAAGTTATTCACATAAAACCCCAGAGTCTCCATCAGACCATCTTGATTGTTCTAGTGTTAACACGTTAGTCAAACAATCAACTTATTCATGAGTAGTCCTTTTTTAAAATGCGTCATTTATACATATTAAACAAAGGAGTCTGCCATGTTAACTGAAAATCTAAATTTTGAAATATGACAAAAATAAAATGTTTTAGTGGGGTTTGCACTTAAACAAATGCTTCAAAAAACCTTTATGTATTATGGTCCTCCAAACTGGCTGTGCCTGTGTTGATGACCCGCATCCGCATCAGGTGTGCCTGTCCACAATTTTGCGGTGTTCTTGGTGGATGGGTGGTCATTACTGAAATGAAGTGACTGCGTCTGCATTCATAATTTTGCATGTTGATAGTAGATCCCTGGAAAAAATTGGTCACTCCCTTAGGCGCTTTGTCTAAATTGCGCACTCGCCAATTTGTGCTGCTTTAGTAAATCTGCCCCTTAAACACTAGCCTGTGTGAATAGTCTACTCACAGCTGAAGGTGTGTGGTTTATGCCTCCCTGTTAAAGCGACACCATTGCAGTGCCATTGCCACAGACCCAACACAATAGCGACGTCATACCCCACTGCATAGCCTAACGTGCCCCTTTCCAGAAATGTAACTACACGTTGTGTGGACACAGACAGTAAGAATCGTGACTGGTCTGCTTTTTCTCCTCCTACAAGCTTCCTGGTTCTTGTATCTGCCTACTCACCACATCATACAGCACCACGTCCAAAGCAGTTTGGATAAACAATGGAAGTTGGAAAATACAGAACATTTGTGTGACTTATCCTAACCCCATTAATTACATTGATTGACAAATGACAGCAGCGGCATTGGTTGTACATACCATTTTTTTCTGACGTTTTACTGTTTTCTTTGTCGCAGTGATCAAATGAAAGGTTACTTTTTTAAACCTTTATTAGCTCCAACTCAGTCTGTTCTTGTCTGTCGGTAGTCAAACAAAAACAGACGAGAAACACAAATCACTCTACACATCAGCAGAAACCTTTTTTGGCAATGCGACAATGCATTCAAACTAGCACACAATTCAAAATTGCTGATAACGGCGTAGACCATGCGTGTTTTCTACAACATGGGGTTGACTGAGGCATAAATTGGGCTTCAGGCCCCATTTACACAAAGACGGTCCTTGTATGAAGCAGGTACCAGAGTGGTGGCCTAGTGGCAGAGCATCTGCCCCATAGCCAGGAGGTTGTGGGTTCATACCCCAGCCGGGTCATACCAAAGACCATAAAAATGGTGCTTTCTAGCTTGGTGCTCACCATAATAGAATGGGGAAAGGAAAGTTGGTTATCCAGCCATGTGAGGGGGCACAAGCCAGTGTACTCCTGTCAGCCCCAAGCCCGGGTAAATGGGGAGGGTTGCATCAGGAAAGGCATCTGGCATAAAATCTCTGCCAAACCAAATAACACGTGGGCCTTGCAGCTATGTGGGACTAGCACAATGACAAGGAATGAGTTCTCGTATGAAACAGCAAATTTTTAAGATTTGATCTTCCATTTACTCATGCATAACAGCGCTTTGGGAGTCTGAAATTGTAAACATTTGAAAATGTACACTAGATACAATCCTTTTGAAAGGCCTCCTATATCATCATCATGTAAATTCAAAGTGTGAAAACCATGGCTATTACATTTTTAGCCTGATACACATGGGTGAGAAGAGGAGGAACAACAACAGCAAACTATAAACCTGTGGTTGTTCTATAGAACAAAAATCACCCAGTAACAATCATACTCCATCATCTATCCAGACAAAAGTATATGTTTTGGGGCAAACTTCTGCTATGGTGTCTTGTTTCTTCATAATCACCAGGCTGTAGAGGAATGTAAGTGTCTGCAATTAAATTGGGGGAAAAAAAAAACTATTTATCTAAGGAGAGTAATTCACAAAGGTGTGCTGGGGGCGGGGGGGGGGGGATCAGTTTCGTACTAGGGTTATAGTCAAGACCAGATCAAGACCAGAGTGTACAAAGGCCAAGACTTAAAGGGCTCGAGGCTAAGACCAAGACAGGCAGAGACCAAGTCAAGACCAAGACCACTGTATGTAGATCTTGGTCTTGTCTGGTCTTGGGAGCCTCTGGTCTCGGTTGGGCCTTGACTACAACACTATCTCCTGCTACCTTGGCATGCATACTTCATTGTTTTCTACAGCTTTTGTGGATCTCTCTGAATTAGTGTTCTTTTTAAAATACGAACATTTTCATTTTCAAGAAAACTGAAAACAGAAACATGTAAATGGGCCTAAAATGACCATACTATACTTGGGATTGTTTTGTTCTCATTGACCTTGTACAGAGTGGTCTAAATTTGAAGATTATAACTTAAAACAATTACCTGAGCATATACAGTATGGAGGGTTTTTGGGTTTTTTTTTTTGCATATTTGCCATTTTTTTATGTCCTGGTCACCTGGTGTCTTCTGCAAGAATACATTTGGTGACAACCATGTCTTCACTAGTTCTTGCAATGGATGCAATCTTTGTGGGAGCAAAGATACAAATCTCTGCCTGTTAAGTGGGAGACTGGGATTCGGCTAAGTGACAAAGTGGCAACAACCAGTATGAAGATGAAGAAATGCATAGTAAATCATTGGCACATGATTGTAGGAGTGTGGAATCAGGCGAATGTTAAGAAAGAAGTCAGCATCAAGGATTTAGGAAGTTCTTGTGTTTCAAAAAAAAAAAGACATCTTTCTTACATTAGCACAAAATAAAAATGCATACCATGTTTAACCAGTTGTATGCACCGATATAACAGTAGGGAATATTTGGTTTTCACTGATTACTGAATGCACATAATGTTGTATATCAAATAGTATTATAAATCTGACAAAAACTGGGTAATTGGATAAAGAAAGTGTTGCTTCTGAACCTCTTCTGTTAGGATGGTAGCTTGACTTCAAAAGGAATATTACCCCAAACCAGGGTTTTACTCATAAAAAGGTCAAATAATTTAGACACTTCCTATTTTTTTTTTTTTTTAAACACAACTGTATACTAATTCCTTTTTCGATTTTTGTTTCCTATTCATCTCTCTTCTGCTCAGGGGTAGTCAGAGCTTCAAACATCTTCCCAATCCTTAGTGCCATCCTGCTGCTGATGGGAGGGGTTTGCATTGCTGCTAGTCGTTTATATAAAAGCAAAAGAAACATCATCCTGGGAGCAGGGATCCTCTTTGTGGCTGCAGGTAACTGAAGAGCATTCATTTTATTTGTTTTGATAGTTGTCTTCATCAGTATATTTGTTAGCATTTTATAATACAGCCTGCAAATTACACAATAAATACAGGGTAAATACCAGCAAAGTAGTATTGTGGTCAAGCCTTCGTCAAGATCAGACCATGACCAGAGTCTTGATTAGACCAGACAAGACCAAGACTAAGGGGTTAAGACCATGTCAAGACACCTACATACACAGTGGTCTTGACCCCTTAAAGTCTTGGTCCATGTCCACTCTGGTCTTGGTCTGGTCTCAACTGCAGCACTACAGGAAAGTATGGGGGGAAAAAAACAGAAGATAAACAGGGGGAAACTGGTTAAGTAAGGGAGGGGAAAGTACTGGGATGCCAACTTCATTATGACTTGACTTTCATCTAAAATGACCCAAGTTCTCTGCTTTCCCCACAGCTTTCAGGTACTTGCACAGTAATGGCAATTATATCAAAAGTTAAGGCATAATAAAGCCAGCACTCCAGTGTTATCAAATTTAAAGCTTCTGTCACACCTTGACGATTTAGGCAGCCTATGCTGCCGTTTAAAAAAATTAGCAAATACACTGGCGTATGTCTAATAAGTTAAGGGTAAGTTTTGTATAAGGGCACACTGAAGCACGCTGGCATACGTCTTAGTACGGTGAGGTTGTCGACATATCCAGTGTATGGCTCATATGTCCCACATACACGGGCCACAAGTTGTGGGTAAGTTATGCGACTGTACTTCTACTACTCATAAGTCAAAATACATCGAGGTATTGTCTAGCGTACCCAAAACTTATTTCTTATCATTTTTTATTTAGTGAATGCAAAGTCCTCAAACCAAGCAATTGCCTCCTGGTTTGCTGTATGGAGGGTGTGTAATCCTCCTTCCAGTCTTTAGAGCGGGCAAGCCTCTATGATGTGTTCCATTGTTTGCTCCTCTCCACATGTGCACAGTGGGCTAGGGACACTGTCCCATCTGTGAAGGCTGGCCAAGCAGGGGCCATGTCCAGTCCTGAAGCGATTGAGTATAGACCACTGTCTCCTTGGGAGGTTGGTGCCTGACCTCCTTGGTCTCCCATTCCTCTTGCCAAGCTGTCTGGATGGTGAAGTCAGCTGGGGGAGGGTTTTTCCAAATCGACCGTCTGGATGGAAGTCGGGCAGTGGGTGGGGTATAGATATCTGCATGGATTGGTAAGTGAGCAGAGTCTTTGGCTTTTTGAAGTATCCTTTGAGTTAGTGCTGCTCGCCGGATGTGTGGGGGGGCTATGTTTGACAGTACAGGGAGCCAGGGGAGTGGTGTTGAGCGGATTGTCCCAGTTATGATTCTCATGGTTGTGTTGAGCTGGGTGTCTACGTGGTGTGTGTAGGATGACCTGGACCAGACAGGGGCACAATATTCTGCTACAGAGTATGAAAGGGCCAGTGCTGAGGTGCGCAGGGTGGAGGCTGCCGCCCCCCATTTTGCACCAGCGAGCTTGCAGAGCAGGTTGTTTCGTGCCTTCACCTTAGCAGCCATCCCCTTTAAATGTTCCTAGAAGGATAGGGTCCTGTCAAGAGTCACTCCAAGGTAGGTTGGATTCGAGGCATGCTTAAGCTTGAGTCCACTCAGGTGGATGTTTAGTTCTCTGGCAGCTTTTACATTGGCCCCTGCTTGTACACATTGGCCTACAACTTCCAGTCATAAACAGCCCAAGGAAGATGCGCTGGAACTTCCGCAAAGCCAACTGGAAGAAATTCAGTGAAATCCTGGATCAGAGTGTTGTTACCATCCCACTCCACACCATCACTGTAGATGAAGCATACAATCGCTTCTGCAGCGCAATCTTCAAGACTGCTCACACTGCAATCCCACGAGGCTACCGACCCCTCTATGTCCCATGCGTGGACAGAGAAAGCGCTGCCCTCCTACAATCCTATCAAACATCAGGGGACCCAGAGATAGCAGACCATCTCATTGAATTGCTAAGTACAGCCCGGCGAAAGAAATGGGAGGAGACAGTTGCTGACCGGAGCATTACCCACTCTAGCAGGAAATGTTGGAGCCTCATCCGTCGCCTAGGAGCTGCACAGAAGCCCCCTAGCCAAAGCCGAGCATCTGTCACACCCAACTAAGTTGCATCCCACCTACTGACCATTGCCAAAGCACCCCAAAATAAAGACTCCAGAAGAGCAGTTACAACTGAGCTAAAAAAAAAAAAAAAAAACCAAAAAATGTCCGTAGAGGAAACGAATCCTGAACCCTTCGAGGCTGCTGAACTGGAGAAAGTCCTACAGGGCCTGAAATGTGAAAAGGCAGCAGGATACGACAACATCTTCCCAGAATTTATGAAAAATCTTGGCCCCCGAGCCCTAACCAGGTTGACATAACTCTACACAAGGATCATACAAACAAACTCGATCCAAAAGAAATGGCGGACAGCAAAGGTCATTGCCATACCAAAACCTGGCAAAGACCACAAACTACCAGCAAGCTACCGCCCAATCTCCCTACTCAGCGTTCCTTATAAAATCATGGAGCGCCTAATACTTCAACGTATTTCCCCAGGAATAGAGGAAATTCTAAGTGTGGATCAAGCAGGTTTCCACAAGGACCGCAGCACAGGAGAACAAGTACTGGCCCTAACCACCTTCATCGAAAATGGCTTCGAGAGCAGACTGAAGACAGGGGCTGTGTTTCTCAATCTTACAGCCGCCTATGATACGGTCTGGCACAAAGGCCTCCTCCTGAAACTTATAAAGGCGATCCCTGCCTGGACAACAGCAATTATAAAAACCCTGCTGACCAACCGAAGGTTCAGAGTCCACCTCGGTCAGAACACAAGCGCATGGAGAACGCAGAAAAACGGACTCCCACAAGGCTCAGTTCTAGCTCCAACCCTGTTCAACCTCTACATAAATGACCTGCCCACTACAAAATCTCACAAATTCATCTATGCAGATGACATCTGTTTGACACTCCAAGCACCAGACTTTGAGCCACTGGAACGGGTGCTCACGGAAGATCTTGCCAAACTGGACCAGTTCTGCAAAACCTGACACCTAAGACCAAGCCCAGCAAAAACCGTCTCCAGTGTATTCCATCTCCACAATGTAAAAGCTGCCAGAGAACTTATTTCTAACCTATAAGTAATGTGCCTTGAACCTATGTGTAACTTACTGAATGTGTTTCTAGCTTACAGCTACCTATAATGGCGTATTGGCAGTGTTGGTTCACAGGAGGAAACAGTCAAGACTCTATGGTGAACAGATGTCCATGTCAGACTGGTCTTGTTCTTCTATTCAGACAAAGTAAAGATATGTTTCATACCATGACATGTTTCGACTGTCATCCGATGTTTGTGATGTGTCACATCAGCCATTTTATCCTTTCCGTAGCCGTGACCGACCCGACAGATTTTACGGCTCTGCCAGGTTGGTTACACCCCCGTCGTGCGATGGTCTTTGGAGGAAAGAATAATCTTGGTTGAACCGAGAAGACAGAGCCTTCATACTCTTGCACACCTAGGATTTATGGATCAGAAGGCAATGGCAGTTTGGCATGACTGCACTATGCATAAGTTATGCATAATTCAGACTATCGTTGGGCATAAGTTGTGAATGCTGACAACACACTAAGCATTCGTTGGTACAAGGTATCCAAGTTATCGAAAAGTTCTTAAAAAAGAAAAAAGAAAAAAAAAAGCTCTAGTTACTAATACGTGATGTATACGTCCAACTCGTTATGGATACACGATGCATATGCTAAAATTGCTAATTCTGGACATATGCAATTTTGATACATCAGCAAACACTGCCTAAATCGTCAAGGTTTGACAGGGCCTTAACATGTTTTTACCCCAATTTTACCTTTTTGTCACCATTTTAAATCAGTTTTTAACCTTGTTTTTCCATTGTTTTCACCCTGGTTTTTCAGTTATTATACTTTAAATGTCAGATGAAAGTCAAGGAATAATACAGCCATGCCTCAGTACCAGTTGTGGACCGTGTATTTTACAACTAGGCCTTCAGTGGTGATCTACCCAATTTAAGTGCCATTCATACCAAACACCATAAAAATAGCCTATAGGGTTGTCTCTATGTTAAAGATAACTTCAACTATAAAATTATAGTTTTAAAAATCTTTACCTTTTCGATGTGGAGTTCCATTTCCCTGCGCACTTGTTCATTGAGCTGCAGATCCATTCTTGCTTCCCCAAAGATTTAAAAGTACTGTTGCTTGTAAGTGTCCGGCTGGCAGCTGTGCTTTGGTGTCTCGCTGCTGCCTTCGTTAAGGCCCTGTCACGCCTAGACAATTTAGGTAGTCAAAACGTATGAAAAATTTGGAGAATACGCTGGGGTACGTCGAATCAGTTATGGCTAAGTTTTGTCTCAGTAAAGAACACGCTGAAGAATGCTTTAACACACTACGGCATAGTTCGCCGAGCTCCTCTGAAAATAAATTTTCAGCATGCTGAAAATTTTCCGACATATCCAGCGTATGACTGATATGTCCCGCATTCGTGGAGCAAATGGCATATTTGTAGCGTTGGTTCACAGGAAAAACCTGTACAGAGCTCTGCCTGCAGCGCATACACACATTTGTTCGTATAACAGGACCTGTCGCGGTTTTTCCATTTGAGTGGTCTGTACCATCAGCTGTCCAGTATTGTTGTGATACATATGCCAGAATGTCAGAACACCGGAGGTGGATCCAATCAGCTGATCGCCTGAAGCATGGAGCGCAGCTGTTTTCCGTAATAAATCACATTTTCCTGTTGGCTGCGCCTCTGAGCAAAAGCACACTCCATGCATCATCTTGTTTTATTTTTGTCACTATTGAAAATAAACCATCACCATCAGTTTGCGTGCCTTTGAGCCTGGTTGTGACAACTGTCATCTGATGTTCCTGATGTGTCACATCAGCTGTTTCAAACGTGACTGACCTGACAGATTTGACAGCTCTGCCAGGTCGGTCGCACCCCCCACCATAGTGTCTGGACGGGAGAATCATCTGGGTTGAACAGAGGTGATCTCTCCCACACCTACGATTCATGGATCGGGAGGCAACAGCAGTTTGGCATGACTGCGCTATGCAGAAGTTAGACTATTGTTGCACATAAATTGTGAATTTCAGCAACATGCTAAGCATTAGTTGGTTTAAGTTACTTATAAGTTATGGAAATATTCTATAACAGTTACTAATACATTATGTATATGTCCATGTCATTATGGAAACGCGATGTGTATGGCCAAAAGTGAAAATTTTGGCGTATCCCAGCATTTTAGACCAATTTTTATATGTTTGACAAACGCTGCCTAAATCGTCATGGTATGACAGACAGCTCAAGTTTGCAAACCCTGTCTGGCTCCAAGTATCTACTTGATCAGTTGCAAACAACAGGCATTCCCAGCAAGATAATCTGCAGCACTCCTCGGAGGCTGTAATCCAAGGATACCGCTTGTTGCTAATATGAAAGTGAGCTGAGACGGGCCTGCTAGCTTCAGGGTTGGCCGACCTCTCTTCACAATGACCAGCTTTTCTTGAAAAGTCCGTCTGGAAAATTAATTTTTTGAAATATCAGCACCCAAATCATTTTCCTCTCCCCTATCAGCCATTGTGGGTGGAAAAACAGCTATTATATTTAAACAGATACAGTATATTGTAGCTGCTTAAGCAAGTCCTTGCACTGGTGTTGTGCTAGCTAGGCTCCTCTGCATTGTGGGTGGAGGAGTCTAACCATCCAATCCAAAAGACGTGAAAATGCTGACGTTCTCGAATGCCTTCTATGCATACCCCTGGATGTACAGAAGACATCTGATTGGTTAAAGCAACAGGATAAGTTTAATGGTTAATTTAACCTACAGAGCCGCACTGTCAATTCCTGAAGGCACAAGGCAGATCTGCTTGTCCCTTGGCAACACAGATGGCTGAAATATGACTGGACAAAAAAACAAAAAACAAAACATGCATTACACTACTGGAAGGAGTGCAACCAAGAGAAAAGCTACAAAATTAAAAAAAAAATAGACTATTGGGAATATTTCAATACATCCTCATGGAACAAATATAAGAATGTAGGTTGTAAATGTAATTCTGATACTGTTTAGGCCAGCAGAGAAGGCTTTGCTGGCCCTGAGGGTCCACCACTGCTCAGTACTTTCCCTTTACTTACCCTGTTTATTTTTTTTCCCCCGTCTTTTTAGTTGTACTTAGTTATCCTGTTTTTAGGGTACACAAGCCAGTGTACTCCTAGTGCTGGTCCCAATCCCAGGAAAATGGGGAGGGTTGTGTCAGGAAGGGCATCCAGCATAAAGTCTTTGCCAAATAAAGCATGTGGCTCATGACAAATGTGACTTCCATATCAGATCAGTCAAGGTCTGGGTTTTACAATGACCGCCACCAGTACTGTTAACCGACAGGGTGCCAGTGGAAACTGAGCTACTGTTGGTTGAAGATCGAGGAGGAAGAGGGGGGGAAGGTGTGTTAGAAGGGGGAGAGAGAGAAAAGGAATGTTAGAAGTGTGAAAGTAAGAGTAGGGACTTTAAATGAAGGGACCATGACTGGTAAAGGGAGCAAGTTGGCTGATATGAGAGAAGGAAGGTACCTATACTGTGTGTTCAACCAGATGGAAGTGAAGCAAGGCTAGGGGCATTGAAGGTAGATTTAAACTGTTCTACCATGGTGTAGATGGGAAGAGAAATGGAGTAGGAGTAATCTTGAAAGATGAGCATGTGAAGAATGTCCAGGAGGTGAAGGGGGCATCAGACAGGATCATGAGTTTGAAGCTAGAAATCAAAAGTGCGATGTTGAATACCGTTTGTGCATATGCCCCACAAGTTGGATGTCGGCTAGAAAGAGGAATTCTGGAGTATGGTGGATGAAGTGGTGGAGTGTATTGCTAAAAGGATGGAGATGGCTGTAGTGAACACATACAGTATTTCAAGAAGATAGATGAACATAGAGTGGCTTACAAGAGTGGAAGAAGGTCCACACAGGTAGACTACATCTTATGCAGAAGGAGAAATCTGAAAGCGATAGAAGACTGCAAGGTGGCATCAGAGCATCATGTAGCTAGGCAGCATTGGATGGTAGTCTGTAGGATGACTTTGAAAAGCAAGAAGAGCATTATTCCCCAGAGACTGATGGAGAAATTACTCCTTCTCGGTCTGAACACCGCCACATGTCTCTGGATCCTGGATTTCCTGACTGAGAGACCTCAGTCTGTCCGGGTTGGAAACAACATCTCCAACTCTGTCACGCCGAGTACCGGAACCCCTCAAGGCTGTGTACTCAGTCCACTGTTGTTTACACTTCTAACACATGACTGTGTATCCAAACACGAGGGGAACCAGATTATTAAGTTTGCAGATGACACCACGGTGGTGGGACTTATTCAGAGGGATGAGGAATCAATGTACAGGGAAGAAGTGAGAGACCTGGAGGGCTGGTGCAGGGAGAACAATCTGGTGCTCAACGTGGACAAAACGAAGGAGATGATTATCGACTTCCGGCGGTCACAGCCTGAGCACGTCCCCCTCAGCATCGGCGGCCGTTTAGTGGAGAGAGTAGAGAACATCAAGTTCCTCGGAGTGCAGATCTCGCAGGACCTGACCTGGAGCAAGAATTCCTTGGAGATCAGGAAGCGGGCTCAGCAGAGACTGCACTTCTTGAGGAAACTCAAACAGGCCTCTCTCCCCATCTGCATCCTCAGGACCTTCTACAGAGGTGTGGTGGAGAGTGTTCTGACGTACTGCATTGCTACATGGTACTCCAGCTGCAGTATGTCAGACAAAAAAGCCCTGCAGGAGATAGTCAAGGGGGCGGAGAGGGTAATTGGAGTCTCCCTCCCCTCTGTCCAAGAACTTTTTCAGAACTGTTGTAGGAGCAGGGCACTGAACATTGTCAAGGACCGTTCTCACCCTCTGCATAAACACTTTGAACTTCTGCCATCTGGTAAACGATTCCGGAGCATCAGAGGCAGAACCACCAGACTGATCAACAGCTTCCTCCAACAAGCTGTCAGGATGCTGAACAGCTGACCCGGAATCTCTCATACACACTACTGCACCTATGGACATTTTGTATATTATAGTTAGTTATTCTTTTTCCCCAAGTATGTCTCAGGGATGTGTGAATGGATGGGGGGGTGGGGGTGGGAGTTATGTGGGAGTGTGTCTTAATCATGCTGTTTCTTATATGGATGCCGAGAGAAACGCAATTCCATCTTGCCTGCACTACAGTTGTATGTACAGCAATATGACAAAGTTTGATTTGATTTGAAGAGGAAGAGAGTGAAGTCAGAGCTAAGGATTAAATGGGGGAAGTTACAGAAGGAAGAAGGTTGCAGAGTTCAGGAAGGAGTTGATACAGGCTCTGGGTGGTAGGGAAGAATTGTCAGAGGACTGGGAAAGTACAGCAAATGTATTGAAGGAAACTGGTGGATGGGGTGGGAATCGCAAGGGACCTCACGACTCGATTTGCGAATCTTGAGTCATGATTCGATCCCATCACGATTCAGCGATAATCATGATATTGTGATAATCGAGTATCATATTTCCATATATCTCAAATTTTTTTCACCTTATTCAACTTCAGATCATGCCCCAAAGTAACAGTTGACATCTCTTTCATGTAATAAACTATTCTCAAGGCTTCATTTTCTGTGGAGACGCATCTCTGCACACAGGGAGGGTGGTGGACGGTGCTGTTTGGAACAGACTCCCACTCCGGATAGGTTTAGCCGACTGTGGACTCTTAAAAAGCAGCTGAAAACTTTTTTGTTTAATGAGGATTTCCGTTGAGTTTCAGCTGCTTTTTCATAGCAAGTCTTATATTTTTAAATCATTTTAATCTTGTATTTTAACCCTCTGAGTGTGAGAATTTGCGTGTCCCTAGTGGTAGAGCGTGGCGCTGCGCCTGTCATCTCACTGACATGGCCGGCTGCATTGGGGATTTGTACTGATCTGCCAGTTTCAGAGGGTGGCAGACATGTGTTGGAGGACTCGATGGATGACACGTAATACACCAAAGAACAAGAACTCATGTCCTTTTCCTGTCTTCCTTCTTTTAGCTCAGAAAGCTAATATGGCCACGATCGGTCATCGTCACCATCAGACAGCTTTGTACATGGAAAATAGCCGCAGGATACAAGCGAAATTTATGTGGGATAATCATAAGACTTTGTAGATGTGGTAGAGAGCGTAAATGACCAACAGAATGCAAAATAACCACGATGGGTGAAAACGCAGCGACCACAGCAGCGAGCGAGTCCCGTTAGCCACCGGTAGGAGACTTATTTCTGTGGGGGGGGTTTATACTGTACTGATTTCTTGTTCATATACTTTGAAGATAAGATGAGGTACCTCTGTACAGAAAACTGTGTCAAAAGACTGAACCATTCTTTGTGTAAATATGTCCAAAGTCCAGTTTTGACTGAGTTATGGAATTTAAAGAGCTGTCGTGACATTATGCAAATTAGATCCGTAAATTTATTCCTATCTGAAGCTTTGGATCATATTTTACATCTTTCTAATGGACAATAAGCCATTATCTCTTACCACTTTCAAGTTATAGCCTTGGTAATCTGAACTATTTTATTGACAAAAAATATTTACCACTCTTGACCGCTAGAGGTTATGTCGCAATTTGGCGACAGACACACTTAAACGGTTAACTTGTTTTTGTATTTTTAAAATTATTTTTAATGTAGCAGCTTCCTTTTATTCCATTTTATTGTGCAGCACTCTTCATAAATAAACGTTACTTTTGTGACATTTGTAGAAAAAGCTCCCTGCCGGTGTCTCGTTAGCTTAGCCGTTGCTATTGATGCTCCAAGACTTGTGCTGGCCCGCAGTGTTCCGAGTGTTTCTTCTTTTGTGCAGCGCTTTTTGCGGGTTGTGTGTCATGTCAAGGTCTTTCCATCCATCTTCGGTATAAAATCCAAAAAAGGCCCACCATTTGAGCAAACTACTTCCTAACTTTCAAAGCTGGCTGCATACGACTTCACTTGACTGGGTGTTTGCGCCACCTAGTGGACTGAAAATGCCATTGATTAACTGATAACCCAAAAGTATGTGTACGCATTAGTTTTTAAATAAAAGATCGACCCATGCGTTTATAGATCAATGCATTGCTGTCAGTGCCAAGTATCGGGATCCATCACTGAATCGATCTTTTCCGACTCCTATTGGTGGCGAGGTATGTGGCATATCCTTTGGACAGAGAAAAGGAGCCAAGGAGACTTGGTGGTGGAATGAGGAGGTACAGGAAAGTATTCAAAGGAAGAGATTGGCAAAGAAAAAGTGGGATAGTCAGGAAGATGAAGAAAGTAGACAGGAGTACTTTGAGTCTCGACGTAAAGAGAGAGGTAGCAAAGGAAAAGGCATACAGTGAGTTGTATGAGAGGCTATACACCAAGGAAGGAGAAAAGGACTTCTATCGATTGGCTAGACAGAGAGCTTGTGCTGGAAAGGATGTGCAGCAGGTTAGACTGATTAAGGACAGAGATGGTTTTGTACTCAGGAGTGAAGAGAGTCAGTCCCTCCAGGATTTCGCGGGATGTTTTTATGATTGTTGTGGCCCAAAAAGCCTGAATTCATGGAAGCTTTTTAAAAAGTTGCGATGTTTTGAGGTTTGTTTTTTTTTTTTTTTTTTGCACTAAAAGTTGTGGGAAGAATTACAAATTTTAAAGCAGATGCTTTTTTTTCTCCATAGTTTACTGCAATGATATTCTATATAACACCATAAGAAAAGCACAGGATTGTCAAAAAATTTCCTATTAAACAGTGATTTGTAAATTAAGCAGAAACTTCTGCTATACAGAAAAACTTGTGCAACAACAAATACAGACTTTAACACAATATCCATTAAAACAGCTAAATTGCATTGAATGCATGTTAATGAGTATAGATTTGGAAATTATTGGCAGCACCTTGAAAACTCCCTAACAACAGTTCCCACCTACTCGGTACCTAGCGCAGAGAAAAACAATTTATTCTGTTGCTCTGTATTGTCTATCGGAGTCTGTGTTTTTCTGAAAAAAAAATTGCCCATCTATCTGCTTCACGTCTTGACACACACCTGTCTCATCAGATACTCATCTTTCATTTACCAGGTGTCCTACCGGGGGGAGTAGGGTGGCGCGTTGGTCTGTGTCCAGACTGGTGATTCACAGCTTTAAAGCTCATTGACAAGATGTAGTAACAATTTTACCTCTAGAGATGTATAAAATGTTGAAACACTGGCTATAGTGTTAGATTTGCTCATTTGTTTGTGGTTTTACGGCATCACTCCTACCGGAGTGGTGGCTCAGTTGGTAGAGCATCTGCCCCACACCCGGGAGACAGGGGTTCAAATCCCGGCCGGGTCATGCCGAAGACCATATAAAAGCGGAACTTCCTGCCGTGCAGCTTGGTGCTCAGCAATAATGGAATGGAGGAGGGAAATCTGTGGCGGCGCCTTGCATGGCAGCGACCCCTCTGATTCTACATATGGGTTTGTGTGTGATTAACACTGTAGATAAGAGAAACACAATTTCATTCTACTGTACATGATTGGCTGTATGGATTGAATGACAATAAAGGGTGATTTAATTTAATTTATGTGCGCTCCCACGCCGGAGTGGTTTTCAGGCAGGCGTACATTTTTCAGCACAAGCCCAGCACTTTGTACACGTGGTCCGAACAGAGAAGTGGCGAGACGTCCACCGGCAGGCCGGGGGAAATGGAGGAAGGGGCAATGTGGGGAAACCTCGCAGGTGAATTTTGTTTTTTTTTTAAAAAATCACACACACCATTTTTTGCTGACGTGTTCCGTAAATACTCAGTGTAAACACAGATGTGAGTGTGGTGCAGCAACGCATATGATTCGTTAGACTGAGCATTTGAACACTACTCGGGGACAAATTTGATTGGCAAAACTGGCAGAAGTTGACAAGGATTGGCCAAAGTTGCAAGGTCATGGCCAATCAATAATTTTGTGTGAATTGACACGATTGCAACATCGCAAAGTCCTGGAGGGACTGGAGTGTGCTGAGAAGATGGAAGGAGTACTTTGAGGAGCTAATGAATGAAAAAAATGAGCAAGAGAAGGATGGATGAAAGAAAGATGGTGAACCAGGAAGTTCCAAGGTTTAGCAAGGCGGAAGTGGGGGAAGATATAAAGAGGATGAAGAATGGAAAGCCGAATGGCCAAGATGACATCCCTGTGGAAGTATGGAGATGTTTAGGAGAGATGGCAGTGGACTTTTTAACAAGTTTAACAAAATCTTGCAGAGTGAGGAGATGCCCATGGAATAGAGAAGAAGTGTTGTGGTACTGCTTTTCAAGAACAAGGGTGATACTCAGAGCTGTAGTAACTACAGAGGCATAAAGTTGATCAGCCACACTATGAAGATATGGGTGTCATATGGTTTGGGTTGAGAGGACTCACGTGCAGGCACGATCAAGTCCCAAAACAATTATTTATTAACAAAAACTGGAACAAACAAATAACACACTGCTGAAAAGCAGAACTTAAACTAAACTAGACAGAACTTACTTGGGAACATATACAGGATTCTGGCAGGAACATCTACGCAGGCCAGGGCAGAAACAATGACGCCACACTGGACACAGACTGACACCGGTATATAAAGACGGGGTAAATCAAGACAACACAGGACAGGAGGGAACAGATAATTGACTAAACATAGGACAGCTGGGACTAATTATGAGACAACAGCGGAGCAGCTGCAAAACAGGATGGGTGGGGCTGTACAGACAGAGAGGGCAGTGGCACAGACCCAGGACCAAACAGGGGATGACACAGCAGACCAGGGGAAACTCAGGAGTCACATAATAAAAGTCATAATCACAGGGAGAATGAGAAAACTCCACCACACACTAGATAGGCAGCGAAGCACTTTCTCCAGTAGACTACTACAGCTTCGTTGTCGAACGGCCAGGTACAGGAAATCTTTCCTGCCACATGCAATTTCACTGTACAATAACTCACTATGATGTTGTATTCTGGTCATAGCTATGCTGCCACACTGCACCTTACAGACTAACTGGTACCTCACATTTTCACTCTGCTCCTGATAGTCCTTTGTGCAATGGGATGATTCATGTGTTTTTATACGGGTCATCATATATTAAGCTATGATGTATATAGGTTCTATAGTCGTGTTAGTTTCCATTTTACTTTCCATGGGTAATCCCTTTGTCTGTCGTGTATGTTTCTGTTGTTTGGCTGTCAACTGTCATTACACTGTAATTTCCCAGTTTGGGATCAATAAAGTACATCTATCCATCTATCTAAAAACAAAGCATGGGCATAATCCTGTGATCATGCCCAGACTATGACATAGCCCCGCCCTTTAAGGGGTGGATTCCAGGCACCCTACAGCAACACCTAAAACAAAACCGAAATACCTTTTCAGGGAGGGTGGTGGGGCTGCAAAGCCAGGTGGGCCGAAACAACCCCCCCCCCCAAAGAGTCCAAAACAAAAACACAATTCAAGGGTACTTCAGGCTGTGCTTTCAGAAGCACTTACAAACACAGGTTACAAATCCCTTCTTTTAAATAGAAATTATAAATTGCTCGTCAGGGCATAAACTTCGATGTTAAATGCAAGTCTAACAAAATAAAGTCCAAGGCCCAAAACAACTGGATTGGGTGGTCTACCCAAGTCCATGATCCTCGGGCCGAAGAACAGAACGGGTTGGGGGGGCCTACCCCAATCCGTGGACCCTCAGATCAGAGTACAGAGTGGGTCGGGTGGCCTACCAGAGTCCCTGGGCCACTGGACCGGGGAACAGAACAAGTCAAAAGATGATGGTGAGGGCACTTTAATTTCAGGAAAACAGAAAAATGGGGATTCATACTCAGGAGACCATAAAATAGGTACTTTTACTTTAGAAACTGATAACAGGAGAGTTTTTTGCTCCAAAGATTGTAACAGAGGATCTTTTAGCTCAGGTAATGGCAACAAAAGAGCTTACCACTCAGCCGCAGGTGGCTGCAGCACATTGATCTCAAGAACAGCTGACTGGGACTCGCTGAACTCCGGAATAGACAGTCGTTGCGCACCAACCTCAGGTATGGTTACCAGGAACACACCAACTTCAGGAGCAGACAGTTGAAGTGTATCACTCTCAGCAGCTGATGACGAAGGTGCACCGGTCTCTGGAACAAGCAGCGGGTATGCGCTGGTCTCTGGAACAAAGGGCAGATGTGCACCGTCCTCTGGAACACGCGGATGTGTGCCAACCTCAGGCGCTGAAGGTTGGAGCACACAGAGATCAGGAGCTAATGGTGAGAGCACGCTGACCTCAGAAACGGCAGACTGCAGTTCATTGAGCTCAAGGGCAGGTGTCAGTGGCGCACTGAATACAGGAACAGGTGTCAGAGCTGTGCCGGCCTCAAGCTGGATTCATGCTGCACCTCTGCTGTCCGCGTATGTGTAACCGGAAACCTCGTGTGACGAAATTTAAGTCGTCTCCACTCCGCTAGTGTCTGCAGTGCTTGACCGCGGACGACTGCATGCAGCCTAAATTTTGTGACCACGCCGCCTGCCCACGACCTGAACGCGTTGAAAAGCACATGCGCAAGACTAAACGTCCTATTCATGAGTTGGGGATATTGGCACAGTATACCAAGACAAAGTAGACGAAGACAACGAGGAAGCGGAAGACGAGCATAAACATACATGAATCATACATAAATACTTCAGCAGCAGCATCTTTGTGGAAAAGGAGTGAAAACCAGGAAGTCAAGCAGCAGAAAACAAGCAGTGTTTCTTTGTTGGTGAAAATCCTGGCGCGTCAGCACATTGGCGCTACCCATCAGGCGGGAGTGAAACTACAGATGATGGTTGTGCACATGTGTCAACCGCTTGGCCTGGGTAGATGAAAAAAGTGAGCATGAACAGCGCCACGTGTGTGCCAGGCAAGTCCAAAGCGCACGCGGACCAAAGCGGACTAGAGGGGAAACGCAGCATGAATAAGGCTTACGACACACTCGCAGGAGATGCACTGGCCTCAGGAGCTGAAGGTTGGGGTGTGCTGACCTCCAGTGGCAGCTCCTGAGGTGCAAGAGCGTCCGGCCTTGCTACAGTCACCTCAGACAAAGGAGAGAGGCAGGGAGTGAATGAGGCGTCATCACAATTACCAGGAGCTACTCAAGTCTTTACTAATATTGATGTTAAAAAAGTAAAGAAAAGTACTTGCCTAAGTTTCTGGTCCACAGCTTCTGGGGTGACCACCTCTGGATGGCCCACAGGAACCGGAGCATGCACCTCGAGCAGAACAGAAATAGGAGCATGCTCCTCGGGAACAGCTAGAGCTATGACATGCGTCTCAGGGACAGCAGGAGCTGTGATCCGCACCCCGCGAGCAGCTGGAGGAGCCAGCTTTACAGGTACGGTGGCTGGCAAAACTGCATGCGTGGTGACAGGTGAAACTGCAAGGGTTGATGACCGGCAAAACCTCAGGTGAAGCTGCATGCGTGGTGACAGACGGCACTGCAAATGTGTTGACAGGCTGAACTGCAGGCTTATTCACAGGCAAAACTGCAGGCTTGGTGGCAGGCAAAGCTGGTGTGTGCGCCATGAAGAGAGCTGGTGCTGGTGGTGGCGCATGGCATCGAGAGGGGCGGCGTCTCCTGGAGTCTTCCTTCCTTTGGTGACTGCCCAACGCCAGTCCCAATCCCCAAAACTGCTCCCTCTCAGTGGCGGAGATCTCCCAAGACACCCGTGGTACAAAAGGCTGCTGCTTGGGAGGTGGAGATGGGGCTGGAGCTGGTGATTGGCGAGGAGCAGGAGGTGCCAAAGCCAGGGGATGCTTCCTCATCGGCACAGACTTTGGCTTGTTCTGCAAACTCCTCACCATCCTGCGGTTTTCACGCTGCAAGTCGGCCACCAGGGTGATCCTTTCCACCCCCTCAGCATACTCTGTGAGCCGTGGATGATGGCGAACAGCCCCCTCCGCAAGCCCCAGGTACCACAGAGCCAATTTTGGGGTGAGAGACGAACGAGCACAAGAAATAATCCCATACATTTCTATGAGGGCGTTACAAAGCCAACACCCCAAGTTCATGGGGTATGAATGCCTGCCTGCTGAGTCCATAACTGGTGGCATCATTCTCTCATAAGGTTTGGGTTGAGAGGATTCGTGTGCAGGCAGGATCAAGTGCCAAAACAATTATTAACAAAAAACAGGAAAAAGCAAATAACAGAACTTAAACTAAACCAAACAGAACTTACTTGGGAACATATACAGGATTCTGGCAGGAACATCTACGCAGGACAGGGCAGAAACATTAATGACAATACACAGGACACAGACCGACACCGGTATATAAAGACGGGGTAATCAAGACAACACAGGACAGGAGGGAACAGATAATTGACTAAACAGGACAGCTGGGACTAATTAGGAGACAACAGGGGAGCAGCTGCGAATCAGGACGGGGGGAGATGTACAGAGAGAGCAGTGGCTAGGGGTACGGAAAACATGAGGAGCTGGAACAATAGGTAAACGGATACACACACAGACCCAGGACCAAACGGGATGACACAGCAGACCAGGGGAAACTCAGGAGTTGCATAATACAAATTATAATTAATCACAGGAAGAATAAGAAAAACAAAGTGTGGGCATGATCCTGTGATCATGCCCAGACTGCGACAATGGGAAAGAGTTGTTGAAGCCAGGTTAAGAGGAGAGGTGACAATCAGTGAGCAGCAGTATGGTTTCATGCCAAGAAAGAGTACTACAGATGCAGTGTTTGCCCTGCAGAGAAGAGGAATGAAAGTTAGCAGAAGCAAGACAGATAACGTGTGAATGAGAGAAAGGTAGGTGTAATGATAAAGATGCAAGGAGTAGAGGTAATGAAGGTACGGGGAGGGGGGGGTGAAAAGTTCATAGTGGTTAAATTTAACCAAATGTGGTTTATTCTTCAACTGCAGGGATTCAAGCGCTGCAGCACCGATGGAAGAAGTGTGTGGACTGAAGGGGAGACTATGTTAAAAAAAAAATAAGCCACATTTGGTCAAATTTGACCACTATGAACTTTTCAGTCCCCCCCCCCGCCCATAAGATAAGATAAGATAAGATAAGCCTTTATTAGTCCCACAATGGGGAAATTCCAGGATTGCAACAGCATAGGGATAGCAACACTCAGAGCAACAATCAGAAGGCAAGAAAAAACAACATCTAGTAAACATATGTCCATATTACTATAAATGTATATATGTAGACACAGTGCAGAGCATTATGGCTGGTGGATGTGCAGCAGAAAGTCTAAGCTCTCTCTCCGCGGATGCAGCGGGCCAGCTGAAAGTCTTTGGGCATGATGGTGACCCCCTTAGCGAAGAAGAGACCACCAGGTGGGTCTCGCTGGTCTCCTGCAGAGCCATGACGGCTAGATACATAGATACAGTACCTGTGGTCAGCCATCCAGTGTAATGGAAAATGCATAAGAGAGGTGAAGAAGAGAGTGCAGGCAGGGTGGTGTGGGCAGAGAGGAGTGTCAGAGGTGATTTGTGACAGAAGGATAGCAGCTAGAGTGAAAAAGGGAAGATTCACAAAACGGTAGTGAGACCTGTTGTGATGTATGGTTTGGAGATGGTGGTGCTGACAAAAGACAGGAGTTGGAGGTGGCCGAGTTGAAGGTGCCAAGATTCTCTTGGGAGTGACTAGAAGAGACAGGATTAGAAATGAGTACATTAGAGGGACAGTTCAGGTTGAGCGGTTTGAAGACAAAGTAAGACAAGGCTGAGATGGTTTGGACTTGTGCAGAGGAGGGATAGTGGATATATTTGGAAAGGATGTTGAAGATGGAGCTGCCAGGCAGGAGGAAAATAGGAAGACCACAGAAAAGATTCATGGATGTAGTGAAGGAGGATGTGGAGAGGGTTAGTGTTACAGAGGAAGACACAAAGGATAGGGTGAGATGGAGACAGCTGATCCGCTGTGGAGACCCCTAAAGGGAGCAGCCAAAAGAAGAAAACATCCCGTTTTTACTGTTTGGTTTTTTTTTTCACTAAACTGTTACCATGTAATTAGCAGGATGTATTGTAAAGTGCTTCCATTTATTTGCTATTTAGTGCCCTCCGTTCTTCATATCCTGTATTCCTGTCCTCTTACAGGTCTGAGCAACATAATTGGTGTGATAGTCTACATCTCTGCTGCACTGGGGGACATTTCTCCAAAGAAGGATGAGGATAAGAAATGGCAGTACTCCTACGGATGGTCCTTCTACTTCGGAGGCCTTTCCTTCATCATGGCTGAGATGGTCGGGGTGCTGGCTGTCAACATCTACATTGAAAAGAACAAGGAGCTGCGCTGCCGTTCCCGCACCGACATTTTCAAGAGCACCACACACGCCATGCTCCGCCTGCCCAGCTACCGCTTCCGCCGCCGCTCGCGTTCCTCATCCCGTTCCACCGACCCCTCCCGCTCCCGAGACCCCTCACCTGTAGGGGGAGGTGGAGGAAAGAACTTTGGGCTTCCCCCCTCTGCACTGCTTTCCCAGGGACCCATCTCAGTGTCCACATTACCGAACCCCCACTCTCGCTCTCACACGGCCCTGGCTGGAGGGGACATCTCCCTCTACACTTTGTCCCGTGACCCCAAACTGGGTGGGTTGCCACCACCCATGTATGGGACGGTGGACAGGGCCACACTCTACCAGCTCCACAACTGCTTCCCAAAGGATGGAGGAGGAGGAGGAGGAGGAGGAGGAGTGATGATGAGTGGTACGCTCCCCTCACTTAAGTCCCACAACCCTTCCAATTCTTCCAACTCCAACGCACCAATGCCCAACTCTGTGGGCTCTGGTCCCCCACCTTTTACCTCCTCCACGGTAGACAGGGAGCGAGGGATGGGGACTCTGGACAGGCTGAAGGGAGACAGGGAGAGCAACTCTAACACCCTCAATAGGAAGACAACGCCTGTGTAGAGAGAGCGTGTGAGGAAAGGAGGTGACATGGAATGAAGAGCAAGACAGAGCGGAGGCGCCACAGGCTCAAGAGGAGTCAGACAAGTGAAATGTCTCTCCCTCCATATTCACTGTTATTTAGTTTACTCAGTCTAACTGAGAACAAAAAGGAGAGTAATAACAGAGTGTAATAACAACAACAACGAACTTTCACAATGAAACTATTTTCATATTTTAACATGCTAGAAAATGATTTATTTTATTAATGATCAAACGCAATTAACCTTGGGCTATTATGAAAATGTTTCCCATAATTTCTGTGCAATATTACAGCTAATTTAACCAGATCGTCGTCAATGTAAAATTGTTGTTGTGATTATTCTTAGCGTTATTACAGGCTAGCTGTGTGTGCAAAAACTTTCATTTGGAATGAACTTTTGTTTTTTGTTTTTTTACTCTAATTTTAGACTTACTGTGAATTTCTTCCATGCGGAGCCACTGGGACTGTCAGTGTTAACGTGTCAGTGTCAAGCATGAGTGTGCACAATATATGGGAGGTCAACAGCCTGTATCGTTTTCTTAACTGCCCCTACCTATGATGTAATTTTCATTTTTGCTATGAAGTCAGATGTGAATACTGTAAATTGTCTTCCAATATTGAAAGAAATGCAACAATAATGTGGGTTACTGACACCACTGACCAACTTCATTGTTATGAGTCTGAGTTTTCTATGGGCCTCTGTTAGTCTTACTTCCACTCTAATCTGTGTGAACAGTAGTATTTGTAGCTATAGTCGTGTTAAAGATGTTTGTTCTTGGGCATTAACTCAACCTCTGACTTGATGACGCAGAGGAAAAAAAAAAAAAACATAGAATAACACATTTGTAAAGAATCAGGTAAAGGTTGGTGCCTGAGCAGAAAAACAAACAAAAAAAGTGATATTTTTTCTATGAAAAGTCCCAAAGTGACACATGCAACTTGTCATTTTCAGTAGCAAAAAATGAAAGAAAAAAAACACCAAAACAAACTATGTATATGTGGGTTAAGAAGGTTTAAAAACATTGCAGAGAAAATCTTTTCAAAAGCTATATGTACAATGTAATTTACTCATATATTTGTAAAGTCTAAAGTTCCATTTTTGGGGGCACCACTGTTGAAACTGCATTTTGGGCAGGGTGGGTGTAGTTAACGTGGTTTTCTACCCCTCCTTGGACTCTCGCGGGGTGGTTTCTTCCACTCAGAAACGCTCTGCTCTTTCCCTGCCCATATTTGGTCCCGTGATCTGTGTTTCCTTTACTTCACCTGTCAAAAGTAATGGCTTTGCCACAGAAACGACCCCTTAACCTCCCCAAAGATTCTTTTCACTGTGCTTCCCCTGCCGACTCCTGAACTCTGAGCTGTTTATGTTGATGAGAATGTAAACACATGCAACCCACACCCACCGTCTTCTAAACTGTCCCGAGTGACTGCAGAGTCAGGTCAAACCTGCTTCATGAAGAAACCAGATGCTTCCAGATTCTTTATATTTTGATTTCTTTGACTTAATTTCTGGGGGGGGGGGGAAGAATAATGTGATCAAACTGCACACAGATAGCATTTATGTGGGCAATATGAATAGTACGTAGTTGAGAATAGATATATCTAGACAAATGATTATGGTTTATCTAAATGTGTGATAAACACTGTATTGCACGAAGTTTATAAAAAAAAAAAAAAAAATCAGTAACAGACATATTCAGACTGCTGTCTTCTTTTCCGCCCTTGTTATTTTGCCTGTACATGTAAACTGTAGTTAAACACTTCAGATCCTTTACTTGAGTAAATGAAGACACCCAAAAATATTTCATCCAATTTTCAGCATTTTAATTGCATAACAATTTTCCATTCATTTGGATTCAATCATTTCCACGCGAGTAAAGTTGATGTGATGTCTATCCATCAGTCAAACAAACAAACCACATGAAAATGACAGTTGTGCAAATTCACAAATAAAGCTAAGGAAATTCTAATTCATAACAGATTTACACTACCAGTCAAAAGTATGGACACATCTACCTATAGAAAATGAATGGGTAGATGTGTCTAAACTTTTCACTGATAATATATACATTTGTTATAAATCAATCCAATCTGACAATCCTTCACCAAGAGGAGGAGGTAATATTTTTGCCGGTGTTGGTTTTTGTTGATTTGTCTGTCT
Organism: Pholidichthys leucotaenia; assembly: GCA_020510985.1. Lineage (NCBI taxonomy): Eukaryota > Metazoa > Chordata > Actinopteri > Cichliformes > Pholidichthyidae > Pholidichthys > Pholidichthys leucotaenia. The sequence goes on along the minus strand of CM035849.1, from coordinate 132,254,880 downwards.
GTTAGCAACATAACTCAAAAAGTTATGAACGGATTTTGATTAAAGTTTCAGGAAAGGTGTGTAATTGCACGGGGAACAGATGATTAGATTTTTGTGATGATCTGAGAGTGCATACCTCCGCCAAGAGTTTGGTTTATATTTGTGCAGCAGGATTACACAAAAACTACTGGGATGGATTTGGATGAAATTTTCACCAGAGGTAGTTTTTGGGTTAGAGCGGAAGCCATTACATTTTGGTGATGATCTGAGAATGCATACCTCAGCCAAGGCTCTTATCTCTCAGTGTGTTATAGGGCTGCACAATTATGGCCAAAATGATGATCGCGATTATTTTGATCAATATTGAAATCACAATTATTAATCGTGATTATTCATTAACTTTAGGAAAAACACATTACATTAAATTCTTTTTTTAAATCATCCTACTTACGAATTGCTAGATGAAGCCTGTGGCCAAAGCACTGGAGCCTCATCCATTTATTTAGAGAAGCTGCCCTGACGACATATACTGCTTGACCATAGGTCAGTCAGTCGTAGTTGCAAAGTACTCAACAGTTGTGATATCCATCTGTATTTTTCATACAGTGCAGGTAATGCAACTTTGGAGAATCACATGGGGATCATGTATTTCTTGTCCAGTGTTTTGACCATGTTTCTGAAGCCTTCATTGCTCATACAGTTTTTAGTGGACACACGTCTTTGGCCAAATAAAACGCTATTGCATCAGTTACTTTAGCATGTCTTTGGGAGGTGGATACGGCAAAGCTCTGTGCAGGGTTGATACTATGATTGCCTGCGTCGGCGCCAGACAGACTGATTTAGTGAAGTGACATTAGCTTTAGCCTTGATGCATTTATCATGCTTGTGTTTGTGGTGTTTTTTTCAGGTGGTTGAATAAGTTGTGTTGCCCTGTGGCGCAGACACAGCTCTCTGGCACTCTTTGCATATAATTTCTTTTTATTGAGTATCACTTTCCCTGAATCTAAAACCCATCCAGACAACGGATGATGATCCTTTCGAGGCACTAGCTCCTTGCTTCCATGTGTTGCCGTACTGTCACCTTCTGCTCCCGACATCTGGTTTGTGTTTCACCATCACACCAGTCTGCTATTGAAAACTTAAGGCTGCCGCTACAGTGTGCGCTCACTTGTCAGTTCTGTAGATTAATGTTGCCTTGGTGTGCGTTCGCTCCCTGGTGGTCAGCTGGCTGTTGGTTGAGAAAATGCTTGATTTGATATGCAGCAGAGCCTGCATTTTAACCGTCGGTATCACTGACAATCATGTTAATTTAATCGTGGCAGCCAAAATCGTGATCGCAATCAAAATTCGATTAATTGGGCAGCCCTAGTGTGTTAGCAACAGTATTCCAAAACTAATGGACAGACTTTGATGCAATTTTCACCAGTACCCTACACACAAACCCATTACATTTTGGAGGTGAACCATGAGGGATGGAAAGAGCCTTGGCGGAGGTATGTGCTTTGAGTGCTTTTCTAGTATGTAGCAAAGTTGCAAGCAAAGTTTATTTGTATAGCACTTTTCACAGATATATCACAAAGTGCTTCACAGCAAGTTAAAATTTACAAATACCCAGAAATTAAAATCAATAGAAATAAGAAAAAATATACATATTAATAGGGATAAAAAGAGAAAAGTGAAGAAATAAAAGCCATTCAATGAGAGCTAAAAGCTTGTCTAAACAAATGAGTTTTTAACTCCTTAAGAGTCAACAGACTCAAGGCAGTGCAAGGACAGGGGAAGCACGTTCCAAAGCCGTGGTGCAGTGGCCTGGAAAGATCAATCTCCACGGGTTCTGAACTTGGTCTGAGGGACCACCAGGAGTCTCTGGTCTGAGGATCTTAGTGATCGTGTTGTGGCATAAGGAGTCAAGAGGACTGAGATGTATGAAGGGGCTTGGCCATTAAGAGCTCTAAAAGTCAAAATTAAAATATTAAAATGAAATCTAAAAGCAACTGGCAACCAATGAAGGGACAATAAAACTGGGGAAATGTGTTCCCTTTTCTTCGTCCGGGTTAAAAGCCGAGCTGCTGCATTTTGCACTGTCTGAAAGTGGGCAACAGCAGTTTTATTAAAACACATAAAAAGGGCATTACAATAATCTAAGTGAGACGAGATAAAAGCATGAATGATCATTTCCAGTTCAGGTGTTGAGACCATAGGTCTAAGTTTTACTATATTCCTCAGATGAAAAGTAATTTCTGACTAGTTGCCGACCATGGCAGTCCAGTGACATAGCATTATCAAAAACACCCAGGTTACGTAGGCTGGGCTGGATAGAAAAGCCTAGGTGACCTAAGCGTTGCTTTATCAGAGGAATTTTACTGTCTGGATCGATGATCAGTGTTGCTGTCTTGTTAAGATTTAATTGTAGGAAGTTATTGTTTAACCATTTGTTAATGGCAGACAGGCAAGAGATTAAGTTTGATAAAATGGTCAGCTCATTTTCTTTAAAAGAGAAGTAAAGCTGAATGTCATCTGTGTAAAAATGCTAAGAAACAACCTTAAACTGACTAATAATCTGGCCAAATGGGGTTAAATGCAATAAAAACAGAGTAGGGCCCAGAATTGAGCCTTGAGGAATCCCATAGGAAAGTCCTTTAACCTCTGATATCTTCTCATTAAACAAAACCCTCCATCAGTTAAATAAGATAAGTGTAGGGAGCTTGAAATGATGAAGCGATGTGATTTTATAAATCAAAGTTTAATATCAGCTTCACTTCCCTAACAAGTCTCATCTCGGTGCAGAAGCAGAATAAGAGGTCGAGCGCAGTCAGACCTTCATACTTATACCCACACAACAAAAGACATTGCATATCAAAGCTGACATCCCACATTAACATAATCCCCCCTCCATTGTCCTCCGTCTCCTCCACCTGACTCTGGGTGGTTAGGGAGATCGATCCGGTCTCCACCGCTGCGACTCCGTCTGCTCTTTGATCCTCGCTGGGGGTTGAGACCTCTTGTCCTGTTCTGAGGCGTGAGGTCATTCCACATATGTAATCACTAAACATTCTGTCTATACATATGTAGGTATGGAATATATGATTAATATAAGCCACAGCCCCCCCCCCCCCAAACGATTAAGAAAAGGACAATCAAATTAAGTTTACAGTTTAAGATAATCTCTATGACATACTGTTAAACCTCTTGACAGGGAAAACAAGGAAAAATCTTTCCAGCAGTCATGCTCCTGTAGAGAATTCAGTGGTAACCACAACAGTATAGTAATATCACAAATCAGCCTTAAAACTGTCACGGCACAATCTGATAACATAGTTAACAACACTTGGTCAATTTGCATCAGTCCCTGTGCCGTCTGGGTTTTAATCTTCTCCCGAATCTGCTGTAGGTCCGCTTTGGCGTCCTGGTGGGACCCTCCTGTAAGGAATCTGCAGCTTGGGGAGGAGAGTGGTTATTTGTTCCCTGCAGGGGGGCTGAGTTTTTTTTTCTTGGGGGGGTCTACCCCGCCGAGGTGCTCTCGCCACCCGTGCAGGTTCGTCTCTCAACAAGAAGGCAGGTTTAAGTCTGTCAATGCTGACTGTTTCTTTTCTGTCCCCTAAATCAAGCACAAAATGCTTATCACCAGGTTCCAGCACTCTGAATGGTCCGTCGTATGGTGGATGGAGGGTTGATTTTAAAGCTTCGTGTCTAACAAAAACGAACTCGGCGTTTTTTTAAAGCTTGGGGGACAAAAACCCGTGGAAAAGAGTGATGTGCCGGTCCGGGGAGCGTGTCCGGTCCGGTGCTGCCTAAAGGCCTCAGGGCTGGAAGATGCCCAGGTTCTGGATGCTCTGGTAAAAACTCGCCTGGGAGTCTGAGAGGTTGTGCAAAAACTAATTCTGCTGGGGAGGCGTCAAGATCCTCTTTAGGCGCAGAACGCAACCCCAATAAAACCCAGGGAAGTTTATTCACCCAATCTGTATCCGTTAGTGAGGCCCTGAGGGCGGCCTTTAAAGATCTGTGAAAACGCTCGCATAACCCATTAGCCTGAGGGTGATATGCGGTGAATTGTCGCCCCTAAGCTGCTGGCCATGGCTGACCAAAGCTCTGAGACAAATTGAGGCCCCCTATCGGACGTGATGTCCGATGGGACGCCGAAACGTGCCACCCAGTTTGTTAAAAAAAACGCGAGTGACTTCTGCAGCTGTGGTTGACGCCAAAGGGACCGCCTCCGGCCAGCGCGTAGTGCAGTCTATCATTGTTAACAGGTGTGTGAAACCCTGAGACGAAGGTAGTGGTCCCACGAGGTCGACATGAACGTGGTCAAACCTTCTGGCTGGGATTCGAAAAGGCTCTAGAGGAGCTTTTGTGTGCTTGTGTATTTTGGCGCGCTGACAAGACATGCAAGTTTTTGCCCATTCCTTTACATTTTTGCGCAGGCCCGGCCAAACAAACTTTTCCGCGACCATTTTAACCGAAGCGCGCACCCCTGGGTGCGCGAGGGAGTGAACCGAGTCGAAAATGCGGCGGCGCCATGCGGCTGGGACTACCGGGTGAGGCCGGCCGGTTGACACGTCGCAGATTAGGGGGGGTACACCGTCACGTAAACCCCTTTCCTCCAGTCTTAACCCTGTTGGTCCAGACAGGAGCGCACGCACGTCCGAGTCACTGCTTTGTTCCTCTGCCATGGCTGCGTAATCTATCCCTACGTGAATTGGGGCCGCGTACGCGTCCGCGTTGGCGAAGAGTTCTGCGGCTGAGGTAGTATAATCTGTCTCCTCGTGCTCTGGCGATGTCACAGCGCGAGAGAGGCAGTCTGCTACCACGTTAAGTTTGCCTGCCACATGTCGAATGTCTGTGGTGAACTCTGAAATTGCAGCTAGCTGTCTTTGTTGCCTGCCTGACCATGGTTCTGAAATTTTAGCCATCGCAAAAGTGAGCGGTTTGTGATCTACAAAAGCCGTGAAACGCCGCCCTTCTAACCAGAACTGGAAGTGGCGGATGGATAAATGAAGCGCTAGCAGCTCCCTGTCAAAAGTGCTGTATTTACGCTCGGTTTGGTTTAAAGATTTGCTAAAAAATGCTAAAGGTTGCCAGGTTCCGCCAACATGTTGTTCCACGACTGCCCCTATGGCCAGGTCTGAAGCGTCTGTGGCAAACGCTATGCGGGCCAAGGGATCGGGGTGAACCAACAATGTGGCATTCGCTAGAGCACTTTTTACTTCCGCGAAGGCGTGTTCACGCTCCGGGGTCCATTCGACCGCGTTGGAAGGCTTTTGTTTTCTGAGCGCGGTATACAGGGGCTGCATGAGTTGAGCTGCGCGGGGGAGGAAACGGTTGTAAAAATTCACCATTCCCAAAAATTCTTGCAGCGATCTGACTGTTTGTGGTCGTGGAAAATTTTTTACCGCACGGACTTTGTCTGGCAATGGGACTGCCCCCTTCGGTGAAACTCTGTGTCCCAAAAAATCAATTTGTGACACGCCGAATTTGCATTTGGCTGGGTTGATTATTAACCCGTGCTCTTCTAGTCTCTGAAAAACTGTAGTGAGGTGTTGTTCGTGTTCTTCCTCTGACGGGCTGGCTACCAGCATATCGTCGAGGTAGACGAACACGAAGGGGGGGGGGGGGGGTCGCGTAATACCGCGTCCATCATACGCTGAAAGGTTTGAGCAGCGCCTTTGAGGCCGAACGGCATCCGCAAAAATTCAAAAAGACCGAAAGGGGTTATTACAGCCGTTTTAGGAATGTCTTCCGCTCGAACGGGGACTTGGTGATAGCCGCGGACCAGGTCTATTTTAGAAAAAATGCGCGCACCCGCCAGATGTAGTGAAAAATCTTGGATGTGAGGAATTGGGTAGCGGTCATGCGCTGTTGCAATGTTTAATCTGCGGTAATCGCCGCAAGGTCTCCAAGAACCGTCGGTTTTCAGGACCATGTGGAGTGGCGATGCCCAGGGGCTTTTCGAGCGCCTAATAATGCCTAATTTTTCCAGGGTGGTAAACTCGTCCCGTGCTATGGCGAGCTTGGTCGCATCTAAGCGCCGAGCTTTGGCAAACACGGGTGGGCCTGCTGTGGGGATGAAGTGTTCAACCCCGTGTTTCGCTACTGTTGCTGAAAATTTGGGAACTGTGAGTGCTGGAAATTGGGTGAGGAGATGGTCAAACTTACCTCCTGCTGTTGTGACGCTGGCCTGCACGGGTGGTGGAGAAACTCGAGCTGAGCAGGGGATAGAAGAAAATGACAGTCAATCTAGCAAATAGACGCTTGGTTAATGCACTAACAACCCATGTGCACACAAAAAATCAGCGCCCAACAAGTTAAAACTCACCGCTGCTACAATAAATGTCCATCTATAGTTGCGGCTGTGGATGCAAAGAGGCAGGTTCCTTTCACCGAAAGTGTCGATCGAACTGTTGGCTGCCATCGCTCCATTTCCCCGGGGACCCATGGCCTGGTCTGCGTGGGAAGGGGTGATAAAACTCAGCTGAGCTCCGGTGTCGATAAGGAACTGTCTCCCGGTGTGTCCATCAGTAACATAAAGCAGCTTATTTGTCTCGCTGAGAGCCGCAGCTGTTAACGGTTCTCGGCTTTGGCGTTTCCCGAATTTTTGAATTTGCAGGGGGGCACACATTTGTACGCCCTCTCGGCGAAACGGTGGTGGTAATAGCAGAGGTCGTTCCGCCTGCTGCGCCTTGGACGTGTTGCCACCATGGTGGGTGGGCTCTGCTCGGTTGTCTGTGGTTCTCCGCTGCTCTGGGCTTCCGCGCTGAGATCTGCAGATGCTGCTGTGGCCATCTGTTCGCCGCAGGCATCGATGAGCCACTGCGCTTCTCGGGCCAGCGCGCGCAAGTCCTGCTGGGTGCTGCACCGCATGTTGACCAGTGTCCCTCATGTGTGGCGGCAGAGTGCTGAGGAAGATATGTTGGAAGAGGAAGTTGTCGTTGTCCTCCTCCTTAAGCTGCAGCATGTCCTCCATGAGGGCCTTGGGTCTGCATCCTCTGTGGCCGTAGATCGCCAGGATCTTCTCTGCTCTCTCCTCGGCTGAGGGGACGAAGTTCTCAACAATGGTCGCCTTAAGTTCTCTGTATTTGTCATGGGCGGGCGGTTGTTGGATTATGCTCCGCGCACATCTTGACGTGGCAGCGTCGAGTTTGGCGAAGATGTGATAAAATTTCGTCTCGTCCACAGTTATGCCCGCCAGTGCAAACTGAGCCTCAGCTTGCTGGAACCACGAGCTCGGGTCGTCTTGCCAGAATTCTGGCTGCTTGACGGTGACGGCGCTTGTGTGGGCCGTCCCTGATGTGTCCGCCGGGTGAGAGCGCCTTTCTTCTGCTCTCCCAGCGGAGCTGGGGATGGTGCTCGGATGAGCCCTTTCTGTAGATTCTGCCGTGGGGGAACGTCTTCCATCCGTTCCCCTGTCTGCATGGGCGCCAGCACTTGCCTGGGTCGCCTCTGATGAGTTAATCGCGGGAGAACGTCTCTGTTCCATCCTCACGTCTGGTCACCAGTGTAGGGAGCTTGAAATGATGAAGCGATGTGATTTTATAAATCAAAGTTTAATATCAGCTTCACTTCCCTAACAAGTCTCATCTCGGTGCAGAAGCAGAATAAGAGGTCGAGCGCAGTCAGACCTTCATACTTATACCCACACTCAACAAAAGACATTGCATATCAAAGCCGACATCCCGCATTAACATAATCCCCCCTCCATTGTCCTCCGTCTCCTCCACCTGACCCTGGGTTGTCAGGGAGATCGATCTGGTCTCCACCGCTGCGACTCCGTCTGCTCTTTGATCCTCGCTGGCGGTTGAGACCTCTTGTCCTGTTCTGAGGCGTGAGGTCATTCCACATATGTAATCACTAAACATTCTAATATGTCTATACATATGTAGGTATGGAATATATGATTAATATAAGCCACAATAAGCCTTTATTAGTCCCACAATGGGGAAATTCCAGGATTGCAACAGCACAGGGATAGCAACACTCAGAGCAACAATCAAGAAGACAAGAAAAACAAGAGCAGCGAATAGACATATGTACATATAAATATACAAATATATAAACACACAGTGCGGAGCATTGTAGCTAGATGGAATAAATACTGTATATAAATATATATATACACAGTGCAGAGCACTGTAGCTAGATGGAATAAACAGCATAACCGTCTTAGTTATCCTACATAGTATGAATATGTACCCATACATATTGTCACCCTCCATAGCGACCGATATTGTCCTAGTTGTATACTGGAGGGGACCATTGTGTAAGTCTATTGCGTCTTTTACATTCAATACTATTAGGTCATCACATTTTTTTGCCATCTCTGCGAGCAGCCGTGCTTAGGTTATACAGTCTGACAGCCGTAGGTAGGAAGGACCTGCGAAACCTCTCAGTTGCGCACCTAGGATGATGTAGTCTGCTGCTAAATGAGCTCCTCAGTGCATTCAGTATGTCCTGCATAGGGTGGGACTCGGACTCCAGCAGAGATGACAGTTTAGCCACCATCCTTCTCTCTCCTATCTCCTCCACTGGGTCAAGGCGCTGCCCCAGGACAGAGCTAGCTTTCTTGATCAGTTTGTTCAGTCTCTTCCCATCGGCTGTTGTAATGCCACTGCCCCAGCAGACCACTCCAAAAGTGATGGCTGATGCCACCATTGTGTCGTAGAATGTCTTCAGCAGCGCCCCTTGTACACCAAAAGACCTGAGTCTCCTCAGTAGGAACAGCCTGCGCTGTCCCTTCTTGTAGAGTGCGTCGTTATTGTGTGACCAGTCTAGTTTATTGTTCAGATGAACACCCAGGTACTTGTAGGATGTCACCATCTCAATGTCTGGTCCCTGTATGTTTACTGGTGCTGTGAGGGGTTGTCCTTGCCTGCGGAAGTCCACCACCAGCTCCTTAGTTTTCCTCGCATTGATCTGGAGGCAGTTCTGATGGCACCAGTCCACAAAGTCCTGGATAAGTCCTCTGTACTCAGCTTCATCTCCATTGGAGATGAGGCCGATGATCGCAGAGTCATCAGAGAACTTCTGTAGATGGCAGTGTGTTGTGTTGTGTGAGAAGTCCGCAGTATAAAGGGTGAACAGGAAGGGAGCCAAAACCGTTCCCTGGGGGGCCCCCGTGCTACCGATGATCGTGTCAGACACACAATCCCGGGTTCTCACAAACTGTGGCCGGTTAGTGAGGTAGTCCAGGATCCATGATGACAGGTGCTGGTCCACCCCTGTGCACAGCAGCTTGTACTTCAGGATCATCGGTTGGATGGTGTTGAAAGCACTGGAGAAGTCAAAGAACATGATCCTCACTGCATTCCCGGGCTTCTCCAGGTGGGACAGAGAACGGTGAAGAAGGAAGATCACTGCATCCTCCACCCCAATGCCATGCTGGTAGGCGAACTGGAGTGGATCCATCGCTGGTCCCACCAGGGGGCGGAGGTGAGCAAGGACCAGTCTCTCCAGGGTCTTCATTATATGGGACGTCAGGGCCACTGGTCTGTAGCTGTTCAGGTCTTTGGGGTGGGAAGTCTTTGGTACAGGTACCACACAAGATGTTTTCCACAACTGTGGTACCCTCCCCAGCTTCAGACTCAGGTTGAAGATGTGCTCCACAATCCCACACAGCTGGTCTGCACAGGACTTGAGGAGCTTTGCGCTGATGCCGTCCGGTCCCAACGCCTTCCTCGCCTTGATCTTCCTCAGCTCCTTCCTCACCTGGGTCTTAGTGAGGGTCAGGTTGGGGGGCTGTGTGTTGGGAGTGGGGGGTGTTGGTGGAGTGGGGTGTGGGCAGCAGGACTCAATGTCTTTAGAGGCAGCAGTGGTTGTTGTGCAATTGGGGGGGGGGGGGCGGTTGGTTGGTTGGTCAAACCTATTAAACAGGTTCAGATTGTTCGCCCACTCCCTGCCCCCTGTGGCCTGGGGGGAGGTATTCTGGAGCCCAGAGATGGTTTTGAGGTTTCTCCAGACCCCACCAATGTCACTCTGTTGCAGCTTGTCCTCCATCTTCTTCCTGAAGCTGTCCTTGCCTTCTCTGATCTTCCTCCTCAGCTCCCTCTGTACAGACTTCAGCATCTCCCTGTTCCCCGACCTCAAGATCCTCTTCTTCTCTCTCAGAAGTGTTTTTATCTCAGGGTTGATCCAGGGTTTGTTGTTCGAGCAACACCGTATGGTCTTGGTGGGTACGGTGTTGTCCACACAGAAGCTGATGTAGTCCGTGATGGTGTGAGTGAGGCCATCGATGTCCTCACCATGTGGATCGCAGAGCTGCTCCCAGGCAGTGGTTTCAAAACAGTCCTTTAGAGCGTCCATTGCCTCCTCAGACCATAACTTCACTGTTCGCATGACCGGAGGTTGTCTGTGCACTAGGGGTTTGTACACCGGCAAGAGATGAACCAAGGTGTGATCCGATCTCCCGAGTGGGGGGAGTGGTGATGAGGTGTACACCTCCTTAGTGTTTGCGTAGAATAAGTCCAGTGTTTTATTGTCTCTAGTGTGGCATGTGACATACTGGGTGAACGTGGGTAGAATGGGAGACGGTGAAATATGGTTGAAATCGCCTGAGATGAGTAGAAGAGCATCTGGGTGTTCTGTCTGCAGCCTGCCAGTTACTGAGTGGATGACGTCACGCGCTGTCCCAGCGTTCGCCGTCGGATTTGCATAAATAACAATGCAGATCATGTGTGAGTATTCCCTCGGGAGATATGTAGGCCGCATGCTAACAGCTAGCAACTCCATGTCTTTGTTGCAGTGTTGTTGTTTAACCGTGATATGTCCCGGTCTGCACCAGTTGTTATTGACATACATCATCACTCCTCCGCCCCTTGCCTTCCCACTGTCTGGTGTTCGGTCTGCCCGTATTGCGTGGAAACACTCCAGTTCAATGTTAGCATCTGTTGCTAGTTCTGTTAGCCACGTCTCAGTGAATAGCATCAGGCTACACTCCCTGTATTTGCTATCGTAGCGGGAGATAGCCGCTAGCTCATCCGTTTTTCTTAGTAGTGATCGTACATTCCCCATAATAACGGATGGGAGGGCGGGTCTGTACCTTATATTCCTCGCCCGCCGTCTTGTTCCAGCACGACATCCACGCCGTTTTCGTCTTATTTCTCCCGGTGTGTCGAGTTTTTGCATTAGCATCGTGGGCCGGTTAAGTGCTAACAGCTGGTCCCTATTGTACTGCCTCCTGCAACAAACAGTGGATCCGTCCTCTGGCTCAGGAGACATTTAGGCGATCTACGTTTCTGTGATGGATCAAGGTGTCACCGAAACAGAAAGATTAGCAAGAGAGCCAGATAGTAAATAGAAATGGGAAGAAATTGATCCGCTGTTGCAAAAGGCAGCCTACTCGTGTGGCGCCGAAGTAGGATCGGAAGTAGATGAGAACCATTTCAGAACTAATCCTGAAATACCAAACGTGTCCTTCATCCTATTTATCAATATATTGTGGTCTACCGTGTCAAAAGCAGTGGTGAGATCCAACAACACCAGGACCGAGTACTGACCAGAATCTGCTGCCATCATGATGTCACTGGATAGCGCTGTCTCGGTGGAGTGCATTTTGCAGAAACCAGACTGGAAGGTGTCTAAGATTTTATTTCTCTCTATGAATGTAGTTAATTACTCGGCTACTACTTTCTCATTCATTTTGGATAAGAAGGTAAGCTTTGAAATTGGCCTGTAATTGTTCAGTTCTGTAGGGTCTAAGTTTTGTTTCTTTAATTTGGGTTCAACCACTGCTTGTTTAAATGAACTGGGACCAGTGCCTGATAAAAGTGACCAATTAATGATTTTGACAATTAAAGGCCAGATAGAGTGAAATATTTTGAAAAGTAGGGATGTTGCGAAGATATCCAAGAGGCTTGAAGAGGGCTTCATAGAGGCCAGAAGACCATTTACATGCAGTAGGGTGACTGGAGTGAATAAGGACCACATGTTAGAGGGGGCCTGATTCAGGCCAAGGTCCTCAGCAAATGGTGTAGTGCTTGCTCTAGTATCGTTCACCTTATTCACCGTAAAATTTGCAAAGTCATTACATTCAGCATTAGAATAAGCAGGAACCATGGCTAAATCAGGTGAGACAATGGAGTTAATGGTGTCAAACAAAAACTTGGGATTTCTCTTGTTTAAGGGTATAAGCTGAACAAAGTAGTTTGTTCTCGAATCCTTCATCATATCATTTAGTGAGGTTATGAGGTCTTTGAGGTGGAGTCTGTGCACCTCAAGCTTGGTGGCCTTCCACAAACGTTCCATCTTCCGACAACTTCTAAGAATACAGATCTCTTCATTTAACCAAGAGCATGGTTTCTTAGGAGAAGTATAGCTACATTTAATAGGAGCCACTTTATAAGATAAGATAAGATAAGATAAGATAAGCCTTTATTAGTCCCACAACGGGGAAATTCCAGGATTGCAACAGCACAGGGATAGCAACACTCAGAGCAACAATCAGAAGGCAAGAAAAAAAAAACAAAAACAAAAAAAAAAACAAGCAAGCAAGAGCAGCTAATATACATATGTACATATTACTATAAAAAATATATATACACACACACACACACACAGACACACAGTGCAGAGCATTGTAGCTGGATGGAATAATATGTAGATATATAAAAACACAGTGCGGAGCATTGTAGCTAGATGGAATAAATATATAGATATATAAATATAAACACACCCAGTGCAGAGCATTGTAGCTAGATGGAATAAATATATAGATATATAAATATAAACACACCCAGTGCTGAGCATTGTAGCTAGATGGAATAAATATATAGATATATAAATATAAACACACCCAGTGCAGAGCATTGTAGCTAGATGGAATAAATATGTAAATATATAAACACACACAGTGCAGAGCATTGTTGCTAGGTGGGATGAAACAGCATAACCGTCTATTTAGTTATCCTACATGGTATGATTATGTGCCCATACATATTCTCACCCTCCATAGCGACCGGTATGTTCCTAGTTGTATGCCGGAGAGGACCATTGTGTAAGTCTATTGCATCTTTTGCATTCAAAAAAAAAAAAAAAAAAAAAAAAAAAAAACAACTATTAGTTTGTTACGTCTTTTTGCTATCTCTGCGAGCAGCCCTGCTTAGGTTGTACAGTCTGACAGCCGTTGGTAGGAAGGACCTACGAAACCTCTCGGTTGTGCACCTGGGATGATGTAGTCTGCTGCTAAATGAGCTCCTCAGTGCATCCAGTATGTCCTGCATAGGGTGGAACTCGGACTCCAGCAGAGATGACAGTTTAGCCACCGTCGTCCTCTCTCCTATCTCCTCCATCGGATCAAGGCGTTGCCCCAGGACAGAGCTAGCTTTCTTAATCAGTTTGTTCAGTCTCTTCCTATCGGCTGCAGTAATGCCACTGCCCCAGCAGACCACTCCAAAAGTGATGGCTGATGCCACCACCGTGTCATAGAATGACTTCAGCAGTGCCCCTTGTACACCAAAAGACCTGAGTCTCCTCAGCAGGAACAGCCTGCGCTGTCCCTTCTTGTAGAGTGCGTCAGTATTGTGTGACCAGTCTAGTTTATTGTTCAGATGAATACCCAGGTACTTGTAGGATGTCACCATCTCGATGTCTGTTCCCTGTATATTTACTGGTGCTGTGAGGGGCTGCCCATGCCTGCGGCAGTCCACCACCAGCTCCTTAGTTTTCCTCGCGTTGATCTGGAGGCAGTTCCGATGGCACCAGTCCACAAAGTCCTGGATAAGCCCTCTGTACTCAGCTTCATCTCCGCTGGAGATGAGACCAACGATCGCAGAGTCATCAGAGAACTTCTGTAGATGGCAATGTGTTGTGTTGTGTGAGAAGTCCGCAGTATAAAGAGTGAACAGGAAGGGAGCCAGCACCGTTCCCTGGGGGGCCCCCGTGCTACTGATGATCGTGTCGGAAACACAGTCCCGGGTTCTCACAAACTGAGGCCGGTTCGTGAGGTAGTCCAGGATCCATGATGACAGGTGCTGGTCCACCCCTGCGCGCAGCAGCTTGTCCTTCAGGATCATCGGTTGGATGGTGTTGAAAGCACTGGAGAAGTCAAAGAACATGATCCTCACCATATTCCCGGGCTTCTCCAGGTGGGACAGAGAACGGTGAAGGAGGAAGATCACCGCATCCTCCACCCCAATGCCATGCTGGTAGGCGAACTGGAGTGGATCCATCGCTGGTTCCACCAGGGGGCGGAGATGAGCAAGGAGCAGTCTCTCCAGGGTCTTCATCAAGTGGGATGTCAAGGCCACCGGTCTGAAGCTGTTCAGGTCTTTGGGGTGGGAAGTTTTTGGTACAGGTACCACACAAGATGTTTTCCACAGCTGTGGTACCCTCCCCAGTTTCAGGCTCATGTTGAAGATATACGTCACAATCCCACACAGCTGGTCTGCACAGGACTTGAGGAGCTTTGCGCTGATGCCGTCCGGTCCCGACGCCTTCCTCGCCTTGATCTTCCTCAGCTCCGTCCTCACCTGGGTCTTGGTCAGGGTCAGGATGGGGGGCTGTGTGTTGGGAGTGGGGGGGGGGGTGTCGGTGGAGTGGGGAGTGGGTAGCAGGACTTGATTTCTTAGAGGCAGCAGTGGTTGTTGTGCAGACAGGGGGGAGGGCGGTTGGTCAAATCTATTGAAAAACAGATTCAGGTTGTTCGCCCACTCCCTGCCCCCCGTGGCCTGGGGGGAGGTATTCTGGAGCCCCGAAATGGTTTTGAGGTTTCTCCAGACCCCGCTGATGTCGCTCTGTTGCAGCTTGTCCTCCATCTTCTTCCTGAAGCTGTCCTTGCCTTCTCTGATCTTTCTCCTCAGCTCCCTCTGTACGGACTTCAGCATCTCCCTGTTCCCCGACCTGAAGATCCTCTTCTTCTCTCTCAGAAGTGTTTTTATCTCAGGGTTGATCCAGGGTTTGTCGTTTGAGTGACGCCGTATGGTCTTGGTGGGAACGGATTTGTCCACACAGAAGCTGAGGTAGCCCGTGAAGGTGTGAATGAGGCCATCGATGTCCTCACCATGTGGATCGCAGAGCTGCTTCCAGGCAGTGGCTTCAAAACAGTCCTTTAGAGTGTCCATTGTCTCCTCAGACCATAACTCCACAGTGTGCATGGCCGGAGGTTGTCTGTGCACTAGGGGTTTGTACACCGGTCGGAGATGAACCAAGTTGTGATCCGATCTCCCAAGTGGGGGGAGTTGTGATGAGGTGTACGCCTCCTTAGTGTTTGCGTAGAACAAATCCAGTGTTTTATTGTCTCTAGTGTGGCATGTGACATACTGGGTGAAAGTGGGCAGAATGGGAGACAGTGAAACGTGGTTGAAATCGCCTGAGATGAGGAGAAGAGCATCTGGGTGTTCTGTCTGCAGCCTGCTGGTTACTGAATGGATGACGTCACGCGCTGTCCCAGCGTTCGCCGTCGGATTTGCATAAACAACAATGCAGATCACGTGTGAGTGTTCTCTCGGGAGATATGTAGGCCTCATGCTAACAGCTAGCAACTCAATGTCTTTGCTGCAGTGTCGTTGTTTAACAGTGATATGTCCCGGTCTGCACCAGTTGTTGTTAACATACATTATCACTCCACCGCCCCTAGTTTTGCCACTCTCTGGTGTTCGGTCAGCTCGTATCGTGTGAAAACCCTCCAGCTCAATGTTAGCATCTGCTGCTAGTTCAGTTAGCCACGTCTCAGTAAACAAAAGGAGAGAGCACTCCCGGTAAGTGCTATCATAACGGGAGATAGCCGCTAGCTCATCTAACTTTCCCAGTATCGACCGTACATTTCCCATGACAACAGATGGAAGGGAGGGTCTGTACCTTATATTTTTTGTCCTCCGCCTTACTCCAGCCCGGCAGCCGCGGCGTTTTCGCCTCAGTTCTCTCGGTATGTCGAGTTTTTCCAGTGGGACCGGGTGGCGGTTAAATGCTAGCAGCTCTTCCCTGTTATATCGTATCCTGCTATAAACAGTGGCTCCGTCCACCGGCTCAGGAGACATTTGGGACGATCTGTGTGTCCGTGATATAAGTGGGGTGAAAAAAAAAAAAAAAAAAAAAGTGATCAAAAGAGAGAGGAAGGGAAAAAAAACTCGGAATCGAGCCGCTGTTGCAAAAGGCAGCCGACTGGTGTGGCGCCGAGAGGAGAAAAAAAAAAAAAAAAAAAAATCAAGTACCAATTGGCACTGCTGGTTAAAGCAATCCACCATAGAATTTACATCCTCACATCCTGCAACAAGATGAGTGTCAAAAGCTGAAATAAATCTATCCACAGCCTGCTGGTTAATAATGCACCTCTGTCTTAATGTTTTACAATCCTGCTGTCCCACATTAACTGACAGCTCAAAGAAAACACAGCAATGATCACTGACACAAACATCCTCCACTTTAACATTGTCCAAACTCAGTCCCAGTGAAAAGACAAGGTCCAAGGAGCGCCCCTTATGTGTAGAGCCGGAGATGTGCTGCCTGAAATTGTGAGCCTCTGTAATAGTTAAAAAGTCTGCAGCAGCATTAGAAGACGTGTCATTTACATGTATATTAAAATCACCTAAAATTAAAACTCTTTCTAGTTTAATAATGGAAGATAAAAAGTATGAGAATTCCAATAAAAACACACCAGCTGGGCTGGGTGGGCGGTAGCTTAAAACACAAAAAGGAGTTGAGGCACTTGTCTTTGATATCTGAAGTTCAAATGACGAGAAATTTGATTTGAGACATTTGAAGCGGTTGTGGAAAATGATGGCCAGGCCACCTCCACGTCCACTCAGGCGAGGGGTCGCAATGAAGGTGCAGTCTGTAGAGTAGTCGCCTTCAGGTGAGTGAATTCATCCTCTCTTTGCCACGTTTCAATCAGAAATACAAAATCCAGGTTTTCTTTCCCAATCAAATTGTTCAGGAAAAACGATTTGTTTTGAGATGGAGTGAGTGTTCAGTAGAGCCATCTTAATCTGTGACGGCGGCGCAGCGTCACACCCAGCTGACTGAATGTTGACAGCTGTCAAACAGCGGTATCATGGAGTAGAAATTCTCCAGGAGCGAAGGCAACGGGGGAACAGGTCATACCAGAGCGGTGGCGTGGGGTTGTTGTCCTCCTCAGGTGTTTGCACGTGGATGGGACACAAAACACTCCTGTATCCCTCTTGGTTTAGGCGGTTGGTGCGCCTCAGCCTCACCTGGACGCCGGCTCGGGATCCACGCCTCCGTGGCCTTCTATGTAGTGGAGGCAGCAACAGTAGACTTCCAGATGACAGGTCAGCACAAACAAATGGTGGAGCAAAGAAGCATCGACCCCACTTCGCACTGTGTTGTTCCATATATGCCTTAATTTGCATCAGCATTGTACAGTCATAACATAGCTCAGAAGGGTATGTTGAAATGGCTTCAGATAGACATAGTAGGAATAAAAACACCAGCAGCGAAAGAGCAGCAGAGGCTATACCAGTCACAGGCGCCATCTTGCGCCATGTAAATTAATCTGCTTGTTTCACCGTGTATTAAAACTTACTAAATAAATAGTTCTTTTAATTAATACATTTATCCCAAGTCTAAACAATTTTTAGAGCCTTGTTTGGATGGTCAAAGCTTCTAAAACAAATAAACAGACATTACTATGAGATGGCCACTGCACCTTCACTCGCATGCAACAGGAGTGTGGAGTGCAGGTTTTCCAGCACAGAGTCTGGATTGCAAGGTAAGCTGCAGTAAAAAAGCCCCGATCAACTCCATAAAGCAGTAGGTTGATTTTGGCATGGTACAGGTCGGATCGATAACCCCTGATGAGCTCATGAATCTGGATGACAACGGGGCTTGAAGCCAGGTGCAAACGGGCTGTTGCTAAAATGTGCAGCTGAACAGAAACCGAATCTCCCTGCTATCAGCTCCCTGTTGGGCCAAAGGGGAGCATGCAGATTTGTAACCGGCCAGCTCGCCAACTCAGTTACTGATCCCATTAAAAACTAGAAAAGCACTCAGAGCGCAGACCTCCGCCAAGCGCCACAGTTCCCCCCCATACAGTGTTTGTGTGTACGTTTTCAGATCCCTTGACCATGAAAACATATGACTAGCAATTGGATTCACAATGATAGGATTAGTGGTTCAGTAGTAAAAGCATTACCTCCTTGGCGGAGGTAATAAACTGAAGTGTTGGTGTTGTGTCCATCTCCTTCATGTGCAAAGTCCCAGGCTGCGAGCGTTTTCATAGATCACTGAAAGCAGCACTGAGGGCTTCACTGACGGATGCAAATTGGGTAGACAAGTTGCTGTGGGTTTTATTGGGTTTGCGCTCCGCGGAAAAAAAAGAGGATTTGGAAGCTTCCCCGGCAGAGAGCTGGTTTTTGCGCAGCCCCTATGGCTGCCCGGGGAATTTCTGCCAAATAATCCCGCGCCGGTCAGCTGCCCGTCTCAGCTTTTGCAGCGTAGCGCAAACACAGGCACGCTGGCGGGCCCTGCCCACCACTGTTTTCCGCGTGCTTTTGTGCCTAAAACTTTGAAGAACGCGGAGTTTGTGTTCGTCAGACACGACAACCAGCGCCCTCTATTGTCCCTGCACACATGCTGAAAATGGCCGTATCTCACAATGTTAAAGAATCCTTTAAAAAATTCCCGTATCCAGACGGTGATCCGGATCATCCCCAAAATTTAATCAGTTCTTCCTTGTACCATTTCCAACAAAGCCTGAAAGTTTCATCGAAATCCGTCCAAAACTTTTTGAGTTATCTTGCTAACCAACAGACAGACAAACAAACAGACAAACAAACGCTGGCAAAAACATAACCTCCTGGCCTTCGGCCTGGCGGAGGTAACTAGAAAAGCACTCGGAGAGAGCAGACCTCCGCCAAGCGCCACAGTTCCCCCCATACAGTGTTTGTGTGTACATTTTCAGATTCCTTGACCATGAAAACATATGACTAGCAATTGGATTGACAATGATAGGATTAGTGGTTCAGTAGTTATTCACGAAAATGGCATTTTCCGTAATGGCGGTTCTCTTCTGGACGGTGATCCGGATCACCACCAAAATTTAATCAGTTCTTCCTTGTACCATTTCCAACAACGCCTGAAAGTTTCATCGAAATCCATCCAAAACTTTTTGAGTTATCTTGCTAACCAACAGACAGACGGACAAACCCCGGCAAAAACATTACAACCTTGAAACCCCGTGCCAATGTTGCTAGATGGGAAATGAAAAAATATTCTACTGCCACTTTAAAATTATCGTATTTTGACCCAAACTATCATATGTACTAAATTAACTTGAAAAATCATGGGCTTGGACAGTGCATTTAAAAACAAAGCTATTCTATATGTATGGAACTAAAGTAAACTAAGGAATAAATGCAGAAGCTCGGTCATTTGAATGAAACAACTGGTGTATGCACTGTCACAATTAAACACACCCACCCACACAGTGAATTGCACATCTTTACACAACCACTGCTTCTGTCCTTAAACGTAGGGTCCAACTCCAAGGCAGGGCAATAAACCTGCAGTGACCGGTGGATTTGTTTTGTTTTCTTACCCGTGTCCATGTCTGTGCTGCTGGACTCTTCTTTTAGTGCTTTTTTCCTCCTCTGAGTCCAAACTCATTTTCTTTTTACGTTGCTTTCACACCTAAATTCATTTACTTTGGTCCGAATCAGTTGATAAGTGTTACTTTGTATCATTTTCTCCTTGGTTCGGTTCCCTTTCACACAGGCAAAAATTCAAGTGGACCAAACTGTGTCCATTAAATCCCGCAAGACTTACATCAGAACATTGTTCTGATTGGTCAGATTTTTAGGTAAATACAGGAAATATAATGAATGTGTATTTATGCATTTCTGGGAAGAAAATAATACAAATCGTAGCGTAATCTATGGGGGTTTTCATTGCCCTGATTATCATTTATTACATGCATTTACTCCTTTTGGCAAATCGTGCATTTTGACAATGGACCGCGGATATGGATGGAAAACAACATGTTAACGTTCATTAATCCTCCAGAACCGTGACATGCTCAGCCACAGATATTTTCGAAGATCTATCAGGTATGTACAGTGGCATAAAATGTTTTACTGTTTGCAGCTAGTCCTGTTTTAGTATGATCAGTGTTGCCAGATCTTGTGAGAGAAACAAGCAACAAGCTCTACGGAAACAAACCTCCAAAAAGCCCCAACAGGCAACCTACCACACTGTGTAAAAGAAAGGCTGCTTGATAACATGCATTACTCACAAAAAGTTAGGGATATTTGGCTTTCAGGTGACATTTATGGAAAATGTAAAAAGTTCATGCTCATCATCATCATAGCAGTCTGTCGTGGGTGACAACAACTGTTTCATTTAGATCTGATCAGATTCCTCCACACAGCTCTGTCCTTAGCCTTCCGCTGCCAGGAACTCCTGTCTATGTACAACTTCTTCAAGTTTCTTTTTACAGTGTCTTTAAATCTGAGCCTTGGTCTACCCTGATTGCGTTTGCCCTCACATAACGGAGTAACTGCCGAGGGAGACACTGGTGGTTCATCCTCTCAACATGTCCGAGCCATCTCAGGTTCATCTGTATTAGCATGTCCTCCATTGATGGTAGACCAGCTCATTTCAACACTTCTATGTTTGTTACCTTGTCTTTCCATGAGATGTTCATTATGGCTCGAAGGTGTCTCATCGTGTATGCATGGAGTTTCTTTACCTGCACTCTGTGGACAGTCCAAGTTTCAGCACATACAATAGAGTAGCCAGTACTGTGGCTCTGTACACTTTGCATTTCACACGGATAGACACATGTCGATTGTTCCACAGTCTCTCCCTCAAGTTTCCAAACAGCACTCGCTCTTCCCATTCTGAGAGATAGTTCATCCTCCAGCCTAGCATTCTCTGAAACAGTACTCCCTAGATACTTGAAAGTCTTGCACTTGACTAGTGGCTCTGTACCAATGCTAATCTCTTCTGGTAGTGATGTTGATAATTGGAACTTTGGTGGTTGATAAAGGCACTCCGTCTTCCTGATGTTGAATTGGCTAGCTGCTCTTTCAAATTTCTCCACTAAAGATTGTATATCTTCCACACTGTGCAACTAGAGCACTGTCATTGGCAAAGACCATTTCTCTTACTACGATGTCTTACTCTTTGCTTTAAACTGTGCCACATTGAACAAGTCTGCTTCTTTCCTTGTTTGAATGTATACTCCTTCTGAAGTGTCTTTGAAGGCCACCTCAAGCATGGCTGTCAGATATAGCAAGAAGAGTGTAGGCAGGCTCCAGCACACACCCTTGTTTCACCCTGTTGCTTACTGAAAAGTCTTGAGATACTGAACCACTCATTGCCACGTTTGCTTGCATACCTGTATGGAGTGCCTCAATCAGGCTGACAAACTTCTCTGTACAGCCATATTTCTTGAGTACCTGCCAAAGTCCTTGTCGCGAAACCGTATCGAAGGCTTTACTGAAGTCTATGAAGACTACATAAAGCGGCATGTTCTGTTCAATACACTTTTCTTGAACCGGTTTCAAGCAGAAAATCATGTCCCTTGTGCTTCTTCCACTTCTAAAGCCGCACTGGGTTTCCGGTAGTACATTCTGCGAGATGTGTTCATTGAGTCTGTTCAGTAGTACACGTGAGAGAATCTTACCAACAGTGGCTAGCAGTGATATACCTCGGTAATTTCTACAATCTTTCCTGTCACCTTTCTTGAACAAAAGCACAATACTTGCATCCTTCCAGTCTTGAGGTACTTTCTGGGCATCCCATATCTCTTGGACGAGCTTGTGCAGGCAGTTGGTCAGCTGAACACCACCAAATTCCCACACTTCTGCTGGAATTCCATCCCTTCCTGGAGCTTTACCATCCTTTGTTGTCCTGATAGCTGCCATTAGTTCATCAAAATTTGGTGGTTCATCCAGACTTGATACAGCAGGTCACTGCACTAGAGCTTCTTTAGCCTCTTCAGTGAGATCTCCAGGGTTGTTTAGTAGTTTGTGAAAGTGGTCTCCAAATCTGTCCAGGATCTTGTCTTTCGCCTGCAAAACCGTTTCACCATCCATAGCCTTTAGTTGGATCATATCCTCTTGGTTTAAGGCCATAGATTTCTCTCAAACCTGTGAAGAATGTTTTCATGTCCTTCCCGTCTGTTGCAGTTTGAAGTTCCTCCGATTTTTCATCCCACCAGTTGGACTTCATCTCTCTGGTGTACTTCTGTAGCTCACTCTGAGCCTTTGAGTATTTCTTCTTCTTCGACCTTGTGTTACACTGTAGGTCAGGGGTGTCCAACCATGTGCCATGGAGAGCCAAGACCCTGCAGGTTTTCTCTTCTACCCAGTCTCTTCAGCAGGTGTTTTCACTTATCAGCAATCAGTGGGAAGAAGTTCACAGAAATCTGCTGTTGAAGACACTGGTTGGAGGTAAAACCTGCAGGGTCTTGGCTCTCCATGGCACATGGTTGGACACCCCTGCTGTAGGTTTTCCTGCCTAGCTGTATTCCTCGCTTCTAGTAGTTTCTTCAGGTGTTCATCATGCTCATCAAACCAATCTTGATGTTTCCTCTCAGGGTGGCCTAATACATCACTCACAGTCTGATACACCGTATCCTTCAGTGTTGCCCATTTCTCTTCTATGTCATTCTCTGAGTTGTTGCTGTCCTAGTCTTTCAAGTTTTCATCCATTTCCTGTGTAAGATCTTCCTGCTTCCTTTGGCCTTTCAGTGCACTGGTGCTTAGCTTCCGTGGTGGCATTACACCCGTCCTGCAGTGCTGTTTTCGTCTCCAAATCCTTAATCTAGATCTCAGCACAACATGATCAGTACCACAGTCCGCGCCTCTCATTGCTCTGGTGTCCAATACATCCCTTATGTCTCTCTGCCTGACTATGATGTAGTCTAACAAGTGCCAGTGCTTGGATCTCGGGTGCATCCATGTCTTCTTGCGTGTGTCCTTGTGCTTAAATAGAGTGTTGGTTATCACAAGGTTGTACTCTGAACATAGTGCAAGTAGAAGTTCTCCATTAGCATTGCATTTGCCTACACCATGACTGCCTAGCACTCCTTTCCATTTCTCAGTGTCCGAACCAACTCTGGCATTAAAATCTCCAACGAGTATCAGCCTGTCATCAGTCGGTACACGCCTTAGTCTCACATAAATCACTGTAGAACTCATCCTTCGCCTCCTCTGTGTTGGCCATTGTTAACCCCTTGCACTCCGGTCAATTTCCCTAAAAACGCCAAAAAATAACGTGCCCAAATTAAATCCAAAGCTGTTTTTCAACCCTTTGCAGCATCTTCATGGGGTTGGTCTCATTTAAAAGAAAACACTTTGAATTTTTTGGCAAAACAGTCAATCTCTCTAAGTGTTCCGGCCACTGAGTTACAGTCATCTAAACATGGTGAACTTGAAGAAAATAAATTTGGCCTGGGTGTTTTTTTGGATACAAATGCTTGCAAATAACACAGCTTCAGATCCGAGCTGGAAAATGCAACAGAAATGTAGAACCAAGTGTTATCCAGCTGAGGTCCAAATTTTGTAACAATACCACAAAAAATGAATATATTACACAGCTTTTTTCTCAGGTAGTTCCCAGGCATTTTGGAACTGTGCCAAATTGTGCCAAATGGCACAGTTTGGAAAAACGTCTAACTTTTGAATGCTTCAATGTAGAAGCTTCATTTTGGGCTCTAATGAAAGGTGACACTCGGGGCTGTGTCTGTGTGTAGCGGGGGGGGGGGGTTGTCCCCCCCCCTCGCTACAGAGGAAAGACATCGCCCGTTGCGCCCCGGTCCGTCATGCAGCGATGACGCACAGCTGTAATTTACCGATCGGTCAAAAGTCATTTTGATTACAATTTTCAGGGATAAAGGATAATTTAGCTTAGAACACCTCACCTCTTCACAATAGAAGCGGAGCTGGCGAACTTCTTCCTCATTGTCAGACGAACGCGACGCTGGTCTCGCGACCCGATCAAAACATAATTCCATTATTGCGGTTTTGCGCTTCCATGATTGCGGTTTTTGGCGAACGATTTTTCAAAACAAATAAGAGTAGTAATTAAAAATAGACTGGCAAACGCGTGTGTGTCACTCAGCCTTAGTCTTCCGTCGGTCTATGATGACCATGGAAGGCAATCCTAACGTCTATTCTGCTGGGACAAAAACAAAACAAGCACCGCCTGGCCGAACATGCCGTTGCGCGAATGTCAGTCGCTGTCACAGAGGTTGCACTTGTGGATGGTCTCCGTGCTGCTGGGTCTGTGGGGTTCTTCCTGCGGGTCCTTTTTTTCTCTGCAGCAGCAGTCTATCTTCACCCAGCCTTAAAAAAAACAGCTCGCGAACTTCTCTGCTTCAATTGGCTCCCTACATTCACAGCTTTGGTAGGCGGGTCCTTCTTGCTAGGTTTTCAGTCATTGGTTCTTCAAGGTTTCAGAAACCCAATTCAAGGCTCTTATTAGTCGAATGAGAGGTCAATCAGATGAACTAATCTGTTCGCGGCTGTGTCTGCAGTGGAAGAAGGATATGCAGCTCCCGCAGCTCCATCGTGCGCCCTCGTGCGCTCGAGGACGCACGAGAGCGCCCTCGTGCGCTCTGGGACGTAGAGACTTGCCTGGCCACGGTACAACGGAGTGCAAGAGGTTAATAATAATAATGCATCGATTTTATATAGCGCTTTATCATATATACTCAAAGACGCTTTACAAATAGGTACATTATTCATTCACACCAGACAGTGGTAGTAGCAAGCTACTTCTGCAGCCACAGCTGCCCTGGGGCAGGCTGACGGAAACGTGGCAGCCAATCTGCGCCAACGGCCTTTCCGGCCACCACCGAACATTTTATACATTTATACACATTCATACCCAGTGTTATGGACACTGGAGGCAATGCGGGTGAAGTGTCTTGCCCAGGGACACAACGGCAGGATATCTGGGGAGAGCGGGATTCGAACCGCCAACCATCCGGTTATTAGACGACCTGCTCTACCTCCTGAGGGCATATACACCGATTAGTGTGGCATAACATCTTCCGCTGTAGTGGGAGTCACAGTCATTATCCTGTCGATTGACACCGGTTCCTCATCAAGCATTGCTGCTATCTCCTATCTCTTGAGTTGATTTCCCACTCCAAAAGAAGATGTACCCATGGTTTTCCAAGCTGTCATATCCAGGCAATCTTGTTTCACAAAGTGCAGCTATGGCTACAACATGTACCTGTTCATTTCCATGGCCACAAGCACGGTCTGTCTTTCTGGGCACTGATGTTCTGTCCAACAGAGTGCGTACATTCCATTCTGTTATACACAAGGCTGCTGTTTTCCTCTTCTTTTGTCTTCCTGCTTCCAGCTTACTTTTCGCTGCCTGTCGGAGTGTGGACAGATCAGCGCAGACCTTGTAAGCCCGGGCGACGTCCGAGCCGGTATGAGTTGCTTTCTGATTGACCATTTCATGAAACTGCTTGCCAAGTATCTGAGTACCGCTAGCTTTTGCTGGACTAACAGCACATTCTTGGCAGATAAAGGTATTATCAGTGGCAAGGACAAGCCAAGACAAACTGACTCCAGTATCTGTTGCAGTGACTGACCAGATGATAGGTTTGTTTATCTCTGCTCTTTGTGTAGTGCATGTCACGATGCACCGACTGGCACAGTCCACCCCAGACCTTGCGACAGATACATTTATCTGCCAGAATGTCCAGTCTCATCCTGTGTACCTGGGAGTGGTCCATTACAGACCTGTGACAGATGTTTTTAGTTCTGCCAGGATGCCCCGTTTCATCCTCCACACCCTCGGAAGGGCGGAGATGCCGGTTGAGTCACCGACGGCCCAACCCATGAGACGGGTAGTACCAGTTTTCATGGTTATCCAGTAGCAAGCAAGCCAATGCCTGACCCGACCAAAAAAAAAAAAGGGGGGGGGGCACACTACAGTGATATAATATCATGAAAGTAGGGCATTTAAGTAAAAGCATGCAATGGTGATTTCCTCATCTCAAATAATTTATTGAAACAAAAGCCAACAACAGTGGTGGGTATACCACAACAAAAAATGTCAATGCCTCAACTTGTCATGTGTCCTTGAGCATCAATTACAGCTTAATGACATCTCATGCTGTTCACAAGTCAACTTGTCTGCTGAGGCATGGCATTCCACTCTTCTTGAAGGCCGGCCCTCAGGTCATTGAGGTTATGAGGTGCAGGGTTACGAGCCTCTACATGGTGACTCAGCTGATCCCATAGGTTTTCAATGGGATTCAGGTCTGAAGAAAGTGCAGGCCACTCTATTTGAGGTACCCTAGCCTCCAGCAGCCATTCCCTAATGATGTGACCTCGATGAGCTGAAGCATTGTTGTAGATGAAAATTAAATTAGGCCTGTGTTGTTCATGCAAGGGCACAATGACTGGATTAATGATGTTATTCAGGTAGTATTGGTTTGTCACTGTACCACTCACAAGGTGTAGGGCAGTTCTGCGTTGATCAGACTCACCTGCCCAGACTGCAACACCATCACCACCAAAGGCTCGTCTGGTGACAACAGTGGCTGATGCATAGTGCTCTCCTTGATGTCTCCAACATCATTTCTACTCAATGTGAATCAACTTTCATCAGAATAGCACTGAGGCCCGCTGGTCCCTTGTCCAGCTTAAATGCTCCCTGGCCCATGTAGGACAATGACGCCTGTGCCTGGTGGTGTGGTCATGTACCCTTGCAGGTCATTTAGCATGCAGACCATGCTGATGTAAACGATCTGGAATGGTCTGACATGACACTTGGGTGCCTCTCATCTCCCTTAAATGTGCCTGGAGTTGAGTAGCATTCATTATCTGGTTCCACAGGGCACTGTTCACAGTGAAACATGTGGCCAAAGGACATTCACTTCTATGCCTTCCTGTGACTCATCCAGTCTCTCTCTATCTCTGATGGAACCTGCTGATGACACTGAGAACATCCTGTTTGAAGCCTCGCAATGGTGAGGTACTGTTGATCAATTGTTAAGTGTCATCTTGGTCTCATGATGTCAAAATGTGACCAGCATGATGAAGAGGACTGTTTAAACACCAATTCTAACTGAACCAGAAAATTTATTGGTTGATTCATGGGCTAAACACCTGTTGTGAATTTTGCCGCTAAGTACCTTGTTAGAGAACAGCAAGTTATGCAAAAAGTACTGAAACACTGAACAGTTGGACATGTGCATTCAAAAGGTTAGAAAAGGTCAAATTTATTTCACCTGTAAAGGTTATAGTGCATTTTAGGTGCATCCTGAAATTTCATCCAAAAGCCAAATATCCTAACTTTTTGTGAGTAGTGTATAACAATATATAGATTTATTTTTTCTTGCAGTGAATTGACTGTAAACACAGTCAGCATTGAATAACGGAATTTTATAAACTCTAAAGGAAAATACATATGCATTCTGCATTAGCAACACCAAATTTACAGTAAACAGTCAACATAAAATTTTGAATAAATTAAAATTTTAACTCTGATCAAAAGAAAAGACGTGCATTCTGCATAAGAAACAGCACTAAACACCATTACAGTTTAGTGATGTGGGATGATCGAAGCTGTCTTCTAATCGTTGAAACAAAAACTAAATATTACTCTTATGACAGCCAACTTTAATTACGTGGAAAATTATCTTAAATTGACAAACATCATATGTGTAACTCGTGGCAAAATTTGATTGGGATCAAAAGATAATTTTGCTCTTGCCATTCATTTCAAGAGTTTTTTGTTTTGTTTTGTTTTGTTTTTTTTTGGTTTTTTTAAGGTCCCATATGCACTGATCTGTATAAAAAACCTGGATAGCTCAAGCCCCATTAAGGCACTTTTCCATTAGCCCAGCATACTTCGGCACATCTCGATTCACTTAGACACGATTCGGCATGCTTTTGTCTCCATTAGAACCGTGTTAAGCTGGGGTGGGTGGGATTTCTATAACAGCGAGGCGGTGCCACACTCCCGTGACGTAGAACACGCGACCCAAGCAAAACATAACACATACAGCTGTACAAGGCAACTCCTCGGTCTGTGGCTTTTTTCACCGTAAACGCCAAAAAGGACCGCCAGACAAGGGTACAGGCAGCGAGATGAAACACTCTGGAAATAGTTCTGCAGCTTCTGGGAGAGCCAAAGGCATGAGGATACAAACTAGGTCATATATATGACGGTAAGCTAATGTTGCTAATGCTATTTTGCTATAAGTACGTCGTACTACACTTTAATGTCTGCAAGTTATCGCTGTTGGGTATTAAAATATGTACGCTGTGTGTGTTTCAGATGGCTCTGTTGTGGGGAAATTACTGCTTCATTCGCTCTGGGCGAACCTGACCTGTCACAGATGTCATCAGCCCGTCACTGATGTCAGCACAGCTTCACAAACGATCAGTGGTTATAGAGCTTAAGAATGTCTGTAGAAACGTTTATTTCCTGTGCAACAAATTGCTCTGATCTGCTTGAAAATCATGGAGAGACTGTTGAGACAGTTTGAGACATCATGTACGTACCTGCTTCTGCACCGAGTCTGAGATGTGTCATAGAAAAAAATGATCAGCTGACAACTTGATCGCCATGTTAATAACTATATTAGCCACAAAATATATATTCAAAAAGTAAACTTTACTGAGTTAGGTATAATAAGATATATTTGACAGTTATCATGCATTTTAGGCCAAAACAAACTTGATCTAGGATTAAAAGCAATTAAAATAATGCAGTCACAAGGTTACATGGAAAATACTTGATTTACTAGATACATGTACTGTAGAAATATATATTCTCTGCATCAACAATGTACTAGACATGCATTCATGTCGTATTGCACTGGGAATTTCACTGACAATAAGCCTCTGAAGTTTTTGCAGATGTCCCTTTTTATATGTAAAGGTTACCACCATGTGGCATAAATTAAATACTGAGATTGGAAAAGCTAAGAATAATCCAGCAGTTAGAGAAATCACCTTTGGTTTGGTGCAAGTCTGTCAACAGAATTATGAACCATAAAGCAGTTTGTGTTAAAATGTTAAATCCCATTAAACCTAATCCGGGGGCTTCCAATCATGTGTCATGCGGGGCCAAGACCCTGCAGGTTCTCTCTTCTACCCAGTCTCTTCAGCAGGTGATCTCACTGATCAGTCTGTGGAAGGAGTTCAGTGGAATCTGCTGTTGAAGACACTGTTTGGAGGTAAAGCCTGCAGGGTCTTGGCCCTCCATGGCACATGATTAGACACCCCTGCCCAAACCCATTATGATGAAGAGCAGATGCTAATATGACCCAGAATTCCTCCATATACTGGTACTGTCACTAAAGTATGCAGGGTCTTCTGTACAGTCTTCTAACAATATAGTCTTCAGTTAATAAAATAATTGTTTTGGTTACTTTTTTCTTAAAAATGAGCCATTATTTTCAAGGTCACCGATTAATCCTTTGTACAATTAACTCTTTTCTCACCGGTGTCTTAGACAAAATAGAAAATCAAGTTAGAAAATCATGATGCAAACACATAAGTCTCTAAATTGTTTATTACAATCAGCAGCAAATTCCAGATTATTCAGAATGTGCAAAATTCAAACTGTAAAAAAAAAAAAAAAAAACTGGAATGGTCACATGCTGCCTCACTGAGAAGCAACTGGATCGGTCCGTACTGGTCCTGGTTCGACAGATCTACAGCCTGCATCTCTGTAAATAGTGAGGCAAGGTCCAGTTGGGGTGACAGTTTCCCTCTTGCCTAGACAAAAGACAAATGGGTGGTGGTTAATTAAAGCAACTTTAAAACTTATTTGGGAAATACACTTGTTGCTAAAAGCCAGTGGTGGAATGTGAATTAATGAATGAATCTTTATTTCGGATTGATTAAAAGTAAAGATTAAAAGAAAATAGAATAATATAACAAAGGGGAAAAAATCTAACAAGGTCAAATTAAACAATAACTCCTCTGATTATACAGTTCAACATAGGTTATCTGAAATGGGTGATGGCTGAAGCTGCAGCTTATATTGCCCACCATATTTCATCCACGAAGTCAAAAGAAAAACAAAAGAGGAGGGATTACAACTTGAATGTGACAAAGTACTTTGTTGTTGTATTTAACCACAATTTTCATGTAGCTGCACTTCAGTAGATTTTACAAGGGCTGCATTACATTTAAAATCATCTCTTTTTACTGTGGCCTCAGCAATCAGAATGAATTAATACATTCACTTGAATGGAATCTAGTACATTAACTGAAGTTGTGCATCACCGAGTATGGAGTCGGTCAGTCAAAATATGAAGTTTTTATCAATAAAAGTTTGTCTTGTCTGTAAAAGTGTAAAAGTGTCTCTTCTTGCCCTGGCTTCATGTGTGGGCGGTGTTTTGTACTAGCATTGCTAAAATATAAAAGGAAGCACTACAATTGGTCTCAAATATTTGTAATGTGTCATGTTACTGCATGAGTTTATTGATGATAGACTATAAACTACACATATAAAGTAAATTATATTGACGACTGAACATCTCACATTTGCCAAAACATACAGTTATGAACATAACTCCCAAAGGATCACAAAAGTGATCTGACAAAAAAATAAATACATTAACAAGCGGTTTATTTTACAGTTGATGTGCCATATTCACACAATCAAATAAATCTCAGTTCAGTCCCTTTTATGTTAAGTGGAAATTGTGGTACTATGGTTTTGACAATTTACCTATAAAAGCAAAGAATTTCAGTACTTTCCACAGTGGCAAGGTCCGTTGTGGGGCGGCTGATTTTGTCTTGCCTAGACAAACGACAGAAATGGATGGTGGTTAGTTTCAAGCAAGTTCAACACTTATACAGGCACATCTCAAAAATTAGAATACCATGAAAAAATTCAATATTTTTTTTCACTCATTTCAGAAAGTGAAACCCATATATAGATTCATTACAGGGACAGTGATATATTGCAAGTGTTTATTTTAATATTGATGATTACGGCTACAGCCCATATTAACCAACACCTCAGCGGCCAAAATTTATATTTAAAAACTATTTTTTAAAGTTAATTTTCTGTAATATTCTAATTTTTTGCCAAATTGAATTTGGGGTTTTCAGGGGCTGTAAGCCATAATCATCAAAATTAAAATAAATAAACGCTTGAAATACATCACTCTGTGTAATGAATCTATATAATATACGGATTTCACTTTCTGAAATGAGTGACAAAAAATATTGAAGTTTTTCATGACATCCTAATTTTTGGAGATGTAACTGTATTCGGGAAATACACCTGTGAAATTCAGTGGTGGGATGTGACAAAAATGCTTCGTTTCCCTGACAAGCACTGCAGGATCCACAGATTAGGTGTGTGTGTCTATTCTGACACTTTAGAAAATTATATGAATGACTTCATAAATCGCTGGTTTGAAAAAGCAATTTTAATATGACGAGATTTCGGCTCCTGTGGTCCATTTCACCAGTATCCACAACAGGGAGGCTAACCCCTGGCATGTGGAAACATTCTAGCATTAAATTGCACACAATTTAATGCGCAGCACCAAAGTGCAATACAAAACAAAAACCAGGACTTTAACCGGGATTAACATACTTCATCGTTTTGCACTCACAAGCGAATATTTAGGAGAAAACAAGCGTGAATCAGCAGTTGGTAATAGCTAGCTACTAGCTAAACCTCGTTAGCTAAAACTCGTTAGCCAGCACAGAACAGCGCTGTATGGCTCAAAAAAAAAAAAAGTGAGCTTACCACCAACAGGATAAATAAGCAAACAGATGCACATTATTACAAATCACTCATCATCGATGGTTCTCTCACGATCGTCTTCAGCTTGCCCATAGTCCGGTTTCTATTAAGCTGGCCAGCCATCTGTATTATGGGTCCGGGTCACTCCTCACTGTGGAGCTGCCACCAAGCAGAGAAAACTCTGCACCTCTTCATTGGACCACGGTGTACAGTTCCGCAAAACCTACAACGCTGTCTGTATTAATATCGTATTTACTCCGTGACCGAGTTAGTCCGTGAAATATTGCATATGGCGGTCGTGTATCAGAAGACTGTCGCTTTGTGACGTTAAGACCTGACCAATCAGCGGCGACCAGTCTTTTAACGTCACAACACGGTACAGCTCAGCACGACTGGACCCTGCCCTTGAGTGAGGCCGAGAATCGCTGCTGTTAAACGTGTTGGGGCTAGTGGAAAGATTTACGAAGCGTGATGAGCTGTACCATGACGTGCTAAGCCGTGCTAGTGGAAAGGAGGCTTTAGTGAGTACAGAGCCGAGTGAAGCCACTGGGCCGCCATATTAGTACACTCAAAACACTCAGCGAGCAATGGAGAATGAATGGGTTTAGTAGTAAACGGTGCCCCTTTTACCTCAATCACTTCCCAAAGAATTAAAAAGATTTTGAACTTCTTGGTATGGAGACAGCTTATAATCTTGCGCAACCAGTGAACTGAAGAAATCGATTTCCATAGTTGGTAAATTTCTATAGTTCTTTGCGACTTTAGAGAAAAACAAGCCCAAAGTCACTCATAATAAGTGGACTTGGCAACACTGAGTACAGTCCCTTTCTCATCCACAGGACCGAACCAGAGGTCACCATTTGAATCGAATCGAGACTACCTCTTTCAGGAGGTCTCAGTATGGTAGGTTAGGTGCGCACCTGAGTACGATTACCATGTTCTCACATTTTTAAAGTGGTGTTGGTGTTAATTGCCCGTTAACGCGTTGCCCCCGTTAACAGCGACAAATTTTGTGATCACGGTTAACGGCAGTTAATGGCAGAAAGCGCAAACAGTACTTTTTGGCCTAGGCGCTCTCCATACCAAGGCCGTTTTGGCCACCGACACTGTGTGCGCCATGCAGACAAGCTTGATTACAGCCATGGATATCACCAAAGTGCTGTCATGTTTAAGTTTACAATGTTATCTGTCGGAGCTCTCACCTGGATAGTTACAGCCTCCTCCAAAACTTCACCTGGATGTTGTGTTGTTCTTCTGTGGAAGCTAGCTAGCTTATAGCTAGTAGCTACATGCTAGGTTATAGCGGATCTCCATCTGCTGAGACGGACAGAAATTGGCCTGTTTTCATCCCCACAGGTCCAACTGTTGGCGAGTACCAGTCTAAAAAAAAAAAATTTTCAAGCTGTGTTCGGAATGTCCATTCACTCCTTCGCTGTTTTTGTAGCACGTTGGGGTGTCGTCATGAGCGTGATAGTAGCTCCGTTTGTTAGTGCTGCTGCTAAGATGCCAACACTGTAAAAAAAATTACCTATGCTGGCCAAATGAGTCACTTTGAGAACATTTTCAAAACTGATGTAACGTTATTTCCATATTCTGTATTGAAAGACCTTCAAAATGATAATTTGTAGGAAATGTGCCCAAACGGCCCGGAAAAAGACTATTTGTTTATATTTTGGCTAGGCTGAAAACTCGCTTTCGATCCGTCGGGAGTTACGTCTTCCGCAAAAACATATGTATTTTTAGAAAGTACGATTTCTAAACTTTCCAATGATACCAGGCACTCATGGGGGTTTTCCCGAGACTTGCCGCTAGCAAACAAAGTCATGATTTATGAACTTCTCGTACCTGTAGCTCGTAATGACAGTGTGCACCAAAAATATTTCTGGAGGATATACAGGATAGTTTTTTGTCATTTTGGGTATGTTGAGAGCTTTAATAAACCTGCAGGTGAAGAAAGCAAGTATATTTGTCCACTCCCACGTTTATAACAGTATGAGAAACTTCAAAAATTACCACCTTAAGGTACACTTTATCTGAATGGAAAAACGTGCGATTAACGCATTATTAATCACTATTAACTCAATGTTCCAAAAGATTAATCGCGATTAGAAATTTTAATCGTCCAACACCACTTGTGTGTATATATACTGTATATTATATATATATATATATACACACACACACACACAGTGGGGCAAAAAATTATTTAGTCAGCCACCAATTGTGCAAGTTCTCCCACTTAAAAGATGAGAGAGGTCTCCAATTTTCATCATAGGTATACCTCAACTATGAGAGACAAAATAAGAAAAAAAAAATCCAGAAAATCACATTGAAGGATATTTAATGAATTAATTGGTAAATTCCTTGGTAAAATAAGTATTTGGTCACCTACAAACAAGCAAGATTTCTGGCTCTCAGACATGTAACTTCTTTAAGAGGCTCCTCTGTCCTCCACTCGTTACCTGTATTAATGGCACCTGTTTGAACTCGTTATCAGTATAAAAGACACCTGTCCACAACCTCAAACAGTCCGACTCCAAACTCCACTATGGCCAAGACCAAAGAGCTGTCAAAGGACACCAGAACCAAATTGTAGACCTGCACCAGGCTGGGAAGACTGAATCTGCAATAGATAAGCAGCTTGGTGTGAAGAAATCAACTGTGGGAGCAATTATTAGAAAATGGAAGACATACAAGACCACTGATAATCTCCCTCGATCTGGGGCTCCACGCAAGATCTCACCCTGTGGGGTCAAAATGATCACGAGAACGGTGAGCAAAAATCCCAGAACCACACAGGGGGACCTAGTGAATGACCTGCAGAGAGCTGGGACCAAAGTAACAAAGGCTACCATCAGTAACACACTATGCCGCCAGGGACTCAAATCCTGCAGTGCCAGACGTGTCCCCCTGCTTAAGCCAGTACATGTCCAGGCCCATCTGAAGTTTGCTAGAGAGCATTTGGATGATCCAGAAGAGGATTGGGAGAATGTCATATGGTCAGATGAAACCAAAATACAACTTTTTGGTAAAAACTCAACTTGTCGTGTTTGGAGGAGAAAGAACACCATACCTAGTGTGAAGCATGGGGTGGAAACATCATGCTTTGGGGCTGTTTTTCTGCAAAGGGACCAGGATGACTGATCCGTGTAAAGGAAAGAATGAATGGGGACATGTATCGTGAGATTTTGAGTGAAAACCTATCAGCAAGGGCATTGAAGATGAAACGTGGCTGGGTCTTTCAGCATGACAATGATCCCAAACACTGCCCGGGCAACAAAGAAGTGGCTTCGTAAGAAGCATTTCAAGGTCTTGCAGTGGCCTAGCCAGTCTCCAGATCTCAACCCCATAGAAAATCTTTGGAGGGAGTTGAAAGTCCGTGTTGCCCAGCGACAGCCCCAAAACATCACTGCTCTAGAGGAGATCTGCATGGAGGAATGGGCCAAAATACCAGCAACAGTGTGTGAAAACCTTGTGAAGACTTACAGAAAACGTTTGACCTCTGTCATTGCCAACAAAGAGTAGATAAAGTACTGAGATGAACTTTTGTTATTGACCCAATACTTATTTTCCACCATAATTTGCAAATAAATTCTTTAAAAATCAGACTGTGATTTTCTGGATTTTTTTCCCCCCTCATTTTGTCTCTCATAGTTGAGGTATACCTATGATGAAAATTGGAGACCTCTCTCATCTTTAAAGTGGGCAAACTTGCACAATTGGTGGCTGACTAAATACTTTTTTGCCCCACTGTATATATATATATACGTATATATATATATATATATATATATATATATTTGTATTTTGTATACTTTATTAATACCAGAGGGAAATTCAGGGCATCCACCTGGATGGATGAGGCAGCCAAGGTACGGCGCCAATCCCTTCACCATTCACACACGCATTCACACCTAGGGGCACTTTAGAGTCTCCAATTAACCTAACTTGCATGTTTTTGGCCTGTGGGAGGAAACTGGAGTACCCGGGGTAAACCCATGCAGACACAGGAAGAACATGTAAACTTCACACAGAAGGGTCACCGATGGTCAGGGGGTGGGATCGAACCCATGATGGTCAGGGGTGGAATCAATCCGATGACCTTCATACTGTGCTGCCACAGTGCGAACCACTGCACCACCGAGCTGCCCTAGCTAGTATCAGATACAAACTGAATAAGCGATTTTCGCATTACGAGCGCGCATGTGCGGACTATGAGTTCAAAGTTCACGACTACCAAACATTCCGGTAGCCACCTTGCTTTTGTAAACAAATAGTACTGTCACACCTGAACAACAGCTGCTTAAAGTCTGCTTTAAGCTTTAAATCTCCATTATGCCAGGTGCACATTGTGCTGTAGTGAAGTGTGGGAACAGCATGTATCATCTAGAGCGGTGGAAAAAGCAAACTTGCAGCATACATGCGTGCAACTTTGGGACTAGCATGTGTACATGTCCGCCGCCATTCACGTTATATACATTCCTCACGGAGCTTAAGGATCCGGACAGACATAATTATTGGATTAAAGCAGTAAGTCTATACTATAACATAATTAAATAGTGTGTATTTTTCAAGTTCTAGCCTAATTGACACGAGTTTAAACCCTGAAGTAGTAGGTACGGACAGGCAGGCCTGGATCTAGGATATACAGTAGTTCTTTGTATATTGGTAATGAAGCTTGATCTACACACACATGTAATTAAGGCCATTGATAAGTAGGCCGGTATAAAATAAAATTGCAAATCACTGAAAATGTGTGGTACTTAAACTATAGTAGTATTGACCTATAGATCCAAGTAAGCAGGCTATGCCTTGTAGTGGCCGCGAATGCAAGCGCAACTAGTTTATCCTTGCGTTTGTGGGTACAACCGGGAAGACCCCTACGCATACAATATGCTCGTAGATCAGGAACTTTCCATAAATTAAATGTATCGATAGAGCATGTTTGGTAGCGACTTTCCCATGATGCTTTGCGTGAGCCGAGATGCGAAAGTCGCTTATGTTTTAATATATTTTTTGAAAGAAAAATATTTTTCAAATGAAAAAAATACTTGTAAATAATAAAAAAAAAGTATTCATAAGATGCAGAACTCACTGGGAGAGATTTTCAGTCACGCAGAGATTCTATTCCATCCAGGGGAGAAGAAATAGTCTAAAATAAAAGTTTTTTGTTATAGATGTGGCATTAACCAGATTCATCTTGATGGGTGCTGCTAAGCAGCAAGGTTGAGCTGGGGCTGCAGGTTCCACAGATTCGCCTAGTGGACAGGGCCACAGGGTTGGATCACCTGATCCAAGCCGACGACAGGTGACAGCTAGCAAGGGTGAGTGCTACAAAGCAAAGGGGTAGTAAAGCGATCCATGTTGTGCCAGGAGGGACAAACAGGATGGAGCTGGGTAGAGGTAAGCCCATATTTTTCAAGGTCAAAATGCATGAGCAAGTCAGCAGACCGATGATGCTCCAAATTGAAATCCATAAAAATGACAGCCTTGAAAATTTTCCATTGCTACTAAAGAAAATTGTCAGTGATGGAGAATTCTCAGTTAATGCAACCTCTGCTGCCGAGCTACATTCTTCCCTGCTGCCACCTTGCAGTCTCCCATATCTTTCAGACTGCTCCTTCTGCATAAGCTACAGTCCACCTGTGTGCACCTTCCTCAACTCTTGTACAGCCATGGACAAAATTGTTGGTACCACTCTGTTAATGAAAGAAAAACCCACAATGGTCACAGAAATAACTTGAATCTGACAAAAATGGTAAATAAAAATTCTATGAAAATTAACCAATGAAAATCAGACAATGCTTTTGAATTGTGGTTCAACAGAATTACTTTAAAAAACAAACTCATGAAACAGGCCTGGACAAAAATGATGGTACCCCTAGAAAAGATTGAAAATAATGTGACCATAGGGACATGTTCAATCAAGATGCGTCCTCTAATTAACATCACAGGTGTCTACAAACTTGTAATCAGTCAGTCCGCCTATTTAAAGGGTGACAAGTAGTCACTGTGCTGTTTGGTGACATGGTGTGTACCACATTAAACATGGACCAGAGGAAGCAAAGGCGAGAGTTGTCTCAGGAGATTAGAATGAAAATTATAGACAAGCATGTTAAAGGTAAAGGCTATAAGACCATCTCCAAGCAGCTTGATGTTCCTGTGACTACAGTTGCACATATTATTCAGAAATTTAAGATCCATGGGACTGTAGCCAACCTCCTGGAAGTGGCCGCAGGAGGAGACGGATAATACGAATGGTAACAAAAGAGCCCAGAACAACCTCTAAACACATTCATGGTGAACTCCAAGGTCAAGGTACATCAGTGTCAGACTGCACCATCCATCGTTGTTTGAGTCAAAGTGGACTTCATGGGAGACAACCAAGGAGGACACCACTGTTGAAAACAAATCATAAAAAAGCCAGACTGGAATTTGCCAAACTGCATGTTGACAAGCCACAAAGCTTCTGAGAGAATGTCTTATGGGCAGACGAGACAAAACAAACTTTTTGGCAAGGCATATCAGCTCTATGTTCGCAGATGCAAAGCAGTACGAGTATGAAGCATACCAAGAAAAGAACACTGTCCCTACTGTGAAACATGTATGAGGTTCTGTTATGTTCTGAGGCTGCTTTGCTGCATCTGGCACAGGGTGTCTTGAATCTGTGCAGGGTACAATGAAATCTCAAGACTATCAAGGTATTCTAGAGAGAAATGTGCTGCCCAGTGTCAGACAGCTTGGTCTCAGTCACAGGTCATGGGTCTTGCAACAGGATAATGACCCAAAACACACAGCTAAAAACACCCAAGATCAAAACACTGGACTATTCTAAAGCGGCCTTCTATGAGCCCTGATCTAAATCCTATTGAACAGCTGCGAAACGAGCTGAAAAATATCGTCTGGAGAAGGCACCCTTCAAACCTGAGACAACTGGAGCAGTTTGCTCATGAGGAGTGGGCCAAAATACCTGCTGAGAGGTGCAGAAGTCTCACTGACGGTTACAGAAATCGTTTGATTGTGGTGATTGCCTCAAAAGGTTGTGCAACAAAATATTAAGTTAAGGGTACCATCATTTTTGTCCAGGCCTGTTTCATGAGTTTGTTTTTTAAAATAATTCTGTTGAACCACAACTCAAAAGCATCGTCTGATTTTCACTGGTTAATTTTCACAGAATTTTTATTTATTACCACTTTTGTCAGATTCAAGTTATTTCTGTGACTATTGTGGGTTTTTCCTTTCATTAACAGAGGGGTACCAACAATTTTGTCCACGTGTGTATGTTACCCAATGTTCCCCTCTTCTTGAAATGTGGTCACCACAGCTAACTCCATCCTTTTCACAAAATTCAAAATAATTGTCCTTCCACATTTCTCTCCTCAACACAATACCTACCAAAGACCTCCTCATCACCTCTGTCTACTCCAATTATCAATCCCCCCCGGGGAACATGCTCTACCACTTCATCCAACTTCCTCCAGAGAATTCCTCCCCCTCTTCTACCCGATATCCAGCTTGTGAGGCATATGCACAAACAACATTCAACATGACACTTTCGATTTCTAGCTTCAAACTTATGATGCTGTCTGACTTCCCTTCCTTCCTTCAAGATTACTCCTACTCCATTTCTCTTAATAGCTACACCATGGTAAAACAGTTGAAATCCAGCTCCAGTACTCCTAGCCTTACTTCCATTCCATCTGGTTTCTTGTACACTTAGTATAGTATCTACCTTTCTTCTCTCCATCATATCAGCACACTCTCTGCCTTCACCAGTTATACTCCCTACATTTAAAGTCCCCCACCCTCACCTCCACACTCCTGCCTTTCCTTTTTTCTCTTCCTGCAAACATGCCTTCTCCCTCATCTTCAACCAACAAAATCTAGTTTTTGAAGCAAAAGGTCTCAATATGCCGCTTATTAATCGTATACAGGTACATCTCAAAAAATAGAATATCATGAAAAAGTTCAATATTGTTTGTCACTCATTTCAGAAAGTGAAACCCATATGTTATATAGATTCATTACAGAGTGAAATATTTCAAGCCTTTATTTCTTGAAATTTTGATGATTATGGCTTACAGATAATGAAAACCCAAAATTCAGTGTCTCAGAAAATCAGAATATTACATGGGATCAATG
The DNA here is from genome assembly GCA_020510985.1 of Pholidichthys leucotaenia. Taxonomy (NCBI): domain Eukaryota; kingdom Metazoa; phylum Chordata; class Actinopteri; order Cichliformes; family Pholidichthyidae; genus Pholidichthys; species Pholidichthys leucotaenia. Next base: position 132,215,121 of record CM035849.1, on the reverse strand, counting down.
AAAAGGATATTTTAAACAGAAATGTCAGACTTCTGAAAAGTATGTTCAATTCTATGCATTCAATACTTGGGTGGGCCTCCTTTTGCATGAATTACTGCATCAGTGCAGCGTGGCATGGAGGCGATCAGCTTGTGGCACTGCTCAGGTGTAATGGAAGTCCAGATTGTTTGATAGCGGCCTTCAGGTCATCTGTATTGCTGGGTCTGGTGTCTCATCTTCCTCTTGACAAAACACCATAGATTCTCTATGGGGTTCAGGTCAGGCGAGTTTGCTGGCCAATCAAGCACAGTAACAACATGGTCACTGAACCAGCTTTTGGTACCTTTGGCAGTGTGGGCAGGTGCCAAGTCCTGTTGGAAAATGAAATCAGCATCTCCATAAAGCTTGTCAGCAGAGGGAAGCATGAAGTGCTCTAAAATTTTCTGGTAGATGGCTGTGTTGACTGTGGACTTCAGAAAACACAGTGCACCAACACCAGCAGATGACATGGCAGCCCAAATCATCACTGACTGTGGAAACTTCATACTGGACTTCAAGCAACGTGGATTCTGTGCCCTCCACTCTTCCTCCAGACTCTGGGACCTTGATTTCCAAATGACATGCAAATTTACTTTCATGTGAAAAAGGGACTTTGGACCACTGAGCAGCAGTCCAGTTCTTTTTCTCCACAGCCCAGGTAAGACGCTTCTGATGTTGTCTCTGGTTCAGGAGTGGCTTGACACGAGGAATGCGACATTTGTAGCCCATGTCTAACATTCATCTGTGCGTAGTGGCTCTTGATGTACTGACTCCAGCCTCAGTCAACTCCTTGTGAAGCTCCCACAAATTCTTGAATGGATTTTCCTTGACAATCCTCTCAAGGCTGCGGTTGTTCCTTTTGCTGGTGCACCTTTTCCTACCACAGATTTTCCTTTCACTCAACTTTCTACAAATATGCTTGGATACAGCACTCCGTGAACAACCAGCTTCTTTAGCAATGACCTTTTGTGGCTTACCCTCCTTGTGGAGGGTGTCAATAACTGTCTTCTGGACATCCGTCAAGTCAGCAGTCTTCCCCATGATTGTGTAGCCTACTGACCCAGACAGAGACCATTTAAAGGCTCAGGAAACATTTGCAGGTGTTTTGAGTTAATTAGCCGATTAGGGTGTGGCACCATGACTTTCCAGTATTGAACTTTTTCCACAATATTCTAATTTTCTGAGACACTGAATTTTGGGTTTTCATTATCTGTAAGCCATAATCAAAATTTCAAGAAATAAAGGCTTGAAATATTTCACTCTGTGTAATGAATCTATATATGGGTTTCACTTTCTGAAATGAGTGACAAAAAATATTGAACTTTTTCATGATATTCTAATTTTTTGAGATGTACCTGTATAACATGGAAAATTTTAAATTTCCAAAAGGAACAAAAAAACTTTTCAACAAGCCCTTAAAATTTATAAAGTTTAAAATTAAACAGGCGTAAATTTCTAACTTTTTGATTACACAGGTGTCCTAGGAAGTGTATCAGTTTACTGCTAAGCTTACACTATTGCAGTAGCAACAATGAAAAGCAACTGAGTCACTAGTCATGAGTTTAGTTATTTACAATAACATGCTCTTAAAACACCTGAGTGGCCCATGTCATTGTCTGGTTACCATCATCACACATTAACTCAACATTAAGTTAATTTTAATGCTTTACCTCACTGAAGTCATTAGTAAATATGCCAATCAGCAGTTTTTCTTTCAAGGTTCCAGTTTGCGTTCCAAAAAGGTAAAATTTAAAAAAAAAAAAAAAAAAAAATCAAAGAAAAATAAAATCAAGTTTGCTTTGAAACCTATAAAGTTTTGGTAATCTCATGGGAAAATTTTGTTAAGTATCCTCCAATAGTATTCAAGTTAGAGCATTACAGTAAACGTAGGTACCCCATCGCATAAAAATACAGGACTACAGAGAATACACAGACATTAAATCATTCCTTCTGGATTTCCTTCTTGTTTTTGCACTGCCATTTCTTTCCTACCGGCTCTTTGTCTTGGAGGTAAGCGTGATCGCAATCTCGCCAGGAAGAATACAGTATTCCAGAGACACGTTACTGCATTTAAACATGGATAATGCAGCATCTGTTTGAGTCTGTGCCGCAACTGCCGGACTTTATTTTAAGAGATTTTCATGGACACAGCAATGAAAACAGAGACAAGAGGAGGAAATGCGGAAAGCATGGAGGCGTAAGATTAAGCCTGAGGAGGCATCAGCTTAACCGCATTCCTCTTCCTTCCATTATTATGGGGAACGTACAATCCCTGAGAAATAAATTGGATGAAATTCAAGGAAGTGTCCGATATCAGAAGGATTTCAAGAACTGCTGCGTCATGGCTTACACGGAGATGTGGCTTACGGCGCATGACCGAGACCCGGACCTGTGTATTGACGGCTTTGGAGCCCCACTTCGCTTGGATCGGCAGGAAGAGGTAACGGGGGAAACGTCAGAGGGGCGGTGTATATTTATATATTAATAAACAGTACTGTACATCCGTTACAGTCAGAGAGCGCATCTGTACACCAGATGTGGAGCTGCTGTCCGTGTCACTACGCCCTTTTTATCTGCCCCGCGAGTTCCCCCAACTTTTCATAACGACTGAGTACATTCACCCAAGGGCAGATGCTGCCTCCGCCTCCAGCACAGTCTTTGATGTGGTACAGCGGTTGCAGTCGATTTCCCCAGAGGCTCCAAATTTCATACTTGGGGATTTTAACCATGTGTCTCTAAAGTAGACACTTAAAAACTTTTATCAGCACGTCTCCTGCCCAACCAGGCGAAAAATGACATTGGACCTGTGCTATGGATCCATAGAGAGAGCCTATAAATCTCTTCCCCTTCCCTCCTTTAGGATCCTCAGATCACAACTGTGTACATTTGCTGCCCACATATAAAACTGCTCTCAAAAGAGAGAAGACAAAGACCAGGGACATAAACGTTTGGACAGAGGATTCAGTGCACTGCCTCCAGGAATGCTTTAACTGTACAGACTGGGAGGTGTTCATGTTAGACTGCGGAGAAGATTTGGACTCTTTAGTGGATGTCACATGCTCAAACATGGCTTTCTGCCGAGACATGATCATTCCACGTAAACGTGTCAAAATATATCCCAACAACAAGCCAAGGGTTACAAAATCAGTTAAATCCTGCTTACAGAGGAAAGCACTTGCCTTTAAACAGGGGATTGTTTCTGAGCTGCAGGCCAAAATTTTAAGAGCAAAACAGAATTATAAATCAGAGTTGGAAAGCAAGATGGCAACAAACAAGCTTGGTTCAGCCTGGGCCAGTGTGAAAACTATTGCAGGCCTTCAGAGCACAAAGCGCAGTAATTGTGTGTTTTTAGATGGTTTTAATTCAGACACAGAGCTGACTAATGCTCTTAATTGTTTTTATGGTCATTTTAATTCATTTGATTTTAGCACAGAAACCCATGATTTGAAACAGAAACTCAAAGACAATCAACACTTTAATATTGAGGTGCAGGATGTTAAAAGGGCGTTCTGTGCTGTAAAAGTGAACAAAAGTCAGGGCCCTGATAATATATGTGGGCGCTTGGTAAAGTCCTGTGCACATGAACTGAGTCCTGTGTTTCAATACATTTTCAATAAGTTCTTACAGACACAACATGTGCCTAAGATCTGGAAAGATGCTGTGGTTGTCCCCGTTCCAAAATCCAGCTGTCCAAAAACGGTAAATGATTTTAGACCAGTTGCTTTGACCTCAGTTTTAATGAAAATTTTTGAAAAACTGGTCAGATTTGAGGTCCTAAAGCAGACTGAGCATGCATTGGATCCTTTGCAGTTTGCCTATAGGCCTCACAGAGGAGTGGAGGATGCCACTGCCACTCTGTTTAATATGCTTTTTAAACATCTGGATTTTAATGGGACACACGCCAGGCTTTTATTTGTGGACTTTTCTTCCGCCTTTAATACAATCCAACCTCATTTTAGTTGAAAGGCTCCTGCAACAATTTGATTTGAGTAATAATCTGGTGGGTTGGATTCTGGATTTTTTAACCAACAGGACACAGAGAGTTAGGGTCAATGGTACATTGTCTGACCAAAAGTGTTCTACTGGCTCTCCTCAGGGGTGTGAGTTGTCACCACTACTCTTCATCCTGTACACAAACATGTGTCGGAACAGACATGACAACAGACACATCATAAAGTATGCTGACGATTCAGTTGTTGTCAGTCTCCTCCAGGATGGTGAGAGTGGCCACGGCCCAGTAGTTGATGATTTTGTCCACTGGTGTGAGGATTCCTACCTACAGCTGAATATGACAAAAACTAAAGATATGATTGACTTTAGGAGGAAAACTCATAACACACAGTCACTGTACTAAAAGGCCAGACCATTGAATGTGTACAATCCTACAAATATCTTGGGACGATTATTGATAGTAATTTGAACTTTGAAGAGAACTGTGAAAGGGTGTGCAAAAAGGGTCAGCAACATTTGCATTGTTTAAGGAAACTTGCACGCTTCCAAACTGACCGAACCATAATGACAGTGTTTTATCGGGCTTTTATTGAATCTGTTTTATCCTTTTCTTTAGTGTCATGGTTTGGTCAGACAAAACTGAAACAGAGGAAATCCTTGGATCAGGTTGTTAGATGGTCCAGTCGCTTGCTTGGTGAGTCACAGCTGAGCCCGACATCCCTGTACACCAGACAGGTACAGAGGATTGCTACCTCCATTTTAAATGACGACTCCCACCCTTTGCACTAGCTTCTTCCCTCCAGACGGAGGTTTGCTGTCCCAAAAAGTAAAACCCAGTGCTACAAAAACAGCTTTGTTCCTGCTGCTGTTAAAGAGTTGAACAAGATGTAACAATATATTGCACATAATTTAGTTACCCATTTATTAATTTGATTTTATATTTACTTAATTTTGTAGGTTTTTTTATTGGGGTTCTAAATCTTTTATTGGGTTTTAGACTTGTGTCTTTAACCTCTGACTAGTCTTTAACTTTCTAATATGATCCTTCTCTCGTATCTCCTTGTTTTTTATCTCTTTGTCTTATGTCCTGATTGACGGAGCCTTGAGTACTTTTATCATGTTTATAGTCAGCTTCATGTGTGCCTGTGTTTGTGTTCATGTTGAATGTAATTGTGGTTTGTAAATATGGATGTCACCTGACTGCAAAACAAATCTACCTACAAGTACAAAAAGTAACCTGAACCCGATTCCTTGAATGTGAACAGGAGTAACAAAAACAACCCTTTAAAGCATCACATTAAGTTTATTCTACAGTTAAACTATAAAATCGGGTAATAGGAAAGAACAGGCCAATGAAGGTACCTGCATAGTTGCCTTGGCTGCACGGTGGCGCAGTGGTTAGCACTGCGGCAGCACAGTTTTACCCTCGACCGGGGGATCGCGGGGATCATGAGATCGTGGGTTCGATCCCTGCCCCCGGCCAACAGTGATCTGTGTGGAGTTTGCATGTTCTCCCCGTGTTGCGTGGGTTTACTCTGGGATTTCTCCGGTTTCCTCCCACATGCTAAAAACATGCAGGTTAGGGATACGGGGCGCTTGCGCACGCAGCGACCGGCAGCTGGTGGCTTGTCACCAGACTGCAAAACAAATCTACCTACGGGTACAAAATAAGTACAAAAAAAAAAAAAAAAAGTCTTTCCTTTTTAAGCTTCCCCACTTGAAAGGGATTAACCCATCTCCTCAGAGTTTTAAAAGGATTCCACTCAAGTAACCAAAGAGCTTGTCCTTTTTTTCTCCTTTATTCCGTTTTTTGAGGGAAATATGGATGTTATGTATAGAAAATACCTGGGTGAAGGATGAGGCACGATGATGGTTGGTGAACAAGCTTTATTATGTGAACTATATACAGTATAGCACACAGCGCACCGGCGCAGGCATCCGGCAAAGAGGCCGTAAAATGGATGCCCTCTGCCTTACTGTGTACAGGTACATCTCAAAAAATTAGAATATCATGAAAAAGTTCAATTTTTTTGTTACTCATTTCAGAAAGTGAAACCCATATATTATATAGATTCATTACACAGAGAGTGATACATTTCAAATGTTTATTTTAATTTTGATGATTATGGCTTACAGACCATTAAAACCCCAAATTCAGTTTCTCAAAAAAATTAGAATATTACATAAAATTAATTTAATAAAATAGTTTTTCAATAGAAATGTTGATCGACTGAAAAGTATGTCCATGTGCACACTCAATATTTGGTCGGGGCTCCTTTTGTATTAATTACTGTATCAATGCGCCGTGACGGCGCATTGACGACGGAAAGTGAGACGGCGGAAGAGAGGAAGACGAGCGGGCGCTCTCGTACGACTTCGCAGGAGAGGCTCGCGAATGGCGCTGCCTGGCATATTTCTGTCCAATACCAACTCTCTCTCTAACAAGGTGGATGAACTGAGACTGCTGATGCGTTTTAAGGACCTCGCCTCCTCAGCTGTCCTCTGCTTTACTGAGACCTGGCTCCGGGAAAATATACCGGACAGCGTGCTGCGCCTCGACGGCTTTCAGCTCTTCCGTGCTGATCGTGACACAGAGCTTTCCGGCAAGACCACAGGAGGCGGTGTCTGCTTCTACATCAACTGCAACTGGTGCTCTGATGTAACGGAAATTTCCAAACACTGTTCTCCTGCCTTGGAATTTCTTGTTATCAATTGCAAGCCCTTCTATTCCCCGCGGGAGTTTGCTTCTTTCATACTCATCGCTGTGTACGCCCCTCCCGACGCGGACACGCGCAAAGCTCAGCGCGTGCTCGCGGATCACATTCAACACACAGAGCGGAGTTTTCCAGACTCGCTGATTATTGTGGCTGGCGACTTTAATCAGTGCAATCTGAGCCACGATCTCCCCCGCTACAAACAGTTTATTAAATGCCCCACCAGAGGATTAAACACACTGGATCACTGTTACACCACAGTGAAAGACGCATATCGCGCTGTCCCTCGCGCTGCGCTGGGATTATCTGATCACGTGATGGTTCACCTCATTCCCACATACAGACAGAGATTGAAGCTCACTAAACCTGTTGTGAGCACTACGAAGATACGGACCAGTGATGCTGAGGAGAAGCTGGAAACGTGCATGGAAATATCTGACTGGGGCATGCTTAAAGGAGCCACGCATGATCTGGATGAGTACACGGACACTGTGAACTCATATATCCACTTTTGTGAAGAGAACATTCTTCCATCACGCACCAGGGTGAGTTACTCTAATGACAAACCCTGGTTCACAGCTAAGCTCAGACAGATCAGGAAGGAGAAGGAAGCAGCGCTGAAAAGTGGAGACAGGGACTGCTACAGGGAGGTTAAATACCGGTTTAACAGAGAGCTGAAGAGGGCTAAATCTCTATACTCAGAGAGACTCCAGCAGCAGTTCACTGCTAATGATTCGGCTTCCGTGTGGAGAGGACTGAGGCAGATCACCAACTATCGGCCTCAGGCTCCTAAAGGTCAGGATGACAAAGCCCTTTGTCAGAGACTGTCCCAACACTATGCCCGTTTTGACACCTCGTCATCTGTGTCCAACTCCCCCCCTCCCTCCAGCTCCACAGCCTCCACATTCCCTACTTCATTTAAGGCACCCCCCCCCTCCTCCCCCCCTCCCCTTATCAGTGAGCAGGATGTGCTCAAACAGTTCTCCAGACTGAACCCGCACAAGGCCCCCGGCCCAGACGGCGTGTCTCCCTCCACCCTGAGACTCTGTGCGAAACAGCTGGCTCCTGTATTCACAGACATTTTTAACACCTCCCTTAAGTTATGCCACGTGCCGTCCTGCCTCAAATCCTCCACCATCATCCCTGTCCCCAAGAAGCCACGGATCACTGGACTTAATGACTACAGACCTGTAGCGCTCACCTCTGTAGTCATGAAGTCCTTTGAGCGCCTGGTCCTGTCCCACCTCAAGTCCATCACCACCCCTCTCCTGGACCCGCTGCAGTTTGCCTACCGAGCCAACAGGTCTGTAGACGATGCAGTCAACCTGGCCCTCCACTCCATCCTGCAGCACCTGGACTCCCCGGGAACCTACGCCAGGATCCTGTTTGTGGACTTCAGCTCCGCATTCAACACCATCCGCCCCGCTCTGCTCCGGGACAAGCTGTCCCTGCTCAACGTGCCCGACTCCCTCTGCAGGTGGATCATCGACTTCCTGACGGACCGGAGGCAGCATGTGCGGCTGGGAAAGACTGTCTCGGACTATACTAGCATCAGCACCGGATCACCCCAGGGCTGTGTACTTTCCCCCCTACTCTTCTCCCTTTACACCAACTCCTGCACCTCCAGCCACCAGTCTGTCAAGTTGATCAAGTTTGCAGACGACACCACCCTCATCGGGCTCATCTCCAACGGCGACGAGTCCGCCTACAGGAGAGAGGTGGCCCAGCTGGCGTCCTGGTGCGACAATAACAACCTGCAGCTGAACGCTCTGAAGACAGTGGAGATGATTGTAGACTTCAGGAAAGTCACAACCCCTCTGCCCCCCCTCACCCTCTCAGGCTCTCCCATCACCACTGCTGATTCCTTCCGCTTCCTAGGCACTACCATCACCAGGGACCTCAAATGGGAGCTGACCATCAGCTCACTCATCAAAAAAGCCCAGCAGAGGATGTTCTTCCTGCGGCAGCTGAGGAAGCTCAAGCTACCCACCAAGATGTTAGTGCAGTTCTACACAGCCATCATCGAGTCCATCCTCACCACCTCCATAACCGTGTGGTACGCAGGAGCCACTGCCAGGGACAGACTAAGGCTGCAGCGCGTCGTGCGCACTGCTGAGAAGGTGATCGGCTGCAAGCTCCCATCTCTCCAGGATCTGTACATCTCCAGGACCCGGAGGCGTGCTGGCCGGATCATAGCCGATCCCTCACACCCTGGTCACGTACTGTTTGCCCCCCTCCCCTCTGGTAGAAGACTTCGGTCCATCCAGACTAAAACCTCCCGTCACATGAACAGCTTCTTCCCCTCTGCCATTAGACTGCTGAACACTAAGTGACTCTCGTGCACCATGTACAGCAGCTCAACCAGACTCATGTTAATCATCACTGTTTTCTTCCTGCATTACCGACTGCACTATATAGTTCTCCACAGTATCTGCTGCTGGCTAATATATATTTTAACTGTTGACCAGTATCACTTAATCTTATCCTACACTTTATTACATGTATAGTTTATTTCTCTTATCTTATCATGTTTAATGTTGCAGCACTGTACCGAGACAAATTCCTAGTTTGTGTACTACATGAACAATGGCAATAAACCTGATTCTGATTCTGATTCTGATTCTGACATGGAGGTGATCAGCCTGTGGCACTGCTGAGGTGTTATGAAGGTCCAGATTGCTTTGATAGTGACCTTCAGCTCGTCTGCATTGTTGGGTCTGGTGTCTCTCGTCTTCCTCTTGACAATACTGCATAGATTCTCTGTGGGGTTTAGGTCAGGAGAGTTTGCTGATCAATCAAACACAGTGATGCCATGGTCATTAAACCAGGATTTGATACTTTTGGTAGTGTGGGCAGGTGCCAAGTCCTGCTGGAAAATGAAATCAGCTTCTCCATAAAGCTTGTCAGCAGAGGGAAGCATGAAGTGCTCTAAAATTTCCTGGTAGACGACTGCGCTGACTTAGGTCTTGATAAAACACAGTGGACAAACACCAGCAGATGACCTCTGTTCAGATAAAAGTAAATTTTGCATTTCATTTGTAAATCAAAGTCCCAGATTCTGGAGAAAGAGCGGAGAGGCACAGAATCCAAGTTGCTTGAGGTTTAGTGTGAAGTTTCCACAGTCAGTGATGATTTGAGGAACCATGTCATCTGCTGGTGTCGGTCCACTGTATTTTATCAAGACCAAAGTCAGCGCAGTCATCTACCAGGAAATTTTAGAGCACTTCATGCTTCCCTCTGCTGACAAGCTTTATGGAGAAGCTGATTTCATTTTCCAGCAGGACTTGGCAACCCCCCACACTACCAAAAGTATCAAAACCTGGTTTAATGACCATGGCATCACTGTGTTTGATTGGCCAGCAAACTCTCCTGACCTAAACCCCATAGAGAATCTATGGAGTATTGTCAAGAGGAAGATGAGAGACACCAGACTCAACAATGCAGACGAGCTGAAGGTCACTATCAAAGCAACCTGGACCTTCATAACACCTCAGCAGTGCCACAGGCTGATCACCTCCATGCCACACCACATTGATACAGTAATTAATCCAAAAGGAGCCCCGACCAAGTATTGAGTGTGTACATGGACATACTTTTCATTCGGCCAACATTTCTATTTAAAAACTATTTTTTAAAATTAATTTTATGCAATATTCTAATTTTTTGAGAAACTGAATTTGGGGTTTTCATGGGCTGTAAGCCATAATCATCAAAATTCAAACAAACACTTGAAATATATCACTCTCTGTGTAATGAATCTATATATGGGTTTCATTTTCTGAAATGAGTGACAAAAAATATTGAACTTTTTCATGATATTCTAATTTTTTGAGATGTACCTGTAGGGCGGTGTGGTGACATGACAGGAAGTGCACGTCACCAAACCGCACTTCACAATAATGTCCCATTGTCATACATCATATCCCCCCCCCCCGAAAAGTTCAAAACCCCACACAATTGAAACCCTCACCAAATGTGGGACCCGAATCACGCACTAAAATAACAAAAAACAATGTACTAAAATGGCCCAACACATTCACACAAAACTACCTAAAATAGGGCTGACGGGTGGACTACTGTGCAGCCCACACGGCGGGGTGGATTATTCTGCCACCCTTAATGATGCCACAAAGTCCATTTGTAAAACTAAAAACACATGCTGTGCTCCTAAAGAAAAACACAAATAATCCCATATCATAACATATACTATATATCAAAACATCAGAACTATCACTTCCGGTCTGGACACCATGGTGATGGCAGCTTAACGCTGAAGCTCCCAGAACCAATCCAGGAAAACATCTTGAAAATCAGACTTAACGGATTTTTGGAAGAGTAAAAATCAAAAGACCAAAACATCATGCCTAAACAAAAACAGAAGAAACTGACATTTCCCAGACCAGGACACGCATCGGCCGAAGAAACTGAACCGGAGGATCTCCGTTCAGAAGACGAGGAGCTGAACGTAGCTAACAAGAAGGTTAGCTTGAAAACATTATTTGAAGAATTACGACGATTTCGCCGAGAGGTTTGGGCCGAATTTCGTGAATTCAGAGATTAATTAAAAAGGACGAACAGCAGAGTGGACCAGGCCGAGAACCGAATCTTGGAAGCTGAAGAAAGAATAAAAGTGCTTGAAGATTCCGTGCTGGATCTACACAAAAGACAGTCAAGATTGGAAGCTAAGCTAACCGACCAAGAAGGAAGGCTGAGAAGAGACAACATTAGAATTCACGGTCTGAAAGAAGGAGCCGAAGATGGTTTCAACACAATGGCGGAATGTGTGGAATCTTTACTGAGAGAGAAGTTGGATATTCCCCAAACCACTGATTTGAAGATAGAAAAGGCCCATCGTACATTAGCCGCTAAGCCAGCGGCGGAAGCGCCCCCACGTTCTGTGGTGGTGAGATTCTCCAATTTCAAAATAAAACAAGAGGTTGTAAGACTGGCTTGGCAGAAAAAAGGATTTATGCACCAAGAGAGAAAAGTCTTCGTGGAACACGATTACGCCCCGGAGGTTCTTAAAAAGCGCCAGGAATACAACGACGCTAAAAAGGTGCTACGAGAGAAAAAACTGCGCTTTCAGACGCCATTTCCTGCGAAGTTAAGGGTCTTCTACGGTGAAGAGACATGTCTCTCTAATTCGGCGGAAGAAGCTACAATTGACATGGTGAGAAGAGGGCTCCCGGTAACGGTGTTTAAACCCGCAGCAGACCCGAGCGATAGGATCAAGGCTCAAACGTGGTCCACACAGAGACCTTCAAAATCCATGGGCCAGCAACGGGAAACCCAGCACCAGAGCTCCAAGGATAAGCTTGCCGTTTTATAACGACCTTTTTTCTTTTTTCTCTTTCTTAGAAATTCTGCACATCCAACCCCCCTCCTACAAGGTAACAAACATTAAAGGAGATGCAGAATCAGCATGTGGTAAAACATTTCATGGATCAGTCATAGTAACAGAAACAAAAGTCTTTTTAAAAAAAAAAAAAAAAAAACTTGTTAAAATAGAAATGTGACAATGATCCACATGTTCTCCCCACCCTAACAAATACTGTATTAGCGTGAATGTTTGCTGTGATGGGGGTGGGAGGGTGCACACAATTTCATAGGGTATAGGCATAAAAAAAAAAAAAACCATTACAAGTTCGGATTGGGATCTGAAATTCACATTAAAAACATGGGACAACTTACAGGGGTAAGAGAGGGCCCTCAACACGTAACAGAGTTTGAGGAATTTCCCTCAGAGCCTACACTCCATCAAGGCTCTTCCAGGGTCTTTAAAAAGACCTCAGCTCAGGAAGTTCTTCTGTCAGTTTTTTGTTTTAAAGTTTTGTACACTATGTTCTTAATGTTTTTCATGTTCTTAATGTTCTTTCAGTTTCTGAGTAGCATAAAAGAGGGCCACCACACTGTTATACTAAATAAGACAATACAATGGAGAAACAGGGTGTAACCAAAATAGTCTCATATAATGTAAAAGGGATCCTGAATCCAGTTAAAAGATCCAAGATTCTAGGCAAAATGAAAAAAAACAAAGCAGAAATAATATTTTTACAAGAAATCCACCTAACAGACGTGGAGCGCACTAAACTCAATAGAAAAGGGTTTAAAATGATCTCTTCATCTTCATATAAGCCAGGGAGGAGGAGGGGGGTAGCAACATTGATATCAACCAAAATTACATTTGAAAAAAAATCAGAACACAAAGATAAAGAAGGGAGATACAGTTTGGTAATTGGGCGGCTAGAGGGAGAAGATATCACCCTGCTGAATGTATATGCACCTCCAGGGGCTAACTGGAAATTTTATAAAAATGTATTTGACCTAATGATAACTAAAGCCCAAGGTTTAGTGACATGTGGTGGAGACTTCAATCTAAGACTGAATCCATACTGGGATGCATCAGGTAATTCTCCACATCAAAATAACACTCAAAGTAGGAAAACTCGGATGCTACTAAAAGAAATGGGAATCTGTGATGTGTGGAGGGAATTCAACCCCAGTGTAAAAGAATATACATTTTATTCAACGCCACATTCATCTTACTCAAGGATTGATTACTTTTTTATGTTTAATAGAGACATTGGAAGAGTAAAAACATGCATAATAGGACTGATTGATCTCTCTGACCACAGTCCGATCTATATAGACTTAAGTATCCAAAATTACACAAAATACATTTTCTTGAAGGTTGAATTCAAATGTCCTGAAAGGACCACTGAAAGATGAATTGGAATCAGATATTCTCAGATATTTGGAAGAAAACGATAATGGAGAAGTATCCCCTTTAATACTGTGGGATGCATGCAAAGCTGTAATAAGGGGAAAGATTATTGCAAAACTGGCAATCCAAAAGAAACTGAAACAAGAAAAACTAATCACTTTAGAGTCAAAACTTAAGAACCTAGAAAAAGAACACAAAGGCAACACTCATTCTAATGACTCGCTCAAGATTAAGGAAATTAAAAATCAAATAAATGAGATCTACACAATTGAAATCCAGAAGAAACTTACATTTCTGAAACAAAAATTCTATGAAGCAGGCAGTAAATCGGCAAAATTACTAGCCTATAAATTGAGGAAACAACAAACAGAAAGAGCAATCTACAAAATCAGAGACCCAGTATCAAAGGAAATAAAATTCAGAATTCAGGATATTCTTAAAAGCTTCGAGAACTACTATAAGAACTTATACTCCCTCAAAAAACATAAAAACACATCCGAAGCATTCCTAAACACATTAAACCTTCCCCAACTTACGGAGTCTCAAAATAAAACACTACTGTCAGAAATACAACCTAAAGAATTGGAAAAAGCAATTATGAAACAAAGCTAACAAATCCCCAGGAGCAGATGGCTATACAGCAGAGTGGTACACAACCTTTAAACAGCAACTATCTCCTCTCCTCCTGAAAACATTTAACTATGTCCTCCACACAGGGGAAATCCCTCCCTCCTGGAGAGAAGGGGTCATTGCAGTTATACCTAAACCTGAAAAGGAAAAACTAGATTGCTCCAACTACAGACCAATCAGTGTATTAAATCAGGACTATAAGCTTTTTACCACTATCCTTGCCAAAAGGTTAGAAAATATACTGACAGACTTAATTCACTTAGACCAAACAGGTCTCTATATAAAAAACCAACAGCTAAAATAAGGATTAACGGTAATTTATCATCATCTTTTGAGCTGGAAAGAGGATGTCGTCAGGGCTGCCCCTTGTCTCCACTGCTCTTTGCAATCTTCATAGAACCTCTGAGCCAATGGATAAGACAGAATCAAAAAATTCAGGGTATTACACTTGGTCAGAAGGAACACAAAATAGCACTCTTTGCTGATGACATTTTAATATACCTGGGGCAGCCAGACACCTCTTTACCAGAACTAATCTCAGTTTTTTCAGAGTATGGAGATTTATCGGGGTACAAATTAAACATGCATAAAACCCAAGTTTTAACATTCGACTATGACCCAAATCACTATTCACTAAGCAAACTCAAAACTAACTGGGAATTGGAATCTATGAAATATCTAGGGTTCAATATCCCGAAACAACTCAACAAAATTATAACACTAAACTATGATCCTCTGGTGGCAAAAATAAAATCTGACCTAGCAAGATGGAATATGATACCATTCTTGGGTACTGCACAAAGAAATGATGCAGTCAAAATGAATATACTTCCACATCTTCTATACCTTTTCCAAACAATACCGGTAGAACCTCCCAAAAAAACATGGCAGGAGCTGGACAGAATGATCTCAAGATTCATATGGCAGGGCAAGAGACCTAGAATCAGATATAGAACTTTACAGCTAAACAAAGACAAAGGTGGGCTTGCGCTGCCAAATATCAGGGACTATTTTAAAGCCGCACAAATTAAAACTTTAGTAGAGATATGTAACCCAGTCTACACTGCACAATGGAAGGAGATCGATTGCCAAATAAGTGACACCACCCTACAGGCAATAATAGGGAACAATGCCTTACCTAAACTTTTGAATAGCACTAACCCGTGGACAGAGACCCCGCTAAAAATTTGGTTTAAGATAGTCAAGAGAGAATCAAACTAAAGAGCCCTATCGATTTCTGCAATGGATCGCCTATGATCAAGACTTTACTCCTAATAAAACAGACACTAGATTTAAAAAGTGGAAAGAGAACGGACTGATAAAATATGATTTTTTTAAAGGGCAAATTTTAAGAAGTTTTGAAGATTTGAAAAAACAAGGTCTAATAAATCAAGACCTTTTCAGGTTCTTTCAGCTTAGACACCACATAAACAATATACTTAAAAAGGAGGATGTGGAAAGGGCCCAGTCAGGTGTTCTGAAGGTCTTCTTAATGGCATATAAAGGGATCCCAGGGATCAGATACATTTCAAAAATATACCAAGGTCTTCAAGACTTGAAAGGAGACAACACATCATATATAAAAGAGATGGGAAAAAGAGGGGAATTTCACTTTACAACTGGAAATATGGGAAAAGCTAAATAAACAACAATGGAAAAGTACTTCATCCCTGCAGTGGAGAGAATTTGGATTGAAAAATTTGGTAAGATTTTTCAGAACACCTGCACAAAACAAATGTACTCATAAGGGGCTGAATTGTTGGCGCTTGTGTGGTGAAGAGACTGCAAATCATTTTCATGTGTTTTGGTCATGCCCAGTTATCCACCAATATTGGACCAATGTACAGACAATATTGGGGAAAATATTCAAAATAACAGTTCCCTTTTCTTTTGTAACTTTGTATTTGGGTTTACTACCGGACTCACTGGAAAGACTAGGAGAAAAATACTTATTCACTGTTTTAATATTGGCAAGTAAAAAAGCCCCAACTAAAAAATGGATGTTGAAGGACTGTCCTACACCTGAAGATTGGATTAACGTGATCCAAGACATTTACTCGATGGAAAAGTTGACATTCGCACTGAGACAGGACATGGATGGGTTCTTGAAATTTTGGCAACCCTGGATCACATATGTGTCTTCCATTAGATCTAATCTTTGACAAATACCATTTCAATAATGGCTCTGCTCTTTATTCCAACGCTACTCAGATGCTCTTTTATTGTTAACTATTTGTTTTTATTTTTCTGTTTGTTTTTTGCTCTTTTGTTTGTTTTTTTATTCTCTTTAATTTCACTTTTTCTTTCACCTTAAAAAAAAAGGTGTTGTAATAATTATTCTTCCAATGTTGTCAAATAGCAAAAAGTAAGGGAACATGTGATGAAAATGTAAACAATGCAATGCTGTAATGACCTGTATACCCTTTACAAAAACTTAAAAAACATCAGAACTATAAACATTCAATATTTACAGCACAGTTCCTTGGATGGGACAGGTAGAACTGGCATCCGGGGGGAGCGGGGGGAGGGGGGCAGGGCAGCCCCTCAGCAAGCACACCCCTGGAAGCCGCAGACCTCTGGGACGATGGCTGATCTTCCAGACGAAGGAGCCCCGCTCCTTCACCACCAACACCAACTCCCATCCAGCCTCGTCACCTGGAGCCTCTTCCTGGACATGCCGAAGCTGATTGCCGTGCCTCAACGAGCTGTTGGACAACCAGAAGTATGCTGTGCCCAGCTTAGCCACTATGCGCAGACACCCTCAATGTTTTGCTGGCTGTCGTTTGGCCCATCTTCACCGTGGACGTTCTTCACCCCAAACCAAGTCCATAACACGAAGTGGGATTTTACTCGGCCCGATGTGTTGCTGCTGAGCATGCGGTAACTCCATGCTCACCAGTGTGGCCCCGTCCTCTTCTATAAACATTGTAGTGTTCACCATCGTAGCTGCAGGCCCCCCACCCAACTGTGGCTAAGTACCGGAGGCATCTGGGGCTAGCATGGTGTCGTTCATCGGCATGGATACCGACCCTGGGCGAAAACCAGTCGACTTGAAAGCGAGGGTGTCCATTAGCTCTTCGTACCATTCACTCCCAGTGTAAGTCAGGGGCGAGCAGGGTGATTCCTCCCTTGGGTTCCCCGGGTAAGACAAACGGCACACCCTGGCGTAGTGATTCAAGAATCCACATCTGCTACAACGTTTTGCTCTAGCCGGGCATTTCTTCACTTTATGGTGGTGAGTCACAGACCCAGAACCCCTGCAACGGGAGTTTCCCGGGGCACACCTTTGGCTGGAAGCAATGATTTCCCAAAAATCTTCGTCCAAGCTAACTGAGCTATCAGGGTCCACAACATTAGCTGAGGCGGGTGGCTTCTGTGGCTGGCGCCAATTTGGCTCCACAGCTAGCTTATCAACAGCTTCACACCGGAGAGCTAGCTCCACTGCTTTAGCTAACATCAAGTCATTAAGCACCACTAATAGCCTAGCATGCAGCTCAGCGTTGCACGTGTGCTCTGCTAGTTGGTCGCGTACCATCTCGTCTTCAAGTGGTCCAAAACGACACTCGCTGGCTAGCTGCTTCAAGTCAGTGACATACTGGTGGATAGGCTCACCTACACAATGGCGTCGCCAGCGAAAAATTCTCCGAACAGTCACGTTGTCTGGGGTGGAGAAACGTTTAGCTAGCAGCTCCACAACTTCCTTGTATGAGTCCGTCGCGCTGAGCGTCCGTAGGACCCTCTGGCCCTCACTACCCAGGTTGTGAACAAGAACCGACCGCGCTCTCACCTTATCGAGACTCCCGAGGTCCAGTACCATAATATACGTTTGATAGGCCTCCAGCCAATGCAGCCAGGAAACCGGTGATTCGCCCGGGAGCTCAAGAAAGGGACGAAGTGGGGTGATGCATGCCTCCATGAGTTAATCCTCGATCACCAGATGTATGGAAAATATCTGGGTGAAGGATGAGGCACAATGATGGTTGGCGAACACAGCTTCATTATATGAACTATACACAGTACAGCACACGGCAGGCACCAGCATAGGCATCCAGTGAAGAGGACGTAAAATCGATGCCCTCTGCTTTATATAGGACAGTGTGGTGACGTGACAGGAAGTGCACGTTACCACACCACAATCATAGTGGACATTCACCTTTAGGCTGGCTGATGATAGGGTGAATGCTGAGGTGAAAAAACACGCTCTAAAATCATACAATATTTAAATACAAATATACCCTTTAAATACCAATAAATAATTAAGTTAACAATAAATCATTAAACACCATTCCCTTAAATACCTTAAGATAAAAGTTCATAATTTATTAACTTGTATAAATTACTTTTAAACAATTACCTCCAACACCCCATAGCCACAACCAATATTCCAAATGTTTTTTTCTTTTTCCATTTTTTCTAATGTCCCATTTCCAAAAATATGTTTAATATATTTAATTATATTTAAAAAGTGGCTGGCCTGCAGCGATCGGCGCTCGTGGCGAACATGCACGGGCTGAATTGCCACCTCCGTTGGATTGCCCTTTAATCGCCTTTCTCCAGCGACTTCCTGCGCCTTCCTGAAGCGATTGCTCAGCTAACACTAGTTAGCTTAATGCTACCTGAAGCGATTGCTAAGCTAACACTAGTTAGCTTAATGCTGGCGCCAGTCTCTAAATAACTACCTACAGCGATCGGATATACCTCCGGTGGATTACCCCTTTGATCGCTTTTATCCGGCCACTGTGAGTAAACTGACCAGCGATTCCAGCGCTTCCTTGTGATTCACTGATGTGCCCTACCTGAAGCGATTGCTAAGCTAACGCTAGTTAGCTTAATGCTGGCGCCAGCCATTCCACCTAACACCAGCCTGAATCAAAGCCCAGCTGCGAGGCCCAGCGGAGATACTACCAGGCAGGCGGCTATTTGTTTGACGGGGCTCAGCAGAGATTTCACCCAGGCAGACGGCGGTAGGCGGCGGTGCCCAGCGGAGGACTTACCGTGACTGCAGCGGCGGTGTGCGACGAGACTACCCGAAGCGATTGCTAAGCTAACGCTAGTTAGCTTAATGCTGGCGCCAGTCATTCCACCTTACACCAGCCTGAATCGAAGCCCAGCTGCGAGGCCCAGCGGAGATACTACCAAGCAAGCGGCTATTTGTTGACGGGGCTCAGCAGAGATTTCACCCAGGCAGACGACGGTAGGTGGCGGTGCCTAGCGGAGGATTTACCGTGACCTCAGCGGAGCTCGGTGGCAGCGGCGGTGTGTGACGAGACTCGGTTGGAGGAGCGGGACGGGAGACCAGTTACGGCGACTATGAGCAACGAGACCAGCAACGGAAGGGGCTAGTTGGCTAGCTGAGGCCCAGCTGGATTCGAGGACGATCGGATCAGATTCTGGCGATATAAGCAGAATTTATTTTACTATCCACAGATTTTCCTTTTCCTTCTTTCCAAGAAAGACTGAAGATGGCTGCCACCGGATTAAAAAGTGGGCTGATGGGCACCACTAATAAGCCTTCTCTACTTCTCTACTTCCTCTTCGTTTTGTCTTTGTGTGTCTGGACCTGCAACAAGAAGGATTTTCCGACAAACTCAACCAAAGGTGAAGTTAAAAAGTTTTATCTGTATGGATTTGGGCTTGGACATCTCACCCTACACTCTATGTGGTCTTTAAAAGCCCTGAGCAAAAACTTCCAAATTAAGGCAAACATGGCTGTTAAGCAAAAATCACAATATGGCAGAGGATATACAGTTAAAGTTCTGTTAGTTCTGCTACTTCTGGCAGGAGATATTCACCTTAACCCTGGACCTGCCACTATTAAACAGCAGACCACTGGGTTAGCACAAAACCGAGCTGTACAAAAGCAAAAACAACATTTATTTTTCCAAACTGTTAATCATGCACGAGTTCTTTGGGACACCAAGGCTAAACCAAAGGGGATCCTCGGCGGTCATTTAAACATACGGAGCATAATCCCCAAAAGAGATGAGATTTCGGTGTTGCTGTTGGACTCAAATCTGGACTACCTTTGTCTCTCAGAAAGCTGGCTACACAGTAACATAGACACTAATATGATCGATATTGTGGGCTACCAGTGTTTTAGAAAAGACAGGCAGGTAGGGAGGGGAGGAGGTGTTTTAATTTACATCAAAGAGAAATATAAATGTCAACTGGTTGATTTGAATACTTCACTTGAATGTTTAGCTGTTAATGTATGTCTCTCTCCGGTAATGAATTTCAACATTGCAGTAGTGTACAACCCACCGTCACACAACTCTTCCTTTTATAATGAATTAAGTGATCTGGTTAAACAACTTGAGAAGAACAGAGAAACAATAATTCATGGTGACTTTAATATCAACTGGTCTGATAAAAAAGACAAACAAAAACTGAAAAGCCTCATGACTAAATTTAATTACCAGCAAATCATCAAAGGACCCACCAGGATAACCAAACAATCCAGAACACTTATTGACATGGTATTTACTAATAAACCAGAACGAATAACCAGAACCTATAATCTTGTAACTGGTCTCTCAGATCATAACATGGTTCTTGCTGTCAGGAAACTTACTAAAAAGCGACTACAGTATTTTGGGGGAGTCGATATTGACAAATCAAATTTTATTATCCCCAAATCAAAAAATGAGGAGTTTGAACATTACTTAGAGAATCAAAATTGGGAGCAGCTCATGGCAACATGTGAAGTAGATGATTGTTGTAATTTTATAACTGCAACAATCACAAAGTCTATAGAAAAATTTTCAAAGCAAATTAAAAGTAGACAACAGAAGATTAGCCTACCATGGTTAAATAATGAAATAAGAAAACTTATGAAGAGGCGAGACTATGCACTGAAAACATCACTAACCTCCAAACTACAAAATGATCACCTTGTGTACAAAAGTTTAAGAAATAAAGTGGTACATGAGCTGCGAAAATCAAAAATATCTTATTACAATAAACTGATAGATCATGCAAAGGGTAACAACAGTTCCCTATGGAGGCATTTAAATAACTTAACTAATAAAAAAAACGATCAGAAGGGGGTAAAGGAACTTAGAATCAATGGCAAGACCGTCAGTGACAAGGCTACTTTGGCAAATGAATTTAATTCACACTTTGTGGGCTCTGTGGAAGACTTAACAAAAATTTTTGTGCTGCCAAATGTGCTCAACAACACAAATTCCATACTTCCAACAGATACTTTTCACATCGATGAGGTAAATGAGAAGTTAATTGCTGGTATTGTTAAAACACTGTCAAACTCAAAAACTAATGATATCTACAATATGAGCACCTCCTTTCTCAAAATGCACAGCAAAATATTAATCAAACCACTGACTCATCTCATTAATCTCTCCATTAGGTCTAGTACATTTCCATCTGGCTGGAAAAAAGCGGTCGTCATACCAGTTCATAAATCAGGCAGTAAAGACGATATATGCAATTACCGCCCAATCTCTATCTTACCAGTCCTATCTAAGGTTCTTGAAAAAGTTGTAGCTACACAGCTGATAGACTACTTACAAGACAGTCAACTTCTTCATCCACATCAATTTGGTTTTAGACCAGGATACTCAACAGAAACAGCAAATTGTTGCCTTATTGAAAACGTCAAACAGTCCTTGGACAGGGGTAATGTGGTAGGAGCTGTTTTTCTAGATCTCAAAAAGGCTTTCGATACTGTAAACCACAGTTTGCTTTTATCCAAAATGGTATCTTTTAACTTCTCCCCAAATACATTAGAATGGTTTGCATCTTATCTCCAGAATAGAGAACAGTGTGTAAAAGTTCAACAGGATAAATCCTCATTTTTAAACAACCGCATGGGTATCCCACAAGGGTCCATTCTTGGTCCTTTGCTTTTCAGCATTTTTATTAATGACTTGCCATTACACTGCTCAGCTGCAACATGCCAACTTTATGCAGATGATGCAGTTATTTACACAGCTGCCAAGACTCCAGCACAGGCTGCAGATGTACTGTCTACAAGTATGGTTGATGTCCAAGAGTGGCTCCTCAAGAACCATCTATTGCTGAACCTTCAGAAAACAGTCTCAATGTGCTTTTCAATCAAAAAATGTAACCTGCAACATTTTAAAGTTAATATACATGATCATGACATCAGTTTAGCTACAGAATTCAAATACCTTGGCATTGTACTAGATCCTCAACTCAAATTTAATCTTCATATAAAGAAAATTTCAAAAACAGTAAAAAAAAATCTGAACTGCTTTAAATTAATTAGATATTACATACCTTACGAAGCAGCTGCACTGTATATGCATTCTATGGTTTTTTCTCATATATCATACTGTTTGACAGTCTGGGCTCAAGCAGCCCCTTCCACAATAAGACATATAGGTTCATTATATAATCAAACCCTAAAAATCTTGGACAAAAAGCCCATTAGGTGGCATCACTGTAATGTTTTAAAAAAATACAACCTATTGAGTTTTGAGAGCTTCATTGACCTCTGTCTTCTGAAATTAACGTTCAAATGTTTCCATAAATCAGCACCCGAGCCACTTGCTGGTTTCGTCCAAAGACAGGACAGCAGCAGAGCCACCAGGAGTTCTGTTAACAATAACTGTAAAATATTCCACCGCAGAACCACATTTGGACAAACAGCTTTCTCTATAAAGGGCAGTCACATCTGGAACACAATGCCAAATGAAATTAAAATAATAACGGACTTTAAAACATTCACTAAAAATGTTAAAAACTGGCTGAAAAATAAACAAGAATGTACTCATGTATGAATTAATTGTCTGCAAAGTGAGAGTGAATGAAGGGAAGGAATAAATGTGTTTGTTTATAGTGAGTGACGGAGGGAGGAAGGCCTGAAATAGGCAAATGTGAGTTATGTTATATGTGTTAAATGTGAGTCAGGCTGTTATATTTGTGTATTTATAATATTTATAATATTTATGTTAAATGTGAGTCAGGCTGTTATATTTGTGTATTTATAATATTTATAATTGTGTATTTATAATTTTTCTGCATTGATGTATGTGGTTATTGTGTATATTTTTTATCTTGATTCTTTTTTCTAAAGCCCATCCAGGGACAAGAGTTGCAAATTAGCTAATAGCTATACACTCTATGTGCAACACATCAGATTGATTGTCTTTGATTAATTGTCTGTTTATCGCACTGTCCCTGTCAAATAAACTAATCTACTACTTCAATACACTGTTTAAAATACTACCACCAGTGGAGTTTTTAATTTTAAATTTCACTCTTGATCAAACTATTTCCAGCAGTTTCTTAATAAAAAAACACACACACACACACACACGAACGCCAGCTCAGTGAATTTCCACAACCATAATTACTTGAATGCTCAACAGCTGCAGCTTATCACTCAGAGTGGTAACCAAACTTGTGCTGACTCAGTGTCACCAATAAGAAGCAGCTCCAACATAAATTTAAACTTTGTCTTACCGACTGCCTCTCTGGTTGTTTGTAGATATTTTTAGCCAAGCACATTACAGTTCTGCTGCTACTAAAAAACTTAAATGTCTCTCAGCAGTGTACTTGCACTACAACTCCTGTTTCCTCTTCTATGCTGGTCTCCTCCCCTTTTCAAACTTCAGGTAGATTGACACCACCCAAGCTGCTCTGGCCACACCCATTGAGCTGCTGTAGGTGTGACTCATCCATCTTGCTGCTTTGATTTATATTCACTTTATCCAACAAGTTATTTCCTTTTCCAAGATATCAGTCTTCAGAAACCCAGTCTGACTTAATAGTAGTAATGATTATTGGAACCAGTTTCTTATAGGGGCTACAGAGAATATATTCGAGTTTCAAGGGTTGCGGTTCCTAGTCATAATGGTTAAGGTAATATTTCTATTACTATGGGTCATGAGAGCTCCTGCACATAAATCATATTAATGGAATTTAACTTTAATTGACTGCTGATATTCAGTGGGGGCTACGGAGAATACAATATGCTTGAAAGAACTATTTTGCGTGATTCCACATGTCATATTATTTATATCTAATATGCAATATCAGAGCAAGATACTTATCCATTGCATAGCCTACTCATATGTGTGAAATTGGGTTTATCAATATGTTATATCCAGTGTTGGGAGTAACGTGTTACTTTTACTGTAACACCACTATTTTTGCAGAAACATGTTGTATAACAAAATTACTGTTTAAAAATTCAGCAATGCCTTACAGTTAATGAAATTTGATCAGATGCATTACTCGTTACTTGTTTTATTAATATGGATAGATGATTTTAGTGCAAATAAATGAATATACAAACTGACCCTACCGTAGCTGAGACGAGCCATCAGTCAATGTGACCTTTTGCAAAGCACCAAGTCTTCATTACTGAGCGGAGGAAGAGATGAAGCTACTTTGTTTTTGTGAGCATACACAGTGTCATAGTCTCTGCCTGACGGCAGATAAAGGTTATAAGAGGACTCACGTGCAGGCTGAACTCAAATGCAATAAGGCTTTATTAACAAAACTTCAGGAACAAACACAAAATAAACAACTGCATGGAGGCTGAAACAAAACAAGGACTGCAGAGGCAAAAACACACTCACAGGGGATAAACCATAGGAGACACGACCAGGAATAACGACAATGACACCACACCAGAACACAAACTCAGACAGACATATATAGGGTAACTAATAATCACAAACGCAGGGCAGCTGGGAGACAATCAGGGGTTAAACAGCAACACATGTGAGGGAAAGTGGCTACGGGTATGGAACACACGAGGGACTGACAACAATAGGTAAATGAATACCAGGGATACAGACGAACACTTACACAGGAGATTAGGGGGACACAGAGAACAATAACAACACAACAGAATGAGGACCAGGGAGCACAGAGGACAATCACAAAGGCACACAAAAGACAATATTACAAAATGATAATGACCAAGGTACACACAATGACATCAAAATGGATATAAAGCATGGACATGGACTAAAATCCATGTCCAGAGGCTGACATTACCCCCCCCCCCCCACCAGGGGCAGATTCCAGACTCCCCAGAAAAAAAAAACACCAAAAATTACTGTAAACTGGGAGGGAGGAGGGGGTACAGGCACGGTGGGAAAAACCAAACACAAAGACACAAGGGAAAAAACAAGACTGTCCATTGGGTGGTCTCCCAAAGTCCACGGACCAGGGAGCACAATGAATCGGGGGGCCAGCCAGAGTCCCATAACCCCCAGGTTGGGGAACACGATGGGTCAGGTGGCCTCCCAAGGTCCCAGGACTACCAGACCGGAGAGCAGGATGAGTTGGGAGGCCATCCAGAGTCCATGGACCACCAGACCAAACAGCATGGCAAGTCCGGTGGCTTACCAGTGTTCATTAGCCACCAGATGGAGGGATAAGGCGTGTCGGGTGGCCTCCCAAAGTCCACCAGACCAAGCCACCAGACGGAGGAACAAGGTGCCACAGGAGCACAGCGCTCAGACGACAAGAGTAGGGAAGCTCCAAACACAGGAGGTAGCAACATAGAAACTTTAAACTCAGGAGATGACAACATGAAAACTTTAAACTCAGGAGATGATAACATGGAACCCTTAAACTGTGGAGGTGACAACATGGACACTTTAACCTCAGGAAAAGATAACACAGACCCTCCAAACTTAGGAGATGACGACATAGAACCACCTAACTCAGATGACATGGGAGCCTCTTGCTCTGGACACCACAAAGGAGCTTTTTGCTCTAGGGGCAACATAGGAGTTTTAAACATCATAAGAGCGTCTGGCTCTGGAGGCAACATAGGAGGTTTAGGCACTGGAAATAACACAGAAACTTTACACTCAGGGGATAATGGCATAGAAGCTCTAAACTCAGGCGATAACATGGAACCTTGAAACTCAGGAGATGACATGGGAGCTTTTTGCTCTGGAGAAAACAACATAGGAATTTTAAACTCTGTTACGTATGGCTCTTGCGAACCATAAATAAGAGCCAAGGGCTGACCGGTGAGTTTGCGTTGTTTATTGATGATAAGGGAAAGAAACAAAGGAACAGGGCCTCGTGGGGCCAGAACACAAATGATCATACAAAGGTGCACACTTACAAAGGATGATGAATGACGAAAGGGGGGCTGGCGCCGGACGTAGGGGTTCCAGCCTTACCCACGCCAGAGAAGAGTGTGGATAATAGCGCGAGGTCACAGCACTGAATGATCAGGACTGCTCCCTTTTATAGTAGTTGACAGCGCCTCAGCTGATGAGAGGTAACTGGCCTCCAGCCGTCCCATAGAGCTTGACAGCTGGAGGCCCGCTGAGACGCTGTCAAAGTAAGAGCTGGGCTGAGGAGGAATATGGTCTGAGCGTGGATGGCATCGGCGCCCAGACCATGTGACACATGTGACAGAAACCCCCCCCTCAAGGCCGGGCTCCCCCCCCCAGGGTGGGCGGCTGGGGCGTAGGCCAGAAGGGCGTGAATGGGAAAAGAAGAGAAAAAACCCAACGTTAGCAGGGAACAAATGAAGCAATTACAGAGTATGAGGGAAAAAAAACACAATACTCCATAAAGGTTCAGGTTCAGGTTCAGGTTACTTTATTTGTACCCGTAGGTAGATTTGTTTTGCAGTTGGTGACATCCATATTTACAAGCCGCTAATTACATTCAACATAGACACAAGCACAGGCACACATCTTACAAAATAGGTAAATATAGAATATGTACAATATAATTTTATAGCTTGTTCAACTCTTTGACAGCAGCAGGGACAAAGCTGTTTTTGTAGCGCTGGGTTCTACTTTTTGGGACAGCAAACCTCCGTCTGGAGGGAAGAAGCTGAAAGTTGCAGTGCAAAGGGTGGGAGTCATCATTTAAAATCGAGTCGGCCATCCTCTGTACTTGTCTGGTGTACAGGGATGTCAGGCTCAGCTGTGACTCACCAAGCAAACGACTGGACCATCTGACTACCTGATCCAAGGATTTCCTCTGTTTCAGTTTTATCTGACCAAACCATGACATTAAAGAAAAGGATAAAACAGATTCAATAAAAGCCCGATAAAACATAGTCATTATGGTTCGGTCAGTTTGGAAGCGTGCAAGTTTCCTCAAACAATGCAAATTTTGCTGACCCTTTTTGCACACCCTTTCACAGTTCACCTCAAAGTTCAATCCACTATCAATAATCGTCCCAAGATATTTGTACGATTGTACACATTCGGTGGTCTGGCCTTTTAGTATGGTGACTTTGTGCCTGGGAGTTTTCCTCCTAAAGTCAATAATCATATCTTTCGTTTTTGTTGTATTCAGCTGCAGGTAGGAATCCTCACACCAGTGAACAAAGTCATCAACTACTGGGCCGTGGCCACTCTCACCATCCTGGAGGAGACTGACAATGACTGAGTCATCAGCATACTTTATAATGTGTCTGTTGTCATGTCTACTCCGACACATGTTTGTGTACAGGATGAAGAGTAGTGGTGACAACACACACCCCTGAGGAGAGCCAGTAGAAGAGCACTTTAGGTCAGACAATGTGCCATTGACCCTTACTCTCTGCGTCCTGTTGGTTAAGAAATCCAGAATCCAAACCACCAGATTATTGCTTAAATCAAATTGTTGCAGGAGCCTTTCAACTAAAATATGAGGTTGGATTGTATTAAAGGCAGAAGAAAAGTCCACAAATAAAAGCCTGGCGTGTGTCCCATTAAAATCCAGATGTTTAAAAAGCATGTCAAACAGAGTGACAGTGGCATCCTCCACTCCTCTATGAGGCCTATAGGCAAACTGCAGAGGATCCAATGCATGTTCAGTCTGCCTTAGGACCTCACATCTGACCAGTTTTTCAAAAATTTTCATTAAAATTGAAGTCAAAGCAACTGGTCTAAAGTCATTTACCGTTTTAGGACAGCTGGATTTTGGAACGGGAACAACCACGGCATCTTTCCAGATCTTAGGCACATGTTGTGTCTGTAAGGACTTATTGAAAAGTTAAAATGCTAATAATGTGCAGCCAGAGAGGAAAAAAAAAAAGACAGCATTGGCAGGGTACAAATGGAGCAATTACAGAGTATGGGGGGAAAAAAAGCACAATACTCCATAAAATGCTAATAATGTGCAGCCAGAAAGAAAAAAAAGACACCATTGGCAGGGGAAAAATGAAGCAATTACCGAGTATGGGGTAAAAAAAGGCACAATACTCCATAAAATGCTATAACAAGTTGACAAGACCCAAAGAAAAACAACCCAGGAGACCTTAAAAGGAGAGCAGAGGCTCCTAAGGCGAAATCCACCAGATACAGAGCATCCCTCAAACAGGAGGGGGAGAAAAAAAAAGGCACGCTAACCGTGATACGACTATAAGAAATTATATACCTGTACACTCACAAAACAACAAAGGACTAGTCACAGGAATAACGGCAGAAATAATTCAGTTCAGGGGGTCTCCCCACACCCAGCGTCCAAACCGCCAACAGGGGTGATGGGAAACGTTCAGGCGGCCTACCCGAATCCCAGGCCAGGAAAGACAGTACTTCAGGCAGCCGGACCAGACCGCCGAACAGAGAGTCCAATGGGTCGGGTGGCTGAACCAAAGAGCCGAATGGATACGGCAGTCCCTCTGGCGGCCGACCCGCATCGCTCAGCCACCAGGCCCGCAGGGGAGAGAAAGGCAACGGCTTCCCTGTGGAGAGGAATAGTGAGGGTGAGCCGGGCCAACAGTGAGAGGTCCATATGGGCCCTGGTGGAGAAAGCTTGGGGGGATAATGACGGTGACGATGATGACGATGGTGAAGATGGGGATGAAGATGAAGATAAAGATGAAGATGAAGATGAGCCGGTCCAGTGTCCGATGGCAGGGGATCTGCAGCTCCCTCACCGAACCTGGATGCCACTGGTGGTGCACCCTCGTCGGACCCCGATTGGGTCACGGCTGCTCCCGCGACGGACCCCGATTGGGTCTCGGTTGCACCCGCGTCGGACCCCGATTGGGTCGGCGCCGCACCAGAACCGACCTCCAACCTCGAACCTGGAACCTCTGGCACAGCGGGCGAAAGCAGCTCCTCGCCGGCGACCCTGGGAGAAGGCTCAGGAGAGAGAGAAGAACCGGGATCAGGATCACCGGCAGCGCCAGAACCCGGTGAGATAAGCTCGGACGCAGCAGGCGGCTGCACCGAGCTCGTCTCCCCAAGAGACAGGCTAAAATGCTCTAAGATATGAAGGAGAAAGACAAAACAGAGCACTTGCCTGATCTCGGGTTCTGACGCTGTCCAGGACTGCGAAGATCCAGGTTCAGACAGCAGGAGGTCGTCATCATGCTCCCACTCAGCTGTGTCGGGCACCGCAGCTGGCATGATGGTGTGCGCAGCTTGAGAGTCCTCCGGCACCGAAGCCCACGCCGATGGCCCATACGGCGTGGTGGCAGGAGAACCTCGACCCGCTGGACCAGACCACTCCTCCGTGGAGACCCGGGGACGCTTCCTCGTCGGCGCAGGTTCCACGCTGCAGTCCACTCTCCTCCTCCGCCCACGGCGTGGCTGCGGAACCAGAACCAGGCTCTCCAGAACCACAGGCCCCCTCCTCATCCAGCGACGTTGGCCTGGCGTCGAGGACCGCTCAGCGGAGGGAGACACAGAGGATGTGGGGTTAATAATTACAGCCACAGCAGGTGGTGGGAGCTCAGGGAGCTGCGAACCCCGAACTCCACCTCCAGGAGTCTGACAGAGCAAATCACAATAATGAGAGAGTGAATGAACTTGGACTTGCCTGTCTCCTGGAGGCTGAGTGGTTCCCGCTGTGGTGGACGTTGCTCCTCCCTTTCCCCACCGGACGGTGACAGAGGACCCCCTGGGAGGACGACAGGGAGCCGCTCGAGATAGTTCCAGGACAGAGCTCGCCAAGTCAGGACTCTGAGTACACACAGCGGCCGGGGAATGTGTCGAAGAGGAGGGGGCGACAGCCGAGATGAGCCGGGCACGGAGCGCTGACGTAACAGCAGGAGAAGATGGCTCGGGGGATGAGGCTGCGGGGTTTCCCCTCTGACGAGGCGCAGGAGTGACAGCTGTGTGGGGAATTGAGCCCTTGCGGTGACCCGGAACTGGATCCGGACGGGATTCGTGCTGAGGTAGACAGCCGGTGCGACGACGGTTTCTTGCAGGGGGCGAGGCGAAGGTGAGATCCGGGAATCGCCGTTCCTGTGCAGAAACAGAGGCGAGCAGGTCGGCAAACTCAGGGAACTCACGCAACTCTGGATTCCTCTCCACCAGTCTAACTGCCGCCATCACATGCTTAACAATGGCAGATGGATGAACCGTGGAGCGAGCAGCAGCCACTCGGTCTCGGATCTTGACAGCTGTCAGCTGCAGCTCCTCCGGGGGATTCCCGAGTGACGTCATGCCCGACGGGGAAAGACCTCTGGATGGTGCAAACTCCTGGGCCGGAACGGAGGCAGGAGCGGGATCCCAAAGCGAGGGGTGACGACTCCTCCTCTTCGGCTTCCTGCCTGGATTTCCCTCCAGCCCACGGAGTATCTCACATTGTGAAGCAATGTCATTTCTCCTCGTGCAGACCTCAGGGTGGTTGGTGTAGCGAGGAAGATTGTCCAGGAGAACCTCAGCGTAGTCTAGGTGCCGCCGTATGTCATTGGGATTGTCGTAGAAGGTGGCGGTGAGGAGCATCCCATCGACATACTCCAGGGCGGTCGCTAGCTCATTACCCAGGCGCCGAACGCGGCTCCTGGGAGACGGCATGCTCCCAGAGTTGACACCCAGACAAGGAAGAACAAAGTCCAATTAACAAACTCACGGCAGCTGGCAACTCACTGGCTGTGACCTACTGTTACGTATGGCTCTTGCGAGCCATAAATAAGAGCCAAGGGCTGACCGGTGAGTTTGCGTTGTTTATTGATGATAAGGGAAAGGAACAAAGGAACAGGGCCTCGTGGGGCCAGAACACAAACGATCATACAAAGGTACACACTTACAAAGGATGATGAATGACGAAAGGGGGGCTGGCGCCGGACGTAGGGGTTCCAGCCTTACCCACGCCGGACAAGAGCGTGGATAATAGCGTGAGGTCACAGCACTGAATGATCAGGACTGCTCTCTTTTATAGTAGTTGACAGCGCCTCAGCTGATGAGAGGTAATTGGCCTCCAGCCGTCCCATAGAGCTTGACAGCTGGAGGCCTGCTGAGACACTGTCAAAGTAAAAGCCGGGCTGAGGAGGAATATGGTCTGTGCGTGGATGGCATCGGCGCCCAGACCATGTGACACATGTGACAAACTCAAGCGATAACATAGAAGCCTTTTGCTCTGGAGATAACATTGGAGCTTTTTGCATAGGAGATAACATTGGAGCCTCTTGCTCTGGGGACCATAACACAGGAGCCTTTAACTCAGGAGATAATGACATAGAAACTTCAAACTCAGGAGATGACATGGGAGCTTTAACCTCAGGGGAAAACAACAAGGGAGCCCCTTGCTCTGGAGAAAACAGTGAAGCATTGATTACAGAGAGAACTGGAGCTGATGTGTACACCAAGGAGACAACTGGAGCTGTAGCGTTCACCTTGGAGACAGCTGGAGCAGTGGCATGCTTGGAGACTGCTGGAGCAGCGTCATGCACCTCAGAGACTATTGGAACAGCGCTGTGCACCTTGGAGACTGCTGGAGCTGTGGCATGCACCACAGAGGCTGCTGGAGCTGTGGCGTGCACCACAGAGACTGTTGGAGCTGTAGCATGCACCTTGGAGACAGCTGTAGCTGTAGCGTGCACCTCGGAGACTGCTGTAGCTGTAGCATGCACCTCAGAGACTGCTGGAGTTGTAGCGTGCACCATGGAGACTGCTGGGGCTGAAGCGTGCACCACGGAGACTACTGGAGCTGTAGTGTTCTTCTCCATCCCTGACGCAGCCACATCAGACGAGAAAGAAGAAACAAAGGCAGACGTCAAGTCCACACCACAACTACCAGCAGAAGAGCTCAGCAGGGAGAACTTAGAAGCGAATGGAAGCTGCAACTGGGTCTCCCCATCAGGAGCAAGACAAGTCCTCTCTAATAATGATGTTAAAAAGACAAAAAAGAGGACTTGCCTTAACTCCTGCTCCTCTGCAGGTGAGGACCACGGCGAAACTGCTGCTGGAGTGGTGAACTCCGGAGTTGCTGCAGGAATGACCATGTCCTCTGGAGATGCTGCAGGAATAACCACGTCCTCTGGAGACTCTGATGGAACAGCGGGAGAGGCGGTCTGGTGAGGCAGACTGAAGCACAGCGGTGGACGAGGCAGTCTGGAGCACAGCAGCAGATGTGCTGGAGGGCTGGAAAACAGGTGACGAGGAGCTCTGGAATGAAGCGGGGGGAGCTACAGACATGGAGGCTGGCTTTGGCAGGCATTGGAGCAGGCTTCCGCACCCGACGACACTAAGCCATCGGTCCAGGTTTGGGGGAGGTGTGCTCTTCACCAGCCTGCGGAGGGTCCGTTGGAGGTTTGGTACAGAGATCAGGAGACCATCCAGCTGAGGAAAGTCCCGCAGGCTGGGACATGACTTAATTGCCCCCGCAGCGGCACCAAGGCAAACAACAGCCTCCTCCGGAGTGCGGGCAGTGCGAGTGCCCTCAATTAAATCCTCAATTAACTGAGCAGTCCACAGCTCGTCAGTATTCAGGCAAATGGCTGAGAACCCAGTGCCTGCTGAGTCCATTACTGGTGGTGCCATTCTGTCATAGTCTCTGCCTGACGGCAGATGAAGGTTAAGAGAAGAATCACATGCAGGCTGAACTCAAATGCAATAAAGATTTATTAGCAAAACTTCAGGAACAAACACAAAATAAACAACAGCACAGGGGTTGAAACAAAACAAGGACTGCAGAGGCAAAAACAGACTCATGGGGAAAAAACACAGGAAAAACCACAGGAGACACGACCAGGAATAACGACAATGACACCACACCAGAACACAAACTCAGACATACATATATAGGGTAACTAATAATCACAAATGCAGGGCAGCTGGGAGACAATCAGGGGCTAAACAGCAACACACGTGAGGGAAAGTGGCTATGGGTGTGAAACACACGAGGGACTGACAACGATAGGTAAATGAATACAAGGGATACACACAAAAACTTACACAGGAGATTAGGGGACACAGAGAACAATGACAACAAGGCAGACTGAGGACCAGGGAGCACAGAGGACAATAATGCAAAATGATAATGACCAAGGAACACACAGTAGCCATGCTTACATGGACACAAGTAACCGGATTAAAAGCCTGATCAGAATAAAAATGCTTTGTGTAAACACGTCAATCTGAATATTCTGACCCAATCACACTCATTTGGATCAAAATTTCCTTCTGATTCAGACAGGTGGGTTATGCCAATTGTTAATCCAATTGGTGCGCATATAAACACTTATTCTGAAGTTTGGGTAAAAAAGTATGTTTACTGTGCATGTCTGTACGTCAGCCACATGTCGACGTGATGTATTTCCGCCTTTACAGCAGCTAGCGGAAGACATGGCGGGAGTAAAACAAAACTGGTCTGTATCGTCCTGCTGTCTCCATCTGTTCATCATATGCAGAAGTATGTACTGCTGGGCTTGTAGCTTCATTACGGCGACCAGCAGAAGCAAAAGTACAGTCTGAATAACACAATACAGGTCCATGGGGCAGCAGTGGCTCAGGAGGTAGAGCAGGTCGTCCAATAACCACATGGTTCGCGGTTCGAATTCCGTTCTCCCCGGGTATCCTGCCGTTGTGTCACTGGGCAAGACACTTCACCCCAATTGCTCCTGGTAGGTCTGGAAGCGCCATGTTAGGTAGCATGCCGCCATCAGTGTGTGAATGTGTGTGTGAATGGGTGGATAGCAGGATCTGTAAAGCGCTTTGGTCATCAAGAGATGAGAATAAAAGTGCTATATAAGTAAATGCCGTTTACCATTTCAAAAAGAGAAAGACACGAAGCAGGGTTTGTTTACATCGGAAGTTGCTGCTTCTTCTTCTACTATTTCCGGAATGCCGGATAATTGTGCGCATGTCAAAATGATTTAGTCCGTTCAAACGTGTGACACATGGAAACGCATGTCCTAATTGGATCAACTTTTTCAGGATCCATGTAAACAGTAAAGTTCTGATCTGAATTGTAATTAGATTGAAGAAATTTTGCACATGTAACCATGGCTAGTGACATCAAAATTTACATAAAGTGTAGACATGGACTAAAACCCGTGTCAAGATCCTGACACACAGATTATTTTTCCTTTGTCGTGGTTAAGGACAAAAGCATATTGGTGGGTTGCAAACTAAGTGCCGATGGAGTCCTCTTCAGAAGCGCCTGAAAACAGCAACAAGCTCCGACAAAGCTAGTGCTAAGTAACTGCTAGCTATACTGACAACTAACACCGTGAAGTGGATCTCACAGCAGGATATAAAGTGGAAATACTCTTATCTGAACACCCACAGCTGGATTTCAATCACAGGTATGCATCTGGACAGTTTGTGACCCAGCAAGAATTAAACCAACTGATTGCAAGATACATCGTTACAGAATGAAAACATGAAAACAGTCACTTTCCATCAAACAGCTGGACTGTGATCCACTGACGTTAAAATGCATTTACCTGCTACCTGGATAAAGATTATTCAAAAATGGATTTTGATCTCCAAAAGGCATTTGAGAGACTGGATCATGTCTCTGTCACAGCAGAGGTTTGGACTGTGGAAAATTATCATTTTCTTTGGATCACTACACATCGGAGGAGTCCATAACATAAAGGTAAGTTAAACATGGACAGCTTTCATGTCCTACACTGACACATGCGTAGCAACACCAGCATTAAAAAACTCTCTGTGAAGTTCTGTCTGAAAGTCTTTCATGCTGACATTAATAAGCCCGTAATGTAATCCATTAATGAAATTATCTTGCCATGTGTGCAAGATAATTTAAGTATGCATTTAAAAGTAACATGAAAGTTACTTTTCCAAGTAACTAATTATTTTAATCATGCAGTAATTGGTAAAATAACTCAATTACTTTTGAAAAGACATAACTAGTAACTGCAATTAGTTACTGTTTTTAGTAACTTGCCCAACACTGCTTAAATCACTATTATGAGTGAATGGAGAGGAAAGGCAATGGAACAGTTAAAAAAAATCATGGATTCGCATAACAAGAACGGATCATTTGAAGAAGCTGACTGATTTGTGCAAGGTGGTCATCCTGATGCATTTTCACCTGAAAATATTAAGATAAAGATGTTAATTCATGAAAATGTCTGTTATTTATCAGTTGTGAACATGCATATTTATTCAATGAATGTATAAACAGTACAGTTGCAGTAAAGGTAAATGAAATAACGTTGATTTTGCAGTGTATTTACCTCCCAGTTCTACCATTCGGCCAAAAAGGGACATACTGTACCAGTCATTTCAGGGAAAAAAAAAAATTGACTTTTGACATCACCAAAAGCAGAAAATATTTTTTAATGACCAAAATATTCACATAAGTTTTCTTGAATGTTTGCATTGTGGGTCACCCCCACAGCCTACGGACAAGCAGAGCGCTCAGCTGGAGCAATTAGCAGAACAATGAGATGTGTGTATTGATATCAATAGGCAGCCTCTCTTTGTCTAGCTCTTTCCTGCCAGTATCCTGCTGTTATGTATGACTCAAATGCAAATGTTCAT
Source organism: Pholidichthys leucotaenia (assembly GCA_020510985.1). Lineage (NCBI taxonomy): Eukaryota > Metazoa > Chordata > Actinopteri > Cichliformes > Pholidichthyidae > Pholidichthys > Pholidichthys leucotaenia. The sequence goes on along the minus strand of CM035849.1, from coordinate 132,179,434 downwards.
GCTTCCTGCTCTGTACTGTGATGCTAATGTGCCTTTCATGTATTGTCTGTAACTGGGTATATAAGCTGACTGAAATTCACAGGTTGTCTCTCTCTGACCACTGCTTCTGACTACACGCATTGCTGTTTGCTGAGGGCTCGCTCCAGTGCGCATCTCACAGCACTGGAGCGGCTCTCGTGATGGCGGATGAATAAACTCCCTTAAAAACTCTCAGTTCGCCGTGCCTTATTTCGTTCCGCTACAGCATAACATTAGAAATGTTAATTGACACCTTGAAAGAAAAATTGCCAAATATATATACTGTATGTCAAAATACAAGCTGATCATGTATTTTATATACAAGTAGTATAATGGAGAAGTAATGGAGAGGAGTAAAAGTTCAAACTAAGTGAGAATAATAGAAAAACTGCTCTCAAGTGCACTACAAAAGCTAACAAAGCTCATCCTCTACCACACGGCAACACAGAGTTGTCATGAACAAGCACTGCTCTCTCTAGTTTCTCTGGCTCAAGGTCCCTCTACAAACCTTTAACATGCCGTGATGCAAAAAAAGACTGACCTTCCCTGTCAGGCTTGTACTCATAGCATTTGCAAATATATGGGTAGTGCCAGATGGGTAGTATTTGCAAAGAACAAAATGAGCAGCTTGACTTTCTTTGACCACAATGTCTTTATTTCCTGAAATGGCAATCTGTTGGGCAAGCGTTTGCATTGACATTTATAAAACAAAGTGAAGATCTACCACCTGGGTCTGCTTTATTTGACCTCAGAGGGCTGATCTCTGGCTGCAGCTGGCACATGACAAGACTCCCTTCTTATACAAGAGGTGATTCTCCAGACGCACTAGAAAAGAAGGAAGCAGTATCACATCCCCGACAAGGGGCCTGAGATTCCAGACAGTGCTTCAGGATGCTGAGGATTAATTTTAGTGTCTTTCCCTGCAATTACCATACCAAGTGCAATCTAGTTATAGTCGCAGTAAGTACGGTGATGAGAGATTTAAGAAGCAAGCCAGCCAAAACAAACCAATCACATCTCTACTGCATAATCATCACTCGTTTCACTGCCTTGGATAATACATCTTAATGTAGTCATTAGCTTTAAAAAAAATTGACACGCTAGCTTTGCCTCTGGTCCTCTTAATTATTCTTACTTAAACAAGAGGTGCCCCATCAAAAATTCTAGGAAACACTTTTATAAAGGTGCATGGAATGCCCATGCACCCCTTTTTGCACAGTCTCAGTGGAACTATTAACAGCTATATATGCAGCCAGGATAGTGTGTCATGTGGATTCAGTTTCTGCCCACTGTGTGTGTGTGTGTGTGTGTGTGTGTGTGTGTGTGTGTGTGTGTGTGTGTGTGTGTGTGAGATTGTGCAGGTGAGCATGTGTGACTGTCTGGAGGCCATCTATTTCCCCAGACAGGCGGGTGTGAGAGTGGTTATTGGCATATTTCTGAGTTGATCAGTCATTGGTCACACTGTGGAGCGACAAGGTCGATGGTTTGTATAGTGGAGGAGTGTTGATGGCTGGCCTCCTCTGGAGACCGCAGGGAAAGTGACACAGAGAAGTCAGGGCCGGAGAAGGAGTGAAGAGGAGACACAGCCATGAGGATAGGCTCAGCGGCACATAGTTTAAATTCAAGGATAAAGTTTCCCAACCTCTGCAGTGAAGTGCATTGCAATGAGCTCTGTCCTAATTATAGAGCTGAGGGTCTGGGGGTGGGGGGGGATGTTTGGCAGAGAGGTTAGGAGTCACACTGCAAAGGGGTGAAAATGGGTGAATGTCAAATCGGAGGGCAGATGGGATGCTGGGCCAGCAAAAACAAATGGAGACAGTTATTTTATGTCAAATCAATTTAATAATGAGACATTCTGGTCCTACTGTGCATACTGTACATATGTGTAATTTGAACAGAGCACAAGCTTGATGGCATTTCCTGTTGGAACGGTAGGGTGAATCAGACAAAAAAACTAAATGCGTTTTACTGCACAAACTGCAAATAAAGTGACAAGACATACTGCAGTGGACATACATACTGTAATACACGCTCATTTATATACAGAGTTGAGTTTATAAATGATGTCTATACAATAGTCAGAAATTTAAAAAAGTCATCTATTCTCACAGCTGAATTCACTGGTTTACATTCAGACACACTGAAGCAGCATTCACCCAACAGATGTAAAAGATGTAAGAAATAAATACTGACAACCAACACTGCATCAAGTATAAAGTGTAAAAACCTTCTTGGGACTGAGTGATAGTGTTATATTAGGGAAGTCATATAAATATTTAAAGGGAAACATGTAAAAATATACAGCACTAGGTTACCACTGATAGTTTCATGTGAGGGAAGTCATATAAATATTTAAAGGGTAATATGAAAATATACAGTAATAATTAATACTGACAGTATTACATTTGGGCCTCAAATACTTAAAGGATAGAATCTAAAACTATACAGTAATAGGTTACTATTTTGAAAATATTCTAATTTTACTATTCAAAACACTACAGTTTCTGCTACACTGTTGTTAAATCTTTATGGCCACTGTACTTCAATTAAAAGGAAAGCACTGTGTACATTAAAAAATTATGACTTTAAAAAAATTAAATATATACTGTATCAATTAGATATGTTTAAGTCAAAAGTTAGCTTTACACAAAAAAAAAGTCAGAAAATATTTCAGAAAGTAAGTCAATTTAGAATATAAACTCATTTATAACTCATTTATTATAGTAAAAATACTGTAGAGGTTGTGTGATATTATACAGGATTAGTCCAAACCAAAATCGTGTTTAAAGTTTTTTCATCCCAAATCTTGAACTTTGTGTGCATCAAACCAAACTGTTCAGTTGTTTCACATAACAAAACGTTCATCCTTAGTAGTGCTATATAAATATACAGTGCTGTGAAAAAAAGGTATTTGCCACCTTCTGGAGTTCTTATATTTTTGCATATTTGTTACACTTAAACCTTTCAGATCATCAAACAAATTTTAATATTAAACAAAGATAACCTGAGTAAATATAAAATGCAGTTTTTAAATGCTGATTTCATTTATTAAGGGAAAAAAGCTATTCAAACCTACCTGGCCCTATGTGGAAAAAGTAATTGCCCCCCAAACCTAAAAACTGGTTGTGCCACAACAACAACAACAGCTGCAATCAAGCATTTTCAATAACTGGAAATGAGTCTTTTACATCACTGTTGCAGAGTTTTGGCCCACTCTTCTTTGTAGAATTGTTTTAATTCACCCACATTGGAAGGCTTGTGCTTGAGGTTAAGAACTGATTGCCGGACATCTTCAGGATTTTCTGGTAGGGAGCAGAATTCATGGTTCCATCAATTACGACAAGTCGTCCAGGTCGTGAAAGAGTAAAGCAGCCCCAGACCATCACAGTACCACCACCATGTTTGACCGTTGGTATGATGTTCTTTTTATGAAATGCTGTTAGTTTTACACCAGATGTAACAGGATGCATGCCTTCCAAAAAGTTCAACTTTTGTCTCGTCCACAGAATATTTTCCCAGAAGTCATCATCAAGATGTTTTTTGGCAAATGTGAGACAAGCCTTTGTGTTCTTTTTGGTCAGCAATGGTTTTCACCTTGGAACTCTCCCATGGGTGCTACTTTTGCCCAGTCGCTTTCTTATTGTTGAATCATGGACCAGTGTCTGAACTGAGGCAAGTGAGGCCTGCAGTTGTTGAGATGTTGTTCTGGGTTTTTATTTTTCATCTGTTCTTGAATTCCTTTAGAACGTGGAATGACATTTTCCTTTTTGAGATCTTTTAGCCTACTTTGTCAGACAGGTTCTGTTTAAGTGATTTGTTGATTCAACAGGTCTGGCAGTAATCAGGCCTGAATGTGGCTTGTGAAATTGAACTCAGCTTTCCAAAAAAATGTGGTTAATCACAGTTAATTCATGACATAACAAAGGGGCACAATTGCTTTTTCACATAAGGCCAAGTAGGGTTGGATAGCTTTTTTCCCTTAATAAATGAAATCATGATTTAAAAACTGCATTTTGTATTTACAGAGGTTTTCTTTGTATAATATTAAAATTTGTTTGATGATCTGAAACATTTAAGTGTGACAAATATGCAAAAATATGTTGTGTGTGCATAAACACGCACACTCACAAATGAATAAATGCAAGCCCAAGGCGCAGGTGAAGTTACGTGTTTTATTGACAAATGAAAAATAACATACAGTGTCCATGAAATTGTCCAAGGATGAATAATATGGGAAGATGACCAGCTACAAATTCTAATGGCAAGCCCCCACGTGCTCCCAGAGCAGAGCTGGCAGCGGAGAAAATAGGGCTGAAAATAATAGGAAGGAAGACTTACATAAATGTCGGAGCAGCATAGCTCTGGAAGAAACAACACTTTAGCAGTCCAAGGAAACCATAGGTGAGCAAGCCTGATCATCCGACAAAGACTGATGCCGACGCACTGATCATTTCCCCCGCCGCCCAGAAATACCCACGGAGACTAACGAGCGGCAAGTGGAAACAGGTGCGCAGCATCAGAATAAGTGAATAAGTGTGTGTGTGTGTGTGTGTGTGTGTGTGTGTGTGTAAACCCAGGTGATGGCAATACGCTGATAGGTGCCTGGCAGACAGAGATGAAAGGAGGGCTGTGGCTGAAAACTGACATAACGTTCGGCTCAGGAGACGCACACACACAGGCTCAGAGTAGTTCAAACTGTTTATTAACAACAGGGATGTATGGGTGTGTGTCTGCGGAATGTTAATGTGTTGGTGGTGGCGTCTGCTTCGGGCACAGAGGCAGGAGACCGTTCAGCCGGCAACCCTATGGGAGAGAACAGACACAGGGTGATGGGCACACACCAACACAGGAGGAGAATAGGCGAGGGAGAGAAGCTTACTTGTATGGGACAGATGACTGGCACTTCAAGGACGGGACCCCGGGAGACAGCCACCTGCAGGACTCGGTGCAGCAGCGAGGAGGGACGAGGGACGGAGTTGTCCGCCGCCGAGGAATCCACCTGTGCACAGGGGAGCAGACTAGGAGAGATGAGGTAAGTGATCTTCTTACCGCTCAGTGTCGTGCTGAAGAGAAAGTAGCTTGCTTCTTGAAGAAGGGGGGAAGAAGTCTGACGGCTTCAGGCCGAAGCTCAGGGCGAGGCGGCTTATATTCCTCGCCGCTGATGACTGACAGGTGTGCGAGCAGGTGGCGCCGCTGATGAGCGGCGCGGCGTGACAGTACTCCCCCCTCTAGCAGCGCCTCCTGGCGATGGCTTGTCTGGGTGTGCTCGGTGGAAGTCAGCGATAAGCGATGGGTCCAACACGAACGACGGGGGCACCCACTGTCGATGCTCGGGCCCATAGCCCTCCCAGTCCACCAAGTATTGCAACCCACGACCCCGGCGCCGGGAGTCCAGGATGGAGGAGACGGACCAGGCCGGATGGCCACCAATCATCCGGGGCGCGGGTTGCGCTGCAGGAGGGCAAAGGGGGTCGGAGACTGCCAACTTCACCTTTGACACGTGGAAGGTGGGATGGATGCGGAGGGAGGGGGGAATAGCCACGCGCACAGCCACCGGGTTGATGATCCGGGTGATGGGATACGGACCCATGAATCGCTGTGCCAGCTTTCTCCTCTCGCCTTTTAGAGTGACGTCCTGGGTGGAAACGTAGACATGTTGCCCAACTCTGTACGCCGGGGCAGGTCTTCTATGCCGGTCCGCCACAGTCCTGTTGCGCTCCGCTGTGCGCAAGAGCGCATTGTGCGTGGCAGTCCAGGTGGAGCAGAACTGCCTGAGATGTGCCCTAACTGAGGGGACAGTTACCTCACTCTCCTGCTCCGGGAACAGCGGGGGGTCGTAACCCAGGGACGCTTTGAAGGGAGACATCCCTGTAGCAGAAGAGCGAGCGGTATTGTGGGCATATTCAACCCAGGCAAGATGGTTGCTCCAGGACGTAGGTTTGGATCTGGTCACACAGCGGAGCGCAGCCTCCAGCTCCTGGTTGGTCCGCTCACACTGCCCGCTGGATTGGGGGTGATGGCCGGAGGAGAGGCTCACCTTGGCTCCGATGGCGTTGCAGAATGACCTCCAAACCTCAGACGAAAATTGGGGGCCCTGGTCCGAGACCACGTCCACCGGAATCCCGTGCAGCCTGACCACGTGTTGGACGAGGAGATCCGCCGTCTCCAGGGCAGTAGGGAGGCCTCGCAGGGGAACGAAGTGCATGGCCTTGGAGAAGCGGTCCACGATGGTCAGGATGGTGTCATAGGAGTTGGAGACGGGGAGTCCGGTGATGAAATCCAACGCGATGTGCGACCAGGGCCTGCCAGGGACGGGCAGGGGCTGGAGCAGACCCGCTGGAGGGGCATTTCCCGACTTGCTGGTGGCACAGATTGGGCAAGCCCTGGCGTAGCGGGCTGCATCCCTCCGCAGGCCTGGCCACCAAAAGGACCGTTGGAGGAGGTCTATCATCCGGGAGGTGCCAGGGTGACAGGTGAGCTTGGAGGTGTGTAGCCAGTGGATGACCTCTCCTTGGACCGCGGATGGCACGAACAGCCTCCCCTCAGGTCCGCCGCCAGGATCAGGTTCCACCTCCTGTGCCTTCCAGATCTTGCTCTCGATATCCCACGAGATGGCTCCCACGACGCACGACCTGGGCAGGATGGAGTGGGGCGTCTCCTCCGACTCCACGGGAGTGAACTGCCTAGAGAGGGCGTCAGGCAGGCCCGTTCTTAGAGCCAGGCCTGAAGGTGATTGAAAATTGGAACCTGGCGAAGAACAAAGACCAGCGCGCCTGGCGGGCGTTCAGGCGCTTGGCAGATCGTAGATATTCTAAGTTCTTGTGGTCCGTGAGGACCACGAATGGCAGGTTCGCCCCCTCTAGCCAGTGGCGCCACTCCTGCAGGGCGAGTTTGATGGCCAAGAGCTCTCTGTCCCCCACATCGTAGTTCCTCTCCGCCGGGGACAAGCGCCGGGAGAAGAAGGCGCAGGGCCGTTTGGCGCCATCGTCCGGCGACCGCTGGGACAGCACTGCCCCCACTCCCGTGTCCAAGGCGTCAACCTCTACGATGCACTGCAGCGCGGGGTCGACCTGGCGAAGGACCCGGGAGGAGGAGAACTCCACCTTCAGCGCCTTAAAGGCGGCAGCGACCTCTTCGGTCCACCGGAACGGGACCTTCGGGGACGTGAGGCGGGTCAGTGGTCCAACGATGGAGCTGAAGTTGGGGACAAAGCGGCGGTAGAAATTGGCGAAGCCAACGAACTGTTGCACCTGCTTCCGGGATGCAGGTGTAGGCCATTCCACCACCGCCTTCACCTTCTCTGGGTCTGGGAGCACCTTGTCGTGGGCGATGATGAACCCCAGGAAGGACGTAGTCCTGGCGTAAAATTCACATTTTTCTGCCTTCACGTACAGACGATTCTCCAGCAGTCTTTGGAGGACCCGCCTCACGTGGACCTGGTGCTCGTCCCTGGACTTGGAGAAGATGAGAATATCGTCCAGGTAGACGAACACAAAAAGGCCGATGAAGTCCCGGAGGACGTCATTTATGAGGCGCTGAAAGACGGCAGGAGCGTTGGTCAACCCGAACGGCATTACCAGGTATTCAAAGTGGCCGTTCGGGGTACGGAAGGCTGTCTTCCACTCATCTCCCTCCCGGATCCGGACAAGGTGGTAAGCGCTGCGTAGATCCAGCTTGGTGAACCAGGTCGCCCCCTGGAGGGAGTGGAAAGCAGTGTCCATGAGGGGCAGGGTGTAACGGTCCTTCTCCGTGATATCGTTGAGGGCCCGGTAGTCGATACAAGGGCGGAGGGACCCATCCTTTTTTCCCACGAAGAAGAACCCTGCCCCCACGGGTGACGATGATGGGCGGATTATCCCAGCACTTAATGACTCCTTCAGGTAGGCGTTCATCGTCTCCTTCTCCGGCGCTGACAGGCTATAGAGCCGACCAGAAGGTAAGGGAGCCCCCTGGCGGAGGTTGATGGCACAGTCATAGGGCCGATGAGGGGGGAGAGACATAGCTTTCGTCTTGCTGAACACCATACCCAGGTCGTGAAATTCCGGAGGCACCAGAGACAGGTCCGGGGGTGCAGCGTCCGTCGCAGGGGGAGGAGCGGACGGAGAGCAGGCAGCGGACTGAAGGCAGGTGCCCATGCAGAATGTACTCCATGCCGATACCCCAGCTGATCTCCAATCCAGGACCGGGTTGCGAAGACGAAGCCAGGGATACCCCAGGATGACGGGCGACACAGAGTTGGGAAGGACATAGAAGGTCATCTCCTCCCGGTGGTTTCCCGAGATGATGACCGGAACGGGGATGGTTTGGTGTGACACTCTCCCAAGGGAGGCACGGGAGAGGTTGACTAGGGAGATGGGATTCCTCAGTGCCTGACAGCGGATGCCCAAACGGGTTGCCAGGCTCTGTGAAATGAAGCTGCCTTCTGCACCCGAATCCACCAGTGCGTGGGTGAGGTGCCCAGTGGGGTTGTGGCAGAAACGGATGGGCAGCTTCAATTGAGTGAGTGGATCTAACCGATTGACGTCTGTGAGGCCTCCTACAGTGACTCGCGGACCCCGCCGTTTGGCTTTTTGTGGACAAAGCTCCACCGTGTGTTGACTGTCTCCGCAATACATGCAGAGATTCAACTCACGGCGGCGTTGTCTCTCTGTCGGGGAGAGCTTTGTCCAGCCCGTCACCATCGGCTCCGACTCCTCGGGGCACGATGGTGGCGGCGCCGCCAGGGGGCGAACTTGGGGCAGGCGCAGCGAGACTCCCCGAGGGCGCGAAGTAGACGACTTCCGTCCTGAGGAGCGCTCGCGCAGCCTGTTGTCCAAGCTGATGGCTAGGGAAGTTAGCTCCGCTAGCGTTTCAGGGATATCCCGTCCAGCCAGTTCATCCCTCAGATCATCATTGAGGCTGCGGAGGAACAGGCCGCAGAGGGAGCGTTCCTCCCAGCCCAATTCCTCCGCCGCTACCCGGAAGTCGACCGCGTAGTCCGCTGCCGACCGGCTTCCCTGCTGGAGAGCGAGAAGCCGATTGACCTGGACCGTCTCGGTTTGAGAATGGTCAAAGACCTCCAGAAAGCGCCTCACGAATTGGTCGTAGGTGAGGGTGGCATAACTGGGCCTCGCCATTACGGCGTAGGTCCAAGTTAACGCACGCCCCTCCAGAAGATTCCCTATGTAACCAATTCGGCTGTGATCCGAGGGAAAATCTCCGGGCACACGGTGGAACACGGACTCACACTGCATAATGAACCCCCGCGCTCCGCCGAGCTTACCGCTAAAGCGGGCGGGGGTCGGAATTGGTGTGAGCCGAACCGGTGCCACCGGAGCCGGCTGGACGGCCGCTGGAACAGCAGGAGCCGCGCCACCCTGGCGAGCCGGGGGGAACGGCTGTTGGGGGTCCAGGCGGTTCAATCGGTTAGTTAAATTTACTAATTGATTTAGGATCACCTGTTGCTGATAAACAACTTGATCCACTCGAGCCTCGAGAGTGGAAAACCGGTGTGCGAGCCCGCCATCTGCCGAGCCGCTCTGCTGAAGCCGTACTGACATAACGTTCGGCTCAGGAGACGCACACACACAGGCTCAGAGCAGTTCAAACTGTTTATTAACAACAGGGATGTATGGGTGTGTGTCTGCGGAATGTTAATGTGTTGGTGGTGGCGTCTGCTTCGGGCACAGAGGCAGGAGACCGTTCAGCCGGCAACCCTATGGGAGAGAACAGACACAGGGTGATGGGCACACACCAACACAGGAGGAGAATAGGCGAGGGAGAGAAGCTTACTTGTATGGGACAGATGACTGGCACTTCAAGGACGGGACCCCGGGAGACAGCCACCTGCAGGACTCAGTGCAGCAGCGAGGAGGGACGAGGGACGGAGTTGTCCGCCGCCGAGGAATCCACCTGTGCACAGGGGAGCAGACTAGGAGAGATGAGGTAAGTGATCTTCTTACCGCTCAGTGTCATGCTGAAGAGAAAGTAGCTTGCTTCTTGAAGAAGGGGGGAAGAAGTCTGACGGCTTCAGGCCGAAGCTCAGGGCGAGGCGGCTTATATTCCTCGCCGCTGATGACTGACAGGTGTGTGAGCAGGTGGCGCCGCTGATGAGCGGCGCGGCGTGACAAAAACTGACAGATAAACCAAATAATCTGCCAGCTGAAAAAGTTAATCAAAGGCTGAAGCCACAGGTCATGAAACAGGGCAGGAAACACCAGCCCCATACATGACAGCCCCCCCTCCTTAAGAGGTGGAACCAGACACCCATGCTACTATCAAAATAACACAAAGAAAACCTGCCCCCCCCCCAAAAAAAAAGGCACCATCACAACAACCCAGGGCGGGAGGTGGGAGGAAACAGGTCAGGAGGGCATTAAACAATAAGAAAATCATATAACAAGAAACAAAACCTCCCAACCCCAAACAAAACTAACCCCCCCCCCCCCAAAACCCAAGAGTCCCCAAGTTCTGGGGGCCGGCTAAAGTCCCAGGGCCCACGACTGGTCTTGAGTTCAGGGGGCCGGCCAACGTCCCAGGGCCCATGAACGGCCAGCCATACAGCATCAGGTGGCCTGCCGAGGAGAAAGGGCCACCCGACCCGGGAAGCCAGTCTTTCGGGCAGCCGGCCTGCATAGTTGAGCCACCAGGCCTGGAGGGATAGACGAGGTGGCGGCCTACCCACCGGAAGGCTGAGAGGTGGGTGGCCGGACTGAAGAAGGGGAACCCCTGCGGTTCCTGGTGGCAGGACCAGGCAGACCATGGTGGAGCCTGGCGGAGGAGAAAGGGACACCCCAAAGACCTCTGGAAGGGAGGACGGGACCTTGGTGTCCCCAAGCTGGTCGGCCGCACCCTCGTTGGTCCCAGCTTGGGACTGGAGCTCAGCTGCACCTGCGGCGGACCCGGGCTGGGCCATGGCTGCACCTGCGGTGGTCCCAGCCTGGGACAACGTATCACCAGTGGTGACCCCAATCTGGGGCCTCACTGCCCCCATGGTGAGCCCCGATTGGCCCAGTGTTGCACCCACGGTGGACCCCGACCAAGCCATGGTTGCACCCACGGTGGAGTCCAGCTGGACACCTGCTACACCCTCGATGGGACCCGGCTGGGCCAACATTGCACCCTTGATGGACCTCGGGCTGAGGCACGGTGCCCATGGCGGACCAAGGCTGGAGCATACCACCCACATGGGACTGATGCTGGGGCACGGCACCCACGATGGTCCCCGGCCGGGACACAGCACCCACGAAGACCTAGGCTGAGGCGGAACCCAAACTACGGCCTCCGGCAGATGGCGAGCTGAATCCTGGTTGACTTCACCGGGAACCGTAGCAGCTACGGTTACCTCCAGCGGCGAGCCTGGATCCTCGGACTCGTCGGGTAACACAGATCCCTCTCTGGCGACCCTAGAAGAGGACTTGGACAGAGAAGAGGAAGGGTCAGGGTCGCCGGCAGCGGCGGAGCCCGGTGAAGTGAGCTCAGGTGCAACATGTGGCTGCACCTGGCTCTCCTCACCTAGAGCTAGGCAAGATTGCTGTAGATCATACAGTACAAAAACAAATGAGAGCACTTGCCTTAGCTCAAGCTCTACTGCCGTCCAGGACTCCGGCGATCCGGGCGATGTTTCCATAGGCTCGACCTCCTGGAGGTGCAGCTCAGGTGCTGACTCTGCTGTGGTGGCCTCCGCAGCAGGCGTGATGGTCATAGCAGTCTTAGCCTCCTCCAGAGAAGGTTCCAACGCAGGCTGTCCTCCCGGCGTGGATTCTGGAGGTGAAGTCTCACATTGCGCTGGACCCCGAGTGACTGAAGCCAGGGGACGCTCCTTCGTTGGCACAGGCTCCAGGTCGCTCACAGCGTTCCCTCTCTGGCCACGGTGGTTCCGCGGGGCTGGGGTAGTGTCTCTCTGCTCCATGGGCTCCTCCTTCGTCTGGAGCCCTAGGGTCGGTGGACGCTCAGAGGTGAAAGGAGGAGATATGGAGAGGGTTGGTGAGATGACAGTGACTGCAGCAGGTGGAGAGGCCTCTGGGGATTGCACACCCCGAGACTCTCTATCAGGGATCAGGCAAGAATTTTCAACAATTTTAGAAACAAAAGGAAGGAAAACTTGCCTGTTCTCCTGGCTAATGGTGTCTCCTGCTGCAGCTGGCGAGGTGTAGCTCCTTGCATTGGTTGTGGCAGGGCTGGACTCCTCCATTGACTGTGGAGAAGCCTCCCAGAATGGCGCTGGAGAGGAAATGGCAGCCACCGATCTCTCCTCCTCCAGGTGGCGATCAATCTCCGCCTAGAAAGTCAGTCTGTGTTTCTCCCACCCTCCCGGAGAATGAGCAGGACAGAGTTCTGGAGACGAGGGCGGGGCTGGAGTGGGAGAGCTGAAGAAGGAGGAATGCCTTCCTCGGCATGAACGCCTCTTCCGTATCGGGCACTGCTCCATCGCTGGCATTTCTCTCCCAGGCTCGTCTCTACGCAGCGTGAGGATGGAATGGAGAATGTCCGCAGACTCAGGGAAAAACAACAGGTCGGGACATTCCTATAATACCTCCGCTGCGGTCTCCTGGGCGGCACGAACAGCCTCGGAGGAATACTGCCTCTGTGTCCGAAAAAAGGCATCCTCCAAACGGGCCAGTCCCTGCAGCTCTGCGTCACTCCAGAAGTTCATCACGGCTCCGGCAGCAGGTAGGAAAAAACACACAAAAGATGAAAAAAGACGACACGCACTTCACCGCTAAGCTCTTTGTTTTGGCATCGGCACGCTGTCATGTGTGCGTAAACGCGCACACACACAAATGAATAAATGCAAGCCCAAGGCGCAGGTGAAGTTACGTGTTTTATTGACAAATGAAAAATAACATACAATGTCCATGAAATTGTCCAAGGATGAATAATATGGGAAGATGACCGGCTACAAACTCTAATTGCAAGCCCCCACGCGCTCCCAGAGCGGAACTGGCAGCAGAGAAAATAGGGAAATAGGGCTGAAAATAATAGGAAGGAAGACTTGAAAAGCGGTAGAAGATGGATGGATGGATGGACTTATATAAATGTTGGAGTGGCATAGCTCTGGAAGAAACAACATTTTAGCAGTCCAAGGAAACCATAGGTGAGCGAGCCTGATCATCCGAGAAAGACTGATGCCGACGCACTGATCATTTCCCCCGCCGCCCAGGAATACCCACGGCGACTAACAAGTGGCAAGTGGAAGCAGGTGCGCGGCATCAGAGTATGTGCGTGTGTGTGTATGCGTGCGTGTGCATGTGCGTGTGTGTGTGTGTGTGTGTGTGTGTAAACCCAGGTGATGGCAATACGCTGATAGGTGCCTAGCAGAGAGAGGTGAGAGGACGGCTGTGGCTGAAAACTGACAGATAAACCAAATAATCTGCCAGCTGAAAAAGACAATCAAAGGCAGAAGCCACAGGTCATGAAACAGGGCAGGAAACACCAGCTCCGTACATGACAAAATATAAGAAATCAGGAAGAAGGCAAATACTTTTTCACAGCACTGTCTTATTCAGATATACACTACCGTTCAAAAGTTTGGGGTCACTTAGAAATTTCCTTATTTTTGAAAGAAAAGCACTTTTTTCAATGAAGATAACTTTAAACTAATCCGAAATACACTCTATACATTGCTAATGTGGTAAATGACTATTCTAGCTGCAAATGTCTGGTTTTTGGTGCAGTATCTAGATAGGTGTATAGAGGCCCATTTCCAGCAACTATCACTTCATTGTTCTAATGGTACAGTGTGTTTGCTCATTGCGTCAGAAGGCTAATGGATGATTAGAAACCCCTTGTGCAATCATGTTAGGTCTGCAATGCTGTAATTGCTGCAAATGGAGGATTCTTTGACGAAAGCAAAGTTTGAAGGAAAAAATTATTATTTCAAATACAAATCATTATTTCTAACCTTGTCAATGTCTTGACTATATTTTCTATTCATTTTACAACTCATGGTGGTAAATAAGTGTGACTTTTCATGGAAAACACAAAATAATTGTCTGGATGACCCCAAACTTTTGAACGGTAGTGTATATGTACATGTTTTAATACACAGAGAAATAGTGACATTCTGCTATGAAGAAAACAGTTATGTGTATTCTTAAAGACATGTTTCAGAACACATCTTTTCATTTTATTTTAATCTTCTATATTTCATCTATTTTTCTTCAAACACATTCTATGAAAAACTCTATATGAAGTATAAAAATGACTTTGCTAACAAGCATATTTTGACTCTTTTTTTATAGTAAATGCACTTCAGCATCAACATTTAATCTTGTTGCTCCAATTATATTCAACAAAAAGTGAAGATATTTGGCAAAAATCAAACATCTGGGGGGCGTGCCGTATTGTCTATATGTTAAAATTTGATTAAGACCTTGTTGAAATTTGGCAAAAGTTCAAGTTTGGTGTTAGTCAGAAATGGGTCTGCTTACTCTTAAAAATAGACACCATTAAGCATTTAAGGGCTAGGTGGCACTATTCTTGAGTGGCAAGCATTTCTGCCAGGGGCTGTAAGGAAGAGAGAGGATGATGAAGAGGATACCTCCAAAAATGACAATGGCTCCTGCTGAGCCTACACAGGCCACAGACCAAGACAGCTCATGATGTAGAGGTACAGAGTGGTCACTGGACAGCAGGGCCAGCACAGACTGGTGGAACACCAGGACTGAGAGAAGGACCAGTACACCTGCATAAGCAGATAAGAGGAAGACACGGGGTTAGAGAGTGTGAAAAGGTTTCATCTCATATAGTATATGGATTCTTCTAATCAATATAACTTTAATTACTACTATTATTACACTTAAAGTTACCTGATACGATGAAAAAGAAGGAAGCCGGTTTGAGAAAGAACTCAACTCCTTTACTGAGGGACATGAAAATGCAGATGGCGCCCATCACCATCATAGTCAGACTCAGAAGGGCTAAGACAGCCGCTGCAAGGTTCAGACCTAAGCAGAAAGAAATAACGATATGCAGGATATTAGGTTTGTCTCTTTTTAGAAATAAGAGTGCTTAAAGCTTAGAAATTTGAAGTATGTAGAAAATATGTGAGAGGCTGTAAAATTGCCAGAGTTGGTTACAAAAAATTACAAAGTTTGATTGTGCTGGGATTCTAGTTGACTCTAATTCAAACATGATGCCATCTGTACCATTTTGCCTACTGGCTTAGTTTAAAACAGATTTCACTGGCAGACTAAACCTGAGCAGGTGCAACGCCTCCCAAAAAAGAAAAAAAAAACAAACAAAAGTGCCAGTTCTGTTTTCACTGTTTTAATTTATTTATTTTACTATCAAGCACAAGCATATTAATTTTTAAAATTAAAAATATGTCATGAACGCCCCTCCGGGAGATGACAAAGGAGATGGCTCCCCCATGGGGAGGCCCAGTAAGGGGATGAAGGGCTGACAGGGGGAAACCATGACGGTGTCTGGTGGCTGGGGAGGACCCACAATGGCATCTGGCAGTGGCGGGGGAACCCTGATGGTGTCAAGCAGAGGAGGAGAGGCCTCGACGCCCTCGGTGGTCCTGGGCTGGAAGACAGTAGCACCCGCAGTGGCTCTGGGCTGGAGCTCTGCAGCACCCATGGTGGACCCGGGCTGGGGCTCTGCAGCACATGCGGTGGACCTGGGCTGGGCCAACGCTGCACCCTTGGTAGACCCGGGCTGGGGAAACACTTCACCCTCGGTGGACCCAGGCTGGGCCAAAGCTGCACCCTCGGGGTGCTCGGGCTGGGCCAATGCTGCACCCTTGGTGGACCCCGGGCTGGGGCGTAGCGCCCATGGCAGGCCCAAGCTGAAGCGCAGTACCCATGTTGGATTTATACTGGGGTGCAGCACCCACGACGGTCCCCGGCCGGGATGCAGCACCCATGGAGACTCGGACCGTGGAGGAGGAACCCACACAATGGCCTTGGGCAGAGGGGAGGCTGCACATACGGAGGTACCGGGCTGGGATGCGACAACCTCAGCAGGGGGACCCACAACAACCTCAGGTGGCGAGTCTGGACCCACAGAGACATCTGGGATAGTTGGTTCTTCCCCAGTGACCCTGGAAGAAGGCTCAGGAATAACAGACAAAGGAACAGGGTCAGGGTCACCGGCAGCGGCGGAGCCCAGCGAGGTGAACTCAGGCACAGCTGGTGGCTGCACCTGACTCTCCTCGCCAAGAGCCAGGCAAGATCTCTCCAGGACAGATAAGAGAAAAACAAGAGAGAGCACTTGCCTGAGCTTGAGCTCCACCGCCGTCCAGGACTCCGTCGATCCAGACGATGACGATGTCTTGGGCCCGGTCCATTGGAGGTCCAGCTCTGCCTTGCACTCTGCTGCAGCAGCCTCCACAGCAGGTATGATGGTGGTTGCAGTCCTTGTCTCCCCAGACGAAAGGGCCCACGCTGGTGGCTCACACAGCGTGGCAGCTGGGGGTCGGCTCCGAGCTGGCACTGGAATCGGGTCCCCCAGGGCCACAGGCTCCTCCATCATCCGGCTGCTCAGTTCAGGGACCGGCAGACACTCAGGGACAGATGGAGGAGACACAGAGAAGGCACGTGAGGAATTATTTACTGCAGCAGGTGGGGAGAGCTCAGGGGACTGCATTTCCTGAGCCTCCCTACCGGGAATCAGGCAAAACATGTCATCAAAAATTGAAATAGAATGAAATATAACTTGCCTGTTTTCCCGGTGTTTGATGTTATCAGCTGCAGCAGATGGAGTGTCATCCCTCTCCATGGCCATGGTGAATGTGGGCCCCCCTGAGGATTGTGGAGGAGCTGCCCCTGTAGTCACAGAGATGGATGTAGCTTGGGAACCAATGGATAACCTCTCGGCAGCAGGAGAACACATTGAGGGGACGAGAATTACAGCAGCAATAAAGGGAGATGAGGCTGACGGGACAGCTGGCAACGGAAAAGAAAAGAGAGGATCTGCTGCGGGAACTGTCGGGCTCAATGTCAGGGAAGTGGCTGCTGAAGAAGCAGGAGAATTCCTTTGGCGGTTTGGAGCAGGATGACGGCGCTGTCATGGAGCTGGCGATGAGCATGCTGGTGCTGGAGCTGGTAAGCCAGGAGGGGAGATGGACATCCGCTGATAAGGGTGCCTCCGTGACAGCTTCGGTCCAGCTGGAGACGACCCCATCTTCAGCCCAGGAAATGCTCGCTCTAGCGCGGAGACCGTGGAGAGCAGTTCCGTATATTGTGGATATCTCCATAAGCCGGGGTGTGCCTCCACAATGCCAACCGCTCCATTTACACTTTCCCAGGCCTTCTTGGGTCCACGGGTGGCAAGAGCTTCATCCACAAAACTTTGGATGAAATCCACCGCCCACTCTTCCTCCAAGCTTGGCGACTCTGGATGTTCAAATAAAATCAATCAATCAATCAATCAATCAATCTGCCTTTGTTTGTGTGAGACTGGTGAGCTGGGGACATGATGAGCTCCAGTGCTCAGGTGAGTTGAAAAAAGAAAAAACGCAAAGGACAAAAATGCACAACTACAGCAGCTGGGTCTGATTGTGGCAGTAGTATTCTGTCATGAACACCCCTCCGGGGCAGAAAGACAGACCCACGCGCTGAACTGTAGTTGTGACATTTATTGACAAAAAGAACAAAACTGTGCAGACACGACAAAAATGCAAGCAAGGTTACATACAAGGAAGGCACTCCAGAGCAGGAATTCCTCTGGAGGGGATAAGGAGAAAAACTTACAGAGAATGAAGTCCAGTTACATCAAGCAATGCAATCCATGTACACACGTGGACAAAGTTGTTGGTACCCCTCTGTTAATGAAAGAAAAAACCACAATGGTGACAGAAATATCTTGAATCTGACAAAAGTTCTAGATTCCAAGATGTTAGTGCAGTTCTACACGGCCATCATCGAGTCCATCCTCACCTCCTCCATAACTGTGTGGTATGCAGGAGCCACTGCCAGGGACAGACTAAGGCTGCAGCGCGTGCGCACTGCTGAGAAGGTGATCGGCTGCAAGCTCCCATCTCTCCAGGACCTGTACATCTCCAGGACCCGGAGGCGTGCTGGCCGGATCATAGCCGATCCTTCACACCCTGGTCACGTACTGTTTGCCCCCCTCCCCTCAGGTAGAAGACTTCGGTCCATTCGGACTAAAACCTCCCGGCACATGAACAGCTTTTTCCCCTCTGCCATCAGACTTCTGAACATTAAGTGACTTATTGACTCTCGTGCACTATGTACAGCAGCTCAACCAGACTCATGTCATTCATCACTGTTTTTTTCTGTTGCATTATCAACTGCACTGTGGTACCCCATATTATCTGCTACTTGCTAATTTTTTTAAAACTGCCTTGACTAGTACTACTCATTATTACTATTATTATTATTATTATTACTTATTTTTCTACACTTATTGCACGTTTTTAGTCCTTCAGTTTTTTAGTTTATCTCTTTATCTCATCATGTTTTTAATGTTGCAGCATGGCACCGAGACAAATTCCTAGTTTGTGTACTACATGAACAATGGCAATAAATCTGATTCTGATTCTGATTCTGATTCTATGAAAATTAACCAATGAAAATCAGACAATGCTTTTGAATTGTGGTTCAACAGAATTACTTTAAAAAACAAACTCATGAAACAGGCCTGGACAAAAATGATGGTACCCCTAGAAAAGATTGAAAATAATGTGACCATAGGGACATGTTCAACCAAGATGTGTCCTCTAATTAACATCACAGATGTCTACAAACTTGTAATCAGTCGGCCTATTTAAAGGGTGACAAGTAGTCACTGTGCTGTTTGGTGACATGGTGTGTACCACACTAAACATGGACTAGAGGAAGCAAAGGAGAGAGTTGTCTCAGGAGATTAGAAAGAAAATTATAGACAAGCATGTTAGAGGTAAAGGCTATAAGACCATCTCCAAGCAGCTTGATGTTCCTGTGACTACAGTTGCACATATTATTCAGGAATTTAAGATCCACAGGATTGTAGCCGACCTCCCTGGACGTGGCCACAGGAGGAGACGGATAATATGAATGGTAACAAAAGAGCCCAGAACAACCTCTAAACACATTCATGGTGAACTCCAAGGTCAAGGTACATCAGTGTCAGATCGCACTATCCATCGTTGTTTGAGCCAAAGTGGACTTCATGGGAGATGACCAAGGAGGACACCACTGTTGAAAACAAATCATAAAAAAGCCAAACTGGAATTTGCCAAACTGCATGTTAACAAGCCACAAAGATTCTGGGAGAACGTCCTATGGGCAGACGAGACAAAACTGGAACTTTTTGGCAAGGCACATCAGCTCTATATTCACAGACGCAAAAATGAAGCATACCAAGAAAAGAACACTGTCCCTACTGTGAAACATGGAGGAGGTTCTGTTATGTTCTGGGGCTGCTTTGCTGCATCTGGCACAGGGTGTCTTGAATCTGTGCAGGGTACAATGAAATCTCAAGACTATCAAGGTATTCTAGAGAGAAATGTGCTGCCCAGTGTCAGACAGCTTGGTCTCAGTCGCAGGTCATGGGTCTTGCAACAGGATAATGACCCAAAACACAGCTAAAAAACACCCAAGAATGGCTAAGAGCGAAACATTGGACTATTCTAAAGTGGCCTTCTGTGAGCCCTGATCTAAATCCTATTGAACATCTGTGGAAGGAGCTGAAACATGCCGTCTGGAGAAGGCACCCTTCAAACCTGAGACAACTGGAGCAGTTTGCTCATGAGGAGTGGGCCAAAATACCTGCTGAGAGGTGCAGAAGTCTCATTGACAGTTACAGAAATCGTTTAATTGCAGTAATTGCCTCAAAAGGTTGTGCAACAAAATATTAAGTTAAGGGTACCATCATTTTTGTCCAGGCCTGTTTCATGAGTTTGTTTTTTAAAGTAATTTTGTTGAACCACAATTCAAAAGCATTGTCTGATTTTCATTGGTTAATTTTCACAGAATTTTTATTTATTACCACTTGTGTGAGATTCAAGTTATTTCTGTGACCATTGTGGGTTTTGCTTTCATTAACAGAGGGGTACCAACAATTTTGTCCACGGCTGAAATACTGCTGCAGTGAAACAAAGAGTTAACAGTGCTTAAATACTGGGCAGGCAGATGAGCAGCAGGTGTGGGCTGAGCAGGCAGGTGACCTAATTACCCAACTGTTCACAGCTGGGAAACAGACTGTGAACAGCAAGTGGGAGTGTCTGAGAGAGGAGGGCACATAAGTGTCAAAAAACCAAAATATATACAGAAAACTGACAACATAATAATAACAGACATACAAAACTCAGAAATAAATTGAGTCCGAGCTCAGAGGGAACATTAGAGCTCAGACTCATGACAAGATATTTACACAATATTTTTAAAAAATCAGTAATGCTGGTGGTCATCCGATTTTTCGAGACTGTACTTCAACACAAAACAATTAAATATTTTAACCAACAGGAATTATGTCCACGTACCAAAAGCCAGTTTAGGAAGCTTGGGATCAGTCCGCCAAGGTTTCCGCCTTTGACCGCCACCTAATCCACATAGCACCGGACCCCCATGTTCCCTCCTGCAGGTGGTGAGCCCACTGGAGGGCGGACCCATGTAACTCCTTCGGGCTGAGCCCGGCCTTGTCCCATGGGCGGAAACCCGGCCACCAGATGCTAGCCATCGAGCCCCTCCCCCAGGCCTGGTTCCAGGGTGGGGCCCCGGTAACCCCATACCGGGCGGGGTACACGGAATCCTTGTTCTAGTATTTATCATTAGAGTCTGTTGGATCGTTCTTAGTCTGGCGCTTCACCCAGGACCAGTTGGTCTTGGGTGACCCTACCAGAGGCAAATTGCCCCGGACATTATAGCTCCTAGGATCACTGGGACACGCAAACCCCCCATCATCACCCCCAAGTCCGAGTCCATGGTCCTCAGCTGGAAAAAGGTGGATTGTCCTCTCCGGGTTGGGAACAGGCTCCTACCCCAAGTGGAGGAGTTTAAGTATCTTGGGGTCTTATTCACGAGTGAGGGGAGAATGGAGTGAGAGATTGACAGACAGATCGGAGCAGCATCTGCAGTGATGCGAACGTTGTACTGGTCTGTTGTGGTGAAGAGGGAGCTGAGTTCTAAGGCAAAGCTGTCGATTTTCCAGTCAATCTACGTTCCTGCTCTCACCTATGGTCACGAGCTTTGGGTAATGACTGAAAGAATGAGATCGCGGATACAAGCGGCTGAAATTAGCTTTCTCCGTAGGATCGCTGGACTCACCCTCAGAGATAGGGTAAGGACCTCAGTCATCCGGGAGAGGCTCAGAGTAGAACAGCTGATCCTCCACATTGAAAGGAGCCAGTTGAGGTGGTATGGGCATCTGATCAGGATGCCTCCTGGACGCCTCCCACTTGAGGTGTTTTGGGCATGTCCCACTGGGAGGAGACCCCGGGGCAGACCCAGGACTCGCTGGAGAGACTATGTCTCCCAGCTGGTCTGGGAGACATAACATGGCTGGTATCCTCTCTGAAGAGCTGGAGTAGGTGGCTGAGGAGAGGGAAGTCTGGACTTCTCTGCTTGAACTGCTGCCTCCGCGTCCTGGACCGCCGGAAAAGCGGTAGAAGATGGATGGAGGAATTATGTCTAATAGTTAGACATTCAAAAAACTTGACGGAGGGTGAAATATGTCAAAAACAGTTCCTGACTTTCCCTTAACCATAAAGCCATCCTTATCCTCAGAGGTTTTAGTATTAAATACTAATTATTGCTAATTATTACAGCAATAATTAGCATTTACATACAGACATGCTCAGATTTGTTGGTACCCTTGCACAAAAAAAAAAACAAAAAAAACCCAACTATCTCTGAAATAATTTGAAACTGATGTGTGTGTGTGTGTGTGTGTGTGTGTGTGTGTGTGTGTGTTTGTGAGTGAGTGAGAGAGAGAATGAAGGTACCAACAAATTTGTCTACGTGTGTATTAGTTGGTGAACTTGCTGGATTTTTTTGTTTGCAATTCTATGAAGTAAAAATCTATATTTAACCGGTTTGGTTTGATAAATTTTAAAAGTGTAACAAGACAAAATAAGATTGTAAGAGCATATTAGCATAATATCAGCATATTGACATTGCAGAGTCAGAATTTATCAGCAAATCTGAGCCTGGACAAATGTCGATACACTGCAGTGACTGCCTGGTCACTGATCTTCTCTCTGTGGGTCACCTTTGGTGCTTCTCCTCAGCAGGGTCTCACATGGGTGGATTTTGAATGATTGCACCAATCAGCAGCTAAGCATGTAGGGATGGGTGTTGAGAAGTGGCTGACCACAGCAGGCTAGACTGTTGTGAACTCTGGTCTTCTTCCACAACAGTAACTGATATAACAACTAAAAATGTACCTTTCACTTTTGCCTAATTATGGGGAATGGTGGTTCATCTTAAATGCTAGTTAGGCAAAACCTAAGGCAGTAAATGGAAATCATCACTTCATGCATTTGGCGTATACTCACTGCCAATGAAAATGCAATACTAAAAAAGTTTGATATTTTTGCTAATTTTTATAGAAACGGAAAAAGATACAAATTATTTTTAGGCATCTTCAAAACAATATCATAGATCGACAAGTGAAAATCTGTGTGTCAATAATTTTTAAAATTGAGCAAAACAGTAGCAGTCTGAATTTCTGAAATCACAACAAAACATCTGTCTTAAAAACAAAGTTCAATATGGAATATGGCCTCCATTTCTGTTAACGTTAATGTAGGCAGTAATATGCCTCCGCATGGACCTCACAGGCCATCTAATGTTGTCCTGGGGGATATTTAGCCACTCCTCCCGAAATGCCACAACTCCAGTGCCGCCCCATTGGTTGACCCTAACCTTCACCCTAACCCTGGACTGGCAAAATCACGATTCATCAGAGAGAAGAACAGTGTTCCACTGCCATAGGGTGCACCTGTTGTGCTGACAAGTCCACTCGTGGCAATTTTGTTGCCGCTCTGCCATCAGGATCATCCCTCAAAAGGGTCTTCAGGCTCACAGGTCCTGACACCTGAGGTGCCTTTTCACAACATTGGCCGAGATCTTTGGCTGGTGTTTTCCTGCAGTTTCCTGGGAAACTACAGGAAGACACCAGTCTGTGTAGAATCGATCTTGGAGGTGCTGCAGCACAATGTATCAGTCTTGCTCCAGGGTGGTGAGACGTGCTCATCCTGGACGTGGTCTTTTGGCCACGGACCCAGCTTCAGTTTGGTGTTGTTGCAACCAAACAATGATTGATGCATTGCAGCCCAATTGGAGTGCCACCTGCTGTGCTGACATTCTGCCCTCCAAAAGGCCCAAAGCATAGTTACGTTTGTCATGTGACAATTGTGGCATCGTGGAGATTTCACAACATAGTGCTATGCATTTTTGTTCATCTTTATATAGGGAAGATGACCACTCCATAAAATCACCTATTTTTGACTTCTGAGTGCCCAAAACAAACAACGAGCTCAAAAAGACTATAGAGCCAGAGCTCAAAGGCAGTGAGTCGTGACAGTGAGTACAATCACTGAAAATGAGTTCTAGGTGTGTTCTGAGTCATACAAACACTATTACTCAACCTCAGATAGGACGGACCCAAAAATATTTGTACAAAAATTGTGTTGCATTTTCATTGGCAGTAAGTATACGTATAATGCAGTTCAATTCATTGGTGGAGAACCTACAATTTCCCGCAAATTCTTCTATGATGATTTTGGAAATCAGCACTTCAATAACAATTGTAATCTCGTAATTTTGTACTGCCTTCCAAACTAAGATAAAATAGGCTTACAAATTACACAATAGACCAGAAAGTTGGCCCTGTGTCTACTACATGATTGGAAAGTACAGCATATGCACTACTAGACACCACGTTCCAAATTATTATGCAAATAGGATTTTAGTGCCATAAACATTCAATTTTTTGTTTTTCAATTAAACTCATGGATGGTATTGTGTCTCAGGGCTCTTTGGATCACTGATATCAATCTCAGACACCTGTCATAATTAGTTTGCCAGGTGAGCCCAATTAAAGGAAAACTACTTAAGAAAGATGTTCCACATTATTAAGCATGCCACAGGTTTCAAGCAAGTGGGCCCAGCAGAGACTGCACTTCTTGAGGAAACTCAAACAGGCCTCTCTCCCCATCTGCATCCTCAGGACCTTCTACAGAGGTGTGGTGGAGAGTGTTCTGACGTACTGCATTGCAACATGGCACTCCAGCTGCAGTATGTCAGACAAAAAAGCCCTGCAGAGGATAGTTAAGGTCGCTGAGAGGGTAATTGGTGTTTCCCTCCCCTCTGTCCAAGAACTTTTTCAGAACCGTTGTAGGAGCAGGGCACTGAACATTGTCAAGGACCACTCTCACCCTCTGCTTAAACCCTTTGAACTGCTGCCATCTGGCAAACGATTCCGGAGCATCAGAGGCAGAACCACCAGACTGATTAACAGCTTCCTTCCACAAGCTGTTAGGATGCTGAACAGATGATCCGGAATCTTTCATACATACTACTGCACCTTATGGACATTATGTATATTATTTGTATATTATAGTTCTAGTTAGTTTTCAAGTATGTCTCAGGGATGTGTGAATAGCTGTGTTGGGGTGGGGGATGAGGGTGTGCGTGAGTGTGTCTTAAATTATGTTCTTTTTACTTATATGGATGCCGAGAGAAATGCAATTTCATCTTCCCTGCACTACAGTTGTATGTACAGCAATATGACAATAAAGGTTGATTTGATTTGATTTGATTTGATTTGATTTGATTTGATTAATTGGGCCCAGTCTGTTCTCGACAGCACAGAGGGCCCCAGTTATACCTTTGATCAGTTTGTCCAGGAATTTTCTCAGGCTTTTGACCATTTGGAGAGTGAAGGGAATAGTATGAGCTGCCTAATGTTGCTCCGGCAGGGGAATCGGTCTGCAGCCGATTTCTCTGTGGAGTTCCAGGTCGCCATGGCAGACTCCAGATGGAACGATGTTGCCTTACGCAGCGCCTTCCTCCTGGGTCTAAATATCAACCTCCGTGACGATCTAGCGGTTCATGCGACCCGATCCTCTCTGGATGAGCTTATCGATCAAGCTGTCACTTTGGACAACCGGTACCGCGAGCGGACGAAGGAGAAAAAGGCCTTCTCAGGTTCACTTGTCTCACATACACCCCCTCTGGCTACCAGCACAGCTAAACCCGACACTTCCTCCGAAGCTATGGTGTTAGGCCAAGTCCGTCTGACTCCAGAGGAGTACCAGCGATGGAGGAAGGCTGGTGCATGTATGTACTGTGGCTCTCTTGAGAATAAATTGTTCACCTGCCCCTTGAAACCAAAAGATGTAGCCCGTCAGTAGCCATGGGGGGTCTGGCAGGTGGAAATTCCACTAATTCCCCCCAACAATGTCTCTATCCCGGCTCTTATCCAGTTACCCGGGGCCGAGAAAAAGGTCTTGGCATTAATTGATTCGGGGGTGGAGCAGAATTTTATTTTGTTGCGACTCATGCGGGAGATAGGCATACCCACTATCAAATTGCCAGCTACATTAAACGTGGCGGTGCTATCTGGTTGTAGCCTAGCTTCCGACACTGAGCCCACTGAGCCGGTCTCCATTCTTCTTTCTGGGAACCACCGGGAGTCACTTTCGTTCTTCATTCCCCCTAGTTTGTCTTCCCCGGTGGTTCTGGGGTTCCCCTGGCTCCAGAGGCATAATCCTATTATCAATTGGGCGCAAAACTCAAGTTCCTCTTGGAGCCCCTTTTTCTTAGCCTCCTGCCTCAGTTTGCCCACGTGTTCACCGACCCTTCCCATCTCCTCTTCCCCGGCAGAGCCGCCAGGCTTCGGCCTCGTACCCGAGGTCTATCATGACCTTGGGGAGGTCTTTAGCAAGTCAAGAGCTCTCTCTTTGCCTCCACACTGCTCCTATGACTGTGCTATCGGCCTCCTCTTGGGTGCGCGGCTGCCGTCCACTCGGCTCTACAGTCTTTCAGGGCCAGAGAGGGAGGCGATAGAAGGCTATATTAAGGATTCTCTGAACACCGGTCTCATTCAGCCTTCTTCGGCTCCTCTTGGGGTGGGGTTTTTCTTTGTCGGAAAGAAGGACAGATTTCTGCATCTGTACATTGACTACCGCAAGGTCAACGCGATAACTATCAAAGATAAATATCCACTGCCTCTAATCAGTTCCGCATTCGAGCTCCTTCAGCACGTGTGGGTGTTCTCCAAACTAGACCTACGCAACGTGTATCATTTAGTCCGCATACGTGAAGGGGACGAATGGAAGATGGCCTTCAAAACACACTTGGGGCATTTTGAATATGTCGTGATGCTGTTTGGCCTCACGAAATGCTCCAGCCGTCTTCCAACGCATGATCAATGACGTCCTCCGCGACATGATCAACCAATTTGTGTTTGTGTATCTCAACGATATTTTGATTTTTTCCCGCATGCAAGAGGAATAC
Organism: Pholidichthys leucotaenia; assembly: GCA_020510985.1. NCBI lineage: Eukaryota > Metazoa > Chordata > Actinopteri > Cichliformes > Pholidichthyidae > Pholidichthys > Pholidichthys leucotaenia. The sequence continues at coordinate 132,153,026 of CM035849.1, read as the reverse complement.
ACAGTCCACGTCTGGACCGTGTTACAGCGGCTTCTGGAGAACCAGCTCTTTGTGAAGGCCGAGAAGTGTGAGTTTTCCACCTGCTCCACTGCCTTCCTGGGCTTTATTGTTGCTGAAGGAGAGCTGAGGGCCGATCCGGCCAAGGTGAAAGCTGTGCTTGATTGGCCTACCCCACACACCCGCAAACATCTCCAACGTTTCTTGGGCTTTGCTAACTTTTATCATAGGTTCATCAGAAATTACAGCAGGGTGGTGCAGCCTCTCACTCAGCTGACCTTGTCCAAAGTGTCCTTTAAGTGGTCTGAGGCAGCTTAGCAGGCTTTCTCTGAAGTGAAAGCCCTTTTTTCCAACACACCCATCTTGGCCCAGGTCGACCCTCAGCTTCAGTTTATAGTTGAGGTGTACACTTCCGACTCAGGGATGGGCGCTGTCCTTTCACAGCATTCAGCCTCCGATCAGAAGCTCCACCCATGCGCGTATTTCTCTCGGCGGTTAACGCCGGCTGAGAGGAATTATGACGTAGGCAATCGAGAGCTGTTAGCCATTAAGTTGGCTCTCGAGGAGTGGAGGCACTGGCTGGAGGAAGCCGCTCATCCCATCATTGTGTGGACCGACCATAAAAATTTAGAGTACCCTAGGTCGGCCCGCAGATTGAATTCCAGGCAGGCTCGCTGGGCCCTCTTTTTCCTCAGATTTAATCTTGTTATCACTTATCAGCCCGGCTCTCGTAACATCAAGCCTGAAGCTCTCTCCTGCCAGTTCGCCTCAGATCCCTCATCCTCATCTTCTCCTCCTGAGCCCATTGTGCCCTCCTCCTGCATACTGGGTGCCCTCTTGTGGGACATCGAGCAGAGAGCCCGGCAGGCCCAGTCCACTGAGCCCAAACCTGAGTTTGGGTCCCAGCTAATCACCTGTTCGTCCCACCCAGCCTACACAGTGATGTCATCCGCTGGGGGCACACCAGCCATTTTGCCTGTCACCCCGGGATCTCCCGTACCAGCGATCTGGTGAGGTGAGTGTTCTGGTGGCCCACGCTGCGGACTGATGTACGGGACTATGTCAAAACCTGCCAGGTGTGTGCCACTAACAAATCTGACTCATCTCCACCAGCCGGTCTTCTGCATCCCCTGCCGGTTCCCAGTTGCCCCTGGTCTCATATTGCCATGGACTTTGTTACGGGACTCCCTCCCTCTCAGGGCAACACAGTCATCCTCATCATAGTTGATAGCTTTTCTAAGGCTATTCATCTGGTGCCCCTTCCCAAGCTGCCCTCTGCCGCCGAGACTGCCAACCTGCTCACCATTCATGTCATCCGCCTTCATGGTATTCCCTTAGACACTGTGTCTGACCGGGGTCCCCAATTCACCTCACAAGTTTGGAAATCCTTCTGTCATTCCCTCAGCACTACAGTTAGTCTCACCTCTGACTATCACCCCCAGAGTAACAGGCAGGCTGAGTGGGCTAACCAATCCCAGGAGGCCGCCCTCAGATATGTGGCTTCCTGCAACCCCATCGCCTGGAGCTCCCATCTGACTTGGGTAGAGTATGCCCATAATTCGGCCAGCTCCTCTGCCACCAGGTTGATGCCCTTCGAGGCCTCAATGGGCTATACCCCCCCCCCCAGCTGCCCATAGCAGAGAGGGATGTTGCTGTGCCATTTGTGGGGGTCCATGCTCACCGCTGCCGCCGGTTGTGGAGGTCCACCCGGGTGGCCCTTCTCTGTTCAGCAGAACAGAATCGCCGGTACACAGACCGCAGGCGGGTCTCAGCGCCCAAATATGCGGTCAGTCAAGAGGTGTGGCTGTCAGCAGACCAGGTTCCTCTGAAGACGGAGTCTAGGACGATGTCACCCTGCTTCCTTGGTCCCTTTCCCATCTCAAGGATCATTAACAATGTGACAGTGCATCTGAAACACTCCGCATCCACCCCACATTCCATATCTCCAGGATCAAGCCCCTCTCTGGCAGTCCTCTCTGCCCCCCCCCCCCGAAGTCACCTCCTCCTCCCCGGATATCCTGAATGGCCAGACCACCTAAACCGTACAGAGGATTGTGGACGTTCGCTGTCAGGGTCGGTGCTTGCAATACCTGGTCCATTTGAAAGGCTAAGGACAAGAAGAGAGGTCATGGATCCCCGGCTCCAACTTCCACGACAAGGGGATGGTTCGTGCCTTTCAAGGGGCCCATCCCAATAAGCCCAGTGAATCGCCAGGAAGTGCCCCTTGGGGGGAGGGGGCACTGTGATGATCGGGTGAGTGCACACCTTCTCCCTTTCTGTGGGAGGTTCTTCATTCAGTTCCCGGCTCCGCTGATAGTCATCACACCTGCATGAGTGGACGCACCTGCTGCCTCTTCGCTGCCAGCGCTTAAAAGGACCTGCTTGTGAACACATCGGCACTGGCTCGTTGGGTATTGCTGCCTAAATTTAAGGTTTAATATTGACTCATGAGGAACTCAGCCTAATCTCTCCTTTCCTCTTCTCTCCCCAGGTTGCTGCCATCTTTGTGGTGCATCTCTGGGATTGCTGTGCACTCACCTGCCGCTTCATCCTCATCTCTCCGGACTGCTCCTTCCACCCGGTCAGACTCCACCCTGCTCCTACCTCTCCACGTTCCCGGCCAGCTCTGTCCTGCTGGCTCGTCTCCCCTGTGCTGAGTTCCTCTGCCGGGCTCTCTGTTCATCTGCAGTAAGAGAAACCCCATTCAGTTATTTTTTCCCCTCTCTTATTCTCTCCTTTAACCAGCTCTCATCTCTCTCTCTCTACAGGCTGTGTGTCTCCCTGCATGCTCCGCTCTTCCTTACTTTTGCCAGCTGTTCAATAAAGTTGTGTTAAACATCTCAATTCGGTGTCTCAGTGTCTTCTCTGGTGTAGTTGCTTTGCACGTGAGCTTCCCTTTTGACAGTCATGACAATGTGTCTGTGTTCAGAATTAACCAGTCATATTCAAACTCATGGTAAATGGGAGTCAGCACACACCTCCCACCATTTAATGTGCCTCTGATTAACTCCAAATAAAGTTCAGCTGTTCTGGTAGGCTTTTCCTGACATTTTTGTAGTCACATCTTACAGCACAAGCCATGGTCCGCAGAGAGCTTCCAAAGCATCAGAGGGATCTCATTGTTCAAAGGTATTAGTCCGGAGAAGGGTACAAAAGAATTTTCAAGGCATTAAATATACCATGGAATACAGTGAAGACAATCATCATCAAGTGGAGAAAATATGGCAAAACAGTGACATGACCAAGAACTGAACGTCCCTCCAAAACTGATGAAAAGACGAGAAGGAAATTGGTCAGGGAGGCTGCCAAGAGGCCGACAGTAACATTGAAGGAGCTGCAGGAATTTCTGGCAAGTACTGGCTGTTTAGTACATGTGACAGCAATCTCCCGTCTGGGTGGTAAGATGGAAGCCTTATCTTATGAAGAAAAGCCGCCAAGCCCGGCTACATTTTGCAAAAACACATTTGAAATCTCCCAAACGCATGCGGAAAAATGTGTTATGGTCCAGTGAAACCAAGGTTGAACTTTTTGGCCATAATTCCAAAAGGTATATCTGGGACAAACACAACACTGCTCAACACCCAAAGAACACCATACCTACAGTGAAGCATGGTGGTGGCAGCATCATGCTTTGGAGCTGGTTTTCTTTAGCTGGAACTGAGGCCTTAGTCAAGGTGGAGGGAATTATGAACAGTCCCAAATGCCAGTCAGTGTTGGCACAAAACCTTCAGGCTTCTGCTAGAAAGCTGAAAATGGAAAGGAACTTCTTCTTTCAGCATGACAATGACCCAAAGCACACATCCAAATCAACAAAAGAATGGCTTCACCAGAACAAGATTAAGGTTTTGAAATGGCCCAGCCAGACTCCAGACCTGAATCTGATCAAACACCTGTGGGGTGATCTGAAGAGGACTGTGCACAGGAGATGCCCTCGTAATCTGACAGATTTGGAGCATTTTGCCAAAGAAGAGTGGGCAAATATTGCCACATCAACATGTGCCACACTGATAGACTCCTACCCAAAAAGACTGAGTGCTGTAATAGAAGGCAAAGGTGCTGCAACAAAGTATTGGTTTATGGGTGTGCATATATATGCAAACAGGTTACTGAAAGTTTTTTATTTTTCCCCTTAATAGTTTTCAGTTTGTTTTTCAGTTGGGTTGTACAGATTATAGGTCATATTAATTGTGGAAAAAGTTTTGAAATGATTTCTCTTGGTCTCATTTTTTTACAACACAAAAACCTGGCATTTGAACAGGGGTTTGTAGACCTTTAATAGCCTCTGTAGCTTTTGATTTCAGTAAATGTAATCTCCTAATGCTGCAAATTCAACAAATGACCATTTTCAGTTCTTTACAACCAATAAAATGTTTTGAAACTCTTGTGCATAATAACACAACATAACAAAAATAATTTTTTTGTAAGTTGTCTGTGTTTTTTCAACTGATTTAAGACAATTTTGTACCACTGAATCCGAAAATGACATCCGTTTCTCTCGATCACGTCAGGTTTTTATGTTAAGTTATAAGCAGTTGTACAGCAGTTGTACAGGTGTACTGTAAATTGAATAGTAGACATTGATAAAGGTAAGTACATGTAAATTGAATGTTACGTCATCATTGTTGAAAATTCAGAGAATTTCAAGAAATAAAAAAGAATTTTGCATCATATAAAGCAAAAATACCAGCACATGTAAACAAAAACGTAAGAAAACATGTGGCCATTGTTCAAAAGGTTGACCTGATTGAGCAAAACCAATGTGATTTTTGGATTCAGCACATCAAAATTGTCCTAAATCAGCTAAAAAAAACTTAGACAATAAATTTGGTATTGACTAGTGTAATTTCAAACAGTGCATTTTGAGTTTTTTATTTTTGCAAAAAAAGTTATCATTGGGAGGTTTGTTCAATAAAATTTGAATTATGCTCTAATGGTTGATGACTTGAAAATTATCCATGAGGCGATCCATGAGGCGACGAGCAGGGGTGGGTACTCTTGTATCCCCCCACCTTGCTGCCTCTATATTGGAGTTTTTCCCAGTGGACGAAAGGGTTGCTTCCCTGTGCCTTCGAGTTGGGAAACGGGTCCTGACCATCATTTGTGCCTATGCACCAAATGATGTTTCAGAGTACCCACCCTTTTTGGAGTCTGTGACTGGGGTGCTGGAGGGTGCTCCTCTTGGAGACTCCATTGTCCTACTGGGGAACTTCAATGCACACGTGGGCAACGACAGTGAAACCTGGAGGGGGGTGATTGAGAGGAACGGCCTGCCCAATCTGAACCCAAGTGGTGTTCAGTTATTGTCATATCCGGCTCTAGGGAGCCAGGCAATCAGAGCCAGGGACAAGCCAGTGAGTCGAGATGTTTTATTCTGGGTAAGGGATAAGGGATGAGGAGAGCACAGACACTCATACAGACGTACATTCTCAGGCTGCACAGCGCAGGGGTAGGTAGCTCGTACCGGACATGGGGGTAACAAGACGTGCATACTCACAACGGGATACAAACACCGGAATGCTGCAAGGGGAGTTAAGGCTGACACCAGACGAAGGGGCTTCAGCCTAGCAGTGCTTATGTCGCAGCCCCGAATGATCGAAGCTGCTCCTCTTTATACTCATTAACAGCGCCCCAGCTGATGAGGATTAATTGGCCCCAGCCGTCCCGTGACACTGACAGCTGGGAACCAGCTGAGGCACTGCCCAATGAGAGGCAGGGATAAAAGGAGCATGGGCTGAGCGCCGAGCCGGCGTCTCACCCCATGGTGACAGAGCCTCCCCCTCACGGTCGGGCTCCCGAACGACCAGGAACATCCCAGCCGCCCCCCCCTCCCCACCTAGGGCGGGCGGAAGGGAGGCAGGACCGGAGGGGAAGATGCAAAGGGAAGGACAAAAAAAAAAACAATAGACCAATGTAGGGCAGCAGGGCAGAGAAAAAAAACCCCAAATACAATACCCTACAACACAGGGAAAAGGATTAACCCAGAGCACAGTTAGGGAGAAAACTGAGTTAGGACACAGGTAGGGAAAATACCAAATATGACTACAGACAGCATACAAATAACGTATAGATCGGGGCAAAAAAAAGAAAAACCAAAAACCCACCAAAAAGGTGGCAGGAATGAATAAAGCAATCACAGAGTATAGTTAAGGGGAACAAAACACACTACTCCATAATGCACCAAGACAAAAAATGATGAAAAACGCTGTGCATGGATACTAAAGAAAACAAAACACACAGCACTGAATATATAAAAGATCACCTAAAGAAACAGAGGTGACAAGGACAAATGGGTAATAATGAAGTACGGTTAAGTGGGAATGAAACACATTACTTCAAACAATAACAAACACAGTCAATGTTAAAGTCGGGGCTAGGGAAGGCCCCCCACGAGGATAATAAGACAGAATGGGGTGATCACAGAGTATGGTTGAACAGGAAACCACACGCATACTCCATGATGCACCGACGAGGCCAAGGCTAAGGTAAGGATGAATGAAAACGCTGAGTAAAGATAAGAAAATGCAATACACAGCGCGATACATAAGGTGAGTCACCAAGAGGAAAAAAAGGTGACAGGGTAACAGGATAACAATACAATAAAAATGCTGAGTATGGTTAATAAAAAAAACAACACACAGCACAAAAACATATATTCCCCTAATGGACAAAGAAACTACACCCGAGTGACCTCAATAATAAAAAGTAGTAAAGGACACCCGAGGAGACGGCAGGCAGAGTCCAAAACGGCCGGAATTGTTCTGGTAATCTCCCCGCCCATTGTCCAGTTGGCAACCCGGGGAAGAGAAATGTTCGGACGGCGAACTCTGGGCCCAGATCCCAGGAATCCAGTCCAACGGCTGCCGAACCAGGCCGCCCAAAGGCAAACACAGACCAGTGGGGGGAAACCAGATCGCCGAACCGAAAGTTTTGCGGGTCGGGTCGTCGACCCGCATCACTCAACCACCAGGACCGTTGAGACGGACGAAGGATCAGAGCGGATCCCGGTGGAAGAGGCTCAGGGGAGAGCCGATGACGAGGGCGGCGGGCCTCAGGGAAACGGCCACCTCCTCACCGGACCTGGACAACACTGGGGCAGCACCCACGTCGGACCCCGATCGGGCCTCAGGCGAACCCACGTTGGACCCCGATTGGGTCTCGGGCGAACCCACGTTGGACACTGCACCAGAACCGACCTCCAACGTTGAACCCGGACCCTCCAGCACCACGAGGAACAGCAACTCCTCGCCGGTGACCCTGGAAGAAGGCTCAGAAGAGAAAACAGAACCGGGATCAGGATCACCGGCAGCGCCAGAACCCGGCGAGACGAGCTCAGACGCAGCGGGCGGCTGCACCCTGCTCGTCTCCCCTGGAGATAGGCTGAAGTGCTCAAAGATAAAAAGAAAGAAAAGAAAGGAGAGCACTCGCCTGATCTCGGGTTCTGACGCCGTCCAGGACTGCGAAGATCCAGGATCCGTCGTCAGGAGGTCGTTGTCAGGCTCCCATCTAGCCGCGTCGGGCCCCGCAGCCAGCACGATGGTCAGCGCAGCTTGAGATTCCTCCGGTGACCCCGCCGACGATCCACTCGGCGTGAAGCCAGAAGAATCTCGTCCCGCTGGACCGAACCGCTCCTCCGTGGAGACCCAGGGACGCTCAGTCGTCAGCGTAGACTCCACGCAGCAGTCAGTCCCCCTCCTCCGTCCGCAATGTAGCAGCGGAACCACAGGCCCTCTCCATATCCCACCACGTTGACCCGGAGCCGGGGACCGCTCGGCGGAGAGAGACACAGAGGATGCGGGATTAGGAATACAGGTTACAGCAGGTGGGGAGAGTTCAGGGAGCTGCAAACCCTGAACTTCTCCTCCAGGGATGTGACAGAGCAAATCATTAAGCAGGTGTGAAAACACAATGACTTGCCTGCCCCCTGGAGGTTGAATATCGCCTGCTGTAGTGGAATCTGCTTCTTCCTCTCCCCGCCCGGCGATAACGGAGGACCCCCCGGGAATTCGTCTGAGGGTCGCTCGCGTTGTCTCCAGCAGAGAGCTCACCAGGCCGGGATTCCAGGCACACACAGCGGTCAGGAAGCGCGTCGAGGAGGAGGGGGAAACAGCCGGGGTGAGCCAGCCCGAATGTCCAGGAATGACAGCGGGGGAACGAGGCTCAGGGGACGAGGCTGTAGAATCTCCACACTGACGAGGCGAAGGGATGACAGCTGCGTGGGAGGAACGGTCCTGACGATGACCCAGAACTGGATCCGGACGAGGTTCGTGCAGAGGTGACTCGGCGATGTGATGACGACTACTCCCAGGGGACGAAGCGAGGGGGAAACCCAGGATTCGCCGCTCCAGATCGGAGATCGAGACGAGGAAGGCGTCGAGCACGGGAAAGCTTCGTAGCCCTGAAGTCCTCACCATCAATCTCACTGCCGCCGCCACATGCCTGAAGGTGGTGACAGGGAACACAGTAGAGCTCGCGACAGCCACTCGACCCCGGACATAACTGCTGTCAGCTGCGGCTCCTTGAAGGGAATCCCGAGTGACGTGGCGCAGGTCGGGGGAAGTCCTCTGGTTGGCGCGAACTCCCGGACTGGAATGGCGGCAGGAACGGGACTCCGAAGCGGGGAAAGACGTCGCCCACTTCGACTCCCTGCCGGGATTTCCATCCACCCCGTGGAGCTTCTCTCGCTGTGTACCTGCAGCGTCTATCCTGGCACTGTCCTCCAGATGGTACAGAGAGTGAGGGTGACAGTCCAGGAGTTCCTCAGCACGGCCCGGATGCCAGCGTCTCGCGTTGGAGGCGTCGTGCAGGGTGAAGAACGTCCCGTCGACAGCCTCCGAGATGGACCTCAGCTCGTCGCCCTGGCGCCGGAAGTGACTCCTGGGAAACGGCATGCTAGCAGCGCTGACACCCGGACAGAAAGGTACATTTCCACAGCGACTCACGGCCGCCGGCAACTCTTCTGGCTGCGACATACTGTCATATCCGGCTCTAGGGAGCCGGGCAATCAGAGCCAGGGACAAGCCAGTGAGTCGAGATGTTTTATTCTGGGTAAGGGATAAGGGATGAGGAGAGCACAGACACTCATACAGACGTACATTCTCAGGCTGCACAGCGCAGGGGTAGGTAGCTCGTACCGGACATGGGGGTAACAAGACGTGCATACTCACAGCGGGATACAAACACCGGAATGCTGCAAGGGGAGTTAAGGCTGACACCAGACGAAGGGGCTTCAGCCTAGCAGTGCTTATGTCGCAGCCCCGAATGATCGAAGCTGCTCCTCTTTATACTCATTAACAGCGCCCCAGCTGATGAGGATTAATTGGCCCCAGCCGTCCCGTGACACTGACAGCTGGGAACCAGCTGAGGCACTGCCCAATGAGAGGCAGGGATAAAAGGAGCATGGGCTGAGCGCCGAGCCGGCGTCTCACCCCATGGTGACAGTTATTGGACTTCTGTGCTAACCACAGTTTGTCCATAACGAACACCATGTTCAAGCATAAGGGTGTCCATATGTGCACCTGGCACCAGGACACCCTAGGTCGCAGGTCGATGATCGATTTTGTTATCGTGTCATCAGACCTACGAATGTACGTCTTGGACACCCGGGTAAAGAGAGGTGCAGAGCTGTCAACTGATCACCACCTGGTGGTGAGTTGGATCTGATGGCAGGAGAGAATGCCATTCAGACCTGGTAGACCCAAACGTATAGTGAGGGTGTGCTGACACGCAGTCTGAATGGGCCATGTTCTCCATCTCTGTTGTTGAAGCGGTGGCCCAGAGCTGTGGCCGCAAGGCGGTCGGTGCATCTCGTGGTAGCAACTGCCGAACCAAGTGGTGGACACCAGTGGTGAGGGGGGCCATTAAGCTGAAGAAGGAGTCCTATCAAGCTTGGTTGGCTTGTGGGACTCCCAAAGCAGCTGAGGTGTACCGGCAGGCCAAGCGGAGTGCAGCTCGGGTGGTTGCTGAAGCAAAAACCCGGGTGTGGGAGGAGTTCGGTGAGGCCATGGAACAAGACTTTCGGTCAGCCTCGAAGAGATTCTGGCAAACTGTCCGGCGGCTCAGGAGGGGAAAGCAGCTCCCTGTCCACACTGTGGATGGTGCGGATGGGGCACTGCTGACTTCGACTGGGGATATCGTCAGGCGGTGGAAGGAATACTTTGAGGATCTCCTCAATCCCACTGATACGCCTTCCATAGAGGAAGCAGGGTTTGGGGACGAGGGGGATGACTCGCCTATCACAGGGGCTGAGGTTGCCAAGGTGGTTAAAAATCTCCTTGGTGGCCGGGCCCCAGGGGTGGACGAGATTCGTCCTGAGTACCTCAAGGCCCTGGATGTTGTTGGGCTGTCATGGTTGACACGCCTCTGCAACATTGCGTGGAGGTCGGGGGCAGTGCCTTTGGCATGGCAAAGCGGGGTGGTGGTTCCTCTCTTCAAAAAAGGGGACCGGAGGGTGTGCTCCAACTTTAGAGGGATCACACTCCTCAGCCTCCCTGGGAAGGTCTATGCCAAGGTACTGGAGAGGAGAGTCCAGCCGTTGGTCAAACCTCGGATTCAGGAGGAGCACTGTGGTTTTCGTTCTGGCCGTGGCACATCGGACCAGCTCTTTACCCTCTTGAGAATTCTCGAGGGTTCGTGGGAGTTTGCCCAACCAGTTTACATGTGTTTTGTGGACTTGGAGAAGGCATTTGACTGCATCCCTCATGGTTTTTTGTGGGGGGTGCTTCGGGAGTATGGGGTATCGGGCTTGTTGTTACGAGCTATTCGGTCTCTGTACGACCATTGTGAGAGTTTGGTTCGTATTGCTAACACTCGGTCGGAGTCATTCCCAGTGAGAGTCGGACTCCGCCAGGGCTGCCCTTTGTCACCGATCCTGTTCATAATTTTTATGGACAGGATTTGAAGCGGCTGGGACGAGAATCAGCACCTCCAAGTCCGAGTCCATGGTCCTCAGCCGGAAAAAGGTGGATTGTCCTCTCTGGGTTGGGGACAGGCTCCTGCCCCAGGTGGAGCAGTTTAAGTATCTTAGGGTCTTGTTCACGAGTGAGGGGAAAATGGAGCGAGAGATTGACAGACGGATTGGAGCAGCATCTGCAGTGATGCGGACGTTGTACCGGTCTGTGGTGGTGAAGAGGGAGCTTAGTTCTAAGGCAAAGCTGTCAATTTACCAGTCAATCTACGTTCCTACTCTCACCTATGGTCACGAGCTTTGGGTAATGACCGAAAGAACAAGATTGCGGATACAAGCGACTGAAATGAGCTTTCTCCATAGGATTGCTGGACTCACCCTCAGAGATAGGGCGAGGATCTCAGTCATCCGGGAGAGGCTCAGAGTAGAACCGCTGCTCCTCCACATTGAAAGGAGCCAGTTGAGGTGGTATGGGCATCTGATTAGGATGCCTCCTGGACGCCTCCCACTTGAGGTGTTTCAGGCACGTCCCACTGGGAGGAGACCCCGGGGCAGACCCAGGACTCAGTGGAGGGACTATGTCTCCCAGCTGGTCTGGGAACGCCTTGGTATCCTCTCTGAAGAGCTGGAGCAGGTGGCTGGGGAAATGGAAGTCTGGGCTTCTCTGCTTGAACTGCTGCCTCCGTGACCCGGACCTCCGGAAAAGTGGTAGAAGATGGATGGATGGATGGATGGATGGATGGATGGTTGATGACTTGAAAATTATACTGACTGTCGTTTGCATCGACTAGGAAAATCAGAGACAAATATCATTTGCGTAATAATTTAGAACGCAGTGTACAAATGGGGTAAGCATAAAATGGAAGGAGACTAGTCAACTCTAGGATGACCCAGGAACACTTCTGATTATGGACAGATCTGTATTTACAGGTAGGTGATAGCTGGTAGGTGATAGATGCTAGAACTCTGCTAAGTTTTCCTGAGCTACAGAACTGTCACAAATCTGCTTTGGGAGGCAGATGAGGTTTTTAAGGTAGGTCCCAAGGTAGAAGGCAGAACAATGGTGCAATGTTATTTTATTAACAGAAAACTGAGAAAAACAAACTACAGCTCAGGGGCTGCAAACAAAACTAAACCACAGGAGCAAATGACTGGATACTAGGCAGGAAAACGATAAGGATGAATGACTATGACACCAGACAGAGCACAAGCACAAACTGACATAAATAGGGGAATTCACAATTACATGGACACAAGACAGCTGGGAGACGATCGAGGTAACCTATAATACAGGTGAGGGAAAGTGGCTATGGGTACAGAAACACACAAAGGACTGACAACAATAGTTAAACAAGTACATGGGGACACACACAAGACTTGCACAGGAGACTAGGGGGACACAGAGAACAACAACAACAGGGCCAACGGGGACGACACGACAGACTAAGTACCGGGGAGCACAAAGGACAATCACAAAGGAACACAAAAGGCAATAATGCAAATAACAACAGTCACAGCTACAGGGAAAACACAATAACCTTCTCATCGCATCTGATAATGGACTGGTTTCTGTACTTGTCCTTTTAGACCTTAGTGCAGCTTTTGATATTATCGATCATAATATTCTACTTGATAGATTAGAACACTATGTTGGACTTAATGGAACTTCATTGCAGTGGTTTAGATCTTATTTATCTGATAGGTTCCAGTTTGTTCATGTCAATAATGAGTTTTCTTTCAACTCAAAGCTTAGTCATGGAGTTCCACAGGGATCTGTGCTAGGCCCTACTCTTTTTAGTTTATACATGCTTCCGTTAGGCAACATTATTAGAAAGCACTTTATACATTTTCATTGTTATGCAGATGATACACAATTATACCTGTCAATGAAGCCAGATGATAGTAATCAATTAGCCAAGTTGGAAGCCTGTCTTAAGGAAATCAAAGCTTGTGTGGTATATATTACTCATATATTCCATACCTGCATACGTTAGAGCATGTGGAAATGTGTGGGGCAACATATGCAAAGGAATTTCACACCTCTGAAAGGACAAAGGAATCTCACCGCCGTGTGAAGACCAATGATGTCACAGGACGCCATGGCAACAAACTTGACACCTTCACCCACTTAGGCGAGGAGAGGTTTTCCCATCACCTCCCAAGACGGAGGGAGGAGTTAACAGGACTAATGGGGATTTAGATAACGGGGGATTTCAGCTTGTGTTTTGCATGTCTTGGATGTGTGCCTGTATTTAACCAGCGAGCTGGGCAGAATTCTTCCTCTTTGCCTTCTGCCAAGCTCTGCACCATGATGAGACAAGATAGAAGAGTTGTTCATTAAAGACTCTGCTTTTGTGATACAAAACCGCCTCGTTATTTCCAGCTCTTCTACAGCTTGGATGACTTGTAATTTCCTGCTATTAAATTCTGATAAGACTGAAGTCATTCTTGTTGGTCCAAAAAACCTTAGAAATACCTTTCCAAATCAAACTTTCAGTTTGGATGTGGTTACTCTTTCTCTTAATAGCTCTGTGAGGAACCTTGGAATTATTTTTGATCAAGATCTGTCCTTCAATTCACATATTAAATTTGTTTCTAAGACTGCCTTCTATCATTTGCGTAATATTGCCAAGATTAGGAGCGTCTTGTCTCAGAGTGATGCTGAGAAACTGATCCACGCTTTTGTTAGCTCAAGATTAGATTATTGTAATTCTTTATTATCAGGTTGTCCTAAAACATCATTAAAAAGTCTTCAGCTGATCCAAAATGCTGCAGCAAGAGTTTTAACAGGTACTAGAAAGAGAGATCATATCTCTTCGGTTCTGGCCTCCCATCATTGGCTTCCCATAGAGTTTAGAATTAAGTTTAAAATCCTTCTTCTTACTTACAAAGCTCTAAACAATCAGGCTCCTTTTTATTTAAAAGGCAGAGCCTTCAGTTGTCAAGCTCCTCTCCTGTGGAACCAGCTGCCAATCTGGATTCGGGAGTCAGACTCGATCTCTGTTTTTAAGAATAGGGTTAAAACCTTCCTTTTTGATATAGCCTACAATTAGGGAGGGATCATGTGTTTCTGAACCCTCCCTTAGTTATGCTGCTAATAGGTTTAGTCAGCCGGGGGACCTCCAATAATGCACTGGGCCTCACTCCTTTCTTCACTCTCAATGAAATATTTTTTTTTTGCTGGTCAATAACATCTGTTTGTTCTCTCCCATAGAATGAGTCCCCATCATACTGTTTGCTCTCTACATGTCTGTTCTTTTCATCTTCTCTGTCCCCTCACCCCTCAGCCAGTCGCAGCAGATGACTGCCCCTCCCTGAGCCTAGTTCTGCTGGAGGTTTCTTCCTGTTAAAAGGGAGTTTTTCCTCTCCACCGTCGCCAAGTGCTTGCTCACAGGGGATCGCCTGATTGCTGGGGTTTTTCTGCAACTGTGGGGGTCCCCCCTACAGTTGAAAGTGCTATGAGATGACTGTTGTTGTGAAATGGCACTATACAAATAAAGTTGAATTGAATTGAATTTAATTGAATGACATCAAAAAATGAACTTAGAGCATGGGATCATGACAGCCCCCCACCCCCCACCCCCTGGGCGGATTCCAGACACCCCCAGAACAGAAAAAGAAAAACAAAAGGGTGGGAGGGAGGAGGGGGAATGAAGGACTGGAGGGAAAAAGTCCACACAAAACAAAACAGTCCATTGGGTGGTCTGCCGAAGTCCAGGGACCACCACCCGGGGAAGAACGGAGTGTCGGGGGGCTGACCAGACTCTAAGGACCCCCAGACTGGAGAACAGGGTGGCTGGGTGGTTCAACCAGAGTCCAAGGACCCCCCAGCCAAAGAGCAGAGTGGGTCAGGGGGCTGCCCAGAGTCCATAGGCCCCCAACCCCAAAAGCACAGTGAGTCTAGTGCCTTCCCAAAGTCCGTTGTCCACCAGACAGAGGAAAATGGCACTGCAGGGATGTTGAGTCCAGGGGGTAGCAGCTTTAGAGCAGTGACCTCAGGTGGCGACAGTGGAGTGGACTGCTCAGATGACGGTGGAGCAGACTGCTTAGGTGAACCAGGTGGAGCGGACTGCTCAGACAAACTCATTCTATCAAATAACAACCTTTGGTTGGCTGTAAGGATGACTCTTTAAGGCGGGTAAGACTTAGTTGAAAGGATGGTTTATTACATACAAAATAAATGCAGCTCAGGGGTTGTGAAAATACGAAGCCTAAATGATTGAGAAAACACATAAAAGATCCAACAAACAACAAAGAAACCAAAGGGAATAATCCTGAAAAGATGCCACACACAACTGAGAAACAAACCAACATACAAAGGGTAAATGATGATTACAAACGTGAGACAGCTGGGGAACAATCGGGAGTTAAGCAGGAGCACATGAGGGAAAGTGGCTACGACTACGAAAGACACGAGGGGCTGAGAACAATAGGTAAACAAGTACATACTGTACAGAGGATGGACACACTACATTACAACAGACAAAGGACCAGGGGAAACACAGAAAGACAGGGAAAGAAAACATATTAAACCCCAAAATGAAACAAAAAGTGTGGACCATGTCCAGAACATGACAAGAACAAGCCAACTTGTTTAAGAGTGTGCTCACACTGTAGTGTCTGTTCTGTGCTGACCAAAGTTTTGCCCCTAAAATCTGGAATGCATGATAAGTGTGATCGCTACCCACTGCTCTGCAGAACAGAACATTTCTCCAGCTTTGGAGCGGTTGGTAGAGGTAGTAAATGCAAATGTTCACACTCATTTTACATGCATTTGATACAGTGGGGAAAATAAATATTGAACTCATCAACATTTTTCTCAATAAACATATTTCTGATGGAGCCACTGACCTGAGATTTTCACCAGATTTTCACCATATATCAGTAACAACCCAAGTAATCCATACATACAAAGAAATCAAGGCAACTATGTTCACAAAGCAAGTTATATTTAATAAAGCGGAACGACACAGGGAATAAGTATTCAACATGCTTGGTGAAATTCATTTAATATTTAGTAGAAAAACCTTTGTTGGTAATAACAGCTTCCAGATGCCTCCTGTATGGAGAAACAAGGTGCAGGCTTTGCTCAGGAGTAATTTTTGCCCATTCTTCCATACAAACTGTCTTCAAATCTTGAAGGTTCCATGGGTGTCTTCTATGAACTCTGATTTTCAGTTCGTTCCATAGATTTTCAGTTAGATTCAGGTCAGGTGACTGACTGGGCTATTCTAGCAGCTTTATTTTCCTTCTCTGGAGCCAGTTAAGAGTTTCCTTGGCTGTGTGTTTGGGATCATTGTCTTGCTGTAATGTCCACCCTTGTTTTATCTTCAGCATCTTGGCAGATGGCAACAGGTTCTTATCAAAGATGTCTCTGTACATTTGTCCATTCATCTTTCCTTCAATTATATGAAGTTTGCCTGTACCATGTGCTGAAAAACACACCCATACCATGATGCTCCCACTTCCAAACTTCACTGTTGGTATGGCGTTTTGGGGCTGATGTGCAGTGCCATTTCTCCTCCAAACATGATGTGTTGTGGCATCCAAAAAGGTCCATTTTGGTCTCACCTGACCAGACTATATTCTCCCAGTATTTAACTGGCTTGTCCAAATGCTGTGCAGCAAACTTTAAATGAGCTTCAACATGCTTTTTCTTCAGCAATGGAGTCTTGCAAGGTGCGCAAGCATAGAGTCCATTTCGGCTGAGTGCATTACTTATTGTTTTCTTTGAAACAGCAGTACCTGCTAACTCCAGGACTTTCTGGAACTCTCCACGAGTGGTCTTTGGCTCTTGAATAACTCTTTTAATAATTCTTTTGACTCCTCTGACAGAAATCTTGCAAGGAGCTCCTGGTCATGGCCGGTTTATGGTAAAATGATGTTCTTTCCACTTCCGAATGATGTCTCCAATAGTGCTCACTGGAACATTCAGCAGTTTAGAAATACACCTCTAACCAATGCCATAATTATGTTTTGCAACAATAAGGCTGTGAAGGTCTAGAGAGAGCTCTTTGCTTCTACCCATCATGAGTCCTTCATGGTGTGTTCAATACTTATTACCTGTGCCATTCCACTTTATTAAATATAACTTGTTTTGTGAACACGGTTGCCTTGATTTTTTTGTATGTATGGATGACTTGGGTTGTGACTGATATCTGGTGAAAATCTCAGGTCAATGGCTCCATCAGAAATATGTTTAATGAGAAAAACATTTATATGTTCAATACTTATTTTCCCTACTATATATACAGCTCTGGAAAAAATCAAGAGACTAAAGAGACCACTGCAAAATTATGACTTTTTGTAGTTTTACTATTTGTACATATACAGTATATGTTTGTTTAAAATGAACAATTTTGTTTTATTCTCTAACCTACTGAAAACAACACACCCAAATTTCAAGTCAAAATATCGTCATTTAGAGAATTTATTTACAGAAAATGACAACTGGCCAAAATAGCATGTTCAATCTTAAACACTACAATACTTAAATTTTAACTTAGGAAGAACTCAGAAATCTGTATTTGTGTAATAACTGATTTTTATTCTCAGCTTTGATGCATCGTACCATGCTTAGATGATCACGGAATCAATACCTACTTAAGTAGGCTGAAGTCTCCTTGTGTTGGAATTCAACAGTGACTCAAACTGAGTGGCTGCCATACGTGTAGAGATGGTAATTCAGCAAAGATTTTGCAGTTGTCTCTTATTTTTTTCCAGGGCTGTATATATAGGGATGTCACTTTAAGCGCAATATTATAATGCCTCGCTATGGACAAGCCACCGCACAGGTTGCTAAGCAACTGCAATAACTGCAATGTTCACCTTTTTATTTTTTCACCTTCTTAAGTTTATATTTATGTGCCTGTATTGTAAATAAATAATCAACTAAAAAAAATGGTTGGCAGGATGTTTTCTGAACAGAGCGGAAACAGTTTCTGGATCCTATCAACACTATAACCAGCTTTCCTCGACACAGGATCGGGACAAGCATATAAATTATGTATTCATTTATTTTTCATTGAGTGCATGAAGAGATATGATCTGTGTATATGTGTGCATGCTTGCACTTTATTTGGTGGAGCTGTGTGTGTGTTGCTTTTTGTGTCCAGCACCACAGAGAGCGAGATCCGTTTTTTTCTGA
The DNA here is from genome assembly GCA_020510985.1 of Pholidichthys leucotaenia. Classification (NCBI taxonomy): domain Eukaryota; kingdom Metazoa; phylum Chordata; class Actinopteri; order Cichliformes; family Pholidichthyidae; genus Pholidichthys; species Pholidichthys leucotaenia. The sequence goes on along the minus strand of CM035849.1, from coordinate 132,134,979 downwards.
GGCGACTATCACAGAAAAAAAGAGGAGTGGAGGATCGCACGGTGCACATTAATGCGGGGTGAACCGGGACGCGTGAGCGAGCACGGAGCAGAGGATCATGCCGTCCACATCTGTGCAAGCTGAACACTGGGACTGTCCCAGTCCAAATCGATGTGTCTCCCACAGCTTTCATTCCAGGACAGGGTAGTCTCAGCTCAACAGCACCTGGCGACAGTCACAGGCGCTGTAGGCTCCGAGAAGGCTGAATGAAACGTGATGTTCTTAAAAGAAACTCAGCCGCTGTGATAACTGTGGCACACACAGTTGTCTGCTGCAGCTTCAAAATATAATTTGTCTAACAGAACAGACTATTGACTATACTCTCAAACTATTAAGTACTAGCTTTTAATTAATTTTTAAAATGCAAAGCGAGAAAGGGGAAGAGAAAAAATTGCTTGGAGCCTGCTCATAAGCTACCATCCACCCACTGTAGTGAAAACACAAGCCTGATCAGGGGTTACTGCTCCACCAAAATTAACCTTAATATACTGCTTTATGGAAATAATCGCAACTTTTTAAAAGAGAAACAGCAGCTCACCTGTCATCAAACCTGTGCTCTGGCCTCCCATCACACACACGGTTCAGAGAGGAGCTGCATGTGACTGTCTCACCGGCAGCACAAGAGGGAACCATGCTAAACAACAACCAATGTGAGTGCAGGCCGGTGCAAGTCCCCCGCTGACGGAGGAGCAGAGGGCACTTTGGATGAAACAAGTCACCTAGTGAGAGCATGCCCTAAGTTGATCTTGTATGGAGCATCAGTATCAACGGCTGTTGAACTTTTCCTGTCCAAGAATATGTGTTTTCATTGTGGTACTGTAGGTGTATTTTAAGGATTTCTGAGTTTCCAGTTAGAATGTAAAATGATCTTCTATGTTTAAAGTGGATGTTTTAACAGTGATCAGTGGGTAATTTGAGGGGGATGAGGTGGATGTCATCCCCCCTTATTAGCACAATGACCCAAAAGCATTTTGTTGAGCTGCCATCCCCCAATCTCCATTCCTATAAAGAGTACAAGTTTACTGAATATGTCAGAGTCCTTCTGACTCATTGATACTGAAGAAGCAGACAGAATGCTGCACTTTTTTTCCTCTCAAAAATTTTAAAACCTCTTAGGAAAAAAGTCAAAAATTTATAGAACAGTAGCAAATTTACCAAAAAAGCCCCAGATTTATGAGAGGATTCATCAGTTGAAGGGAAAATCCTGACAAACTGGTAAGAAGAATAAAGTCATTTTTCACAACTTGTTACTTTTTTAATTAACCTCTCTTACATTTACTCAAGGAATTTTGTGGTTTCCACTCTAATTGCTTATGCTTGAACAATCATCATATGATGAAGATTTTTTTCTCTCTTTCAACAAACTCAACACGAAACTGAAGGTATAACAATTCTAAATGACAATGTGCTCTGCATAACAAACTGGCCAGCATTAATAGGAAGCGTTTTCCTCTTAAATTTCCATCTCTTTTTTGTATATGTGCAGCTTTTTGCTCTTGTGAATTAGCATTTTTTTCTTGTAAATTTATTACTTTTTTCTTGAAAATGTTTTTTCTTCATTCGTAAGGCACCCTCGCCCCCACCACTCTCCCCTCTTAGGATTTCTATTCTTTTTTTTTTTCTCATAAATTTGGGACTTTTTTCGTTGCAAATTAGCATATTTATTCATATTTTTGCACCTTTATTTGTCCAAATGTCTAGTTACTTAATTTTTGCTTGCATCCTGCTTTTGTTAAATTTGTTCTGTGATTCAGCCGTGGAATCCTTCCATAAAAGATCTTCTATGCCCAATTTCTGAACTTTCTTAAAAGTAGTAATCAAGATGTTTTTGCAGCAGACTTTTTTGACCACAACTTCTGACTCAGAGATAAAGATGACTGATGGGCACTGTAACTTAAGTAGCCTATCAAGTCTCAGCCAGCTAATCTTCACTGAAACCAGTGGCTCCCTGGGCAGTGTAGCAAACACATTAATCAGTCTGATAGCTTATGGCTCGCTTTGGAAAAGGGGTGGCTGTGGAAGTTAATGGCCTAAAACATGCAAAAAAAAAAAAAAACACACCAGCACGGTCCTGTGAGCACCACAGCGAGCATCTTTATTGATAGTGGCTGTTAGTGTAACTGTTGTAGTGTATATGTGTATATGCAGCACAGCAGAATGTGTAGAGGAAGGCAAAAAATGTCTCACTCTTGTTAGTCGTCTTCCTGAATATCACGGCGTTCTCCCCAGAAGTGAAGAATTTGAAGAAGGTGCAGTTGGATTCTGTGGGCAATAGGGAAAAGATCAGAGAAAACACACACACACACACACACACACACACACACACACACACCTATGGATGGCCTCTTCATTTATCTCTCTCTGTTATGTATCCATGCAGCCTGTCCTTCCAGGCATCATTCCTATTTATATCCAAGTATGGTGCATTAGTTGGAATACCCAAAGACACACACACACACATTCCATCATTGCACATATGGCGATGCCGTAGAGGGTGAGAGACGGCAAAATACTAAGGCTGGTTGGAAGCGGGGAAAAAGAGAGACAGACAGAGAAAAGGGGCAGATGGAGGCGAATGAAAAGACGTGGTTACAGAAGAAAAGAAGAGGATGTGTGGTGAGCAAAAGAAAAAGGAGGATGTGGGAAGTACGGATGGAGGCTCAGAGGATGAGAGCAAGGAAGAGGAGGAATAGGATGCTGGCAGATGGAGAGGTGGTGAGTGAATTGAGAGAGAGAGAGAGAGAGAGAGAGGGGAACTACAGATGGAGATGGAGGTGAGGGGAGCTGGGATGTCAAGGGGAGGAAACACTGGGGGGTTAGTTAATACTGCATTAGATATACACTCTCACTCTGTCCCTGTCTGTCCCCCTTCCTTGTTTCCCCTCTCTATATTTAGACAAAAACTGTGAAGTAGTCAGATTCCGCTTGGCTTCACAAGTGCATAGTGATGACTTTCACCCTCTGAAAATGATGTGGTCCGAGATGACCACGTGCATGTACACACACGCGTATTCTCACGCATGAACCCCTACCACAGACAAATATGTTTGCCCCAAAACGCATTTGCAAACCTTTTTTCAGTGAGGCAGACCCACCATTTGTCTGCATACTGATTTCATAACACATTATGCTAACACAGTCAACTGGTTTGCGCTCACTACCCCTGCTGAGACTGTAATTATTGAGCCATCATGTTCCTCTCACGCAGGCAGTGAAGATGGATAGTGGATCTGGTGAAGACAGACACAGCATCGGCGGACCACGCTTTGCTTGGGACGGGAACCAGAGGCATGTAAACAAGGATGCGAAACAGGGGGAGCGGAGATGGCAAAAACAGTTGTTTTAATACAAATGTGATGAGGCCCACGGCCATCTGTGACAGGCGGCGAGGGCCAACAGTGTCAGGACGTGTGATGAAGATTGTCAGAAGCATACTGGCTGCTCTGAATCATATCTGTAAGTTGGAGGCAACCACAGATGCAGCAAAGATAAATTAATCATTTAAAACTGGATAGGAAAACAATATTTTGACACATAATCTAAGGAGAGGTATGTAAGTGGTATCGGCTGTGGCATTTATTAGGGATGCACTGATATATTGGCAGATATATCAGTATCAGCCAATATTCACCTTGTTGACTGATATCAGCCTAGCACAAATAAGAAATGATTCAACAGGGCAGTGGCTGATATTTCACCGACATGTCCCATTTTTGTGACACTGATTTTGCCCTGAGACAAACTACAGCTGCAAATTCAGAAATCTGAGACTGAACCATTTTAAACTATTTCAGTTTAGATATTTTTCCAAAATGATTATTTCTTTGTCTCCCAACGAAGAACAACAAAGATGGAATAGAGGAAAACAACCAGACCTCCAGTGACAGAGTAGCTCATTCTGCCCTGACCTTGAGCACAACCTGGACAAAGACCCACCTGAGGACCATGAGCTTGCCGAATATAGGGGCAATTGCCTATGAGGAGTAACAATTTTTGTGAAATCATACATGCCCGGACCTCCTGACCTTTGACCCTGACCTTGAACTCAACCTGGCTGCAGACCCATCTGAGGATCACTGTATAAATGGTAAATGGCATTCACTTATATAGCGCTTTTATAAGTGTATAAGTTTGGTGACGATCGGGGAATGGCCTAGGAGGAGTAGCGATTTTTCTAAAAATCACAGAAGTGTTCAGCTCTCCTGACCTTTGACCTTGAGCACAACTTCGACACAGACCCACATGAGGATCATTGTGAGTGGGTTTGGTCAGGTTTGAGGCAACTGCCTCGAAGAAGTAGTGATTTTTCTTAAATCACACAACTGCTCAGATCTGCCGACTTTTGACCTTGAGCACAACCTGGATGCAGACCCATCTGATGATTACTGTGTGTTAGTTTGGTGATTATTGGGGCAAATGCCTAGGAGAAGTAGCGATTCCCATGAAATGTGGATGGACGGATGCCGGACGCCATCACATTAGCTCCTTTCAACTTTGCTGAATTAGCTAGAAACAAAAGAAACAATTAGTACTGGCCATTGGCCAATTTGTTTTTTTTTTTAAACATCATAATTGTATCAGTCCAAAATTTCACAGTCAGTGCATAGCATTTATGTGTATTTCTTATGTATCAGGAGACTTTTTGGTTTCTTTTGCTGCGTGACTGGAGATAGGAAGTGATTCCAGGAGCTGGTCACACTACAGCAGGGGTGTCCAATCATGTGCCATGGAGGGCCAAGACCCTGCAGGTTTTCTTTTCTACTCAGTGTCTTCAGCAGGTGTTTTCACTTATCAGCAATCAGTGGGAAGAAATTCAGTGAAATCTGCTGTTGAAGACACTGATTGGAGGTAAAGCCTGCAGGGTCTTGGCCCTCCACGGCACATGATTGGACATCCCTGCACTACAACATGCCTGGCCTTTCTCTCCTTTACGAAACCTGCCTCTCTCCATCTCTGGAATCCTATTTCAGACAGAAATAGGTCATTGTGCAGATAATCGACGCAGTCTAGAGAACATAACCATGGTCAAGTTGAATAAAGTGCTTTTAGAAAAGAGCTGTCACTACTCTGAACAAGGATGTCCGTCAACACCATAAACCTGTGGTCTGCTCCTTCATTCCCCGCCGACACTGCTGTGTCCAACAGGAGGTGATTAGGTTCTCAGTTAAGAAGTTGTAGCAGTACTGCTTCATTGTGCTGATCATGTCATGAAAAACAGAGATTTTATTAAACTTTACACCTGTGTGTTAAGGGTCAGAACTAAAAAAAAACTTCATTGAAATTCCACTAAATCCTTTTTAATGAATCATACTTCTTTAATGACTCAATTTGCACATAATCTGTTAGATGGCCTAGATACATATAGTATGTCTGTAGGCAGCCTCGCATAGCTATCCCCTCATCTGTGCTCTACAAGTTTACAGTGGATGCACTCTTTACGTTTGAATCAAAAATCAAAAATGCATTGAAAACTGTACAAGCTGGACATAATGTACATTATTATTATTACTATTATTGTGTCAAAACAGTCCTAAATCTCATGAGTTCAGGTATGAAGATCTACAGAGATATGCAAATTCTCAGGGGAGAGACATAATATTATCTATAGTTGGCCCCTCTGTACTCGCATCAGTCATGTTGTCAAATAATATACATATATGTCAATTAAAGGTTAGTGCTTTCACTCAGTGATGTCAACAGTTTATGATGTCACCAAAACACTCTCTGACACTTTTCTATTAAAGACGCACAGCAGTGGATATAAATCCTTTTAAAACAAATCTATATTGTGTAAAATGGTATCATCTACCCCTTTTTTCCACAAAAAAAAAAAAAAAAAAATCATTGACTTACAGTTGCTTGTAAAAATCTTTTTCCTTTTCCTCCTCCTTCAAACCCTGGATCTGATTAGACCCACCCACATCCCGCCCACCAGGACACAGAAGTCTGCAAGCTGCATTGTTGCCAGATATACAATAATTATTGTATTTATATGATAGTTTTAGGGCCTATACGATATATGATCGATAGTTTTGGCATTTCTGTGCACCCCCCCCAAAAATGTCATTTTGATTTATGTGAACACTCACACATCACCAGAAACTGATGCTCATAGCTGATCACCTCATACCAGGCTGGCTCCTCCTCATTGCCAAATGTACCAATCACATCAGCAGCGCTTAGCTCACATTTGTTTGGGCAGCTGCACTGACACCGCAGCAATTTTTTTTAAAAAGTCAGTGAACATGAGTTGGGACTCAGAGGAAAAAAGTACTAAAAGAAAAGAGTCCAGCAGCACAGACACGGACACTGGGAAGAAAACAAAGCGCCTCCACCGGTCACAGCAGCTTTATCGCCCTGCCTGGAGTTAGGCCCCACGTTTAAGGACAGAAGCAGTGGTTGTGCAAAAAGGTGCAGTTCACTGTATGGGTGTGTGGGTTTGACAATGCATACCGCAGTTGCTCAAATGCAAATGGCCGAGCCTCTGCATTTATTCCTTAGGTTACTGCACTTCCATACATATAGAATAGCTTTGTTTTTAAATGCACTGTCCTAGCCTAGTCCTAGCCTATTCCTAGTTTGTGTACTACATGAACAATGGCAATAAACCTGATTCTGATTCTGATTCTGTCCTAGCCTGTGATTTTTCAAGTTATTTTAGTACATACGATAGTTTGGGTCAAAATATGATAATTTTAAAGCGACAGTACGATATTTCTTCATTTCCCATCTGGCAACACTGGCAAGCTGGCACATTTGAACAGCCAGTGCTTAGGCCACACAGACATGACACATAAGAGTGATTTTGCTCTTGATATGTCTTGTAAGTTATACAAAAACATGCTACAGACATGTTAACAAGAAAAAAAAAAGTGATTTTCACAGGTGTGTGAAACAATTTGCATACTCATGTAAAGACTCTAATGTAGCAACCTTGCAGTCTTGGAAAACCGAGGAATTACAATTCACAGGCAAGCACAGTCAGACTCAAAATATCCACATTTCCTCCAGAAAATTTTACCTGCTCCCCTTCTACACGGCACAGACAGAAGAACACAAACTCACACACCAGTCTCACCTCCTGGTAGTTCAGCGGGGCCGCAGCTCGTCCTCTCTGGATCTATGTCAGCCACCCAGAGGGTGCGGATGCAGCCCTTCCAAAGCCCATAATGAGCCATCTGGCAGGTCTGGTTGCCACTGAAGTCCTTTGGTTGGGCCAGCTCCACCCAGAACTCTGTCCCCATGCCCAACACCGTCAGGGTCACACCGATGATTGATATAAAGAAGGCCAGCTTGATTTTCCCTTCATGACTGTCACTCATCTTGTGGATTCGCCTCTGACCTCTGCTACCTTTCAGCCCACCCAAACCTCCACCATGTTCAGCTCCTGCCACCCCGGTACGACCCTCCTCATCCTGCTGTACAAAGAAGTTTGACCACATTCTGATCTCAGGTGGTCAAAACTGAGGTAAATTAAGGAACGTGACTGAACACTGAATAAAGATTGCAGGCACAAGTAAGAGTACTTATAAAAGAGAAGGAGAGGGGGCGAGGGGTTGAATGTAATTGAGTAAACCGAGCAAAAAGCAGTCAAAACATCAAGTTAAAAAAAGGTGGGCTGGACACTAAAATTGGACTAAAGCTATTGTGGAGCAGAGGCAGATGAAGAAAGATAATGACAAAATGGGAAAAGACGACAGCAAGGACCAGGAGAGCCAACGTCTGTTTTCCGTCCAGTCCTCTGAAACAGAGAGATGAAACAGAAAGATGAAAGCACAGCCAGCATATGCCTCACCAGAGCAAAATCCTTTCATCACCAGCGTAATATTTAATTTCCAACCGCTTTATCAGCGTCTACAGCATTCTCTCCCTAAAAGCCGTATGACATGCTCTCAGCCAACAATAGATAAGCCATATGGCATTTCCCTGTAAGGCAGATTTTGCTTCAGATGAAGAAACAGTTGGGCTGGTTGAGCAAGTGAAGTGCATTTATGCAGGGCCAAGCAGCACAGTGTCACACTGGACCACTCCCATTTTACCAGAACCAAACTTCTCCCCAAGCAGGTACTCTATCTATGGCTTATACTCAGATCCCCTTTGATCTGAGGGGATAACGGGTCGCCACAAATACCTCCCACCCCGCATTACATCTACCAGGAACCCTGCATGCACGCGTGGGTTTCAGCGTGTGTGTCACATGCATTGTAGTTTGGCTCATAAAGCTGTCCGTGTTATTCCCACCTGTGAGTAAGGGGCCTTTGGAGCGTTTTACGCTATGAGTGACGGTTCGCAACAGTGTCACAGCTCTTTGTAGGGTGCACAGGAGGTGATAATTCAATCCTGAGCTCTCTGACAGAGAGACGGGACTGTAGTAATTAAATCTGCTAAGTAGCCCAATAGGTCACAGAGTGGAGGCAAGGGGCCCGGCCAGCTAAGAGGGCAGCAGCCGCAGGCCACACCGGGCCACACACATTTGGAAGATCACTTAATACCAAGCATTGCAGTGGCAGCAACAGAGGCTTTACAGTTATGTGAAAAAATCTGGACACCCCTTTAAATATTCAGTTCTTTATTAAGAAATGTTCACATATCTGTCTAACCTTGTTTTTGCTTTTATTTGCATTTTTTACATTTATTTTAGCCATTGCAAGTGGGAATGAATGTGGGGGTGTCCTAAAAAAAAGATGGGGGGGGTGTCTTAATTTATTCCTCACTATTTGTTTAGAATTACATTTTACAGAAAATTTGAAAAAAGTCACTATTTTTAATTGTTTAGTTGTATTACATAAATCTCCCAGTATTTTTAACATTGATATTAAATATCCATATGTCCAAATATGTTTAAAAAAACACACAGGCTTATACAGGGTGTCCTATTTTTTTCACATAACTGTATATAGGCAATACACCAAAAGACCCTCTTACTGTAAGTCATTTATGTACAATATTTACGAGTATTTAATCTAAAAAAAAATGCAAGATGTACCCTATACATTCATCGCGCACCTTTTCCTTGTAAGTTGACGTAAATGTGAAAGTTGTAACTAATTACATAAACTGACGTCTAAACACTAACTGAGAGTAACTTCCAGGGATGCAGCGATTTTAAATCATGATACCTAAAAAGTGGAGTTTGTTGTGCCTGCTTAAAGTGTGCACTTCTGGTGAAAGCTTTGCAGCATTACTGTAGCATTATTCCAGTTAAGGGTGAAGGGGAAATACTTAAATAACAGTGGTGTTTATTTTTGTGCGCATGATCCAATCAAGCCCCAAACTTTGAATCTGAAAGGATTAAAATCATCTAAGATCTAGCAAAAGGCAGGTCACCCATAAACCAATAAAAAGTCTGGAATAGCAATGGTGCAGATCCCACTATCCCAACAGCATTAATTATAATAAAGAATATCAAGCTTATGGTTGCTGACAGCCAAGTTAGTCGAGACAGTATTACAAACAGTGATCACATTACATTCATATTAGCCAAAGGGTGGTCTGCGGGGTCAGAGAACACACAGTAACACCTTACTTTGCCAAAACTATTATATATAATCCGTAGTGGGCTGTAATGTAATGAATACTTTCAGTGCAGTTGCCAAAACTCTTCAGCAGTGGTGCAGACCATAGCCTTGCCCACAGGGCTGCATTTTATACTGTGACAATTAGAAATAATCTGATTGCCACTTCCCTGGCGCAAACTGTGTAAACAGCATGTGGACATACAGGAAAGCAACGTCTGCCAAATGTACTTGACTGAAAAGAAGAATAAGTCTGACCTGTCTGGTGTGTGTTGTTCAGTTCAGGAGGAAGAGACGCATGCGAGTTAAAAGAGGGGAAGAGCGGGGATGGGGCGACGTGGGAGTGGGGAAGAGAGAGAGAGGGGGAGGTGGTGGGAGGAGGTACATGAGAGTGAGGAAAAGTGTGTGTAAAGGGGCGGGGCTTGTGAAGAAGGCTGCGGTCTGGTTGGTTAACGCTGTTGACAGTTAAACGCTGTGCGAGTCTGGAGTTTGTGGCCCCCGGACTGTGCCTGCACCTCGAGCTCTTAAATCACTGGGGAAAGGTGCTGCAGGGTGGCCTGCTCGCATGCCAGTTTGAATAAAAACATGTCTGTGTCTGCGATTGCTTTGCTCTCTGTGTGTGTGTGTGTGTGCGCGCACGCATCTATTTCGGACAGCCACCTGTTAATGACATTAAGTAAGGGTGAAGGAGGAGCCTGTGTTTACGGGAGAGAAGCTGGGACAGCGTTTTACAGCTACAGACGGGCAGTGAAAATGAACTGAATGGGGGGGGGGGGGCAACAGGCGAGAGAAAAAGATGAGGAAGAGAAAGAAAAAACAGATGAGACGGGGGACAAAAACAGAAAAAAAAGCAATGCTAAAGTCCGAGATAGCTGCAGAAGTGGAGTGCTGCAGCTGAAATGCAGCAGTATAGAGGAGAAAATGAGAATGTGCAGCCTCATTTCACTCCTCACTGAGCCAGGTCCAGGGACACTTCAGCGACTCTGATCTTGTGGAAAGCCCCCCCTCCCCCCCCTGCAGCCCAGCCCTGCTTGGCTGCTCCACAGTTTAGGTTACATATGTGCCACAGCAAGAGGGAAGCCAAACCCTGCAGCCAGCCGGGATCGGGGATGGGTGGTGGCAGGGGGTGCAAACCTGGAGTGAGCGCGGGACAGAAACACCAAAGGGGGGGGGAGACAAGAGACACACAGTGCAGTGGTGATGGGAAATCTTAGTTAAGAAAAATATGTTCAACACATGACAAATTAATTCGTGTGTGTGTGGGGGGGGGGGTGGCTATCCGTTTTAACGCACATATGTGTGACAGTTCTCCAGACTGACAGGCTCTAATTACACAGGCCACCGCTGCTCCTCCATCATAGGAGATAGATAGAAGGTGTCCATAGGCAGTCGGAGGCCATCAATATTCCGCGTCATGCTGATGTGAACAATCTTGTCTGCACATCTCTCCAGCAGGCCCGTCAGCAGAGGCTGATTTATGCCCCAACACTCTGAACACCATGCTCACGTACACACCCATGCACACGCGGGTCACATCTGTGCACACTGCAGCTGCATCTATTTTATTTTACTTTTTGTTCCCAAATAGTAGGGACAAGTCTTGCCAAAGGAATAATCTTTTTCACTAGGTAATGAACGTCAAACTTGAGGTGACCTCATGAAAACGTGTGAGTTCTCCCTGTTTGGGTGAAGCTGGCTGCAAGCACTGCACAGCAAATGTTTGAGATCATTTATATGTTAATGAGCTTGTATTTGGGAGCTATATCAGAAGATGAGCAGCGGGTCTTCTGTCAGACATTTGTTTTAGGTTGAGGCTACTAACAAAGTCCTGAGAGATTACTTTATCGTTCAATCATAGGCATAAATCAAGCCCACCCAACCTGGGAAAATGAGAGAATTGTCCCCCAAGTTTTGCATCTTTAAATGGAAACTTTTTTCTGTTAATTTTCCACTTTTTTTTAAATTAGCATCTTTTTGTAAATTTGCCGTTTTCTTCCCATGAATTTGTTACTGTTTTCCCATGTAAATTTGCAACTGTTTTCTCATAAATCTGCTACTTTTTGCCTCTTAAATCTGCTATTTTTGTTGTAAATTTGCAAACCTTTTCTAATACATTTCAATTTTTTCTTGTAATTTTATATATTTTTTCCTCCTATATTCACAACTTTTCTCTAGTAAATTAGACTTTTTGTAAATTTGCAACTTCCTCTAAATTTGCATTTTTTTTCTCATAAATTTGCAGCTCTTTTCCCCATGAGAGTACTTTTTTCTTGTAAATTTGTAACTGACTACAATAATTCTAGTGTCCCCTCAATATTTAGTGTGGAAAACATGTTCTATTTATTGCTCCCCCAACAGGGAAATGAAATATCCCCCCATGCTTTCTATGTAGATGTGATTTGTTCTGTAACTAAAAATAACAGTGTTGAGATTTCTCTCTTTTACTGACTTTTATTTAGAAACCCCAATTCCAGTGAAGTTGGGACATTGCATAAAATGTAAATAAAAACAGAATACAGTGATATGCAAATCCTTTTCAGCCTACATTCAATTAAAGACACTACAAGGAAAAGATATTTAATGTTCAGACTGACAAACTTTGTCTTTTTACAAACATTCACTCATTTTGAATTTGATGCCAGCAACACTTTAAAAAAAAGCTGGGACAGGAGCAACAAAAGACTGGAAAAGTTGAGGAATGCTCAAAAACACCTTTTTGGAATATTCCACAGGTGAATGGGTTAACTGAAAACAGGTGAGTGTCATGATTGGGTATAAAAGGAGCATCCCTTCTGACTTCTGGCTTCTGACAGAACACCCAGATGCTCTCCTCCTCATCTCCGGTGATTTTAACCATATCTCACTGTCACCCATTCTGCCCACGTTCACCCAGTATGTCACATGCCACACTAGAGACAATAAAACACTGGATTTATTCTATGCTAACACTAAGGAGGCATATACCTCATCGCCACTCCCCCCGCTCGGGAGGTCGGATCACAACTTGGTTCATCTCCTGCCGGTGTACAAACCCCTAGCACACAGACAACCTCCAGTTGCACGCACAGTGAAGGTATGGTCTGAGAAGGCAATGGACGCTCTAAAGGACTGTTTTGAAACCACTGCCTGAGAGCAGCTCTGCGATCCACATGGTGAGGACATCGATGGCCTCACTCACACCATCACGGACTACATCAGCTTCTGTGTGGACAACACCGTACCCACCAAGATCATACGGTGCTGCTCGAACAACAAACCCTGGATCACCCCTGAGATAAAATCACTACTGAGAGAGAAGAAGAGGATCTTCAGGTTGGGGAACAGGGAGATGCTGAAGTCTGTACAGAGGGAGCTGAGGAGGAAGATCAGAGAAGGCAAGGGCAGCTTCAGGAAGAAGATGGAGGACAAGCTGCAACAGAGTGACATCAGCGGGGTCTGGAGAAACCTCAAAACCATCTCTGGGCTCCAGAACACCTCCTCCCAGGCCACGGGGGGCAGGGAGTGGGTGAACAATCTGAACCTGTTTTTTAACAGGTTTGACCAACCGCCCTCCCCTTCGCCTGCACAACAACCACTGCTGCCTCTACTGTCATCGAGACCTGCTGTCCATCCCCCCTCCACCAACACCCCCCACTCCCAGCACACAGCTCCCCAGCCCCAACCTGACCCTCACTAAGACCCAGGTGAGGGCAGAGCTAAGGAAGATCAAGGCAAGGAAGGCCTCGGGTCTGGACTGCATCAGCGCAAAGCTCTTCAAGTCCTGCGCAGACCAGCTGTGTGGGATTGTGGAGCACATCTTCAACCTGAGCCTGAAGCTGGGGAGGGTACCACAGTTGTGGAAAACATCTTGTGTGGTACCCGTACCAAAGACTTCCCACCCCAGAGACCTGAACAGCTACAGGCCAGCGGCCCTGACGTCTCACATAATGAAGACCCTGGAGAGACTGCTCCTTGCTCACCTCCGCCCCCCTGGTGGGACCAGTGATGGATCCACTCCAGTTTGCCTACCAGCATGGCATTGGGGTGGAGGATGCAGTGATCTTCCTCCTTCACCGTTCCCTGTTTCACCTGGAGAAGCCTGGGAACACGGTGAGGATTATGTTCTTTGATTTCTCCAGCGCTTTCAACACCATCCAACCAGTGATCCTGAGGGACAAGCTGCTGTGCGCAGGGGTGGACCAGCACCTGTCATCATGGATCCATGACTACCCCACAAACCAGCCACAGTTTGTGAGAACCCAGGATTGTGTGTCCGACAGGATCATCGGCAGTACGGGGCCCCCCCAGGGAACAGTTTTGGTTCCCTTCCATCCTTTATACTGCAGACTTCTCACACAACACTCTGCCATCTACAGAAGTTCTCTGATGACTCTGCGATCGTCGGCCTCATCTCCAACAGAGATGAAGCAGAGTACAGAGGACTTATCCAGGACTTCGTGGACTGGTGCCATCGGAACTGCCTCCAGATCAATGCGAGAAAAACTAAGGAACTGGTGGTGGACTGCTGCAGGCGAGGACAACCCCTCACAGCACAAGTAAACATCCAGGGAACAGACATTGAGATGGTGACATCCTACAAGTACCTGGGTGTTCATCTGAACAATAAACTGGACTGGTCACACAATACTGACGCACTCTACTAGAAGGGGCAGCGCAGGCTGTTCCTACTGAGGAGGCTCAGGTCTTTTGGTGTACAAGGGGTGCTCCTGAAGACCTTCTACGATTTAGTGGTGGCATCAGCCATCACTTTTGGAGTGGTCTGCTGGGGCAGCGGCATCACAGCAGCCGATAGGAAGAGATTGAACAAACTGATCAAGAAAGCTAGCTCTGTCCTGGGGCAACGCCTCAACCCAGTGGAGGAGATAGGAGAGAAGGATGGCAGCTAAACTGTCATCACTGCTGGAGTCCGAGTCCCACCCTATGCAGGACATACTGAACGCACTGAGGAGCTCATTTAGCAGTAGACTACATCATCCTAGGTGTGTGACCGAGAGGTTTCGCAGGTCCTTCCTACCTACAGCTATCAGACTTTATAACCTAAGCAGGGCTGCTCGCAGAGATAGTAAAAAAAAAATGTCACGACCTAATAGTATTGAATGCAAAAGACGCAACAAACTTACACAAAATGGTCCCCTCCAGTATACAACTAGAACAATATCAGTCACTATGGAGGGTGACAATATGTATGGGTACATATTCATAATATGTGGGGTAATTAAATAGACGGTTATGCTGTTTATTCCATTTAGCTACAATGCTCCGCACTGTGTATATATATTTATATATTTATGTGTACATATGTATACTCACTGCTCTTATTTTCTGGATCTTCTAAATTATTGCTCTGAGTGTTGCTATCCCTGTGCTGTTGCAATCCTGGGATTTCCCCACTGTGGGACTAATAAAGGCTTATCTTATCTTATCTTATCCCAGAAATGTTCAGACAGTCACAAGCAAGGATGGGGCGAGGTTCACCACTTTATGAACAACTGCGTGGGCAAATAGTCCAACAGTTTAAGAATTATAATTGCAAGGAATTTAAGGATTTCATCATTACAGTCCGTATCTCAAAAGATTCAGAGAATCTGGAGGAATTTCTGCATGTAAATAGCAAGGCCAAAAACCAACACTGAATGCTTGTGACCTTCAATCTCTCAGGCGGCACAGCATTAAAAACCAACATCATTCTGTAAAGGATATTACCATGTGAGCTTAATAACACTTTGAAAAACCACTGTCAGTTAGCACAGTTTGTTGCTATATCTAAGTTAAAACTCTATCGTGCAAAGTGAAAGCCATATATCAACAACACCCAGAAATGCTTCCAGTTACTCTGGGTCTGAGCTCATCTGAGATGGACTGACACAAAGTTGAAAAGTGTGGTGTGGGCTGACCAGTCCACATTTCAGATTGTTTTGGGAAATCATGGACGTTGTGTCCTCCGGGGTCAAGAAAAAAAGGACAACCCAGTTCAAAAGCCAGCTCTGTGATGGTATGGGGGTGTGTTACTGCCCATGACATGGGTAACTTACACTTTGTGACGGCACCATTAATGGTACATACAGATTTTGAAGCAAAATTCGCCACCATCCAAGCAATTTGTTTTTCAGGGACATCCCTTATTTCCTTATTTATTCCCTTATTTCAGCAAGTCAATGCCAAGCCATACTCTGCACATGACACAACAGTGTGGCTTCATAGTAAGAGAGTGTGGGTACTAGACTGGCCTGCCTGCAGTCCAGCCCTGTCTCCCACTGAAAATGTGTGGCACATTATGAAGCAGAAAATATGACAATGGAGACCGCAGACTGTTGAGCAACTGAAGTCATATATCAAGCAAGAATGGGAAAGAATTCCACCTACAAAGCTTCAACAATTGGTGACCTCAGTTCCTAAGCACGTATTGAGTGTTGTTAAAAGGAAAGGTGATGTAACACAGCAGTAAACATGTCCCTGTCCCAGCTTTTGGGGATGTGTTGCAGGCATCAAATTCAAAATGATGCAACTGGAGTGGTGGCCTAGGCGTAGAGCATCTGCCCCACAACTGCCCAAAATCGTGTCATGCCAAAGACCCGGCCACTCAACACTGATTTGAGCAATATAACACAGAAGTGTTGTAAGCAGAGTGTCGAGCACTGTGTCAACATAGCTACAGTCACGTGACTGTAGCGAACGAGGCCTCGTTGTCACATCACGTGATTTGTGAGCTGGCGAGAAATTTGAGAGGGCTGGGTGTTGCATACGTCAGTAATGAAGGATTTAAAAGGGGTCTGATTCACCACTCAAACTGAGGGTTTTTTGAGAGGAGATTTGTTATCATCATTGCATTCGCTATTTGAGTAGAAGTCATTAGGTTTAGGTTTAGTAACATTAAACAACACATTACATTTACTAAATATTACACATAGATACATTAGTGATGGTGAAACTGAGGCCTTATAAAACAAGGAACAACTTTGAGACAATAGCCTTATGATCGACAGTGTTATGAAACATTTAATGAGTGCCATCTGCTGACTGACTGTGAGAACTGCATCTGGGTAGAAAAGCTGAAAAAAATCTTGATACTTTTTTTTGAGTATTTGCCCATCTACGGTCTATTCAAAATTGGATGGCAGGAACAAACAATCCAAAGCAAACAAAAAAAAAACTAATTCCAATAGAACCCTCTCATATTTCCCGCAAGCCCTCAAGTCAAGTGATGTGACCGACATAACGAGGCCTTGCTTGCTACGGTCACGTGACTGTGGGCAAGCTGAAACTGCGCTCGATGCACTGCTCATGATGCAAAAAAAATTGCAAGAGACATTGGACAGCTCCTATTACTATAATAAAAAAAAGACTACCGGAGAATTGTTGTGCTCTTTACTCTCCCTTTCTCTCTCTTTTAATATACCTCTTTTTTTCTTGTTAATTGGAATATGAAGTTTGACTGATTGTATATTTTTTGTGAAAGTTGTGATTTTGTAACTCTTTTGTAACCTTTATCCTCATCAAGAGTTTGTATGTTGTATTTTGTTCTACTAAATTAAAAAAAAACTGCTCATGACACTTCCGCTTTATATTGTGCCTATCAGTATTGAGTGGGTGGTGTCGAGCGTAACATCACTACTCCTATGGATTGGGACACCCCTTCATGGCTGCACATGGCCAAAGTGGCTGTAGAGTGTAGTTGTCTTACCTGCCACTGCTGAAATTCACCAGCCATTGGCCAGTGTTAATGTCAAGCCCTGCATACTCTCTCTCTCTCTCTCTCTCTCCGGCCGAAGGAGGAGGGTGAAAATAGGGAACTCCGTGGCTTGTTTGGACTTTTTTTCGGTTTTCTACTGCTGGCCGCTTTTCCAGTTTTTGTTTTTTTGGGTGGAGGATGGCGGCCTTGGGAAAGCCACCTCCATCTATCCACCAGGGGGTGAGGAAGGTCCTGGAGGCTGTGGCTGAGCAGGTGGGCCCTGACGCGGTCTGCTTTGCTTCCCGAATGAATAGAGCTGTGGTTGTGTTTCTGGCAGCTGAAGACGATGTTCACACCCTGATTGTAAGCGGTGTGGTTATCGGGGAAACGTATGTACAGGTGTCCCCCTTATCTGTCCCATCAACAAGAATCACCGTCACAGGTGTTCCACCTTTCATCACTGACGAGCAGTTGGCGATGGAGCTCCGCAGATTTGGGAAGTTTGCGGGCCCGTTTACAACTCTGCCTTTGGGATGCAAGGCCACCAAGTTCAAACATGTGAAATCGTTCAGGCGACAGGTGTTCATGTTTCTCGACTCGCCCACTCAGACTCTGGAAGTCTCCTTCAGGGTCAAGCACGGGGATGGATCTTATATGGTGTATGCGAGCTCGGGACAGATGAAGTGTTTTGAATGTGGAGACGTGGGCCCTAAACGGTTCGCTTGTCCGCACAGGCAGCGGGCGGAGGGCCCTGATGGGGCCGCGGATGGTGCCGGTGGCGAGCCCTCCGCTCACGCCGCAGCTGCGGACGGCGGCGCGGCCTCCGCTCCCGCTACCCCTGCTCCGGAGCCTGCCGCTGTGTCTGTGGACGGCCCGGCTGTACCGCCCGTGGCCCAGCTTGCGGCCAGGAACGTTGATGGCGATGGCGCCACAAGGGTCACTGATGGTGCATCATAATCATCTCGCTGTGTGACGTCAACAGCTGGGCCACCGGCAGCTGCTCCCACTTCGGAGGAGGGGACGGAGCACCGACCTGATGGTGCGTCACAATCATCTCGCTGTGTGACATCAGCGGCTGTGCTTCTGGCGGCTGCTACCGTTACACAGCAGGGGATGGAACAGCGACAGTCAGCTGCTGAGGGTGGCGTCCAGGAAAATGTGGCCCATGATGGATCCACTGGCCCGGGAGAACCAAGCAGTCAGCTGAGTTGTGCTGCCGAGGAAATGGAATCTGAAAACGACGCTGTGTCTAATACTGGGTCTATTGAGGCAAAATGCAGTACAAACACGAGTTTGTATTCACTGGACGAAATCAATGCTTTTCTGGATGAAACCTATAACAAAGCCATTACGGTCGCCGACTACTTCAGTGACACTGATAAATTCATTAAGTCTGTGGATGTGCTAAGAAGGCAGGTTGGTCTGGACCTCCTGGATGAAAGGAAACGTTATCGCCTCAAGAAACACCTGACAGCCCTGCATAAAGCAGCAGGGGGAACACCGGTCAAGCGCGCCCGACAGGAGGAATGAATGGCGCTCGTTCCTCTGCCTGTTTCACACATTTTTGGGATATTGTTTGAACAGACTTGTATATGACATTTAATTGACTGTAATTGACTGTCACGGAACTGGATCTTTGACTAGGTGGGCTGCAAGGAATGTTCTGTGTGGTGTGGGGGGGGGGGACATTTCAGTTTGCACTTTTTCCAATGTGACACACTTGGTGGAATGATGTTGGTGTGCTCACATTTTTTTGAAGTGTGCAATAAAGGCTTATTTTAAAAGGTCAAAAGGTCTCTCTCTCTCTCTCTCTCTCTCTCTCTCTCTCTTTACACTGAAAATTGTCCTTCCACAGAATTTTTCCAGCAATGATTACAAATTCTGAAAGCTGTCCATCTGTTATGTCTGTAAATAGTCTGTCAATGATGAGGCCAGGTGCACAACTGAACTTAACTTTATTAATGCTGCGAGCTCCACAATACAACCACCAGGCAGGGCCGTTGGCAAAGAGGCCAGACTTCCCTGCCCGCTGATATTTATAGGAGCGGTGTAGTGGCAGAAACGGAAGTGGGCGCTTGAACTATACACTATCCCCCCCCCCCCCCCCCCCCCCGTAGAAAAGTCCAAAACACACGCACAATTAAGACCCTCCCCAATTTAGGACCAGAATCACGCACTAAGAAAACTAAAACTGAAAACACTAAAGGGCCTATCACATCCACACAGTAAACCTACGCTAGGGGGGACAGGTGGACTACCGTCCTACCCCACACGGAAAGGTGGGTTATTCTTCCATCTCTAGAGCAAATAAATAAAGTCCATACTCAAACTAAAATCACTGCCGTGTTCCTAAGCTAAATAAAACACGCAAAATAATCCCAGAACAATATACAACCGTATGAACATTGAAACTTTTTTTTATCATTATTATTTTTTCAAAACACCTACAAAGTACCACACTATTAGAACTCGGTTTCCCCTTTATATATATATATACAGTGGGGCAAAAAAGTATTTAGTCAGCCACCAATTGTGCAAGTTCTCCCACTTAAAAGATGAGAGAGGTCTCCAATTTTCATCATAGGTATATCTCAACTATGAGAGACAAAGTGAGAAAAAAAAATCCAGAAAATCACATTGTCTGATTTTTAAAGAATTTATTTGCAAATTATGGTGGAAAATAAGTATTTGGTGAGCAAAAATCCCAGAACCACACGGGAGGACCTAGTGAATGACCTGCAGAGAGCTGGGACCAAAGTAACAAAGGCTACCATCAGTAACACACTACGCCGCCAGGGACTCAAATCCTGCAGTACCAGACGTGTCCCCCTGCTTAAGCCAGTACATGTCCAGGCCCGTCTGAAGTTTGCTAGAGAGCATTTGGATTTTTGCTCTCAGTTCTCGTGATCATTTTGACCCCACGGGGTGAGATCTTGCGTGGAGCCCCAGATCGAGGGAGATTATCAGTGGTCTTGTATGTCTTCCATTTTCTAATAATTGCTCCCACAGTTGATTTCTTCACACCAAGCTGCTTACCTATTGCAGATTCAGTCTTCCCAGCCTGGTGCAGGTCTACAATTTTGTTTCTGGGGTCCTTTGACAGCTCTTTGGTCTTGGCCATAGTGGAGTTTGGAGTCTGACTGTTTGAGGTTGTGGGCAGGTGTCTTTTATACTGATAACAAGTTCAAACAGGTGCCATTAATGCAGGTAACAAGTGGAGGACAGAGGAGCCTCTTAAAGAAGAAGTTACAGGACTGTGAGAGCCAGAAATCTTGCTTGTTTGTAGGTGACCAAATACTTATTTTCCACCATAATTTGCAAATAAATTCTTTAAAAATCAGACAATGTGATTTTCTGGATTTTTTTTTCTCACTTTGTCTCTCATAGTTGAGGTATACCTATGATGAAAATTTGAGACCTCTCTCATCTTTTAAGTGGGAGAACTTGCACAATTGATGGCTGACTAAATACTTTTTTGCCCCACTGTGTATATATATATATACATATATATATATATACAGTATATACTGTATAATTATAAATATATAATTTCGAGGAGAGGAAATGGCCTGTGGGGGGCCCCGGACAGTCTCTCAGAAAGTCCACCTCTGGAGGTGGCATGCCTACGGGGCTGCAGCTGATCGCGTAGACGGTGATGCACCTCCTCTTCCCTGCCGTCAGCCACTCCTCTCATTCAGACCCACCATTCGAAACCTCCTCCCAGGCACGCCACAGCTCATTGGCGTGCCTCCACGAACCATCCGACAGTTGAAAGTGGGCTGCGCCCTGTTCAGCCATGATGTGCAGTCGATCCTGGTGATCCTCAGGCTGTTGTTTGGCCCGTATTCGATGTGGATATGCCTTCTCACAAGCCCAAACCAGATCCATGACTCTCAGAGGGGTCTTGCTTGACCTACAGTGTTACTGCTTGGCACGCGGTTTCTCCATGCCTGTCGATTTGGCCCCCACCTCTTTAAAAGCAGCTGCAGCGGTCGCCTTTGTAGCCCCAGATTCTCCGGACCACTGCGGCTGAGCTCCGGGGAAAACTGGAGCTAGCTTGTCGGCGTCACTCAACGACGCAGGCACCTCGCTGTTACGCTCAGTACCCTCATCCAGGGCATCTTGAGCTCTGACACTGAGACCCTCCTGCGTCGACCCTGAGCAAGGCTGGTCCTGCTCGATCTCCGGAGTGCCCGGTAAATCTTCATCCCACACTGCGTCATCCTCCACTCTCAGAACCAGCCGGTTCCACCGTCCACAACCCAACCACTTCTCCCCAGCATCGTTCTTAATGGCAAACCCCAGACAATAAAATAGGTCACAGCCCTTGATGTTGTCACCTAGGGTCGTCACAATGAACTTGAAATCAGCCACCTCCACCGACTTGTACCACACCGTCCGCACCAGCGTTCCAATTGTGCACAACTGTCTACCTCCATAACCATAGAGCAGCACTGGGTCTCCTGCAATTCTATAGTGGGGAGAAGAATTTTCTCACCATAGCCCAATCCAGCAGAGAACCCTCCGCCCCCGTATCAGTCAGCAGCGGCACCTCCACACCATCCATCTCGACTGTGCAGAACGTGTACCCGTTAGTACTTAGAGACATCGCGTGAACAATTGTCAGGGCGGGGTCGAATTTCCCTGTGAGCTCTCTGGCAGAACATACAGCACACCCTGGCACAGTGGTTCAAGCGTCCACACTTGCAACAGCACTTTCCTCTCACCAGGCAGTCCCTGGCCTTGAAGCGGTGTTTCATGGACTCACAATCCATACACATGGGTCTTCCTGGGGCAGACCTAAGTTTTGCACTGTTGGTTTCCACAGCATCGTCATCTGTGCTGTCTGGGTCTGCTACTTGTGCTGTGGCAGGAAACTCCAGCTGCCGATGTAACTGGAGCCCACTTAGTTCTGAAGCTAGCATGTCCACTGTCTCCAATTGGAAAGCTAACTCAATAGCTCTAGCTAGCGTCAAGTCACCCGGTACCGTGAGCAGTTTTGTCCGAATCATAGCATTGTTGGTGTGCCCCGCCAGCTGGTCGTGAACCATCTCCTCCTCCAGCATCCCAAAGCAACACTCACTAGCCAGTAGTTTCAGGTCGGCGACGAACCACTGGATAGGTTCTCCCACCTGTTGGTGGCGCTGCCAAAACCCGATCCTCCGGACGATGACGCTGTCTGGGGAGCGAAAATGGTGCACCATCAGCTTGACCACGTCTTCCAATCCGTCCGAATCACCGAGTGTGCTTAGGATCCACTGGCCCTCAATTCCCAAATTGTGCACCAGGAGTGTGCGTGCCCTTAGCTTGCCTGTCTCACCCAGATTAAGCGCCATGATGTATGTCTCGAAGGCTCCATACCATCTCGGCCAGGGGATGGGTGGCTTGCCAGGGAGCTCCAGGAAGGGTCGAATTGGAGAAATGCACGCTTCCATGCTTTATCCTTGTCTCTAATATGTCATGTCTGTAAATAGTCTCTTGGTGTAGTGGCGTTAATGGAAGCGAGCACCACTACACCGCACTTCACAAATAAGAGCATCTTTGAACATTGTTGAACTATACAACACTATCATTTGACAGATTATATGGAGGGTGATCTAATTAAAGTCAATTAAAATGATAGATGACTGAGTGACAGAATTTTTACAAGCCTGTCTGAGAAAATGACATAACTAAAGAGTAGTGCAACCTGTGATAGAGTACTGCTCTTCACCAGGTTTTCAACCCAGATGCAGTTCTGACAGTCAGTCACCAGATGGCAGTCTTTATTAGACGTTTCATAACACTGTGCAACTCATGAAGCAATTGTCTCAAAGTTGCTCATTGTTCCATGAGGCCTCGGTTTTAACATCACTAGCTGTCCATCTTGGTGCTCAGCAATAATGGAAAGGAGGAGGAAAATGTTGGTTACCCAGCCACAGGGGGTGTACAAGTCAAGTGTACTCCCTGCGCCGGTCCCAAGCCCCAAAATGGGCAGGGTTGCGTCAGGAAGGGCATCTGGCGTAAAAACTCAGCTTCAACTGTAAGACGACCCACCCCAACTGTGGGATTAATTGTGTCCTGTCAAAGTAAATGCGGATGATGATGATGATGAATATTTGCAAAAACACAAAGTTTATCAGTTTGACCATTAAAAATCCTTGTAATATATTCAACTGAATAGAGGTTGAAAAGAATTTGCAAGTCATTGTATTCTTTTTTTATTTATGTTTTACACAGTGGCCCAATATCATTGGAACTGGGGCTTGTACCACTGAAACGTATTTGGAAGCTGGACTGATTTCTATTAAACGTCATATTTTTAACCATCAAAAAGGGAAAAGGGTGTTTCTGAAGCACTAAGTACTCCTTATCCTGTGTATTTATGTTCCTTGAACCCAGAATAAATGATTAGGCGAATAATTTGGGAACGCAGACCTGCATTTCCAAATTCTTCGCCTAATACAAACAGGGCTGTGTAGCCAGAGTGGTGAAGCCACCCATCAGTCCAGTGTGGCCCCCTCCCCACTGCTGCAGTCTCCCATCTCGCTGAATGAAGATCGATGGGAGACGCACTGCCCAGAATGACAATGACCATCGCCGGGCTGACATTTGCCACTAGAGGGAGATGGTGAATTTACAGCCTCCACTGCAGCACCAGGCCTATGGGGAGGGCCGCTTATTAGCTCCATGATGGGCATTCAAAGTTTCTACCCCCCCCCCCCCCCCCCCCCAAAAAAAAGGAGCGGCAGGGTCAGCGTTTTCCACGCTTCCTCTGGCAGTTTTCAGCTGCGTGTCAGAGAGGCTGCAGTCTCCGTGTCCTGAGGGAAGCGCAGGGCTGTGTTCATCACAGGCCCCGCTCCTGCTGCTCCTGTGCAGTGATGCACATGGGCAATATAGAGCTGACACGGGGCATTATTGCGTGTCATACCTTTGTTGCGTTCACGTGTTTTTACATGGGCTCCCTGTAGATTCAGTCAGTGCAGCCTTTATGACGTTAACTACTGCTGCGCGAGAGCATGTTCCTAAAATTAGACATGTGCTAGGAGATGAACACGTTTGGGTTTTTGCTCGGGATAAAGCATATCAACAGTTACTAAATAGCGTGCACAGTAAGAGATGGCATCAATCCGAACAAAGAAAAACAGATCCACACATACCTTTTTTGCTGAGTGAAGGTATGAGGTCTAAAGCAAATGTCCTCTGCTTGCTTGGGAGATGTTTACTGAAACCAGATTTGTTTTTTTTCATTTGTCCAATCGTCTTCCAAAAACAAAATGGACAGATGAGATATATATAAATATATATCTGGGAAATGGCACCATCGTTTGGACATTAAAAATAACTACAGGGCATAATGAATTGCTAGGCCATCAAATGAATGAAGCTGGATGAATAATTACTCCTGTCCATCTCCACAATTAACCATGCAGTGATTTAGTGGATGGATGGGGGTGTGCATAGAGAAGAGGCACGGGGGGGAAAATAATACAATGCAGTCATGTAAATTCAGTTTTTTTTAATCAACATTTGAAAACAAATTGGACAAATGAAGACTGCTTTTGCCGTCATAAACTAGATGCGGCTTCCAGGCTTTAAACCGCTTTAAGAAATCACATTGTTTTCAGAGGAAGAAAAATAAATGACAGAAAAATGCTGATTTTCAGAAAGGAGTAACATGTAAAAAGCATTATAATTTCAGCAACCCAAAGCAGTTTTCAAGCCCATACAGTGTGAACATGTGGTCCGCAGAAAATAAAGGGCAGGAGACAAGGGGAAATACCATAAATACAAAAGAATAATTCCCATCTTGTATAGAAAATCCTGAAAAAGTCTAACAAAAAAAAAAAAAGAGAAAAATGGAGAGCAGCAAATACTGAGGAACGTTTGTGAATGCTGTGGTTGGGGTTTCATCGGGGTTCGGAAAAGGTTTACACAACAGTTGGCAACAGTTTTTAAGGTTCCAAACAGTCTCTCTTATTGCAAAAAAATGCTCAACAGTTTTTTGCAAATGTATTTTTCTGCAAGCAGTTGCAACACATGTTGCTAAAGTTCTTTTTTGGTTCACCAAGTAGTGAATACTAGCAATTGTCTAAGACCCTTTAAGACAAAACAGTTTTAAGACCTTAAAGGTACAATATGCAGTACTTTCAAATATTCTAGAAATACCTAAAATATAAAAGAGTGTGAAGTAACATCTCTTTTGCCATCATGCCAAATATAATAATTTATTACATTTCAGAGCTATGGACTGGCGATCTGTCCAGGGTGTACCCTGCCTCTCGCCCAAAGATGCTGGGATAGGCTCCAGCCCCCCCGCGACCCAAAAAGGATTAAGCGGAAGAAGATGGAGAAGGAGCTATGAATTCATGTTTGCCAGGCGGACAAAATGATAAATACCAGTTTACACCAGCAGGGTGACTATAACCCACTTTTCAGCACAGAGTCAAAAATCTTGTTTTGTAACGTAGTTATGTTAATTTCTGAGTAAGTCAGAACATGTGACGATACCAGTAAATTACTGGTTCACTTGGCGCTAACAGACTTGAAGAAAACATCATGGGTCATCAGTAAAAAATAATAAAAAAAACAAAAACTATAAAACTGGGTTGGTACTAGGGGATGAAGTTGTTCACTGCTGCCATCTGGTGTTGTCAGTAATCACCTGCAATTTCTATACAGTCTTACCTTTAAAAACAACCATTTTGCAACCTTTCAACAACTCTGACAAATCCCTCAAATCGCAACATTCTTAAACATTCCTCAGCATTTGCCTCTGAGATACTTGCTTGATTTTTGCCAATATTCATCAGAAAAACTGGCGAATCCAAAAATCGCTACGTTCGTCAACATTCACCACTCCATGAGAAAGAACCCTTAGTGTTAGCTTTAATTTTAGCTCTTCAGCAAGGACAAGCTTGTAATATGGTTTTAAAGATCCCATATTGTGCAAAATTATGTTTTAACTTTGTAAATAGTCACGGGTCACATGTGTAGAGTAAAATATTAAAACACTAACTTAAAGAAATGCAGACGGCCTTCATCATAAAAAAAAAAAAAAAGAGCCTTTCCTGGGTACTGACGTCATCACAAACCAACAACTTCCACCTTCAGCTCTCTAAGGCATTATATAAACAAACCAAAAAGAAAAAACTACAAATGCACCCTGACTGCCTCCTTATTTGTGATTAGCTCACTCAATAAAAACTATTCAATCAGATTAGAGGTCATTATTATTGAGCACGCTGAAAACCAGTTCTTTCAAGAACAAAACACATGGATTTTAGTTTAAAAGTGTGTGTGTGTGTGTGTGTGTGTGTGTGTGTGTGTATACACCCTTGAGGATATGAAAACTTAAAAACAATCCCTGGAAAATACATAATATGGGACCTTTAAAACAAATCCTGATGGATAAGGGAAATGAGGCATGGAGTCCTTTTTCTTTTCGTTTATTCCAGAGCACAACATGAGTCGTGGGTATAAGTCCCATGCTTATTTGGTCTTGTCAGAGGTGAGATGCTGCACAAGAGAGAGAAAGAAAGAGGAAAAAAAGCCTCATTCCAACATCTTAAATCCCAAATCGGCTGGGATACAAGGGAGAAAAAATTGAACTGTCTCATATACAAGATCGTGACATATAAGACATCATTGATAGAGGAGCAAGCCGGACTTCTTTCCATAGCAAATTGACATGTGAAAATATTAAGGCTTGTTGGTAAGGAAGAGACAAATCCCTATTAAATACCAATCCTCACCAAATCTGTCTTTATTTTCTCGTTAAATCAGGGCTGAACTGCTGAGACGAAACGCTCACCTTTAAAATGCTGTTCACAAAAGATGGACATGACAGAAGTTACAGAAAATAGAAAAAAAAAGAGCATAACTGAAATTGTATGTTTGCTGCAGTTCATGTTATTCAGGGGTCTGAATACAAGGTGATATTACAGCTGAAATCAGTGAAGCTACACAGTATCAGAACAATTAACAGTTGACATTCAGATAAGAGTCCATTCAGACAACAGATTTTTCTAGCAATCAACCTGAGGGGGGCAGCAGTCTGATGAAAATGAAGGAACACAGGAAACGATCGAGTCCTTTCTAAATAATAATGACAATGGCAAACCCAAGATGGATATTAGAGCTACTGTACATCTACATTAGATGGTCAAAAAATGCCCTCCATCTTCCTTCTCAATCTCCCTTTTACAAACATTACTGTTTTTCTCCATCCCATCCCTCTTCTCAATCAAAACCTTCCAGCATGTTCCCTACTGCAACTTCTTCCTAATGTAATTAAAACAGGCTACCTCCATTTAAATACAAACCTTAAAGAGTGGCACCCCCCTCCCACCCAAAAATGACATCCCTGTCTCACAATGTATAAAAAATGTTGACCCCGCCCGGACCCATTATTACACACATTTCACAAAAATGTTTTTTTGACTTCCCTTCCCACCCACCTGCACCACTAGCATCCAAAACTATTCCCTCTGATGGACTGAACAGAAATCTGCTTCTTCTCAATTCTCAAAATGTCTGTTTTAACCCATGAACATTTTATGTAGATCTTCAGATAAATTTATTAGAACTAAAGCTTTTTGCCGATCGAGTAATTCTTCCAGATCTACTTTTTTTGCTCTACTGAATCACTTCAGGGGATGTTTTGGAAACTTGGTGGTGCACACCCTCCCTCCCTTCTTCATGCCTCTTCTACCAGAAATCCCGGCGGTGATAAGCATCTGGATCGCAGTATTTGGTCACCACCACTCTGTTGGCAAACTTCCTGCCTGTCAGCCCCTGCATAGCCTTCTGGGAGTCAAAAACTGATGTGAACTCCACAAAGATCTACAGAGAAGAAGTAATAAATTGAATGAAATCGGGCTGATGACCATTAGGATATTCAAGCATTGGTGATGCCATAAAATAAAAGCCAAATCAGGACAACTAAACCTCGCAGAAGATCCTACCTTGCCAGTCCCAGGTACTTCCAAGCCATCAACAGGTCGAGGAATCTCAATACTTTTGACTTGACCATATTTGCTGCATTCATCTCTGACATCCTCCACGATCTCCTCGTATTCTTCATCATCCAGCAGCTCTTCGGGGGCCACCATGTTCATCAGACACAGCACCTCAGTGGGCAGACCTCCCATCTGAGTCACAGAGCTGTTCAGACCTGGCACCTGAAGCGTCACGGGTGTCTGGTTTATACTTGTCTGAAAGAATAAATGTAAAAAAAACAAAAAAACAAATAATGGTAAAATTAGGCTAATTTGAAGTAAAAGTTTGCTCCAAGTATACACATGGTACATGGGGTCTATAATATCAACGTTGTTGTCCCTGAATATAGTATTAAAGGGGTCACTGACTGCAGTTTTCCCACATTTTAATAGCTCACTCATGTCTTAATGAAGTGTTTGTGACATTTTGTTCACGTTTTCTGTAATTTTTTAAAATATTGAAGCAAATTTGTTTTTTTATTTTTCCTGGCTTTCTTTAAATGGTCTGATTTAAAGCCTGTCACTTTAAGAACCATCCTCCACCGTTTCAACTCCACCCTCCCTCTTACGTCAGTTAGCCATCACAGCTGACGAGCTTCTAGCCTCCCAGCTTGGTTGAGCAGCACTTTGGTCCACTGATCCACACTCGATGGTGCATCTCATGTCAGTCTGGTCTATCTCCCAATAATTTTGCTGTCATTCCACAACAAATCACTAGCACTGCACGCTGGACGATTGCTGCAACCAGAGGCGAACTACTGAGCCAAGAGATCTGAAAGGGCAGTGTGACTCTGTGCGACTCCAGTCTGCTCTCACAGCCAGCTGAAAGCTGGAGCGACCACGCTGCCCGCAAGAGCAGAGTGGATCCACGGAGGATGGTGGGGTTTGCTGGGCGTGAGAGCTGGCAGCATCTGTTCCCGGGACATTTTGATTGCAGGAAGCCTGGGGCTTCATCGTGATTCTGCAGCTGATCACCTGTACCGGTCTGTGGCTCACGTGGCCAGCTAAAGGCAGCCTATTAGCCCAACACTCATACCAGGATGCTGGCTGTAAGCACGGTTTATATTGTTATTTTCTTCGGATCTTGGTCACCCTAATAGCCATCCCTGTTATCACTTGGTTCAGTGATGTGCCTCGTGTCACTGTGACCCATCTCTCAGTGGTTTTGTCCTGATTCTGCAGCAGATCGCACATAGTGGTGTTATGCTGAGAACTCCTCCGCCAACTCAGGGGAGTTCTCGGCATAACAGCGGCCAGTAGCCCTGTCTCGGGCCATAAAAGCAATCGGTGTACTGGGGAAGGCGATCCACTACGGAATCATGATGAAACTATTCTGAGGTGGGCCGGAGTGAACTAGGTGGTAACAGAGGTGGCTAAGATCTGAAGAAAATAACAATACAAGTCATGCTTACAGCCAGCGTCCTGGTACCAGTGTTAGCTCATGGGCTAATAGGCTACCTTTAGCCACCACTTCAATCTACATGATGGACAGCTAGGCGGGCCAATAACAGAGCAGTGGGTGGGTCTTTAGGATGGCAGTGGGTGGGCTTTTTCAAGACTTGATGGAGGAAACTTACCTGGAAGAATCCAAAAAACGTTTTGGGGCGTTTGAGAGAAAAGCGAGATAAAGGCAGTGTGCTTTTTTCAGATCGTTGACTGTTTGGAAAAATTTAGGCTAATTATGTGACCAGTTAACACATTTGAGACAGTTAAAACCTATAAACACCATTTTTCAATCAATGACCCCTTTAATAGTATTAATGCTTTGTGATAAACTGATCCATAAATCAGTTGTCTCACTGGGAACCTCAGTGTGGCAGAACATCGGTCTTGGACATAGTTACATTCTGCACCCTCTGTAAACTTACTGCAAAAACACATGAAATATTTGGCTTCCAGCTTGCAGCTCATATCCAGAGCAGAAAAAAAAACAACCTGTCACCGTCAGCTGTGGTCAGAGTCAGTAAAGGTAGAGTATGTCCAACTCTAAAAAGGAAGCTGAACAGCCTCAAGGATCACCATAGTGATAAGACCACAGGAAAATGGAAAGGAGTGGAACTAGATAGCCTGGAGAAGAAATGTTAGGGATTATTACCTCCACCAAGGAGATAATGGTTTAGCCAGCACGCATTTATCTGTCTGTTAGCAACATTACTCAAAAACTACTGAACGGATTTGGATGAAATTTCCACCAAAGCTGGCCCTTGGTCTAAAGCCCAATGCATGGTGGCAAAAACGCATTGGTACACAAACGAGTACAGTGGATGCATTCGTACGCAAACCCTATGCAGAGGGTGAGCACTGACCAAGTGTATGCAGACCCCAAAAAAGTGAATGCATGTACAAGTACGCAAATGGTCGCAGTGAACTGTACGTGCACCGGGAAACTCTCGCCAGGGCGAAGTACCGAGTAATCTGCCAAAACTGGGAGAACATATGTTTGTCTTTTTGCCTGTTTTGTTCCTCTGCCACTAACAGCTAAAGCTCCTGTGCATCTCGATCATCACCATATTCACGTAACTCCATGGTTTCTGCCATTTAAAACATCCACCACTGTGCTCTTCTTTCATGTTTGGATTGCAGCTGTTCAAATCAGTTTGGTGGTTCTTGGCTGCCACTGACAATATGGGCATGTGAACTGCAGATTATATTCAATGACTTATATTGAATAAAACTTAACAACATGTAAAAATGGCAAACAAGGAGACCTGCAAACTCCAGTTTCGGTCTCACTTGTGTGACTCATTAAGCTAAAGACAAAAATGCTCACCATATTCTGAAAATCAAAGTAAGGAGAAAAAAGAACTGTCAGTGAATGCCATATTAAACGGCAGACAGACTGTTATTGAAAGAATGAAATACTGAATGAGAGCGTAGTACTACTGGTGCTGTGTAGCACACGTTCCATAGATTTCTCCTAGGTTTAATTTTCCTTGTCTGTTGCTGGAAGCTGTCAAATGACCCAAACCCTGAAATTAGATTTCTGTTGTACCACAACATTTTCACAAAATTGGAAAACCAAGATAACACCTGCATGAAAATTGCTACTGTGCAAACTCCGTCAGAAATTCTAACAGATTTTGCCTGGGCTTCCTTTTACTGGAGCCTTGAGACAACTTTTTGTTGTGATTAGGCGCTATATAAATAAAATGGTGGCCTTTTGGGCACAGGGCTTGTATACTGTAGTGTTGCAGCATAGCGCAATGTAGTTGCTCCCTGCTGCAGCCACCATCTAGCTCTCCAGAGTGAAAAGGAGGGCAGAATGTGCAAGTCCTTTCCTGACGGTTTCAGTTTCTACAAGTCACAACTCTCACAGTGCCTCCTCGTGGCACACCACGGTAACTGGGCCCTTGCGGACCCAGGCTAAACTGTGAGAGATCAAGGGAGCTGTCTGGTTCCTCATGAGGTGTAGTGTATAGGCCCACCGGTGGGTGGATATGCCCTGACACTCACCTAACCAGTCTCCAGCTATGGGTAAATAGTAGTCCTAGGCATGACTTAAAAGTGTTGATCTGTTGCACTGGCAGCAGGGTGTGGCAACTGCTCTCGTGGCACACTCCTGATCATGGACATCCTGGCATGAAGCAGCTTTCTGGTGAGTGGATGGACCCCAATATCGGTGTTCAACGGTCGGCTGAGACTAGGCAAGTGAGTTGCCACTACGGGGCAGCCCTATGATGCTCCAGTCATTGTGCTCTGCACTCCACAGAATCCAGGCCTCAGGAGGGCCCAAAGGTGGATGTTTGTCCTGGGCAAGCACTCATCCACTAACACCTGCCCTGGCGTTTTTGACGTCTTTAATTCTCACCATGAATTCACGAGGCAGAAACAACTCAACGGAGAACTACCTCCGCACGTGTGAAGAAAGGAGAGATCGACGTCATCACAATCGTCACGTGACAGGTTGGGCTATAAATAAAGCTGAACTGAATTACTGTGGATGCTGGGTGCAGCCATTCTGAATCCTTAACTTGGGTATGGTGTCGGCTGTCCAACTTAAATAGTCAGAAATCTGATTTTAGGGGGCATGGCTTTCAATAACTGTGGATCTCTTAACTGAGAAAATCCCACCTGGGAGAACTCCCGAATGCACTATAATTCTAGCACCCACATTCTTGAAAGACTGTACTTATGGGATTACCCAAACTTTTTTAATCAACTAAAACATGCACTTGTTATAACTGATCAAAAATGCACTGCTACATTTGCCTATATCAGTTCGATAAACACTAAAGAGAATGCAGTCTCCCACGCTCTGCTCTCACTAGACCCTGGACACTGACCAGAGTGGCGTTCTTTGATCCCACACTGGCCCGCTGCACCAGAAGTTTCTTGTCTCCCAGCTGCATGCCATTCAGTCCAGCAATAGCCTGTAATGAAAACCAAAGATTAAAATTCTGTTTTCAACTATTCATAGAATAGACAGAGCACTGTATTTAGATGGGATTGTTACCTGGTCATTAAGGTTGACATCAACATATTCACAGAAGGCATATCCCTTGGATAAACCTGTGGCACTGTCCTTCACCAGGTTAAAGGCTTTTAGAGGACCAAATGACGTCAACAACTCCTTCACCTATGGAACAAGACAACCAAGTTACTGCAAGTGTTGACATGCGTTTTACCTGTTGTGTTTAAAAAAAAAAAAAAAAAAAAAAATTCTGTTCACATTTAAAAAGGCAGGAAACAAGTTTGTCAAGTTTCCAGTGATCAACTGATGACTCAAAATATGATTCAAATACACACTGGTATTATAACACCGATATAGGTAAAATTGGACTGTGTTGTGCAGCAGGACTGGTAGGGCAGCTGTAGCCCAAAGTAGAAAAAACTGACCTGGTCATCGTTCAGATAATTGGGCAAGCCCCCGATGAAAAGTTTGTGTGCAGAGTCTGGGACCACTGTGGAGACCACCCCTGCAGAGGGCAACAACAGCCGCACACATTAACAGCGGAACAGAAGAAGCTCGTGAGGGGAATAATTTGCTGATTACTCATGAATTATGCCAGAAGTACTTAGGTTAATAGAAACCATTAATCGTCTGTGTACCAGGCACATAGACACTCGGGTTCTCGCTCATGCCGGGTAGAGGTTGGTAATCGTGGGGACGGCGTATCTTGAGACTTTGGCCTTGAAAGATGATGCCATCAAAGGCCATTGCCTGTGTTGTTTCATCAACAGAACGAAACTAAAAAGAGGGGAAAAAATTCTAAATGTTAAGGATCCATGATTGTAAGCACAGAAGATAATCAGTCAGGTATTATTCAACCTCAAGGAAGGCAAAATTCTTATCCTGGTTGATCTGTACTGCAAGGACAGGATTTCCAGGGGCCTGAGTAAGACCACCCAAACGCATCTGGGCATTAAAGAAGTCCATCATTGACTCCTGCACCCATGGAAAGAGAAAGTTTAGTCTGTACATACCAAGGAATATTACATTATACAAAAAAGAAAGCTGGTACCGAACATCCTCCAGTGTATTCATTACCTTTGACTAAATGCGTTCTGATACTTACCTCTGTGATACCAAAGGGGATATTGCCCACATAGAGCCGACGAGCCTGCCGGGTCATCTGGCTGCCCACGACAGGTACAGGGGTGGGAGTAACAGCCAGGCCATCTGGAGTCATGGTGGGTAGGAGGGCTGTGGCTGGGATCTGCCCTGCAGCTGGGAAGCAAAGACAGAAAAAGATACAATTTAAAAACTTATTTTTAAACTTTAAATACAATCTAAGACCAAGACTGTAATGGAAATACACATTAAAAAGGGAATTGCAATTGAACTTACCATTTTTTAATGGTAAGTTCAAATGCAAACTAATACAAAGTTCTAGTCATTTTCTGTAACATTTAATTATGTCAGTGGAAATGTCTCCGGAGAAATGCCTGCTGTATTAAGCCTGAACACACACGCTGAAAAACACTTAAGAACAATTTAACTTTCTAAATAATTAACAACTCACCTCATCTTCACAGCCATAGGAGACATGTAAACTTGTCTCATATGTGTTTGTTTGAAAATATTTCTGAGCGTCTGAGACAAAATTTAGAGCTACCGGGTGCTACAGCCATAGTGGCTCTACCAGTGCAAACTAACAAAGATCTTCATTACAGCAAGAGTGTTCACGCCATCAGTCTAGAAAGATTTTATGAAGTGCAAATATGCAGAGTGGATAGAATCAGTTGTCTGTTTGACTATAAGTATTCCATTTTGTTTATTTTTAATGATACATTTTATTTTAAGCCCAAATCATAGTGGCAAATGCGTTGGTACGCAACCGAGCGCAGTGGACGCATTCGTGCACAAACCGTACACAAAGGGTGAGTGCTGACCGAGTGCATGCAGCCTCCCAAAAAATGAGCACACATACAAGTACGTAAGTGGTTGCAGTGAACTGCGCATGCACCCGTAACCTTCCGCCAGGGAGAAGAACTGAGTAATCCACCAAAACTGGGAGAACATGTTTGTCTTTTTGCCTGTCAGTTTTCTTTCTCTGCCCCTCAACAGCAAAAAGCTTGATGTCTTGATCATCATCGTATTCACGTACCTTCATCACTTCCGCCATTTAAAACATCGAACACCGTGCTCTTTTTTTGTTTGGATTGCAGCTGTTTCAAATCAGTTTGGTGGCTCTTGGCTGCCACCGACAGTACGGGTATGTGAACTGCAGATTATTTTTGCGTGAAACCCGGCCGCTGAGCAGCAGCTGCAGTGGCTCAAAAACCACTAAATATTGCAGTGGACACAAACGCAGTTTACAAAATGCAAATATTTTCCCCTTGGAGCAACTCTGGTCAGGCCTCAAGTTTTCTTCTGTTTTTTTTTTTTTTATCCTATAAAATTTGCAACCACCTTATCTCAAACATTACAACTTTGACATGCAGACACTGCTCACAGACCAGAGGCTGAATCTCAGGACTCAGAGAGCGGAGGAGCGAGAGAATGTCAGCAGTTGGAAAAAAAAACCAACAACAACACTTCTTTCATGTTTTAATGGATGTGTTTTATTTCTTTATTGTTCCCCAATACCGATCCAGTCATTTTGCCTGGATTAAACCCGATACCAATACTAAATATCGGATCGGCCCATCTCTACTTGTAATCACCAAAGGACTGAGATAGTAGAATAGTCAGTGCTGCATAGGGCTATGTGACATAACGAAATATATCAGATAACGAGATGAAAAAACAAACAAACCACTGTTTACGGTATTATCTTTACATCACCTTGGTGGAAGTCTAACATCTACACATGTGCAGACCAGAATGAACATGTACTGACATGATCCAACCTCTGCAAGAATCACGTGATATATTACAGAGAGCTTTTACGAATTAGAAGTACAAAACAATCGCCAGCTGTTAAACACCACAGTCAAACAGTAAAATAGGCTTTTGCCCACGGAATGGGGTATAATAAAGACTCATGAAGATCCATCCATCTTCTTCTGCTTAATCCTTTTTGGGTCACGGGGGGGGCTGGAGCCTATCCCAGCATCTTTGGATGAGAGGCAGGGTACACCCTGGACAGATTGCCAGTCCATTGCAGGGCCAACACAGAGACAGACAACCATCACTCTCACAGTCCTACCTAAGGACAATTTAGAATCCCCAGTTTGATGCCAATTAACCTAACTTGCATGTTTTTGGCATGTGGGAGGAAACCAGAGAAATCCCGGAGTAAACCCACGCAGACATGGGGAGAACATGCAAACACCACACAGATCACTGTTGGTCGGGGACTGGGATCGAACCCAGGATCCCCTGGCCAAGGGTGAGTTGCTGTGCTGCTGCAGTGCTAACCACTCCACCACCGTGCTGCCCACTTGTGAAGATGGAAAACAATATTTAGCCATCAGTGTCTAGATGTATATAAATGTATTTTACTAATAATACTAAATCATAGTAGGCAACGTAGGATTTAATGTACTAAATACAGGGATGAGAATAGGATTTGGGAAAAAAAGAGGAAACTAAGCCAGGGGTCTTAGTTAAGCCTGCGTCCCCCAAGCCGGATCCAAGGCGGAGCCTTGGTGGAAGCTAACGAAATCTGGTGTTTTAGAAAGCTCAAATGTGGTCTTATATTTAAAGTTAGAAGTAAGTACAAATGCATTTATAGTTTACCTTTTTAATCTGCTGCTGCATCACATGTGTAAATTTATATCTGAATGGTATGTTGATGTAATAATACTAAATTATATTTTACTACTATTTAATATGGTTAGAATGGTAAATGGTGTATAGCGCTTTTTCTCATCTCTGGATGACCAAAGCACTTTACAGATCCTGCTATCCACCCATTCACGCACACATTCACACACTGATGGCGGCAGAGCTGCCATACACACACAGGCGCTAGCCTGGTCACCAGGAGCAACTGGGGGTTCAGTGTCTTGCTCAAGGACACTTTGACATGCAGACTTCAGACAGAGTGGGAATCGAACCCATGACCCTCCGATCAGTAGTCGGTCACACTACACCTGCGCCACAGCCACCCCCTAAACTGCCGCCCCTAGAACTGACACAGAATTACATTTACATAGTTCTAGAACAGACAAAATAATTTAACCAAGTAAAATAAATTATAAATATTAACAAAATTCCATCACCAAGTCCATCACCCATTTATTAAAATATACTGACATTCTGCAAACATTTTGATTTATTAATGTGTGCATCTGTTAGTGTTACTAGGAATATAAAAAAAGTTGCATATTAGTATATTTTAATATTTGAAAGATAATCTAAGAAAGTAAGTAAAACCTAAAAGATGTTTAGTGTTTCAAATTATCAAGTGTTTCAAAACAGGCATGACGTCACAACTTACACATGCTATTTCTTAACAAATTCATTACGCGAAAATTCTCAAGTACATTACTTATAACGAGAAAAAAATCTTACCTCGGAATGTGTCTAACGATCACTAATTGCTGTAATTGGGGCCGATTGTGATGAACTTTGACTGGCATCTGAATTTAACCGTGTCCATCGATCATTCTGAACGCAGCACGAGCGACTAAATTGATCTCCTTGTAGCCACAATTTTGAGATGTTTCTGGGGTTTTTTTGAGCCATTCCCAACGAAACTTGTTCCTTATCCCTTTGTCTTCTTGCTTTGTTGTCTTTCGTAAGTTTTAGGTTCACCATTTTCACGAAATAGGGAAAACTCGGTTGATTGAATTGTCCGCCATTTGCATTTCGCTCCGCGTGTGGGATATGACAAAGGAATAACAAAATCGTCGATTGGTTGCTTCAATAAGTATCAGCCAATCAGTGGCCTTGTTACATTACATTACTGATCTCGCTGGGTAGCGCGTTCTGTGCGGTGGATTTGAGCAGCTGATCAAAAATATGACTCGCCGCTCGTAACAGACCCCCCCCCCACCCCACCCCAAAAATTTCTCCTCGAATTTAGACGATTCACGAGAATGACCCTAGACATGATCAAATCCGAGGAATTCCTCAGATCCGCGGAGGATTCTCATCCCTGTAAATAAGCATGTGAAACGTTTGAATGAATGTTGGCATGTAGTCAATGTAAACCTTGTCATGACGTGCAGGGTTTCTGCTGGTGAAATTTCTATGTGGCGCACCACCCTACAGCGCTGGACCAGAAACTCAGCCATCATGCTAAAATAAATGAAGGAATGACGTTCCGCAAGCGTGCACGCGAACAACGCATGTGACAGTCACCTGCGCGTCGGAGTTCTGGAGCTCACCGCCCACGTGACCGTTCCAGTTGGTAGGCAGACTCATCTAGCATTGCTGTCCGAGTGACAAACCTGATTCCGTGTCAGAGAAAGCATGATCTTATTTAAGTACTTTAAATGAGGAAAAAAAGCAGAAGAGGTATGTAAGCACTGGAGGCATGTATAGTGGTTTTAACTCGCTGGTAATGGGAACAATAATGAGTCACTTAGCAAACAGGTGTGGTCAGGATTCATATGCAGGCTAATTGGGAAAGGCAAGGGTGACTGAATTGTGGAGGATTTACTTCACCAACCACTACAATATTAACTAATTTATGTTCATTATTATGTAGCTGGCAATTTAAAATGATCGAAAATCACAAAGTCAGTGACTAATCCGTTAACATCCTCCAGCCTTCAGACAAACTAAACCTGGATAATCTGGATTCCAAAATAAGGGAGGTTTTCCCTGTTGTCTGGGTGGTGAGGAGAGTTCTAAAAAAAAAAAAAAAAGTAAATATATAGAAAAATTGTAACAGAAATAACTGCATCTTTGAACACAGTGAAAGCAGCCGGCAAGATCATTGGTGCCCCTCTGCCCCCCCCTCTTGGACATCTACCACACCCGCCTCACCCGCAGAGCCATCAACATTGCAGGCGACACCTCCTACTCTTCACACTCCCTCTTCAGCCTTCTGCCCTTGGGGAAAAGGTACCGGAGCCTCTGGGGCACCTCCACAAGACTGCTAAACAGCTTTGTTCACCAGGCCATCGGGACCCTGAACTCTGCCCCCCCCCCCCCCCCCAGACCATAATACACTCCCTACACAATAACTACATACCTCAGCTGTTTGCACAAAAAGACTTGGCACATCAACAGTAATACATCTGCCGCTGTATGTCTCTGCACCTTACTGCAACCATTTGCACAAATGCCATATCTGCTGCTGTCTGTTATTGAAATAATGATCATGTGCAGTCCAATCTGTCACTGTCTGCACCTACACTACCACATTGAACTTTCAATTACGGCTCCACTTTTTCCTGTATATAGGATTGCTGGGTGTTATCATTTATCTTTATTTGCACTACAGGTAGCATTACTGTACACAGACTGCTGTTGTTGTTTTTCATCCTTATTCCTTCTTTTCTTATATATTGCGCACACCACTAAGAGAGAGAGGGACACAGAAATATTGACAAATAAAAATCTTTGAATCTTTGGTAATTTTAGTTAATTTATTTCATTACATACAATTTTATTAATAATTGTATTTCTTTGAAATCAGAGTTAAATTATTGTTGTGTTCTGGCTTTGCAAAATTATGGTCACAAGTATAAATTGTATGAAGAAAAAAGTCAAAATTTTACCACAATCTTTCAAATTTATTTAAAAAAATAATTTAAAAAAATATCAACAAAAATTAGCTAGAAAATTATCCAAATGTACAAGAGAAGTCATAATTTTACAAGAGGAAATTACAAATATGAGGAAAATGGTTTCAAATTTAGATAAAGAAAAGTAGAAAACTGTAAGAAGTTAGTTAATTCCCTTCCCATGCGGGACACCATGTGTTTCGTCTCTGTTTCTCTGACCCTAGGGCACACAGCAACTGTAAGTAGTGAAAGCTACAGTGGAGAGAAGGATGACACCAGTTAAAAAGTCCAAACACAGGACGTCTGGGTGGGACTCCAGTTGGCCCAATATTCCAACATTAAAGCCTTGGTTGTACAATACTTCAAATGGTAAGGTCCAAATGTAAAGTTACTATGAAAAAATATAATAAAAAATTGCATAAAATTAATATATTCCAGTTACAATAGCGGCATGTGTTCTCTGACCCCCCTGGGGAAATATGCTGCCACCGCACCAAGGTCTTTAAGCCAGAGGAAACAGTGATATGTAATGTTTTCCAACCCGGCAGTAGGATGGGAGAGGCAAAAAACTAGGGGAATATTAATTGGGACTTGAACCCCGGGTTCAAGTCCCAGCCAGGTCATGCCAAAGACCATACAAAAATGGAACTTCCTGCCATCCAGCTTAGTGCTCAGCAATAATGGAATGGAGGAGGGAAATGTTGGTTACCCAGCCACAGTGGATGCACAAGCCTGTGTACTCCCTGTGCCGGTCCCAAGCCCGGGGGAAAAAAATGGGCAGGGTTGCATCAGGAAGGGTATCCGGCATAAAACTCAGCTTCAACCTATAAGGATATGGCAGATACATCGATGTCTGCTGCAGGTCGTGTGTGGTTTTTTTTTTTTTTGTTTGTTTGCTTGTTTTTTTTTTTTTTTGTTTTTTTTTTGGGGGGGGGGGGGGGGTGTCCCAGCATCTTTGGGTGAGAAGCAGGGTACACCCTGGACAGATCGCCAGCCCATTGCAGGGCCAACACAGAGAGACAGACAGCCATTCACTCTCACATTCATACCCAAGGACAATTTAGAATCCCCAGTTGATGCCAATTAACCTAACCTG
The DNA here is from genome assembly GCA_020510985.1 of Pholidichthys leucotaenia. Lineage (NCBI taxonomy): Eukaryota > Metazoa > Chordata > Actinopteri > Cichliformes > Pholidichthyidae > Pholidichthys > Pholidichthys leucotaenia. Next base: position 132,094,614 of record CM035849.1, on the reverse strand, counting down.
CACGTCTCTGGTCTGTGGAAGGAAACTGGAGTACCTGGAGTAAACCCACGCAGACACGGGAAGAACATGCAAACTCCACACAGAAGGGTCACCGATGGTCAGGGAGTGGGATCGAACCCACAATGGTCAGGGGTGGAATCGCTCCTGTGACCATCTTACTGTGCTGCCACAGTGCTAACCACTGCCCCACCGAGCTGCCCCTTCTGCTATCAGAGGACCGTTGCTGTGAAATGGTGCTAGATAAATAAAGTTAAATTGAACAGAAAATTTAAATAATACTTACCCTGCATGGCTTTGTACTGCATGGGAGTGATGTGTTCGAAACCAGGGGGAGGAACATCCCAGTACTTCTTCACCTTCTTCTTCTTCTCACGGTGGGGAGAACGGCTGTTCGACAACAAAGGACAAGTGCAATGAAGCATCAATAGAGATGCATTACTTTCTCTCATTTTAACAGTAAACAATATAGCAGATTATGGATTTTTTTAGAACTATTTCAAAATACAGTAATTTTTGAAGAAGTGGTATTGATCAAAACATTGGGAAATGATGCTAAAGAGAATAGAAAGAATAGAAAACCTCCCTCCAAGTAGTTAATTACACAATAGATAGATGGGTCATAGAATCAGAGTCAGGCCAGTTAACTGAAGTTGCTGCTGTAATGCACAAACCAATTTTGTGTTAGTTTGCTGTATTACCTTCCAGCATTGTCCTGGGGGTAGCTGGATGGTGAGCTGAAATGACATTGGAAGGGGTTCACATTTCTCTAGAATTGATCGTCACATATACCAACATTTCCTCATTACAATATCAAAACTCAGGTATTACCAAATATTAGTCTTGAAAGTTCTTCTCACCCAATTAAGACTTGTGTGTTCAGACCAATTGTGAAACATTTAGACTATCTAGACTGATTTTGGACTATCGTGAAACCCACAAGCATTTGCCTCCAGACAGTCAATAAAACAACTTCTTCTGACAGAAAGAAAGAAAACTCGGCTCCATTGGGGTTTTTTTCATGATCATAATCATAAAAAGAGTTGCTTTTGTATGATTTGTGGAAGTAAAAGACATGCCATCATTTTAGGGTTCATAGCACTATGTATCATTACCTACATTTTGAGTTTCACTCGATGACCGTCACTTCTGACAATTTCGATGAAGATAGGCTTGTGTGACCCAACATCACACTATATTTACACTTGGAATGAAATATTTTCAATTTAGACAGATGTACAATCACCTGTATTTATGCCACCCAGTTTAAATGAAGGCTGATTTAGGTCTTTGTATAAGCTTTATATGATATAGCAGCAAGAAAACATCTCACATTTAATCTGAACACATCACAGGTGACAATCCTTTTTGTGAAAACCTGTGGATGAAATTAAGCAAATTCCTTTTCAAAAAATCCAGATGTCTCTTTTGCAAGTACAGTAATCTAATTTGACATTTTAAACCAAACGCTAACATTGTGAAATCACAAGAAGCACATTCGGTAGTACTGAGATGCAAAGAGCATCTGCTCAGACAGATACCAAATCAAAAGCTTAGGAGAAGCATTTAAAAGTTCTGAAGCAATAACTAAGATGACGAATGTCTCAAACACAAGCATATGTTGTAAAAGGCAACAAACTAATATTAATACACAATATATTGATATTTTATCTTATAATTCTGACCAAACATGATGTACACTTGCCATTTGTTCATACAGTATGTGAACAAGGATCATTGACAGAGAGTATTGTAATAGTGTTGATAACTACACAAATACAAAGATGTAAAAGGCTGTGATCAAAACCCTCAGCTCAGGCACATCGCAAGCTAATTCTTGTGAGATAAGAATTGTCCTTAATACATCTGATATTATGAAAGACCAAACTTGAATCAAAAAAAGCTGTTCTATTAATACCAGTCTGTGTGGTTTTTGATTAGAGATGGGTCTGAAATTCATCTAATAAAAAATTAATATATTTTTGTTGGTTGAGTACAAAATAATCCAAAATTCAAAGGCTGTTGAAACAGCCATTGTTTTTTGTGTTAAAAAGCTCATCCTCCAAGCTTTGGGCAAAATTACTTGTTGCATTACAGGGTTGTACAGTGCGACATATGTCGCATATGCGATGTGAAAATTGGTCTGTGCAAAAAATGAATGAACTGACATAGTGCCGATGGGATGAGAAACAAACCCGTTTGTATGTATAGTCGCTTTCAAACTACATTTATACCATTTTAAAATGGGCATTTTTATCAGTCTTTTAAATTTTGTCGCCCTGTATTAAACTCAGCGCAGATCAGTGGTAGAATACACCGATATACGTATATATATATATATATATACACACACACACACACATACATATACACACACATACAGTGTGTGTGGGGGGGGGGGGGGGGTTTCCCAGTGGTTGCTGCTCTTTGTCCTCCGTTACAGAGGACTGCAAAATGCACTCGACATTTTCTTCCCCCATATCGACGCTGAACAGCTTTCATATTTACAAGAACAGACATCGTGTGTTTGTGTGCACAGGCTGTACTTTTGAGTGTCACATTTAGCGCCACACAAAGCAGAACACGTTTTATTTCTAAGGGGACTGTCACCGGGGGAGGGGGGGGCAGATGCGTGGTGAACCGGGATGTATAGATTGCTCCTCGCCGACAGGACAGGCTGGCCTCTTCTCCACTGCTCCAGGCTCTGAGCTAGTGCCTGAAAAAAATGCTCTTATAAAAGAAACATTTTTTTTCCATTTCTTCTGGCTTTTCTTCGTCCCACAGCAGGTTCATTTTGTATGGGTATATGGAGGAGGAGTGCGACGGAGAAAGAGAAAGCTCCACAGGACAACGTAGGCTGGTCTAGGGGTTACAAACATGCGGCCTGCAGGCCAAAACTTGCGCGTTAGTTTGTATGGTGAGTGTGTTCAGGTGGTCAGTATTGATGACTGATGTGAAAATGTATGCAAATTTAAAATGATTTCTAAATCTTGACGAGTTGCTTTTAATCATAAAGTGAAATACTATATTTTTAATGATTAAACTGCACTACTTGCACAGTGGTAGAGGACTTAGCACTGCTGCCTAACAGCTAGAAGGTTCAGGTTTGAATCCCCAAGCTGGCAGGGGTGGGACCCTTTGTGTGTGGAGTGTGCATGTTCTCCCTGTGCTGTGTAGACAGTGGTGGCCTAATGAATAGGGATGTGAACTGGTGACTCGATCCCTGGACCAGCAGGATCAGATCTGGGTGGGACAGATAACATAGCAGTGTTTTCCCCACCCTCCTTAACCCCCACTGTGGTGACCTTGAGCAAGGCCCATAACCCCAACTGCTCCAGTGGAGCTGCTCAGTGGCCACAGGTTAGTCTGTAGTTGTATCTCAAACAAGTTCATTTTGTCTTCTTAGTGATAAAACTGGTCTTGTTCTTCTATTCAGACAAAGTACAGAGATGTTTTCATACCTTGACATGTTTCGACTGTCACCTGCAGTCTTCTTCAGAAAACATGTCAAGGTATGAAAACATCTCTTCACTTTGTCTGAACAGAAGAACAAGACCAGTTCAGTCTGTAGCTGTACTGGGCAGCTTCCAGGTGTGAATGTGCAACTGTGTGAATGTGCGCAGGACAATCTTGAAAAAGAGTTCGCCTCTAAGTGGTCCTCTCCCTGTATAAATAAAAAGTTAAAAAATATATACAGTGGGGAAAAAAAGTATTTAGTCAGCCACCAATTGTGCACATTCTCCCACTTAAAAGATGAGAGGTCTCCAATTTTCATCATAGGTATACCTCAACTATGAGACAAAATGAGAAAAAAAAAATCCAGAAAATCACAATGAAGGATTTTTAATGAATTAATTGGTAAATTCCTCGGTAAAATAAGTATTTGGTCAATAACAAAAGTTCATCTCAATACTTTGTTATATACCCTTTGTTGGCAATGACAGAGGTCAAACGTTTTCTGTAAGTCTTCACAAGGTTTTCACACACTGTTGCTGGTATTTTGGCCCATTCCTCCATGCAGATCTCCTCTAGAGCAGTGATGTTTTGGGGCTGTCGCTGAGCAACAAGGACTTTCAGCTCCCTCCAAAGATTTTCTATGGGGTTGAGATCTGGAGACTGGCTAGGCCACTCCAGGACCTTGAAATGCTTCTTATGAAGCCACTCCTTCCTTGCCTGGGCAGTGTGTTTGGGATCATTGTCATGCTGAAAGACCCAGCCACGTTTCATCTTCAATGCCCTTGCTGATGGAAGGAGGTTTTCACTCAAAATCTCACGATACATGGCCCCATTCATTCTTTCCTTTACATGGATCAGTCGCCCTGGTCCCTTTGCAGAAAAACAGCCCCAAAGTATAATGTTTTCACCCCCATGCTTCACAGTAGGTAATGTGTTCTTTCTCCTCCAAACACGACAAGTTGAGTTTTTACCAACAAGTTCTATTTTGGTTTCATCTGACCATATGACACTCTCCCAATCCTCTTCTGGATCATCCAAATGCTCTCTAGCAAACTTCAGACGGGCTTGGACATGTACTGGCTTAAGCAGGGGGACACATCTGGCACTGCAGGATTTGTGTCCCTGGCGGCGTAGTGTGTTACTGATGTAGCCTTTGTTACTTTGGTCCCAGCTCTCTGCAGGTCATTCACTAGGTCCCCCCCATGTGGTTCTGGGATTTTTGCTCACCGTTCTCATGATCATTTTGACCTCACGGGGTGAGATCTTGCGTGGAGCCCCAGATCGAGGGATATTATCATTGGTCTTGTATGTCTTCCATTTTCTAATAATTGCTCCCACAGTTGATTTCTTCACACCAAGCTGCTTACCTATTGCAGATTCAGTCTTCCCAGCCTGGTGCAGGTCTACAATTTTGTTTCTGGTGTCCTTTGACAGCTCTTTGGTCTTGGCCATAGTGGAGTTTGGAGTCTGACTGTTTGAGGTTGTGGACAGGTGTCTTTTATACTGATAAAGAGTTCAAACAGGTGCCATTAATACAGGTAACGAGTGGAAGACAGAGGAGCCTCTTAAAGAAGAAATTACAGGTCTGAGAGCCAGAAATCTTGCTTGTTTGTAGGTGACCAAATACTTATTTTACCAAGGAATTTACCAATTAATTCATTAAATATCCTTCAACGTGATTTTCTGGATTTTTTTTTTCTCATTTTGTCTCTCATAGTTGAGGTATACCTATGATGAAAATTGGAGACCTCTCTCATCTTTTAAGTGGGAGAACTTGCACAATTGGTGGCTGACTAAATACTTTTTTGCCCCACTGTATATTCCAGGTAAGCTGGATTCCTACCACAATGTTAGGCTAATTGGTGACTCTAAATGGCCCCTAGGTATCCGTCTCTCTCTTAGAATAGAGGGTTAATACTAGTGAAGTGCTTTGAGTGGCCTTTGAAACTAGAAAAGTGCTATATACAGTGGGGTAAAAAAGTATTTAGTCAGCTACCAATTGTGCAAGTTCTCCCACTTAAAAGATGGGAGAGGGCTCCAATTTTCATCATAGGTACACCTCAACTAAGAGACAAAATGAGGAAAAAAAAAAATCCAGAAAATCACATTGTCTGATTTTTAAAGAATTTATTTGCAAATTATGGTGGAAAATAAAGTATTTGGTCACCTACAAACAAGCAAGATTTCTGGCTCTCACAGACCTGTAACAACTTCTTTAAGAAGCTCCTCTGTCCTCCACTCGTTACCTGTGTTAATGGCACCTGTTTGAACTCGTTATCAGTATAAAAGACACCTGTCCACAACCTCAAACAGTCAGACTCCAAACTCCACTATGGCCAAGACCAAAGAGCTGTCAAAGGACACCAGAAACAAAACTGTAGACCTGCACCAGGCTGGGAAGACTGAATCTGCAACAGGTAAAATGGTAAATGGCATTCACTTATATAGCGCTTTTATTCTCATCTCTTGATGACCAAAGCGCTTTACAGATCCTGCTATCCACCCATTCACACACACATTCACACACTGATGGCGGCATGCTACCTAACATGGCGCTTCCAGACCTACCAGGAGCAAGCTGCAGGTAAGCAGCTTGGTGTGAAGAAATCAACTGCGGGAGCAATTATTAGAAAATGGAAGACATACAAGACCACTGATAATCTCCCTCGATCTGGGGCTCCATGCAAGATCTCACCCCATGGGGTCAAAATGATCACGAGAACGGTAAGCAAAAATCCCAGAACCACACGGGGGGACCTAGTGAATGACCTGCAGAGAGCTGGGACCAAAGTAACAAAGGCTACCATCAGTAACACACTACGCCGCCAGGGACTCAAATCCTGCAGTGCCAGATGTGTCCCCTTGCTTAAGCCAGTACATGTCCAGGCCCGTCTGAAGTTTCAAGGATGTGAATGGGGTTTGGGGAAAAAAAGAGGAAACTAAGCCGGGGGTCTTGGGGAACGCATGCCCCCAAGCCGGATCCAAGGCGGAGCCTTGGTGGGGGGGTCTCGCGGGGCAACGCCCCCCAGAAGCTAACGAAATCTGGTATTTTAGAATGCTCAAATGTGGCCTTATATTTAAAGTTAGAAGTAAGTACAAATGCATTTATAGTTTACCTTTTTAATCTGCTGCTGCATCACATGTGTAATCATGCTCAATACTGTTTTGATTCAGTGTCACACTTGATTGAGAAATAGAAAATGTCACTTCCATATTTACATGCCTGTGCTACTACTCTATGAACTTATGTACAAGTCAATGTATTCTTCACATCTAATTGTGCAATTTCTTCTTCTTGGCTACCAAAGCCTGGAGCCGTTCTGTAGCCTTCCTCTTCTGATTTTCTGTAGGCAAGCAGTGCCTGCTTAGCTGCAGCTTCTCTGTTCTTTTTCATGGCTGCCTTGCTTGCCACAGAATCACGTTGAAGATTGAGTTCTTTCTGTTTCATTTCCTTCTCTTTCCTTTTTATGCCTGTAGGCACTTGCTGCATTTTTGAAGTTGACACACAGCCTTTCATCAATTTTGGAGTGCTTGACATCATGCTTCTTGAAGAAAGCAAGTGATGATATGTCTCTAGCCTTGAGACTGATGAAATCAGGAAAACTCGGTTGATTATTTTGAACTGTCCGCCATTTACATTTCGCTCCACGTGTTGGATATGACAAAGGAAATCTAACAAAATCGCCGACTGGTTGCTTCAATAAGTATCAGCCAATCAGTGGCATTGTTACATTACATTACTGATCTCGCTGGGTAGCGCGTTCTGCGCGGTGGATTTTAGCAGCCGATCGAAAATACAACTCGCCAGTCATAACATACCTCACCCCCCCCCCCTAAAATTTTCTCCTCGAATTTAGACGATTCACAAGAATGACCCTAGACATGATCAAATCTGCGGAATTCCGTGGAAAATAATCATCCCTGAAGTTTGCTAGAGAGCATTTGGATGATCCAGAAGAGGATTGGGAGAATGTCATATGGTCAGATGAAACCAAAATACAACTTTTTGGTAAAAACTCAACTTGTCGTGTTTGGAGGAGAAAGAATGCTGAGTTGCATCCAAAGAACACCATACCTACTGTGAAGCATGGGGGCGGAAACATCATGCTTTGGGGCTGTTTTTCTGCAAAGGGACCAGGACGACTGATCCGTGTAAAGGAAAGAATGAATGGGGCCATGTATCGTGAGATTTTGAGTGAAAACCTCCTATCAGCAAGGGCATTGAAGATGAAACGTGGCTGGGTCTTTCAGCATGACAATGATCCCAAACACACCGCCCGGGCAACGAAGGAGTGGCTTCGTAAGAAGCATTTCAAGGTCTTGGAGTGGCCTAGCCAGTCTCCAGATCTCAACCCCATAGAAAATCTTTGGAGGGAGCTGAAAGTCCGTGTTGCCCAGCGACAGCCCCAAAACATCACTGCTCTAGAGGAGATCTGCATGGAGGAATGGGCCAAAATACCAGCAACAGTGTGTGAAAACCTTGTGAAGACTTACAGAAAACGTTTGACCTCTGTCATTGCCAACAAAGGGTATAACAAAGTACTGAGATGAACTTTTGTTATTGACCCAAAACTTATTTTCCACCATAATTTGCAAATAAATACTTTAAAAATCAGACAATGTGATTTTCTGGATTTTTTTTCTCATTTGGTCTCTCATAGTTGAGGTATACCTATGATGAAAATTGGAGACCTCTCTCATCTTTTAAGTGGGAGAACTTGCACAATTGGTGGCCGACTAAATACTTTTTTTACCACACTGTAAGTATACGTCCTTATCCTTGCAGTCCATTTTAGAGATGTAACACATTTTTATCGTCCTATAAGTTTTTGTCTTGTGCTACATGACTATGAACCTCTGTAGCACCAGTGCTATGAACAAAAAGTTAATGTACAGCCCTGCATTAACAGGTATTCAGGAAAACAAAAAACAGCATGAGCTAAATGGAATAATAGTATTAGCCAAATGGAATATATCAAAGCAAACTTAAATCACAAAGCGTTTCACACACAAAAAGCTTTGCATTTGTGGCAGTTTTTAAAGTACACACACAGAGGACTGTGCATGGATTCACAGAACTGTTCAGTACTCTCACAAAATATCCTATCAAAACTCTGTAAATTACAGTGGGGCAAAAAAGTATTTAGTCAGCCACCAATTGTGCAAGTTCTCCCACTTGAAAGATGAGAGAGGTCTCCAATTTTCATCATAGGTATACCTCAACTATGAGAGACAAAATGAGAAAAAAAAAATCCAGAAAATCACATTGAAGGATTTTTAATGAATTAATTGGTAAATTTCTCGGTAAAATAAGTATTTGGTCAATCCCAAAAGTTCATCTCAGTACTTTGTTATATACCCTTTGTTGGCAATGGCAGAGGTCAAACATTTTCTGTAAGTCTTCACAAGGTTTTCACACACTTGTTGCTGGTATTTTGGCCCATTCCTTCATGCAGATCTCCTCTAGAGCAGTGATGTTTTGGGGCTGTCGCTGGGCAACACAGACTTTCAACTCCCTCCAAAGATTTTCTATGCGGTTGAGATCTGGAGACTGGCTAGGCCACTCCAGGACCTTGAAATGCTTCTTACAAAGCCACTCCTTCGTTGCCCGGGTGGTGTGTTTGGGATCATTGTCATGCTGAAAGACCCAGCCACGTTTCATCTTCAATGCCCTTGCTGATGGAAGGTTTTCACTCAAAATCTCACGATACATGGCCCCATTCATTCTTTCCTTTACACGGATCAGTTGTCCTGGTCCCTTTGCAGAAAAACAGCCCCAAAGTATGATGTTTCCACCCCCATGCTTCACAGTAGGTATGGTGTTCTTTGGATGCAACTCAGCATTCTTTCTCCTCCAAACACGACAAATTGAGTTTTCATCAAAAAGTTCTATTTTGGTTTCATCTGACCAAATGACATTCTCCCAATCCTCTTCTGGATCATCCAAATGCTCTCTAGCAAACTTCAGACGGGCCTGGACATGTACTGGCTTAAGCAGGGGGACACGTCTGGCACTGCAGGTTTTGAGCCCCTGGCGGCGTAGTGTGTTACTGATGTAGCCTTTGTTACTTTGGTCCCAGCTCTCTGCAGGTCATTCACTAGGTCCCCCCATGTGGTTCTGGGATTTTTGCTCACTGTTCTCGTGATCATTTTGACCCCATGGGGTGAGATCTTGTGTGGAGCCCCAGATCGAGGGAGATTATCAGTGGTCTTGTATGTCTTCCATTTTCTAATAATTGCTCCCACAGTTGATTTCTTCACACCAAGCTGCTTAACTATTGCAGATTCAGTCTTCCCAGCCTGGTGCAGGTCTACAGTTTTGTTTCTGGTGTCCTTTGACAGCTCTTTGGTCTTGGCCATAGTGGAGTTTGGAGTCTTTGAGGTTGTGGACAGGTGTCTTTTATACTGATAACGAGTTCAAACAGGTGCCATTAATACAGGTAACAAGTGGAGGACAGAGGAGCCTCTCAAAGAAGAAGTTACAGGTCTGTGAGAGCCAGAAATCTTGCTTGTTTGTAGGTGACCAAATACTTATTTTACCGAGGAATTTACCAATTAATTCATTAAAAATCCTTCAATGTGATTTTCTGGATTTTTTTTTTTCTCATTTTGACTCTCATAGTTGAGGTATACTTATGATGAAAATTGGAGACCTCTCTCATCTTTCAAGTGGGAGAACTTGCACAATTGGTGGCTGACTAAATACTTTTTTGCCCCACTGTAAGTATTAAATATTAATTAGTTTGGGACAATAGAAAGCTTAGCAGTAATCAGCTGTTTCTCTAGTGAGCCCTTCATCATACTAAAAGACTTTGCTGTTCTGAATTGCAGTTTATTATGAAGTGAAGTTTTGCTCTGCACTACAGACTCTTGGAGCACTCTATAGCTGTACAGTGCATCCGCAAAGTATTCACAGCACTTCACCTTTTCTACATTTTATTATGTTACAGCTTTATTCCAAAAGGGATTAAATTCATTTTTTCCCCTCAAAATTCTACACACAATACCCCACACCTGTCTATATAAAGTCCCACAGTTGACAGTGCATGTCAGAGCACAAACCAAGCATGAAGTCAAAGCAATTGTCTGTAGACCTCCTAGACAGGATTGTCTCAAGACACAAATCTGGGGAAGGGTACAGAAAAAGTTCTGCTGCTTTGAAGGTCCCAATGACCACAGTGGCCTCCATCATCTGTAAATGGAAGAAGCTCGAAACCACCACGACTCTTCCTAGAGCTGGCCGGCCGTCTAAACTGAGCGATCGGGGGAGAAGAGCCTTAATCAGGGAAGTGACCAAGAACCCGATGGTCACTCTGTCAGAGACCCAGTGCTCTTCTGTGGAGAGAGGAGAACCTTCCAGAAGGACAACCATCTCTGCAACAATCCACCAATCAGGTCTGTATGGTAGAGTGGCCAGGACGGAAGTCACTCCTTACTAAAAGGCACATGGCAACCCACCTGGAGTTTGTCAAAAGGCACCTGAAGGGCTCTCAGACCATGAGAAACAAAATTCTCTGGTCTGATGAGACAAAGATTGAACTCTTTGGTGTGAATGCCAGGTGTCTTGTTTGGAGGAAACCAGGCACCGCTCATAACCATGCCAATGGTGGTGGCAGCATCATGCTGTGGGGATGTTTTTCAGTGGCAGGAACTGGGAGACTCGTCAGGATAGTGGGAAAGATGAATGCAGCAATGTACATAAACATCCTGGATGAAAACCTGCTCCGGAGTGCTCTTGACCTCAGACTGGCATGACGGTTCATCTTTCAGCAGGACAACGACCCTAAGCACACAGCCAAGATATCAAAGGAGTGGCTTCACGACAACTCTGTGAATGTCCTTGAGTGGTCCAGCCAGAGCCCAGACTTGAATCCAATTGAACATCTCTGGAGAGATCTGAAAATGTCTGTGCACAAATGCCTACTGTCCAAACTGATGGAGCTTGAGAGGTGCTGCAAAGAGAAATGGGCGAAACTGCCCAAACTTGAGGCTACAATTGCTGCCAAAGGTGCATCAACAAAGTACTGAGCAAAGGCTGTGAATACTTGTGTACATGAGATTTCTTAGTTTTTTATTTTTAATAAATTTGCAAAAATTTCAAAAAAAAACTTTTTTCATGTTGTGATTATGGGGTATTGTGTGTAGAATTTTGAAGGAAAAAATTAATTTCATCCCTTTTTGAATAAGGCTGTTACATAAAAAATGTGGAAAAAGTGAAGCACTGAATACTTTCTGGATGCACTGTAAATGCACCACATGCCTTCCAGAATGAAGCACATGCAGAGCAAAAATTTGCCATGTCGGCTGCAGTCAAAGTTGATAAAGACAGAGTAAGCCTGACAGTAGGACAGAAGACTAAAGAGAAAGTTGAATAACTTCAAGGACTTCAACTACACTCGTCTGATGTAGAAAAAACAGGGTGTAGAATTTGAACAATAAAATTTCAAAATAAGAACAAGTGCATTATCAAATAATAAATTGGTAACATCTACCGGTTCAAGGGTCGCCTACGTGTAGGAAATTCCAAAAAAGCATAAATATGCCCTTCTAAAGTTGGTCAATAACATTTTATGCATGCATAAGCCCAATTTTATAATTTTGTCATCTAGAAAACCATTTACATTTGTTGCTATGACAGGACCCTGACTCTCCCTTATGAATGGATGGTAGCAATTAGGGGTAGGAATCATGAGGGACCTCACGATTCGATTCGGGTTACGATATCGCAATATCAAGTATCACAATACCATCAATCCATTCATTTTCTACCACGATACCACAGCTTTCAAATTTTTTCACCTTATTCAACCTCAAATCATGTCCTAAAGTAAAACTGTTGGCATCTCTTTCATATAGGGCTGGGCGAGAAAACGAAAACAATTATTATCATGAAATAACTTTCCCTCGATAGAGCCATAGAACATTTTCGATAGAACTCATTCGTTCTGTGTTTTGAAAAGTAGCATGAAAAGCCAATGAAAATGAGAATACACCACACTGAACCAAACATGTAGCTGGAAGTCACGTTCGATTGACGCACACAACAGCGTGCATAGGTGCGTACGACCAGCACAGAGCCGGGGCTTAGCCTAGCACACCTGCTAATGTTTAGGGTAGCACAGCTGTGTAGGAGACAACAGAAAACATTAATGAAAAGTCCAGTGACTGCGTTACCAAAGAAGACACCAAAACGGACGCCACCAAATGCTCAATAGACGAGGAGATTGTTGAAAAGAAGGGTCCGAGGAATTCAGTAACGTGGAGACATTTTGGCTATCTAAAGTCTGACAAGAAGCAGCTTAGCATGCACTACCAACTGTCAAGTATATTCCCACAAAATCAGGTAACACTACAAATCTTTTTTTTACCATCTGAAGCAGTGCCATCCTGTTGAGCACACAGAATGTCGGATTTAAGTGGCTGATTAAAGTAACTGACCCTCATTACCAACTCCCTGGCCGTAAATATTTTTCCCAGATGGCACTTCCCCAGCTGTACATGGAATGTAGTGAAACTGTTGAAAATGAGCTGCCAAGTCCGCCATACTTCGCTACTACGTCAGATTTGTGGTCAAGTCGCACATCTGAACCATATATGAGTCTCACTGCCCACTTCATTGATCAAGACTGGAATTTGAAAAGCAAATGTCTTCAAACATTTCCTGAAGAGCATACAGGTGAAGTCATTTAGGACTGACCGAAGTACTTACATCCTGGAGACTGAGTGAAGACAAGTCTGCATCACAACAGACAGTGGGACAAATATAGTAAAGGCCACATTGCTTAACAAGTGGACATGGCTGCAGTGCTTTGGACATGTACTTCACTCAGCAATCGATAAGTTGATGAGCACAATATTATAAAATATTTATATTATTATAGTTTATTCTATTAATATTATTTATATTATTATAGTCGCATATTTTGGGCAGCGCATGGCGGCGTGGTTAGCACTGCAGCAGCACGGCAACTCACCCTTAGTCGGGGGATCCTGGGTTCAATCCCAGCCCCCGACCAACAGTGATCTGTGTGGAGTTTGCATGTTCTCCCCGTGTCTGCGTGGGTTTACTCCGGGATTTCTCCGGTTTCCTCCCACATGCCAAAAACATGCAAGTTGGGTTAATTGGCGTCAAACTGGGGATTCTAAATTGTCCTTAGGTATGACTGTGAGAGTGAATGGTTGTCTGCCTCTCTGTGTTGGCCCTGTGATGGACTGGCGATCTGTCCAGGGTGTACCCTGCCTCTCGCCCAAATATGCTGGGATAGGCTCCAGCTCCCCCGAGACCCGAAAAAGATTAAGCGGAAGAAGATGGATGGACGGATTTATTATTTTATGTTGTATAATTATTTTATGTTTCATAATTATTTGAAATACAGTTGTATAATGTTCTACACTACATTTCTCAGGTTCAACTTCTGACAGAAAATAAATATTGAAAATTAATCTGGTTATAGCTTCACATCTCACTTAGGAGTAAAAAGGAACCTTTAAGCTTGACAGAAATAGTGATTTGATTCATATCGCAATATACAGTGGTGTGAAGAAGTGTTTGCCCCCTTCCTGATTTCTCTTTTTTTTTAAAATGTTTGTCACACTTAAATGTTTCAGATCAAACAATTTTTTTTTTTTTTTAAATTTAAGTTTTTGTAAAGGGTATACAGGTCGTTACAGCAATGCAGTGTTTACATTTTCATCACATGTTCCCTTATTTTCTGATATTTGACAACATTGGAAGATTAATTCTTACAACACCCCTTTTTTTTTTTTTTAAAGTGAAAGAAAAAGTGAAATTAAAGAGAAAAAAAAAAAACAAATAAAAAAAAAAAACAAACCTGTAAAAAACAAACAAAAAGAAAAAGTAAGTAAATAAAGATAAAAGAGCATCTGAGTAGCATTGGAACAAAGAGCGGAACCATTATTGAAATGGTATTTGTCAAAGATTAGATCTAATGGAAGACACATATGCGGTCCAGGGTTGCCAAAAGTTCATGAACACATCCATGTCCTGTCTCAGTGCGAATGTCAACTTTTCCATCGAGTAAATGTCTTGGATCACGTTAGTCCAATCTTCAGGTGTAGGACAGTCCTTCAACATCCATTTTTTAGTTAGAGCTTTTTTGCTTGCCAATATTAAAACATTGAATAAGTATTTTTCTCCTCGTCTTTCCAGTGAGTCCGGTAGTAAACCCAAATACAAAGTTACAAAAGAAAAGGGAACTGTAATTTTGAATATTTTCCCCAATATTGTCTGTACCTTGGTCCAATATTGGTGGATAACTGGGCATGACCAAAACACATGAAAATGATTTGCAGTCTTTTCACCACACAAGCGCCAACAGTTCAATCCCTTATGGGTAAATTTGTTTTGTGCAGGTGTTCTGAAAAATCTTGCCAAGTTTTTCCATCCAAATTCTCTCCACTGCAGGGATGAGGTACTTTTCCATTGCTGTTTATTTAGCTTTTCCCATATTTCCAGTTGTAAAGTGAAATTCCCCTCTTTTTCCCATCTCTCTTTTATATAAGATGTGTTGTCTCCTTTTAAGTCTTGAAGACCTTGGTATATTTTAGAAATGTATCTGATCCCTGGGATCCCTTTATATGCCATTAAGAAGACCTTCAGAACACCTGACTGGGCCCTTTCCAAAACCTCCTTTTTAAGTATATTGTTTATGTGGTGTCTAAGCTGGAAGAACCTGTAAAGGTCTTGATTTATTAGGCCTTGTTTTTTCAAATCTTCAAAACTTCTTAAGATTTGCCCTTTAAAAAAATCGTAATATTTTATCAGCCCTTTCTCCTTCCACTTTTTAAATCTGGTGTCTGTTTTATTAGGAGTAAAGTCCTGATCATAGGCGATCCATTGCAGAAGTCGACAGGGCTCTTTAGTTTGATTCTCTCTGACTATCTTAAACCAAATTTTTAGAGGGGTCTCTATCCACGGGTTAGTGTTATTCAAAAGCTTAGGTAAGACATTGTTCCCTATTATCGCCTGTAGGGGGATGTCACTTGTTATTTGGCATTCGATCTCCTTCCATTGTGCAGTGTAGACTGGGTTACATATCTCTACTAAAGTTTTAATTTGTGCGGCTTTAAAGTAGTCCCTGATATTTGGCAGCGCGAGCCCACCTTTGTCTTTGTTTAGCTGTAGGGTTCTATATCTGATTCTAGGTCTCTTGCCCTGCCATATGAATCTTGAGATCCTTCTGTCCAGCTCCTGCCATGTTTTTTTGGGAGGTTCTACCGGTATTGTTTGGAAAAGGTATAGAAGACGTGGAAGTATATTCATTTTGACTGCTTCAATTCTTTGTGCAGTACCCAAGAATGGTATCATATTCCATCTTGCTAGGTCAGATTTTATTTTTGTCACCAGTGGATCATAGTTTAGTGATATAATTTTGTTGAGTTGTTTCGGGATATTGACCCCCAGATATTTCATAGATTCCGACTCCCAGTTAGTTTTGAGTTTGCTTAGTGAATAATGATTTGGGTCATAGTTGAATGTTAAAACTTGGGTTTTATGCATATTTAATTTGTACCCCGATAAATCTCCATACTCTGAAAAAACTGAGGTTAGTTCTGGTAAAGAAGTGTCCGGCTGCCCTAGGTATATTAAAATGTCATCAGCAAAGAGTGCTATTTTATGTTCCTTCTGACCAAGTGTAATACCTTGAATTTTTTGGTTTTGTCTTATCCATTGGCTCAGAGGTTCTATGAAGATTGCAAAGAGCAGTGGAGATAGGGGGCAGCCCTGACGACATCCTCTTTCCAGTTCAAAAGATGATGATAAATTACCGTTAATCCTTATTTTAGCTGTTGGTTTTTATATAATGCCTGTATAGTTCTAATGAAGTTGTTATGAAAATTGAAACTGGATAAGATTCTATATAGAAAAGACCAGTCAACCGAATCGAATGCTTTTTCAGCATCTAATCCCAATATGACTGCATTTAAGTTATATTTTTTTATATGATGAATTATGTGTAAAGTGCGTCGAATGTTGTCTTGTGTCTGTCTTTGTCTTATAAAACCTGTTTGGTCTAAATGAATTAGGTCTGTCAGTATATTTTCTAACCTTTTGGCAAGGATAATGGTAAAAAGCTTATAGTCCTGATTTAGTACACTGATTGGTCTGTAGTTGGAGCACTCTAGTTTATCCTTTTCAGGTTTAGGTATAACTGCAATGACCCCTTCTCTCCAGGAGGGGGGGATTTCCCCTGTGTGGAGGACATAATTAAATGTTTTCAGGAGGAGAGGAGATAGTTGCTGTTTAAAGGTTTTGTACCACTCTGCTGTATAGCCATCAGCTCCTGGGGATTTGTTAGCTTTAAGTTTCATAATTGCTTTTTCCAATTCTTTAGGATGTATTTCTGACAGTAGTGTTTTATTTTGTGACTCCGTAAGTTGGGGAAGGTTTAATGTGTTTAGGAATGCCTCGGATGCGTTTTTATGTTTTTTGTGGGAGTATAAGTTCTTATAGTAATTCTCGAAGTTTTTAAGAATATCCTGAATTCTGAATTTTATTTCCTTTGATACTGGGTCTCTGATTTTGTAGATTGCTCTTTCTGTTTGATGTTTCCTCAATTTATAGGCTAGCAATTTTGCCGATTTACTGCCTGCTTCATAGTATTTTTGTTTCAGAAATGTAAGTTTCTTCTGGATTTCTATTGTGTAGATCTCATTTATTTGTTTTTTAATTTCCTTAATCTTGAGCGAGTCAGTAGAATGAGTGTTGCCTTTGTGTTCTTTTTCTAGGTTCCTAAGTTCTGACTCTAATGTGGATAGTTTTTCTTGTCTTAGTTTCTTTTGGGTTGCCAGTTTTGCAATAATCTTTCCTCTTATTACAGCTTTACATGCATCCCACAGTATTAAAGGGGATACTTCTCCATTATCGTTATCTTCCAAATATCTGAGAATATCTGATTCCAATTCATCTTTCAATGGTCCTTTCAGGACATTTGAATTTAACCTCCAAGAAAATGTATTATTTGTGTATTTTTGGATATTTAAGTCCATGTAGATCGGACTGTGGTCGGAGAGATCCATCAGTCCTATTTTACATGTTTTTACTCTTCCAATGTCTCTATTAAACATAAAAAAATAGTCAATCCTTGAGTAAGATGAATGTGGAGTTGAGTAAAATGTATAGTCTTTTACACTGGGGTTGAGTTCCCTCCACACGTCACAGATTCCCAATTCTTTTAGTAGCATCCGAGTTTTCCTGTTTTGGGTGTTATTTTGATGTGGGGAATTACCAGAAGCATCCCAGTATGGATTCAGTCTAAGATTGAAGTCCCCACCACATATCACTAAACCTTGAGCTTTAGTTATCATTAGGTCGAATACATTTTTATAAAATTTCCAGTTAGCCCCTGGGGGAGCATACACATTCAGCAGGGTGATATCTTCTCCCTCTAGCCGCCCAGTTACCAAACTGTATCTCCCTTCTTTATCTTTGTGTTCTGATTTTTTTTCAAATGTAATTTTGGTTGATATCAATGTCGCTACTCCCCTCCTCCTCCCTGATTTATATGAAGATGAAGAGATCATTTTAAACCCTTGTCTACTGAGTTTATTGTGTTCCACGTCTGTTAGGTGGGTTTCTTGTAAAAGTATTATTCCTGCTTTGTCTTTTTTCATTTTGCCTAGAATCTTGGATCTTTTAACTGGATTCAGGATTCCTTTTACATTATATGAAATTATTTTGGTTACACCCTGTTTCTCCATTGTGTTGTTTTGTTTAGTATAACTGTGTGGTGGCCCTCTTTTGTGCTACTCAGAAACTGAAAGAACATTAAAAACAAGAAAAACATTAAGAACATAGTGTAAAAAACTTTAAAACAAAAAGCTGTCATAAGAACTTCCTGAGCTGAGGTCTTTTTAAAGACCCTGTAAGAGCCTTGATGGAGTGAAGGCTCTGAGGGAAATTCCTCAAACCCTGTTACGTGTTGAGGGCCCTCTCTTACCACTGAAAGTAGTCCCATGCTTTTAACGTGAGTTTCAGAACCCAATCCAAACTTGTAATGATTTTTTTTTTTTTTCCTTTTATGCCTAATCCCTGTGAAATTGTGTGCACCCTCCCACCCCCATCACATCAAACATTCACGCAAAAACAGTATTTGTTAGTATGAGGAGAACATGTGGATTATTGTCACATTTCTATTTTAACAAGTTTTTTTTTTTTTTTTTTTTTTTTTTTTATTACAAAGACTTATTTGTTTCAAATAATATGATTGTTCCATGAAATGTTTTACCACATGCTGAATATGCATCTCCTTTAATGTTTGTTACCTTGTATGAGGGGGGTTGGATGTGCGGATTGATTCAAGAGAAAAGAAAAAAAAAAAAAAAAAAAGGGTCGCTATTCCAACCTGAAAACGGATAGTTTATCCGCGACGCTCTGGTGCTGGGTTTCCCGCTGCTGGTCCGTGGATTTTGAAGGTCTTTGTGTTGTCCATGTTTGCGCTTTGATCTTCTCACTCGGGTCTGCGGCGGGTTTAAATACCGTTACCGGGAGGCCTCTTTTCGCCATGTCAGCTGTTGCTTCTTCCGCCGAATTATAGAGACACGTTTCATCGCCGTAGAAGACCCTTAACTTCGCAGGAAATGGTGTCTGAAAGCGCAATTTCTTCTCTCTTAACACCTTTTTCGCGTCATTGTATTCCCTGCGCTTTTTAAGGACCTCCGGGGCGTAATCGTGTTCCACGTAGACTTTTCTCTCCTGGTGCATAAATCCTTTTTTCTGCCAGGCCAGTCTTACAACCTCTTGTTTTATTTTGAAATTGGAAAATCTTACCAACACCGAACGTGGGGGCGCTTCCGCCGCCGGCCTAGCGGCTAATGAACGATGTGCCTTTTCTATCTTCAAGTCGGTGGTTTGTGGAATATCCAATTTCTCTCTTAGTAAGGATTCCACGCATTCTGCCATTGAGTTAAAACCATTTTCGGTTCCTTCTATCAGACCATGAATTCTTATGTTGTCTCTTCTTTGTTTTCCTTCTTGGTCGGTTAGCTTAGCCTCTATAGCTGCTTGTCTTTTGCGTAGGTCTAGCACAGAATCTTCGAGCACTTTTATTCGGTCCTCTGTTTCCAAGATTCGGTTCTCGGCCTGGTCCACTCTGCTGTTTGTCCTTTTCAATTCTTCTCTGAATTCCCGAAATTCGGCCGTAACATCTCGGCGAAATCGTCGTAGCTCCTCAAATAGTGATTTCAGGCTAACCCTTTTGTTAGCTATCACCAGTTCCTCGTCTTCTGAACGGAGATCTTCCAGTTCGGATTCTCCGGCCGATACGTGTCCTGGCCTGGAGAATTTCAGTTTCTTCTGTTTTCCTTTAGACATGATGATTTTGTCTTTTGATTTTCACTCCTCCAAAAATCTGTTAAGTTTGATATTCAAGGTGTTATCCTGGATTGGGTCTGAGAACTTCAGTGTTAAGCTGCAGTCGCCATGGCGTCCAGACCGGAAGTCCATCAAACAAATTTTAATATTAGATAAAGATAATACACGTAAAAACAAAATGCAGTTTTTAAATGAAGGTGTTTATTATTAAGAGAAAAAAATTCAAACCTACATGGCCCGGTGTGAAAAAGTGATTGCTCCCTAAACCTAATAACTGGTTGGGCTACCCTTAGCCGCAACAACTGCAATCAAGCGCTTGCAATAACTGGCAGTGAGTTTTTTACAGTGGTGTGGAGGAATTTGGGCCCACTCATCTTTGCAGAATTGTTGTAATTCTGCCACACTGAAGGGTTTTCGAACATGAACCACCTTTTTAAGGTCATCCCACAACATCTCAGTCGGATTCAGGTCAGGACTTTGACTAGGCCACTCCAAAGTCTTCATTTTGTTTTTCTTAAGCCATTCAGAGGTAGATTTGCTGGAGTGTTTTGGATCATTGTCCTGCTGCAGAACCCAAGTGCGCTTCAGCTTGAGGTCATGAACAGATGGCCGGACATTCTCCTCCAGGATTTTTCGGTAGAAAGCAGAATTCATGGTTCCATTTACCACACCAAGTCTTCCAGGTCCTGAAGCAGCAAAAAAGCCCCAGACCATCACACTACCACCACCATATTTTACTGTTGGTATGATGTTCCTTTTCTGAAATGCTGTGTTACTTTTATGCTGGATGTAATGGGACACACACCTTCCAAAAAGTTCAACTTTTGTCTCGTCAGTCCACAGAGTATTTTCCCAAAAGTCTTGGGGATCATCAAGATGTTTTCTGGAAAAACTGAGATGAGCCTTTATGTTGTTTTTAGCTCAGCAGTGGTTTTCGTCTTGGAACTCTGCCATGCAAGCCATTTTTGCCCAGTCTCTTTCTTATGGTGGAGTCATGAACACTGACCTTAACTGAGGCAAGGAAGGCCTGCAGTTCTTTGGATGTTGTTGTGGGGTCTTTTGTGACCTCTTGGATGAGTCGTTGCTGCGCTCTTGGGGTAATTTTGGTCAGCTGGCTACTCCTGGGAAGGTTCACCACTGTTCCATGTTTTTGCCATTTGTGGATAATGGCTCTCACTGTGGTTTACTGAAGTCCCAAAGCTCTAGAAATGGCTTTATAACCTTTTCCAGATTGATAAATCTCAATTACTTTGTTTGGCATTTGTTCCTGAATTTCTTTGGATCGCAGCATGATGTCTAGCTTTTGAGGATCTTTTGGTCTACTTCACTTTGTCAGGCAGGTCCTATTTAAGTGAACACCTTCATTTAAAAACTACATTTTGTGTTTACTTGTCATCTTTGTCTAATAATTAAATTTATTTGATGATCTGAAACATTTAAGTGACAAATACACACCAAAAAAAAGAAATCAAAGGGGGCAAACACTTTTTCACACCACTGTATATCGAAATCGATCAATATGAAAAAAAATTATCGTGACTGGAATTTTTCCATATCGCCCAGCCCTACTTTCATATAATAATGTATTCTCGGGGCTTCATTTTCCGCAGAGACACGTCTCTGCACACAGAGAGAGGGCGGTGGATGATGTTTGGAATAGACTCACACTCCCGCTATGTTTAGCTGATTCCGTGGACTCTTAAAAAGCAGCTGAAAACTTTTTTTTTGTTTAAGGAGGCTTTCCACTGAGCTCCAATTCAACTGCTTTTTAATGGTAACTGATATTTTTAAATTATGTTAATCTTGTGTTTTAACTCGTTTTTGTATTTTTTGAATTATTTTATCTATCAACTTCCTTTTATTCTATTTTATTGTACAGCGCTTTGTGACTATACGACATAAACAAAACATTACTTTTTGTCAGAACACAAATTGCAAGCTCCATGCTGGTGTGTTTTTAGCTTAGCTATTGCTAACGCTGCTCCGAGACACATGCTGGCCCACGTGGGTTTTTTTTTCGTGCAGTATTCTTGCAGGTTGTGTGTCATGCCAAGGTCTTTTCTTCCATCTTTGTTATAAGACCTAAAAAAGGCCCGACATTTGAGCCAACTGCTTCCTAACTTTCAAAGCTGGCTGCAAATCTTGCAAGACAAGATATGGCTTTCATCAACAATGGGTGCTTTAGCGCCATCTGGCTGCAAATCTTGCAAGACGAGCTATGACGTCTCTTGACTGGGTGCTTGCTTTGCGCCATCTAGTGGACTGAAAACGCAACTGGTTGAATATCCAAGAGAGTATGAAATGTTTACATTCATTCATTCATCTTGTTCCGCTTAATCCTTTTCGGGTTGCGGGGGGGCTGGAGCCTATCCCAGCATCTTTGGGCGAGAGGCAGGGTACACCCTGGACAGATCGCCAGTCTATCACAGGGCCAACACAGAGAGACAGACAACCTTTCACTCTCACAGTCATACCTAAGGACAATTTAGAATCCCCAGTTTTGATGCCAATTAACCTAACTTGCATGTTTTTGGCATGTGGGAGGAAACCGGAGAAATCCCGGAGTAAACCCATGCAGACACGGGGAGAACATGCAAACTCCACACAGATCACTGCTGGTCGGGGGCTGAGATCGAACTCAGGATCCCCAGGCCAAGGGTGAGTTGCTTACATGAATATATGTAATTAATAAAAGATCAATCCATGCGTTTAGGGATCGGTGCATCGTCGTTAAGTGTCAAGTATCGCGATCCATCACTGAACCAATCTTTTGTCCCACCCCTAGTAGCAATGGATTTAGGATGAGATGAATTGCACTTTTAAATCGAAATAAAATGCATCAAATTTTCAAAATATTTGTGTGCACTAGGGATGGGCATAATTTACCGATTAACCGATAATTGATCATTAAGAATTTCACCGAGGAAGTTCATTTTCGTCGACAAACCGTTTTTTTTTTTTAAACAATCAGAGGTTATTAGGCCTAGTGCACGGCCGTCCTCAAACAATGCAATGGCAAAATTTGGGCACCAGGGGGCAACATTACACCATCGCCGTACCCTGGCGTGCCTCAGTTGATACATGCGGGCTTCCGTAGGGCAATCGCCAAATCATGAAGCGGTTACGGCGAAGTGTTGCGTGGGACCATTTCAATTTAAAAAATGACCAGGTGTACTGCAATCACTGCAATGCAGCATACAAATATACCTCATCGACAGGGTCCATGGAACACCCTTATTACGCGAAGAAACCGCCAACAGTGGTTGCGCGCTGAGTAATGGCGGTCGTGAAGATTCTTTTTTTTTTTTTCCAGAAACTTTATTGAGAAGGTCATGAAGATTCGGTGTACACACGTCGAGGGAAGCTGCAGGAGGCGGCGTAGTGGCTCGACGGGAAGACTATTTCGCACAAAATGGCACAAGAGAACAGCAAAAAGTTCTGCGCGGCTAGACTAAGTAACACGAGCGATAGAGCAATGAATGCGGTCTTCGTTTGTTGGGTGGCCGCTCGGCAGGGACAGAAGCTGGGTAAAACGTCTCGGCCAATCAGCTTGCGGGGTGAAACGTCTCGGCCAATCAGTTTGCGGGGTGAAACGTCTCGGCCAATCAGCTTGCGAGATTCCCGAGCCGAGCCAACACGAGAACAGAGAGAGGGCTCTCCGTGCTGATTCTTGATGTTCTAATGTAGTCTACCTGCCTTGTTACGTACCTAAAAATGTTAATGATTAACCGATTATTAATCATTAATTCTCCCGACGATCGGTGAAGAAAATTTCACCGAATGCCCATCCCTAGTGTGCACTCACCACTTACTGAAGGGTAGGTAAATGGCTCCATACCATGATCAAAAAGTGTTTAGACAGAATATGCTAGCAAAGCCAAAAAGTTTCACATTTCAGTTTACATTGAAAAAATGCAAAAAACTGTATATGCTTGTGCATGGTGTGTTAACTTGTGTTGCTTTGAGCCTTGAAACCAAAAACTTACGTTTTAAAGTGACACACTGGCAAAAATCAAGTTTTTTTCTGTTGTTAACATATCTGTAACATGCTTTTTGTGACATACATGACATATCAAATGCAAAATCTCACCACCCTCCCATCTGTGTTTTTTTGCTGTGAATTTCCAGTTTGGTAACACCCCCCTGAAACAGGCGAGTTTCGACAGACCGTTACTAGCTACGTAACTATTCCTGCTAGCCTGGTTGGTTACAACATTAACCAATCAGACGGATACTCTTTGCTACCTTGGGGGAAGAGGGGGGAGCCGAGGAGCAGCAGGATCTCGCACAGCCACATTCAAATCGAGCTGCTCTCGGCTCACTTCTCCAGCGGACAGGGCATCACACCGTGAGCTGAGAGCAGCCACATTCAACCCCCCCCTTCGGTCGATGGCAGACGGGGGACTGGTTGTTAGTAAAAAGTAAACACATACAGTATTTGGCAATTACACATTCATCTCTTGCCTCGACCGTTTTCAGAAAAATGTTTTGTGTTTACTTTTAAAGATATAGGCAAAACTTTAATGTTCGGAAGAATCTTGAACAGACTAGCAGCCCATCCACCAGGAGTCGCGGCGACCAATCAAGTGCAAGCCCTGCAAGTCGGGAGCACAGCGACCAATCACGTGGAAGCCCTGCAGGCCGCTAATTAGAATATTCCTAGATCCGTGCATACTTAAGTAGGTGCAAGATTTAAAATCTTTTTCCAGTACCTCGACTGGCTATAGGAGGACTGGAAGCTCTTCAGCTGCTCCTAGGACACAGTCCAAGGACAGATAATTTTTTTCACACATAAGGAGTTGATCAGAACTCCTTATACAAAGACAGAGTAATCATAATCAAGTCAGTGGCGGTAATGCACCTGTAGGCTGGTTGCCAACTGCCAATCAAATCTAAAAGAAGAAGAAGAAGAAGAAGAAGAAGAAGTAGAAGAAGAAGAAGAAGAAAATCTCTTTCCAAGCAATTCTAAGGCAATGAAAGTTTTTTGTGGGTAAAACGCCACAATATACTATTTTGGGCAATACATGTTTATTTTTGAGGTGGTTTTAGAGCCGCCAGAGTGCACCTTTAAACAAAGAAATGTGGAAAGGTATGGTATTGGACTGTATGGAAATTGTTTGATCTCCAAGGACATGGACAGCTGATGAACATATGAACATCACACTAACCTGCGTCTGTGTCTCCTCTCCTTACTGTCACCACGACGATCCCTGCTTCGTCTGTCCCTGTCTCTGCTCCTCCTCTTCCTCTCTCTGCTCCGACTCCGGGAAGAGGATCGACGGTGGTGGCGGTTCTCCTTGTCCCTTTCAGCTTCAGGAATAGACTGGTTATTAACTTACAGAAATGTACATAATTGAAATTGAAGGCTAGGAAGTGATATACACATATCAGTCACAACCAAAAAAATACAAACATGATACAAGACGTAGCAGGTTAGATTAACACAAACATTTTCTTTAGTTTGCTTGGAAGTGTAGGTAACTGATGACAGCAGGTGTGTCACCTTTTGTAAATATTTCCTCCTCAAATACCAGTAGTGCCCCACAATGTGACAAATATTATTTTTTTGTTAGGACAGCCAGAAAGAAAGCACAACCTGCAATCAAAACTCATGCTAATTTTCTGCATGAGAATAGAAGACCAAAAAAGGTGCAAGCACATAGTTCCCTTACAGATCATATCATGCACAATGACAGGTTATTATTATTACTTTTGTTGCCAAAGTACACACATTAAAATATTGCTCACTGGTACATCAAGTTAAAAAAACTAAATTGTTCAGTATAAAGCAATGTTCTGGAAAATACTGGGTCCTCATATTGCCTGACACTAACAGGTCAATGCACCCTTCTACACTGTAAAAAGGTTAAAAAGCGGATATTTTTTAAATTGCGTGAACATTAGATTGGAAGTATTGTTATGGCGTAATTTAGTATGCCCTAAGGTTAACAACTGTCTATTCCATCTATTAACAACTATTTATTTGTGTGCAATGCAAGGGGAGTAAATGTAAAAAACAGAATGTGAAAGACGAGAGCATACACAATTATGTTACTAGACACGCTGAGGAAAATAATTTCATCCTACCTGTAGTAAGAACCAATGCCATCAAACAGACAGTCATTTACAGAGGAATGTATGAATGAAATCTGCTCCCCAGATATATCACACAAATAAATAGTATAACTCTTCTTCTTTTAGATTTGATTGGCTGTTGGCAACCAGCTTACAGGTGCATTACCACCACGTACTTCACTCTAAATCATCACTACCTGGTCAGGAGCTGTAGTCCTATCATCATTGCTGTGTCCAATCGAACCTCAACTCTATCTTCAGACATCACTCTTCTTTGTCTCCTCATACTTCGCTCTATATCATCACTATCTGGTCAGGAGCTGTAGTCCTATCATCATTGCTGCGTCCAATTGAATCTCAAGCTTATCTCAGACATCACTCTTCTTTGTCTCCTTGTACTTTTACTCTATATCATCACTTCACTTTATATCATCACTCTACACACCTTGGCCGAGATGTCGGCCACCCAGGCCGGTCTATCTATATGTCTGTCTTTCTTCTTCTCTCGGTTACTGGTGGATAGCATACAACTGAAAGGTGCATACCGCCACCTACTGTACAAGAGTGTGTAACATTATGTCATCTGAGCCTGACCCCTAAATTCTATGACTTAATCCTGTGTTATTTAAAAAAGAGAAAAGAGCCCTTCTCGTGATTCTTATTGCCTCTCCATCTGTTCCCAGAATCCCAGTTAAATCCCATTCCCTACCGGCCTCTCGAACTTCATTTTCCATCATCTGTCTTTCATTTCCATATTTGTGACAGTGTAATAAGATGTGCTCGACATTTTCTTTTACTCCACATTCTCTACATTTGTCACTTTCGCTTTTCCCCATGGTGAATAAAGTGCCGTTTAAACCTGTGCATACCTGCCAACTTTTAAAACCTGAAAAGCCTAGTAGCTAGCCACGGTCCAGGGCCGCAGGCCCCGGTAAGTCCAGGACAAAGTCCTGGTGGGGGGTTCAGGGGGGGGCGAAGCCCCCCGACGCCAAACAAATATTAGCATTAAATTAAGTTAAAATGTGGCTAACAACCTCATATTTCTTGAACAATCATGTTTATATTTTCCTTAAATTGTCAATGCATATATGCTGATGGAAAAGATCAAGGACAAACTCTATAGTAATATTCTCTTAGTACATAATCATGCATTTAACAACTGTTGATAAATGACATTTCTCTTGACCTTTTCCCTCAGCAAATGTGAAATTTTCTCCCTTTCTTGAGCGAATAATAATTCCTGGAAATGCTTTGGAGTATTCCTCACGAAAAGACTGTAATTTTCGTTTGGGTTTCACGCTCATTTGTGATTTTTCTCCGGCAGATTTCATGATGAAAACGAATACAATAAAAAAACGTATAAAAAATGAAAACGTATACCTTATTCCTTCGCGACTCCGCCGAGCCCCGCCACTGTAACTGGGCTCCGATTCCGGCTCTTATCCGGCTGGGGCCCCGGTGGTCCTCCACTGGTCCCCGTCTCCTACCGCCACTGTACTTGAACTCTGATCCGGCTCCCGTCCAACTGTTGCCTCGGTTAGTTCCTCTGGCGAGCCCCAATCACTGGGGACAGAGTCGCTTCTTTGTGTCGGTGTTAGGTGCTACAACTAGCTATGGCGTTAGCTATTCGGGGTACTGATGTATCCCATAATCCCTTGCGCATCAGAGAGGCAAAGATATCAAAACAACATGGAGAACCCACCAAACAAACTGGTAAGAAGGCTTAATTTGTGCTATCACAACTCTATCCCATTGCTACAAATTCACAGTATATTGTTGTCCAAGGTTTTATCAGTGTTCTAAGCATATCGGCTGCAATATTTAAGTGTAAAATTTATTTCTGAAAGCTTGCCATCCACCTGATTACAATCGGGTATCAGACAACAGTGTCAATAGACAATACATGTGTATTGCAATGTGTTGATTTCATGTGTAAAATATTTATATATATATATATATATATATACACTCACCGGCCACTTTATTAGGTACACCTGTCCAACTGCTCGTTAACACTTAATTTCTAATCAGCCAATCACATGGCGGCAACTCAGTGCATTTAGGCATGTAGACATGGTCAAGACAATCTCCTGCAGTTCAAACCGAGCATCAGTATGGGGAAGAAAGGTGATTTGAGTGACTTTGAACGTGGCATGGTTGTTGGTGCCAGAAGGGCTGGTCTGAGTATTTCAGAAACTGCTGATCTACTGGGATTTTCACGCACAACCATCTCTAGGGTTTACAGAGAATGGTCCGAAAAAGAAAAAATATCCAGTGAGCGGCAGTTCTGTGGGCGGAAATGCCTTGTTGATGCCAGAGGAGAATGGCCAGACTGGTTCGAGCTGATAGAAAGGCAACAGTGACTCAAATAACCACCCGTTACAACCAAGGTAGGCAGAAGAGCATCTCTGAACGCACAGTACGTCGAACTTTGAGGCAGATGGGCTACAGCAGCAGAAGACCACGCCGGGTGCCACTCCTTTCAGCTAAGAACAGGAAACTGAGGCTACAATTTGCACAAGCTCATCAAAATTGGACAATAGAAGATTGGAAAAACGTTGCCTGGTCTGATGAGTCTCGATTTCTGCTGCGACATTCGGATGGTAGGGTCAGAATTTGGCGTCAACAACATGAAAGCATGGATCCATCCTGCCTTGTATCAATGGTTCAGGCTGGTGGTGGTGGTGTAATGGTGTGGGGAAGATTTTCTTGGCACTCTTTGGGCCCCTTGGTACCAATTGAGCATCGTTGCAACGCTACAGCCTACCCGAGTATTGTTGCTGACCATGTCCATCCCTTTATGACCACAATGTACCCAACTTCTGATGGCTACTTTCAGCAGGATAATGCGCCATGTCATAAAGCTGGAATCATCTCAGACTGGTTTCTTGAACATGACAATGAGTTCACTGTACTCAAATGGCCTCCACAGTCACCAGATCTCAATCCAATAGAGCATCTTTGGGATGTGGTGGAACGGGAGATTCGCATCATGGATGTGCAGCCGACAAATCTGCGCCAACTGTGTGATGCCATCATGTCAATATGGACCAAACTCTCTGAGGAATGCTTCCAGCACCTTGTTGAATCTATGCCACGAAGAATTGAGGCAGTTCTGAAGGCAAAAGGGGGTCCAACCCGTTACTAGCATGGTGTACCTAATAAAGTGGGCGGTGAGTATATACATATATATATACATATACATATATATATATATATACATATATATACATATACACACAGTATATACAGTATATATACTGTATATACTGTATATATGCATATTCCTGGTATAATCAGCTATTTAAATATGTAACTTAATATTATAGCCGTACTTTCTTGGATTCCATACAGCTGAATGTGATATAGACAGTTCTAAGCATAACTTAGTTTTGTCCCCAATCAGTCTGATGTTGAAATTGAACCCTCTCCAAAACTAGTAAAATTGTACTTTCACAAATAACAGCCAGCAAAAACAATTTCACAGAGTGAATGTATTGTGTCTGTATGCCATGGATTGCAATCGACTATCTTGTCATTAAATTTGTATTCAAAAGACTATCTTAACACTGCATAGAACTTCGAATAGGCCAGATGTGATGTATTATGAATACTAGAAGACTAGAAATATCAGCAGGGTATACTAGCACTGTATAACAGACACGTGCGTAAATGACGGCAAAATCGCTCTGATATTTTATGTGTTTACATGATACACCAAGCATGACAAGGCTTGCAATTACACAGCACATGTTCTTCAGAATCTTAGGCATTATTTAAAATGTATTCTCCATTTAGATGTCGAATCCATGGTCCATTTGCCAGGGTTGAAGTGCAGTCGTGTGAACGTCTGCAGAAGTTTACATTGTGTTTACATCTCGCGATGTGCGCACGCCTCTCCGGGATTTCGCGCGAGAATAGAAACCTCAATACCCTCAATAGCGATAGCGTTAGCTTAGCAAACGCTTCAGGTAAAAGCATAGCAGCGAACCACGAAAAGAAACACTACTCAGTTTACTCACAGAGCCCGGTGAAAGGCGAATAACGGGGTATTTCTACTTCAAAAGCTGGTTCAACCAAGGTGGAAATTCAGCCCGTGCGTCACAAATGTTGATCCGATATTCGCTGTTGGTTAGTTATTTTAGTGGCAAAATCAGCAACTTTGTCTCAGCACTGAAAAAGTGTGACCATCCCAGCTGCCATCACGTGTTGCTATGTTCTAAATTTAGATACGATTCCTAGCGATCTCGTGTTTGGAATTGCTTTCGTGTTTTTTTTACGATTTAAAATTTTTGACTGAATTTTTAGTGAAAAACCGTAATTTTGATTAATAAAGCCGTAATCCGGAATGGGGTCTTGAAAACCGTAACCATTACGGCAAAACCGGAGTAGTTGGCAGGTATGCCTGTGTGATCCAGTCTGAGTCTTGCCATAATGATGTCTTCCCTCCTTTTGGTTGTTATGAAATTCTTTATTGCAATAGATTTTTGTATTTTGTAATACGATCTACCTTTATGATCTTCATCCCATCTTTTTTGCCATAGCTCAGTTCCTCTCTTCTTGATTACTGCTTTCCCTTCACCTTTTCCAAGAGACAATGGTAGAGTTATCTCTTTTCCAAGAGCACTTTTTGCTAATTTGTCTGCACAGTCATTCCCTTTCAACCCTTCATGTGCAGGAACCCAACCAAACTGAACTTCTCCACCACCCCTGTGTACCCTAAATAAACTGTGATACTGCTCAATCACTAAGTCTTCCCTTGTAGATTTTAGTGCTGCAAGTGAGTCCGTGCACACCACCACCCGGTCCGGTCTGACCTCCTCCACTCACTGCAAAGCAATAATTATTGCCATCATCTCTGCTGTAAACACAGATGTATTGTTGGAGAGTCTTTTTGCAATGGTCACTTTAAATTCTGGGATGTATACTCCAACTCCAACAGAGCCCTCTTTATTCTTTGAACCGTCAGTATAGAGCTGTAAGAAGTTATGGTAATTGTTCCTAAGGTAAATGCTTGTTTTAACACCAACTTCACTCATATGCCAATCCTTTTTCCTCATTAGCAGACTAGCATCTACTTCTATTCCCAGAAACAGCCAAGGGGGAACATTACTCACTGGACTTATGTTAGCTATATCAATAGTGTGCAGCCCATACATTCTGGTCCTTCTTTCAATTGTCCACCCAAACCCGTGTCCCTGAAAACGAAGTATTCCCAGCAGTCTTGTAGTGTTGTTTTTGAAATATTTGCTTCATCACTTCCTTTCAGCTTGACCCAGTATGATAATGCGAGTTTATCTCTTCTCAAATCCATTGGCACTTCTCCTACTTCTATTAAAACTGCATTGTTTGGTGTTGTTTTGATGGCTCCAATGCACAGGCAAAGCGCTCTATGCTGCATTTTGCCTATTTTTTCCCCAGAGTCGTCTTTGCCGCTGCTTCATAAATCATGCATCCGTAGTCTATTGTCGATCGTATTAGTGCTCTGTAAATGACAATTAATGCCTGTTTATCTGCACCCCATTTGTGTCCAGCTACAGCTTTTATGGGATTAATGACTTTTTTGCATTTTGTCTCCTGATTTTCAACATGAACTCTCCATGTGTATTCACTATCAAACCACAATCCTAGATATTTGAACTCAGTGACTTTCTCTTATTGGTTGATTACATAATGTTAATGGTTCTGTACCAGTTCTGCGTTTTTTTGTGAAAGTCATATAGCAGGTTTTACTGTTTGAAAAGTTAAATCCTCAGTCATATGACCACTTTTCCACTTTCTCCATTGCTTTCCTAACGTTTTTGAACACCAATTTCTCATTTCTTCCCCTCATCCATATGGCTCCATCATCTGCATATAGTGCTGTTTTGATGGATCCCTCTTGATCCTCAAACATGTCATTAATCATTATATTGAATAAAACAGGGCTTATCACACTCCCCTGAGGAACACCATTTTCTATTTCAAAGTCATTAGAAACTTCTGATCCTACTTTAACCCTAATTGTCCTGTGTTTAAAAAAATCCATTATCCAATTATACATCCTACCACCAATGTCCATTTTATTCAATTTCATAAGAAGACCGTCCCTCCACAGTGAATCATAAGCCTTTTCAATATCCAGATAAACTATAACCATTACTTCTTTCATTTTGAGAGTCTTTTCAGTATCATTACTTAGCCTAACCAGAACATCCACTGTGGATCTTCCTCTTCTAAAACCATTCTGATAGTCATTTATTAATCATTTTTGCTCTAATACATATGACAGTCTGTAAACTAATACCTTCTCCATCCATTCTCTAAATGTGACGTTAATGCTATTGGCCTGTAGTTGCCTGGATGAGCTGGATCTTTCCCTGGCTTATTAAATGGTAAAATCACAGCCTTTTTCCACCCACTTGGGATAACCCCTCCTTCCATATCCTGTTAAACAATTTCAGAACCAGTTGCATTGATTGCATAGGCAACTGCCGGAACATAGCATAGCTTAACTGATCATATCCTGGAGCTGTGTATCGATTATCTTGCAAAGCTCTCTTAAGCTCTGACATTGTGAGCTCGAGGTCCAACACAGTAATGCCCTCTTTCACTTCAGGAAGAAGATGGAGGACAAGCTGCAACAGAGCGACATCAGCGGGGTCTGGAGAAACCTCAAAACCATCTCGGGGCTCCAGAATACCTCCCCCCAGGCCACGGGGGGCAGGGAGTGGGCGAACAACCTGAATCTGTTTTTCAATAGATTTGACCAACCGCCCTCCCCCCTGTCTGCACAACAACCACTGCTGCCTCTAAGAAATCAAGTCCTGCTGCCCACTCCCCACTCCACCGACACCCCCCCCACTCCCAACACACAGCCCCCCATCCTGACCCTGACCAAGACCCAGGTGAGGACGGAGCTGAAGAAGATCAAGGCGAGGAAGGCGTCGGGACCGGACGGCATCAGCGCAAAGCTCCTCAAGTCCTGTGCAGACCAGCTGTGTGGGATTGTGACGTATATCTTCAACATGAGCCTGAAACTGGGGAGGGTACCACAGCTGTGGAAAACATCTTGTGTGGTACCTGTACCAAAAACTTCCCACCCCAAAGACCTGAACAGCTACAGACCGGTGGCCTTGACGTCCCACTTGATGAAGACCCTGGAGAGACTGCTCCTTGCTCATCTCCGCCCCCTGGTGGAACCAGCGATGGATCCACTCCAGTTCGCCTACCAGCATGGCATTGGGGTGGAGGATACGGTGATCTTCCTCCTTCACCGTTCTCTGTCCCACCTGGAGAAGCCCGGGAATATGGTGAGGATCATGTTCTTTGACTTCTCCAGTGCTTTCAACACCATCCAACCGATGATCCTGAAGGACAAGCTGCTGCGCGCAGGGGTGGACCAGCACCTGTCATCATGGATCCTGGACTACCTCACGAACCGGCCTCAGTTTGTGAGAACCCGGGACTGTGTGTCCGACACGATCATCAGTAGCACGGGGGCCCCCCAGGGAACAGTGCTGGCTCCCTTCCTGTTCACTCTTTATACTGCGGACTTCTCACACAACACAACACACTGCCATCTACAGAAGTTCTCTGATGACTCTGCGATCGTTGGTCTCATCTCCAACGGAGATGAAGCTGAGTACAGAGGGCTTATCCAGGACTTCGTGGACTGGTGCCATCGGAACTGCCTCCAGATCAACGCGAGGAAAACTAAGGAGCTGGTGGTGGACTGCCGCAGGCATGGGCAGCCCCTCACAGTACCAGTAAATATACAGGGAACAGACATCGAGATGGTGACATCCTATAAGTACCTGGGTATTCATCTGAACAATAAACTAGACTGGTCACACAATACTGACGCACTCTACAAGAAGGGACAGCGCAGGCTGTTCCTGCTGAGGAGACTCAGGTCTTTTGGTGTACAAGGGGCGCTGCTGAAGTCATTCTATGACACGGTGGTGGCATCAGCCATCACTTTTGGAGTGGTCTGCTGGGGCAGTGGCATTACTGCAGCCGATAGGAAGAGACTGAACAAACTGATTAAGAAAGCTAGCTCTGTCCTGGGGCAGCGCCTTGATCCGATGGAGGAGATAGGAGAGAGAAGGACGGTGGCTAAACTGTCATCTCTGCTGGAGTCCGAGTTCCACCCTATGCAGGACATACTGGATGCACTGAGGAGCTCATTTAGCAGCAGACTACATCATCCCAGGTGCACAACCGAGAGGTTTCGTAGGTCCTTCCTACCAACGGCTGTCAGACTGTACAACCTAAGCAGGGCTGCTCGCAGAGATAGCAAAAAGACGTAACAAACTAATAGTTTTTTTGAATGCAAAAGATGCAATAGACTTACACAATGGTCCTCTCCGGCATACAACTAGGAACATACCGGTCGCTATGGAGGGTGAGAATATGTATGGGCACATAATCATACCATGTAGGATAACTAAGTAGACGGTTATGCTGTTTCATCCCACCTAGCAACAATGCTCTGCACTGTGTGTTTATATATTTACATATTTATTCCATCTAGCTACAATGCTCAGCACTGGGTGTGTTTATATTTATATATCTATATATTTATTCCATCTAGCTACAATGCTCCGCACTGTGTTTTTATATATCTACATATTATTCCATCTAGCTACATTGCTCCGCACTGTGTGTGTTTATATACTTGCATATTTATTCCACCTAGCTGCAATGCTCCGTACTGTGGGTGTTTATATATTTACATATTTATTCCATCTAGCTACAATGCTCTGCACTGTGTGTTCATATATTCATATATTTATTCCATCCAGCTACAATGCTCTGCACTGTGTGTCTGTGTGTGTGTGTGTGTGTGTGTGTGTATTTTATAGTAATATGTACATATGTATATAAGCTGCTCTTGCTTGCTTGTTTTTTTTTCTTGCCTTCTGATTGTTGCTCTGAGTGTTGCTATCCCTGTGCTGTTGCAATCCTGGAATTTCCCCGTTGTGGGACTAATAAAGGCTTATCTTATCTTATTTTTTAAGTTTGTATTTTCTCTGATTTTATGCTGCCTTGCTGTCTATGACTCTCACCAACATGGTCTCCTCTATGCACTGCTGCAAATGCTCTACCTAGGACTTCTGCCTTTTCTTTGTCTGATACAGCCATCTTGTCTCCATCCACTAAAGCTGGAATTTTAACGGATACCCTTTTCCCACTCATTTTTTTAAACATACCCCAGACATCATCTAGTTCTGTTTTCCTACCAAGGGTGGAACAAAATTCTCTCCATGTTGACCTTTTCCTGTTTTTAATAATCCTTCGAGCTACTGCCCTTTTGTTTTTATACTCTATTAAGTTTTCACTAGTCATATTCTTCCTCAGCTGTCTGAATGCCTTGTTTCGCTCTTTTATTGCAATACTACATTTGTCATTCCACCAGGGTACAACCTTCTTCCTACCCTGTGTTGTTTTCTTAGGTATACTTGCTATTGCAGCATTCAGAATATGATTGGTTACCTGGCGTGAACACTTCTATGGCACCTTCTAATGTTACCAAATGACATGATTGAACACAGTATTGCCTAAATTTTTCCCAATCTGCCTTGTCAAAACACCATCTTGTAAAACATCTTCCCTCTTGTATACATACTTCAGTTTTAATGACTGAAAGTATTGGGAAGTGATCACTTCCCATAGTCATCCTGTTCCTAACCGTCCAGTCACAGGTGCTCACTAAAGAATCAGATACCAGAGTCAGGTCAATACATGAGAATGTGCCCCTATGCACATCCACCCTGGTACCTTCAACACTGTTTAGACAAATTAACAATCTTCCATCTAACATCTCTTCCACAACATTTCCATTGTTATCTGTATGTGTGCTTCCCCACAAGCTATTGTGGGCATTAAAGTCTCCACACCATACCGCTTTCATATGCCCTTCCCCTGCCATAACACTGAAAATATCTGCTTGTTAAGTGTCTGTTTTTCCTCATCGCTTTGTGACGTTTTCCTCCTAGCTTTGTGACGTTTTTCTTCTTCTTTACTCTCGTATCTGGGTCTTCGTAGTCTGTATCTGCGGCTCATCTCATTATTATTATTCTTCCTTTACACTTGATTGGCGGTTGAGCCACCAGCCCATGATGTCTTTGACCTTAAACTCACTTTAAATCACTCTATAAATTCAAGAAATCTGTCAGTTTGTGTGTCTGTGTGTCACGATCACAGCACATCATAGGACAGCCTATGATGTCTGCTTGATGTCCTATGATGTTCCTATGATATCAGGCATCACAGGACATCTTTATGATGTCATATAGACCATCACTCACGATGCCTGCCTTGATGTCTTTATGATGTCATATAGACCATCACTCACCAAAGAGATACTCATCACCCGATTAAGAATAGGACACAGCACTTTAAACCACACCCATTCGAAGCAGTAAATCTGGAAATCTTACTCATCACCCGATTAACAATAGGACACACTACTTTAAAACCACACCCATTCGAAGCAGTACATCATGTCATATACACATCACTCACGAAAGAAGAGATACTCATCACCCGATTAAGAAGAGGACACACTACTTTAAACCACACCCATTGGTTGTCAACCGCCAATCAAATCTAAAAGAAGAACCACCCATTTGAAGCAGTAAATCTGGAAATCTCACTCAGTAAGCTAGAAAGCACTATATAAATTAAATAAATCTCTGTCAGTGTGTGTGTCTCCATCATAATATCAGGTAACACAGGACTCACGATGCCGTCATATAGAGAATAGGACTGGCTACAAGACCACAGGATTGCCTACGATGTTCATATGACATCACCATAGGACTGCCTACAGACGGTAGGCCCTACAATGTTCCTATCACGACTACATGATGTCTAAATGACGTCATATAGACAGCATAGACTACGGTCGCCTTTGAGGTCCCTATGATGTCTACATGATGTCTATATGATGCCAGATACACATCATAGGACGGCCTATGATGGCCTACAATGTCTACATGATGTCCGATGATGTTCCTATGATGTGTACATGATGTCTACATGATGTCATTGAGACCATCACTCGCTATGACATCATCAAAGACCACTGCAGACATCATAGGACACGCTAGGACATCACTCTATAAATTCAAGAAATCTGTCAGTATGTCTGTCGAAGGATATAGAGTAATAATCTAGTCCAGGGGTGTCAAACTCATTCCATGGAGGGCCAAGACCCTGCAGGTTTTACCTCCACCCAGTGTCTTCAGCAGGTGTTTTCATTGATCAGCAATCAGTGAGGGGAAATTCAGTGAAATCTCCTGTTGAAGACACTGGGTGGAGGTAAAACCTGCAGGGTCTTGGCCCTCCATGGAATGAGTTTGACACCCCTGATCTAGTCAGTGGCGGTAATGCACCTGTAAGCTGGTTGTCAACTGCCACTCAAATCTAAAAGAAGAAGACAGTATGTCTGTCAGTGTCTCAGGATCACAGGACCATCTATGATGTTCCAATGAGGGCTGCAAGCTGTCCTATGATGTTCCTATGCTGTCGGCAATCATAGGATGATGTCCAGGTGATGTCAACCACACCACAGGACTCACTAACACATCATAGGCCCCCCTATGATGCTCCTATGATGTCTACATGATGCCCACATGACGTCATATAAACCATAGGACTGTAGTGCCAGAACAGGGCGAGTCTGCAATTGAACTCGATGAAACACTAATGAGTCTAGGTGGCAAAATGAAAGACATTGTCATTTGGGTTTATGAACACATGACTGTTTGTGTCACGATCATAGGACTTGCTATAACATCATCTAAGATCACAGGCAGGCATTACTGAATGAGTGGTGACGCCAAACATCAAAGGCAGGTTTCACCATGGTTACTGTTGCCAGACAGACAAATCATCAAAGATCAAAGGCAGGCACCACTGAACGAATGATGACGTCCAAGATCAAAGCAGGCATCACCATGGTTACTGTTGCCATGGTAACAGTAATTTTCTACGGGCGTGCAGAAATGCTTGCTTACACCTGCTTTCTACGGCCATGCAGAAATACTTGCTTATACTTGCTTTCTACGGGCATGCATGGGTATGCACTAGTGATTATTAAAGCAACATCTTTTAAACCACTGTCAGATAAAATAATGGTGATTATGTCTATTGGATTAATAATAACTAGAACTGTTGTTGATTATAATGGATAATTATCAGCTGTAATATATCAGTTATGATTCATATCCAGTGTTAAGGACTATGTTATTTTATAATATGGTACCATGTTATATATGTGTAAAGATCATATACATCATATACATGCCTGTTTTACTCCCTAGATGTCTATCTTGCACACATCTGCTCTTTTTATTTTCTATTCTGTTACTTTTGGGTAACAGTTGCATCTTGAATGTTTACTGGAACAGCTGTTGCTTTATGTAATATATGCTGGGATAGGCTCCAGTCCCCCCGCGACCCGAAAAGGATTAAGCAGAAGAAGATGGATGAATGGATGTTATACTATATGTATTGTGCATGGCCTGAAATTCTGACCCCAAGAAGAACAGCGGCAGCTATTGGCTGCAACTAAGAGGGATCCTAATAAACAAACGAGAGCTAGTAGGATAAGATGGTGGCACCATAAGGAACTCTCAGAAAGTTTGTAAGATACAGTCATGTGAAAAAAATTAGGACACCCTGTATAAGCCTGTGTGTTTTTT
This sequence comes from Pholidichthys leucotaenia, assembly GCA_020510985.1. Lineage (NCBI taxonomy): Eukaryota > Metazoa > Chordata > Actinopteri > Cichliformes > Pholidichthyidae > Pholidichthys > Pholidichthys leucotaenia. Next base: position 132,056,061 of record CM035849.1, on the reverse strand, counting down.
AACATATTTGGACACATGGATATTTAATATCAATGTTAAAAATACTGGGAGATTCACGTAATACAACTAAACAAATAAAATTGAATTAAAGACTTTTTTCTTATTTTCTGTAAAATGTAATTCTAAACAGACAGTGAGGAATAAATTAGGACACCCCCCATCTTTTTTAGGACACCCCCACATTCATTTCCACTTACAATGACTAAAATAAATGTAAAAAAAATTCTAATAAAAACAAACGCAAGGTTAGACATACAGTATCTCACAAACGTGAGTACACCCTTCACATTTTTGTAACTATTTTATTATATAATTTCATGGGACAACTCTTAAGATATGACACACTGATACAAAGTAAAGTAGTCAGTGTACACCTTGTATAACAGTGTAAATTTGCTGTCCACTCAAAATAACACACAGCCATTAATGTCAAAACTGCTGGCAACAACAGTGAGTACACCCCTAGTGAAAATGTCCAAATTATGCCCATTTAGCCAGTTTCCCTTCCCAGTGTCATGTGACTCAGTGTTACAAGGTCTCAGGTGTGAATGGGGAGCAGGTGTGTTAAATTTGGTGTTATCGCTCTCACACTCTCATACTGGTCACTGGAAGTTCAACATGGCACCTCATGGCAAAGAACTCTGAGGATCTGAAAAAAGAATTGCTGCTCTACATAAAGATGGTCTAGGCTATAAGAAGATTGCCAACACCCTGAAACTGAGCTGCAGCACAGTGGCCAAGACCATACAGCGGTTTAACAGGACAGGTTTCACTCACAACAGGCCTTGCCATGGTCAACCAAAGAAGTTGAGTGCACGTGCTCAGCATCATACCCAGAGGTTGTCTTTTGAAAATACACATATGAGTGCTGTCAGCATTGCTGCAGAGGATGAAGGGGTGGGGGGTCAGGCTGTCAGTGCTCAGACCATATGCTGCACACTGCATCAAATTGGTCTGCATGGCTGTCATCCCAGAAGGAAGCCCGCAAACAGTTTGCTGGAAGACAAGCAGACTAAGGACATGGGTTACTGGAACTATGTCCTGTGGTCTGATGAGACCATAAACTTATTTGATTCAGATGGTGTCAAACGTGAGTGGCGGCAACCAGGTGAGGAGTACAAAGACAAGTGTGTCTTGCCTACAGTCATGCATGGTGGTGGGAATGTCATGGTTTGGGGCTGCATGAGTGCCGCCAGCCCTGAAGAGCTACAATTCATTGAGGGAACCATGAATGTCAACACGTACTGTGACATACTGAAGCAGAGTATGATCCCCTCTCTTCGCAAACTGGGTCACAGGGCAGTATTCCAACATGATAATGACCCCAGACACACCTCCAAGACGACCGCTGCCTTGCTAAAGAAACTAAGGGTCAAGGTGATGGACTGGCCAAGCATGTCTCCAGACCTAAACCCTACTGATCAACTGTGGGGTATCCTCATACAGAAGGTAGAGGAGTGTAAGGTCTCTAACACCATGATGTCGTCATGGAGGAGTGGAAGAGGATTCCAGTGGCAACCTGTGAAGCTCTAGTGAACTCCATGCCCAAGAGAGTTAAGGCAGTGCTGGAAAATAATGGTGGCCACACAAAATATTGACACTTTGGGCACAATTTTGACATTTTCACTAGGGGTGTACTCACTTTTGTTGTCAGTGGTTTAGACATTGATGGCTGTGTGTTGAGTTATTTTGAGGGGACAGCAAATTTACACTGTTATACAAGCTGTACACTGACTACTTTACATTGTATCAAAGTGTCATTATCTTCAGTGTTGTCCCATGAAAAGATATAATAAAATATTTCCAAAACTGTGAGGGGTGTACTCACTTTTGAGAGCTACTGTAGATATGTGAACATTTCTTAATAAAGAACTGAATATTTAAAGGGATGTCCCAATTTTTTTTCGCATGACTGTAAATGGCTAGAGTGCTGGCATTGTACGCTGTAGGGGGCAAGGGTAAATAATGAATGCTAGCTAGCTTCCCAATTTTTTCAGATGACCCTGGGACACGCTCTGATGTCCCTGTGTAAGGTTTCTGAACACTCAGTACCCTTGCCACTCCGTCCCAAGTCACTCCATACCCAAATCACAACATGCCCTTGATGTTCCATACCTGTGTAATTAAAGACTTAACAAACCAAAATGATGTTGTTTACTTTTAATATCAAAATGTGATTACTAGATTATCAAAAGCTTCGAAACTGAAATTAAGGCTACTGTCAAACTCTCAAAAATGTCATGGCAATCAGTGGCATAAGAGTAGCTAGCAGCTGACAGCTAGACACAAAAGGAGGGATGTTTTGGCTTTCTTTGATGTCTTTTTTTTTGTTTTGTGGGAAAATTCAAGGAGTCAAAAGAAAATTTTCATATAAAAATTTATTTATTAAAAAAAATCACTGCAGATTCTATGATAAAGATCAGTCATGATACAGCAAACCAATCTAGTAATTGCCTGGGGTTTGGTTAATTAAAATCAGCTGCTACTCGACACTGATTGCCATGACATTTTTGAGAGTTTAATTTCAGCATTAACGTCAGCTTCTGTTTTGAATCAGATTTTGATATTAAAAATAAATCACACCATTTTGGTTTGGTAAGTATTTAATTAAGCAGGAACGGAACGTCTCGGACGTGGGACGGAGTGACCTGATACTCTGCGTAAAGACACGCGGTGATTTACGTTCATCAAAGCCCGTTACAGACAAGCAATAAATAAATAAATGCATAGGTATCGCATGGTACTACAAATGTTATTTGTACACAATATCAATGCACACATCAAGATAGAAGGATGAACTTTCATCCAGATGTGAACTAAAACGGTTTGAAACTGTGTACGAGTTCTGTACAATGTTCTGAACCATATCCCAGTAAATAGACATATCCATGCTCTGCTAAATCTCAATTACAAGTAGCACTGTTATTTACTGTTTCTTTTGAATGAATTGCGAAGAGTTGATAAACTTACCCTGTTTGTTCTCAGACAGCTGTCTCTCAAATTCGTCATAGTCTGACATCTCTGACTCAAAGGTTGCTACGCTCTCGGGGCTGCGTTGTTCAGTTGGCGGCGGCTAGCTTAAGCTAGCAACAAAGTGAACAGCACTTAAAACAAGCGTCTCGCTGATTCAGCTCTTTGCAATTGTCTTAGTTTGTAGCGATCTTAAAAACAAGATTAACAAAAGGCGCTAACTTTCATAAGCATTAGCTAGGTGATGCTTATTTATAGTGAAACACAGAATCATCAAGAAAACGTGTTGGCATAGGCTAACCTGCTAGCCTTTGCTAACTAGCTTAGTAGCAAACTCCAGGAGAATAAAGGGCCTCAAACAAGCTTGTTAGCCAGCTAGCTGCGGACACCAAATGAATGACACTAGTTACGGATTCAAATATAAATCATGAAAAGTCGGCGGCCGGTAATCTGCAGTTACTTAATCATACAAACCAAAATGCACACACTTCCAAATATTTCACGACGACAGAAAAACAGTTAAGATCTCGGTATGCCCGCTTTTTCGCTCCGTCTCTCTGATACCCCGTGACACCGGAAGTTGATACAGGTCTTGTTTCCGGTTAGAAAAAGGGCGCAGAGAGCTAAGAGTGGAGCTTCATCTTCTCTAGCAGCAATACCCGGTGAATAAGACATGCAGTCTTTAGTCCTGATGATACTGCAAGTGATATCAGGACCTGCTGAACAAACTTTACTCCTCCCAGCGTTCAGCTGGACTGTATAGCTGATGTTGACCTGACATGTCTCTCCAGAAATGTAACTACACATGGAGGCAACATTTTGAATGGGATGGCCTTCCATACAGTTGGTCATTTTCCCAGACAGCACCCTACATGTGACAATGTCGGCATTAGATAATGCCGTGTGTCAGTGTGACTTAAAAAGGTGATGTTTCCAAACACTGGTAATGAGTTGTTTTTGTGTAGCATTCAGGGAGATTTATTGCTCCAGCATTCCTACATTCTCAAAGGTATATAATTTTTTCATTAGTCTTTTATTGCACAAAGTAAAAATGCACCACAGCCTCAAGGCCTCCACCATCATCCCCATCCCCAAAAAGTCTGCAATTGACAGCCTGAACGACTACAGACCCATAGCACTCATGTCTGTAGTCATGAAGTGTTTTGAGTGACTAGTGTCCCAGCACATCAGAGACTGTCTTCCCCCCTCCTTCGACCCCCACCAGTTCGCCTACAGGGAGAACCGGTATACAGAAGATGCCATCGCCACCAGTCTCCATAGAGCGCTGAGCCACCTGGAGAACCCAAGGAGCTACTGTATGTGAGGATGCTCTTTGTGGACTACAGCTCAGCTTTCAACACCATCATCCCAAATTATCCAAGGATCTTTGTTATTAGAAAATATAAATCTGGTGAACTTATACGGCCCCAATACTGATGATCAAAACTTCTTTGTTAATTTATTCCTCACTTTATCATCACTTACAGGGCAACATATAATAGCAGGGGATTTTAATTGTACTGTGGAAATGTGAAAATGACGAGGCAGAGTTTATCTCACGAGTCAGGTGTATTCACGTCTTCCAACATCAGCAAAAACAGAAAGAGGAAAAAAACCCAGATATTCGTCCTTTTTATATCAGGACCTTCAAAGCTCACAGTCACGTTGCATTTAATCCCAAGTAACAATGCATCTTCACACAGATCTTAACACCTCAACCTCCAGTCTCTGGCAGCCAGGAAAATCCCCCAAGGCCGTCTCTTTGCATACCAAAGACTAAACTTTCACATCCTCCTGTTATCTCCAAGGAGACTCAGTCCTTTGTTCAATCTAAGATGTGAAGCCTAAAGTGGTATACATATGAAGCATAAAGTGATATACATATGTGCATATGAGTCCCACAGTACATTGAATCCCAGTATAGATAGATCAACAGGACTGGACTGTACGCACAATGGATGCAGGATGACCATTAATCATTTTATGAAAGAATTGAGATTGCTAGATATATGGAGAGAAATGAAACCACAAGTCAAAGCCTATTCTTGTTATTCTAATACCCATAAGACATTCTCACGTATTGACTACTTTTTAATCTCTACAGAATTAAGGTCCAAGATTCAAAACTGTTTCTATGATAACATTGTGATCTCTGATCATGCACCCTGCTGTCTAGTATATGTAGATAAGGAATTGACAAAGGGCCCAGTTAGGTGGCATTTTCAACATAAATGGCTTCAGGATGAGGAATTTGTTAAGTACATAGAAAAACAGATAGATGAGTTCTTTGATATCAATACTACACAAACAACGGCATGTATAAAGTGGGAAGCTTTCAAAGCTTTTATTAGGGGGCATATTATTAGTTATACAGGTTCAAAATCTAAGAAGACCTGAGAGGAGAGAGTCCAGTTGGAACGTAAAATAAAAATTCTTCAAGAAAAGGTGTATGCAGGAAGTAACCCACAGTTAGAGAATGAATTACTGATTCTGAGAGCTGAATATGACAAAAAATCAGCGAATAGAGCTGCCTCGAGTCTTCTAAGATTGAAGCAAACTTTTTATGAACAAGGTGAAAAATCAGGAAAATTATTGTCATGGCAGATTAAACAATTAGAATCTAAAACACCAATTACCAGTATTATAAGTAACGGACAGGTAGTTATAGATCCTTTAGAAATTAATAGTGCCTTTAGAGAATATTATGAAAAACTATATGATACAAAAAATGAAACTGACTTAACAAAACTAAATGGGTTTTTGGGTGGATTATCCATACCAGGTATTCCAAATGAAAATAGGGAGATACTGGAGTCTAAAATTAGTCAAGAAGAAGTTGGGCAAGCCATTGATAATATGAAATCAGGAAAAAGAGCAGGACCAGATGGTCTTCCAGTTGACCTCTATAAAAAGTTTAAGAATAAATTAATAAAACCACTTTTAGAAATGGTTTTAGAAGCATTTCAAAATGGTAATTTACCACCATACATGAATAATGCCTTAATTATACTGTTGCCAAAACCAGGTAAACCCTCTGATAAATGTGAAAACATGAGACCAATAAGCCTATTAAATGCTGATCTTAAAATAATCTGTAAAATTTTAGCAAAACGACTACAAGAAATATTACCAAATATTATTAACTGAGATCAGAATGGCTTTATAATGGGAAGACAAGGCTTCCATAATGTAAGAAGACTATTTAATATTATTTATTCCAATTAAAGAAGCACCGGATACAGCTCTCCTATCATTGAATGCCGAAAAGGCCTTTGATAGGGTCGAATGGCCCTTTCTTTTTGAAGTCCTACAAAGGTTTGGACTTGGAAATAATTTCATAAAATGGGTCCAGATAATATACAATAATTCTACAACAGAAATCCTAACAAACAGCGATATCTCAAAATCAATAAAAATCAATAGAGGATGTCGACAAGGCTGTCCACTTTCACCTTTACTGTTTACTATGGCAATTGAACCTTTAGCGATGGCAGTATGTTTACATCCACAAATATATGGAATTAAAGTAGGACCAACAGAACATAAAATCTCCCTGTATGCCAATGACATAATTTTGTTTATGTCGAATTTTAAAAAATCAATTCCGAACTCGTTAAATTTAATAAAGAACTTTGGGGATATATCAGGATATAAAATAAACAAAACAAAATCTTCAATATTAATGTTAAATGAGACCCAGAGAAATCATCCATCTCCTGAGGTAAACCAATTCAATGTTGTAAATCAGTTTAAATATTTAGGGATTCAAATTTTGCCTAAGCTAGAATCAGTCGCCAATGCCAACTATGAAGCCTTAATGACAAATATTAATGAGTTGCTTCAGAGATGGATGTCACTACCAATGTCGATGATCGGGAGAATTAATATACTTAAAAGTATATTAGGACTACGTTTGTCCTTACTATACTTACCATTTGATCGTGGAGGTCTGAAATGTCCAAACTTTATGTTGTATTACTGGTCAGCACAACTGAGGTCTATGACATATTATTTTTCATCAAATGATCCTCCTCACTGGACTGAAATGGAATCATACAATTTACCTTTACCTCTTCCCTTATTCATATACTCAGACTCGGCTAAAAAATTACAGAAACAAGTTAAAAATCCAATTGTAAAGCACATGATCAAAATATAAGATAAGATAAGCCTTTATTAGTCCCACAACTGGGAAATTCCAGGATTGCAACAGCACAGGGATAGCAACACTCAGAGCAACAATCAGAAGGCAAGAAAAAAAACAAGCAAGCAAGAGCAGCTAATATACATATGTACATATTACTATAAAATATATATATACACACACACACAGACACACAGTGCAGAGCATTGTAGCTGGATGGAATAAATATATGAATATATAAACACACAGTGCAGAGCATTGTAGCTAGATGGAATAAATATGTAAATATATAAACACCCACAGTACGGAGCATTGCAGCTAGGTGGAATAAATATATGGTCGAACCTCGGATTCAGGAGGAGCAATGTGGTTTTCGTCCTGGCCGTGGCACATCGGACCAGCTCTTTACCCTCTCGAGAATTCTTGAGGGTTCGTGGGAGTTTGCCCAACCAGTTTACATGTGTTTTATGGACTTGGAGAAGGCATTTGATCGCGTCCCTCGTGAATTTTTGTGGGGGGTGCTTCGGGAGTATGGGGTATCGGGCTTGATTTTACGAGCTATTCAGTCTCTGTACAACCGTTGTGAGAGTTTGGTTCGTATTGCCAACACTCGGTCGGAGTCATTCCCAGTGAGAGTTGGACTCCGCCAGGGCTGCCCTCTGTCACCGATCCTGTTCATAATTTTTATGGACAGGATTTCTAGGTGCAGCCAGGGAATGGAGGGTGTCATGCTTGGTGACCACAGGATCTCATCTCTGTTGTTTGCAGATGATGTTGTCCTGTTGGCTTCATCCAGCAATGACCTACAGCTCTTGCTGGGACGGTTTGCCGCTGAGTGTGAAGCGGCTGGGATGAGACTCAGCACCTCCAAGTCCGAGTCCATGGTCCTCAGCCGGAAAAAGGTGGATTGTCCTCTCCGGGTTGGGGACAGGCTCCTGCCCCAAGTGGAGGAGTTTAAGTATCTTGGGGTCTTGTTCACAAGTGAGGGGAAAATGGAGCGAGAGATCGACAGACAGATTGGAGCAGCATCTGCAGTGATGTGGACATTGTACCGGTCTGTTGTGGTGAAGAGGGAGCTTAGTTCTAAGGCAAAGCTGTCGATTTACCAGTCAATCTACGTTCCTACTCTCACCTATGGTCACGAGCTTTGGGTAATGACCGAAAGAACGAGATCGCGGATACAAGTGGCTGAAATGAGCTTTCTCCATAGGATTGCTGGACTCACCCTCAGAGATAGGGTGAGGAGCTCAGTCATCCGGGAGAGGCTCAGAGTAGAACCGCTGCTCCTCCACATTGAAAGGAGTCAGTTGAGGTGGTATGGGCATCTGATTAGGATGCCTCCTGGACGCCTCCCACTTGAGGTGTTTCAGGCATGTCCCACTGGGAGGAGACCCCGGGGCAGACCCAGGACTCGGTGGAGAGACTATGTCTCCCAGCTGGTCTGGGAACGCCTTGGTATCCCCTCTGAAGAGCTGGAGCAGGTGGCTGGAGAGAGGGAAGTCTGGGCTTCTCTGCTTGAACTGCTGCCTCCGCGACCCGCACCCCCGGAAAAGCGGTAGAAGATGGATGGATGGATGGATGGATGGATGGATGTCCCAGCACCAGTGGTATCCAGTACTTTCGTCTTCCCGTCAGTCCACAGCACCTGTATTGTGGAGACAGACCGGCGGATCCTAAACTGTGCTGACTGTGTCAGGTGTACTTGGTTCTTCCCCCAGCGTACACCTCCACCGGTAAAGGTTAGTTATAAAAAGTTACCTTTAACCTCTTTTATGTTCAAGTAGGCAGTGAAACCATGTCAAGGTCACTCTTGAGGTATTGTAGCATTGCCATGCAAGAGATGAGAGCCGCGGTCAAGTGATTTCTGAGTTAGGGGGACAAAGTTTGCCACAAACATACCCACAAAATAGAATCTCTTTTATACATATACTGTAGATGTACATAATATAAACATTTAAACTACAAAACAATACAAAGATATGCGAACAAACTAGGAAACTGATGGGGGGGAAAAAGGATTTTTTTTTCTTTAATTAGATTTGGGAGAGAAATCCATTCATGGATTATTCTATTAGTTATCACTAAACTGATGTGGTTTTGGATTTTGGCAAATAGGGAAAACTCTATCAACAAGTAATGACTGAATAATTGTATACTGTGAAGAAGGACAATAGCTATTCTCTTTAAGCTCCACTGTGCATTAATGCTTAGTTAATTTCAAAACGGGCAGCGCGGTGGCGGAGTGGTTAGCACTACGGTAGCACAGCAACTCACCCTTGGCCGGGGGATCCTGGGTTTGATCCCAGCCCCCGACCAACAGTGATCTGTGTGGAGTTTGCATGTTTTCCCCATGTCTGCGTGGGTTTACTCCGGGATTTCTCCGGTTTCCTCCCACATGCCAAAAACATGCAAGTTAGGTCAATTGGCATCAAACTGGGCATTCTAAATTGTTCTTAGGTATGAATGTGAGAATGAATGGTTGTCGGTCTCTCTGTGTTGGCCCTGTGATGGACTGGCGATCTGTCTAGGGTGTACCCTGCCTCTCGCCCAAAGATGCTGGGATAGGCTCCAGTGCCCCCAACCCAAAGAGGATTAATCAGAAGAAGATGGCTGGATGGATAATTAAAACAATTTCAAAACACCAAATGATTTAATATCTAGAATGATGTTTTATGCCTGAAGCTGTACTTATTCCATCCATCCACAGTAGGGCCTTGAGCTTGCTGTATCTCTCCATGCATCTATCCATGCATTTTCTACGCTTATCGAGGGGTTTGGGTCGCTGGGACAGCAGTCCAACTAGAGAAGCCCAGATTGCCACCCAGTTCGCAGAGCACCATGATCCCCATGAACCCTCCTACAGGTGGCGAGCACACTGGAGGGAAGGCCCATGTGGCTCCTTCCGGCCCCCAAACCAGATGGGGTAAACTGGATCCTTGTTGCAAGTTTTTCCTGGGGACCCACTATTTTGCTCTTGGCCTGGCCCTTCATCCAGAACCAAATTACCTTGGGAGACCCTACCAGGGGCAAGTTGCCCCCAACAACATAGCTCCTGGGATCATTAAGGCACACAGTCCCCTCCACCACGATGAGATGGTGATCCACAGAGGGATTGACACATATTATTACATTCTAATATGCAGTTATATAGACTAGTGTAAAACCCAGCCACAGGGGTGCACAAGCCAGTGTACTCCTAGTGTCGGCCCCAAGCCTGGGTAAATGGGGAGGGTTGTGCCAGGAAGGGCATCCGATGTAAAACCTTTGCCAAATCAAACATGCGGATCATGACGAATGAGACTTTCATTCCAGATCAGTCAAGGCCCGGGTTAACAATGACTGCCACCACTGCTGTTAACCGACAGGGTGCCGGTGGAAATTGGGCTACTGTTGGTTGAAGATCGAGGAGGAGGGGAGGGAGAGGGGGAAGGTATGTTAAGAGAGAGAGAGAGAAAAGGAAGGGTAGAAGTGCGGAGGTGAAAATAGGGATGTTAAATGTAGGGACTATGACTGGTAAAGGCAGAGAGTTGGCTATGATGAATAGAAGAAAAGTAGATATACTGTGTGTTGAAGAAACCAGATTAAATTACCCTTTATTGTCATTCAACCATACAACCAATCATGTACAGTAGAACAAAATTGTGCTTTATCCTATCTACAGTGTCAATCACACACACCCCAGGTGTAGAATCAGAAGGGCCGCTGCCATTCAAGGTGCCGCCACAGATTTCCCTCCTCCATTCCATAATTGCTGAGCACCAAGCTGGATGGCAGGAAGTTCCGCTTTTATATGATCTTCGGCATGACCCGGCCGGGATTTGAACCCCTGCCTCCCGGGTGTGGGGCAGATGCTCTACCAACTGATCCACCACTCCACCACTGAAGGGAGGCAAGGCTAGGAACATTGGAGGTGGATTTAAACTGTTGTACCATGATGTAGATAGGAAGAGAAATGGAGTAGGAGTATTCTTGAAGGAAGAGTATGTGAAGAGTGTTCAGGAGGTAAAGAGGGAGTTAGATGGGATCATGAGTTTGAAGCTAGAAGTTAAAGGTTTGATGCTGAATGTTGTCAGTGCGTATGCCCCACAAGTTGGATGCCAGGTAGAAGAGGAAGGTGAATTCTGGAGTAAGCTGGATTAAGTGGTAGAGAGTGTTCCCAGGGAGGAGAGAGTGGTGATTGGAGTGGACTTTAATGAACATGTAGGTGAAGGGAACAGAGGTGATGAGGAGGTGCTGGGTAGATATGGTCTTAAGAAGAGAAATGTAGAAGGACAGATGGTTGTGGATTTTGCTAAAAGGATGTAAATGACTGTGGTGAACACAGACTTTAAGAGTGGAACATAGTGTAGAGGAGTTGGAGTTAATAAGTATTCACTTCTTCCTTCTCCCTTTCGAGCACTGTATACTGTCACTTTTTTCGCACTTGTCATTTGTTTTGTTTTTTTACTTTTTTGTTCAAAATAAAGTATGTATCTATCTATCTATGGTGTTATATCAGGAATAACACAGGACAGAGAGCTGTCTCTGGGAACATACAACTGAACTTTATTGAGTTTTTATTCCAATTTATATCCCTACTGTAGCCCGCCTGACATCACTCACTCCCCCCACCCTGGCGGTGCTACAGCAAACCCCAAAGTCCAATTTCCATACATAACATTCCCCCACCACCACCACAAGTTCCAAACACAACATAAATTCAAAATCAACACAAGCAAACATTATATACACAGTTGTTGTTTTTTTTAAACTGCAGACAAGTGAACACATGGGGCGCCTGGGTAGACTGCCAGGGCGCCCTGCCAGGTTGAAGCGGGTTATTCTGCCGCTAGTTCCAACTGGCACTGTCCACAACAGTTTTAGCGACAAAGTTGTCAAGGTATTTAGGCCTCCAACGCACTCTAGCCGGGCGTCCCCTACGAGGAGACTCTGCACCTGGCACCGTCAGTTCAGCCTGTGAGTCCACAGCAGGTGGGACTGCCCAGTCCCAGCTCTCACTGAGACACCCCGTGGCCTCTGAATCCCTCTGGCCAGGCAACGAACGTCTCAGTCTGCTGGCATGCCACCTGAACCCATCATCGAGTTCAAAAGTGTCCGGACCCCGCTGCCTCGCGATCTGCCATGGCCCAGTCCACAGTGGCTGCAACTTGTGAGTTGGACAGGATGTTTGATCCAAACTCGATCCCTCTCCCTCAGGCCGTGGTCCTTCGCTCTGTGCTTCCTATCGAACAGCTGCTTCATCTTGCGCTGCTGACCGGTGACCCTGCTCCTTAGTGCCTCCATGTTCCTCTGGGGAGACACCACCGGTGGTCTCAGATGGTTCACCTGCAAGGGTAGTTCTCACCCCAGCATGAGGGCTGCCGGGGAACAGCCTGTTGTGGCATGGGCTGACGCCCTGTATTGAAGCAGTGTGCTCTGGAGGGCATCTGAGAAGGTGAAGCCATCCGCCAGATGTGCTCTCAGTCCATTCTTTAGGGTTTTATTAAACCTCTCAACCCCTCCATTGGCCTACGGATGATAGAATGCTGTCTTCAAGTGCTCCACACCCCTGCTGCTCTAAAACTCCTTGAATGCCCCGATACAAACTACGGGCCATTGTCCATCGTGAGTGTGTTCAGGGTCCCCCACCTAGCAAACAAAGATGTCAGGAACCCCGTGACCACTTCTGTCGTTACTGAGCTAGTAGGGAGCACCTCCGGCCACTTTGAGAACATGTCATAGGCCACCAACAGGAATCGGGTGTTCGAAGGCGCTGCATGGAGTTCACTGCAAATGTTCAGCTCAACTTGTCTCCAGGGCCCTTCTGGGTATGCAACTGACCTTAGTGGTGGAGGAGGAGGTCCACCGGTCTTGCCTCTCTCCAGGCATGACACACAGTGCTTCACTTCACTATGGTCTTTATCAATGCCCGGCTACCAGACCAACTCCCTACTACGCTGCTTCACTCTCACCACCCCTAGGTGGCCGTCATGCAGCATTGCCAGGACACGTGCCCTCAGGGAAGATGGGATCAAAGCACACTGACCCCTGGCCACCTCATTCCAGCAACTCAACTTGTCTTTGAAACGGTGGTAGGGTGCCAGGTCACCCTCACTGGCCATCCCTCTCTGATCATCGCACGTAATTGCACCAGAACCGTGTCCCGCTCTGACTCCTCCCTGAGCACTTGGGGGAAACGACCACCTGGAGTGGTCCGCACAGTGTGTTGACTAATTCTTCCTCAGCTGGATCAGTGTCATCATTGTCCGCTCGGGGAGTCTCCACCGTGGCTCGGGATAGGAGGTCCACCACTATGTTTTCCCTGCCTGGGGTGAACTTAGTGGTGAAGTCACAGACTCTCAATCTCTCAGACCACCTATGTATCCTCAGTGGTCTATGCCCCGACCCAGACGTCTCTGTCATAACTCTGGCTCTCACGAGCCAGGAAAGGAGATACGAGGGCGACCAGTGAGTTGGCGTAGTTTATTGACAAAGCACACACTACACTAAATAACGAACAGAAAAGTAAAGAGCCACGTGGGGCTAAAACACACACAGAACTAAGGGTAACATACCACCCAGGGAGAAAGGCTAGAGAGACGGCGAGGGAAAAATACACGCCGAGTCGCAACACTTACTTTGGGTGAAGCGCCGAGGTAACGGCGGACTGAAGCTAGTCGTAGGAGCTAACAGTCGTGGGAAACACAAGGAACGTCTTCCCATAGCGAGGTCGCAGCGACGAGTAACTCTCGGCTGCTCGCTTAAATGGGGGAGATGATTGGGAATGGGAGACAGCTGTCCCAGCGCAGCTGACCAGACAGCTGGCAATCAGCTGGGCGCTGTCAAAGAGCGGGCCATGGAAGACCCGGCACGGACTACCCCGGAGCAGGAGCGACACTGGACAACCTGAACGCAGAGAAAGAGCGTTCAGGGCGTGACAGTACTCCTCCCCCGAGCCGCGCCTCCTGGAGCGGGCTAAACCCCCCCCCCCTCCGAGGGAAGACCAGGGAGGGCGGTGGGGGCCAGATCTGGGAGAAAGGGAGGGACCAGACAAAGGAGGCAGGGAAGGAAAAAAAAAAAAACCTAGATACAGTATAGGGTCAGATACCACAATAATTTCAAACAAAAGAAAACCATCACCCCCTCCTCTGCAGAGGCCAGACGGTCTGTGCAGGTGACCACAGGAGGTGGGGAGAACAACCTGCAGAAAAACGACGACATAGTCATGGAGAAAAAAAAAAAAAAGGTTCACAACAACTCAGGGCGAGGACAATGCAAAACTCATGTCCCGGCGACCAAAAAGACTACAAAACTCAGTAAACATAAAGTTGCAGAAGACTACACATGTAACCCCGGCCAAAAACAAAGTATAAAGGAACAAACCGGGCACAAGACCTAAAAACAAAGCCTGAGGCCGCTAACTGGTATAAGGATACAAAAAAAAAAAAAAAAACAAAAAAAAAAAACATCAACTCCTCAAACATGAATTAACGCAACACAGAAAATCAAACAGTCTGGAGGAGGATATAAATGCAGAAGAACAAACTATTCTGAATAAGGCCAGGCAATGTGAGGCGGAAGCAACTTAAAGGACAGATTAAAATAAGGATCCATACAGGGACCGTAAAACAGAAAATTGTCTAAGGAAAAATTCTTCGTTGAAATGACATCACAATAAGGACTCTAGCAAAGAAAGTTCCTTGATGTCCTGAATGAAACTAAATAATGGAGGGCATACAAAATACAAGGCTATATACAGTCAGACAATGTCAGGAACGACAGCAGGTGGAGCAGGCGATGAGAGCTTGTCCGGCGGGCGGCCCGAACTCCACCAGGCCAGGAACCACAACACCAGTTCGGGTGGCCTACCCGAGTCCCAGGCTAGGAGACACAGTTTCTCCGGAGGCCGACCCAGATCACCGAACCAGCCAGATGGCTTCCCAGGCGGTCGTCCCGTGACCTCAGACCACGGAGAGCTGAGGGAGAAGTCTTGGTGCAGCTTCCTCCCTGAGGGAAAAGGCAGGAGGAAACTGACCCAGGTGAGAAAAACCCCCACAGTAGTAGGGGGAGAAGAGATGGAGGCCAGGGGCAAAGTTAGCCTGCCATCTAATGGCAACAAGGGTAGGGGGAAACTGGTCCGGGTGAGAGGAACCCCAACAGCGGCAGGAGGAGAAGAGATGGAGGCCAGGGGCAAAGTTAGCCTGCCATCTAATGGCAACAAGGGTAGGGGGAAACTGGCCCGGGTGAGAGGAACCCCAACAGCGGCAGGAGGAGAAGAGATGGAGGCCAGGGGCAAAGTTAGCCTACCATCTAATGGCAACAAGGGTAGGGGGAGACTGGCCTGGGTGAGAGGAACCCCAACAGCGGCAGGAGGAGAAATGATGGAGGCAAGGGACGAAGTCAGCCTGATGTCAGGCGAACACAATCCTCCAGCTCCCACACTAACTGTTACCCGGACCGGCGCAGCACCCCCGGTGGACCCCGATCGGGCCGGCGCAGCACCCCCGGTGGACCCCGATCGGGCCGGCGCAGCACCCCCGGTGGACTCCAGCTGGACCGAGACAGCACTCCCGATGGCCCTGGGGAGAGGCTCAGAGGGACAAAAGGAACCGGGATCAGGATCACCGGCAGCGGCAGAGCCCGGCGGAACAGGCTCGAGCGCAGCAGACGGCTGCACCCGGCCCGCCCCCCCGAGAGACAGGCAATAATGCTCCAGAATAGAGAAGAGAAAAACAAAATAGAGCACTTGCCTGATCTCGGGTTCTACCGCCATCCAGGACTTCGATGCTCTGGGCTCAGCGTGCAGGACTCCGTCCTCCGGCTCCAACTCGACTGCAAATGGCTCCGCAGCCGGCATGATGGTTTCCACAGTCAAACGACCTCCAAACGCCGAAGACCGCGTCGACAGCCCACCTGGCGTGGAGGCAGGAGATCTGGACTCTGCTGGGCCGAACCATTCCTCCGTGGAGACCCGGGGACGCTTAATCGTCGGCGCTGGCTCCAAAAGGCAGTTCGACCTTCTCCTCTGCCCATAACGTGGCTGCGGGGCTGGGGCAAAACCCTCCAGGGCCGCAGGCCGCCTCCTCCTCGCGCAGCGGTGTACACCTGGCACCGGGGCACACTCAAGGGGAAAAGACACAGAGGACGCAGGTTCATATTCAGTTTTTGCAGCGGGAGGAGAGAGCTCAGGGGACTGTGAACCCTGAACTCCTCCCCCAGGAATCAAACAAGGCAATTCACTCATAATGGAAGGAGAATGAAAGGACACTTGCCTGATTCCCGGAGGGCCGGTGGAACCCGCTACAAGGGACTCGAGTCTCTCTTCTCCCAACCGGATAGAAGTGGGGAACCCCCCGGACAGATGAGGCGGTGCTACCCGCACCGGATCGGGACCTGGAACACCTGGAGATGAATTTGCGCTTCTCCCAGCGGCCGGAGTGAATGACGAAGAGGGGGGTGAAACAGCTGAGGAGAGCTGGGGGCCCAAAGCTGACGGGACAGCGGGGAGAGCGGGCCCAGGAGCGGGAGCAGCTGATTCACTTCTTCGGCGAGACACGGGAGCAACAGCAGGCTGGGAGGCGGAATTCGTGTGGTTTCCTGGAGCGGGATCCGGACGGGACTCTTGCTGAGATGAGCGGGGAATTTGGGAGCGACGTCTTCTGAACGTGAGGTCGGGAAAACGCCGCTCCTGGTCAGCGTATTCCGGATAATCGTTCAGCTCCGGGTTCTTCTCGACCAGCCTGACCGCCGCAATCACGTTCTTCATGGCTACGGGAGGAACGGCGGCGGAAGAAGCGGCTGCCACTCGATCCGCAATGCGCATCGCTGTCACTCTCATCTTCTCCGGGGGAAACCCGGTTGACGTCACTCTATCCTGGGGATCACCCCTGGGTGAGGCGAACTCCTGGACTGGATCGGCGGCAGGAGCGGGATTCCGAAGCGAGGAGCGAAGGCGTCCTGTCCTCGGCTTCCTGCCGGAGTTCTCCTCCAGCCTACGGAGCCTCTCCCAGGCCACAGAGATGTCTGCCCTCCTCGCCTTAACCTCGGGGAGAAGGAAGTAGCGAGAAAAGCAGTTAAGCATACCCTCGGCGAGCTCCAGGCGCCAGCATATCTCGCTGGGGGCATCGTAGAGGTCCGTGGTGAACAACGTTCCGTCCACAAGGTCCAGAGTCTCCGAGAGATCGTGGCCTGGGTGCCGCATGAGTCTCTTGGAGGGAGACATGATACTGGCTCGCCCGTACCCAGAGGAAGAGAAAAAAAGGCGTCGAGTCCTTACAGCCAACTCACGGTCGCGGCCGTCTCACTATGGCTGCGACCTACTGTCATAACTCTGGCTCTCACGAGCCAGGAAAGGAGATACGAGGGCGACCAGTGAGTTGGCGTAGTTTATTGACAAAGCACACACTACACTAAATAACGAACAGAAAAGTAAAGAGCCACGTGGGGCTAAAACACACACAGAACTAAGGGTAACATACCACCCAGGGAGAAAGGCTAGAGAGGCGGCGAGGGAAAAATACACGCCGAGTCGCAACACTTACTTTGGGTGAAGCGCCGAGGTAACGGCGGACTGAAGCTAGTCGTAGGAGCTAACAGTCGTGGGAAACACAAGGAACGTCTTCCCATAGCGAGGTCGCAGCGACGAGTAACTCTCGGCTGCTCGCTTAAATGGGGGAGATGATTGGGAATGGGAGACAGCTGTCCCAGCGCAGCTGACCAGACAGCTGGCTATCAGCTGGGCGCTGTCAAAGAGCGGGCCATGGAAGACCCGGCACGGACTACCCCGGAGCAGGAGCGACACTGGACAACCTGAACGCAGAGAAAGAGCGTTCAGGGTGTGACAGTCTCCAGCAGGGTTGTGAGTGCCCAGTGATCAGTCCTCAAGGTGAAACGGCCCCCGTAGAGGTATATATGCCACCTCTCACACACCCAGACACAGGCCAGTGCCTCCCTCTCACCTGCAGCGTATTTTTGTTCCGCCGCCGAGAGGGACCTTGACGCAAACGCCATTGGTCTTTCTGTACCCTCCTGTACTTGTGACATGACTGCCCCCAGCACCAAACCAGATGCATCGCAAGTCACCACTGTCTCCGGGTCAGGGTCAAAGTGCGCCAACACCGGTGGAGAGGTGAGCTGACGCTTTAAATTTGGAGACTGCCACCAAATAGGCTGGTGTCCACTCCCACAGCGCGTCCTGCTTCAACAGGGCCGGGAGAGGCTCAATCGTTTTCGAATAGTGGGGGATGAACCGCCCATAAAAGTTCACCATGCCTAGGAATGACGAGATCTGAGCAGGCATAGAAGGGTCCGGGATGCGAAGGACCACCTCCATGTTTGAGTGTAGTGGTTGGAGGCCCCTCCCTGTCAGCCGAAAACCCACAAACTCAATGGCGTCCGCCGCGAAAAGACACTTTTCGCCATTCAGGGTGACTCCATAGTCCTGAAGTGTTGTCAGTACTTTCTTCAGCCTCTCATCTTGCTCTTCCATTGACGCGCCATGAACCATGATGTCGTCCAAGCAGGCTACCATGCCCTAAAGACCCGCCAGCATTGTCAACATCTCTTTCTGGAAACAGCTGGGGGCGGAGCTCAGGCCAAACGGCATCCTGGTGTACCTAAAAAACCCCATGTGGGTCACGAATGCCGTCAGGTTCCTGCTGTCCGGGTGAAGTGGCACCTGTAGATAGCCCTGTTGGAGGTCCAGCTTCGTGAACACCTGGGATCCACTAAGCGTTGCTGTGAGCTCCTCCATGGTTGGAAGGGGGTATTTGTCCGGGATGATCGCCTTGTTTACCACCCGCAGAGCTATACAAGGCCTGATGCCCCCCCTTCTTCTTCACTACCACCAAGTTGGAAAGCCATGGCGAGGCATCCACCTTCTCGATGATCCCGGATTCCAGCAGCCTAGACAGCTCCGCTGAGACTTCATCACGCAGCGCTAGGGGTAGGCGCCGTAACGGTTGAATCCTGGGTGTCACGGTCTCATCCACCAGAGGGCAATGATAGAAGGCATCTATCCTGCCCAGGCCCGTAAACAATGCCGGCCAATGAAGTTGCCAGTCAGTGTATACTGTCAACACTACTAAGCCCTCCGGGTCCCGTATGGAGAAGCCCAGCTCCCCCAGCAGATCAATTCCTAACAGGTCCGCCCCCTGTCATGCCACCTGCAAAGTGAACTTGGGCACCATCTTCAGCCTGCACGTCACAACAAACTCCGCCGTGCCCACCATTTCAATCTCTGCGTGGCCATAGCGGAACATTTTCACTGCCCCTGCCTTGACAGTCTTCGCCGGGAACAGCCTCCTCAGTGTAGCCAAACTCAGGATGGATTTACCGGTCCCCGAGTCCACCATAAGGGGCACCTCCACATCATCGACCTGAACAACATACCATTTGAGTGGCCCTCTTCCCACACGTGCTACACACACACGGCCAGTTTCACTGGGTCCCACGCTGACTGGGTCTGTAGACGTTCCATGGGCCCTGTCTCGCACAACTGGCCACCTTTTCTTCTTTTTTCTATCCTTCCCTCAAGGCCCAGTTAGTATGTTAATCGTCATCCCTGGGGGGGAACCACAGTCCACCGGCTCCTCGTCAGCTGACATGTTTAATTTCTGTAGAACCGCAGACTCCCGTTGTTTCACCAAGTCCACTACCCCGTCCAGGGATCAAGGTCGTTGGGCTAATCTTAGCATGCTTCCCAGCCACAAACTGTTTGTGCTATGAGCTAACTTGTCCCTCACTAGCTCGTCCGCTAGCGGCCCAAAGGCACATTTTCCTGCTAGGCTGCGTAGCTCCATGATAAATGAAAGGGCAGACTCAACAGCATGCTGTTGACAGTCAAAAAATTCATATTGTAGAGGGTGCGAAGGAAAGGATGTGGCGGCGAGGCACAAGCGTAGGTCAGCACAGATTCTTTATTGACCCTCTAACATGAATACAGCCTGTTGACCCCAGCGTTGCCGCTGGGGGCCTCTTGGATGGTCTTGAGAGTAGAGCGCAGAGAGAGAGCTGAGAGTGAAACAAGCTCTTTCATACCGTGATACAGACAGAGAGAATGCATGGCACGTTAGCATATTAATTGTCATCTAATACACATCGGTCAATACACATGATTAGCATGACATTGGTTGGCTAGAGGACGCATGCATACAGTCCCGTCTGACTGCTTCCTGTGGTTCCCTGTCCGCATGTAAACTGTCCTCTGCTTCTTACAGCCCTGCTGCTGGGTGTGAAGAATGTTCCAGAGGAATGTCCTCCCGCTGTGTTTAGTGTCACCACAATATCTTCTTTTGGTGATGTGGAGTGGTCATAGAAAGTTTTGTTCATCATTAACAAACCCTCTTCCAGTGGACCGTCACCACACAGCCAAAAGAAAATGCGCTGTCCTTCTGCACCAAGATGGTGCACCAACAAGCTCCTCCGTCTTTCATTGGTGATATCGCCGAGTCCGGTCGCTGTCACATAGACCTCGAACATATTTTTTCACTGTGCCCATGGTATAGCTGGCATACCCTGGCACTGCAGGAATGGAGGTGGCTCTGTGATACACGCGCCCATTTGTTTTCCGTCATCGCCAAATGTTATATCGGGAATAACACAGGACAGAGAACTGTCTCTGGGAACATACAACTGAACTTTATTGAGTTTTCATTCCAATTTATATCCCTACCGTAGCCTGCCTGACATCACTCACTTCCCCCACCCTGGCAGTGCTACGGCAAACCCCAAAGTCCAATTTCCATACATAACACATAGGACACTAAAGAAGGAGAAAAGGACTTGTACTTGTAAAGGACAGAGAAATCAAGCTGGAAAGGATGTGCAGCAAGATAGGTTGATTAAGGACAGAAATGGTAACATACTAACAAATGATGAGAGTGTGTTGAGAAGGTGGAAGGACTACTTCAAGGAGCTGATGAATGAAGAAAATGAGAGAGAGAGGAGGATGGATGAAGGAAAGATGGTGAACAAGGAAATCCCAAGAATTAGCAAGGTGGAAATGAGGGCAGTTATGAAGAGAATGAAGAATGGAAAGGCGGTTGGCCCAGATGACATACCTGTGGAGGTATGGAGATGTTTAGAAGAGATGGCAGTGGACTTTTTAACCAGATTGTTTAACCCAATCTTGGAAGGTGACAGGATGCCTCAGGAGTGGAGAAGAAGTGTTTTGGTACCAGTTTTCAAGAACAAAGGTGATGCTCAGAGCTGTAGTAACTACAGAGGCATAAAGTTGTTCAGTCACACTATAAAGATATGGGAAAGAGTTGTTGAAGCCAGGTTAAGATGAGAGGTGACAATCAGCAAGCAGCAGTACAGTTTCATGCCAAGAAAGAGTACTACAGATGAATTGTTTGCTTTAAGTAAAGAGTGTTGATGGAGAAGTATAGAGAAGGTCAGAATGAGTTGCACTGTCTTTGTGGCTCTAGGGAAAGCATATGATAGGATGCCAAGATAGGAAGTGCGGTACTGTATGAGGAAGTCAAGAGTGGCAGAGAAGTATGTGAGAGTGGTGCAGGACATGCATGAGGACAGTGAGATGGTGGTGAGGTGTGCTGTAGGAGTGACAGATGGGGTCAAGGTGGGGGTGAGATTACATCAGGGATTGGTTCTGAGCCCCTTCTTGTTTGCCATGGTGATTGACAGGCTGACAGATGAGGTGAGGCAGGAGTCTCTGTGGACCATGATGTTTGCAGACGACATTGTGATTTGTAGTGCGAGTAGGAAGCAGGTGGAAGAAAACCTGGAGAGGTGGAGGTATGCTCTGGAGAGGAGTGAGTCAGTAGAAGCAAGACAGAATACATGAGTGTGAATGAGAGGGAGGCAGGTGTAACGGTGAAGATGCAAGGAGCAGAGGTAGTGAAGGTAGATGAGTACCTGGCGTCAACCAGCCAAAGCAATGGAAAATACACAAGAGAGGTGAAGAAGAGACTTCCGGTAGGGTGGAGTGGGCGGAGTCTAGTGTCAGGGGTGATTTGTGACAGAAAGATAGCAGCTAGAGTGAAAAGGAAGCTTTACAAGACAGTATTCAGACCTTCTATGATATATGGTTTGGAGATGGTGGCACTGACAAAAAGATAGAAGACGGAGCTGGAGGTGGCAGAGTTGAAGATGTTAAGATTCTCATTGGGAGCGACTGGCAGAAAAATGAGTATATCAGAGGAACAGCTCAGGTTGAGCAGTTTGGAGACAAAGTAAGAGAAGTGAGGCTGAGATGGTTTGGACATGTGCAGAGGAGGGATAGTGGATATATTGGACAAAGGGTGTTGAAGATGGAGCTGCCAGGCAAGAGGAAATGATGAAGACCACAGAGAAGATTCATGGATGTAGTAAATGAGGACATGGAGAGGGTTGGTGTTACAGAGGAAGATACAAGGGACAGGGTGAGATGGAGGCAGATGATCCACTGTGGCGACCCCTAAAAGGAGCAGCCAAAAGAAGAAGATAGACTAGTGTGTGGGGAAGTACTGAGGATAATGACTTGGTATTCACGTAGATCGCAAATATGAACACAGTAAGAGTCCTGATGTAAAGATAATATGACATACATCATTATTTGTGGTAAATTTTAATCACATTTATGTTGAAACAGAGTGTTTCAGAAATCATACATTTTTTCAGTCAGTAAGCAATGCTGATAAATTATACAGATTAATAAATCAACATTTAGCATGAAATAAAATGCATTTGGTGTAACTCAATGGTCAATAGGATCAAGGTTACTTAACTAATACAATTTCGATAATAAAAAGGCTTAATTTTCAGAAATTGGACTACTTCCCTTTGTTGGAAAAATAGGATTAGATAAAAAAAAAGCCAACTGTCAACTGTGAATGAGTCTTTTATTCTAAGAGATCTTAACTGGTATACACACACTAAATTGCGATACTGTCGACTTGAAAATGTACAAAGATCTCTATAAACTACAGATCTCCCAGGAGATCTTTTCACATGCATTTAGCAGGGGAGAATAAGAAAGATGCAGTACAACAGATTCTTCTGTTAGCACAAGCTAACAGCTTTTGATACTCAGATTGTGAAAAAAGCTCCAGTTATTCACAATGAACCAAACAATACAGCATTACAAATAGCCGATAAAAAATTAATTGTTGTGAATTTTACAAAAAAAAACAAAAAAAAACTTGTTACAGTATATCAGAAGATCCACAATTTTGGAAGCATAAGAACTAACAATTACTGTAACTTAGTAAAGATCATTTACAAAAAAGTGTTTGTGCAACATTTTACGGCAAAAAATGACCAATTTGTGGCTATGTTATGCAGCAATGACATAAAATTACCACCATTACTATGGGATATACTGTGCTGTTCTGTGTTACTATCATGTTGTCTAAAAACATTTGTGTCAGACTAGCCTTCTACAGTTATTTAATGATTGTAAAAATTGTTGTTGTCATTTCAAGTTCCCTCCTCCTTTACACGTGGAGAAATAGAAAGAGAATTTAAACTTGGTATTGACGTTCATACAAGGAGCACAAAACAAAAATTGTATTAAGGTAAGTAAATGTGCTGATGACATAATGTGAAATGTAGACCATAATACAACAAACACATATCAAAGAACAGACACAAAATGGAATATTGAAGACTCCATCAAAGTATACCACAGTTTAATAAAACCTACACAGTGCAGAAAATGAGTACTGAACACGTCAATGGTTTTCTCATTACCTCCGCCAAGGAGGTAATGTAATCAGGGTGGTTTGCCTATTTGTCCGTCTGTTTGGCTGTTAGCAGGATTACGCAAAAACTATAGGACAGATTTTGACGAAATTTTTTTTACCAGAGGTAGTCCTTGGGCCAAGGATGAACCTATTAAATTCTGGTGATGATCTGAGAGTGCATACCTCCACCAAGGACCTTGTGTGAATTTGTGCAGCAGGATTACGCAAAGACTACTGGATGGATTTGGATGAAATTTTCACCACAGGTGGTCCTTGGGCTAGCGAGAAACCCATAACATTTTGGTGATTATCTGAGAATGCATACCTCCGCCAAGGCTCTTACCTTCTAACAGTGTGTTAGCAAGAATCCTCCAAAACTAGTGGATAGACTTTGTTGCAATTTTCACCGGAACTGGTTCGTTGCCTACACACAATCCCATTACATTTTGGAGGTGATGCATGACGGACGGATGGAGTTTTGGTGGAGGTATGCTCTCTCTAAGTGCTTTTCTAGTTAAACATATTTCTGATGGAGCCACTGACCTGAGATTTTCATCAGATATCAGTAACAACCCAAATAATTCATACATACAAAGAAATCAAGGCAACTGTATTCACAAAATAAGTTATATTTAGCAAAGTGGAATGACACAGGGAATAAGTATTGAATACATGAAGAAAAAGTGGTACAAAAAGACAAAGAAAGCCAAGAAACCAGCTGAAATCCATCAGAATTTAGGAAGCCATCCCATCCCCCATCAGTCCAAATGAATTTCAGCTCGTTAAGTCCTGACTGATAGTCTTTAAATAAGTCTGTGAATATCAGATTGTCACACCACAAAGAACTCATGATGGGTAGAAGAAAAGAGCTCTCTCTAGACCTTCACAACCTTATTGTTGCAAAACATAATGATGGTACTGGTTACAGGCGCATTTCTAAACTACCGAATGTTCCAGTGAGCACTGTTGGAGCCATCATTCGGAAGTGGAAAGAACATCATTTTTCCATAAACCGGCCACGACCAGGAGCTCCACGCAAGATTTTTGACAGGAGTCAAAAGAATTATCAGAAGAGTTATTCAAGAGCCACAGACCACTCGTGGAGAGCTCCAGAAAGACCTGGAGTTAGCAGGTACTGTTGTTTCAAAGAAAACAATAAGTAATGCACTCAGGTGACATGGGCTCTATGCCCGCTCACCTCGCAAGACTCCATTGCTGAAGAAAAAGCATGTTGAAGCTTGTTTAAAGTTTGCTGCACCACATTTGGGCAAGCCAGTAAAATACTGGGAGAATATAGTCTGGTCAGATGAGACCAAAATTGAACTTTTTGGATGCCACAACACATGGCATGTTTGGAGGAGAAATGGCACTGCACATCAGCCCAAAAACACCACACCAACAGTGAAGTTTGGAGTTGGGAGCATCATGGTGTGGGGGTGTTTTTCAGCACATGGTATAGGCAGACTTTATATAATTGAAGGAAAGATGAATGGACAAATGTACAGAGACATCCTTGATAATTGATTACTTATACTTGATACTTATAACAATTGATTCTTGTTTACTCTTTTTTCTTTAAATTCTTGGATGGAATATGGGTGGGCAATATAAGCTGCGGCTTCAGCCATCACCCATTTCGGATAACTCACGTGGAATTGTTTAGTAGAAGGAGTCTTTGTCTAATTTGACCTTGTTGTTATATTATACAGTTTCTTTTAACCTGTACTGTATTATCCGAAATAAATAAATTCATTCATTCAAAAATAAATAAATAAATTCATTCATTCAAAAAATAAATAAATAAATTCATTCATTCATTCATTCATAAGAACCTGTTGCCATCTGCCAAGACGCTGAAGATGAAATGAGGGTGGACATTTCAGCCAATGATCCCAAACACACAGCCAAGGAAACTCAATTGGCTCCAGAGAAGGAAAATAAAGCTGCTAGAGTGGCCCAGTCAGTCACCTGACCTGAATCCAATTGAAAATCTATGGAACGAACTGAAGATCAAAGTTCACAGAAGACACCCACAGAACTTTCAAGATTTGAAGACAGTTTATGTGGAAGAATGGGGTAAAATCACTCCCGAGCAATGCCTGCACCTAGTGTCTCCATACAGGAGGCACCTGGAAGCTGTTATTAAAAACAAAGGCTTTTCTACTAAATATTAAATGAATTTCACCAAGTGTGTTCAATACTTATTCCCTGTGTCATTCTACTTTTATTATATATAACTTGTTTTGTGAACACATTTGCCTTGATTTCTTTGTATGTATGGATTACTTGGGTTGTTACTGATATTTGGTGGAGATTTCAGGTCAGTGACTCCATCAGAAATATGTTTATTGAGAAAAATGTTGACGTGTTCAATACTTATTTTCCCCGCTGTACATACGTAGACACAGTGATTAAAAGCTACCATATTGTTAGAATTCTGTCAACACTGCATACAAATAAAGTGATTTAAATTCCTGTGTTTAAAGACTAATTAAGCCGTCAGTGGCTGAAATGGTCTTACCAATAAAATACTGACCTGGCCTCAAACTGATTAAGGATTAAAGAGGAAAAAACAGAGTGTCTCAATGGTTTTGGAAATGACAACGCTTTCACTGAAACTGATGAAAGGACAGTTTGGACAGATTTTTTTTACAGCACTATATATGCCTGGTTTTTTTTTTTTTTTTTTTTTTGCTTTTTTAATGGAACAACAAGAATGAGTGAACTATAAATAAATCAGCTGTGTGTGTCAGAGGGCAATAAAAACATCTCTGGCTTACTGACAGCAGGTTTGAATATTTGATAATTTGGAGAAGTCTTCAGTCAGAACTTTTAGAAAAGAATTACAAATAAGAAGAAAGGTGATGTGATGTCAGGTTGAGGAACAGCTGGAGCAAAGCTAGATGTAAAACATTTTTTCTTTGTGCTGGCTGCCTCCAGAAGGAACATCATCCTTTAGCAAAGGTAAGAATCATGCTCTGGATGCTCTTGCTCTGCAATTCCTCTTTGGTTAAACCTCTGCATCTATATCTATATCTATCTAAAAAGTGTTTTACAGATTCCGGTTAAGAATGCTTTTTGAAAACTTAATCCTAATTATTATCACATCAAGTTTAAAGTTTAATGGGAGTGGGTTCTTGACTTCTTGTGTGAGAACTGGTTGAAATCTATTGTAAAATGGAGCTCTGATGTCACTGTTCCCTGGCTTCCCTGTGCACATGAAGGTGGTACAGTCACTACAGCACAGTCAATCCACTCTGGAGCCTGGTTTGAAACCTTTGCACTTTCGCACCTCCAAAATCTTAGCATCATGCAAGTTTGGGCTGCCGAACTGCAAAATACATTTGCCAGTTTGGGGTAAAAACATTGTCGTGTGCATGGTCCCTCAGTGAATAAAGCCTGAAATGTTAATGAGCAGCATGTTGTACTCATTTCAATACTGGAATGCAGTCACTTCTGTACTCCAAAGAGGAAAGACATCAATAATTATGGATCACAATCACATGACATAATTATTTCTGTGCTATAAAACCACATACTTCTTTGTCCAGGTATCCCATAGTCAACATTGTGGAGATTTGGAAAACTCAAATGCTGCACATAGTGATCATAAAATGAAAGTTGTGAAAAGGTTGTCTAAATGTATCCAAGGTGGAGGGTGCAGAGATGGTAAAATAATTACATATCTATCTTGACTCTGAGCTCCATGCCCCCCCCCCCCCCAATATGCCCTTCCTTTTCTCACTTAAATTGCCCACTACACTAATTTTTAAAGATGTCTCTATTCAGTCCTTCTTCCCTCAGTGTCTGAACCTGTATGAGATGGGAAGTAGCAGGTTATTCTTCTTCAGGGCTTGTACTCTGCTTAGTGTCTCTTCATCCAGGGCAGTGTAGCAGCGCCGGGCATAATCCAGTAGCTTCTCCTTGGATGGGTCAAATTCCCCCACCTCTGATACTTTCTCTGGTGCCACTAGCAGCAGCTCAGCAATGGGTGTGGTGGAAGCCACTGTGTTGCGGTCAACACCATGGATTTGGAAGGCTTTGGACATATTCTTAAGACGCTGGTATGTAAGAAGAATCTTCTTGTAGCGAAACAGCACTCCAGCAGCATCTTTTACTGAAGAAAAAAAATGCACAGAAGAGTTAGTAAGCGTCAACAGTCTTAATACTACCGTGATCTATAGATATTTTTCCTCGTTCACCTCTTTGCCGCTCTCTTGGAGCTCGGAAGACCCGCCTTCTCTTTAACTGGTGTCTGTTGCTGTTAATAGGATCTGACATTGCATCATCCCCTGATACCATTTCCTCCTCCTCAATGTATCCATCCTGGTCCAAGTACTCTTCTGATTCTCCTAGAATTGACAGGGACTCTGATGAAATAATTAACAAAACCCATGAGGTAAAAAAACCACAAGCAATTTCTTTAAATTATTTATACTTATTAATAATAATAATGCATCAGAGTTATATAGCGCTTTATCATAGACACTCAAAGACGCTTTACAAGTAGATACATTATTCATTCACTCCATACAGACAATGGTAGTGGCAAGCTACTTCTGCAGCCACAGCTGCCCTGGGGCAAGCTGACGGAAACGTGGCAGCCAATCTGTGCCAACGGCCTCTCTGGCCACCACCGAATATTTATACACATTCATACCCAGTGTTATGGACACTGGAGGCAAGGTGGGTGAAGTGTCTTGCCCAGGGACACAACGGCAGGATATCTGGGGAGAGCGGGATTCGAACCGCCAACCATCCGGTTATTAGACGACCTGCTCTACCTCCTGAGCCACTGCCGCCCACTTTAAGTCACTTAACTTTAAGTCATTTGATTTTTATTACCTGGACCTATGTTGCTATGTCCACTCATTTCATTCATTGATGACCTAGCAGCACTGCTACTGTTGCCACTGCTACCACTGGCTGTGGTGCTACATGTGCTGTGGCCATGGCCTTGCAGTAGGGACTGGGACTGTGTAGAGTTGAACAAAGCATTCATAGAGGCAAGCTGATTGGTGACTGGACTAGAGATGTGGTTTTTGGAAGCCACCACAGGGGGAGGACCAGGCCTTCGCTGGACAAAGTGGCGTGAGGGGAAATGTTGGGAGTCTGTCTTTTGTTGTTCTATAAAGAGTCAAAACAATGGTAAAAGTTAAACCACAAAATAAGAAAATGCCAATATATATACAAGAAAGTTTAAGATTTTGACCAGTAACACGATCTTCCTCTCTTCTTGCCCGCCAGTTGAATCGTCTTGGTTCATATCCTGAAGAAACACAAATACAAACGGGTTGAATATTCAGCACCTTCTTAAAGATTTTCGGTTAAAAATGTATCTTCCTTTCTAACACAGTTTAAAATTGTTGGCCACACCTTTTTTCTTGAACTCACCGTTACTGTACTGGCTCTGATTCTGCTCTTGCCCCTGGCTCTTTGTGGAAAAGATAAAGCGGTCCAGCTGGCAGCGGAGGAAGTCTCTCTCCTCTTCCAGGTCCTCAATTCTTTTCTGCAGCCAAGAGTTTTTCTCCACAGAGATCTGCAGCTGAGTCCGCAGGTTGGTGATCACCATGTAGGAATTGCTGACTGAAGCTGGCCCAGCGGATGAAGGTGCGCCTGAGGATGAACAAGGGGGTAGTTTAGCAAACTAATGTTTTGCATAAATAAGTAGCTTGTTTTAAAAATAAAAGATGATTTAAAGTACTGAGCTTAACATTCACCATCAAAATTCTGATCACTCTGGTTGAAAAATCCCTGCTGCTCAAAGCTACTCTCCTCATAAGGAATGGCAATCTCATAGGCATCTTCATTTTTTGGAGCTGAGAAAAGAAAAATGAACATACTGATTAATAATAAACTTTAAGATACTGTTGTGACTTTATTGTTTATTGCTTGGGGGCATTCACACTCTTACTCTGCAGTTGGAGAGCGCCTGTGTGGCTCTTGGATGTGGCCGCTGCATCATTTCTGTTTCCGTCCTCCATCTCACGCTGCATCACAGAAAAAAAAAAAGACACAAGATCACTTTTTTTTGTTCAAAACACATGGTGCCATACAGACGTTGTTCTATATGCTCTTCAAAAGAGGTACAACTCATAAGTATTACGTTTACAACGTGAGGATATGTGCTTTATGCAACCACAAAAAAGTCATAATGCAAACTACTTCATCATATAAAAATACAGCAAAACAGTTAAACTGTCTGTGTAACTCGGCCTGCTACAGCACATCGGCGCCGCACCGTGGTTAGCTTCCTGTAATGGTAGCAATAAAACAGCTACACTATAAAAACAAAATTTTTCATATACTCAGTACTTTAATTATTCTTTTTGACATTATTAGAATATTTATGCGACAAAGACAATGTGTAGAAATCGGTACGTACCACTTTGCGTTTGTAATAACTTAATCGTGTACATGTAATAAGATGTTATAACTCCGTCATAGCTCAGTTTCGTGAGGACGACTGCTAGCTAACAAGCTAACAATAACAATTACCGCTTTTTATTTTTTACGCGCTTTACGTCACTTCCGGGTATAAAAATGTACTCAACAGACAAAAAAAATAAGCAGGGATTGTTTAGGAGTTTAATCTAACAAATCCTTAAATTATGTATGTATAGACATTTTTTTAAATTCATTTATTTATTTTTATTTATTTAGGCCACCCAGGACAGATCTGTGGAAAGACATCTCCCATGCTGGTGCGCAATCTGCCGCAGGCGGAGATGGCGTTACGT
The DNA here is from genome assembly GCA_020510985.1 of Pholidichthys leucotaenia. Taxonomy (NCBI): domain Eukaryota; kingdom Metazoa; phylum Chordata; class Actinopteri; order Cichliformes; family Pholidichthyidae; genus Pholidichthys; species Pholidichthys leucotaenia. The sequence goes on along the minus strand of CM035849.1, from coordinate 132,025,543 downwards.
CCATCCATCCATCTTCTTCCGCTTAATTCTTTTCGGGTCGCGGGGGGGCTGGAGCCTATCCCAGCATCTTTTGGGCGAGAGGCAGGTTACACCCTGGGCAGATCACCGGTCTATCACAGGGCCAACATAGAGAGACAGACAACCATTCACTCTCACAGTCATACCTAAGGATTCAGTGTAGGGGGAGTTTTACATTGATTTGTCTTTATCTGCACAACAAAATAGAACAAAAAGCAGTAATTGCAAGAAGTTGGTACATTAAATACACAGGCTAAAGGGGACAGCGGACAAAAACGGTGCTTGTAATTTTTAATTATATCTGTATAATATAAATGTATTTATCATAGACTGTAAACAAATTATCTAGTCTGTGAATTTAAACCTTGGGATCCAAATTAATCTGATTGGTCCAAAAATATTGGCCATTTTTTTGACCAATCTAGTGAAACCATCCATTCAGACAGACAGCGCTCCTGAACCAGACAATTTTTCGCTGCACACCAGGCACAAAGGAACAAAATAGATTACTAAAACACTGAACAGAATAATAGCATCATGAATAGTCAAACTATTCTCTATATTTACCTCTTTTACTATAACACGTCTGCTTTGGGGGGGGGGGGTAATATTGTCCTATCACTTATTCATATAAATTCTATTGTTGTCAAGCTAATAGCTTTAAAGATAATAAGAGCAATAGTTTTAAATTCCTCCCAGGGACAATTTGCCTAAGTTTCATTGTTATTGTCTTTTTTAACTGGTCTGTGTTGAGAAATTGTTCACCGAGCGCAAATGTCAACCTTACCACACAGTTGCCTGCACACCGTCACAGAGTATGAACTGCAGGACAGGTATTTCAGGTGACGAGGTGTCAGGTTTCAGTTCAGCCGCAGCTTCTCCCAGAGTCTTTCTCGAAACAAGTCACAAAACAAGTCCACTTTAAATGTGGACACGTTTTTGCTTTTTATAGGCTTCCACATAAAGCAGGTAAGTCTTTTCCTTTCCATAACGATGTAGTGCAGTAAAGCTGCTTAGGAAGTATGAGAAGTGAATGAAACCTGTTGCAGGTGTGGCACTTGTTGATTCTTCCGGTAGGAGCAGCGTGGCATGAAAGCAAAAGCATTGTAAAGATCTAGTTTTCTCTTTCTATAGGTGATTTGTTTTTCAAAGTTACTTATCAACTTTAGTGGACATGTATGAACAGTTGTAAATATGCTTTTATTTATAATTTGTCATTTACTGTTATAATGTGGCGACGCCAGCACACTGTGGACGGACATCATCTCTCACCCAGAAGCAGACAGATGGGCTGAATAATGGACTGGGGGGGGGGATAGCATCCCATAACACGTTACCTTCCTACCATACATTCGCCTCCCTGTGCTGTAGTTTAAAGCAGCAGGAGGTGGAGGCGTCTTAATTACCCCTGTGGGGTGCTATCCCCCCCCAGTCCATTATTCAGCCCATCTGTCTGCTGCTGGGTGAGAGATAATGTCCGTCCACAGTGTGCTGGCGTCGCCACAATAAAACAAAAGATTGTGTTCGACCAAGGCAAGACATGTGAGCTGTATGTTCATAAGAAACGCTCATCTTCCTCCTTCCCTCCTCAGTGATGGCACCCAAGTATGACGGTTTGTCCCACTGTAAGCTGGCCCTGGTGTTTGCTGTGGTGATGGACCTGCTGGGTGTGATATCCCTACTGCTGGGCGTCTTTGCGGACCTAGAGGTCAAAGGCAAGGACTTCGGGGATCTGCTGGTGTACTCGGGAGCTCTGCTGGTGCTGTTTTCCATGGCAGGCTGGGTCATGTGGTACAGTGGCAACATTGAGGGTCTGTCCTACAGAAAAGATCTGGGTGCAGCTGCGCATGGAGCTGTGGACAGACTTGCTCGTTCTCTGAGCCGTAGGATACGGAAGCCCAGGACTCGCAGCAGCCTATCGTAGGACGAGGTGTACCAAGACACCAAAAATTGACTGGATTGCTTAGATCTTTTACTACTCAGTGGGGCAAACACTAATCAAGGTCACCGTTTGTTTGTTTTTTTTATAAGGAAAACTGGGATACTTTGCATGCTTTCTCCAGTATTTGTGTACTATTGTAAAGGCACAATTATTAAACAGATTAATCTTGAGCCATTCTTTCCTCTGTAAATTAGAACTGATTCATTCACAAGTGTACTTTTACTGTAAAAAAAAACTGTTAAATTGCTGCACCAGACTGTAACAGGAGCACTTAAAAAGTTTCTACAACAACAACTTAAGGCATTTTATTGACAGTATTTGCACAAGGTTGAGTCAGACAGACCCCACATTCACATCTTTTCTAACAGATGAAGGAACTGTATGGCATAAACCCATGAGCAAAAACCTGTTACTGCACATAAACACTGCAGAACTTACTTAAATCACCTCCCTTATTTTACAAATACATTGAAAACCAGACAAAACAAATTAAGACACATTTCAGAACCTCCAAGAAAGACAAACTAATGACTGTGATAATATTTTTTTAAGAATATCTGGTGATATTTGTCATTTAGGAGATGGTATACCTGATATACAGTATTTTTAATAGATGAAAATTTTAATAATGATTTTTGCCCATCAACTTTTCATGTGCATTTATTACACATACAAAGTTGAAGGTCAAAAAAAATGCTATAATTCTTATGGCAGAAATTTTTAAAAAAGCATAGGCTCCAGCCCCCCTCCCCCCCCCTCCCCGAAAAGGATTAAGTGGAAGAAAATGGATGGATGGATGGACATCACCAATCTTAATGTAGCATCAAGGTATAAATTTTCCGATTGTCTTTATGCAAAGAAAAGACTAAAGCCTTACTCCAGTTCATCATTAACAAAATGCATATGCAGCAGCTTCAAAAAAATCCACATTAAAGACAGAGTGGAACTACTGGGAACAAGGTTCTGGTGACACCTAATGAGCACTATCTGAGCAGCTCAATGCACTCAATTTCTGAAGACAGTGATTCCCTGCCAAAGCAGATGAGGCTGTGAAATAGAGTGAATGGAGCTGCAGCTCACTTAGCATCACAAGATCATATCTAGTTTCCAAAATTTCAACACAACACCTTTAAGTTGAACTTAGTGATGAAGAGATGTACGTCTGCTGTTTGCATGTTTTTCAGCAAGCAACACAAAAAAGCACACAGTGTTAGTGCAATCAACAAAGAGCCACACCACTGAATTACTGACCAAGTTTACAGCATAAATAAAATCTAGTGAAGGTCCATGAGAAGGCATCAGGATCCAGGATATTCCAGTCAAAAGACAGATACACAAAATCGAGGTAAACAAGTATGAAATATTTTAAAGCATAATTATACAGTATTTTCAGAGGATATTTTTTTTTTTTTTTTTATTGCTACCATGGTGACGTGTCAGATCATTCAGTTCGGTGAAGGTGCCATTTCCAACAAAGTCTCAAGTATTGTTTTGGTACAGTAGGTGAGATCCTTTGATGAGGACAGAAGCATGAGATGAACTGTCAGAGTGTGGGCAAAGGAGGAGTGGCGTTCTGCCAGATAATCATGTGACTGCGTTCAGATCTTTGTGGTGTGGCTTGAGACACCTCATCTGCTTCATCTCCTGCATCATCTCCTTGAAAATTAGGCATCTCAGTTAGGCATTTAGTAAACTAAGCATTGACTACACTGTTATTCACTGTTGACATCCAGACAGTCCTTGACTCACCAATGCGGAAATTTATGTAACCCTCTCCTCCGCTAAGGATGAGCTGAGCTGTAGTGACATGACTGCTGCCAGGGGAGGTGATCAAACAGCCTGTGACAGAAATCACTATCTTGTCAATGAAAATACACCATGCGTGCTTGTCTGAAGGACACCCATATATTGTTAACAAAGCTAATGCAATGCCTTCTATTACCTGTTGCAGCGATGATGAATCTCACCGTTTGCCTGTGCCCATGGTAACACAGCTGGGCAGAAGCAGTAGAACAATATGGGATGGAAACATCCTCTGAGGCTGACCAGAGATTTTAGCATTGTTAATAAAAGCAGAACAAACAGACAGGACTTATAGCCACGTTTTACATGTTAAACAAAAACATACTTATGGACAAGGGGATAGAGAAAATAGCACCACCTCCCGTGCCCACCCACAGACGGCCAGAGATGATGGCCAGAGAGGAAATCTGAAGAGGTGAGAGGGTCAGGAAGGATTGGCCTAGAGGAAGAAGACATGACAATAGAGAAATGAATGTAAACTAAAAGATTTCCCTTAAAACATATATAAAACACAGTAATATTTCTTTTTAATCCTTCAGGACCCTTTGATATTAGTGACACCTGTACCACTAAGCACAAAAAAATGTGCTTTTCATAAGGTAGCTATAAAAAAACATACATTAATATTATATTCTACTTTGAGCTAATTATTTTCACCACATCTGACCTAATTATTGATATCAAATAGTCACAAATTTTTTAAAGCTCTTAATAAATGCCATGTTTTTGTCATGATGCTGTCATGTTTTTAGATAAAAAAAAAAACAGGAAAAAAATTTATTATATTATTATATTGTAACGTCGGGGCTGTGATAAGGGGGCGGGAGTTTCCCGGCATGCTTGCGCCATGGAGGATTCAAATACTGTATCTGTGTGTTCTAAGCGTTATTCGTGTGTGCCATTATAACTATGTAATAAGACCAGTTGTGCTAGCGTTGTTTCCCTATATGTGCCAAATCATGCATCTGTGCCACCATGAGCGAAACAAGGGCCTGTGTAAATGACCTCCCCTCCGTTCTGTGTTGTGAGGGCGTGTATGACTAAAGTCTGTTTCATCACAGTCATCTCTCCTTATTGTGTGAACCCTTACAATGTCACACTGGTGTCAGGAGTGGGATCACGAAGAAGATGGAAGCCAGAATTACGATGGAGATTTGGCAGCGCAAGAGGCTCATCGCTCAGCTGGAGATGGACAATAGAGCCAACACACTGACCCCCGGAGCTGCTCGCTGGGATGAATGGAGCAGCGGACCCGACAGGGCCAGCATACCCCGCCTTCTGCCTTTCTCAAGGCAGAGCGGGCCAAGCAGAGCAAACCGTCCCCGCTTCCCACCCTTTTTAGGGCAGGACGGGCCAGTGATTCCACTGCGACCAGGGGCGGCGATCGACCAAGAGGCGACCATCCCACCAATCCGCCAATGGACCAAACTACCCCGCTTTGGCGGCGAAACCCTGCTGGACAACTATCTGGTCCAGGTCAAGCTGGCTGCTGCGCTGAACGGCTGGACACCCGAAGAGACCGCCATGCAGGTCGCGCTGGCCCTGGAGGGCAGGGCTCTCCGCACGCTATCTGATCTCTGGCCTGAGGAACGTCGCAGCTGGCCAGCACTACAAGCAGCGCTACAAGGAGTGCTCCGGAGGCAGTTTGGGAGAGCAGCCAATGCTGAGCACACCCAGGAACAGCTGGCCAACTGCCGGCGAGGCAGCCAAGAGAGCCTGGGAGCCTACGCAGCGGACATACGGCTGCTGATGCAGCGTGGCTACCCAGGTTTCAAGCTGGGGGCTCTGCCCGGCCTGGCTCCAGGACCACATCCGGATTCATGCCGTGAGCAGCTGGGAGACAGCTGTGGCAGAAGTGGAGTAGGTGGGACTGTTGATGGATTATGCAGCTGATGTGTCGTCGCCGAGGCAGAGAGCTTTCCAGGGCACAGCTGAGAGCGAGGATGAGGAGGAGGAGGAACTGCGCTGGACCACAGTGGCGCGGCCAGTGAGAAGACGACAATGGCAGCGCAAGGAAGGGTGCTTCCGCTGCGGGGAGCCAGGACACATCGTGTGGTACTGCCCGGCACCCACCCTGAGACAAACCGCCCCCTCGCCGACTTTAAACTAGAGCGAGGTGGTATGGACGGAGACCTGCTGCCTCCCACAGACATTTTCCCAGATGAACTGTCACCACGTTTGGGATGAACTGGACACTCACTAGGGATGTACCTACAGTGCAGCTTGGACAGCACGCCGATCTGGGCCTTGATCAACACTGGTTCTACCATCTCCCTGGTCCGACCCAGAGTGCTGCCTGTACGGACGAAGCAGAACCACAGGGGTGGGAACCCACCAGATGCTGCATCATCACAGCCACCGGTGAGCGCGCCAGACTGGGAGGGCAGAGAGTTCTTGTGGTGGGGGTGGCTGGCCAGAATACAAACCAACCGTTCTGGCTGGCTGACATTCAAGATCCCTGCATTATTGGACTCGACCTGCTCGCAGCATGGGGCGCAACGATTGACACTGCCAGATCGTCTCTCCTGCTGGGGGCTCGGACCATCACGCTCTGCAGCGGGACCCAGAGGAGGAACCCGGGGGCCTGCATGATCAAGGGGCCGCCAGAATGGACCGAACCGGGCGGGTCGCCGCCAGAACTGAACACAGTAGCGCCACCAGCATGAGCAGAGGGAGCACAATCGCCGACAGAGACAGTTGAGTGGGGGGGGGGCACAGTGGAGTGGGTCAATGTGTCAGCAGAAACACAGCAGGCAGTCGAGGAATTGTTCCAGCAGAGCTGCAGTGGACTAGAATCGGGACAGAGACGCCAGCTGTGGGAGCTGTTGGACTGCTACACTGACGTCTTTGCTGCCAAGGATGAGGAGTGCACCCAAGCCAGCTTGGTGCAGCACCAGATCAACACCGGTGAGACCAGACCAATCCGGCTCCGTCCCCGCCGTCTGCCTTTTTCCAAGGCGGGCGGCGGCAGAACAAAAAATATGGGAAATGCTGGAGGTGGATCTTATTCAGCCCTCCAGCAGCCTCTGGGTGGCGCCGGTGGTTCTGGTTAAGAAGAAGGACGGTTTGTGGCGGTTCTGTGTGGATTACCGGTGCATGAATGACATCACCCGCAAGGATTCCTACCCTCTGCCCCGCATCAATGAAGCGCTGGATTACATCACTGGCTCCAGCTGGTTCAACTCGCTGGACCACCGCAGTGGCTATTGGCAGGTACAGCTGTCACTGGAGGCCTGCTAGAAAACAGCCTTCTCCATTGGGCAGGGACTGTGGCAGTTCAAGGTGATGCTGTTTGGACTTTGCAACACCCCGGCCACCTTTGAACGTCTAATGGAGCGAGTGTTGGCTCACGTGCTCCGGAGCCACTGCATTGTTTACCTGGATGACCTGCTGGTTTATACAGCTGACTTTGATGGCGCCCTGTCCAACCTCCGGGAAGTATTAGATGCCATCCGACAGGCCGGGCTGTGGCTGCACCTGCGGAAATGCCACTTATTTCGGCAAGAAACCACCTTCCTGGGCCACGTTGTCACCGCAGCGGGAGTCGCCACCAATCTGGAGAAAGTGGCAGCGGTGAAAAACTGGCCAGTGCTGCGGGACGTGGGAGAGTTACGGAGTTTTCTCGGACTGACCTCCTATTATAGGTTTGTGAAGGATTTTGCCACCATCGCCAGCCCGCTGCATTAGCTGACACAGAAGGGCTGCACGTTTGAGTGGAGTGAGAACTGTGCTGCTGCTTTTTCCCGGCTTCGCTCGGCGCTCATCGGAGCCCCCGTCCTGAGCATCCCGACCCGAACTGCCCTTTCATCGTGGACACGGACGCTGGCAACCGGGGCATTGGGGGGGTGCTATCCCAGGAGGGAGAATATGGAGAGCAGGCAGTTGCTTTTTTCAGCCGCACTCTCAGCAGAGCCGAAAGGAATTATTGTGTTACTCGCCGAGAGCTGTTGGCTGTCATCCAGGGCCTTCATCATTTTCACCTGTATGTGTACGGGGGGAGGTTCCAGCTCAGGACGGATCATGCTTCCCTGACCTGGCTACTGAACTTTAAAGAGTCGGATGGACAGTTGGCGAGATGGCTGGAGGCACTGCAGGATTATGATTTTCAGATTGTGCATTGGGCAGGCCACCTCCATGCCAACGCTGATGCGCTGTCTCGGCGTCCCTCTGCTGTGGAGGATTGTCAGGACTGCCAGCGAGCAGAGGACAGAGACCAAGCCAATCCACAGGCTGCTGCTCTCCGGACCACTGTGAGCAGGAATAACACAGCGGCACACAGCTCCTCCTCAGATAATCAGGCAGCTCTCCCCAGCAATGACATCACAGAGGCCCTCAACACGCAGCAGCTGCAGAGCGAGCAGGAGAGAGATCCGGTCATCTCCCAGGTTTGGCAGTGGCTGGACAAAGGCCAGCGGCCCGCCTGGGAGGCTGTGTCCACACTGGACTCAGAGACCAAGGCCCTACATTCCCAGTGGGCCAATCTCCGCTGTCACGAGGGTGTTATGTATCGGCAGTGGCAGACTCCAGCTGGGCAGCGTCACGTCTGGCAGCTGCTGGTTCCCCGGCGGCTCCGCCTCAACATGCTCCAGTTGGTCTATGGTGCGGTGGGAGGGGGCCACTTTGGGGTGACAAAGACTCTGCAGTGTCTTCGGGCCTGGCTCTACTGGCCCGGATGTTGCCAGGACGTAGAGCTCCATGTCCACCACTGTGACACCTGCATGGCTAAGAAAGGGCCGACTCAACAATCCCATGCCCCCTTGCAGCAGTACTGGGTGGGGGCACCCATAAAGCAGGTAGGCGTGGACATTCTGGGCCCTCTCCCGACCACGGATCAGGGGAACTGCTACGTGCTGGTCGCAATGGACTACTTCACCAAATGGCCAGAGGCGTATGTAGTCCCTGATCAGAGCGCCGCCACCACAGCATCAAAGCTGGTGGACGAGATGTTTTGTTGGTTCAGTGCACCGGCGGACCTGCACAGCGATCAGGGACAGAACTTCAAGGCAGAGGTCTTCAGGGAGGTCTGCAGGCGGCTGGGCATCCGGAAGACCCAGACCACCCCGCTGCATCCACAGAGTGATGGCCTGATCTCCGAACCACCAAGCTCGCTGTCCTAGTGGACCAGCGACAGCAAGACTGGGGCCTGCATCTGCCCTTTGTTCTGTGGGCACACCGGATGGCAGCTCAGGAATCTACCCGGTGCACCCCTGTAGCACTGATGTTTGGATGCGAGTTGCGCACACCGGTGGATTTGGTGTCCACCCCCCGCCCCCCCAAGAGCCGGAGGTGGAGGGCAAACCAGAGTTAGATTATTTGTTTTGCTTGAGAGAACGTCTCCACACGGTGCACAAACTGGCTCGGGAGGCCCTGGCACCGGCAGTGAGTCAGCAGAAGCGGGCATACGACTCCCGCTGCCAGGGGAGGGACTTTGCACCAGGGGATCGAGTCTGGGTTTTCTGCCCAGAGTGCAAAAAGGGACTGTCGCCAAAACTGACGAGCCATTGGTTGGGACCGTGTGTGGTCCTACAGAGACTGTCAGATGTAGTGTACAGGGTGAGGATGCAGAAAAGGAACCGGGTCGTGGTGCTTCACCTTGACCATCTCACCCCGTACCAGCCATCTGCTCCATGGGTGGTAGAGCCGGAGGCTTCATCCCGACCCGATACCCCGGCCGAGGTGCGAATGGACATTAACAGGCCTGTGCGTGCTGGTTACCGGCAACGGTGGCCACCCCGACACCTGGACAGATTTGTGTTGGACTTTATTATTCTGGGGACAGAAACCAGTCCAGGGGGGACAGTGTAATGTCAGGGCTGTGATAAAGGGGCGGGAGTTTCCCGGCATGCTTGCGCCGCGGAGGATTCAAATACTGTATCTGTGTGTTCTAAGCGCTATTCGTGTGTGCCATAACTGTGTAATAAGACCGGCTGTGCTAGCACCGTTATATGTGCCAAATCATGTGTCTGTGCCACCATAAGCGAAATGAAGGCCTATGTAAATGACCTCCCCTTCGTTCTGTGTTGTCAGTGTGTGTATAAATAAAGCCTGTTTTGCCAAAATCATCTCTCCTTATTGTGTGAACCCTTACAACATCACAATATACTAGACACAAAGTAATTTTTTTGTGTTGAATTATTACAGCCTGGGATGCGTCAATGATCAGCAGCCCCTCACCCCCCAGCCAGTCGCAGCAGATGACTGCCCTTCCCTGAGCCTGGTTCTGCTGGAGGTTTCTTCCTGCTAAAAGGGAGTTTTTCCTCTCCATTGCTGCCAAGTGCTTGCTCACAGGGGATCGCCTGATTGCTGGGGTCTTTCTGCAGTTGTGGGGGTTCCCCCCTACAGTTGAAAGTGCTATGAGACGACTGTTGCTGTGAAATGGCACTATATAAATAAAGTTGAATTGAACATTGATTTTATGAATTATGGGAGGGAGGAATTGTGACAGTCATCTAGCGGAAATAGGATGTTTTTTTCTCCACATGCCAAATATGGTCAAAATGGCACCATCTGGTGGAGAGTAGTAGAAAGACAAATTGACACCCAGACAGTGGTGGACCCTCAGGGCCAGAAAAGCCTTCTCTGCTGGCCTAAACACTATCAGAGTTACATTTACAGCCTTTACAACGTATTTGTTCCATGAGGATGTATTACATTATTTCCAATAGTCTAGTCTCTTCATTTTGTAGCTTTTCTCTTGGTTGCACTCCTTCCAGTAGTGTGATGCATGTTAAGAGTTTTTTTGTCCAATCATATTTCAGCCATCTGTGTTGCCAGGGTCAAGCAAATCTGCGTTGGGCCTTCAGGAATTAACAGTGCGGCTCTGTAGGTTAAATTAACTGTTAAACTTATCCTGTTGCTTTAACCAATCAGATGTCTTCTGTATGTCCAGGGGTACACATAGAAGGCATCCGAAAATGTTGGCATTTTCACATCTTTTGATAGGATGGTTAGACTCCTCCACCCACAATGCAGAAGATCCTAGCTAGCAAAACGCCCGTGCAAGGACTTGCTTAAGCAGCTACAATATACTGTATCTGTTTAAATATAATAGCTGTTTTTCTACCCACAATGGCTGACAAGAGAGAGGAAAATGATTTGGTCGCTGGTATTTAAAAAAAAAAAAAAATAAAATAAAATAAAATAAAATAAAATTTCCAGACAGACTTTTCAAGAAAAGCTGGTCATTGTGAAGAGAGGTCGGCCAACCCCGAAGCTAGCAGGCCCGTCTCAGCTGGGGAAAGGATTTGTCTGTCACTTCCATATCAACAACGAGTGGTATCCTTGGATTACAGCCTCTGAGGAGTGCTGCAAATTATCTTGCTGGAAATGCCTGTTGTTTGCAGCTGAACGAGTAGATACTTTGAGTCAGACAGGGTTTGCAAACTTGAGCCGTCTGCCACATGATGACGATTTAGGCTGCATTCGCTAAATGTATAAAAATTAGTCTAAAATGTTGGGATACACCAAAAATTTTCACTTTTGGCTGTATGCATCGCGTATCCATAACGACTTGGATATATAAGTAATAGTAATTTAAACGAACTAATGCTTAGCGTGTTGCCGACATTCACAACAATAGTCTAACTTCTGCATAGTGAAGTCATGCCAAAGTGCCATTGCCTCCCGATCTATGAATCCTAGGTGTGGGAGAGATCATTTCTGTTCAACCCAGATGATTCTCCCCTTCAAACATCACGGCGGGGGGCGTGACTGACCTGGCAGAGCTGTCAAATCTGTCAGGTCAGTTGCGCCTAAAACAGCTGATGTGACACGTCAGGAACATCAGATAACAGTTGTCACAACCTGGCTCAAAGGCACGCAAACTGATGGCGATAAAAAAAAGGTTTATTTTCAATAAAGTGAAAAAATAAAACCAAGATAACACATGGAGTGTGCTTTTGCTGGGAGGTGCAGCCAACAGCAAAGTAAACAGCTGCACTCTGCGCTTCAGGCGATCAGCTGATTGGATCCTCCTCCTCCTCCAGTGTTCTGACATTTTGGCATATCTACCAGAACATTGGACAGATGGTCGTATAGACTTCAGTTAAATGTAAAAAACCCTGACAGGTCCCGTTATAAAAATAAGCATGTGCGTTTACCTGTCTGTGTGTGTGTGTGTGTGTGTGTGTGTGTGTGTGTGTGAGTGTCAGAGAGTGAGTGTGTGTGTGAGAGAGTGCGTGTGTGTGTGTGCGTGCGCGAGCGCTGCAGGCAGAGAGCTCTGTAGGGGTTTTTCCTGTGAATCAACACTGCAAATATGCCATTTGCTCCACGAATGCAGGACGTTATCAGCCATACGCTGGATACGTTGGAAAATTTTCAGCATGCTGAAAATTAATTTTCAGAGGAGCTCGGCAAACAATGCCGTATACCAGCGTGCTCTTAACTTAGACAAAATTGAGCCATAACTGATTCATGTACCCCAGCGTATTCTCCAAATTTTTCCCCCATACGTTTTGCAAACACTGCCTAAATCGTCTAGGAGTGACAGGGCCTTAACCAAGGCAGCAGCAAGACACCAAAGCACAGCTGGCAGCTGGACAAGCAACAGTACTTTTAAACCTTTGGAGAAACAAGAGTGGATGTGCAGCTCAACGAACAAATGCACAGGGAAATGGAAATGTTCTACAATGAAAAGGTAAAGATTTTTAAAACTATAATTTTATAGTTAAAGTTATCTTTAACATGCTTTGTGTGGATGGCCCTACAGGCTATTTTTATGGTGCTTGGTATGAATGGCACTTAAATTGGGTAGATCACCACTGAAGGCCTAGTTGTAAAATACACGGTCCGCCACTGCACCCACAGTATAATAAAATGCATGTATTGTGCTTTAATGGAAGTGAGCTCAAAAATTGCAGTCTGAATGGGTTTCCGTGGCAGATTTTTTTTTGCCCTTAACAATGTGTGTGTAACAACTGCTTGTACACTGTGTATTTTAGACTTACTGTAGGAGCTGAGTGGGACCTAACAAGATCAAATAAAAATACACAATCTGGCCAAAATTCATTCCATATGCATGAGCACAGCTAAAATTATATATATATAAAAAAAATGATGAAAAGGGTTAATTCGGATGTGGCATTAAAAATGGACAAATTTTAATAAGCCAGCCAAATGTGCTCCACTTGTTTTTCTAATAGCTGCTCAAAAACAGCTAAGCAATACAACAGGCATTATTTGTACATGCAAATATTTGTGAATGGGAATAAAATAAAGAAATACAATTTAAGCACCTAGTGTTTTTGTGACCAATGCTGAAAAATCGACTTCTTGTAGTGGCCGTCCTGTGGACCAGTCAAAGAGCCTGAGGATGGGGTCAAGTCGACAGGACGTCCAAACACCACTTCCACCAGCACAGAGGAAACGGACCTGCTGTTCACTGCGCTCAGACACTGAGAATACTTGCTGTAAAGGATAAGGGACACAAACAGTGAGATCAAAGACAAGGTTATCACCACTAACTGCAAATTTAAGATGGGTGTAGCCCTGATGTGTGAGAAGTGCAGCCAACATTATGTGAACCTTTTTAATGTCCAGCAGGGGGCTTTCTGGTTTTAGATACAAGCCCAGTTCTACAGAAGTCACTGATAAAAGACACATTTCCACTGGATTTATGATCTAAGGAAATATTTGAGTTTACAGTTTCAGATGGTAGTTAAAATTCTTAAACATTGCAACATGTTAATTTTGTAAACTATGGTGTTAAGAAGAAGAAGCCGTCTCTGTTGTCATTCAGCCCATACAGCCAATCATGTACAGTAGAACAAAATTACGTTTCTCCTATCTACACTGTTAATCACGTGTAGAATCAGAGGGGTCGCTGCCATGCAAGGCGCCGCCACAAACAACAGTACAGTAGAATAAAAAAAACAATCTTATTACCATCTTATTATCAACAAGAGACCATTTCTAGGTCACATCCAACCCTCACTTGTTACATCAGTTTTTATAAAGCTAAGACAGCACCGACTAAAATGCTTTATTTAAGGCTGGCAACACGTTAGATGGATTATATGTCCAATTTTGCTTTGTGGGTGGTCCAGTGTTTAGGCCCAAAAAAATCTAGAGTGTGAAGTTCAGATTTGAAAGACAATCTAGTGTGTGGTCACCCTGAGGCTGCAAAACAGGACTTCAGTCAAAAGAAATAAGACATCTGTCAATAACAGACACCTCATCTGTTTTTACCTCCACAGTCTTGCTTTCAATGTTAATCACATGGACTTTGTTCCAATATCCCACCCACAAGCGTCCGCCTTTTGCAAGGCAGCAGCGGATGGGTTGCAGAGGGTTTGATCCCAGAGGCATCAGAGAATGTGACTGCAGGTTCCAGCCACCTGTTGATGACACCACACACTTTTAAATTGTTTTATGTTACAAAATATCAGTCATTACCTCCCCAAAGATGTTTTGAGATTAGCTCCGTTTGCTATTCTTCTGTCTGCAAGCAGGAATGCTCAAGAAGTGGGGGCAGGTTGCATGAACATTTAAAAATGCAAGGGAAGGAAGACAAGCATTTTGCAGCATCTCTTCACAAACGCACATCAAATTGAAAGAACACAATTTTAGGAAAGATCAACTTCATGCTCTCAAAAATAAAGTGAGAATTTTTGTGAATGCAGGGATTTATGGCATAAAAACAAATGTATTAGTTGCACATTAATTTAACATTGTTACACAGCTCAGAATTCAGATTCAGAATTCTGAATTCTGAGTCTGAATTCTGAGCTGTGTAACAATGTAATGTAAAAACAAATGTATTAGTTGCACATTAATTTAACATTGTTACACAGCTGAAGAGGACAGTGATAGGATTACCTGAACTGTGTGAGAAAAATGCCAAAGACCCATCACCTAAACCAGCGATGACTTGACCCTGGGAATACCTGTAGGTTAAACATACAAGTTTATCCTTTTGATTCCATCATTTGACGTTAAGATAACTTACAGCAAAGCGAGCTGAACTCACGTGAGAGAATGAACACCCTCAGACAAACACACAGACTGCAGACAGAACCTCCGGCCAGCAGAGGCCGAGTGCACCAGTATGCTGTTGGAGGAAGATTGTGGGAGAGAGGAAAAGTAGAGTTTCTGTAATGATAGTAGACAAGTTTATAAATTCCTCAGGTGATATTTACTGAAGGGAGCTGCTCGTTCAGTTGGCATTACCTTCCTTCCTGAGTTCCAATCCACACAGTTCCTGCAGTTTTACCTGAAAAAACAAGAGCTAGAAGATTGGCCATGGAAAAGTGGAAAAAGTGGTGTAATTTCCAAGTGTTTTAAATGACAATTTAAACAGCTTATCAGAGGATAAGACAAGTTTCGTGAGACACATGTTTTGTAGGCAGCTGCTGCAGCCGACTGTACCAGCACTGACCTGTGAGAGGCACAGCACACATGCAGAGGGCAGGAGCTGTGGGAGGAAGGCTGAACTGATCCAGTACTGTGTTGGACCGTGCTGGATCAATCACTGTAATATCACTACAGGAGGCAGGACCAGAAACTACCCACACTGAACACTGGCAGAGATGGATATGCAGTTTGGAAAGATGAGTGGCATGAAACAACTTGAACCGAGGCAGCATCAGTCATGGTCTGATGGTCATAATTACACTGTGACTGTAAATGCTGTTTAACCAGGATAATGACAGACTTACTGTAGCTTCGCCCGAGATCTCAGGTGTGACTGCAACTGCACATTTTAGCTAAAATGAAAGAAGAACATAAGGAACCATGTAAAACTGCACCAAAAGTATAAAGAAAAGAATATAAGTGAAAGGATTTACCTTGGCAGTTGAGTCTCTGTGATCCAACAGTCTCAGCTGCACTAGAACAGGGACATCTTTAGGCTCTGCTACATGTTCCTGTGCCTCCTACAATCATGACGTTTAATAAAAACATTGTTTACAAATTACCCTAGATTGTTAACATGTATAATATTTAACATTACTGGGCATGAATGAATAAAAGGCAGTGTTGTCTTTTCAATCAGACTGACAGCTAGTGTTGTAGTCGAGACCTCGTTCAGACCAGAGTCTCCCAAGGCCGAGACCAACATGCACAGTGGTCTTGGTCTGGTCACGATTACAATGCTACTGACAGCAATGGAGGCTTTAAATTTCTTCATTTATGTGTACCTGCTGCATGAATGTTGCTTGCACTACCTGTGTGTTTGCAAGTGGAATGCTCCAGCCATGTAGCTGTCGCTTTCCCAGAGCTCCCCAAATATGGGAGCGAATTTCTTTGTAGAGTTCCCTCCTTCTGACCCGTGGTGAAGAAGCAGCAGGAGATGCAGATCTATAAAATATGCAGGTGGTGCTCATATTACATTAGCCACAAAACTTCTCTTGTACACAGCTGAGTTTTTGTCCTTTTTTTTTTTTTTTTTTTTTTAATTTTTTTTTAATATATATTGTAGCCCATGATTTGCAGCTCGCCACTATAAATTTGGATTCTGTTTCACTGTTCTTTCATCGCAACATTGTGTGTAACACAAGTTAATATCAGCCAAATAAACCAATATTATGATAATAATCAAGACAAGTATATGTAATTTACAGTACCTTCCATTAAATTAAGGAAACTGTAGACCATATGATGGAGTAACATTGTTGCTTACTCAGTGCGAGTTTGACTGACAGCTTGTAGTTGTGGAGACACCAGAGGAGAACGAGTGACTGGTGGGAGAGGAGACTGTCCACATCCAGAAGCAGGAGGCGGGACGAGTGTTCCTTTGGTCAGGCCAAAAAAGCGGTTGAATCTAAAATTAGAAAGAAAAAAAGAAAAAATGTCAACATTTTATACATTTCTTAACCCCCCCTCCCCCCAGACGACTGCATATTGGTAAACATACTGTATATTTACTTGTTTATTTTAATTTTGTTTTATCATGCATATTCACTGTTTTTAGGGTTTCTTTCTTGGCAGCATAACTCCTAATGATTCCCTCCTCTGATACTTTTATTCTTTAAAAACAAACAAAAAAACCCACTTAAGTCAACTTCATGCAAATCTCATTAAATTTTTGTTTTACAGTTGACACAAACGGACCCTGAAATGGCCCTTATTTTGTTCACTTTTAAATAGTATGACAATTAAACTGAGCTCCAATGACAATTACACTGATTTTGTAACATTTACTGTACGTGTTTCTTAACTACAGTGCTACAGTGGGGCAAAAAAGTATTTAGTCAGCCACCAATTGTGCAAGTTCTCCCACTTAAAAGATGAGAGAGGTCTCCAATTTTCATCATAGGTATACCTCAACTATGAGAGACAAAATGAGAAGAAAAAAATCCAGAAAATCACATTGTCTGATTTTTAAAGAATTTATTTGCAAATTATGGTGGAAAATAAGTATTTGGTCATTAACAAAAGTTCATCTCAATATTTTGTTATATACCCTTTGTTGGCAATGACAGAGGTCAAACGTTTTCTGTAAGTCTTCACAAGGTTTTCACACACTGTTGCTGGTATTTTGGCCCATTCCTCCATGCAGATCTCCTCTAGAGCAGTGATGTTTTGGGGCTGTCGCTGGGCAACACGGACTTTCAACTCCCTCCAAAGATTTTCTATGGGGTTGAGATCTGGACACTGGCTAGGCCACTCCAGGACCTTGAAATGCTTCTTACGAAGCCACTCCTTCGTTGCCCGGGTGGTGTGTTTGGGATCATTGTCATGCTGAAAGACCCAGCCACGTTTCATCTTCAATGCCCTTGCTGATGGAAGGAGGTTTTCTCTCAAAATCTCACGATACATGGCCTCATTCATTCTTTCCTTTGCACGGATCAGTCGTCCTGGTCCCTTTGCAGAAAAACAGCCCCAAAGCATGATGTTTCCACCCCCATGCTTCACAGTAGGTATGGTGTTCTTTGGATGCAACTCAGCATTCTTTCTCCTCCAAACACAACAAGTTGAGTTTTTACCAAAAAGTTCTATTTTGGTTTCATCTGACCATATGACATTCTCCCACTCATCTTCTGGATCATCCAAATGCTCTCTAGCAAACTTCAGATGGGCCTGGACATGTACTGGCTTAAGCAGGGGAACACGTCTGGCACTGCAGGATTTGAGTCCCTGACGGCGTAGTGTGTTACTGATGGTAGCCTTTGCTACTTTGGTCCCAGCTCTCTGCAGGTCATTCACTAGGTCCCCCCATGTGGTTCTGGGATTTTTGCTCACCGTTCTTGTGATCATTTTGACCCCACGGGGTGAGATCCTGTGTGGAGCCCCAGATCGAGGGAGATTATCAGTGGTCTTGTGTGTCTTCCATTTTCTAATAATTGCTCCCACAGTTGATTTCTTCACACCAAGCTGCTTACCTATTGCAGATTCAGTCTTCCCAGCCTGGTGCAGGTCTACAATTTTGTTTCTGGTGTCCTTTGACAGCTCTTTGGACGTGGCCATAGTGGAGTTTGGAGTCTGACTGTTTAAGGTTGTGGACAGGTGTCTTTTATACTGATAACGAATTCAAACAGGTGCCATTAATACAGGTAACGAGTGGAGGACAGAGGAGCCTCTTAAAGAAGAAGTTACAGGTCTGTGAGAGCCAGAAATCTTGCTTGTTTGTAGGTGACCAAATACTTATTTTCCACCATAATTTGCAAATAAATTCTTTAAAAATCCTTCAATGTGATTTTCTGGATTTTTTTTCCCTCATTTTGTCTCTCATAGTTGAGGTATACCTATGATGAAAATTGGAGACCTCGCTCATCTTTTAAGTGGGAGAACTTGCACAATTGGTGGCTGACTAAATATTTATTTTCCCCACTGTATATTAATAACTGCTAAGATCAAATTTCAATACAAACACAAAATTTTGATTTTTTCCAGTTTTATAAACAGTTCCAATAGTGACAGAGGGGCTATTTTCACCTGCCCAATCTGAAAGAAAAGTAATTTTAGCTCCATTCCCTTTAAAGTGACACTCTGCCAAAAGTCAAGTCCCCCCCCCTCCCCGTTAACATGTCTGTAATTTTTTTTTTTTTTTTTTTTTTTTTTTAAGATTTACAAGACATTTCAAGAGCAAAATCACTTAAATGTCTCATATCTGTTTTTTTGCTTTAAAGTCTCACTTAAGCCCCGGCCCACCCCCTGCAAAAATGCGAGTTGAGACGGAATGTTTTTGGTGATGTAACTATGCATGGCGCTGGCACGTAGATAACGTTGAGCCAGTCAGGACTCTCTGGCCTTACTGAAGTTTGTGTCCAGGACCAGTTAGCATTTTGGACAGCTGGTTTGAAAACTTGACCCAAGTTAAGTTGTGTTTTACCATTAAACTACTTTTAAGGAGCAATGCAGTTTCAGTCATTATCCTGAGCCACCGTGCATACAACTGGGCATGTCCTTCAACCGGCAAGTCTTTTTTATCACAGGATTTATTCTGATAATGTAGTGCTAGCCACCATTAGCTTAGTGGGATGTGGGAGGGCCTAGTAATCACAGATCCTGGTGGTGGTGGGGGGTGAAAAGATTTTGACATGAAACTCAAAGACAATAAAAGGTTTTGTTTGTAGAAAAAACGGCATAAGATACCATTTTAGACAATGCAGATTTGATTTTATAGGGGATTTATATCCATGGGAATGAACCTAACCCAAGATTATTCTGATTGGCTGCTCCTCACAAACACAATGTGTGAACAGCAGATGGGTAGGGCTTGTACAGTGTGTAGTATAGGGATACTACAAAGGGTTAACTGGCATCGGCGTGATGACGCAGCCATACAGTGATGTCATCACGCCGAACCACATATAAGGGGAGAGCCGCCATCTTAGGGCCTCTTTCCCGGCTGGCTCAACAGTAGACAATATACCTTACTGTGTGTGATAAAGTTTGTGTTCTGAGCAGATGCCACTCTCTGTGCCTCATTCCGGGTTTCCAGATGTAACATTTGGCAATGAGAGTTAAACCATGGAGGCATGCGTGAGGCCACCATGACTGTTTCTGGAAAACCCCGGTCAGCCACTCGTCCCGTGGGGGCGCTGGTTTGATGCTTTCACCACCTACTTATCAGTGTTCGGCCCGAACGAGATGAATGAGGTGTGGAAGACAGCTCTACTGATTCACTATCCGGGCATGGAAGGCTTTCATATTTACGACGCGATAGGACCAATAGTAACGTGCTGAGGCGGTCAAGCGGCTAGATAGCCACTGCGCTTCACCCTACGGTGACTATGATGAGTGTGTTGGTTTGCAAACCAAACACTTCGATGTCCCAGAGTATATGATGGCCTGGCGGTACGTGTTCTACCAGTGCCAACAGCGAGAGGATGAGTCATTTGTACGGTATGTGGATGCTCTTTGCTGTTTGGCTAGCATGTGCGAGTTTGGGCACGTGGAGGACAGATTAATAATGTTGCAGTTGACATTCACGGCGAGTTCGGAGATGAGGGCCATACTGGAGGATGAGCCGGACGACCACATGGCGGCAAGCATGATGAGGGAGCTGCAGGAGAACCTGCTGTTGGCGGTGTGCTTTTTACTATCGTCGGAGGCACTGGAAATGGCGTTTCAGTTAGAGGGGATGGCTCAGGTGGTGCTGCGACTGGCGGGACAGCAGCGCACCATAGAGCTAATCCATGACATGCTAGCCAAAAAGCACGACACAGAGAGTGAGCACAGCAAAAAGGGAGAATTCAGTACAGTGAGTATCCACAGTATTGTGGGTGAACACGACACGGAGAATGAAGAGGACACGGAGGGAGAACAGCGACCGGACTTGCCTCAGATCCTCGCCCAGCTGGAGCTCGGAGAGCCACTGTGGAGCTGCAGGAGAGGGAGCCCGCGTCTATTGGAAACGACACCGACGAAAAAACAACCATTCCAGGTGCACAGGAGGAGCGCTGCCCGGAGGGGGAGCAGCGGCTGGGCTCACCTCAGATCCTTGCCCAGCAGGAGTTTACAGGAGCTGCTGCGGAGCTGTAGGAGAGGGAGCCCACACACACAGCGAACCCCGATACGGATGTTAAATGTGACCTCCAGGGACTGCTGCTGTAGCGCTGGGTGAAGAGTCTGTAACCCAACAGGATGTGACAGAACCACCACAGCCTTGTCCACGCTCTGCAACAAATGTGAGTACCACACCGTTACAACCACAACACCTTATGTAGCCGTACAGGGCGCTGCTCACAATGATGAACTGGGTTCGGGCCCACGGAACCAAGCAACCAGGCTCACAGTCGGCCTTTACATTGTCACCACCACTGACACGCATGAAGATAGCGACACAGCTGGAAATAGGATCAGGACAGCGGGACAGCCGTCCGTGGGAGGTGAGAGCAGCTGCTGCAGATTGGGATGCGGCATTGGAGCCGATCCAGCTGGTGTGGGATCCAGGCCGGGACAGTGTTGACAAGCATGCCATGGCTTCAGAGGGACGGCACCCGGGCCTGCTGAGATTGGGGCCGCCAGGGGAGCGTCCACCACGAGCTCGCTACAAAGCCCCTCCAGCAGAACCACCTTCCCCATGGAAGAGTGTCAGAAAAAAAGGTGACTGTTTAGATAGGAGTGCGGCTGGCGAACGAGTGGCAGAATAATCCACTCAGCCGCATTGAGTTGAGCGGTGGTCCACCCTCTAACCCTAGTTCTTAGTGTTGTGATTTATGCCAAATTGGGGAATGTTGCAATTGATAAGGGTTGTGTGTTTTTCCGAGGGAGCGGGTGAATGTAGTATAGGGCTACTACAAAGGGTTAACTGGCATCACCATACAGCTTTGTCATCACGCCAAACCACATATAAGGGGAGAGCCGCCATCTTAGGGCCTCTTTCCCGGCTGGCTCAACAGTAGACAATATACCTGCATTGTATATTATTACTGTGTGTAATAAAGTTCGTGTTCAGAGCAGACGCCACTCTCTGTGCCTCATTCCGGGTTTCCAGACATAACACAGTGGAAACTATTCACAGCGCTTCACTTTTTCCACATTTTGTTATTTTACAGCCCGATTCCAAAATGGATTAAATTAATTTTTTCCCCTCAACATTCTATACACAATACTCAATGACAATGTGAATAAAGTTTTTGAGATGTTTGCAAATTTATTAAAAATTAAAAACTAAGAAATCACATGCACATAAGTATTCACAGCCTTTGCCATGAAGCTCAAAACTGAGCTCAGGTGCATCCTGTTTCCACTGATCACCCTTGAGATGTTGCTACAGCTTAATTGGAGTCCACCTGTGGTAAATTCAGTTGATTGGACATGATTTGGAAAGGCACACACCTGTCTATATAAGGTCCCACAGCTGACAGTGCATGTCGGAGCACAAACCAAGCATGAAGTCAAAGGAATTGTCTGTAGACCTCCGAGACAGGATTGTCTTGAGGCACAAATCTGGGGAAGGGTACAGAAAAATTTCTGCTACTTTGAAGGTCCCAATGAGCACAGGGGCCTCCATCATCCGTAAATGGAAGAAGTTCAGAACCCCTGGGGCTCATCCTAGAGCTGGCCGGCCATTTAAACTGAATGATTGGTGGAGAGGGGCCTTAGTCAGGGAGGTGACCAAGAACCCAATGGTCACTCTGTCAGAGCTCCAGCGTTCCTCTGTGGAGAGAGGAAAACCTTCCAGAAGGACAACCATCTCTGCAACAATCCACCAATCAGGCCTGTATGGTGGAGTGGCCAGATGGAAGCCACTCCGTAGTAAAAGGCACATGGCAGCCCGCCTGGAGTTTGCCAAAAGGCACCTGAAGGACTCTCAGACCACAAGAAACAAAATTCTCTGGTCTGATGAGACAAAGATTGAACTCTTTGGTGTGAATGCCAGGCGTCATGTTTGGAGGAAACCAGGCACTGCTCATCACCAGGCAAATAACATCCCTACAGTGAAGCATGGTGGTGACAGTATCATGCTGTGGGGATGTTTTTCAGTGGCAGGAACTGGGAGATTAGTCAGGATAGAGGGAAAGATGAATGCAGCAATGTACAGAGACATCCTGGTTGAAAATCTGCTCCAGAGCACTCTTGACCTCAGACTGAGACAATGGTTCATTTTTCAGCAGGACAACGACCCTAAGCACACAGTCAAGATATCAAAGGAGTGGCTTCAGGACAACTCTGTGAATGTCCTTGAGTGGCCCAGCCAGAGCCCAGATTTGAATCCAATCGAACATCTCTGGAGAGATCTGAAAATGGCTGTGCACTGACGTTTCCAATCCAACCTGATGGAGCTTGAGAGGTGCTACAAAGAGGAAAGGGAGAAACTGCCCACAGATAGGTGTGCCAAGCTTATGGCATCATATTCAAAAAGACTTGAGGCTGTAATTGCTGCCAGAGGTGCATCAACAAAGTATTGAGCAAAGGCTCTGAATACTTATGTACATGTGATTTCTTAGTTTTTTTTATTCATAATAAATTTGCAAAAATCTCAAAAAATCTTTTTCACATTGTCATTATGGGGTATTGTGTGTAGAATTTTGAGGGAAAAAATGAATTTAATCCATTTTGGAATAAGGCTGTCACATAACAAAATGTGGAAAAACTAAAGCGCTGTTAATACTTTCTGGATGCACTGTATGTTTACAATCAGAGCTGTGTGCCTGGGATGACCATGCAATGGATATCCACTTTAACTGAAATCATACAAACCCTGAAGTTCGTTTGATTTCAGCATTTAGAGTAATCTAGAAAATATTTTTCACTCATAGCAATTGATTAAACACACCAAAAGACAACCATGTTTGTCAAGCATGTACACTATAGAACAGAAAATAAGCAAAACCAGACGAAGTCAGTTTAATATGGGAAGTACTGCAAGACATCTCAGTTGCTTCATTACTTTCATTACTACTCACTGTTACAGCAGCACAAGTATAGGGAAGATGCCTAGTAGGTTATTTTGGGGAATGCAGCTGCATTATCCATCTTTTTGTGTGTTATAAGAACAATACGCCTTAGTGTAATGTCTGTGTAAAAGGTTTAATTTGAATTTTCTGATGGACAGTGACAAAAGAAACTTTCTTACTTTCTCCAAAGACTTGACCTCCGCTCTTCTGTAAACTTCTCCTCCTTTGATGCTCTATAAAAAAAAAAAAAAAACAACGCCATGCCAAATGAGGTGGAGAGAAAAAAAATTAAATCTGTGATGTCCTGAAAACACTGCACATGCACATATGCAGTTATGCTGATTCACTGTCAGCAACCTGAGTGTGTCACTCTGTCTGATGGCCTCCTGCAGCTCAAACAATTTTTGCTTATACTGGTTCTTCTCCATGACCACTCGAGCCATTTCAGAACGGGAGAAGTGACGCACGGATGTCAGCTGAAATGAATGAATGGAAGAACTTACTTTACATAAGGGCTAATTTTCATACACAATCACTTACACTGAACAGTAATTGAATTCCAAACAATACTCTTCTGAGGTTATTTTTTCCAAAAATATCCTAGATTAAATCTTACTTACATTAGAGTCCTCAGACTGGTAAGCTTCTAGATCTTTCCAAAGTCTGTATAAAAACAGAGATAAAGAGACAAAAATCTTGTTATGGTGAATTAAAAAAAAAAAAGCTGGTGTGACGGCATGAAATAATAAGCAGCGAACTGAGAGTTTTTGAGGGAGTTTATTAATCATACCGCCATCACAACACCCACTCCAGTGCCGTGCAGGCGCACCGGAGCGGGCCCGGAGGCTCTCGTCAGGAGACACGGAATGCGTGTGTCAGAAGCAGTGGTCAGAGAGAGAGAGAGAGAGAGAGAGAGAGAGAGAGAGTTACAGAGCGATATGCAGTTTAAATACCCCACTACAGACAATACATGAAAGGCACATTTGCATCACAGTACAGAACAGGAAGCATGAACACCTGCATTTGAGTCACACATATCAACAGGATACTGGCAGGAAAGAGCTAGACAAAGAGAAGCTGCCTATTGATGTCAATACACACATCTCATTGTTCTGCTAATTGCTCCAGCTGAGCGCTCTGCTTGTCCGTAGGCTGTGGGGGTGACCCACACAATCCCCCCCAGAGGGCTCAGCAGGAAGCTGAGGCCTCGATAGTCTGGCTTTGGTAGCGAGCTGCGGGGAAGGCTCTGTGCCGAGGAGGTGGAGGGAGGGGGGTGGGGGTAGCAAGTGCCGGCCCGGGACGGCGAAGTTGTTTGGGCCGCGCAAAAATTGCCTGTGGATCCGCGATGTTGAGGGGCTGTCCCGTTGAACGTGCAGAGGTCCACAGCAGCTGTTTGAAGAAAATTTGTCTCCGACTCCTCTCGCGGCCATGAAGAAAAAAAGGAGCTGCAGCAGTGTGGGACTTGGGTGTTGACTTTAGGTGCGCGCGCAGCCCTAAAGCCCTCGGGGACAGCTGACGGCTGAATTCCCTTGTGCGCCGTGGCTGAGACCCGTACAAAATCCTGTGAGCGAGCTGCGTGCGTGCTTCAGGTGTGTGAGCAGCCCTGAAGGTTCTGTGTGCAGCGGCGAAGGACGATGGCGGTCTGTGGAGCCGGTATTGTCCCGTGCGTGGTGCGCTGTCCTCATAACCCCCCGGTGTGCGTGCGGGGTTCGGTGCATGGCAGGTCCGCTGTAGAGGCGAGTCAGGGTCAGGGAGCTTGCTGGAGATCAGTGTCGTCGGCGCCGATGGTCATCCCTGTTGAGCTGTTGCGTCGTTCGCTCGTGGTGCGTTGGAGTGGTGAGAGAAAGTAGACGATCTTTGTCCCTCGGGCTCGCGTAGATGCGTAGGAGCGGTGAGAGGGAGGAGACGATCTTTGTCCCTCGGGCTCGTGTAGATTGCGTAGGAGCGGTGAGAGGGAGGAGGAGCGGTGAGAGGGAGAAGACTTTGTGTCCCTCGGCCGGTCCAGCGTGGATGTCCCAATCTCAGGCGAGGGTCGCACCATGAAGCTTTCTGCGGCTTTCCCGGTCGTGGGTGATCTCCGGAGAGTTCGCCTGGTGGTGGCTCTGCGTCGAGGTCTCCCTGTAGCAGAAGGGAGGGCAGATCATTTGCGTCAGGCTGCTGCATTCGCTTGTCGTCGGAGAGTCACCGCCGGGGGCTGCCAGCGTGTTCTTTTCTTGGTCGGGTCACCAGTGTGGCGGCATGAAATAATAAGCAGCAAACAGAGTTTTTGAGGGAGTTTATTAATCATACCGCCATCACAACACCCACTCCAGTGCCGTGCAGGCGCGCCGGAGCGGGCCCAGAGGCTCTCGTCAGGAGACACGGAATGCGTGTGTCAGAAGCAGTGGTCAGAGAGAGAGAGAGAGAGAGAGAGAGTTAAGAAGCGATATGCAGTTTAAATACCCCACTACAGACAATACATGAAAGGCACATTTGCATCACAGTACAGAACAGGAAGCATGAACACCTGCATTTGAGTCACACATATCAACAGGATACTGGCAGGAAAGAGACAAAGAGAAGCTGCCTATTGATCTCAATACACACATCTCATTGTTCTGCTAATTGCTCCAGCTGAGCGCTCTGCTTGTCCGTAGGCTGTGGGGGTGACCCACACTGGGATAAATTCCATTTCCCTCCAGAGATGAAGCAGTTACAAAAACAAAGAGAAACAAATGCAGCTAATAAACTAAGACAATGGAAGAACAGATTTTTTTTTTTTAAAAGCGAAACCTCTATATAGAAGCATCCCCATCACCTTTTGGTTTCCTCCTCCTTCTCCTTCAGCCGTGTCTCTAATCGTGCTGCCGTTTCCTGAAGAGTGCTCACTTCCAGTTTAAGAGCTGAGCGGTCATCAGTCAGCTCCACTACCCGAGATATCAAAGACTTACGGGCAGCTTCACCTAACTCACTGAGAAAAAGAAACACAATAACATATAGTATAAATGATTTAACATTATGAAAAAATCTGTTAAAAAAAACCCCACATATGTTCCACTGATATTTATTTGTATTGAATCAATAAATTACATGAATGGAAAGAAGGCTCTATTAAACCATACTAAACTAGCCATTGCAGTACTAAAGAAGTTAAGTCTAGGACTCACAGGCTGGTTTTCAGTTCCTCATTCTGAGCAAGAATCTCCTCAGACTGTTCTATGCAGCCTAAACAGAGAAAAGTATCAAAAGCTTCACACAAGACAAACAAGCGCACATACAGCTCAAAAATGGGTATATTTCAAGCTGAACTTACGATGTTCTCATCATTCAAATGAAGGAAAAAAAAAAACAAAAAAACAAAAAAAACCAACCATCCTCCCCCCAACCCACCCACCTAAAAAAAAGATGGTTAACTGTAAAAGAGGAAGTGATGCTTTATAAAACCCACAGCAATAAATTTGCTCTGACGTGCTTGCACTTCATGTTTGCGAGGTATAAATAGCTGTACCCCATCGTCACATTATTGTCAGGAATCAACCCTCAGGTGCCTAAAAAAACCTGAGATCTCTTTGGGCTCAAGACATAACAAAACACAGGTTTTTAATCATATAAACACATACCTAAATTACTAAAAGACAATGCGATTTGCTAAATAACTTTTTTGTGACCAATCACACACGGACTGGGAAGTACAGATCAACTCTGGATGATTTAGGCATTCATTTGATACGAGCATGGAGAGTCAGGAACAGGTACGACTCACATACAACTGTAATTATCTTTTCATAAGTACAGTATTAAACGGTTCAAATGGCATTCTTGCTGGGTTCTCATTGGTGAACTGAAGCTAAAGTCTTGCTGAAGCATGTAACAGAGATGTGTAGTATTCAGCTCAGTGCTAAGCCGTGTTTTATCTGTTCTGGCACAGATAACACCACGCCACACTACCATAAAAAACCCCTCATGCCACAAAATACTATACCATTTTCTAACAAATGTCAGTAAATGTTCATGCACCTCTGACACTGATCCCTCGGTCCACACTCTCTGCATGATCCCGACTCAGCTCTGACAGTTCAGAGAACACAGATTCAGTGTTCCGCAGGTCCCACTCCAAACTGTCCTCTTCCTCCACCTCATCATCCTCATCCCGTTCCAGCACCTCTTCTGCCCTCCTGTTTTCATCTTTGCACTCCTCCAAACTGGTACTGGACTCATGCTTCAGATGCTCATCTGTGCCCGGTTTAAGTGGGCTGCTGAAGGTAACAGGTTATACAGGAATTAGAGTCATGAAGAAGGCAGTGAGGTTTCACGCAATGCATGAACTTAGTTCTTAAAACTGGCCAAAATTCATCTTTGACTTCATACCTTGCAGTGACACAGCCGTTAAACTGGGTCAACTCAGGAGTGGAGCTGATGATGTCGATGACAAACTGATTTACAGTGGGCTCTGCAACACAATCAGTCGCGTTTTCTTGCTTGGCCTCTAGATTTTCCAAGCAAGGTGGACCAGAGTTTGAATGTGGTCTTTTAATAATCTACAATATGGAGAGCACGAAATCATAATTCGTGACATTACATTTTGAGAATTTGAGACATTAAATATAGGTTTATGCTTACCTTTTCATGAATACCAAATTCCAATGAGGCCTGGTTGGATGGAGAATCAGTGTTCCTCAACCGTACATGATGTCTAAAAGAGAGAACAAATCAAGCTCAACCATATCACTTAATCAAACGGTTTTAAATCGCATTCAGTGGATTCTTCTTGTAATACTACTGCTAGACTAGAACCTGTCACCCTTTGTTAATACAAATAACATGCAGTTCATAATAAAACTATAACTCATAGTTCATAATAAAATTGCTCTTGTGGAATAGTTCAAGCCTTTCTGCGCAGGCGTGGTAAATGAGTTTTAGAAGTGCTGATTAAACCTCAGAGGAGAATCTCTTTCAGAATCCTTCCTCTTTTCCAAAAGTTCCCGATATGTGAGCACCAACTGAGGATGAGAACAAGAGCAAAATGTTAGAAACCCGACACATACGTACATGACACATACTTATGATGTGGCAAAAGCAATATATATGTGTTAAGGAGTGTCTAACCTTGTTGTGAGCATTTCTCAGTGTGCTCAGTTCTCTACTCAGACTGGATTTTTGTTCCTCCAAAGCGACCACTGAAAACAAAAACACATGTAGTTCTTAAAAAAAAAAAAAAAAAAAAGACAGGACAACAAAGAAATTAAACTTACCACCTCTCAAATCTTTATGGAGTGTAGCCATGCTTCATCATAATAAGCAATCAAAATAATGATGCACAATCAATCGGCCAGGACGCTAAAACCCCAGTGGTGACAGGTGAAATGAATAACATCTCTTCATATATCACAGCCCTGGCATTCATGCGGATTTCACTAAATCTATCATTAACAATAACAGTGGAGCAGCCAGGACATTTCCTCTTGGCAATGATTTACAGGCAGCCAGTGAAGGGAGCTGATGTGGGACAACTGCCTTTCTAGCCCCATTATAATCATCTCTGTGGAAAGCCACGTTTAAATGCAAAAGATTTCTCCCGGCAGGATCAAATAACTCCTCAAACAACAAAGAGCCCAAGGTATTAATCTGGCCCTATATCCAAGTCAGGTCGAGTATATGTGGAATGTGCTGCAACAAGCCTGACACATGGAGGCAACCCACAGCATCTAAAAGATCAGGTGGCCGCATCTCCATGTCAAACACTACAAGACACCCGCAGAGGTCCCATGAACACACTGATATGCGAGTACTGTTTGGGCAGCATAAGAGGGTCTCCACAATATAAAAATCTTTTGGAGTTCACGTAGGGGCCAAAGTCTGCTTTTGAATAGTGATCCCTTTGCACCAAACTTTGGCCCTCCAGGAGAGGTGCACTTCACCAGTGGCTCAGGTTCTTGTGTACGAGTACATGCACGCATATGCTATGTAGCCAGGCAGAAAAATAGTGAAGCTGGCTGGGGATGTGAGAATGGGCAAAACTGCCTTCAGCAGCTCGTGGACCAGTGGGCAAAAGTGAGAGTGCACCCTAATAAAGCAGCTTCAGGCAAGTTGTTACAAGACTGAGATTACCAAAATGGAACAAAAAAACCCCCGTTTTGCAATAAATTCACAACGGCATCCCACAGACACAGACAACAGATGGAAATGAGCCACTGGCTACAATCTGGCAAGTTTACATTGATTGAAATCAATGTTTATCAACTTGCACAGTCCTTAAACACCATCACACACTGATGGTGGCAGCATGCCACCATCAGTGTGTGAATGTGTGTGTGAATGGGTGGATTGCAGGATCTGTAAAGCGCTTTGGTCATCAAGAGATGAGAATAAAAGCGCTATATAAGTGAATGCCATTTACCATTTACCATTTAAAAAAAAATAAATAAATAAATTAAAAAAAAAAAAAAAAGCAGCAATCAACAACCCCTCCATGGATCACCACCTTATTGTGACGGAGGGTCTCCCAAGACAAATTGGTCCTGGGTGAAGGGCCAGACCAAGAGTAGTCCAGTTGAATGGAAGATAAGTAGATGGCAAATAAATGGTAGAAGATGGATGGATGGATAACGTCATGCAAAGTTGCATCTTGCACAGTTTGCAGTGCTCCAGTTCCCAAATTTATCTTTATACCATTTTTGATTTTTTTTTTTTTTGATGTTGTATATTTTATTGATCCCCAGAGGGGAAATTGAGGGCATCCACCTGGATGGATGAAGCAGCCACGGTACGGCGCTATCCCTTAACCATTCACACACACATTCACACCTAGGGCCACTTTAGAGTCTCCAGTTAACCTAACCTGCATGTTTTTGGCCTGTGGGAGGAAACCGGAGAACTCCCAGAGTAAACCCACGCAGACACGGGGAGAACATGCAAACCCCACACAGATCACTGTTGGTCAGGGGCTGGGATCGAACCAGGGATCCCATGGCCAAGGGTGAGTTGCTGTGCTGCCACACTGCTAACCGCTGCACCACCGCACCGCCCAAAATATATTTTGCCCTGATTACCCTTACATTTAACCACACTATTACAAGGTGAAAACAGCAACCAGAAAACTCAAATACTCACAATGATCAGCTTGTTCTCGTGCTTTCTTCTCCAAAGCTCTCTCTCTGCGTTCTCGTTCTTTTTCCCTTCCCCTGATGGCTCTCCTCTCCTGTTCAATTTGGTCATCCAACTCTAGATACCTCTGAAGTGAACACATGAACTTGACAGCTTGAACAACACTCAGACACCCACTCAGACACTTTTTAAACTCTAGCTATCTAAATCCTTGCATAGCACATTACATGAACAGTTGATGATGCACTACAGTATTCGTCACCTCTTGAGTTTCCTTCCTCAGCATTTTCTCTGCACGGTATCTGTCCAGCAGCTCTTCTTGTTCAGCCTTCTCCCTTGCCACCTCTTTCTCTTTTTCTCTCAGCTGTGCTTTACAACTGGCCAGCCCCTCCAAGACCCACACAAATATGGGAACCAGGGACTCCACCACACTTTCACCATGTGTTTCAATAACAGTCTGTAAAAAAAAAAAAAGCAGCAGAGTGAGGAAATGGGTATATGCAATCATGTTATTATTTTATTTATTATAATTTTTTGCTAGTACATACAGTGGGGCAAAAAAGTATTTAGTCAGTCACCAATTGTGCAAGTTCTCCCACTTAAAAGATGAGAGAGGTCTCCAGTTTTCATCATAGGTATACCTCAACTATGAGAGACAAAATGAGAAAAAAAAAAATCCAGAAAATCACATTGAAGGATTTTTAATGAATTAATTGGTAAATTCCTCGGTAAAATAAGTATTTGGTCACCTACAAACAAGCAAGATTTCTGGTTCTCACAGACCTGTAACTTCTTCTTTAAGAGGCTCCTCTGTCCTCCACTCGTTACCTGTATTAATGGCACCTGTTTGAACTCGTTATCAGTATAAAAGACACCTGTCCACAACCTCAAACAGTCAGACTCCAAACTCCACTATGGCCAAGACCAAAGAGCTGTCAAAGGACACCAGAAACAAAATTGTAGACCTGCACCAGGCTGGGAAGACTGAATCTGCAATAGGTAAGCAGCTTGGTGTGAAGAAATCAACTGTGGGAGCAATTATTAGAAAATGGAAGACATACAAGACCACTGATAATCTCCCTCCATCTGGGGCTCCACGCAAGATCTCACCCCGTGGGGTCAAAATTATCATGAGAACGGTGAGCAAAAATCCCAGAACCATATGGGGGGACCTAGTGAATGACCTGCAGAGAGCTGGGACCAAAGTAACAAAGGCTACCATCAGTAACACGCTACGCCGCCAGGGACTCAAATCCTGCAGTGCCAGACGTGTCCCCCTGCTTAAGCCAGTACATGTCCAGGCCCGTCTGAAGTTTGCTAGAGAGCATTTGGATGATCCAGAAGAGGATTGGGAGAATGTCATATGGTCAGATGAAACCGAAATAGAACTTTATTGTAAAAACTCAACTTGTTGTGTTTGGAGGAGAAAGAACACCATACCTACTGTGAAGCATGGGGGTGGAAACATCATGCTTTGGGGCTGTTTTTCTGCAAAGGGACCAGGACGACTGATCCGTGTAAAGGAAAGAATGAATGGGGCCATGTATCGTGAGATTTTGAGTGAAAACCTCCTTCCATCAGCAAGGGCATTGAAGATGAAACGTGGCTGGGTCTTTCAGCATGACAATGATCCCAAACATACCACCCGGGCAACGAAGGAGTGGCTTCGTAAGAAGCATTTCAAGGTCCTGGAGTGGCCTAGCCAGTCTCCAGATCTCAACCCCATAGAAAATCTTTGGAGGGAGTTGAAAGTCCATGTTGCCCAGCGACAGCCCCAAAACATCACTGCTCTAGAGGAGATCTGCATGGAGGAATGGGCCAAAATACCAGCAACAGTGTAGTAGTAGTAGATTAGTTTATTTGACAGGGGTGAAAACCTTGTGAAGACTTACAGAAAACGTTTGACCTCTGTCATTGCCAACAAAGGGTATATAACAAAGTATTGAGATGAACTTTTGTTATTGACCAAATACTTATTTTACCAATTAATTCATTAAAAATCCTTCAATGTGATTTTCTGGATTTTTTTTTTCCTCATTTTGTCTCTCATAGTTGAGGTATACCTATGATGAAAATTGGAGACCTCTCTCGTCTTAAGTGGGAGAACTTGCACAATTGGTGGCTGACTAAATACTTTTTTGCCCCAATGTAAAGTAGTAATACTTTAGGAAATGTACTTACTTGTAGTTCTGAATAGAGTTTTCCTGCTTCTTCACTCACAATGTTGGGATCCAGTTCCACCTCCCCTGCCCCACACAGAATTCTCTCATTGTAATCCATCTGCCAATTAGAATTAACTTTTTTCCCCACTATATAAAGCACTGCCAAAACTAAAGTCTAAAAGAAGTGTTGTGATTCTGTGACTGGACTTCCTTGCCAACTAATACAACTAGTTTAGCTAGCTTTTTAATATCTGTGCCAACAGTAGCAGTACCCATCCTCCACACCTTTATGCTCTATTTGAACTTGACAAGCGCAGCATCCTTTTAGACTGCACACAGCTTTGAGATTTTCTAATGTCAGGTTTATCTGATGCCTGGAGGTGTTTCAGGGTCCATCCTGGAAAAAAAAAAGAAAAAAAGAGGAAACTATAACAGCACCTAATAATAAACTGTTTTCTTCTACAAAACTTAAAAAAAAAAAAAAAATGTCAATGGATTTTCTGATTTCTGAGTGCCTGAATGATCCCAGGAGCTATGTTGTTGGGGGCAACTTTCCCCTGGTAGGGTCTCCCAAGGCAAACTGGTCCTGTGTGAAGGGCCAGACTAAAAGCGGTCCAGTGGATCGCCATGAAAAACGTTACATCAAGGACCCAGTGTACCCAAAGGAGGCACATGGGTCCGCCCTCCAGTGGGCTCACCACCTGCAGGAGGGATCATGGTACCATGTGAACTGGGCAGAAGTCTGGGCTACTCTGCCTGGACTGATGCCCCCGCAAATCGGATTCCCAGATAAGCGGTAGAAGGTGGATGGATGGATTTTCTGCTAATTAAAATGATCTGTTAAGCAGCAAGTAAAAAAAGTCATTTATTCAGTAAGGAATAAATTTCCATTACAATGATTGTGTTTCTCATAAAAAATATTTCAGCCAAATTCAGCAACATTTATTGCTCACGCTTGCAGATAAATGTAAATATGCAGCTTAGATAACAGTCACGCATTTACAGTATGGATGGATTTACGTTCAAAGGGGATTTGTTATGTCAATTTCCTGCTCCATGTTTTGCATTATTGAACTCTAGTTGAGTAGTTTTAAAGGATTTCTGAAACTAATCCTGATTTATTGACTGCTTTGGTGCAGCCCCTCAGTTTAAGCCCCCTCTAAAACATGTTTTACCGCTTCACCCTTTAAGAGCATGATCCCGTTATAATGGGGTGGCCCTTGCAAGCAAAAAAAAAAATAAATCTTGGGGCAAAAAAATAGCACTATGAGGCTCATATTCTTTGATTTCTCCAGTGCTTTCAACACCATCCAACCAGTGATCCTGAGGGACAAGCTGCTGTGTGCTGGGGTGGACCAGCACCTGTCATCGTGGATCCTGAACTACCTCACAGACCGACCACAGTTTGTGAGAACCCAGGACTGTGTGTCTGACACCATCATCTGCAGTACGGGGGCCCCCAGGGAACAGTTCTGGCTCCCTTCCTGTTCACCCTCTACACTGCTGACTTTTCACACAACACACCACACTGCCATCTACAGAAGTTCTCTGACGACTCTGCGATTGTTGGCCTCATCTCTGATGGGGATGACTCGGAGTACAAAGGACTGATCCAGGACTCTGTGGACTGGTGCCTGTGGAACTGCCTCCAGATCAATGCGGGAAAGACCAAGGAACTGGTGGTGGACTGCCACAGGCATGGACATTCCCCCACAGCACCAGTAAACATCCACGGAACAGACATTGAGATGGTGACATCTTACAAGTACCTGGGTGTTCACCTGAACAATAAACTGGGCTGGTCACACAACACCAACACGCTCTACAAGAAGGAGCAACACAGGCTGTTCCTCCTGAGGAGACTCTGGTCTTTTGGAGTGTGGAAGGCACTCCTGAAGACCTTCTATGATTCTGTGGTGACATCAGCCATCATGTATGGAGTGGTCTGCTGGGGCAGTGGCATCATGGCAGCCAACAGGAAGAGACTGAACAAGCTGATCAAAAAAAGCCAGCTTTGTTCTGGGGTGATGCCTCGACCCAGTGGAGGAGATAGGAGAGAGGAGGATGGTGTCTAAACTGTTATCTCTGCTGGAGTCCGAGTCCCACCCCATGCGGGACACACTGAATGTACTGAAGAGCTCATTTAGTGGCAGGCTGTGCCATCGTAAGTGCTCAAGGGAGAGGTTCTGCAGGTTCTTACCTACCTGCTGCTGTCAGACTTTATAATCTAATCTGTGCTGCTCAGAGGCCACACATAACACCACTATTTTGCACAGTAGGGATTGTTCCCTTCCAATATACTACTAATACAATTACAACTATTATCGAAGGCAGCAACAACACTGCTCGTTCAACTGTGAAATACACTGTCTGGATTTATATTTATATGTTGCCAGGTAATTTAACTTAAGGGTAATGCTATAAATACCATTTAACTGCAATGCTCTTGCACTGTGTATATGTGTACATTTACTGTTTTGCTATCCAATTTCTTATGTTATTATCTTATTTATTATTGCTCTGAGTGCTGCTACAGTGCATCCAGAAAGTATTCACAGCGCTTCACTTTTTCCACATTTTGTTATGTTACAGCTATATTCCAGAATGGATTAAATTCCTTTTTTTCCCCTCAAAATTCTACACATAATACCCAATTATGACAATGTGAAAAAAGTTTGAGATTTTTGCAAATTTATTAAAAATAAAAAACTAAGAAATCACATGTACATAAGTATTCACAGCCTTTGCTCAATACTTTGTTAATGTACCTTTGGCAGCAATTACAGCCTCAAGTCTTCTTGAATATGATGCTACAAGCTTGGCACACCTATCTTTGGGCAGTTTCGCCCATTCCTCTTTGCTGCACCTCTCAAGCTCCATCAGGTTGGACGGGAAGCATCAGTGCACAGCCATTTTCAGATCTCTCCAGAGATGTTCGATTGGATTCAAGTCTGGGCTCTGGCTGGGCCACTCAAGGACATTCACAGAGTTGTCCTGAAGCCACTCCTTTGATATCTTGGCTGTGTGCTTAGGGTCGTTGTCCTGCTGAAAGATGAACCGTCACCCCAGTCTGAGGTC
Organism: Pholidichthys leucotaenia; assembly: GCA_020510985.1. Taxonomy (NCBI): domain Eukaryota; kingdom Metazoa; phylum Chordata; class Actinopteri; order Cichliformes; family Pholidichthyidae; genus Pholidichthys; species Pholidichthys leucotaenia. The sequence continues at coordinate 131,989,673 of CM035849.1, read as the reverse complement.
AAGAGTACTCTGGAGCAGGTTTTCATCCAGGATGTCTCTGTACATTTCTGCATTCATCTTTCCCTCTATCCTGACGAGCCTCCCAGTTCCTGCCACTGAAAAACATCCCCACAGTATGATGCTATCACCACCATGCTTCACTGTAGGGATGGTATTGGCCTGGTGATGAGCGGTGCCCGGTTTCCTCCAAACATGATGCCTGGCATTCACCCCAAAGAGTTTAATCTTTGTCTCTTCAGACCAGAGAATTTTGTTTCTCATGGTCCGAGAGTCCTTCTGGTGCCTTTTGGCCTGGTGGTTCTGAACTTCTTCCATTTACAGATGATGGAGGCCACTGTGCTCATTGGGACCTTCAAAGCAGCAGAAATTTTTCTGTACCCTTCCCCAGGTTTGTGCCTTGAGACAATCCTGTCTTGGAGGTCTGCAGGCAATTCCTTTGACTTCATGCTTGGTTTGTGCTCAGACATGCACTGTCAACTGTGGTACCTTATATAGACAGGTGTGTGCCTTTCCAAATCATGTCCAATCAACTGAATTTACCACAGGTGGACTCCAATTAAGCTGTAGAAACATCTCAAGGATGATCACTAACTAACTAACTAACTAACCTGCACTTATATAGCGCTTTTCTAGTCACAAAGACCACTCAAAGCGCTTTCATTAATACTAACCCTCTATTCTAAGGGCCTATAGGAAACAGATATCTAGGGACAATTTAGAACAGCCAATTAACCTAACATGCATGTTTTTGGCATGTGGGAGGAAACCGGAGAAATCCCGGAGTAAACCCACGCAACACGGGGAGAACATGCAAACTCCACACAGATCACTGTTGGTCGGGGGCTGGGATCGAACCCACGATCCCCACAATCCCCCGGCCAAGGGTAAACTGTGCTGCCGCAGTGCTAACCACTGCGCCACCGTGCAGCCTAAACAGTGGAAACAGGATGCACCTGAGCTCAATTTTGGGCTTCATGGCAAAGGCTGTGAATACTTATGTACATGTGATTTCTTAGTTTTTTAATAAATTAGAAAAAATCTCAAAAAGACTTTTCACATCGTCATTATGGGGTATTATGTGTACAATTTTGAGGAAAAAAAAAGGAATTTAATCCATTTTGGAATAAGGCTGTAACATAAAATGTGGAAAAAGTGAAGCGCTGTGAATACTTTCTGGATGCACTGTCTTTGTTGCTGCAATCCTGTAATTTTTCCATTGTGGGACTAATAAAGGCTTATCTCATCTCTTATCTTAAAACAGGTGTGTTTAGCTGCTGTAGACGTGTTGAAGATAACAACATTAAGAGCAACTGCTACAATACAGGTAAAAGGGCAGAAAAAATGGGAAAATGAAAACTGAGTCAAAGAGCCGTCTAAGCCATGCTTAATCTATTGAATCCATGTTTAATATACATAAACATTCAGGAGTGCAACAATACACAAATAACTGTTACAAGGAAAAACATAATAATGGTCCACTTTAACCCAAGATTGATCAAATCAGATATACAGCTGTATGTAATAAAGGGACACTCCATGACTAAGAGCATATTTGTGTTTGCATTTTGTAATTTGTGTGTTTAATTAAATGTATGGGTGCCCAGACTTTTGCACTATCACAGCTAAGCATTTATTTATTTTTACCTCTGCAAAGGGAGGAGGTAATGTTTTCAGTAGTGTTGGTTTGTCTGCTGGTTGGTTTGTCTGTTAGCAACATAACTCAGAAAGTTATGAATGGATTCAGGAAAGGTGTGTAATGGCATGGGGAACAGATGATTAGATTTTGGTGATGATCTGAGAGGGCATACCTCCACCAAGGGCTTTGTTTGTATTTGCGCAACAGGATTACACAAAAACTACTGGATGGATTTGGATGAAATTTTCACCAGAGGTGGTTCTTGGGCTACAGATGAAACCAATACATTTTGGTGATGATCTGAGAATGCAAACCTCTGCCAAGGCTGTTATCGTCTCACAGTGTGTTAGCAACAATACTCCAAAACTAATGGACAGACACTGATGTAATTTTCACCACAAGTGGCTCTAGGCCTACACTCAAACCCATTACATTTTGGAGGTGATCCATGACAGACAGAAGTAGCCTTGGCAGAGGTATGCGCTCTCAGAGTGCTTTTCTAGTTTCAATTTATGAAAGAAAAAGTAACTATGCATTAATGTTTGTTACTAATATTTTATTTTGGTTACATTTTTTCAATTAAAATATAGCCATGTTGGTCAAATATTTGCATATCATTAAATTATTATTCCAATAAAATCAAGAAAAGCAGACAAAGAATACAAAACAAGAAAACCGTGGTACACCTAAGCAATATCGTCAAATGCTTTATCTAATATTAAAGAAGGGAAAAGTCTTTCAATGTGCCAAGATTTTATCATTTTGGGTTTGCCCTGCTTTACTTATGGTTCAGAAAATATTCTATATTTTTTGTATTTTAAGACTTTCGCCACCATAGACCAAACAAACTGAAAAATTATTTTAAAAATATCCCACAACATAAAAATTACCCTTCCAGACAACAGTAAAGAGGTTTTAAAATGTTTTCAAGATTGAGCAGTTTGTTTTGCATTCTATTTGTGGGTAAAACTCAGTCTCATGCATGCAAAGGGATTGTATAAGGGGATGCATTTGGCCGACTGTGAACTAGTACTTTATTTCAGAGAGGTGTGGTGGTCTGTAAGCATGAAGACTACTTTTTGCACTAAAACACATGATACCCATCCAATGTTCCATTACAAAAAACAGTGAGTACAGTAAGTATCCTAAATAAAAACATAAACTGTAAGCTACTGGGTTCAACTGCTGGAGTACTGATGTGTAAAATGGTAATAAAGAATACCCCTTAGAAAGACATGACAACTGTCTGCACAATACTATTATATCTTTAAGAAGATAAGCAATATTGGGGCTGCACAGGGGCGCAGTGGTTAGCACTGCGGCAGCACAGTTTACCCTTGGCCGGGGGATCGTGGGATCGTGGGTTCGATCCCAGCCCCCGATCAACAGTGATCTGTGTGGAGTTTGCATGTTCTCCCCGTGTTTGTGTGGGTTTACTCCGGGATTTCTCCAGTTTCCTCCCACATGCCAAAAACATGCAGGTTAGGTTAACTGGAGACTCTAAAGTGGCCCTAGGTGTGAATGTGTGTGTGAATGGTTAAGGGATAGCGCCGTATCGTGGCTGCTTCATCCATCCAGGTGGTGGATGACCCTCAATTTCCCCTCTGGGGATCAATAAAGTATACTAAATCTAAAAAAAAAAAAAATAAAAATCTAAATTGGTGCAAAAACTTGAGCTTAGATTCAGATTGAGAAAACTTTATTTATTCTACCAGGGGCAAATTGTTTGTTATTATTATTGTTAATTCCTATTTTATACATTTCTATTTTACAGTCATTATATATCTTTTTAAATATTTATATCTTTATATATTTTTTTTTTTAATCTTTGATGCTTGTTGCCTCAAGGATAATCTGACTTATTGCCATTGTATATGCACACAAACTTGATTACATACACAGAGTGGGGAAAATAAGTATTTAACACGTCAACCTTTTTTCTCAAACACATTTTTGATGGAGCCAATGACCTGAGATTTTCCACCAGATATCAGTAACAACCTAAGTAATATATATACAAAGAAATCAAGGCAACTGTGTTCACAAAAAAATTATATTTAATAAATTGGAATGACACAGGGAACAAGTATTGAACACACGAAGAAAAAGAGGTGCAAAAAGGCATAGAAAGCCAAGAAACTAGCTGAAATCCATCAGAATTTAGGAAGCCAAGTGCAAATTAATTTCAGCTGGTTAAGTCCTGACTGATAGCCTTTAAAAAGGTCTGTGAATATCAGATTGTCACACCACAAAGAATTCATGATGGGTGGAAGCAAAGAGCTCTCTCTAGACCTTTACAACCTTATTGTTGCAAAACATAATGATGGTATTGGTTCCAGCCTCATTTCTAAACTGCTGAATGTTCCAGTGAGCACTGTTGGAGCCACCATTCGGAAATGGAAAGAACATCATTTTACATAAACTGGCCACGACCAGGAGCTTCTCGCAAGATTTATGGCAGAGGAATCAAAAGAATTATCAGAAGAGTTATCCAAGAGCCAAAGACCACTCATGGAGAGCTCCAGAAAGACCTGGAGTTAGCAGGTAATGCTATTTCAAAGAAAACAATAAGTAAAGCGCTCAACCAACAAACCTCACATTTTACTCTGCAGCTGATAGTCCTGCATTGTACAGTGGGTGTGATTCATGTACCTACTGTATACGGGTCACCATCTATGATGTATATAAGTTTTTAACAGTTTTCCTTTCCATGGGTAATCCCTTTGTCTATTATGCTGTGTGTGTTTCTGTCGGATGTCTGTCATGCTGCTGTTACACTGTAATTTCCCAGTTTGGGATCAATAAAGTACATCTATCCATCTATCTATCATCTATCTAACATGGGCTCTATGCCCGCTCACCTCACAAGACTCCATTACTGAAGAGAAAGCATGTTGAAACTCATTTAAAGTTTGCTGCACAACATTTGGGCAAGCCAATAAAATACAGGGAGAATTTAGTCTGGTCAGATGAGACCAAAATTTAACTTTCTGGATGCCACAACACACAGCATGTTTGGAGGACAAATGGCACTGCATATCCCATCATGGTATGGGGGTGTTTTTCAGCACATGGTACAGGCAGACTTCATATAATTGAAGGAAAGATGAATAAACAAATACACCGAGACATCCTTGATAAGAACCTGTTGCCATCTGCCAAGATGCTGAAGATGAAATGAGGGTGGACTGGAATGGCCCAGCCAGTCACCTGAACTGAATCCAAATGAAAATCTATGGAATGGACTAAAGATCAGAGTTTATAGAAGACATCCACAAAATCTTCAACATTTTTCAGTTTGTGAAATGGGCTAAAATCACTCCTGAGCAATGCCTGTGCCTAGTTTCTCTGTAGAGGAGGTGTCTGGAAGCCGTTATTACCAACAAAGGCTTTTTTTTTTTTTTTTTAACTAAATATTAAAGGAATTTCACCAAGTGTGTTCAATACTTATTCCCTGTGTCCTTCTACTTCATTAAATATAACTTGTTTTGTTAACACAGTTGCCTTGATTTATTTGTATGGATGGATTACTTAGGTTGTTACTGATATCTGATGAAAATCTCAGGCCAATGGCTCCATCAGAAATATGTTTAAGGAGAAAAATGTGTCACTTTCCCTGCTGTGTGCACACGTGCACGCGCACACACACATCTGTGAGATAACAGAGGAATGGGGACACCAAAAAAATGTAATCAGAATAAATACATTTATGCATACAAATACCTAAAGAAAAACATTTTTGTGACAGTGAATACAAGATTGTTTTGAAGTGTACAACTCGCATAAGTAATAACAGTACTGTTTCAGGTTTTAATTGCAAGAAATGCACAGGGAGGTGGAGAATACTGTTAAAAATTCATTTTTGGATACTAATTACCTCCGCCAAGGAGTTGATGTGATCATGTTGAGTTTGTCTGTCTGTTAGCATGATTACGCAAAAACTACAGGACAGATTCTGATGAAATTTTCACCAGAGGTGGTCTTTGGGCTACGGATGAACCTGGTAGGTTTTGGAGGTGATCCATGAGGGCATACCTTCACTAAGGACCCATCTTGCAGTCTTAAAGTGAAAAAGTAATCAAGAATCCACATTTTGACCCAGATCACCTCAAAAATCTACTGTGTTCATCCACAGCCCAAAGGCCACCGCTGGTGAAAATTTCATTAAACTCATGCAACAGTTTTTGCATAATCCTGCAAACAGTACAAACCCATTTGATTTTTGCTTACGCTATTTAAGCATTTAGCAGAGGAAAAAAAAATTAAAGTGTTTATGACAATTGTGCTTTTTTTTTTTTTTTGACATTTTCCCCTCAAGTTTTAATAAGATCAGAAGCAACACGCAGAAACAAATGAGCGTCTGTGCGTGAGGTAAACAGCTCCACAAATAGCCCCTGACACTCCAGAGAATAAACTTTACGCAAACGCAACAGCGGCAGATCAATATAGCCTCCCTGGCAAACTAGGAAGCAGACATTTAAACGGACTCACTTGAACTGGCTCACGGCATAAATAAATAAGGTGACTGACAGCTGATATCTTGAGGAACCGCTGACGGCAAGTTTACAAAGTTGTTTCCTGGCCACAGTTAGCAAGCCGCGCAGCTCGGCTGTAGATTCACAAATCTTACCTGAAAATCAAACTCAGGGCAAACTTTCGGTTTGTCGCTCAAAAAATCCCCAAATTCCAGCTGCCTCGTCTTTCCGGACAATATCAATTATGTACAAACGCGTTTAAAGAAAGAGGAGGCGCTTGAATTTCAACGTACCAGACGAGTCCTTATTCTAACCAATCAGAGCGATGGGACTCGTACATGCAGCCAATAGAAACGAAGTAAAGGCGAGGATCTGAGTAGTTTTTCTTTCTGGTGGAGAAAAAAATTTCCTGAAACTTGTACGACGGCACGTGACGATGGAGGTTGTCAGGTGATCCGACTAAACTACCAATCTGTTACCTGCAGAAATTCCTCTCATGCCTGGGAACAGAATAATCTCCTGCGCCATGTCAGCGCATATAAGATAAGATAAGATAAGCCTTTATTAGTCCCACAATGGGGAAATTCCAGGATTGCAACAGCATAGGGATAGCAACATATGATTGCCAGCATTTGCTGGTGAAGTTATTCAGGTGTGTAAAGGTAAACCAGGAGGCAAAGGAATCTTCATAGCATCAATTTCATTGCACCGTTTACAAAGAAATGTCTACAAGAGGGTCATCCAGGGTGAAGCATCTGGCTGACTGTATATTATTAACTTTATTCAAAAGAGAATCGTATGGAAAGATTAAATCTAGAGCTTCTTCCTTCTTTAAAAGTCCATCCAACATTTCCACTCCAAGAACGGTGAGTGCAATGTGTAGAGGCGTCAGTATAAAAACAATTTGTCAATCTCAGTGATATTTGTGTGGCAATAAATGAGACGGTGAAATGCTGTATGTGTGTGAGCTGTAAGTCTACTGTAAACAAAGGTGTGGGATGAGCCAGATCCTCTACACTCACCGGCCACTTTATTAGGTACACCATGCTAGTAACGGGTTGGACCCCCTTTTGCCTTCAGAACTGCCTCAATTCTTCGTGGCATAGATTCAACAAGGTGCTGGAAGCATTCCTCAGAGAGTTTGGTCCATATTGACATGATGGCATCACACAGTCAGCGCAGATTTGTCGGCTGCACATCCATGATGCGAATCTCCCGTTCCACCACATCCCAAAGATGCTCTATTGGATTGAGATCTGGTGACTGTGGAGGCCATTGGAGTACAGTGAACTCATTGTCATGTTCAAGAAACCAGTCTGAGATGATTCCAGCTTTATGACATGGCGCATTATCCTGCTGAAAGTAGCCATCAGAAGTTGGGTACATTGTGGTCATAAAGGGATGGACATGGTCAGCAACAATACTCAGGTAGGCTGTAGCGTTGCAACGATGCTCAATTGGTACCAAGGGGCCCAAAGAGTGCCAAGAAAATATTCCCCACACCATTACACCACCACCACCAGCCTGAACCATTGATACAAGGCAGGACGGATCCATGCTTTCATGTTGTTGACGCCAAATTCTGACCCTACCATCCGAATGTCGCAGCAGAAATCGAGACTCATCAGACCAGGCAACGTTTTTCCAATCTTCTATTGTCCAATTTCGATGAGCTTGTGCAAATTGTAGCCTCAGTTTCCTGTTCTTAGCTGAAAGGAGTGGCACCCGGCGTGGTCTTCTGCTGCTGTAGCCCATCTGCCTCAAAGTTCGACGTACTGTGCGTTCAGAGATGCTCTTCTGCCTACCTTGGTTGTAACGGGTGGTTATTTGAGTCACTGTTGCCTTTCTATCAGCTCGAACCAGTCTGGCCATTCTCCTCTGACCTCTGGCATCAACAAGGCATTTCCGCCCACAGAACTGGCGCTCACTGGATATTTTTTCTTTTTCGGACCATTCTCTGTAAACCCTAGAGATGGTTGTGCGTGAAAATCCCAGTAGATCAGCAGTTTCTGAAATACTCAGACCAGCCCTTCTGGCACCAACAACCATGCCACGTTCAAAGTCACTCAAATCACCTTTCTTCCCCATACTGATGCTCGGTTTGAACTGCAGGAGATTGTCTTGACCATGTCTACATGCCTAAATGCACTGAGTTGCCGCCATGTGATTGGCTGATTAGAAATTAAGTGTTAACGAGCAGTTGGACAGGTGTACCTAATAAAGTGGCCGGTGAGTGTATATTAACATTCTCAGCAATAATGACAATTCCTTATTCTTCCAGCAGAGGGAGATTTCTCATTGCAATGGGGACTTCATTGAACCTCACGAGTTTCCGCTGAGGTTTGCAGTTGTAGTGTCACCGTCAGTGTTGGGCAAGTTACTAAAAAATAGTAACTAGTTACAGTTACTAGTTACTTCTTTTCAAAAGTAACTGAGTTGCTTTTGAGTTACTGTATGATTAAAGTAACTAGTTACTTGGAAAAGTAACATGGAGAGACTGCTCCTTGCTCACCTCCGCCCCCTGGTGGAACCAGCGATGGATCCACTCCAGTTCGCCTACCAGCATGGCATTGGGGTGGAGGATGCGGTGATCTTCCTCCTTCACCGTTCTCTGTCCCACCTGGAGAAGCCCGGGAATATGGTGAGGATCATGTTCTTTGACTTCTCCAGTGCTTTCAACACCATCCAACCGATGATCCTGAAGGACAAGCTGCTGCGCGCAGGGGTGGACCAGCACCTGTCATCATGGATCCTGGACTACCTCACGAACCGGCCTCAGTTTGTGAGAACCCGGGACTGTGTGTCCGACACGATCATCAGTAGCACGGGGGCCCCCCAGGGAACGGTGCTGGCTCCCTTCCTGTTCACTCTTTATACTGCGGACTTCTCACACAACACAACACACTGCCATCTACAGAAGTTCTCTGATGACTCTGCGATCGTTGGCCTCATCTCCAATGGAGATGAAGCTGAGTACAGAGGGCTTATCCAGGACTTCGTGGACTGGTGCCATCGGAACTGCCTCCAGATCAACGCGAGGAAAACTAAGGAGCTGGTGGTGGACTGCCGCAGGCATGGGCAGCCCCTCACAGTACCAGTAAATATACAGGGAACAGACATCGAGATGGTGACATCCTATAAGTACCTGGGTATTCATCTGAACAATAAACTAGACTGGTCACACAATACTGATGCACTCTACAAGAAGGGACAGCGCAGGCTGTTCCTGCTGAGGAGACTCAGGTCTTTTGGTGTACAAGGGGCGCTGCTGAAGTCATTCTATGACACGGTGGTGGCATCAGCCATCACTTTTGGAGTGGTCTGCTGGGGCAGTGGCATTACTGCAGCCGATAGGAAGAGACTGAACAAACTGATTAAGAAAGCTAGCTCTGTCCTGGGGCAGCGCCTTGATCCGATGGAGGAGATAGGAGAGAGAAGGACGGTGGCTAAACTGTCATCTCTGCTGGAGTCCGAGTTCCACCCTATGCAGGACATACTGAATGCACTGAGGAGCTCATTTAGCAGCAGACTACATCATCCCAGGTGCACAACCGAGAGGTTTCGTAGGTCCTTCCTACCAACGGCTGTCAGACTGTACAACCTAAGCAGGGCTGCTCGCAGAGATAGCAAAAAGACGTAACAAACTAATAGTTTTTTGAATGCAAAAGATGCAATAGACTTACACAATGGTCCCCTCCGGCATACAACTAGGAACATACCGGTCGCTATGGAGGGTGAGAATATGTATGGGCACATAATCATACCATGTAGGATAACTAAGTAGACGGTTATGCTGTTTCATTCCATCTAGCAACAATGCTCTGCACTGTGTGTGTTTATATATTTACATATTTATTCCATCTAGCTACAATGCTCAGCACTGGGTGTGTTTATATATTTATATATCTACATATTATTCCATCTAGCTACATTGCTCCGCACTGTGTGTGTTTATATACTTGCATATTTATTCCACCTAGCTGCAATGCTCCGTACTGTGGGTGTTTATATATTTACATATTTATTCCATCTAGCTACAATGCTCTGCACTGTGTGTCTGTGTGTGTGTGTATATATATATATTTTATAGTAATACGTACATATGTATATTAGCTGCTCTTGCTTGCTTGTTTTTTTCTTGCCTTCTGATTGTTGCTCTGAGTGTTGCTATCCCTGTGCTGTTGCAATCCTGGAATTTCCCCGTTGTGGGACTAATAAAGGCTTATCTTATGTTACTTTTAAATGCATACTTTAATCATCGTGCACACAGCAAGATCAAGGGCCCTTTGTTCTCAGAAAAAAAGAAGAAAAAGAAAACTGGTAAGAAAAAAAGTCTCAGATTTACTTAAACTATTGTAATCAGTAAAAAGTCAGAAATTTACTAGAAATAAAGCTGTGAATTCACAGAGAAAATTTTGGACGCCTGGTCGGCCGTTTTTGGTCTACGAGCCATATGTTTGACACCCCTGGACCAGCCCATTAAAAACGCATATTTAGAGGATTTGCTTCCATGAAATAGTTGCATATCACAGCAGCATGTAAATGAATGAGATAAAATGAAATAAAAAGCACAGATAAATGAAAATTCACCGCTTAGAAGAAGCTGTTCTTTACTGCAACAAATCACAGTCACTTTTTCTCTGTGTGTAAGAAAACTTTAAATGCATTTAATGCGTACATTAAATGCAAACTTCTTGCTCAAAAAATACTCATGTTTAACCACAGAGGTAGGAGCTGGTAGGGGCTACTTACCGCTCGGGTGACTAGGGCTCGATATGAGAAGTCGCCACTGCCACGGCATTTCTTCCCACAGGGTTGTGATGTGAACTGGGGCAGGACAGTAAACAGACCCATGGAGAAGACTGACGGCTGCGTCAGTTACGGTAGGGTCAGTTTATATTTATTGAATGAATGAATGAATGAATGAATGAATGAATGAATTTATTTTATAAATAAATTTATTTATTTTTCATCCCCAGTTGGCAGCTGATGAGGAGGGTGTCTAGCGACTGCAAGTTGTGTGATCATCTATTAGCGCTAAAATATCTATCTATATTAATAAAATGAGTAACGCATCTGATCAAATTTCAGTAACTATAACACATTACTAAATTTTTAACAGTAATTTCGTTACACAGCACGTTACTGCAAAGGTAGTGGTGTTACTTTGTAACTCCCAACTCTGGTCACCATTTGCATTTTCGTGGAAAAATTGTGAGAAGTATGCGCGAAACATTTAGTGTAAATAAAAACCCTGGGGACTTGCTGAATTTGATGTCTCTTGGAGAGCTTTTGAAATTAGTTCAATTCTGTTCTTTTCACTTCTTAGAAAACACATTTTCATTATCATTTTTGACCTATTTCCAAAATAATGTGAAAATGTTTTAATTCTTTACTTGACAGTTAAATTTGTATTTGTGAATGATCAAATTAATTTTAACCTATCATATATATTTTATAGAATGTACTTGACAATTAAATACCAAAGCAATGCCAATTTTGCTTTTAATATAGCTATTAGCTGCTTGAGAATGCAAAAATGAAAACATAGCTTTTATAATTACATTTTGTTTGAATTCTCACTCAATACCAATATGACAAACTTTAATGATATAGAACAGCATTTTAGTTTTCAAGCTTATGTTATGTTTCAGTTTTGTCCTTTATGTGCTTCCATAATTGTACCATGATTATCTATGAAATAGAATAATTAAAATTCTTATTCTGTATACCAATTCTGTATTTTAGACAAGACAGTCTTAAACAATTGCTGGTTTAAGTGTTGCTATAGTAACAGTTACTGGCCCACTTCATTAGCTAATTTAGTAGAGCATTACTTTACCCCAATTTTTTTCTTTGAAGAGGGAAATATTGAACAATTAATCAAAGTCGTAAGTTTACTTACAGATTACTATGCCTTTAAACAATTTGGAAAAGCCCAGATCATGATGTCATGACTTTGGAACCTTCTGATAGGTTAATTGGCAACAGTTGGGTTAATTGGCGGCACACCTGTGGATGTATTTTAAGGCACACTTCAAACACACTGATTTGTTGTGTGACATCATGGGAAAACTAAAAGAAATCAGCCAAGATATCAAGAAGAGAATTGTGGACCTCCACAAGTCTGGTTCATCCTTGGATACAATTTCCAGATGCCTGAAGGTCCCACGTTCATCTGTTCAAACAATTATACACAAGTATAAACACCATGGAAATGTCTAGCCGTCATATTGTTCAGGAAGGAAATGGGTTCTGTGTCCCAGAGATGAATGTGTCTTGGTATTAAATGTGCGTATCAACTCCGGAACAAAAGCAAAACACCTTGTGAAGATCCTGGCTGAAACGGGTAAAAGAGTGCCATTATATACAGTGAAACAAATTCTGTACCGACATGGGTTAAAATGCCACTCGGTGAGGAAGAAACCACTACTCCAAAAGCAACATAAAAAAAGCCAGATTTCAGTTTGCAAATGCACACAGGGACAAAGATCTTAATTTTTGGAGGCATATTCTGTGGTCTTATGAAAGAAAAATTGAACTGTTTGGCCATAATGACCATCATTATATTTGGAGGAAAAAAAGGAGAAAGATTGCAAGCAAGAGTACACCAACTGTGAAGTACAGGGGTGGAAGCATCATGTTGTGGGGGTGTTTTACTGCAGGAGGGACAGGTGTTCTTCACAAAATAGATGGCATCATGAGGAAAAAGCATTATATGGAAATGTTGAAGCAACATCTCAGCCAGGAAGTTAAAGCTTGGGAGCAAATGGGTCTTCCAAATGGACAATGACCCAAGCAAACCACCAAATTAGTTAAGTCGCTTAACAAAGTCAGTGTTTTGTAGTGGCCATCACAAAGCTCTGATCTTAATCCCACAGAAAATTTGTTGGCAGACCTGAAAAGATGTGTGCGAGCAAGGCAGCCTACAAACCTGACTCAGTTGCACCAGTTCTGTCAGGAGGAATGGGCCAAAATTCCAGCAAACTATTGTGAGAAGCTTGTGGAAGGATACCCAAAATGTTTGACCCAAGTCATACAGTTTAAAGGCAATGCTACCAAATACTAAGGAAATGTATGTAAAACTTATGACTTTGAAGAAAGTTAAAAAAAAAAATCTAAAAAATTATTTAGCAAATACAAACAATTTTGGTAATCTTAACTGGTCTAAAAAAGGAAAAGTTTAGTCTGAATTAATGTTAGATAGTTGTAGAGTTCACCTCCAGCCACTAGAGGCCACTAAGGAATACGTTGTGGAATGATAGGGGAGAGTCATCCATTTTGTTGGCTGTTTGTCTCATGCTCCCACATTTGTTCATGCCACAACCTCTGCATCAAGTTACTGACTTTGTTCCTGTAAGTTTCTCTGCTTCAGTACTTATTCTATTAGTGATATCTAGTTCTGTTGGTGTCTCTGTTACATATTTCCACGTTTAGTTGCCACGGTCATTTTATATTTGTATATTTGTATCCCTGCAGGGCTCCTTCATCCTTGTCATTAAAATATAAATTGACATCGAGGAGTGTATTTCTTCATGAAGGAGCCATGGTCGTCGTTGAATGCACTGTCCCTGGTTGTGATTTCAAGACGGGCAACGTGTCTGAAGCCCTCGCCATTGCTTTGCTGACAAACCACAGATTTAATCATCAGAGCCCATCTATCCAGGCGCCCATCCAACCCCCATCTTTTCATGGTCCGAAGTTAGATCGCCCTAGAGTTGACGTGGGCATATCGGCAGAGGAATGGAATATATTCACCCGTCGTTGGGATGTCTTTCGTACCGGTTCGAGCATAGAGGATGCACAAGCTCCTTTCCAGCTGTTCCAGTGTGCCGGGCCAGAACTTGGGGACAACCTGTTGAAAGCCAATCCCAACGCAGCTTCCGGACCCCTGCCAGATCTTTTTGCCGCCATGCGCTCCCTGGCTGTCATTCCAGTAGCCACCTCTGTGTTACGCACCGAGCTGCTTCAGTTACACCAGGAACGTGATGAGGCGTTTCGTGCGTTCTCTGCCAGAGTACGGGACAAGGCGGAGACATGTGCCTACAACGCGGTATGTGAGTGTGGCAAAAATGTGAACTACACCGACCACGTCATCCGCGATGTTTTAATTAATGGTATATATGACTTGGACATACGCCACGAGACACTGGGGACACCAGACGTACTGTGCAAGCCAGTTAATGATGTGATTGCGCTTGTCGAAAACAAGGAAATGGCCCGCAACGCTCTTCCATCACCTACCCTATCAGCTGTGTCTTCATTCCAGCGCCTGAGGAAAAGTCTGCCATTGGGTGCCGCCCCATCCCCAGTTGACAAGGCCAGACAAGCCTTGTGCCTGGACTGCAAATGCTCCTTCAAGGTCTTTACTGAGGGATCCCGCGGATGGAACACTAAGCCCCACCGAGTTTGTATTGACTGCTACAAGGCCCGCCGGCGTAGGAATCGTAAAACACCTGCAATAGACAGTCAGCACGCCGCCGTCGAGTGTGAGCCAATCTCCCAGATTTCTTCGATTCATGCTGGGGCCCGTACCGGCCGACGCCCTGTCCCAACTACTCGTGACAGTGTCCTCAAACCCTCACCCATTAAACTCGGGCACCACATTTTTTCGAGGGGTGAGTGGCGACGTGCCAGGCTGAGAGACTACCCCCGTGTGTCGATCATTGTCGCTGTTGATGAGCCGGATAGACAGGGCAGCAGCACCAGCACCTGTGATTCAGTTAACGAGGCAAGGGTATCTGCCATTGCGGACACTGGCGCGCAGTCCGACCTCTGGTCCCTGCAGGAGTTCCTGGCTTGTGGATTCCCACGCAATGTCTTGCGCCCTGTCAATCTTAGCCTGTCTGCTGCCAACTGGTCCCCTATCGCCACTGAAGGGGCATTTTTTGCTAGGCTCTCAACAGCCCCCAGCTGTGGTGTGGGGTCGTCCTGCCGCTCCTTGATATATGTGAGTAGCTCTGTCCAAGCCATGTACCTCTCCCATGAGTCATTACTCAACCTTAGCCTCTTGCCTTTGGACTTTCCATTAGGTAGCCGTGGGGTGGAACATGACGGTACACTGGGTTCTGACAACCCTAGCACGTATGACCAGCCCTCGTCCTCTAATGCTACACGGTCCACGATCAGTGGCTGTAAGGGTCCGGCTAGTCCTCAGAACGCTCAGTGTTCGTGTCCCCAGCGTACGGTACCCCCACCACGCCCTACAGAGCTACCGTTCCCTTGCACCCCAGAGAATAATGGTCAGATGAAAGAATGGCTGCTCAAAAGATGTGCTTTGTCTACATTCAATACATACCCTCATCAAGCGTTGCCGTGCATGGAAGGGCCACCCATCGAAATACATGTGGACCCGGCTGCTACACCGAAAGCATGCCTCACAGCTGCCGTCGTCCCCATACACTGGCAACAGAGGGTCTATGATGACCTTCTACGGGATGAGGCCCTTGGTGTCATTGAGCGTGTCCCATACGGTGAGCCGGTGACTTGGTGCCATCGTATGGTAGTCACTCGTAAACATGACGGCTCCCCGCGAAGGACGGTGGACCTCTCGCCTCTTAACAAGTTTTGTCAACGGGAGACTTTCGCCACTGAATCCCCATTCCAACTCACGCGACGTATCCCGAAGGACACCTGGAAGACTGTCACTGACGCCTGGAATGGCTACCACAGTGTACCCCTACGTGAATCTGACCGTCACCTTACCACCTTTATCACACCCTTCGGATGATGGCGGTACACCAGGGCACCACAAGGTTTTCTGTCATCGGGGGATGGGTACAACCGGCGTTTCGATGCTGTCCTCTCGGACTTTGAGCTCAAAGAACGTTGTGTGGATGATACTGTCCACTATGACACTGACCTAGTGCAGCACTGGTGGAGGACCATTGACTTTCTCACACGTGTTGGCCGATCGGGCATCATTTTGAATGCAGACAAGTTCCAGTTTGCGGAGAGGGCCGTCGACTTTGCCGGTTTCAGGGTCTCAGACACCACTATTGAGCCACTCCTGAAGTATTTGGATGCTATCAGAGACGTCCCCACCCCGGAGTCCACAACAGATATTAGGAGCTGGTTTGGCCTCGTCAACCAAGTGACCAACTATGCTCAGCTACGTGACACGATAGCGCCATTCAAACCGTTCCTCAGCCCACGTTGTAAGTTTTCATGATCGTCTGAACTGGAGGAGGCCTTCCAGAAATCCAAAGAAGCCATTGTTGGTGCCATCCGCAAGGGCGTGGAGATCTACGACATGGAGAAACGTACCTGTCTCCGCCCAGACTGGTCCAGGCGAGGTATTGGTTACTTCCTTCTACAACAACATTGTAACTGCACCTCTGGCGCACCGGACTGTTACTTGGGGGGTTGGAGGATTACCCTAGCTGGTTCCCGATTCCTGTCCTCAGCGGAACAACGCTATGCTGCCATCGAGGGTGAGGCCCTGGTGGTGGCCTGGGGCCTTGAGCAGACAAGGTACTTCACACAGGGCTGTGACAACCTCGTCGTGGTCACCGACCACAAGCCACTAGTGAAGATTTTCAGTGACCGTACGCTGGATGAGATCACAAACTCTCGTCTCTTCAGACTCAAGCAATGTACCCTTCCGTGGCGCTTCGACATAGTGCACCTGCCTGGCAAGAGTAACCATGCTGCTGATGCCACCTCAAGGCATCCCTTGCCCTCGGGCTCGACGAACGTACTCTCATTAGGGTCATGGAGCGTGCCCGATGCCGTGGAGTCAGCATTGATGGCTTCCATCCGTGATGACGCTCAGGAACTTGGAGCAATCTCCTGGCCTCTCCTAGCACAAGAGACGGCCGCGGACACATGCTTTGCCCAACTACTACACCTCATTGAACACGATGGTGTGGTTGATGCAAATGACCCTGCCCTGGCAGACCTATCTCCAGTGTGTGAGGCCATCTATGCACAGGATGGTGTGCTGCTATATCGTGACCGTGTGGTGGTCCCCCTGTCCCTCTGGGACAGAATCCTTCGGCATCTCCATGCGGCTCACCAAGGCGTTTCTGCTATGGAACACTGTGCCCGTGCTATAGTCTATTGGCCTGGAATGTCCAAAGACATTCAGGCCACCAGATATGGATGTGCTGACTGCAATCGGAATGCCCCTTTGCAGGCAGCTACGCCCCCCCTGCCGTTCCCACCTCCATCCACACCTTTCGAGGCGGTGTTCGCTGACTTTTTTGACTATGGGGGCCGCCACTACTTAGTTGTTGGCGATCGACTGTCAGGTTGGGTGGAAGTTCTTAGCTCCTCAGCTGGCACAGACCTAGGAGGCTCGGCAGGCCTAGTTCGCCACCTCCGCTCCTTCTTTGCTACCTTTGGTGTTCCTGAGGAACTTTCCAGCGATGGTGGTCCAGAGTTTATGGCAGGCCACACAGAGAACTTCCTGCGCTTGTGGCATGTCAGGCATCGTGCATCTTCAGTTGGTTTTCCACAGTTGAATGGGAGAGCGGAGGTTGCTGTGAAGACTGCTAAGCGTCTTTTAATGTCCAATACTGGCCCGACAGGCAGCCTCGATCACGACCGTTTTCTGCGTGCTATATTGCAATCGCGCAACACGCCCGACCCCGACTGCCATCTCTCCCCAGCGCAAATCATTTTTGGTCGCCCCCTTCGCGATTCCCTCCCCTTTGTCAACCGACTGGGGAAGTTCTCTAACCCGTATGTCCGACCACTCTGGCGCCAGGCATGGATGGCAAAGGAGGATGCCCTCCGGACCCGCCTGTCCCGTACGACTGAGTCTCTACGGACACACTCAAGACCACTCCGACCACTGGCACTTGGCGAGTCGGTGTTCCTCCAGAATCAGCTGGGCCCGAGCCCTAACAAGTGGGACAGGTCAGGAGTGGTGGTGGAGTCCCTGGGTCATGATCAGTATTGCGTCAAGGTTGACGGATCGGGACGTCTCACTTTACGCAACCGGCGGTTCCTTCGTGCCTTCACACCAGCGACCTCCCATTCTCATGTGCAACCGGCTGCCCCATTGCCGACACCCTATGCCCTGGCGAGAGAGTCTCTGCATATCCGCCCAGGCACTCAGCTGTCAGCGGACGAGCACCTTGACTCGGCTTTGGACACATCTGTGCCAGAACCCTGCGATGAAGCTACCTCTGCAACCGACACCCAAGTGGTGCCTGCCCCGACGGTCTCAACCCCGACCGTTCCATCTCCTGCATCACGGCCACCGTCAGCATCGCCCCGACCCCGTCAGCTGTGCCGTCCGAGGAGGCCGCCCAAGCGCTATGAACCTGAGACGGGCCATTGGGTACAGGATTGAGTCCGTCTACCCCTTCCAGTTGGTTGGTTTCTGGACTGGGGGGGATGTAGAGTTCACCTCCGGCCACTAGAGGCCACTAAGGAGTACGTTGTGGAACGATAGGGGAGACTCATCCATTTTGTTGGCTGTTTGTCTCATGCTCCCGCATTTGTTCATGCCACAACCTCTGCATCAAGTTACTGACTTTGTTCCTGTAAGTTTCTCTGCTTCAGTACTTATTCTGTTAGTGATATCTAGTTCTGTTGGTGTCTCTGTTACATATTTCCACGTTTAGTTGCCACGGTCATTTTATATTTGTATATTTGTATCCCTGCAGGGCTCCTTCATCCTTGTCATTAAAATATAAATTGACATCGAGGAGTGTATTTCTTCAATAGTGAGCAAAAAAATGTTAAAAGTATCTTTTTACAATGTATATAAACTGGTTTCAACTGTATATATTTTAAATAAACAGATATTAAATTATTGTTTGAAATCAGTTTATGCTAAACATTTTGTTAGCCACAAGCTAGCTGACGCTAATGCATTCGCTGTTTCTCAGCTTTATTGTTCTTTATTCATCAGTCTGCTGTTTTCTAAATTTACAGTGCTTAAACCTTGGATGAAGTTCACTAGCATTTTTAAGAGTATATTTGTAAAAATAAAACAATAGGCTAATGTGTAGGCCCTTTGTGCTTGATCTGCATAACTTTATCTGGTTCTAATAAAAGTGACCGTGAGGTCTCTGTGTTATTCTCAATAACAAAAATGCATGTTGCTCTTGGATTCTGGCAATGCATTTCCCATGTAAAACATTTCAAATTTTAAATTTAAAGATGCTTTATTGGTATCACAGTTTAAGGGACACATTTGCCAAATCAGCAAAATGCAAAAAGCACACTAAAACTAACTTTCAGTTCATTTCAATTCCGTTTGCCCTATCAACTGGATCTCAGTAACAAACGTAATTAATGAACGTTTTCCTTCTGTGTGTGTGTGTGTGTGTGTGTGTGTGTGTGTGTGTGCCCTGTTCACTGTTCCTGTTCACTGTTCCTGAGGCTGTGACATAGCAGCATATATGTATATATTTTGCAGTCAGATTTGGAATATTTGTAATTTTGAAATGTTGTTTAGCTAAGGAAGTGTCCCTTACCTTAGTGAATAATGGACAAGGGTGAGGCGCACCTGTCTCAACCTCACTTGTTGAACAGTGATTGTTCTGTTTTGTGTTTTCTGATTATTTTTTTCTGTGTGTGTGTGTGTGTGTGTGTGTGTGTGTGTGTGTGTGTGTGTGTGATCCTTGTTCAGTTGCCAGTTTGTGGTCACCTTGTCTGTACCTGATTAGTGTCTGGCTCTGCTTCCTGTCTTTATCAGTTAAGGTCATTAAAAATTGTAAGTGCTTTTCTTGGATGTTAAATCAGTGGGTGTATCAGGGTAATTTTGCTTGACATGCATTTATTTGTAGGTGTTTTTCTTTGTACTTGTAAGATGTACTACCTACAATATTCTGCATGTAGAGATTGTGTTGGGTGTTTATCCCAGTGGGTATCTGATGAATGAGTGGACCCCACACCTCACTACTGTACGCAAGCACTATGGTCAAGATAATGCTATCAGATATTTTAAGACATATGATAAATGGAATTTGGAAGTTATAAAATCTGACTTGAGTGAATTGAGAGTTCTTAGGGCTTTTTCTTTGAGTTGAAATATCCAGATGTTGCTGTTGTCATACCAGGGCAGCTGTAGCTCATACTGTGCTTAATGATTTGATTATTTGTGGTGAACCTGTTTTCACCTTTCTCTATATATCATAAACACAGACAAGGACATTCTTTGTGATTTGGGTTGTAGACTTTCCTGTTTAGACCACAGAGTGTGATTTGACAGGAAAATATAAGTAATTAGGTTGAAATGGAAGCACAGCTTTGTGTTTAGTTTTTTCTAAGTTAAACACAGAAATATTACAAGAAGTTTTCCAGCAGCAGCTTATTTTAATGTTGAACTGTGTAAGACAAAAGTTTCTTCATTTCTTGTTTCAGTGCAACAGAATACACCGATTGTTAGTGTAAAATATTGGCCATTAAACAAGCAGTGGCTGTTGATACATTAAAGACATAATACAGTCAATAGTGAAATATTTCAAAATAAAGAAGAGTGAAAGTTAGAATAAAATGTATACAATTAAATTATTTTTTAAAAATTACAAGATTGATATGATTAGCCTGGTAAATTTATTTAAGAAAATTGTTCCCTCAGCTCATCTATTTTTATACTGGAGGGAACTTTTTTAAAAGATCAGGCAAAGATGAATATGATTTATACAATTACCATTTACAGAACAGTCTGCTCTGCTTTATTATGTATTTAACCCTTTTTATACTGTGACCTTTTTAATCACTCTGCCACTCTCTACAAGGACTTCTTTTCCCTCCTCCCTTGCCTCTTGCGTCATCGCTCTTCTTTTCTTTGTCAGCAGGTGAAATGCCACCACACCGGCCACCATCACAAAACTGAGGGCCAGGATCACAAATCCAAGTCCCAGCAGGTGAGAGGTTGCCCCTTTAGACTGGTAGAGCTGGTCCCATGTTCCCACCGCCACACAGCTGAAGCCAATGAGAGTTCCCCAAAACCCAAAAGCCAGCATACAGGATCCACAGGACAGTTCAACGCCTCCAGTCACCACAGTGACGCCCGCCACTGAAACAACGCCTCCCGGTAGGGTCACGGTCTCAGATTTAGGGCTGTATGTGACAGTTGATGAGACATCTGGTAAAGTGGAGGGGTCGAGGGTTTCCATATTTGTTGTCATGGTTAGATTTGGCGGAAAGCAAGTGTGCCCTTTACAGCCACCTTTTTTTTCTTCTTTGTTCTTCCTCCTACAATGCAATACATGGTCACTTTAAAACCTCTGCATTCAAGTTTGCATTTTATTTCCATTTACATAGTTTTGAAGATGGAAAACAACATAAATCCTTAACTGTTTGTGAACATATGTGTTTGTATTTATGTACTGTTTCCTGAGTAGAATTGTTACAGCATGCCCTTTGGTCTTCTGTCCACTGATTTCAGTGCAGAGAATATTCAGATAATTTCAACAATATTTTACATGTCTTCAAACTAGTGACCTGAATATGAAAGCGGTGAACACCTTTTTAGACCCCCCAAAATCTGTATTGAAAAGTGCAGCATTACTTACCTCAGTGCTGGATCTCTAGCGTGGATATCAATAGAAATGTATTAAGTCACACTCCTATTCGTAACTGTGAGCCTCTCCCCGTGAGTGCTGCTGACTTTCTTTTAGGACATGGAGTGCAGAAATGGGACCAGGCACTAAAGTGCTCACAAAATGGTGGGCACAATCATCAAGATTGTTGCCGTAGATTGTTTGTTCCTCTCTTTCCTTGTGTTTAGCAGGAAGCTCTCGTCTGTCATTGCACACCATTACAACCCATTAAGAGATATTTATCTGGAAACAACTCCCTTCCTTCTTTTCCTCTTGCTTCCATTCTTGAGATTTGAGTTGTATCCTCACCAAGGCGTTGTTTTGGCTAAAGCATATCCCTGTTGTGAATTCCTATTTATTTTCTTGCTAGTAAAGAGGTGTAATCTTTTCCATACTTTTACAAACCTTATACTGAGCAGTTTTTTACCCGCAGTGGCAGAGTTGACGCATGGGCAACGTGCCACAATCTGTCCGTTTGTCTGCCCGGACTGTAACTTGAGAATGAAGCTAGGGTCACCAAAGTTTGTCAACAGGGGAACCTCATCCTTAGCAAATGATGCTGTGTTTTGGAGATCACAGGGTCAAAGGTCAAGGTCACAGGGTCACAAAAAGTCAAAATCGATTTTGGCCAGTAGCGACTTTATCAGTGTAGCTAAGGGCAAGATTTTTGTGCACTTGGTAGAATAGTGTCTTGGACACATAACAAATGTCAAATGATCTTGATCTTGGCTTTGACCTTGATGACTGATAAGATCTGAAATAATGTCACTAGGTCACCAAGTTTCAAATTTACATTTTGGCTTGTAACCTTTAAACTTGCCTTATGGTGCCTTTATTATCAGGTTTAGTGCTGGCAGAATTTGAATATATGCTGTAATGTCATACAGCATCCAAATATGAAATGACTTTGACCCTGCCTTTGACCTTGAGGACTGGTAGGGTTTGATTCTAGTTAATCTGGACATTCCTATTACAATAGGGAGTGAGATACTTAGAATTTATCATTTACTTCCATCCCAATTAGGAGGGGGCTCCAGGGCTTGGGTCTGCATCTCTGCTGAGTGCAATTCTAGTTACTTGGGTAAATATACTCAAATCTGTTCAGGTTAGGGCAGATTTTGGAATTGAACCTTAATTGCACATTGTCTTGATAATGCACAGCTCTCAGTACTGCCACACCGAGTGTGGCAGATTAATAGGTGTCAGTGCTGACGTTTCACGGGTTAATACTGGATCACAAGTGATGCTTGATAAAGCCCTCTAATACACTATAGCGGTGGCCAGCCAAGGGGGATATTGCCACTGGCCTAACTGAATATATTTTTAGTTGTGTTGACCTTCACCTGGAAGGATTTGTATGTAATGAGCCAAATATATGTAATACCTATCCAGTGTTACAAATCAATGTTAATACAACTATAAAATTTCTCATACTATTATAGTCATCATTATGCTAGGATGCTAAGATAGCCATCTTACAAGCGTCTTTACCGTCTCTTATCAGGTAGACAAGCATTTCAAAAGTAGCAACAAATCCTCTCTTGTTTTAGCTCTAATAATTAGTCCAAACATGGGTCCCAATCAAATGTTAGGGATTGGTCTTTGGAGAAGGGGTGATTGTTTTCTCCTTAACAGGATGAAGGTTTTGCTAATTGGCTATGTGTTGGATTGAATGACAGAGGGTGGGGCATGGCTAATCCAATAGTCTCAGTGAGCCTATTATTAAGCCTAAAAAAGACATCTAAATGAAATTATTAATTAACAATTAATTATCTACAGTGAAGATAAACATTGACATGTCCATTGTTTACATGCCTTTTCCATATATGTTTGTGAAGTCTGTTCCTCGCTCAACATCCACGCTATTTAAGACTGAGACAACACTTAAGACAATCAAGATAATACTTTCAGTCTAATGAAACCAGACGCAAAGAAAACAGACAGATGACGTAAATGCAAGAGTGCTACAAAGTTAATTTGAATTTACTATTAATTACCAACTCTATTAGAGGCTGGCTGTTAGGAACAAAAACAGAAACCTATGCATTCAAATGTAGGGGAGACCGAGCAGAGAAAAGTTTAAATGGAGGCAAAATTATCAGTTTACTTGCTTCTAAATTTACAACAGTACCTGATCACTGATAAAATAAGTCAAGTTTCTTAAAAATGTTTTAAATTAAGGGGTGATGCAACAGCCAACTACTAAAAGCAATATGGAAATAGGGGAAGAACCTCTAAACATCTAGTTAAATAGTGTAAACCCAGGGTGACGAGTCAGTCAAAAGAGGACAACAACAGAGCTTGTGGAGGACATACACAAAAGGCCACGCGTGGCAGTGAGATGAGGGACATGAGGGTTGGTGATAGAGGTCTGTGGCAGCGTGAGCTGGACAAGACAGTGTAAAATTGGATTTAAATGCTTATGATTTCATACTTGAGGGGCTGTAATATTCAGTATGGTGCACTGAACTTCAGATCGATAATAAAGTATAGTATTGCAGAGCTTTCACCTGTTTGGATAAATGTGACAAATCATAACTATTGTAATCATTTATATTTCATAATTTATTAAAAGAAACCACTGAACTCAACACTCACTCTGTGCACAGTGTAGAACTTTCTAGAGTTGCAGCCCGGCTGAGAAAATTTGGATCCATTAAGTCAATTGCTCATCCACCTTAAATCCCGCATTAACCGAATTAACTGCATCTACTCTTGGAGGAGTGTTTCCTCTCCTTGTTTGTTTGTGACTGTCTAACTGTCAGGAGAGGCATTTAACCCTCCAGCCATTGACTGTCCACACAACATGCAGGTAAGAGTCCTGTTCATTTGTTCCCCTCATCTTAGCTTTTGTGTGGTTGTTAATAATTTAAAGTTTTCACAAGTGGACAATGTAACATTTCTAAATCATGTTTCTTTTACAGAGTTCTCTTTGCCTTTAACGTTGAAATCAGTCAAGTCAAATTCTAGACAGCAATAAAGGGTACATTTTGAACAAGGAAAAAAGTCAGTGGACACAGAAGAGCATCTCCGAAGAGCTCAGGTGGCGTAAACTTCCTGGGATATCTGACTAAACTGACAAATTAGCAAGACACCGAAAGCAACAACCATGGGAACCACCAGTAGCGCAATATCCAAGGAGATCCTGGAGGACCTGAAGCTCAACACCAAATTCTCAGAAGTTGAAATCTGCCAGTGGTACGAGAACTTTCAGAAGCAGTGTCCATCAGGACGCATTACACCAGGAGAGTTTGAGGAGATCTATTCCCGCTTCTTCCCTGACAGTGATGCTAAAAGCTACGCCCAACATGTGTTTCGCTCCTTTGATACCAATGATGATGGCACTTTGGACTTCAAGGAGTACATCATTGCTCTGCACCTGACTTCCACTGGCAAGACGACCAGAAAACTGGAGTGGGCATTCTCGCTGTTTGATGTGGACAAGAATGGGTACATCTCCAAGACAGAAGTAAAAGAGATCTGCCAGGTGAGTTCAGGTCATGTGGTGTCATGTGAATCAATAGTGATGGAGGTCAGTGGATGAGTGCCTTTCATGAAAAGTTGTTCATGGTACCGCTTTTTCTAAACTATGGGTTTTATTTAACATTTGCCTTATTTTGACTACCTGAGATAGCCGAGAGAAGTTAAGAGTGAAAATCATTGTCTTAATGTCTTTTGTCTTAGCGCAGAGTTCACCCTGGGTTAGGGTGATGTCACATGTGACCCTGAACAAGATAAGTGAAAAAGTTGGATGGATAACCATTATCTCTGTGAATAATAGTCTGTATCTTGCTCGTAGGAAGAATTAAAAACAAAAATGATTAACTGACACAATAAAATATAAAATAAAATATAACAGCCTTGCACTGACACCAGCCTATAAGAGTATAAATTTGTTTTACTGAGCTTTCTTTGGCAGCTTTTGGGTTTTTGTTATTACGTATTGTCAGATTTTCTGTTGTTTTGTCAACCTCCTGTAAGATCAGTCTAAGCTGTTTCTAGTTAATTGGAAGTTTACCATCCCTCTCATGGTACGTAGGTCTCAGTCCTAATTGTGAGCCAAATTAGCCAGTCTATTTGAGCTTAAAACTCCTGATAATCTCTGTGATTACAGGTTTAGCTTGCAAAAATTCTATCCTTGAGAAAAGCTACTCTTTAGGACCACTTCTGCTCGAGCATGTACTCACCATTTTGACTCTAATCCATGTTTCTTCTCCATAAATCCCTGAATGCTATCAAGTACAATAATATTTGTGAGCTGTTGCAGTCCATTGGTCCAAACTCAGTCCTGTCGAGGTCTTATGTTCTATCTTAGGACAAATGATATAGAATTGTAAGAAGTTTAGTCAGATCAGCCAAGAATCCAGCTGGCATTGTAATGAGATTGAATTCTTGGCCAAATGGCCTGACTCCATAAGCACCATGTTTACAGCCACCACATAAAATAGTTGCACTTTAAATCCCTGATAGCACTTCAAAAGCTCACCACATAAGATTCTTTCCAGTCTTTGAGGTAGAAGGAATATATAGATTTGTTATATAAACAAAGACATCCTCTATTTTACAGAACATTGATAAAGATTATATGCTGTAAGTCTAAAAGTAGCAAGCAAAAAGTCTAATGTAGGTTGTTTTATCCTTAACTGACTGTAATCAAGTATTCCCACACTGTTGTGTTTTGCATAGTACAGCACAGTCTATTTTATTCTTAATAAAGATGATAAACAGAGTCAAGTATAATTTGCTGCATTAAACAGCAGCAACACGGTAATGCTTACACTCAAAAAGACTTTGCAGCCTTTGTATGTGCAAGCTCATTGTCTGCTCTAAACAAACTGCAAGATCAGGAGGGCAAAACCGAGTGAGAGTCCATGGAGAAAAGGGATGGCATCTTAGTGTTTGGCTGGGGGCCCGACTCTTGGCTCTAATCCATGTTAATCTAGGTGTCTTAAATGTGGGAGATGAGTCCTCCCTCTCTAAATGGGACACAAACTTAAAAGGCTTGAACCTTAAAGTGCACAATTATTTAGTCATTTACCAGCTGTTGGTTTTTAAGTAACCCACTGCAGAAGATGAACTACACTTGAAAAATGGCCCTGAATGTGTCTCTGTGGTTTGTTTGACTATTCATTTTGACATAACGAGATGATTTTGCAGTTTGGAAAAATGCTCTTAATTGGTGAACCCAGGAATGCCAGTGAAGCTGTATTTGGTAGCAGGATCAGGTGATTTGTGTGACTTGACTGTACGCAATCAATAATCAGACAAAAATAATAAAAAAAAATCAACAAATACATGTGATTGCAGCTGAATTTTCATAACCCTAAAAATGCACAAAATTTACAATAATTAACTTAAAGCAGTGGCTGTTGTCATAACATTCTCGTTGGTTTGTGCAGATTCATTTTATGAGCCGTGTTCAGTGCATGACTGTGAGATAAATGTTAAATTTATACCCAACCCTCCCCCTCCTCTCAGGCCATATTTAAGCTGATCCCGAAGGAAGACCACAGCAAACTACCAGAGGATGAAAACACACCAGAAAAGAGAGCCAACAAGCTGTGGGGTATCTTTGAAAAGAAAGACAGTGGTAAGAGGCATCATGTTAACAAACATAACATGCCCACACTGTGTTGGGGGCCGATAATGTCAGTGTAAGCTCTCACTACCTTTCCTTATAGACCTCCAACAACGTGTGGGGAAGATTACATTTTACAATCAGCTGTGTGGCTTAACAGACAAGTATTAATCCACCTGGGGCCAAATCCCTCACTTACAGCAGCACTTCTATCATGCAAGCTTTATTACATGTCATGGGCCATGAAACCCTAAGTGACACTTGTGTTGCATGCTACTGTCGCACGCACGCACACACACACACACAAGATAACACCGTATTTCTCAGAGAACACAGGAAAGTCGAGACTCAGCCTTGTGGTCTCACACTCCTTGCTTAGTTTTGCCTCTCCTCACTAACATTTCTTGCTCTGTTCTTTCGTCTCATAGATCGTCTGGCTGAAGGAGAGTTCATCACAGGCGTGATTGAGAATGAGAATGCAATGCGTCTTATTCAGTACGAACCAGTGAAACAATAAAGTTGTCTCCATTTCTCCGCTCTTTGTTTGTGTTTTAACTCTTTCTTTTACAATTATTCTTTTAATCTATCAGCACCTGTGTGTAAATATTTGTTTCTCTTGTGTCTTAAATACACAACTTAATTCTTTAGTAAACTTTTTGTTAACATTGTTTGTCAGTGAAATGTATATATATATGAGTGGTGGGCAAATTAGCGCATTATTTCACATTAACACAACGTCCCGTTTAACGCAAACAATTTTTAAAAAATTGCAGTTATTTGCAATTAATCACGCTGGAATGAAGAAAAAAGAACCCAAAACATGGGTACTGTTTCTAGTCGGACAGTCTATTGCATGACTCAACATAGAGACGTAAAGCCCAATTCATGGCACTCATTCCTCATTTTGTTTAATTCTGGCATCCATGGACTGAGTCAGTGCACAATCCAACTCTTGAAGTGCAGCTACTGTTTCCAGCCGGACAGTCTATGATGGGACTCAAAACAGACACGCGTGAAGCCCGGTTCATGGCATAGATTCCTCATTTTGTTTAGTGCTGGTCGGTTTCCTGGAGTATCGCTGTCGCGCTATGTGGTCATGTGGACTGTGTCAGTGCATGGTCCCAACCAGGGTGCTGGAGAGAAGAGGGGAGGTTGCTGCAACAGGACCGGATAGCTGGATGTTCTGGGGTCCAGGACCAGCTTGTGGACAGCACTGGTCCAGTGGTTTGTCTCTTTGAAGATGAGAGCTGCTCCACGATCCAAGCAGCGAAGCCGAGAAGAGGATGCCTGCTGTGAAAAGCAGACGTGAAAGGGTCTGACCGCTAGGCTGAAGGCTAACAGCTAAGCTAGGGGCCGGCCCCAGGCGAGTGTCGCTTCCATCAGTTGTGTTTGTAGGTGTCTACTTCCTGGAGAACGGACTTACTGCTGGAGCTCACATCGAAGGAGGACGTGAGAGATGCAACTGGAGTGACAACTGGTGGGATGACAGCTGGTGTGGTGGTGCTGAATTGGTGTTTGGTTGCTTTCACATATACAGTATTTCTGCACTACTGAAGAAGTTTTTTTGGAGAATGTTCTGGATGGCTTGAAATGGACCTGTAGTTGCTGAAAGCAGGCATATTTGTTCCTCCCATGCTCATAAGATTATGAAAATTTTGAAAAATGACAAGTTTAAGGTGCATTACATAGAAAAAAAAGTCACATTTAATTGCAAATAAATGAGAATTTTGGAAATAAATT
Organism: Pholidichthys leucotaenia; assembly: GCA_020510985.1. NCBI lineage: Eukaryota > Metazoa > Chordata > Actinopteri > Cichliformes > Pholidichthyidae > Pholidichthys > Pholidichthys leucotaenia. Next base: position 131,960,738 of record CM035849.1, on the reverse strand, counting down.
ATTTTTTAATTTTAAATTTTTAATCATTGCCCACCACTAATATATGTTGAGAGGCATTAAAAACACAACATTGTATCAACTTTAGAAAGTGGTGTAAGTTGTCACTGAATAAAACACAAACGAAGATACACTTCTCAGTGCTTATGAGCTAATGGTCATTAGTGCACAAATTCAGATAATCTGGATGTACAAATATGCAACAAAAGTTAATCCTTAATCATTTCTCTTGATTTAATCCTTCATTAATATCATGTGTGCGACCTCCATTTGCTCCCAGCAAAGTCTCAATTCTGCATGGCACTGATGCTGCTAAGCTGTCAATTTGATTCTGTGCAATGTGGTTCTATTCAGTGAGCAGCGCCGCCTCAAGCTCAGCAGGATTTGTTGGTGCAGGATCCTGACTGCGTACACGCTGATCCAGAACATCCCATAGATGTTCTGATGGGGAGTTTTATGCATTGAGATGACAGGGATTATTTTATTGTACATGTACTAACATTGTAAAAAATATAGTTTTAAACTACATAATCATTATAAAGATACCCGGAATTTTATGTCCTTTGTTGTGTTTTTAATTCTGACAGTATATTTTAATTCCTAATGACAGCTACTTTAAAAGACATTATACTTAATGGTTTCCTTGTTAGATCCAGATTTTTTTAGAATTAGAAATGTATTGAATTAGGCTTTTGTCTCTTCATATACTGTAATTTGCTCAGTGTACATTAAAATTAAAGATTTGATCATACTCGGGTGGTCTGGAAATCAATTTATTTATACCTCTTCCACAAAACAATAACTTCTCCTTTGACCTAGAAACATACCACATATTGTTATGCTGGCAGCTGATAAAACTGGCACTTTAGGTTTTAATTTTTCAGTTGTGTTAATCCCAGACAGTAAATCCAGGATTATCTAATAGCTCAATATAGAAGCTACAAATATTAAAGGTAGAGGTAGGTAGATTTATTTAGCTTTATTTTTTTATCTGTTGCATTCATAATCTTATGTTAACAGCTGTAAAACACAAACTTCATGCACGTTTACAAACCCTTCTTTCACTGAAAGTTTGATATTTTGGTGCAGATTTTAATGTGTATGTGCACAGTATGTGGTTATGTGCGCCTGCATTTCTTTCCAACTTTTATTCTGACCCCCCCACAACCCTCTCCTCTCTGTCCTTTCACTTCTGTGTTCACTCTTTTCCTCCTTCTTTCCATCCAACTCGGGATTATTGGTTTACACATAATCTTCTGTTCAACATCAGCGAGCAGACTTTTCAAAATCTCTGTAATCTTTCTATCGCTATGGGTCTGTCTGTGCATCTCCAGAGAGACTATACAGGCATCATATAAAAATTATGCATCTGTCCAACGTTTGTCCATAGAGAAGGAAGACATTAAAAAGAAATGTCCTGCTCAGAAGAGTTTATTGTACATTGCCTGGCCAAAAAAAGTCACACTGTTTCGCTGGACCACCTTTAGCTTTGATTATGGCATGCATTCGCTGTGGCATCATTTCAATAAGCTTCTGCAATGCCACAACATTTATTTCTGTCCAGAGTTGCATTAATTTTTTGCCAAGATCTTGTATTGATGATGGGAGAGTCAGACCACTGTGCAAAGTCTTCTCCAGCACATCCCAAAGATTCTCAATGGGGTTAAGGTCTGGACTCTGTGGTGGCCAATCCATGTGTACAAATGATGTCTCATACTCCCTGAACCACTCTTTCACAATTTGAGCCTGATGAATCCTGCCATTGTCATCTTGGATGCCTGTGCCATCAGGGAAGAAAGAAAATCCATTGATGGAATAACATGATCATTCAGTATATTCAGGTAGTCAGCTGACCTCATTCTTTGGGCACATAACGTTGCTGAACCTAGACCTAGACCAATGGGAGGCTCTTACCTAATATTTGCTTAGTTACATGAAATCTAGGTGGCGACCATTTTTGGGGCCAGGCAGTATTTAACTTAAAGTGGATATATTTTGGGGTTTTCCACATGCTGACACAGTTCTCAGAGGTGTTATTGAAATATCTGTGACATGTTTGGTTAGAATACCTCAGGGTTTAAATATTGCAGCACTAGTTTCCACCCAGATTAACCACTGTTCTTCAGAATGACCCATTCCAGTGCATGTTTCTTTAAATGCTAATCAGCCCCAGTTCACCCCACACTCCCTCTTTTGCCATGGCTGACATCCATGGTTGATGCCATGCTAATGTTAGCGCCTGCTAACTATTGTAAAATTGTCTGAATGTGGAGAATGTAAAAGATCAAAAACGTTTTCATGGAAACTGATTTAAAAAAAAAAAAAAAAGATCTGCATGCACACATCATCACAGAAACCATGGTGCATTCAAACAGGACCACCCAAGGTGTTATAACTGCGGCTGGAACTATGCGGAGCTAGTAGGTGGCAGTGTGACTTTTACAACACCACATACTGTACAACTTCCTGTCAACAGTCAATCGCTTCAAGGAGCTTGTGGAGAACTTTAAAAATAGTGGTTGTTAGTGAAAAACAAACACATATTCAGTAATTACACCATTTACATATTTCTTGTCTCAGTTGTTTTCAGAAACATGTTCCATTGTTTAGTTTTGAAGATAGAGGATAAAGTTTTTGGTCCCAGCGCCATCTTGGATGGGGATGAACAGACTTGAACAGACCGCCTTCCTGCGGATGCATTGACCAACGAGGTGCAGCTCGTGTGTTTTGTAACAGTGATGTCAACATCACCGGAGTGTGAAAGGGGCATGATTGACATATGTACGTATGTGCTGCTTGGTTGTTTTTCCTGTGTACATGGAGGAAAAAAAAATACCAGCAAAACCTGCCCACTCTGGAGACTGGTTTCAAACCTTTGCACTTTCACAACTTCAAAATGCACAGACAGCTGAACTGTAAAGGACTGTAAGGGTGCTTTTACACCTGCAGGCTTTAGTTTGTTTCAATTGAACTCGAGTTCATTTTCTCCATTAGTGCGGTTTGTTTTGTCTGGTTAGAACACGGCAATCGCACTCAGGTGTGCCCCAAAACTACCGTGCTGAGTCCACCTAAAGAGGTGGTCTTGATTTGAATCAACTGGTGAACTCTGGTGCAGTCCTGCAGGTGAGAAAGGGACTGCACCAAAACAGGACCAGCGGCAAACTGTAAAACAATGTAAAGGTAAAAGCATCTCCTTCCTATCTCTGTCTGAAATAAGAAAAACAAAAAACTAATAATTGAAAAAGAAGACAGAATAAACCTACTCGAACTAAACTGTACAACATTTTATGTCACTGTACATACACTACATTCCAAATTATTATGCAAATATGATTTTAGTGTCAAACATTCAATTTTTTGTTTTTCAATTAAACTCATGGATGGTATTGTGTCTCAGGGCTCTTTGGATCACTGATATCAATCTCAGATACTTGTCATAATTAGTTTGCCAGGTGAGCCCAATTAAAGGAAAACTACTTAAGAAGGATGTTCCACAATATTAAGCATGCCACAGGTTTCAAGCAATATAGAAAGCAAAAGGATCTCTCTGCTGCTGAAAAGTGTCAAATAGTGCAATGCCTTGGACAAGGTATGAAAACATTAGATATTTCACGAAAACTTAAGCGTGATCATTGTACTATGAAGAAATTTGTGGCTGATTCAGATCACAGACGGGTTCAGGCAGATAACGGCATAATGAGGAGGGTTTTTGCCAGACAAATTCATCAGATTAAGACAGCAGCTGTTAACCACTTGCGCTCCGTTGTTCCGCGGGCGGGCAAGTCTCTGCGTCCTATGACGCACGAGGGCGCACCGTGCGCGCTTGGACGCATGACGCATGATGGTGGTGAGGGTGATGTAGTAGCGTCCAAGCGCCACTCAAAAAAAAACTGCAGAGACAGCCGCGAACAGATTAGTTCATCTGATTGACCTCTCATTCGACTAATAAGAGCCTTGAATTGGGTTTCTGAAACCTTGAGGAGCCAATGAATGAAAATCTAGGAAGGAGGACCCGCCTACTGTGAACGCAGGAGCCAATTGAAGCACAGAAATTCAGGCAGGGTGAAGAGAGATTTACTGTTGCCACAGATGAAAACAAAGGACGCTGGACGAATCTAATACAGACCCAGCAGCATGGAGAACACCCACAAGTGGGACCTGCACTCATTCCAGCAGAATAGACGGAGGCCGACGACAAAAGTCGTAAATCATTCGCCAAAACGGCAATAATGGAATTATGTTGATCGGGATCCACGAGCGGAGCAGCGTCGCGTTCGTCTGACGCGTGGGAAGAGATGTTCGCCACGACTCTGCTGCTTTGAAGAGGTAAGGTGTTATAAGCTAAATTATTATTTATCCCTGAAAACTGTAATCCAAAAATGACTTTTGACCGATCGGTAAATTACAACTGTACTGCGCACAAAGTACGAAGTGCGTGCGCCGCGATAAACGGTTCATTTGCCGTGTTCGGACCGTGAACGCCCCCCCCCCCCCCCGCTGCAGAAGAGGAGCGGGGGGGGGCGTTCACGGTCCGAACGCCCCCCCCCCCGGTCCGCGGGGGGAAGCATATCAGTCTATTCCATCATGTAGCGATGGCCCTCTTCTGTAGCGAGGGGGGGGGGGCGTTCACGGTCCGTTCACGGTCCCCCCCCCCACACACACACAGTAGCGAGGGGGGGGGGCCGCTGTGAAAACATGCAAGGAGTGTAATCCGTCTGTAGCGAGGGCCGAAGTCGGTCCTTGGTAGCGGGGGGGGGAACGACCCCCCGCCCACACACACACACACAGACACAGCCCTGAGTGTGACCTTTCATTAGAGCCTAAAATGAAGATTCTACATTGAATTATTCAAAAGTTACAGACGTTTTTCCAAACTGCGCCATTTGGCACAATTTGGCACAGTTCCAAAACGCCTGGGAACAGCCTGAGAACAAAGCTGTGTAAAATATTCATTTTTTGTGGTATTGTTACCAAATTTGGATCTCAGCTGGATAACACTTGGTTCTACATTTCTGCTGCATTTTCCAGCCGGATCGGACAGCTGTGTGTTATTTACAAGCATTTGTATCCAAAAAAACACTGTGTCCAATTTTTTTTTCTTCAAGTTCAGTATGTTTAGATGACTGTAACTCAGTGGCCGGAGCACGTAGAGAGATTATGTTTTTTTTTGCCAAAAAATTCAAAGTGTTTTCTTTTAAATGAGACCAACCCCATGAAGATGCTGCAAAGGGTTGAATAACAGCTTTCGATTTACTTTGGGCACGTTATTTTTTGTCATTTTTAGGAAAATTGCCCGGAGTGCAAGTGGTTAAAATGCCATTACAAAGCAGCAAACAGGTATTTGAAGCTGCTGGTGCCTCTGGAGTCCCATGAACCTCAAGGTGTAGGATCCTCCAGAGGCTTGCAGTTGTACATAAACCTACTATTCGGTCACTCCTAACCAATGCTCACAAGCAGAAACGTGGCAGTGGGCCCAGAAATACATGAAGACTAATTTTCAAACAGTCTTGTTTACTGATGAGTGCCAGGCAACCCTGGATGGTCCAGATGGATGGAGTAGTGGATGGTTGGTGGATGACCACCACGTCCCAACAAGGCTGCGATGTCAGCAAGGAGGTGGCGGAGTCATGTTTTGGGCCAGAATCATGGGGAGAGAGAGCTGGTAGGCCCCTTTAGATTAGATTAGATTCAACTTTATTGTCATTACACATGTATGAATACAAGGTAACGAAACACAGTTTAGCATCCAATCAGAAGTGCAAAGGAGAGCAATGCAGTATATACAGTAATTGACAGTATGTGCAATTTAAGCAAATATATGCAAATATATGCAGCAGTGCAGAAACTTAAGAGTACTGTTATGTGCAAATAATGTACAATAAGTTAGATGGGCAGTTATGTACAGGTGAGGATGGTAAGAGATGATGGTAAGAGAGTCAGCGGGGAACTAAGTTCAATAACGTGACAGCTGTTGGAAAGAAACTGTTCCTAAACCTGCTGGTTCTAGTCCGAAGGCTTCTGAAACACCTTCCGGAGGGGACAAGCTGGAACAGTCCATGAGCAGGATGGTTGGAGTCCCTAAGAATGCTGCGTGCCCGGCGCAGACATCTTTTCCTGTAGACGTCCTCTATAACTGGAAGTGGAGTCCCTGTGATGCGTTGGGCGGTTTTCACCACCCGCTGCAGCGCCTTACGGTCAGCGACAGAGCAGCTCCTATACCAGACTGTGACACAGTTGGTCAGGGTGCTCTCTATCACGCAGCGGTAGAAGTTGCCCAGGATGTCAGTTGACAGATGGTTCTTCTTCAGTGTCCTCAAGAAGAAGAGGCGCTGATGGGCCTTCTTGATCAGGCTGGTGGTGTTAACTGACCAGGACAGGTCCTCCGAGATGTGGGTCCCCAGGAATTTGAAGCTGGGGACACATTCAACAGCTATGCCATTGATATGGATGGGGTCATGTGTCTCTCCTCTCTCCTTCCTGTAGTCCACTATGAGCTCCTTGGTTTTGCTGGTGTTAAGGAACGGGTTATTGTCAGCTCACCAAGTAGCCAAGTGCTCAACCTCTGCCCTGTAATCTGACTCATCGTTGTCCCTGATGAGTCCGATCACCGTGGCGTCATCTGCGAACTTTATGATGGAATTGGATCCATACATAGGCCTGCAGTCATGGGTGAAGAGGGAGTAGAGGAATGGGCTGAGCACACAGCCCTGTGGTACACCAGTGTTGAGTGTGATGACGGAAGAACGGTTGGGGCCTGACCTAACATGCTGGGGTCTGTTGGTTAGAAAATCCATGATCCAGTTGCAGGTGGAGGTACTGATTCCCAGGTCCCCAAGTTTAGTGATCAACTTGGAGGGGATAACTGTGTTGAATGCTGAGCTGAAGTCAACAAACAGCATTCTTGCGTAGGTGTTCTTGTCATCCAGGTGTGAGAGTACGTAGTGCAGCTCTGTAGAAACCGCATCCTCTGTACTCCTGTTGCTCCGGTAGGCAAACTGGTGAGGGTCCAGTGTAGGGGGCAGGCATTTTTTGAGCTGTGCCAAGACCAGTCGCTCAAAGCACTTCATGGCTATGAGCGTCAGTGCCACAGGGCGATAGTCATTTAGGCACGATGGTGTTGAATGTTTCGGCACTGGTACTATAGAAGTGGTCTTGAAGCACGCTGGTACTACGGCCTGGGCCAGGGACAGGTTGAAGATGTCTGTGAAGACCCCTGCCAGCTGCTCAGCGCATGCCCTCAGCACACGCCCAGGAATGCCGTCAGGGCCAGCAGCCTTACGTACGTTGACATGACTCAGTGCGTTATGGACGTCGGTGTGGGTGAGTGTGAGGTGGTGGAGGTCGTCAGAGGGTGGGAAATTGATGTTCTTTTCGTTATTGTCCTTGTCAAAACGAGCATAGAAGTCATTTAGCTCATTGAGAAAGGACACAGTCATGGCTATAGGTATGGAGTTGCTGGGCTTATAATCAGAGATAGCTTGAATGCCCTGCCACATGCGTCGGAGGTCAGAGTCCCCAAAATGTTCCTCCACCTTTAGCTTGTAGCTGTGCTTGGCCTTCTTGATGCCCCTCTTCAGATCTGCCCTGGATGAACTGTAGGCCTGTGCGTCACCAGATCTAAAGGCATTGTTACGTGCCTTTAGCAGAAGCCACACTTCTCTGTTCATCCACGGCTTCTGATTTGGGTACGTGGTGATCTGTCTTTCCGTGGTGACACTGTCAATAGTGGTGTTGATATGGTCCAGGACTGAGTGGGTGTAAGAGTCGATGTTTATGTGGGAGCCACAGGTAGCCTGAGAGGTGAACATACTCCAGTCTGTGTTCCTAAACTTTTCCTGGAGTACAAAGTCAACCCCCTCTGGCCATACTTTGATGGTCCTCACTGATGGCTTCACCCGGTTGATGAGCGGTACATACTTGGGAGTAAGGAACAAAGATAAGTGATCAGACTGACCTAGGTGGGGGAGGGGAGTTGCTGTGTAGGCTCCCACAATATTGGTGTAAACATGGTCCAATGTTTTGTCCCCTCTTGTGTGACAGGAGACATGCTGGTAGAATTTAGGAAGCACTGTCTTGAGGTTAGAGTGGTTAAAATCACCCGCCACAATAAATGCTGCCTCTGGGTGTGCAGTTTGTTGTTTGCTAATAGCTGCATGCAGTTCTTTCATAGCAAGCTTAGCATTAGCATCCGGAGAAATGTAAGCAGCTGTTATGATGGTACAAGTGAACTCGCGTGGCAGATAGAAAGATCTACATTTAACCATGAGAAACTCCAGGTTAGCTGAGCAGTGTCTCTCAACAGTGACAGAGTTCGTGCACCAAGCCTTGTTAATATAAATGCACACTCCCCCACCTCTGGTCTTACCGGAGTCATCAGCTGCTCTGTCTGCCCGGCGCATGTGTAGGCCGGCTAGCTTGATAGCATTGTCGGGTATTCCACTGTGTAGCCATGTTTCCGTGAAAATCATGATATTGCAGTTCATAAGTCTCTTATTGTTGGTGATCCGAAGCCGTAGCTCATCCATTTTGTTCGCCAGTGACCGTACATTAGCGAGGAAAATACTGGGTAGAGAAAGCCGGTGCGGTGTTAGCTTTAGCTTAGCTCTTAGCCCACCGCGCTTCCCCCACCTTTGTTTACGGTCTCTACGCTGCCTGCGAGCATTTCCGGTCGGCCGGGAAGCTTGCCAAGCATCGGGTGTTCTCCGGAGCTCAGGGATGAGACGTAGGTTGCTGATAAAAAGATCGTTATCGTTATTTTGTAATCCAATGTCCAAAAGCTCATTTCGGGTGTAAGATGTGAAAGCGAAGCTGTTCTGAATGAACAGACCCAAAATAAGCAGAAATAACACTGCTAATCCACAAAATCTGAAGAGACGCTGAGCCTCGCATTGTGCACGCGCCGCCATCTTGTCACATCTTTAGGGTCCCTGAAGGTGTGAAAATGACCTCGGCAAAGTAAGAGTTTGTGAGTGACCACTTTCTTCCATGGTACAAAAAGAAGAACCGTGCCTTCTGTAGCAAAATTATCTTCATGCATGACAATGCACCATCTCATGCTGTAAAGAATACCTCTGTGTCATTGGCTGCTATGGGCATAAAAGGAGAGAAACTCATGGTGTGGCCCCCATCTTTCCCTGACCTCAACCCTAATGAGAACCTTTGGAGCATCCTTAAGCAAAAGATCTATGAGGATGGGAGGCAGTTCACATCAAAACAGCAGCTGTGGGAGGCTATTCTGACATGTTGCAAAGAAATTCAAGCATAAACTCTCCAAAAACTCACAAGTTCAATGGATGCAAGAATTGTGAAGGTTATATCAAAGAAGGGGTCCTATGTTAACATGCAACTTGGCCTGTTAAGATGTTTTTGATTGAAATAGCTTTTGATTTCAGTAAATATGACCTAATGCTGCAAATTCAACAAATGACCATTTTCAGTTCTTTACAACCAATAAAATGTTTTGAAACTCTGTTGTGCATAATAATTTTGAAAAGTGCATTTTGATTTTTTTTTATTTTTGCCAAAAAATAGTTATCATTGGGAGATTTGTTCAATAAAATTTGAATTATGCTCTAACGGTTGATGACTTTGAAATTATACTCACTGTTATTTGCATCGACTATTTAGGAAAATTTGAGACAAATATTTGCACGATAATTTGGAACGTGGTGTATCTGTGGGTGAGTATGTCACGGTTCTGGAGGATTAATGAACATTAACATGTTTTTTTCCATCTGTAGCTGCGCTTCAACTGTATGACTTGCTGAAAGTGGTATATGCATGAAAACAAACTATAAACGATAACCAGTGCAATGAACCCCCCCATAGATTACACTACAATTTGTATTATTTTCTCTCCAGAAATGCATAAATGTACAGCAGTCATCCTACTTCCTGTATTTACCTTTCCTGTTCTCGCAGCAAAAAAATCTGACTAATAAGATAAGAGAACATTCTGACGTAAGTCTTGTGGGATTTAGCGTGAGGGAATTTGATCCACTTGAATTTTTGCCTATGTGAAAGAGAACCGAACCAAGGAGAAAATGATACAAAGTAACAAACTTATCAACTGATTTGGACCAAAGTAAATGAATTTAGGTATGAAAGCACCCTAAAAGAAGTTTGCCAGTTTAGGGTAAAAATGTCTGCATGTGCACAGGGCCCAAGCATCATTGGAGACAGGGCTGTGTGGTTTGAGTGGTCAATAGGATAAGACATCGGTAGCCACTCCAGGTACCCAAACTGATCCACAAAGCACTGAAAAAGTGAAATTTTCATCACATTTCTCCTCTAAAGATTTGGCTGCTCTCGCAGGAAAAGAAAAATCATTTCATTTAGAAAAAATGACTATCATTGGTTGGTTGGATTGATAAATTGCTAGCTAACGTAAAGTTTATAACGTGCATTTACAATAAATGCAATAATAATAAGACTCATACATTTACTTTCCTATGGTGAGGCACTGAGAAATACCCAGAAACATGCAGGCTTGCATGTGAGTGTAACATACAAGTACAGTACATAGTCCTTACATTTTGATATGTATTGGTTGCATTGGCCTTCAAGTCTAATCAATGCACCATGGTTCCCAGAAAATCAATGGTGTTTTTCTGTTTTAGAGGATGAGTGTCACTAATTTGCTAACAAGGTGAATCCACTCGGTCCATGGATTCCTCCATTTCGTCCATTTCTCTCTCACAGTCCTCACATCCCTCTGGACCACAGCCTCCTACTAACACCAGGGTGGGCACATCCCCATTTCCCACCATGTTGCCATTCGGGGCCCATGTCACATCAATCATACCATCCGGACACTGTAGTAAGCCACTGATGGAGTACAGACCACCTCCTGGAACGACTTCATCATAGGATGGGGCGTGAGTGGTGGCTCTTGCTTCTTCCAAGCAAAGTCTTTGTCTCCGCCGGAGCTCAATGATGGTCTTTGTGTAGGAGTTAAGCGTGACTACAGCCGCCCCCATACAGCAACTGAAGGACACCCATGCAAGTCTGGAAACAGAAAAGGAAAAATAGGGATTAGGAAACAAAAAAAAAATGCATTTTGTATTTAAGTAATTAGTTTTTTGGATGGTGTGTGCCACTTACGCAAATGACCAGCCATAATCCCAGGACTGAGGCCTCCAGTCTTTGGGGCCAACAATGACTGTCATTTGAAACACTGTGGTGTACATCATATGAGCAACCATCCCAAGGAGACCTGCACAGGAGGTAAAATAAACACTTTTTACAAGATCTAAGACCCTGAGAGCATGTGGAGAATGAGATCCTATTATACTCACAAAAACTTAGGGATATTCTGCTTTTGGGTGAAATTTCAGGATGCCCCTAAAATGCACTATAACCTTAACAGGTGAACTTAATTTGACCTTCAACCTTTTGAATGCACATGTCCAACTGTTCAATGTTTCAGTACTTTTTGCAAAACTTGCTGTTCTCTAACAAGGTGCTTAATGGCAAAATTCACAACAGGTGTTTGATCCATGGACCGACCAAAAACATTTTCTGGTTCAATTAGAATTGGTATTTAAACAGTCCTCTTCATCATGCTGTTCATATTTTGACATCATGAGACCAAGACGACACCTAACAATTGATCAACAGTACCTCGCCATTGCGAGGCTTCAAACAGGATATTCTCAGAGGGAAGTGGCCACTGAGATTAGAGTCACAGAGTGTCATCAGCAGGTTGCAACGGAGAAACAGAGACGAGAAGAGTCACAAAAAGGCATAGACGTGGGCGTCTTCTGGCCATATCCCACACTGATGACTGCTTCAATGGGAACAAAGCCCTGCGGAACTGGATGATGAATGCCACTCAACTCCAGGCACATTTAAGGGAGGTGAGAGGACCCCAAGTGTCATGTAAGACCATTTCAAACCATTTACATCAGCATAGTCTGTGTGCTAGATGACCTGCAAGGGTACTTGACCACACCACCAGGCACAGGCGTCATCATCTTGCATGGGCCAGGGAGCATTTACGCTGGACAAGGGACCAGTGGGCCTCAGTGCTGTTCGCTGATGAAAGTTGATTCACGCTGAACAGAAATGATGGCTGCCAACGATGTTGGAGATGTCAAGGAGAGCATTATGCATCAGCCACTATTGTCTCCAGATGAGCCTTTGGTGGTAGTGGTGTTACAGTCTGGGCAGGTGTGTCTAGTCAGTACAGAACTGCCCTACGCCTTGTGAATGGCACAGTGACAAGCCAATACTACCTGAATAACATCATTAATCCAGTCATTGTACCCCTGCATGAATAACACTGTCACGGTGGCTGTCACGAGCCACCATAAGACGCCAGCAGTCACCAGTGAGTTGCAGTGATGTTTATTGGGAAGTGCAGGAACAGAGAATAATACACACAACAGTGCGGGTAGGACAATCACAGGATAACTTAAAGGATGATGAGTGAACAGCGTCTGAGCCGGGGAACGCCCGATGCGTCAGACGATGTGACGGTAGGATCATAGACGAGGAATAACAGACGATATCAAAACAGGAAGCATAACAGACGGTATCTCAACAGACCGTATAATAACAGGAGATATCATAACGTACCTTAACAGGAAGCATAACAGGACGTGTCTTAACAGGAAGTTTAACAGAGACTGGTGCATCGGGGTGCATTCAGCGCCTGCTTTTAACCCCGGTCACTAATGATCCCGAATGCAGCACAGCTGTTGACTCTGACAGCAGGGAGCTCCACCGGGCGCTGTCACAATAAGAGCCCGGGGAGCTAGAAGGAATCCTCTGCTGTCAAAGCCTGGAAATGATAAAAGATCCGAGTGCGGACGGAACCAGCACTCGGGTTGTAACAGTACCTCCCCCTCAAGGCCTAACACCTGAGCGGCCCAAGTAACACCCAAGCCCGCTCCCCCCACCCCCCTAGGGTGGGCGGATGGGGCGCTGGTAGGAGGGAGAGAGTCAAAAAGAACAAAATGATAACAGGGGACCAACAAAACAACTACAGACAGGTTGAGGAAAAAAAAAACAAAAAACCCAAAACTCCCTAACGTGTGGGTAACAGGGACAGAACCCAACAGGCAATACATACATCGGTATTAAACAATAAATGGACATAAGACTGAGGAGGGGAAAAAAAACACCGATCACAGCTAAGAAGAAAAAAGGAGTGAGATACAGAATCACATATCAGGCCCCCCCGCACATCCCAAAAGTTTACAGACGAATATAATGAAAAAACCCGGATGAGTGCAGTCCTGGCTCTGAGGCATGGAGGCTGAAAGTTCGGGGGGCCGTCCGGCATCAAGCGGCCACAATGCAGGCAGGGGGAAAAAGGACAGTTCGGGCGGTCTAGCCCAGTCCCATGCTCGGAAACAGTAAATTTCAGGCGGCCGGACCAGGTCACCAAACGGGGTCCAAGGGGTCGGGAGGCCGGCCCAGAGAGCCAAAAGGGCGCGGCAGTCCTTCAGGCAGCCGACCCGCATCGCTTGCCCACCAGAACCGTAGAGGAGAAGTAGCCGGTGGTCTCGCTGGAGAAGGGAAAGATGTGGGAGAACCGGGCGGAGCGTTCGGAACCCCAACGGCCCCAGGTGGAGATGGGTTGAGCTCCTCAGGAGAACGGGGAGGATGACGATGGTGATGATGAAGAAGAGGGAGATGAGCCCGTCCAGTATCCAGCAGCAGGGGATCTGCAGCTTCCCCACCGAACCTGGAAACAGCTGGTGCCGCGTCCTCGTCGGACCCCGATTGGGTCGCGGTTGCTCCCGCGAAGGACCCCGATTGGGTAGGCGCCGCACCAGGACCAACCTCCAACCCCGAACCCGGAACCTCTGGCACAGCGGGCGACTTCAGATCCGCGCCAGCGACCCTGGGAGATGGCTCGGGAGAGAGAAAAGAACCGGGATCAGGATCACCGGCAGCGCCAGAACCCGGCGAGACAAGCTCAGATGTAGTGGGTGGCCGCACCCGGCTCGCCTCCCCAAAAGACAGGCAAAAGTGCTCTAAGATGGAGTAGAGAAAGACAAAACAGAGCACTTGCCTGATCTCGAGTTCTGATGCCGTCCAGGACTTCGATGATCCGGGCTCAGACGGCAGGAGGTTGTCTTCAGGCTCCCACTCAGCTACGGCGGGCTCTGCAGCTGGCATGATGGTACGCACAGCTCCTGGATCCTCCGGCACCGAAGCCCATGCCAACGGCCCGCACGGCGTGGTGGCAGGGGACCCTTGACCCGCTGGACCGGACCGCTCGTCCGTGGAGCCCCGGGGACGCTTCCTCGTCGGCGCAGGTTCCACACTGCAGTCCGCCCTCCTCCTCCGCCCACGACGTGGCTGCGGAACCAGAACCAGGCTCTCCAGAACCGCAGGCCCCCTCCTCATCCAGCGACGTTGGCCTGGCGTCGAGGACCGCTCAGCGGAGGGAGACACAGAGGATGCGGGGTTAATCATTTCAGCCACAGCAGATGGTGGGAGCTCGGGGAGCTGCGAACCCCGAACTCCACCTCCAGGAGTCTGACAGAGCAAATCACAATAACGAGTGTGTGAATGAATTTGGACTTGCCTGTCTCCTGAAGGTTGAGTGGTGCCTGCTGTAGCGGACGTTGCTCCTCCCTTTCCCCGCCGGACGGTGACAGCGGGCCTCCTGGAAGGACTAGGTGGATCCGCTGGAGATGGTTCCGGGACGGGACTCGCCAGGGCTGGGCTCGGAGCACACACAGCGGCCGGGAAATGCGTCGAGGAGGAGGGGGCGACAGCCGAAATGAGCCGGGCACGGGACGCTGATGGAAGAGCGGGAGATGGCCCGGGGGGAGACGAGGCTGCGGGAAATCCCCTCTGACGAGGCGCAGGAGAGGCAGCTATGCAAGGGATTGGGCCCTTGCGGCGGCCCGGAGCTGGGTCCAGACGGGGTTCATGCTGAGGTTGACCTGGCGGACAAACAGCAGAGCGAGTAGCTGTCACTCGGTCTTGGACCTTAACAGCAGACAGCTGCAGCTCCTCAGGGGGAAACCCGAGTGACGTCACGCCCGATGGGGGAAGACCTCTGGATGGCACGAACTCCCGGAGCGGAGGCAGGAGCGGGATCCCGAAGCGGGGGGGGGGGGGGTGACGTCTCCTCCTCTCCGGCTTCCTGCCAGGATTTCCCTCCAACCCACGGAATATCTCTCGCTGTGCGGCGATGTCCTTTCTCCTCGCGCTGACTTCGGGGTGGTTGGCGTAGTGAGGAAGATTGTTTAGAAGAACCTCAGCGTAGTCTAGGTGCCAGCGGATTTGGTTTGGGTCGTCGTAGAGACTAGCGGTGAAGAGCGTCCCGTCGACGTATTCCAGGGCGCTGGCTAGCTCATTGCCCAAGCGCAGAGCGCGGCTCCTGGGAGATGGCATGCTGCCAGAGCTGACACCCAGGCTGGGAAGAACAAAGTCCAATACTGCAAGAACTCACGGTGAATGGTGTCTCGGCGCGACGCCCCTCTCCGGACGTACTGGCAGCAGTCTACTGTCACGGTGGCCCTCACGAGCCACCATAAGACGCCAGCAGTCACCAGTGAGTTGCAGTGATGTTTATTGGGAAGTGCAGGAACAGAGAATAATACACACAACAGTGCAGGTAGGACAATCACAGGATAACTTAAAGGATGATGAGTGAACAGCGTCTGAGCTGGGGAACACCAGATGCGTCAGACGATATGGCGGTAGGATCATAGACGAGGAATAACAGACGATATCAAAACAGGAAGCATAACAGACGGTATCTCAACAGACCGTATAATAACAGGAGATATCATAACGTACCTTAACAGGAAGCATAACAGGACGTGTCTTAACAGGAAGTTTAACAGAGACTGCTGCATCGGGGTGCATTCAGCACCTGCTTTTAACCCCGGTCACTAATGACCCCGAATGCAGCACAGCTGTTGACTCTGACAGCAGGGAGCTCCACCGGGCGCTGTCACAATAAGAGCCCGGGGAGCTAGAAGGAATCCTCTGCTGTCAAAGCCTGGAAATGATAAAAGATCCGAGTGCGGACGGAACCAGCACTCGGGTTGTAACAAACACAGGCGTAATTTCATCTTCACGGATGACAATGCTCCAGCTCATCAAGGCTGTATCATTAGGGGACAGCTGCTGGAGGCTGGGGTACCTCAAATGGAGTGGCCTGCACTTTCTCCAGACCTGAATCCCATAGAAAACCTATGGGATCAGCTGAGTCGCTGTGTAGAGGCTCGTAACCCTGCACCCCACAACCTCAATGACCTGAGGGCCGCCCTTCAAGAAGAGTGGAATGCCATGCATCAGCAGACAATAAGTCGACTTGTGAACAGCATGAGATGTCGTTGTGAAGCTGTAATTCATGCTCAAGGGCACATGACAAGTTATTGAGACATTGACATTTTTTGTTGTGGTATACCTACCACTGCTGTTGGCTTTTGTTTCAATAAATTGTCTGAGATGAGGAAATCACCTTTGCATGCTTCTACTTGAATGCCCTGCTTTCATGATATAATATCACTGCAGCATGAACTTTTTACATTTTCCATAAATTTCACCCAAAAGCCAAATATTCCTAAGTTTTTGTGAGTCGTATAGATAAAAGTAAGAAAACATGGGTTATTCTGAGTCTGACCTGACAGCACAGTGCAGATAGCAGCGTAGGCATTGATTTTTAATGAGTGCATCTCTTTATGGGAGCACAGGACCTCCAGCCACATCAGTAAGAAGCCCATCCCCAACAAACCAATGTATGTAAACTCTGAGATAACTGACAGCCAGAGCACACCTGCAACATGTACAGGAGCACACTGTATTGAGATATCTACAAATTTAACTGAAATACCTAAATATTGCTGTAGAGAAATGTTATGTAATGCATATATCACCTTGTGTCTCCCCTGGGGTTAAATCTATAAAGCTGCGACATTTTTCCCCTATCAAGAAATGAACAAATTTTGTCAAGATTAAAAAAGCATTGCCTTGACTCAAATATATAAGAAAGATGAATTATTACTACAGTATATAATTGTTGTTCATCTCACCATCATTGTGTTTTTCACAGCTTTCCCAGAAGCCAGTGTGGAAGTATCTAAAAGCAAACTTGTCTTCTCCTGTTTCCCATATGTAATGAACAGCATTAGCAAGCTGCCTTTGCCTGATCTTAGCCAGCTCCTCTCTCCTGGCTGGAGACAGTGTGCGGTTGTAGGGGTTCTGAGTTGGACTTTCTGTGCAAGAGGACAAAAATGGTGAGAAAACATGGTTTTGTATTGTATTCTGGTGAAAGTCATCGTTGCCTAACTGACATCGTTGCGTAACTAAGCATTCCTTTTTACCCCTCAGTCTCTAAAGTATGAAGGAGTATTGCCATCACCCCACCGGGCGGATGGACAGCGGTGGCGTCAACACCTACTTTGTGAACACGACAACTAGAGCAAGAAATGACACAGACTTTTCAAATTGATACCATGGGGGTATCTATGAAAAATCTTGAACAAGTTCCAATTTGGGTAACCTCTGACCTTTAGGTCTGAAATAACTGAAATAATTAACAGCCAGAGCATACCTGCAACATGTACAGGAGCACACTGTATTGTGATATCTACAAAACTGAAATAATTAACAGCCAGAGCATACCTGCAACATGTATAGGAGCACACTGTATTGCGATATCTACAAATTTACCTGAAATACATAAATATTGCTGTAGAGAAATGTTATGTAATGCATAAATCACCTTGTGATCACCTTTAAATCACCTTTAGGTTGAGGTCAGAGGTCAATTTTCCCCAAATCTTATGAACTAGATAACTAACTAGAGAAAGAAATGAAGTGGACTTTTCAAATTGATACCATGGGTGCATTTATGAAAAATCTCGGACAACTTCGAATTTGGGTGACCTCTGACCTTTGGGTGACCTCTGACCTCACGAGGTCAGTTTTCCCCAAACCTTGTAACATGATAACTACACAAAGGAATGATGTAGCCTTTTCAAACTGATATCATCATGTCTATGACAAGTCTTGGATGGCTTAGACCCTGACTTCTGACTATGGGTTCGGGGTTAAAAGGTCAAAGTTAACATTCCCTTTGCACTATTACTATAGAATGAGTGAGGCTAGGGTCACCAAATTTGGTACACATGTTCACCTTGATACCCTGACCTCTTACTATGAGTTTGGGGTCAAAAGGTCAAAGGTCACGATTATCATTATCT
Organism: Pholidichthys leucotaenia; assembly: GCA_020510985.1. Classification (NCBI taxonomy): domain Eukaryota; kingdom Metazoa; phylum Chordata; class Actinopteri; order Cichliformes; family Pholidichthyidae; genus Pholidichthys; species Pholidichthys leucotaenia. Next base: position 131,942,559 of record CM035849.1, on the reverse strand, counting down.
ATGCCCTATGTCTGTCATAGAATGAGTGAAGCTAGGGTCACCAAAGATGGTACACATATTCACCCTGAGACCCCAACCCACAACTTTGGGTTTGGGGTCAAAAGGTCAAAGGCCACAGTTAACTTCCCCTATGCCCTATAACGAGTAAAGCTAGGGTCACCAAACTTTCAAATCAAATCAAGTTTATTGTCATATGCACAGTAAGGAAATACGTTTCACTGTACAATGAAAATCTTCCTTTGCTTTCTACCGCAAATGCCACACAATATAAAATATAAGTCAACGAAAAAGATAAATGATAAAATACAAAATATACACAGTAAGGAGTAAAAATATAAACAATAAAAACAATACAAACTAGAAAAGCACTCGGAGAGCGCAGACCTCCGCCAAGCGCCACAGTTCCCCCCATATAGTGTTTAACATCATAAATATTAATCCTACATTTATTTTGTCTAACTTTATAAAAGGGATCCGGATCACCACCAAAATTGAATCATCTGTAGGATACCCCATCTCTGACAATCTCTGAAAATTTCATGAAAATCCGTCCATAACTTTTTGAGTTATCTTGCTAACAAACAGACAGACAGACAAACCAACGCCGATGAAAACATAACCTCCTTGGCGGAGGTAATAACTATAGAAAAGGAGCTGCAAATACTATATACATTGTGCAAATTAGTGCAACATCAGCTTATGTGCACTGAGAGCAGTGAATGTAAACAGTTTCAGCAATGAGTGCAGTTCCATATATTTTCTTCCTGCTGCCTTCAGAGAGAGCAGTCGCATTTTTCCTCCCTCCTCCTATCCTGCCTTCCTGACCTAATCCCAGCTTGCTGCGTCTGAGTGAGTGTCTGTGCCGTCTCACCATCTTGCTGATCTCAACCCAAATGGAAAATACGGAAAATGGATATAAGCTGGGCTTTAAACGCAATTGACACCACCTTTTCAAATAGAAAATTGGGCCCGGGGGAGCCCAAATGTGGAGAGACCCATGGATTGGAACTCATGTGTCTGTGTGATTCGACTGAAGATGTAGAAAAACATCTACCTGTTTTGGCTTACGATCACAGGATTTCTGCCAATTGGGCTTTGGAGTTCTCCTGGTGTATCGAAAATTTAACTGGAAGAGCTAATCAAAATGCGGACCCGGCGGAGCTGCTTCTCAATAATTCGACCAGATGGGGAGTGCACGAAATAGTGGCAAATGACCAACATGGAATTTACCATCTGCATGCACTGTAGAGAGATGGACTCTACCGGACATGTTCATCTGCGTTTAGAAGGGGAAACATCTGGAGTCGCTTCATGCTGTCCAGGGAATGATATGAATTTAAAGCCAGTGAATGTTAATTTGAATTGTAAGCTCAGAATATGAGAACAGGGAAATCCTATACTCTGTCTGTGCAGATTCGGCCTTGATCGGCGCCCCTGGATAACTCACTCCTCCAGAGTTGAGATAAGCGGATGTGTCAGCTGGCTCTGCTAACCCAAACACCGCTGCTGTGCAATAAACAGAACTCTTCAGGGACAGCGTTCATGAACTATAACATCTATCGTTGCCTAGGAGACTATTTGTTGTACTCCAGTAACTGATACACTCAACACTGCACACACACTGACATCATCATCATACTGATATACACACACTGCTCTCCCTCTGCTGTGTGATTTGTCTACTAAATGTCTGCTAAATATGCATTGAGGGTTTTTTTGCCTGCAATCAAAATTTCGCTTACTCATTAAGCGTCAATTTGATAAAACATGTTTTTTTCTCTCGCCTACTGTGTCATATCCTCTCTCTTTTCTTTTTTTCCCCTTTCTTCTTTATGACTGGTGCCTAGCAGCTGCCCCGGCCTTGGATGCGCTCTGCAGAGCGTGCCCAAATGCCAAGTCACGTTTCGTTACCTTGTATTCATACATGTTGTAATGACAATAAAGTTGAATCTCATCTCATCTCTCATCTCATATATGCAAAATGACAAAAGTAAACAGTTGAATGCAGTTGGATGAGGTAGTTATGTGATTACATACTCCTGTCAGCTGTTTAGGAGTCTGATGGCAGTGGGAAAGAAAGAGTTCTTGAGTCTTGAAGTCTTACATTTCACACTTCTGTACCTCCAACCTGAGGGTAGAAGTGTGAACAGTCCATACTGGGAGTGGGCAGGGTCCTGGGGTACAACTCTGCGGTTGTAGATGCTCTGCAGAGAGGGAGTCCTGATGATCCTCTCTGCAGGTGTCTGCAGTCCAAGACAGTAGTGCTGCCATACCACACAGCAAGACAGCTGGTCAAGATACTCTTCAACAATGCAGCTGTAGGGCAACATCCCAGACTTCCTCAGCCTCCTCAAAAAGTACAGCTGCTGTTGAACCTTCTTGGCCAGCTGTGTGGTGTTCATTGTCTAGGTGAGGTCCTCAATGATGTGGACATCCAAGTACTTAAAGCTACTCACCCTCTCCACTTTGAGCTCCCGGATGAACAGTGGACAATGAGAGCTCCTCTCCTTCTCATGTCCACTATAATTTCCTTTGTCTTGTCTGTGTTGAGGGTGAGATTGTTGTCCTCACACCATGACACCAGACCGGCCACCTCCCTCCTGTAGGCCACTTCGTCCCGTCAGTGATTCTTCCTATCACTGTGGTGTTGTTCGCAAACTTCAGGATGATGCTGTCCTGGTGAGAGGCGACACAGTCGTGAGTGAACAGGGTATAAAGGATGGGGCTGAGGACACATCCTTGTGGGATGCCTGCTTGTAATGATGCTGGCTGAGGTTCTGTTTCCAATCCGGACAGACTGGGGTCTACCAGTTAGAATGTCTAAAAACCAGTCACAGAGGGTGGGGTGCAAGGCAAGTGTGAACAGTTTATGGGTGAGTTTATGTGGGATGACCGTGTTGAAGGCAGAGCTGTAATCAACAAAGAGTATCCTGATGTAGGAGTCTTTGTTTTCCAGGTGGGACAGGGAGTAGTGGAGTGCAGCAACGATGGGGTCCGAGATGGACCTGGTGGGCCAGTAGGTATACTTCAGGGGGTCCAGTATGCTGCTCTGAATGTGGGCCGGCACCACTCTCTCAAAACACTTTACAATAATTGGAGTGAGTGCTACTGGCCTGTAGTCATTCAGGCAAGTAGGTGGACTCTTCTTGGGAATGGGGACGATGGTTGTGGTCTTGTGGCAGGAGGGAACAGTGCTCTGGCTGAGGGAAAGGTTGAAAATGGAGGTGAGAACACCAGCCAGCTTGTTGGCACATGCTCTGAGGGCCCACCCAGAGCACAGGTACACAGGTTCACCCTGTCACCCTGACCTCTGCCTATGGTTTTGGGATTGCAAGGTCAAAGATCAAGGTCAAAATGCCGTATAAACTACATTTCAACAAACAAAGAGGCTGAGGGGTACCACTGGCAGCCGCCACTATTTTGTAGATCTCCTGTCTCCATCTGTTTTTTATGTATATATATAGATTGTGAGGTTTTGTGATTTCTGTATGGTATTTGTTTCTAGTCAAACTGCTATGTACTAATCCTGCTTAAACATTCTCTGGTCTGGTTGCAGGCAGGTCTGGAAAGAAAAAGAGGAATGTAATTTGTTGAACTAAATTGGATCATTTGTTAGATACTCACAATAATTTAAGAGTTTGATGAGACATTTTAAATTTTTTGCATTTGTATAGATAGATGTAGTACTTTATTGATCCCAAACTGGAAAATTACAGGAAGTTACAGAAACAATGGGCCAATGCAAGAACCATGCATACTAACTAATAACTTATTAATACACATGATGTAGGTTCAATTTAAGTGAACTTGCGGCATTCACCAATCAACTGTCCCAGGCGCCGTATGGCGACAGAAACGGTTAGATACAGACGTGGAAAAAATTGTTGGTACCCCTCTGTTAATGAAAGAAAAACCCACAGTGGTCACAGAAATAACTTGAATCTGACAAAAGTGGTAATAAATAAAAATTCTATGAAAATTAACCAATGAAAATCAGACAATGCTTTTGAATTGTGGGTCAACAGAATTATTTTAAAAAACAAACTCATGAAACAGGCCTGGAGAAAAATGATGGTACCCCAAGAAAAGATTGAAAATAATGTGACCATAGGGACATGTTCAACCAAGATGTGTCCTCTAATTAACATCACAGATGTCTACAAACTTGTAATCAGTCAGTTGGCCTATTTAAAGGATGACAAGTAGTCACTGTGCTGTTTGGTGACATGGTGTGTGCCACACTAAACATGGACCAGAGGAAGCAAAGGAGAGAGTTGTCTCAGGAGACTAGAAAGAAAATTATAGACAAGCATGTTAAAGGTAAAGGCTATAAGACCATCTCCAAGCATCTTGATGTTCCTGTGACTACAGTTGCACATATTATTCAGAAATTTAAGATCCACGGGACTGTAGCCAACCTCCCTGGACGTGGCCGCAGGAGGAAACGATGAAAAATGGAAGAGACGGATAATACGAATGGAAACAAAAGAGCCCAGAACAACCTCTTAACACATTCATGGTGAACTCCAAGGTCAAGGTACATCAGTGTGAGATCACACCATCCGTTGTTGTTTGAGCCAAAGTGGACTTCATGGGAGACGACCAATGAGGACACCACTGTTGAAAACAAATCATACAAAAGCCAGACTGGAATTTGCCAAACTACATGTTGACAAGCCACAAAGTTTCTGGGAGAATGTCCTATGGACAGACGAGACAAAATTGGAACTTTTTGGCAAGGCACATCAGCTCTATGTTCACAGACGCAAAAATGAAGCATACCAAGAAAAGAACACTGTCCCTACTGTGAAACATGGAGGAGGTTCTGTTATGTTCTGGGGCTGCTTTGCTGCATCTGGCACAGGGTGTCTTGAATCTGTGCAGGGCACAATGAAATCTCAAGTCTATCAAGGTATTCTAAAGAGAAATGTGCTGCCCAGTGTCAGACAGCTTGGTCTCAGTCGCAGGTCATGGGTCTTGCAACATGATAATGACCCAAAACACAGCTAAAAACACCCAAGAATGGCTAAGAGCAAAACATTGGACTATTCTAAAGTGGCCTTCTATGAGCCCTGATCTAAATCCTATTGAACATCTGTGGAAGGAGCTGAAACATGCCGTCTGGAGAAGGTATCCTTCAAACCTGAGACAACTGGAGCAGTTTGCTCATGAGGAGTGGGCCAAAATACCTGCTGAGAGGTGCAGAAGTCTCATTGACAGTTACAGAAATCGTTTGATTGCAGTGATTGCCTCAAAAGGTTGTGCAACAAAATATTAAGTTAAGGGTACCATCATTTTTGTCCAGCCCTGTTTCATACGTTTGTTTTTTAAAATAATTCTGATGAACCACAATTCAAAAGCATTGTCTGATTTTCATTGGTTAATTTTCATAGAATTTTTATTTATTACCACTTTTGTCAGATTCAAGTTATTTCTGTGACCACTGTGGGTTTTTCTTTCATTAACAGAGGGGTACCAACAATTTTGTCCACGTCTGTAGATAGATAGATAGATGGATGTACTTTATTGATCCCAAACTGGGAAATTACAGGGGTTAAGGGGTAAACCTGACCCCAAGAATGGTAAATAGTTTTTGTCAATAAAATAGTTCAGATTTCCAAGGCTATAACTTGAAAGAAAAAAAAAAAAAAAAGATGGTGGCGCGCCTAGACGCAGCGGCCCCTCTTGGCATCAGCGAGTGTGAGAGTTTTAATCATCCCAGACGTACATTCTGTAAAACTTACAACCGTGAGACCTTATTAAACATCAAGGTACTGCACGCTGCAAGAATCGCGGCGATCGGTTGTGATTTAGACATTCTACGCCAGCATGGAATTCTGGCGGAGTCCCCGCTGGAAGCTACCCGGGAGAGGAGGAAGCGGAAGTGGAGCGAACACAAGCAAAAGCGAGGAAAAAGGGCCGGGATCCATGCTAGGCTAAAGGCTAACCCCTCCAGACCAGCGGTACCGTCGCTTCTTCTGTCAAACGTCCGCGCCCTCGAAAACAAGGTAGACGAGCTGCGTTTGCTGAGAGAAACCCGGAGATAATGGAGGGACTGCTGTGTGTTTGTTTTCACCGAGACATGGCTCCACGACAACATTCCTGACGAGGCCATTCAGCTGGAAGATATGGTGATGTTCTGTGCCGACAGGGAAACGGCGAGCTCCGGTAAGAGCCGGGGGGGTGGGCTATGCATCTATTTTAACAAGAACTGGTGCGTTAATGCCACGTTAGTGTCTAAACACTGCTCTCCGTTGGCGGAGTTCCTTATTGTTAATTGTCGGCCATTTTATCTGCCGAAGGAATTCAGCAACGTGTTTGTAGTTGGTGTTTACATAGCGCCGAGCGCTAACGCTAAAGCTAATGCTAAGAAGGCACTCGGGGTACTGCACAATGCGATCAGTGAAATCCAAACGTCACACCCGGACAGTTTTGTGGTGGTTGCGGGGGATTTTAACCACACCAGCTTAAAGACTGTGCTCCCCAAGTTTAAACAATGTGTAGACTTTAAGACCAGAGGAGAGAATATGTTGGACTTAGTGTACACAAACACAGATGCATATAAAGCAATACCCCGCCCCCATCTCGGCCGTTCTGATCACATGTCTGTGATGCTGGTTCCTGCCTACAAACCTTTATTGAAGCGCAGCAGGCCAGCAGTGAAACAAATCAGGATTTTGCCAGAGAGTGCAACCTCTGCACTGCAAGACTGTTTTCAGCACACAGACTGGAAGATCTTCAAAATAGCAGCCTCCCAGGAAGACAGGACAGATGTGGAGGAGTATGCTGATTCGGTCACCAGCTACATCGCGAAGTGCACAGAGGATTTCACTACAGTGAAGACCATCACTATGCGGGGTAATCATAAGCCCTGGATGACTGCAGAGGTGCGCTCGCTGCTTACAGCCAGAGATGCAGCGTTCAGAGCGAAGGACAGGATTGCCCTCCGCTCAGCCAGGTCTGCGCTTTCAAAGGGAATTAAGGCGGCAAAGCGCGCCTATGCGGAGAAAATCCAGGGACACCTCTGTGACACTAGGAACACCAAGCAGATGTGGCAGGGAGTTCGGACACTGATGGGCTTTAAGTCTAGGCAGGGGGTCGATGATGACGACGCTTCGCTTCCAGACAGGCTTAACGACTTCTTTGCACGTTTTGAAGCATCAAACTCGACAATCAGAGGGAGGGCCGGCCCACTCCCACCATCGGTCGGACCAGCTTTTACCATTAACACAGCGGACACACGGAGGACCCCATCCAGAATCAACCCACGCAAAGCTGCAGGTCCAGACAACATTCCGGGACGTGTGCTCCGAGACTGCGCGAGCGAGTTGGCGGATGTCCTGACTGACATTTATAACATCTCCCTGAGTCAGGCCATTGTTCCCAGATGCTTCAAGACCTCTATCATTGTACCGGTGGCAAAGAAACCAGTGGTGTCCTGTTTGAATGACTATCGTCCTGTTGCACTTACACCAATTGTGATGAAGTGTTTTGAACGGCTTGTCAAACCACACATCACAGCCTGCCTCCCTGCATCGCATGACCCGCTCCAGTTTGCATATCGTTCAAACCGCTCCACGGAGGATGCTATAGTCACCACCCTACACTCTGTCATCACCCACCTGGACCAGAAAGACACCTACGCCAGACTCCTGTACATTGATTTCAGTTCACCATTCAACACCATTATTCCCCAGAGACTGATAGAGAAATTACTCCTTCTCGGTCTGAACACCGCCACATGTCTCTGGATCCTGGATTTCCTGACTGAGAGACCTCAGTCTGTCCGGGTTGGAAACAACATCTCCAACTCTGTCACGCTGAGTACCGGAACCCCTCAAGGCTGTGTACTCAGTCCACTGTTGTTTACACTTCTAACACATGACTGTGTATCCAGACACGAGGGGAACCAGATTATTAAGTTTGCAGATGACACCACGGTGGTGGGACTTATTCAGAGGGATGAGGAATCAATGTACAGGGAAGAAGTGAGAGACCTGGAGGGCTGGTGTAGGGAGAACAATCTGGTGCTCAACGTGGACAAAACGAAGGAGATGATTATCGACTTCCGGCGGTCACAGCCTGAGCACGTCCCCCTCAGCATCGGCGGCCGTTTAGTGGAGAGAGTAGAGAACATCAAGTTCCTCGGAGTGCAGATCTCGCAGGACCTGACCTGGAGCAAGAATTCCTTGGAGATCAGGAAGCGGGCTCAGCAGAGACTACACTTCTTGAGGAAACTCAAACAGGCCTCTCTCCCCATCTGCATCCTCAGGACCTTCTACAGAGGTGTGGTGGAGAGTGTTCTGACGTACTGTATTGCTACATGGTACTCCAGCTGCAGTATGTCAGACAAAAAAGCCCTGCAGAGGATAGTCAAGGGGGCGGAGAGGGTAATTGGAGTCTCCCTCCCCTCTGTCCAAGAACTTTTTCAGAACCGTTGTAGGAGCAGGGCACTGAACATTGTCAAGGACCGTTCTCACCCTCTGCATAAACACTTTGAACTTTTTCCATCTGGTAAACGATTCCGGAGCATCAGAGGCAGAACCACCAGACTGATCAACAGCTTCCTCCCACAAGCTGTCAGGATGCTGAACAGCTGACCCGGAATCTCACATACACTCTACTGCACCTATGGACATTTTGTATATTATAGTTAGTTATTCTTTTTCCCCAAGTATGTCTCAGGGATGTGTGAATGGATGGGGGGTGGGGGTGGGGTGGGGGGTGGAGCTATGTGGGAGTGTGTCTTAATCATGCTGCTTCTTATATGGATGCCGAGAGAAACGCAATTTCATCTTGCCTGCACTACAGTTGTATGTACAGCAATATGACAATAAAGTTTGATTTGATTTGATTTGATTTTGATTTGAAGTTGCAAGAGATAATGGCTTACTGTCAATTAGAAAGATGTAGAATATGATCCAAAGTTTCAGACAGGAATAAATTTATGCATCTAATTTGCATAATGTCACGGCAGCTATATAAATTACACAACTCAGTCAAAAGTGGACTTTGGACACATTTACACAAAGAATGGTTTGGTTTTTTTGACGCCGTTTTGTCTACAAGGGTATGTTTTTATCTATTCTTCAAAGTATCATCATCATCATCATCATAGCAGTCTGTCGGGGGCGACAATGACTGTTTCATTTAGGTCTGATCAGATTTCTCCACGCAGCTCTGTCCTTCGCCTTCCACTGCCAGGAACTCCTGACCTTGTTAACCCAGGCAACATCCAAGCCGGTATGAGTTGCTTTCTGACTGACCATTTCATCAAACTGCTTGCAAAGTATTTGAGTACCGCTAGCTTTTGCTGGACTAGCAACACATTTTTGGCCGATAGAGGTACAGTATTATCAGTGGCAAGGACAGGCCAAGACAAACTGACTCCAGTATCTGTTGCAGTGACTGACCAGATGATAGGTTTGTTTATCTCTGCTCTTTGTGTAGTGCATGTCACGATGCACCGATTGGCAAAAACAGGGTATGGGACAGGAGTATGTTTTTATCTATTCTTCAAAGTATATGAACCAGAAAATCAATAATCAATAAAATGTGAAAAAAAACCCATATTTCTCTCTTACCTGTTGCCGGGAGGGGGGGCTCGCTCGCCCACGTGACTGGTCCGTTTTTGTCCGTTTTTGTCCATTGTGGTCGATGTTTTGCATTTGCTCGGTCATTTACACCCTCTACTACATCTACAAACTCTTATGATTATCCCATGTGAATTTCGTTTGTATTACGCAGCTATTTTTCCTGTTTGATGCATTTTTCCTGTGAGAATGCATGACGATCGTGGGCGCCGCCATCTTGGTGCTGGTAGCTCAGTTTTTCGCCCATCGTGGTCGATCTCTCATGTTTGGTCGGTCATTTACACCATCTACCACATGTATAAACTCTTATGATTATCCCATGTGAATTTCGTTTGTATTACGGGGCTATTTTGTCCGTTTCATGCAGTTTCAGTCAGAATCACTGCCGCCATGACCGATCATGGCGGCATCCACATTGGTGTGTGAGCTCAAAGTGGAAAAAGGAAGAATAATAATGAGGATTTCTTCTTCTTTGCTGTATTCCATGTCAGCCATGATTCCTTCGGCGCATGTCTGCCACCTTCTGAACTGTCAGATCAATACAGATTAGTACAAATTCTCAGTATAGCTGGGGGACGTCAATAAGTTGACAGATGCAGGTGCCAGTCAGTGCATCGTGACATGCACTACACAAAGAGCAGAGTGTCTTGTCGGCCTCCGTCGGTCTATGATGACCATGGAAGAGAATCCTAAATGTCTACTCTGCTGGAACAGCACCGCCTGTGGCTGAACAGGCTGATGCGCGAATGGCAGTCCCTGTCACACAGGTCACACTTGTGGGTGGTCTCCGTGCTGCTGGGTCTGTGGCGGTTCTTCCTGCGGGTCCTATTTTCATCTGCTGCAGCAGTCAGTCTCTCTTCACCCGCCTTGAGCTGTCTGGTCAGGGTGCCTCTCCATTTGGAGCGGTCCGTTGCAAGGTCCTCCCAGCGCTCTGAGTTGATCTCCAGGGCCTTCATGGCTCTCTTGCAGACGTCTCTAAAGCGTAGCTGTGGGCGGCCAACGTCTCTCCTGCCAGTCGCCAGTTCTCCGTAGAGGACGTCTTTGGGGATTCTGCCATCCTCCATACGGTGAACGTGGCCTAGCCAGCGGAGCCTGCACTGCCTGAGTAGAGTGAACATGGAGGGAAGGCCGGCGCGGGACAGAACTTCTGTGTTGGGCACTTTGTCCTGCCAGGATCTGTCCAGGATGTGGCGAATGCAGCGCAAGTGGAAGGAGTTCAGTCTCTTTTCCTGCCGGGTGTATGTTGTCCACGTCTCACTCCCATAGAGCAGTGTGCTGATGACGCAGGCATTGTACACTGCCATCTTCGTCTTGACAGAGAGTTTGGGATTCTCCCACACTTGTGTGGTGAGGCGAGCGAGTGTGAAGGCTGATTTTCCAATCCTCTTGTCGATCTCTGTATCAAGGGAGAGGTTGTTGCTGATCGTAGACCCCAGGTACGTGAACTGATTCACGACTTCCAGCTCGTAGTCGTCGATGGTGATGGTTGGTGGTGCTTCTGTGCCTTGCGCCAAGACGTTAGTCTTCTTCAGGCTGATGGTAAGCCCGAAGTCCTTGCATGCCTGGGAGAAGCAGTCCATCAGGGTCTGAAGCTCCTGCTGTGTGTGGGTTGCGACTGCAGCGTCGCCTCTCGTGCACCATGTACAGCAGCTCAACCAGACTCATGTCAATCATCACTGTTTTCTTCCTGCATTACCGACTGCACTATATAGTTCTCCACAGTATCTGCTGCTGGCTAATATATATTTTAACTGTTGACCAGTATCACTTAATCTTATCCTACACTTTATTACATGTATAGTTTATTTCTCTTATCTTATCATGTTTAATGTTGCAGCATTGTACCGAGACAAATTCCTAGTTTGTGTACTACATGAACAATGGCAATAAACCTGATTCTGATTCTGATTCTGTCTGCAAACAGCAAGTCTCTGATTAGAGCCTCGCGTACTTTGGTTCTGGCTTTCAGGTGGGCAAGGTTGAAAAGCCTGCAGTCAGATCTTGTGTGCAGGTAGATTCCCTCTGTTGCTGTGCTGAAGGCATGCCTCAGGAGCATAGCAAAGAAAATCCCAAAGAGGGCTGGCGCAAGTACACAGCCCTGTTTCACTCCGCTGCGTATGTTGAATGGCTCTGAGACATTGCCGTCGTGCTGCACTATCCCCTGCATGTTGGTGTGAAACGATTCGATGAGGCTTTGCAACTTTGGTGGGCATCCTATCTTTGGCAGGATCTTGAAAAGGCCCTCTTTGCTGACCAGATCGAACGCTTTGGTGAGGTCGATGAAGGCGACGTACAGGGGCATGTTCTGTTCTCTGCATTTCTCCTGGAGTTGGCGGATGGAGAATACCATGTCTACTGTCGATCGCTCAGCGCAGAAGCCACACTGAGACTCGGGGTAGACATGTTCGGCAAGCTTCTGTAGACGAACAAGAACAACTCGTGCGTAGACTTTGCCAACAACACTGAGGAGGGAGATGCCCCTGTAGTTGTTGCAGTTGCTTCTCTCCCCTTTGTTTTTGTAGAGGGTGATGATCTTGGCGTCCCTCATGTCCTGTGGTACGGCAGCTTCCTTCCAGCACTGGCAGAGGACATCATGCAATGGCAGCAGTAGGGTGGTCTTGCAGTGCTTGATCAGGTCGGGGGGTATGCCATCGTTGCCGGGTGCCTTGCCAGCGGCCAAGCTATCAATGGCCTTGCTGAGTTCGTCGATGGTTGGCTCGGCGTCAAGTTCGTCCATGGATGGCAGGCAGTCGATGGCATCAAGGGCTGACGGTGTCACGGTGTTCTGTCTGGAGTAGAGGTCGGAGTAGTGTTCCACCCATCTCTCCATCTGGTTGTTCTTTTCTGTGATCATCTCCCCAGTGGAGGATTTGAGGGGGGCCGTCTTGCTCTGAGCCGGACCAAGTGCTTTCTTGATGCCATCGTACATACCACGGATGTTCCCTGTTATGGCAGCGGTTTGAATGTCTTGGCTGAGCTGAGTCCAGTACTCGTTGGCACAGCGCCGAGCAGTCTGCTGAACTTTGCTTTTCGCAGCCCTGAGAATCTGGAGATTCTTCTCGTTTGGGTACTTCTTGTACTCAGCAAGTGCTGAGCGCTTGACTTCAATGACGGGGGTCATCTCGGTCAACTTGGCATCAAACCAGTCCTGTGACTTCAAGATCTTCCTCCCAAAGGTAGCCAAGGCTGTGCGGTGGATGGTGTTTCGCAGCTCTTCTCACTTCTGCTTTGCAGATTCTCCTTCTTGTGGTACACCAAGTTCCTTCTCAAAGGTGGAGGCAAACTGCTCAACAAGTTCTAGTTGGGCCATCTTGCTGGTGTCAATCCGCGCCTTTCCAGGCTGTCTAGCACGATGGAATTTCTTCAGCTGCAGCTTGACCTTGCAACACACCAGTGAATGGTCTGTGTCACAATCTGCACTCTGGAACGAACGGGTGATTAGCACGTTCTTCAGTGAGGTGCGCCTGGTCAGGATCAAGTCCAGCTGGTGCCAGTGCTTTGAGCGCGGATGTTGCCAGGAAACCTTGTGTTGGGGCTTGGTCTTGAAGAACGAGTTTGTGATGCACAGATCGTGATATGTGCAGAACTCGAGCAGCCGCTGTCCGTTGTCGTTCATTCTGCCCACGCCAAATGGTCCGAGACAGGAGGGCCAGGAGTCGTGGTCAGCACCCACTCTGGCATTGAAGTCTCCAAGGAGAATGAGTTGTTCAGAGTTGGGGATGATCCTGACAGTTGTTGCGAGATTCTCGTAGAACTCGTCTTTTGCCTCTGGTGTGGCTGTCAGTGTTGGGGCATACACACTGATGAGGGTGACTGGGCCTTGAGTGGTGTTCAGGCGGAGGGTGAGGAGTCGTGCAGAGCCATTGCTGCCCGGTTCCACCATCTTCAGCAAGGTGTTCTTCACTGCAAAGCCCACTCCGTGTTCCCTGTGTTCGTCACTGCCCTTTCCCTGCCAGTAGAACGTGTAGTCCTTCTCTTTCAGTGTGCCTGCATCAGCCATCCGTGTTTCCTGGAGAGTGGTGATATCCACTTCCAGTCTCTTCAAGTCATTATTGAAGATGGCAGTCTTCCTGGTGTCGTTGATGTCCTTGAGGCTAGCAGTGAGTCCTGTCATCATAGTGCGGACGTTCCAAGTTCCCAGTTTTAGAGTTGGTCTCTTTTGTTTTTTTGTCTTGCCTGGTGCGAAGGTTCTCAGCCTGCCGTTCGGACTTCTCCTCATCCCCATGCACCCAATGAGGAAAGCAAGCTGTAGCGGGACAACACCTTATTGGCTGGGGGCTGCCCAGCTTGAGGCGGGCGGTAGCTGTCCAGTGAGATCCGATGATCCCTCCCACCGTCGGGAACAACTCCTGGCGCCGCGCTCTACACCAATTGAGCGGTGGCTTATAACTGGTAACTGTCATTCCCCATGTTTTGTCTATGCCAAAGGCGAAGCTGGAGTGTCCTCTTCAGTGATCCGGTGTTCTACCTTCCAGCATTGGGCGTTGGTAGGATTCAAGCCTGGGCAGGAAGATATGGAGGACAAGATGTTGCCCATGCAGCATGTTCCCCCTCTCCACGTCACTGATGAATCCAAAGGAACAGCAGGGCTGCTACAGTTTGGCACCAGCGCCGTCGCAGGAGCTGCCAGAACGATGTTGAGCACAACAGAGAACTGCCTTAGGGACTCCGACTCTGGATTTTTCCTCAGGGTTGACTCCCAAAGCCTTTCCTGTGACCGGGTGTGCCGCAAGGCAGCGGAGGTTTGAAATCAGGGTTTACCTTCCCCTAGATGGGCTACCTTCCCAGGTTGATGAGCCACCATCTACCCGAAGCATCTGGTTTTAAGGCGCCAGAGATCCGCCCTCACCCCTTCTCCTATTAGTAAAATCAGTTCCGCCGGGCTTAGAGACTAAACCATACGGGCAGGCTAGGAGTTGGACTTAGTTGTCAGAGGCTTTTCGAGATGCACGCCATAAGGAGCATTTTATGAGCACTGGGAGCTTAACCCCAGTGCCGCTCCTGGCTGAGTAAACAAACCTATTATCTGGTCAGTCACTGCAACAGATACTGGAGTCAGTTTGTCTTGGCTTGTCCTTGCCACTGATAATACCTTTATCTGCCAAGAATGTGCTGCTAGTCCAGCAAAAGCTAGCGGTACTCAAATACTTTGCCAGCAGTTTCATGAAATGGTCAGTCAGAAAGCAACTCATACCGGCTCAGACGTCACCCGGGCTATCAAGGTCCGTACTGATCTGATCTGTTCACGCTCCGACAGGCAGCGAAAAGTAAGCTAGGAGCAGGAAGACAAAAGAAGAGGAAAACAGCAGCCTTGTGTGTAGCAGAATGGAATGTACGCACTCTGTTGGACAGAACAACATCACAGCGCCCAGAAAGACAGACCGTGCTTGTGGCCCTGGAAATGAACAGGTACAATGTAGACATACAGTTAGGCTCAAAAATATTTGGACAGTGACACAAGTTTTGTTATTTTAGCTGTTTACGAAAACATATTCAGGATACAATTATATAATCAATATGGACTTAAAGTGCAGACCCTCAGCTGTAATTTGAGAGTATTCACATCCAAATTGGAGCAAGGGTTTAGGAATTACAGCTCTTTAATATGTAGCCACCTCTTTTTCAAGGGACCAAAAGTAATTGGACAATTGACTCAGAAGGCTGCAAAAAAAATAACAAGGCTGCATGGGCTCTTCTCTCGTTAACCTGTCATCAATTAAGCAGTTAAAAGGTCTGGAGTTGATTCCAGGTGTGGCGTTTGCATTTGGAAGCTGTTGCTGTGAACACACAACATGCGGTCAAAGGAGCTCTCAATGGAGGTGAAACAGACCATCCTGAGGCTGAAAAAAAAGAAGAAATCCATCAGAGAGATAGCAGAAATGTTAGGAGTGGCCAAATCAACAGTTTGGTACATTCTGAGAAAAAAAGAGTGCACTGGTGAGCTTGGGAACTCAAAAAGGCCTGGATGTCCATGGAAGACAACAGTGGTGGATGATCACAGAATCATTTCCTGTGAAGAACAACCCCTTCACAACATCCACTGAAGTGAAGAACACTCTCCAGGAAGTAGGTGTATCAGTATCTAAGTCTACCATAAAGAGAAGACTTCATGAGAGTAAATACAAAGGATTCACCACAAGGTGCAAATCATGAATCAGCCTAAAAATAGAAAGGCCAGAATTGACTTTGCCAAAAAACACCTGAAGAAGCCAGCCCAGTTCTGGAACAGCATTCTTTGGACAGATGAGACTAAGATCAACCTGTACCAGAATGATGGGAAGAAGAAAGTTTGGAGAAGAATTGTAACAGCTCATGATCCAAAGCACTACATCTTCTGTAAAACATGGTGGAGGCAGTGTGATGGCATGGGCATGCATGGCTTCCAATGGCACTCGGTCACTTGTGTTTATTGATGATGTGACAAAAGACAGAAGCAGCTGGATGAATTCTGAAGTGTATAGGGATATACTTTCTGCTCAGATTCAGCCAAATGCAGCAAAGTTGATTGGACGGCGCTTCACCAATGATCCAAAGCATACTGCAAAAGCAACCCAGGAGTTTTTTAAAGCAACGAAGTGGAATATTCTGCAATGGCCGAGTCAATCACCAGATCTCAACCCAATCGAGCATGCATTTCACTTGCTCAAGACAAAACTTAAGGCAGAAAGACCCACAAACAAGCAACAACTGAAGACAGTTGCAGTAAAGGCCTGGCAAAGGATCACAAAGGAGGAAACCCAGCGTTTGGTGATGTCCATGGGTTCCAGACTTCAGGCAGTCATTGCCTGCAAAGGATTCTCAACAAAATATTGAAAAGTAACATTTTACTTAGGGTTATGTTTATTTGTCCAATTACTTTTGAGCCCCTGAAATGAGGAGCGTTTGTATAAAAATAGCTACAATTCCTACATGTTTAATCACATATTTTTGTTCAGCCCCTTGAATTAAACCTTAAAGTCTGCACTTCAATTCTGTTGTAGTTGTTTCATTTCAAATCCAATGTGATGGCATGCAGAGCCCAAATCATGAAGATTGTGTCACTGTCCAAATATTTCTGGGCCTAACTGTAGCTGCACTTAGTGAAACAAGATTGCCTGGATATGATAGCTTGGAATACCATGGGTACATCTTCTTTTGGAGTGGGAAATCAACTCAAGAAAGGAGAGAAGCAGGAGTGGGCTTTGCAGTTAGAAAGGAGATAGCAGCAATGCTTGATGAGGAACCAGTGCCAATCAACGACAGGATAATGACTATGAGACTCCCACTACAGCGGAAGATGTATGCCACACTCATCAGTGTATATGCCCCAACAATGACCAATACAGAGGAGGCGAAGGAAGAGTTCTACAGTGATTTACGTGAGACTATCAGGCGTGTACCGACTGATGACAGGCTGATTCTTCTTGGAGATTTTAATGCCAGAGTTGGTTCGGACACTGAGAAATGGAAAGGAGTGCTAAGCAGTCATGGAGTAGGCAAGTGCAATGCTAATGGAGAACTTCTACTTGCACTATGTTCAGAGTACAACCTTGTGATAACCAACACTCTATTTAAGCACAAGGACACACACAAGAAGACATGGATGCACCCAAAATCCAAGCACTGGCACTTGTTAGACTACATCATAGTAAGGCAGAGAGACATACAGTAAGGGATGTATTGGACACCAGAGCAATGAGAGATGCGGACTGTGGTACTGATCATGTTATGCTGAGATCTAGATTAAGGATTTGGAGATGAAAACAGCACTGCAGGACGGGTGTGAAGCCACCACAGAAGCTAAACACTAGTGCACTGAAAGGCCAAAAGAAGCAGGAAGAACTTACACAGGAAATGGATGAAAACTTGAAAGACTGGGACAGCAACAACTCAGAGAATGACAGAAGAGAAATGGGCAACACTGAAGGATACGGTGTATCAGACTGCGAGTGATATATTAGGCCACCATGAGAAGAAACATCAAGACTGGTTTGATGAGCATGATGAACATCTGAAGAAACTACTAGAAGCGAGGAATACAGCTAGGCAGGAAAACCTACAGTGTAACACAAGGTCAAAGAAGAAGAAATACTCAAATGCTCAAAGTGAGCTACAGAAGTACACCAGAGAGATGAAGTTCAACTGGTGGGATGAAAAAGCGGATGAACTTCAAACTGCAGCAGACAGGAAGGACATGAAAACATTCTTCACAGGTTTGAGAGAACTCTATAGCCCTTAACCAAGAGGATTGATCCAACTAAAGGCTACGGATGGTGAAACGGTTTTACAGGAGAAAGACAAGATCCTGGACAGATTTGCAGACCACTTTGACCAACTACTAAACAACCCTGGAGATCTCACTGAAGAGGCTAAAGAAGCTCTAGTGCAACAACCAGCTGTATCATGTCTGGATGAACCACCAAATCTTGATGAACTAATGGCAGCTATCAGGACAACACAGGATGGTAAAGCTCCAGGAAGGGATGGAATTCCAGCAGAAGTGTGGAAATTTGGTGGTGTTCAGCTGACCAACTGCCTGCACAAGCTCATCCAAGAGATATGGGATGCCCAGAAAGTACCTCAAGACTGGAAGGATGCAAGTATTGTGCCTTTGTTCAAGAAAGGTGACAGGAAAGATTGTGGAAATTACCGAGGTATATCACTGCTAGCCACTGTTGGTAAGATTCTCTCACGTGTACTACTGAACAGACTCAATGAACACATCTCGCAGAATGTACTACCGGAAACCCAGTGCGGCTTTAGAAGTGGAAGAAGCACAATGGACATGATTTTCTGCTTGAAACAGGTTCAAGAAAAGTGTATTGAACAGAACATGCCGCTTTATGTAGTCTTCATAGACTTCAGTAAAGCCTTCAATACTGTTTCGCGACAAGGACTTTGGCAGGTACTCAAGAAATATGGCTGTACAGAGAAGTTTGTCAGCCTGATCGAGGCACTCCATACAGATATGCAAGCAAACGTGGCAATGAGTGGTTCAGTATCTAAATACTTTTCAGTAAGCAACGGGGTGAAACAAGGGTGTGTGCTGGCGCCTACACTCTTCTTGCTATATCTAGCAGCCATGATTGAGGTGGCCTTCAAAGACACTTCAGAAGGAGTATACATTCAAACAAGGAAAGAAGCAGATTTGTTTAATGTGGCACAGTTTAAAGCCAAGAGTAAGACATCGATAAAGGTAGTACGAGAAATGCTCTTTGCTGATGACAGTGCTCTAGTTGCACATAGTGTGGAAGATATGCAATCTTTCGTGGAGAAATTTGCAAGAGCAGCTAGCCAATTCAGCCTCAAAATCAACATTAAGAAGACAGAGTGGCTTCCGGTCTGGACACCATGGTGGTAGCCGCTTAACGCTGAAGCTCCCAGATCCCATCCGTGAAAATACCATGAAAATCAGATTTAACGGATTTATGGAAGAGTGAAAATCAAAAGACAAAGTTATTATGCCTAAAGGAAAACAGAAGAGATCGACACTTACCAGGCCAAGACACGCATCAGTCGGAGAAACTGATCTCGAAGACAATAACCTCTCGGAAATGGAGGAGCAAAACGAGGCTAGCAATACGGCTAGCTTAGAAACGATACTTCAAGAATTAAGAGAATTTCGCCGAGAGTGTGGGGCCGAATTTCGTCAACTTAAAGACGAAATAAAAAGGACAAACAACAGAGTGGACCAGGCTGAGGCCCGAATCATGGAAGCAGAGGAAAGAATAAAAGGGCTGGAAGAAACCACACAGGAATTACTCAAACGACAGACAAGACTGGAGGCTAAGCTAACCAACCTGGAAGGAAGACTAAGAAGGGACAATATATATATAATATATATATATATTTTTTTTCCGGTTCCGGTTCCGCCGGACCGGCGGCGCCACACGAGTCGGCTGCCTGTTGCAACAGCCTTTTTTTTTATCTTCCTTCTTCTTTCTACACCTTTCACTCTGTATATATATCACGGACGCACGGATCGCCCCGGGGGTCTCCCGGGTCGGCGGACGGAGCCACGGTTTGCAGCGGGAGACGTTACAGCGGGGAGGAGCTAGTGCTAGCTAGCACTTGGCCGCCGCCCGGTGCTAATGGGAAACTCGACATACCGGGAGCTGTAGCGAAAAGGACGCGGGTGCCGGGCTGGAGTTTAGGCGGCGTGAAAGAAATATAAGACAGAATAATAAAGAGCGATGGCAAGAACCAAGCAGACCGCCCGTAAAATCTACTGGAGGAAGAAGCCCCCCAGGAGACAGCTAGCCACCAGGGCTGCTCGGAGAGGCGCTCTGGCCACCGGCAGAGTGAAGAGGCCTCGCCGTCACAGGCCCGTGGCTCTGAGAGAGATCCGTCGCTACCAGAAATCCACGGAGCTGCTCATCCGTAAGCTGCCCGTCCAGCGCCTGGTGAGGGAGATCGCTCAGGACTTCAAGACCGTCCTGCGTTTCCTGAGCTTCGCCGTCATGGCTCTGCAGGAGACCAGCGAGGCCCACCTGGTGGGTCTCTTCTTCGCTAAGGGGGTCACCATCATGCCCAAAGACTTCCAGCTGGCCCGCTGCATCCGCGGAGAGAGAGCTTAGACTTTCTGCTGCACATTCACCAGCCATAATGCTCTGCACTGTGTGTCTATATATATACATTTATAGTAATATGGACATATGTTTACTAGATGTTGTTTTTTCTTGCCTTCTGATTGTTGCTCTGAGTGTTGTTATCCCTGTGCTGTTGCAATCCTGGAATTTCCCCATTGTGGGACTAATAAAGGCTTATCTTATCTTATCTTATATAAGAATTCATGGTCTGAAAGAAGGCGTCGAGGATGGTTTCACCACAATGGCTGCATGCGTGGAAACCATACTGAGAGAAAAGTTGGAAATTCCCCAATCCACCGACTTGAAGATAGAAAGGGCGCACAGTTCATTAGCCCCCCTGCGATTGGTGGTGGTGAAGTTTTCCAACTTCAGAACAAAAGAAGAGGTTTTGAGACTGGCTTGGCAGAAAAAAGGATTTATGCACCAAGAAAGAAAAGTTTTTGTGGAGCATGACTACGCCTCGGAGGTCCTTAAAAAATGTCGGGAATACAATGACGCTAAAATGGTACTAACAGAGAAGAAACTGTGCTTTCAAACTCCATTCCCGGCGAAGCTGAGGGTTTTTTACGGGGAAGAGACGTGTCTCTACAACTCGGCGGAAGAAGCAACCAGGGATATGGTGAGAAGAGGGCTCCTGGTACTGGTGTATAAAACCACAGCAGACCCGATCGAAAGAATCAAGGCTCAAACGTGGTGCACGCAGAGACCCTCAAAATCCACGGGCCAGCAGCGGGAAACCCAGCGCCAGGGCTATAAGGAAAAACTGGACGCTTTCAGGAGGGAATAATGATATTTTTAGTCAACACGCACATCCAACCCTCCTTCTACAAGGTAACAAACATTAAAGGAGATGAAGAATCAGCAGATATGAGGTGGTAAAACATTTCATGGAGCAGTCATAATATTAGAAGCAAATAAGTCTTAAAAAAAAACAAAACAGCTTGTTAAAATAGAAATGTGACAATGAATCACATGAACTCTCCACACTAACAAATACTGTATTACCGTGATTGTTTGCTGTGATGGTGGTGGGAGGTAGCGCATAATTTCATAGGGTATAGGCATAAAAAAAAAAAAAAAATCTATACAAGTTCGGATTGGGATCCGAAAATCACGTTAAAAACATGGGACAACTTACAGAGGTAAGAGAGGGCCCTCAACACGTAACAGAGTTTGAGGAATTTCCCTCAGAGCCAACACACCATTAAGGCTCCTCTAAGGTCACTAAAAAGACCTCAGTTCAGGAAGCTCTTTTGACAGTTTTTTGTTTTAAAGTTTTATATACTATGTTCTTAATGTTTTTTTATGTTCTTAATGTTCTTTCAGTTTTTGAGTAGCATAAGAGAGGGCCACTATACTATTATAGTAAATAAGACATTACAATGGAGAAACAGGGTTCAACCAAAATAATCTCATATAATGTAAAAGGCAAAATGAAAAAAGACAAAGCAGGAATAATATTTTTACAGGAGACCCACCTAACAGACTTGGAACACACTAAACTTAATAGACAAGGGTTTAAACTGATCTCTTCATCTTCATATAAGTCAGGGAGGAGGAGGGGGGGTAGCGACATTGATCTCAACCAAAATTATATTTGAAAAAAATTCAGAACACAAAGATAAAGAAGGGAGATTTAGGATGGTACTTGGTCGGCTAGAGGGAGAAGATATCACTCTGCTGAATGTATATGCACCTCCAGGGGCTAACTGGAAATTTTATGAAAATGTATTTGACCTAATGATAACTAAAGCCCAAGGTTTAGTGATATGTGGTGAAGACTTCAATCTAAGACTGAATCCATGCTGGGATACATCAGGTAATTCTCCACATCAAAATAACACTCAAAGTAGAAAAACTAGGATGCTACTAAATGAAATGGGAATCTGTGACGTGTGGAGGGAATTCAACCCCAGTGTAAAAGATTATACATTTTACTCAGCACCACGTTCATCATATTCAAGGACTGACTATTTTTTTATGTTTAACCCCTTGCAATCTGGTCAATTTCCCTAAAAATGCCTAAAAATAACGTACCCAAAGTAAGTCAAAAGCTGTTCTTCAACCCTTTGCAGCATCTTCATGGGGTTGGTCTCATTTAAAATAAAACACTTTGAATTTTTTGGCAAAACAGTCATAATCTCTCTAAGTGCTCCTGCCACTGAGTAACAGTCATCTAAACATACTGAACTTGAAGAAAATAAATTTCGCCTGGGTGTGTTTTTGGATACAAATGCTTGCAAATAACACACAGCTGTCAGATCCAGGCTGGAAAATGCAACAGAAATGTAGAACCAAGTGTTATCCAGCTGAGGTCAAAATTTTGTAACAATATCACGAAAAATGAATATATTACACAGCTTTTTTTGTCAGGTTGTTCCCAGGCGTTTTTGAACTGTGCCAAATTGTGCCAAATGGCACAGTTTGGAAAAACGTCTGTAACTTTTGAATGATTCAATATAGAAGCTTGATCTTGGGCTCTAATGAAAGGTGACACTCAGGGCTGTGTGTGTGTGTGTGTGGGGGGGGGTTGTTTATTCATTCATGAATGAATGAATGAACAAACAAGCCCCCACACACAAAGAAGCATGCCACGTAAAAAATGTGTGGCTTTTTTTTTCTTTCTTTCAAAGGTCTTTTTATTATTATTAATTGAAGTATCAATACAATACAAAGTATTAGAAATTTTCATTTTTGTTTTAACCAAACAGTGCAAAAGTGGAGGAGTTTAAGTATCTTGGGGTCTTGTTCACGAGTGAGGGGAAAATGGAGCGAGAGATCGACAGACGGATTGGAGCAGCATCTGCAGTGATGCGGACGTTGTACCGGTCTGTTGTGGTGAAGAGGGAGCTTAGTTCTAAGGCAAAGCTGTCGATTTACCAGTCAATCTACGTTCCTACTCTCACCTATGGTCACGAGCTTTGGGTAATGACCGAAAGAACAAGATCGCGGATACAAGCGGCTGAAATGAGCTTTCTCCGTAGGATTGCTGGACTCACCCTCAGAGATAGGGTGAGGAGCTCAGTCATCCGGGAGAGGCTCAGAGTAGAACCGCTGCTCCTCCACATTGAAAGGAGTCAGTTGAGGTGGTATGGGCATCTGATTAGGATGCCTCCTGGACACCTCCCACTTGAGGTGTTTCAGGTACGTCCCACTGGGAGGAGACCCCGGGGCAGACCCAGGACTCGGTGGACAGACTATGTCTCCCAGCTGGTCTGGGAACGCCTTGGTATCCCCTCTGAAGAGCTGGAACAGGTGGCTGGGGAGAGGGAAGTCTGGGCTTCTCTGCTTGAACTGCTGCCTCCGCGACCCGGACCTCCGGAAAAGCGGTAGAAGATGGATGGATGGATGGATGATATTACCCCCTTAGAAGTTGGTTTAACTAATAAAAAATCATCTAGAGGATTATCAGAAGGTTTTTGAGGGAATTGTTTTGTCATGGTTTGCACATAATGTCTGACCTGGAGGAAGCGGAAAAAATGTGTAGTGTGGCGGTTTGGTGTAAACCCCCACAAACAGACTGGACAGACACAGCGCTCGGCTAGAGCAATTAACAGAACAGTGAAATGTGTGTATTAATGTCTACAGGCAGCCCTGCTTCTTCTGGCTCTCTACTGTGATGTTAATGTCACCTTTCATGCATTGTGTTCATGTGTCCTGTCCTTACTGTGACCTGGAGACTGAGATCAATATGTAGATGTGCCTTGTAACCTCTTTGTTCTGCAGCTGGAGCAGAGTCTAGCAAATCTGCCTATTGTGATGTATGTCTCTCAAATGCAAATGTCTCATGCCTGTTCTGCAATGTCTTTAATCATACCAACTGCTAGGGAATGCTCTTTGATGTATTGGTGTAGTTGGGTATATATGCTGCAACTCTGTAACTCAAACTCTCTCACTCTCACTCTGCAACTGCTGCTGCCGGACACGCACTTGTGTCTCCTCTTCTCTGAGAGCTGCTGGGCTCGCTCCCGGCGCCGTGCATGCGCGCCGGGAGCGGAGCTCGTGACGGCGGTATGATTTAATAAACTTCCTTAAAACTACCAGGTCACCGCCTTATTTTATCATCCGCCGCACTGGTGACCCCGAAGACGCACACGCTTTGTGCGACGCAACCTTCTGGTCTGGACATCCACGCTGAACCGGCCGAGGGACACAAGAAGTCTCCTCCCTCTCGCCGCTCCAACGCACCATGACCTGAAGGCAGAAAAGAACACGCTGCCAGTGAACGCTTCACTGGTGACCCCGAGCATGCACACGTTTTGTGCAAAGCAACCTTCTGACCTGGACAGCTGCACTGGTGACCCGTTCTTCATGATGAGATCTGCACGTCTGAGATCTGCTCATCCACGCTGGACCGGCCGCACTCGCAGCTCCTCCACACGAGAGCGCAGGCACCTCGTCCCCTCTCCACGACGGCGGCCTCCATGGCCGGCGGAGAACGCAACGCGTGGACCTGAACGCACCACGGCCGAGCAGTGACAAAGATCGTCTATTCCCTCCCACCGCTCCAACGCATCTGCACGAGCCTGAGGGACAAAAGATCGTCTATTTCCTCTCACCGCTCCAACGCACCATGGCCAATCTGCAGCCACAGCTCAACCTGGATATTATCGGCGCCGTCTGCGCCGATCTCCACCAAGATTCTGGACCCTGACTCGCCACTCCAGCGGCCCACCCACGCACGGAACCCCCACGCACGCACCGGGGAGTTACGAGGACGGCGCACCACGCACGGGACAAATACGGCTCTTCTGACCGCCTTCCTTCTGCTGCACACTGGCCCTTCAGGCTTGCTCGTACACCTGAGGCCCGCAGCTTGCTCACTGGATTTTATGGTCTTAGCCACGGCACACAAGGGGAATTCAGCCGTCTGCGGTTCCCGAGGCTTTAGGGTTGCGCCTGCCCTAAAGTCAAGACGCCAGTCCCTCTGCTTTTATTTTTTTCTTACCGCCGCTCCTGCTTTTCTTCATGGCCACGAGAGGAGTCAGAGACAAATTTTTCTTCTTGTGATCTCCGCACGCGCAACGGGACAGCCCCTCGACGTCGCAGAGCAGCAAGCAATTTTTGCGCGGCTCGGACAATTTCACTGTCCCCTGCCGGCACTTACTACCCCCCTCCTTCCTCCCCCTCCGCCTGCAGCGAGCTTCTCCCACAGCTTGCTCCCATAGATGGATTATCAAGGTCTCGGCCCCCTGCCGTGCCCTCTGGGGGGGAGCGTGTGGCGGTTTGGTGTAAACCCCCACAAACAGACTGGACAGACACAGTGCTCGGCTAGAGCAATTAACAGAACAGTGAAATGTGTGTATTAATGTCTACAGGCAGCCCCGCTTCTTCTGGCTCTCTACTGTGATGTTAATGTCACCTTTCATGCATTGTGTTCATGTGTCCTGTCCTTACTGTGACCTGGAGACTGAGATCAATATGTAGATGTGCCTTGTAACCTCTTTGTTCTGCAGCTGGAGCAGAGTCTAGCAAATCTGCCTATTGTGATGTATGTCTCTCAAATGCAAATGTCTCATGCCTGTTCTGCAATGTCTTTAATCATACCAACTGCTGGGGAATGCTCTTTAATGTATTGTTGTAGTTGGGTATATATGCTGCAACTCTGTAACTCAAACTCTTTCACTCTCACTCTGCAACTGCTGCTGCCGGACACGCACTTGTGTCTCCTCTTCTCTGAGAGCCGCTGGGCTCGCTCCCAGCTCGCATGCACGGCGCCGGGAGCGGAGCTCGTGACGGCGGTATGATTTAATAAACTTCCTTAAAACTACCAGGTCACCGCCTTATTTTATCATCCGCCGCAGTAGAAGTGATGTCGAATTTAGTGGAAAGTTGAGAAAAACTTGCAAATTGACCATCAAAATATAAATCCGCAAAAGATTTTAAACCTTTTCTGTCATATATGAAATGCACTATCAATAGTTGATGGGGTAAATAAATGATTTGCGGCAATTGGACTTCTCATGGAGAAAAACTGAAGACCGAAATTTTTCCTGAATTGAGACCAAATTCTAAGAGACTGACGAACTACTTTATTATTACCCAGTGTAGACAAAGTAAGGGGAAGTGGTGAACCTAGAATTGCCGGTAGGGAGGTTTGATTGTCCACATGTGACTCCATAAGGATCCAAATGGGTGATTTGGGTTCCAGATAGAAATGTTTCCAATATAACATGCACCTGATATTTGCTGCCCAGTAGTAATATTGAAAGTTAGGCAGAGCCATGCCACCCACTGATTTGGGTCTTTGAAGAAAAACTTTCCTCAATCTCGGATGTTTACCATTCCAAATAAATGAGGTAATCAGAGAGTCCAAAGACTTAAAAAAGGATTTAGGAATAAAAATGGGGAGACATTGAAACAAATATAAAAACTTTGGAAGTAACATCATTTTTACAGAATTGATTCTGCCAGTTAAGGACAAGGATAATGGGGACCATTTGGAAAGTATTAGCTTGCACTGGTCAAATAAGGGGAGAAAATTATTTTTCAACAAGTAATTAAGTTGTTTAGTGACACATATCCCAAGATAATTAAAATGATCAATAACAACCTTGAAAGGAAAATTTTCAAGATCCTGAACTTGAATCTTTTCATTAATCGGAAACAATTCACTCTTATTAAGATTAATTTTATAACCAGAAAACCTACTAAAATTATCCAAAATGTTGAGTATAGCGGGTAATGAAGTAAGTGGGTTGGAGAGAAATAGTAAAAGATCGTCGGCATAGAGTGAAACCCTATGCTCGATGCCACCCCTACGAATGCCTAGAAAGTCCCGGCTCCCACGGATTGCAATAGCTAACGGCTCAATTGCCAAGGCAAAGAGCAACGGGCTTAAAGGACAGCCTTGCCTCGTACCACGGTAAAGTCTAAAATAGTCAGAATAGCGACAATTAGTTAACACTGAAGCTAAAGGACTAGCATAGAGAAGTTTAATCCAGGAACAGAAGGAAGGACCAAAACCGAACCTCTCCAAAGTAAAAAACAAATACTCCCACTCAACCCTATCGAATGCCTTTTCAGCGTCCAAACTAATAAGACATTCAGGTATGTTGTGGTGAGGAGTATAAATAATATTAAACAACCGCCGCAAGTTAAAAAAAAGAATGGCGATTTTTAATGAAACCGGTTTGGTCCTGTGAAATTATAAAAGGAAGAATCTTTTCCAACCTTGAAGCTAACAACTTTGACAAAATTTTAACATCGGTATTTAACAAGGAAATAGGCCTGTAAGAAGCACAATCAACAGGATCCTTATCTTTTTTAAGCAACACAGTGATACAGGCCTGATAACATGAAGGAGGAAGTGTACCGGAGTCAAGCGACTCTGTAAAAACTTGACAAAGGAAAGGGGCGAGGTCGTCAGAGAATTTTTTGAAAAAATCAGCGGAAAACCCATCAGGTCCTGGAGATTTTCCTGATTGCATGGATGATATTGCCAGCTGAATTTCTTCTTTTGTGATGGGAGCTTCTAGAATTTGCCGAGATTCTGAGGAAATCGAAGGGATATCAATAGAATCAAAAAAATTTTCAAAATCCTTTAAGTTTGTTGTATATTCTGAGGTATATAATTTGGAATAAAATGACCTGAAAATATAATTAATCACTTGTTGGTCAGATGTCATCTCTCCTTTATCTGTCCTAACTCCAGTAATAATTTGCTTAGCTCTAATACCACGCAGTTGATTAGCTATAAGTTTACTGTTTTTTTCGCCATGTTCATAAAATTCACTCTTGTTCCTTATTAAACAACCTTCAATTTGTCGAGTAGAAAGTAAATTAAGTTTAGTTTGTAATGTCATACGTTCCTTGTACAGAGCGGGTGATGGAGATTGAGCATATTGTCTGTCAATGTTCAAGATTTGATCTAAAATAGCCTTCTGTTCCTGTATTATGGATCGTCTTTTAAATGCTGCCAATGAGATAAATTCCCCCCTAAGAAATGCCTTCATGGCCTCCCATATCATTTTGTTTGGCATACCAGGAGTTTTATTTTCTTTCAAAAAAAAAATTAATTTTAGAAGAAATATTCGCAACCAATTTTTCATCTGTAAGTAATAATGGATCCAATCTCCAATGCTTTCTCATGGAGTTGACATAACGTTCGGCTCAGGAGACGCACACACACAGGCTCAGAGTAGTTCAAATAGTTTATTAGCAACAGGGGTGTATGGGTGTGTGTCTGCGGGATGTTAATGTGTTGGTGGCGGCGTCTGCTTCAGACACAGAGGCAGGAGACCGTACAGCCGGCAACCCTATGGGAGAGAACACAGAGACACAGGGTGATGGGCACACACCAACACAGGAGGAGAATAGGCGAGGGAGACGCTTACTTGCTAGGGACAGATGACTGGCACAACAAGGACGGAACCCGGGAGACAGCCACCTGCAGGGCTCGGTGCAGCAGCGAGGAAGGACGAGGGAACGGAGTTGTCTGCCACCGAGGAATCCACCTGTGCACAGGGGAGCAGACTGGAGAAGATGAGGTAAGGGTTTCTTACCACACAGCGTCGTGCTGAAGAATAGGTTGCTTCACGTAGACGGGGAATGAAGTCTGACGGCTTCAGGCCGAAGCTCAGGGCGAGGTGGCTTATATTCCTCGCCGCTGATGATGAACAGGTGTGCGAGCAGGTGGCGCCGCTGATGAGCGGCACGGCGTGACAGTACTCCCCCCTCTAGCAGCGCCTCCTGGCGATGGTTTCTCTGGGTGCGCTCGGTGGAAGTCAGCGATGAGCGATGGGTCCAACACGAACGACGGGGGCACCCACTGTCGATGCTCGGGCCCATAGCCCTCCCAGTCCACCAAGTACTGCAACCCATGACCCCGGCGCCGGGAGTCCAGGATGGAGGCGACGGACCAGGCCGGATGGCCACCAATCATCCGGGGCGCGGGTTGCACAGCAGGAGGAGGGCAAAGGGGGTTGGAGACTGCCAGCTTCACCTTAGACACGTGGAAGGTGGGATGGATGCGGAGGGAGGGGGGAATAGCCACGCGCACAGCCACCGGGTTGATGATCCGGGTGATGGGGTAGGGACCCATGAATCGCTGTGCCAGCTTCCTCCTCTCGCCTTTTAGAGTTACGTCCTGGGTAGATACGTAGACAAGTTGCCCAACTCTGTACGCCGGGGCAGGTCTTCTGTGCCGGTCCGCCACAGTCCTGTTGCGCTCCGCTGTGCGTAAAAGTGCATTGCGCGCGGCAGCCCAGATGGAGCGGAACTGCCTGAGATGCGCCCTAACTGAGGGGACGGTTACCTCACTCTCCTGCACCGGGAACAGCGGGGGGTCATAACCCAGGGACGCCTTGAAGGGGGACATCCCTGTAGCAGAAGAGCGAGCGGTATTGTGGGCGTATTCAACCCAGGCAAGGTGGTTACTCCAGGACGTGGGTTTGGATGCGGTCACACAGCGGAGCACAGCCTCCAGCTCCTGGTTGGTCCGTTCACACTGCCCGTTGGATTGGGGGTGATGGCCGGAGGAGAGGCTCACCTTGGCTCCGATGGCGTTACAAAACGACCTCCAAACCTCAGATGAAAATTGGGGGCCCCGGTCCGAGACCACGTCCACCGGAATCCCGTGCAGCCTGACCACGTGTTGGACGAGGAGATCCGCCGTCTCCAGGGCAGTAGGGAGGCCTCGCAGGGGGACGAAGTGCACAGCCTTGGAGAAACGGTCCACAATGGTCAGGATGGTGTCATAGGAGTTGGAGACGGGGAGTCCGGTGACGAAATCCAACGCGATGTGCGACCAGGGCCTGCCAGGGACGGGCAGGGGTTGGAGCAGACCCGCTGGAGGGGCATTTCCCGACTTGCAGGTGGCACAGATTGGGCAGGCCCGGGCGTAGCGGGCTGCGTCCCTCCGCAGGCCTGGCCACCAAAAGGACCGTTGGAGGAGGTCTATCATCCGGGAGGTGCCAGGGTGACAGGTGAGCTTGGAGGTGTGCAGCCAGTGGATGACCTCTCCTCGGACCGCGGATGGCACGAACAGCCGCCCCTCCGGCCCACCGCCAGGGTAAGGTTCCACTTCCTGCGCCTTCCAGATCTTGCTCTCAATGTCCCACGAGATGGCTCCCATGACGCACGACCTGGGCAGGATGGTGTGGGGCGTTTCCTCCGACTCCACGGGGGTGAACTGCCTAGAGAGGGCGTCAGGCAGGCCGTTCTTGGAGCCAGGCCTGAAGGTGATGGAGAACTGGAACCTGGCGAAGAACAAGGACCAGCGCGCCTGGCGGGCGTTCAGGCGCTTGGCAGATCGTAGGTATTCCAAGTTCTTGTGGTCCGTCAGGACCACGAACGGCAGGTTCGCCCCCTCTAGCCAGTGGCGCCACTCCTGCAGGGCGAGTTTGATGACCAAGAGCTCTCTGTCCCCCACATCGTAGTTCCTCTCCGCCGGGGACAAGCGCCGGGAGAAGAAGGCGCAGGGCCGTTTGGCGCCATCGTCCGGCGACCGACCGCTGGGATAGCACTGCCCCCACTCCCGTGTCCGAGGCGTCTACCTCCACGATGCACTGCAGCGCGGGGTCGACCTGGCGAAGGACCCGGGAGGAGGAGAACTC
Organism: Pholidichthys leucotaenia; assembly: GCA_020510985.1. Taxonomy (NCBI): domain Eukaryota; kingdom Metazoa; phylum Chordata; class Actinopteri; order Cichliformes; family Pholidichthyidae; genus Pholidichthys; species Pholidichthys leucotaenia. The sequence continues at coordinate 131,911,842 of CM035849.1, read as the reverse complement.
CGCCTTCAGTGCCTGAAAGGCAGCAGCGACCTCTTTGGTCCACCGGAACGGGACCTTAGGGGACGTGAGGCGGGTCAGTGGTCCGACGATGGAGCTGAAGTTGGGGACAAAGCGGCGGTAGAAATTGGCGAAACCAACGAACTGTTGCACCTGCTTCCAGGACGCAGGTGTAGGCCATTCCACCACCGCCTTCACCTTCTCTGGGTCTGGGAGCACCTTGTCGTGGGCGATGACGAACCCCAGGAAGGATGTAGTCCTGGCGTAAAATTCACATTTTTCAGCCTTCACGTATAGTCGATTCTCCAGCAATCTTTGGAGGACCCGCCTCACATGGACCTGGTGCTCATCCCTGGACTTGGAGAAGATGAGAATATCGTCCAGGTAGACGAACACGAAAAGGCCGATGAAGTCCCGGAGGACGTCATTAATGAGGCGCTGAAAGATGGCAGGAGTGTTGGTCAACCCGAACGGCATTACCAGGTATTCAAAGTGGCCGTTCGGGGTACGGAAGGCTGTCTTCCACTCATCTCCCTCCCGGATCCGGACGAGGTGGTATGCGCTGCGTAGATCCAGCTTGGTGAACTAGGTCGCCCCCTGGAGGGAGTGGAAAGCAGTGTCCATGAGGGGCAGGGTGTAACGGTCCTTCTCAGTGATGTCGTTGAGAGCCCGGTAGTCTATGCAAGGGCGGAGGGACCCATCCTTTTTCCCTACGAAGAAGAACCCTGCCCCCACGGGTGACGATGATGGGCGGATTATCCCAGCGCTCAATGACTCTTTTAGGTAGGCGTTCATTGTCTCCTTCTCCGGCGCTGACAGGCTATAGAGCCGACCAGAAGGTAAGGGAGCCCCCTGGCGGAGGTTGATGGCGCAGTCATAGGGCCGATGAGGGGGGAGAGACATAGCTTTAGTCTTGCTGAACACCATACCCAGGTCGTGAAATTCCGGAGGCACCAGAGACAGGTCCGGGGGTGCAGCGTCCGTAGCAGGGGGAGAAGCGGACGGAGAGCAGGCAGCGGACTGAAGGCAGGTGCCCATGCAGAACGTGCTCCATGCCGATACCCCAGCTGACTTCCAATCCAGGACAGGGTTGTGGAGGCGTAGCCAGGGATACCCCAGGATGACGGGCGACACAGAGTTGGGTAGGACGTAAAAGGTCATCTCCTCCCGGTGGTTTCCTGAGATGATGACCGGGACGGGGATGGTCTGGTGTGAGACTCTCCTAAGGGAGGCACGGGAGAGATTGACCAGGGAGATGGGATTCTGGAGGGCCTGACAGCGGATGCCCAAACGGGTTGCCAGGCTTTGTGAAATGAAGCTGCCTTCTGCGCCCGAATCCACCAGTGCGTGGGTGAGATGCCTAGTGGGGTTGTGGCAGAAACGGATGGGCAGCTTCAATTGGGTGAGTGGATTTAACCGGTTGACGTCCGTGAGGCCCCCTACAGTGACTCGCGGACCCCGCCGACTGGCTTTCCGTGGACAAAGCTTCACCGTGTGTTGGTCATCTCCGCAATACATGCAGAGATCCAACTCACGGCGGCGTTGTCTCTCCGCAGGGGAAAGCTTTGTCCAGCCCGTCACCATCGGCTCCGACTCCTCGGGGCACGATGGTGGTGGTGCCGCCAGGGGGCGAGCTTGGAACAGGCGCGGCGAGGCTTTGCGAGGGCGAGAAGAAGACGACTTCCGCCCCGAGGAGCGCTCGCGCAGCCTGTTATCCAAACTGATCACTAGAGATGTTAGCTCCGCTAGCGTCTCAGGGATATCCCGCCCAGCTAGTTCATCCCTCAGATCATCATTGAGACTGCGGAGGAAAAGGCCGCAGAGGGAGCGTTCCTCCCAGCCTAACTCCTCCGCCGCTACCCGGAAGTCGACCGCGTAGTCCGCTGCCAACCGGCTTCCCTGCTGGAGAGCGAGAAGCCGATCGACCTGGACCGTCTCGGTAAGAGTATGGTCAAAGACCTCCAGGAAGCGTCTCACGAACTGGTCATACGTGAGGGTGGCATAACTGGGCCTCGCCATTACGGCGTAGGCCCATGTTAATGCTCACCCCTCCAGGAGATTCCCGATATAACCAATTCGGCTATGATCTGAGGGAAAGTCCCCGGGCACCCGGTGGAAAACGGACTCACACTGCATAATAAACCCCCGCGCTCCGCCGAGCTTACCGCTAAAGCGGGCGGGGGTTGGGATGGGCGTGAGCCGAACCGGTGCACCCGGAGCCTGCTGGACGGCCACTGGAGCAGCAGGAGCTGCGCCACCCTGACGAGCCGGGGGGAACGGCTGTTGGGGGTCCAAACGGTCCAACCGGTTAGTTATAGTGATCAACTGATTAAAAATCACCTGTTGCTGATAGACTAACTGATCCACTCGAGCCTCGAGAGTGGAAAACCGGTGTGCGAGTCCGCCGTCTGCCGAGCCGCTCTGCTGAAGCCGTACTGACATAACGTTCGGCTCAGGAGACGCACACACACAGGCTCAGAGTAGTTCAAATAGTTTATTAGCAACAGGGGTGTATGGGTGTGTGTCTGCGGGATGTTAATGTGTTGGTGGCGGCGTCTGCTTCAGGCACAGAGGCAGGAGACCGTACAGCCGGCAACCCTATGGGAGAGAACACAGAGACACAGGGTGATGGGCACACACCAACACAGGAGGAGAATAGGCGAGGGAGACGCTTACTTGCTAGGGACAGATGACTGGCACAACAAGGACGGAACCCGGGAGACAGCCACCTGCAGGGCTCGGTGCAGCAGCGAGGAAGGACGAGGGAACGGAGTTGTCCGCCGCCGAGGAATCCACCTGTGCACAGGGGAGCAGACTGGAGAAGATGAGGTAAGGGTTTCTTACCACACAGCGTCGTGCTGAAGAATAGGTTGCTTCACGTAGACGGGGAATGAAGTCTGACGGCTTCAGGCCGAAGCTCAGGGTGAGGTGGCTTATATTCCTCGCCGCTGATGATGAACAGGCGTGTGAGCAGGTGGCGCCGCTGATGAGCGGCGCGGCGTGACAGGAGTCACATCCATGGAGGATCATTTTAAGTACAAGAGGAGCATGATCAGAAACCGAGATGCTATCATAACTGCAAGAGCAAAGGTTATTAATTAATAAATTGTCAACAAAAAAATAATCTATTCTGGTATAAGTATGGTGTACGTGAGAGAAAAAAGAATAGTCCCTGCCGTTAGGATGTAAAAAACGCCAAGGGTCTGTAAGGCTATATTCCTCAAGAAAAGACTTAACATAAGTTGCAGATTTATTAAGACTAGCAGGTTTTGAGGATGAGCGGTCTAAGATCGGATCCATATACAAATTAAAGTCAGCCCCAAGAATTATAGAATGAGTATTTAAATCTAGAAGTTGTGAAAAAAGGTTGCGAAAAAAGTGTACATCATCAAAATTCGGCGCATACAGATTAGCCAAGGTGACATGTTTATCGCCAAGTTTACCTGATACTATTACAAATCGTCCATTTTTATCTAATACAACATTAGAGGGAATAAATGGGATATTTCGATCAATAAGAATAGCGGCGCCCCTGGCCTTAGCTTTAAAATTTGAATGAAAAAATTGTCCTGACCAACATTTTGACAAATGCAAGTGGTCGGAATCCTGCAAATGGGTTTCCTGCAAAAACAGTACCCCAGGCTTAAGTTGCTTTAGACGTGACATGACTCTCTTTCGTTTAATTGGATGGTTCAACCCCTTCACATTCCAGCTTACCAAAGTAAGATTACTATTCATTCAAAGAGTAAAATTTATATATTGTGTCGTGTAGCCCAAAAAAGAATAGGGTGAGGTACGGGTTAAAAAAAAAAAAAAAAGGGGGAGGGGGTAAGGGGGGTGTAAATAAATCCATAACAAAAAAAAAAATTAAAAAAATTCAACAACCAAACCTATAACAACACTCCAGCCGGTTGCAAAAAACAGCAACCGCTCTATCTCCTGCTCTATTCTCATCCTAACAAAATACTCCCATACAATTGGCTTCAATCCTGCATAGTATGAACATTATACCCTAAAAAAAAAAAAAAAAAAAAAAAAAAAAAAAAAAAAAAAGTAAACAACAATGTATAGGGAGCCAATTTTACCTTGTTTTTGAACATCTAAAAATGCATCAATGTCCAGTCAGTGCAGCTTTAATGAAGTAGTAATCAAGTAGACCAGTGTGGTAGTTGGCCAACCCAGAAATGTCCAGTTCAAGGCGAAAATCGCTGGTTTCTCTCCATGGTTTGCATGAAGCGGGTGGCCTCCGAGACGGATGCCAGCCACTGGTTTTTGCCGTCTGGAAGAGTTATCCAGAGCCTGGCGGGGAAGAGAAGAGAAGGGCGAAAACCTCTCTTGTACAGTTCGGACATAACCTCCTTATATTCAGCTTGTTGCTTCTGAACGTCGGCGTTATAATCCTCGTAGAACTGGAGTTTATGCCCACGATATTCCAAAGTCCCACGGCGTCTCCGCGCTTCTCTCATCACCAAGTCTTTGGTCCGAAAACGGTGGAAACAAATAATGACAGCGCGCGGCTTCCCGTTCGGACCCAGCTTGAGCGTGAGGCTGCGGTGGGCTCTATCCAGCTCTGGGGGAGATGGCAAAGTTTGTGTGCCAAAGACGTCCACCAACAGCCGAGAAAAAAATTCAGATGGCCGTGGACCCACATCAAAGGACTCCGGCAGACCCACCAGACGAATATTCAGCCTCCTGCTTCTTCCCTCCAGGTCAGAAAGTTTGTTTTTCAAAAGCTTGTTCTCCTCCTGCATTGACTCACATGTAACTTCAAGCGCCGCTAGGCGCTGGCTGACGTCCTCCGCGTTGCTTTCAAGGTCGCCAATGCGTTGCTCCTGGTTCGCCACATCTGCTTGAATCTTGTCCAGCTTACCATTAATAAGTTCAAATGAAGCTTTAAAATCAGCAGCTATGGGCATTCTGTGTTGCTCAAGCAAGGCAACAAGTGCAGGGTTAAGGCTTATATTAGCATCCTCAGCTAAGCTGGTGTTAGCATTGTCCACTGCTGGCTCCTTTTCAGTCTGCTTTCTTGTTTTGGACATATTTCTCAGCTCAAAACAAATTCTGCACGTATTAAATGTCCAAAACGTTGACAGCTTACAGCAAAGTAGGGTTTAAAAAGTAAGAAAAAAAAAATATAGCAGGAGCCAGCAACGCACACACCTACTCCATTGCCAGCACACCTGATCGTGGCTTTTTTTTTTTTTTTACAAGAAAAAATAACCTACAGTGCACTAAAAATTATACTAAAATATCTGTAATGTAGAAGATAACAACTCCCACCCCACCCCCCGCTACAGAGGACGGACATCGCCCATCGCTACATGACGGACCGCGGTGACGGTACGCCGCGGTCTACTACGCACAGTTGTACTAAAATATCTGCAATATATCTGCAATCCACTACAGAAGAGTAGTGGGGGGGGGGTGCGCGTTCATGGTCCGGATGCGGCGCATGGACCGGTCCATCGTGTGGTGATGACGCACAGTTGTAATTTACCGATCAGTCAAAAGTCATTTTGATTACAATTTTCAGGGATAAAGAATAATTTAACTTATAACACTTACCTGTCCACAACAGCAGTGTCGCTGGCAAACTTCTCTTCCTCATTGTCAGATGAACATGACGCTGGTCCGCTTGTTACGATTCGTGGTTCTGGTCACGCGACCCGGTCAAACCATGAGTCCATTATTGCAGTTTTGCGCTTCCATGATTGCGGTTTTGGCGAACGAATTTTCAAAACAAATAAGAACAGTAGTAAGAAAAAAAGACTGGCGAACGCGTGTGTGTCACCCAGCGGCTTACACAAAACAGATTTTACGCACGGGACGTACGCTTTCAATTGTTGAACTTCTCTGCTTCAATTGGCTCGCTATATTCGCAGCCATTGGTAGGCGGGTCCTTCTTGCTAGGTTTTCAGTCATTGGTTCTTCAAGGTTTCAGAAACCCAATTCAAGGCTCTTATTAGTCGAATGAGAGCTCAATCAAATCTAAACCAATCAAAGCACTCCTTTGGCTTTCTGTTCGCGGCTGTGTCTGTAGTGGAAGAACGGAAATGCAGCTTTTTTTTTTCAGTGCGCTCTGAGATGCACAGTGTGCGTCCTAGTGCGCACTAGGATGCAGAGACGTGACCGCCCGCGGTATCCCGGAGTGCAAGAGGTTAATAGAGACATTGGAAGAGTAAAAACATGTAAAATAGGACTGATGGATCTCTCTGACCACAGTCAGATCTATATGGACTTAAATATCCAAAAATACACAAATAATACATTTTCTTGGAGGTTAAATTCAAATGTGCTGAAAGGACTACTGAAAGATGAACTGGAATCAGATATTTGGAAGAAAATGATAATGGAGAAGTATCCACTGTGGGACGCATGCAAAGCTGTAATAAGGGGAAAGATTATCGCAAAACTGGCACTCCAAAAGAAATTGAGACAAGAAAAACTAATCACATTAGAGTCAGAACTTAAGAAACTAGAAAAAGAGCACAAAGACAACACTCATTCTAATGACTCGCTCAAAATTAAGGAAATAAACAAACAAATAAATGAGATCTACACAACAGAAATCCAGAAGAAACTTATATTTCTGAAACAAAAATATTATGAAACAGGTAGCAAATCGGGAAAAATTACTCACCTATAAACTGAGGAAACAACAAACGGAGAGAGCAATCTACAAAATCAGAGACCCAGTATCAAAGGAAATAAAAATTAGAATTCAGGAAATTCATAAAAGCTTCGAGAATTACTACAAGAACTTGTACTCCCTCAAAAAACACAAAAAAGACACATCTGAAGCCTTCCTAAATACACTAAATCTTCCCCAACTTACTGAGTCACAAAATAAAAACTATTGGCAGAAATACAACCTAAAGAATTAGAAAAAGCAATTATGAAACTTAAAGCTAACAAATCCCCAGGAACAGATGGTTATACAGCAGAGTGGTACAAAACTTTTAAACAGCAACTATCTCCTCTCCTCCTGAAAACATTTAACCATGTCCTCCACACAGGGGAAATCCCCCCTCCTGGAGAGAAGGAGTCATTGCAGTCATACCTAAACCTGAAAAGGATAAACGAGACTGCTCCAACTACAGACCAATCAGTGTGTTAAATCAGGACTATAAACTTTTTACCGCTATCCTTGCCAAAAGGTTAGAAAATATACTGACAGACTTAATTCATTTAGACCAAACAGGTTTTTTAAGACAAAGACAGACACAAGATAACATTAGACGCACTTTACACATAATTCATCACATAAAAAAATTTAATTTAAATGCAGCCATACTGGGATTAGATGCTGAAAAAGCATTTGATTCGGTTGACTGGTCTTTCCTATATAGAATCTTGTCCAGTTTCAATTTTCATAACAACTTCGTTAGAACTATCCAGGTATTATATAAAAAACCAACAGCTAAAATAAGGATTAACGGTAAATTATCATCATCTTTTGAACTGGAGAAAGGATGTCGTCAGGGCTGCCCCTTGTCTCCACTGCTCTTTGCAATCTTCATAGAACCTCTGAGCCAATGGATAAGACAGAATCAAAAAATCAAGGTATTACACTTGGTCAGAAGGAACATAAAATAGCACTCTTTGCTGATGACATTTTAATATACAGTGGGGCAAAAAAGTATTTAGTCAGCTACCAATTGTGCAAGTTCTCCCACTTAAAAGATGACAGAGGTCTCCAATTTTCATCATAGGTATACCTCAACTATGAGAGACAAAATGAGAAAAAAAAATCCAGAAAATCACGTTGAAGGATTTTTAAAGAGTTTATTTGCAAATTATGGTGGAAAATAAGTATTTGGTCACCTACAAACAAGCAAGATTTCTGGCTCTCACAGACCTGTAACTTCTTCTTTAAGAGGCTCCTCTGTCCTCCACTCGTTACCTGTATTAATGGCACCTGTTTGAACTCGTTATCAATATAAAAGACACCTGTCCACAACCTCAAACAGTCAGACTCCAAACTCCACTATGGCCAAGACCAAAGAGCTGTCAAAGGACACCAGAAACAAAATTGTAGACCTGCACCAGGCTGGGAAGACTGAATCTGAAATAGGTAAGCAGCTTGGTGTGAAGAAATCAACTGTGGGAGCAATTATTAGAAAATGGAAGACATACAAGATCACTGATAATCTCCCTCGATCTGGGGCTCCACACAAGATCTCACTCCATGGGGTCAAAATGATCACGAGAACGGTGAGCAAAAATCCCAGAACCACACGGGGGGACCTAGTGAATGACCTGCAGAGAGCTGGGACCAAAGTAACAAAGGCTACATCAGTAACACACTACGCTGCCAGGGACTCAAATCCTGCAGTGCCAGACGTGTCCCCCTGCTTAAGCCAGTACATGTCCAGGCCCGTCTGAAGTTTGCTAGAGAGCATTTGGATGATCCAGAAGAGGATTGGGAGAATGTCATATGGTCAGATGAAACCAAAATAGAACTTTTTGGTAAAAACTCAACTTGTTGTGTTTGGAGGAGAAAGAATGCTGAGTTGCATCCAAAGAACACCATACCTACTGTGAAGCATGGGGGTAGAAACATCATACTTTGGGGCTGTTTTTCTGCAAAGGGACCAGGACGACTGATCCGTGTAAAGGAAAGAATGAATGGGGCCATGTATCGTGAGATTTTGAGTGAAAACCTCCTTCCATCAGCAAGGGCATTGAAGATGAAACGTGGCTGGGTCTTTCAGCATGACAATGATCCCAAACACACAGTCCAGGCAACGAAGGAGTGGCTTTGTAAGAAGCATTTCAAGGTCCTGGAGTGGCCTAGCCAGTCTCCAGAACTCAACCCCATAGAAAATCTTTGGAGGGAGTTGAAAGTCCGTGTTGCCCAGCGACAGCCCCAAAACATCACTGCTCTAGAGGAGATCTGCATGGAGGAATGGGCCAAAATACCAGCAATAGTGTGTGAAAACCTTGTGAAGACATACAGAAAACGTTTTTCTTACAGAAAACGTTTGACCTCTGTCATTGCCAGCAAAGGGTATATAACAAAAGTATTGAGATGAACTTTTGTTATTGACCAAATACTTATTTTCCACCATAATTTGCAAATAATTTTTTTAAAAATCAGACAATGTGATTTTCTGGATTTTTTTTTTTTTTATTTTGTCTCTCATAGTTGAGGTATACCTATGATGAAAATTGGAGACCTCTCTCATCTTTCAAGTGGGAGAACTTGCATAATTGGTGGCTGACTAAATACTTTTTTGCCCCACTGTACCTGGGGCAGCCGGACACCTCTTTTCCAGAACTAATCTCAGTTTTTTCAGAGTATGGAGAGTTATCGGGGTACGAATTGAACATGCATAAAACCCAAATTTTAACATTCAACTATGACCCAAATCAATATTTACTAAGCAAATTCAAAACTAACTGGGAGTTGGAATCTATGAAATATCTGGGGGTCAATATCCCAAAACAACTCAACAAAATTATAACACTAAACTATGATCCACTGATGGCAAAAATAAAATCTGATCTAGCAAGATGGAATATGATACCATTCTTGGGTACTGCACAAAGAATTGAAGCAGTCAAAATGAATATACTTCCACGTCTTCTATGCCTTTTCCAAACAATACCGGTAGAACCTCCCAAAAAAATATGGCAAGAACTGGACAGAAGGATCTCACGATTCATATGGCAGGGCAAGAAACCAAGAATCAGGTACAGAACCCTACAGCTAAACAAAGACAAAGGTGGGCTTGCGCTGCCAAATATCAGGGACTATTTTAAAGCCGTGCAAATTAAAAATTTAGTAGAGATATGTGACTCATTCTACACTGCACAATGGAAGGAGATAGAATGCCAAATAACAAGTGACATTCCCCTACAGGCGATAATAAGGAATAATGCCTTACCTAAACATTTGAATAACACTAACCTGTGGATAGAGACCCCGCTAAAAATTTGGTTTAAGATAGTCAGAGAGAATCAAACTAAAGAACCCTATCGATTATTGCGATGGATTTCCTATGATCAGGATTTTACTCCTAATAAAACAGACACTAAATTTAAAAAGTGGAAAGAGAACAGACTAATAAAATATTATGAATTTTTTAAAGGGCAAATTTTAAAAAGTTCTGAAGATTTGAAAAAACAAGGTCTAATAAATCAACACCTTTACAGGTTCTTTCAGCTTAGACACCACATAAACAAAATACTTAAAAAGGAGGATTTGGAAAGGGCCCAGTCAGGTGTTCTGAAGGTCTTCTTAATGGCATATAAAGGGATCCCAGGGATCAGATGCATCTCTAAAATATACCATGGTCTTCAAGATTTAAAAGGAGACAACACATCATATATAAAAGAGAAATGGGAAAAAGGGGGGAATTTCACTTTACAACTGGAAATATGGGAAAAACTAAACAAGCAACAGTGGAAAAGTACCTCATCCCTGCTGTGGAGAGAATTTGGATGGAAAAATTTGGTAAGATTTTTCAGAACACCTGCACAAAACAAATTTACTCGTAAAGGGCTGAATTGCTGGTGCTTGTGTGGTGAAAAGACTGCAAATCATTTTCATGTGTTTTGGTCATGCCCAGTTATCCACCAATATTGGACTAATGTACAGATAATATTGGGGAAAATATTCAAAGTAACAGTTCCCTTTTCTTTTGTAACTTTGTATTTGGGTTTACTACCAGAATCACTGGAAAGACGAGGAGAAAAATACTTTTTCAATGTTTTAATATTGGCAAGTAAAAAAGCACTAACAAAAAAATGGATGTCGAGAGACTGTCGTGCACCTGAAGATTGGATTAACGTGATTCAGGACATTTATTTGATGGAAAAGTTGACATTTGCACTGAGACAGGACATGGATGGGTTCTTGAACTTTTGGCAACCCTGGAACGCATATGTGTCTTCCATCAGATCTAATCTTTGACAAACACCATTTCAATAATGGCTCCTCTCTTTGTTCCAATGCTACTCAGATGTTCCTTTATTTTTCTTCTCTCTTTTTTTTTTATTTTTCTTTTCTTTCACTTAAAAAAAGGGTGTTGTAATAATTTTTTTTTCAATCTTGTCAAAAAACAAAAAAAAGGGAATATGTGATGGAAATGTAAACAATGCAATGCTGTAATGACATGTACACCCTTTACAAAAACTTAAATAAATAAAAAAAAAAAGAAGACAGAGTGTCTTTATCAACCACCAAAGTTCCAATTATCAGCATCACTACCAGAAGAGATCAGCAATGGTACAGAGCCACTAGTCAAGTGCAAGACTTTCAAGTATCTAAGGAGTACTGTTTCAGAGAATGCTAGGCTAGAGGATGAACTTTCTCTCAGAATGGGAAGAGTGAGCGCTGTGTTTGGAAACTTGAGGGAGAGACTGTGGAACAATCGACATGTGTCTATCCGTGTGAAATGCAAAGTGTATAGAGCGACAGTACTGGCTACTCTATTGTACGGTGCTGAAACTTGGACTGTCTATAGAGTGCAGATAAAGAAACTCCATGCGTACATGATGAGACACCTTCGAGCCATAATGAACATCTCATGGAAAGACAAGATAACCTACATAGAAGTGTTGAAACGAGCTGGTCTACCATCAATGGAGGAAAATACAGATGAACCTGAGATGGCTCGGACATGTTGGGAGGATGGACCACCAGCATCTCCCTCGGCAGTTACTCTACTCACAGTTATGCGAGGGCAATCAGGGTAGACCAAGGCTCAGATTTAAAGACACTGTAAAAAGAAACTTGTAGAAGTTGGATATAGACAGGAGTTCCTGGCAGCGGAAGGCTAAGGACAGAGCTGTGTGGAGGAATCTGATCAGACCTAAATGAAACAGTCATTGTCGCCCACGACAGACTGCTATGATGATGATGATCCATCCATCCATCCATCTTCTACCGCTTTTCCGGAGGTCTGGGTCGCGGAGGCAGCAGTTCAAGCAGAGAAGCCCAGACTTCCCTCTCCCCAGCCACCTGCTCCAGCTCTTCAGAGGGGATACCAAGGCGTTCCCAGACCAGCTGGGAGACATAGTCTCTCCACCGAGTCCTGGGTCTGCCCCGGGGTCTCCTCCCAGTGGGACGTGCCTGAAACACCTCAAGTGGAAGGCGTCCAGGAGGCATCCTAATCAGATGCCCATACCACCTCAACTGACTCCTTTCAATGTGGAGGAGCAGCGGTTCTACTCTGAGCCTCTCCCGGATGACTGAGCTCCTCACCCTATCTCTGAGGGTGAGTCCAGCAATCCTACGGAGAAAGCTCATTTCAGCCGCTTGTATCCGCAATCTCGTTCTTTCGGTCATTACCCAAAGCTCGTGACCATAGGTGAGAGTAGGAACGTAGATTGACTGGTAAATCGACAGCTTTGCCTTAGAACTAAGCTCCCTCTTCACCACAACAGACCAGTACAACGTCCGCATCACTGCAGATGCTGCTCCAATCCGTCTGTCGATCTCTCGCTCCATTTTCACCTCACTCGTGAACAAAACCCCAAGATACTTAAACTCCTCCACTTGGGGCAGGAGCCTGTCCCCAACCCGGAGAGGACAATCCACCTTTTTCCGGCTGAGGACCATGGACTCGGACTTGGAGGTGCTGATTCTCATCCCAGCCGCTTCACACTCAGCGGCAAACCGTCCCAGCAAGAGCTGTAGGTCATTGCTGGATGAAGCCAACAGGACAACATCATCTGCAAACAACAGAGATGAGATCCTGTGGTCACCAAGCATGACACCCTCCATTCCCTGGCTGCGCCTAGAAATCCTGTCCATAAAAATTATGAACAGGATCGGTGACAAAGGGCAGCCCTGGCGGAGTCCAACTCTCACAGAGTTGAGAGTGAGAGTTGATGATGATGATGACAACCAATAAAATGTTTTGAAACGCTGTTGGGCATAATAATTTAGAACAGTGCATTTTGAGTTTTTTATTTTTTTATTTTTGCAAAAAATAGTTATCCTTGGGAGGTTGTTCAATAAAATTTGAATTATGCTGTAACGGTTGATGACTTGAAAATTATCCTGACTGTCATTTACATCGACTATTTAGGAAAATCAGAGACAAATATTTACATAATAATTTGGAGCGCGGTGTATGAACCTTGTCAGTACACTGTAAGGGAGAAGAGAGTAGGGAAAAAAAAATGAAAACCATCCTGAAAGTTTCAATAAACCATGATGATGTTTTAAGGTGGAATTACCCAGCTCCAATGTATGGTCAATACAATTATGACAGTCTTGTTATTATTATTATAATGTAGTCATATAATGTAGTCATATTTTTTGCTGCCATTTCTCTGTCTGTTAATAATAATAATAATAATAATAATGGATTGCGTTTATATAGCGCCTTTCAAGATACAGTGGTGTGAAAAAGTGTTTGCCCCCATCCTGATTTCTTATTTTTGTATGTTTGTCACACTTACATCAAACAAATTTAAATATTAGACAAAGATAATACAAGTAAACACAAAATGCAGTTTTTAAATGAAGGTGTTTATGATTAAGGGAAAAAAAAATCCAAACCTACATGGCCCTGTGTGAAAAAGTGATTGCCCCCTAAACCTAATACATACCTGTCAAGTGATACGGTTTCGCCATATTTTAATACGGGGAAAATGCAATTTTAGCAAATACGGGCGTATTGTCATTTCTGTACACCAAAAAGAAAAATATACAGCGAAAAAAAAAATTATTGAGAGAACCTAAAATCAACTGAACAGTAATTCGATGCCTGGCGAAATTGAACGCACCTAAGCAGTCTTTTTGTGATTTTCAAAATGGCTTCACATAGCGCGCCACCAGCGAAGAAAACAAAGCTTGAAGAAAAGGGAAATCGAGGGACTGGACGTCACCGAAAAGAATGGGAGAGTCCGAGCTTCGAGAAATTGGCATAGATAGACTCAAACCCGCCTTTGTAGCGGCGGACGAGCATACGCATACGCTCATCTGCATCAGATCGTACCTGACAGCCAGACCCACACTGCAAGTCGGTGTCTTTTTAGTTCTTCATGCTTCCTAGACCCACTGGATATAAAGTATCAAACTTCAGCTTTCAGTAGATCAAACCCAGTGAAGGTGATGATTTACAGTAGGTGAGAATAGGGAAACGCCATCTTTGACTGACAGCGCTGTTCAGATTCAGCAGGGCATATGCTGCTCCATGATAGCTATGGCACTAAAAAACAGGCTTATCAATTTTATATAATTTAGCTAAAATATAGAAATGTTACACATTTATGAAGGCTGTTCATAAGAGAGTTCCCCTGAGTCATCTTCCATGGACTAAGAAGACTCAACCTTGGCACATTTATTAGTCTTTCTCTGCATAGTTACCACCAAGGGTTACACATTTCTCCTATCGCTTTATGCAGCTGCGGAGATCTCACCTGTAGAAGTCTGCAGGCTGTGCCAGAAGCCACAACTTGACCATGGAAATCAGCATTTCATTGTCTTGGAAGGGCTTGCCCTTCAAAAATGACTTCATTGTTGGAAAAAGGTGGAAATCAATGGTGTAAGGTAGGGAGGGGAAGTGGGGTGAGGAAGGATTAAATAGCCACAGGACTGTGCTTCCCTCTGGGCAACTTAAGTTGTGAACCCAGCATTATCTTGCAGGAAGCGGACACCTTTGGTCAGCATGATGATTGCTTTTGATGACCTTCTGCAATTTCTGCAGCAGTGAAGTGTAGTAAGTCCCGGTAATTGTGGTACCCTTTACCAGGCAATCCATCATCACTACTCCATGCTGGTCTCAAAAGACCGTGAGCATGACCTTGCCTGCCAAGGGTTGGACATGTGCCTTCTTCAGAGGTGGTGAGTCATAACGCTTCCACTGCTTCAACTGGGCTTTAGTTTCTGTATCATAGTGATGGATGTATGTTTCATTCTATGTGATTAGTCTGTCAAAGAAGTCGTCTTGTTTTTTTTTTTGGTACATGGCCAAAAGAGCCTGACAGTATGTGACTTGTTCCTCCTTCTCAAGTTCATCCTGCCTATCATCAACAACTTCAACACCATCTTTCAAGCAGACGAGAGCAAGATAGGCAGTCTCCTCCCTGAAATGGATCGTCTCTTGAGAAAACTATTGGTCAAATTTGTTCAAATGAAGTATGTAAAGGCGACCAATGACCTAAGAAGGCTGGATTTCCTGGACAATGACCTGCAGCACTCTGAGGAGTTTATTGCCATTGGACTGGAAACCAGAGAAGCCCTACAAACCCATGAACTTGGCCCAGGCACAGAGCTGAAGTTCTTTGAAGCAGTAAGAGGCTTCTATGAAGCTGTAGTGAGAAAGATGCTCAACAAGTTCCCCTTTGACGACAAAATTCTGCGACACCTCTCTGTCCTCGACCCCAGGAAAACAGAGTCCCTGACCTATGGTCCCATTGTAGAGCTTGCTGCTGCATTTTGCCCCACTGTTGATACAGAAGAGCTGAAAGAAGAATGGGACGACCTGCAACTGCTGCCAGAAAACACAGTGC
Source organism: Pholidichthys leucotaenia (assembly GCA_020510985.1). Lineage (NCBI taxonomy): Eukaryota > Metazoa > Chordata > Actinopteri > Cichliformes > Pholidichthyidae > Pholidichthys > Pholidichthys leucotaenia. The sequence goes on along the minus strand of CM035849.1, from coordinate 131,896,374 downwards.
CTCTACAAGACAAGGATGGCAAGCCTGTCCGTGTTGATGTCTACTGGGGTCAGGTGATGGCCTTGAAGACAGCCCTTGATGTGCCCCGCTTCCCCCAGCTCCTCAAAGTGTAGTCAGCACTGCTTTGCCTTCCTCACAGCAATGCTGACAGTGAGAGGGCTTTCAGCAAGGTCAGGAAAATTCACACCGACTTCAGAAAAAGTATGCTTCCAGAAACTCTGTCTTCTTTCATGCAAATGGTAAATGGCATTCACTTATATAGCGCTTTTATTCTCATCTCTTGATGACCAAAGCGCTTTACAGATCCTGCTATCCACCCATTCACACACACATTCACACACTGATGGTGGCATGCTGCCTAACATGGCGCTTCCAGACCCACCAGGAGCAATTGGGGTGAAGTGTCTTGCCCAGGGACACAATGGCAGCATATCTGGGGAGAGCGGGATTCGAACCGCCAACCATGTGGTTATTGGACGACCTGCTCTACCTCCTGAGTCACTGCCGCCCCAAGTGAAAATGAATTGTGACACTCCATGCTTCAAGGTCAAGCCTTCAAAAGAAATGCTAGAGTCAGCAAAGGCTGCTACTTGGAACTATAACAAGCAGCATCAGTGAACATTTTCTTGTTTCAAGTTCATCCAAGTGCATTAGTGTAACAAAGCTGACAATTAAAAACTCTTTAATTCCAAGTGTATATATCTAGCTAACAATTAAGAACTATATTCAGAATTATTCTTATTGTGTACTTTCAAATTAAGCAATCTACCTTGTGCTAATGTAAATTTGAAAAATATTGTTTTTTTTATTTATTTTTATTTATTTATTATTAATATTATCATTTTTTTTTAAATTTATTTATTTATTTTTTATTTATTTATTTTTTTTGTGCTACTTGGCTTATTATTTTCACATTACCAAAAAGTTATGGCTCAAGATTGTGTCCATATACGTGTACATTTGAATAAATATGTTTGAAATAGTTCACGTTGCAATTGTTGTTGTTTGGGTTTTTTTTGTTTTGTTTTTTTTGCTTCAGTTTTCTTTCATCGGCCGATAAATACAGTTTTTAAGTACTCAGTACAGGTGTGAAAGCCCCCCCAATAAGGGAGGCATGAGGTATGCCTTGACAGGTATGCTAATAACTGATTGGGCCACCTTAAGCAGCAACAACTGCAATCAAGCGTTTGTGATGACTGGCAATGAGTCTTTTACAGTGCTGTGGAGGAATTGTGGCCCACTCATCTTTGCAGAAATGTTCTAATTCAGCCACATTGGAGGGTTTTTGAGCATGAACCAAATTTTTAAGGTCATACCACAGCATCCCAATTGGATTCAGGTCAGGACTTTGACTCGGCCACTCCAAAGTCTTCATTTTGCTTTTCTTAAGCCATTCAGAGGTGGACTTGCTGGTGTGTTTTGGATCACTGTCCTGCTGCAGAACCCAAGTGTACTTCAGCTCGAGGTCACAAACAGATGGTCGGACATTCTCCTTCAGGACTTTTTGGTAGACAGCAGAATTCATGGCTCTATTTACCAGAGAAAGTCTTCCAGGTCCTGAAGCAGCAAAACAGCCCCAGACCGTCACAATACCACCACCATATTTTACTAGTGGTATGATGTTCGTTTTCTGAAATGGTGTGTTACTTTTACGCCAGATGTAATGGGACACACACCTTCCAAAAAGTTCAGCTTTTGTCTCAGTCCACAGAGTATTTTCCCAAAAGTCTTGGGGATCATCAAGATGTTTTCCGGCAAAACTGAGACGAGCCTTTATGTTCTTTTTGCTCAGCAGTGGTTTTCGTCTTGGAACTTTGCCATGCAGGCCATTTTTGCCCAGTCTCTTTCTTATGGTGGAGTCATGAACACTGACCTGAACTGAGGCAAGTGAGGCCTGCAGTTCTTTGGATGTTGTTGTGGGGTCTTTTGTGACCTCTTGGACGAGTTGTCGCTGCACTCTTGGGGTAATTTTGGTCAGCCGGCCACTCCTGGGAAGGTTCACCACTGTTCCATGTTTTCACCATTTGTGGATAATGGCTCTCACTGTGGTTTGCTGGAGTCCCAAAGCTTTAGAAATGGCTTTATAACTTTTCCTGACTGATAGATCTCAATTACTTTGTTTCTCATTTGTTTCTGAATTTCTTTAGATTGCAACATGATGTCTAGCTTTTGAGGATCCTTTGGTCTACTTCACATTGTCAGGTAGGTCCTATTTAAGTGATTTCTTGATTGAAAACAGGTGTGGCAATCATCAGGCCTGGGTGTGGCTAGAGAAATTGATACGTCAAACAGGTTCATTTTGTCTTCTTTTAATTATTTATCCTTTTTTTTTTTTTTCCTTTGAAAGACAAAAGTAAAATAGAAAGATGTCTTTACCTTCTTTACATGTTTCAACTGCACTGCAGCCTTCATCAGAAGAGTCAGCTGATTGCTGCCAGGTGACATTTATCAGCTGATTTTCGTAGGCGGGGCCAGCTCAGCAGATCTGTCAGATCCACCGAGCCGGCCCCGCCTCCCGCCGTCAGATGGTCTCTGGAGAATCTGGGACCTGGGACCACATTCTCCAGAGACCATCTGACGGCGGGAGGCGGGGCCGGCTCGGTGGATCTGACAGATCTGCTGAGCTGGCCCCGCCTATGAAAATCAGCTGATAAATGTCACCTGGCAGCAATCAGCTGACTCTTCTGATGAAGGCTGCAGTGCAGTTGAAACATGTAAAGAAGGTAAAGACATCTTTCTATTTTACTTTTGTCTTTCAAAGGAAAAAAAAAAAAAAGGATAGAGAAATTGATGTCAGCTTTCCAAAGATGTGATAAAGCACAGCTAATTTATGTTTTAACGGGACAGGGAGGTGGCTACCACTTTTTCACACAGGGCCATGTAGGTTTGGATTTATTTTTTTTTACCCTTAATAATAAACACCTTAATTTAAAAACTGTATTTTGTGTTTACTTGTGTTATCTTTGTCTAATATTTAAATTTGTTTGACGATCTGAAACATTTAAGTGCAACAAACAGAAAAAATGAGAAATCAGGAAGGAAGCAAACACTTTTTCACAGCACTGCAGAGATCAAAGCTTATTGCATTATACAGTAAGAACAGTTAATCTCAGTGTGGTTTAATCATGTCTGTTGCGAGAATAGCCAGGGAACAGACAGTGTCAACCTTGAAAAAAGCTTTAGGAGCCACCCTCACACCCCACAGATTAAGCCACAATTAAGTCCAGTGTAGGCCTAAAGTTTTGGCAAAAAGAGATTAAAACATAACATACAACTGCTTTCTAACAGCTTATCCAGACTGATTAATTCCATGTCATTGTTATATGGTGACTCAAAGTTTATCATTGTTTGACAGCTGTGTTCTTGAACACAGAGGATACACACCAAAGAACTTGCCTGCAGTGATGCAATATGTTACTGTACACATGACACTTATCAACCAGCAAGGGGTGTGGAGCCGGACTCAAATTGATAAATTTACAAAATGATGGTAATCGTGTGTCATTATCATCATCGTCTTCTTTTTCTTCTTTGATTTTTCAAAATATTCATAAATGATACAAAGTTCTGTTGTATTACTGTATTTGAGATGTAGCAATTTGACAAGCCACAGGGAATAATAAAAAAGAATCTCTTTTCTCAAAATGAGAGTTTGTTTTACAGCAAGGATCTTTTAATAAAATATAGTTAGGTTCGTATATAGTCCAACACTAACAGAAGTTTTAAAATATATTTAAGATACAGTTGTATAATCAATATGGGCTTAAAGTGCAGACTCTCAGCTTTAATTTGAGAGTATTCACATCCAAATTGGAGTTATGGTTTAGGAATTGCAACCATTTTTATATAAAATCTCCTCATTTCAGGGGCTCAAACGTAAGTTACAACTGACTCAGAAACTATTTCATGGGCTGCATGGGCTATTCCCTAATTAATCCATCATCAGTCAAGTAGGTAAAAAGCCTGGAGTAGAGTCCAAATGTGGTATTTGCATTTGAAAGCTGTTGATGTGAACCCACATGCAGTCAAAGGAGCTTTCAGTGGAAGTGAAACAGACTATCCTTAGGGTGAAAAAAGAAGAAATCCATCAGAGAGAGAGTGGAAATGTTAGGAGTGGCCAAATCAACAGTTTGGTACATTCTGAGGGTAAAAAACGAGTGCACTTGGGAGCTCAGGAACTCAAAGAAGGCCTAGACACCCACGGAAGACAACAGTGGTGGATGATCACAGGATCTTTTCCATGGTGAAAAAAACCCATCACACACATGATGAATGAAGAACACTCTCCATCAAGTGGAAAATTCATGAGAGCAAATACAGGCAGTTCACCACAAGGTGCAAACCATCAATCGGCCTCTAAAATTGAAAGGCCAGATTGGACTTTGCCAAAAAACATCTAAAGAAGCCAGCCCAGTTCTGGAACAGCATTCTTTGGACAGATGAACCAAGATTAACCTGTACAAGAATGATGGGAAGAAGAATGAATGGGAAGGCTTGGAATAGCTCATGATCCAAAGCACACCACATCTTCTGTAAAACATGGTGGAGGCAGTGTGATGCATGGGAGTGCATGGTGTCCAATGGCACTGGGTCACTTGTGTTTACTGACGATGTGACAGAAGACAGAAGCAGCAGGATGAATTCTGAAGTGTACAGGGACATACTGTCTGCTCAGATTCAGCCAAATGCAGCAAAGTTGATTGGACAGTGCTTCACAGTACAGATGGACAATGACCCAAAACATATTGCGAAAGCAACCCAGGAGCTTTTTAAGGCAAAGAAGTAGAATATTCTGCAATGGCTGAGTCAATCATCAGATCTCAACCTGATCAAGCATGCATTTCATTTGCTTAAGACAAAACTTAAGGCAGAAAGACCCACAAACAAGCAACAACTGAAGAAAGCTGCAGTAAAGGTGTGGCCAAGCATCACAAAGGAGGAAACCCAGCGTTTGGTGATGTCCATGTGTTCCAGACTTCAGGCAATCATTGCCTGCAAAAGATTCTCAACAAAGTATTAAAAATGAACTTTTTCATGGTAATGTTAATTTGTCCAATTACATTTGAGCCCCTGAAATGAGGAGATTTTGTATAAAAATGGTTGTAATTGTCACGTGCTGGGTTCTGGAGGTTCTGCTAGACCCAGCCTCGTGGCCCTTTTCCTGTATTGATATCTACTTGTTGCATGTATTAATGTTCTGTTTGCCATTTTTCTGTTGTGCTTTATTTCTGCAGTTTTTGATATGTATATTTGAGTATGTTATTGTGTTTTCCCAGTATTTTCCTTCCTCTGTTGACAGCTGTCAGGGTTGTGCAGCCGCGTGTGGGCGTGCCCTGCAGGCTGTCAGTTGAGATTGCCCTCCTCTCATCACCTCAGGTGATTCCAATTATGTAGCTTCACTTTTTCCTGCCTGCTTAGGCATGCACATCTGTTCTTAATTATGTAATGGGGGTTTGAGCCCTATTTAAGGGCGTTATTCTCATTTCCTGGTTGTCACTGCTTTGTTGTGTCAAACCTCATCTCCACCAGGGCTCTGCTTCGCTCTGGTGGGCATTTTTGTAAGTAATTGCTCTCTCATCTGCATCTTCGTTTGTAGCACTTTGTGTTTGCTTTTTATTTCAATAAATTACACTAAATAACAGTTCAGCACGTGGGTTTCCCAAAGGGGCAAAACATGACAGTAATTCCTAAACTGTAACACCAATTAAGATAAGATAAAATAAGCCTTCATTAGTCCCACAATGGGGAAATTCCAGGATTGCAGCAGCACAGGGATAGCAGCACTCTGAGCAATAGTAAATAAGATAAGATAATGTAATAAGATGTGAATACCCTCAAATTAAAGCTGAGATTCTGCACTTTAAGGCTGTATTGATTATATACTGTAACTTTATCTTGAATATGTTTTGGTAAACAGCTAAAATAAAATAAAAACTTATGTCAGTATCCAAATATATATGGACCTAACTGTAATTATGATAGAAGTTACTATGTCACTGGTTGGAAGGTACCTTTTTCAGAGTCATGTTGTCACAGCTGGAAAATTCCAAATGCACATGATAACACTGACTTTTATAGTGTTTTTAATAGCTAAAATAGCTATGCAATTTCAATCAGGGGCTCATGTTGTTTATTAGGAACCACAACATGCCTCTAACAAGTTACAACAGACTTACATGCACTCATTTTCTGTTCTCTGTGACTATTTTTTGAGCTGAAACTGAAAGAACCTGATTGTCCTCTTTTGCTTTAGTCCTACTGAATGCTGCTATTTATTAGTGTGAAGCACAACTTAAAAGTACTTTGACTCAACCATTGTATGCACATATCTTTTGACTTTAAATTTACTTTGAATTGACTCATTTAATTTAATTTTACTCGCGCAAAAAGATGCTGGGATAGGCTCCAGCCCCCCCGCGACCCGAAAAGGATCAAGCGGAAGAAGATGAATGAATGAACGAATGAATGAATTTGATTTAGTACAATCATCATCATCATCATCATCACCATCACTCTATAAAAGCAAGAAATCTCTGTGTGTCTGTCTGTCTGTGTGTGTGTGTCACACTTCATAGGACATCATAGGACGGCCTATGATCTCTGCCTGAACATCATAGGACGTCCTATGAACTCAGGCATCATAGGATGACAAATGTGTCTTTATGATGTCACATAGACCACAGGGATCATAGGACGATTTGTCTTTATGATGTCACACATAGATTTGTCTATGTGTCTATGTGCATAGGATGCCTGAGTTCGTAGGACGATTTGTCTTGACAACTGCTGCATGTCAGAAAAGATGCCATGAAGATGGAACACCTGAGGTTCCAGCAGTACATCGCACCCCTCTGAGACAGGAGGACACCCTTCACCAGCATAGGGTACGACAGACTTTAAAGCACGTTTCTAGGACATCAAAGGATGGCCTATGATCTCTGCCTCATCATCATAGCGCGTCCTGTGAACTCAGGCATCATAGGATGACTCGCCATGCCTACATGACGGCAAATGTGTAACCTTGACGAATGCCAGTCTACACTACAAATGTGTAAAATGCCAAGCAAAGTGCTGATTTTGTCTGGGTGCTCCGGTTTCTTGGTTTCTATGGGCATACACGGGCCTTCCTAAACAGGGTCGAAAGCCACTTTTTCAGGATCGTGCCCATGAACTAAAATTACGATGCACCTATCCCTCAGCCAGTGGTCTGAACGAAGAAGAAGACCCACCAGATGGAGAGCAATAGAATGAGGAGAACTGCTGCACGTCAGAAAGGATGCCGTGAACATGAAACACCTCAGGCTCCACCAGTACGCCACAGGCATGACTGTGAACAACACAGCCATCTGAGATAGGAGGAGACCCTTCAATGGTCTGAACGAAGAAGAAGAAGACCCACCAGATGATGTCTATATGATGGTACATAGACAGAGCACATGACTCCCTACAAGACATATACAGTATATAGACACAGGTAAGCAACCTAACACAGAACAGTGACAGGCAGGAGGAGAAGTAACAAGCAGCGGCAAACAGCCCCAGATGGCAGGGCATATTTTGTGTGATTTTTATATTTTGCTGCATACAAAAGCCATCACATGTGATTGCCACTTAGTGCTGTGTTGCTATACCAACTGTCCTGTAACTGGCAAGAATTCTGTTCCAATGCATCCCCTCTACGGGCATGCACGGGTCTCTACGGGCATGCACGTGTATGCACTAGTTAAGTTAAAGTCAGTTAAATGCTACTCACATTTTAATGCATACAATAACTCTCAGTAGGATACAAAAAATATAAAGGTAAGTAAAAACTGAATTTAGCACTTCAACTGTAAAATATTTTACACAGCTACTATTTGTAAAACTAAATACTAGGTTATATTCTTATTTGTCTTCTTATTGATAAAAGTGTAATGAGTTACATTTACTTAAGTACATGTACTCATAACTTTTTCACAAAACTGTACTTTCAATCATCTTGTTGATGGATACTTTTTTATTGTTTGTTAGCATATCTATGAAAAAATAAACCTGTACCTGTACTCAAGTACATTTATGAGTTACTTTTGATTTCACTGATTTGAACTGAGTGTCCATCCAGTTCCCCTACTCTCCTTATGCTCAGTGCAGCAGAACTATGGAAGTGAACATGCACATGGCAAGAAGTCCAAAAATAACAGAGCGTGGACATGGTCACAGATCATGTCCAGATCATGATATTTTCTCCCTAATATTTTAATTTTCTCCTTAAAGTTGATTAGCTGTGACCAAGCATCACCCTCTGCTGATGGCCATCAAAACATCCCACAAGGCACTGCATTCATGCCTCCTTAGGAATAAGTTAACAAGAGCACTCGGAGGCAAGTGTAATATCCCCCGCCTGTTTTCTTTGAAGATCCCAATTTATCACTGAAGGAGAGCATTTTTCAACCTTTCCATACAATTATTGGGGCAGAACCAAATTATGATACGCCTATCATCCATAAATATACAACAAAAATAACAGATGTATACAACCCATAGCTGTAGGGCAGGATCCCAAGGTGAACCTGTTTACCAAGTTTGGTGACCCTAACTTTACTCATTCTTTAGTAGTAGGGCATAGGTAATGCCAGCCTTGACCTCTGACCTTTTGACCCCAAACCCATAGTTTGAGGTAATGGTCTAAGGGTGAACCTGTGTACCAAGGTTGGTGACTGTAACGTTACTTGTTCCACAGTAATAGTGCAAAGGGAATGATAACATTGACCTTTGAGCTTTTGACCCTAAACCCATAGATGTAGGTCAGGATCCCAAGGTGAATGTGTGTAGCAAGTTTGGTGACCCTAGCTTTCTTTGCTGTTGAGATATAGTTTATATGGCATTTTGATCTTGACTTTTGACCTTGCCATCCCAAACCCATAGTCACAGTGAATCTGTGTACCAAGTTTGGTGACCCTAGTTTTACTCATTCTAGAGTAATAGGGCATAGGGAATGGCCATCCTTGACATTTGACCTTTTGTCCCCAAACTCTTGCAAAAATCATCCAATCAGCGCCAAATTGCAATATGTGCATCATCAGTGTATATCAAACCCTGGTACTGACTTTCAAAACAATCACAGTCACATAACAATAATAGCAAAAGCATCTACTACAAATTAGTAGGGTTTTATGTGTGTGTGTGCTGTTCATACCTGTGGTGTAAGGCTCACTATTGTTCTGACCACAGTTCTTCATTTTGACAGGCGACAGGCAGAGGGGCTTCACCACCTTGTGGGTGCCCTCACACCAGTAGGATGTGCAGAGAGCCAGAATGGAGAGGGCCAGAGCCAAAGTGGTCAGGGTCAGGGAGAGCAGGGAGCGAGAGCGACGCGACAGTCCCTCCAGCATTGCCGCACAGGAGAAAAGGGAAAGGTGGGGAGGCCAGAACGAGAGCGAGAGAGAGGAGGGAGAAAGTGAGGCAAAGAGGGGACAAAGGGAGGACTCTGCACGTGGAAATAATAGGACAGAGGGAATTACTGCAGTCACAGATGGAGCTGGAGGGGTGGAACAGATGCTTTTGGGAGGTTTAAAGTGGTGATGAGCTGCCAGGTTTAAATGGAAACCAAAGATAAATGTGATGTAACTGCAGAAATTTCAAAACACAGCTGACAAAGTGATAATGGAGCGTTAGCCTGATTAAAAGTGAGGACGATGGAGAGAAGAAGAGGAGAGGTAGAAGCATAACATACTCTGAGTTTAATACATGTGGGAAAGGACAGATGGAATGAAAACTGAACAAGTGAGGATTTAGGTAGGACGGTGCGACCACGGTGGGAGAGAACAGCGGGATGGAAGGATATGACAGTATGCAGCCAATGCAGACCTAATGTCTTGCTATTGAGCCCTGTGGGGACGGATGTGGCAATACATCCTCCAACCTCTAGACTTATTGTGCTGAAGGAGGATTAGATCAGTTTGACTGGACAAAAAAGGAATAGAATATTAGAATTTGTCATTAAAAGTTGCATATGTAAGGAAGCATTAAAGGACATTCTTAAACTAAATTTATTAGCGCTACAGAACAAATAAATTGTTGAATGGCTCACACAGAGTCCATATGGTGACCTCTTTTTTTTCCCCAAACGTTCCTTTAGTCACACTCTGAGGTCACATAAGTCCCCCAGCTGTTTAAAGGAGGGCTTATGGAGGGCTAAGTACTGTGTGTTCTCCTGTCACCTAGGTTAACATCTTTGTGCGTCCCGATTAACACACTCAGATCTGAGTCTGCTGCTCATTACAAACTCGGGGCCCAAAGTGGAAGATGAGATGGAGGAGAGTAAAAGATTGGATTACTATTTTGATGAAATTATGGCTAAACCACTGATTCTAAATCACCTGTAAGTAGTAATCCCTGGCGAACCAGTTTAATATGTGTTAGGTGTGTTTCAGTGTGAAGTACACTCTGACCATGTCTGCAGCCTCTTTTTCTGTCATGCATTATCTCCCATGTCAGCCCACAGACCCTGGAAAACAAGAGAAAACAGATTAAACAACTGACTTTATCGATGTTCTGAATGTGTACACAGTCGGGATCCTGCACCAACAAATCATGCTGAGCTTGAGGCAGCACTGCTGCCTGAATGGAACTACCTTGATCAGCCTCAAACTGACAACTTTGTGCCATCAGTCACACACATGTGGAGGTCACACACGTGATGTTAATGAAGGATAAAACCAAGAGAAATGGTTAAGGAGTAAGTTTTGTTGCATATCTGTACATCCAGACGATCTGAATTTGTGCACTAGTAACCATTAGCTAATAAACAGTTTGAAGTGTTTTAGTCAATGACAACTTGTACCACCTTCTGAAATTGAAGCAATGTTGCATTTTTAATTCTTCTCGCTATATAAAGATTTTTTTAAAAAACTATGTGAATATAAAATTGTAGTAGATTGACTCAGATACATTTTTATAGATTTTGGAATGCCTGATTGTTTTAAAAAAGATGTTTTTAAACAAAAGATACATTTTGTTTTTATTTTATAAAACTTTGTCAGACATTTGTACAGACTGCTTAATGAGATATGAGCTCGTATATAGTTAAGAATTTCAGAAAAAAAAAATCGTGACGCAAAAATGTGATCAACAGTAAAACTTCATTGGATTTTCTTGCTGACAGTTTTGACATCAGCTAGCTTTAGAGAATGCTTTTTTTTTTTTTTCTTTCCCAGCCTGGTTTATTTAGAAATATGTTCTGAATAAGTTCATTTTCACTGGCTTTCATTCCTAGCTGATTGTTGCAGTTTATTTTTTTTTTATTAATTTTCAGTTTTATTTTATGCTGATATTTTCATTGTGTATTTATTGTATACTTATTGCAGTTGTATAACCTGCACAGCACTTTGGTCAGCTGAGATCATTTTAAATGTGAAGAAATAAATTTGGACGAGACTTGAAAATTCAGGTGAGGGGCTTGTTAATTTAAAAAAAAAAACAGAACTGTTGCCCCTTTCAGCATCACTACTGTCTGTAGTCACAGGTAAAATATGTTATGTATAAGGGCTTTCATATCTATCTCTGTTTAGATGTAAATAAAGTTAACATTCATGCCATATTGGTTTTTAACCATTTAGCAATCACCACAACAAACTATTTTTTTGTGTATAATTTCCCCAAGTCTAAGTTAACATGTTGGTTTTGCTCCATTTAAAACAGCGATCTTAAACAAGCTGTTCAGAATGCTGTCATGGAGTTCCAACCAGACTCTTAATGTAACGATCTGACTATACATAAGAACTAAAACGATGTATTAGTTGTTACAACAGTTGATTAGTTTGTCGGTAGACTCATTCTAGTGTTTGTTATTTCAATAGAATTAATTTCTCTTGCCCTGGTTTGCAGCATATAACTGCTAAGACGGTACTCCTGACTTCTTTCAGTGAACCACATTTGGTTATCTCTGCCTCGGTGAAGACTTCTAAACCACAGAAGCTCCTCAGCGGCTTTAGTGGCTCCCTCTATAACAGATAATTCAACAGTTTCCTCCACTAGGAAGAACATCAGTAGCTCTTACCTCTCCAGCAGCTCTCCTCCAAGTAATCCTCATCAGATGCAGATCCAAACTGATGGAACTTCTTTCCCCACACCACTCTACTCTCTTTCCCGTCTTTCTTGGGAGTCTGTCAGAATCCCATCCTGCATCACATAATCCCTCTAAGTCAATCTGTTACTCTAGTGCCCCCTCTCTTCTACTGTCTGTTTTGGGTTTTTTTTACCCAGAAGTGATGCCCTCTGATGCGCTTAAAACTTTTGTCATTTAATTTTTGGTATGGCACTGCTTTCTTTTCTGGTATCAAATGCCTACACTAAGATGACTGGGCATTAAAAGGGAGTTTGTGTTGCTTTCTTTGACAGAATTATATCTGTAAGCAGTAGGCAATTTAAGGGGGGGATGCCATCCCCCTTGTTAGCCTGCCACACCCCCATTCCTATAAAGAGTGCAAGGATAGTACAATAGAACATGTCAGAGTATAGTTGCAAGTGTACCAGAGAAATATTGAAAGGTTGAGGAAAAAAGGTTGCAAACTTAATAGAAGACGTTTCAGTTTGTAAGTATATAGATGGGAGATTCGTCACAAAAAGTGGCAAATTTATTAGCAAAAAGTACTACCTTTATCACAAGTCACAAATTTACCAGCAAAAATTTATAACTTCCAAGAAAAATGGGACAAATTTACAATCAAATTTTTCCTCATAGATTTGCAACCTTTGCCTTATAAATACTTTAATTTGTTATAAGTCCTCATAAATTTGCAACTTTTTTCTCCTAAATTTATGATTTTTTTCTTGTAAATTTACAACTTTTCCCTCATCATTTTGTAACTTTCCTTAGATTGGCAATTTCCCCCCCTCAAATTTACAGCTTTTTTTCCTTTTAAACTTGCAACTTTTCTCATAAATTTTCAACTTTTTTTGAAACTTAAATATGCCTTTTTATATTGTAAAGTAGCATCTTTTATCATATTTTTGGACCATTACTCTTGCCAATTTGTACTTATTTTACATTTATACATACCTTATGCTAAATTTGTGAACACTACCACCATCCTTCTTATTAAAAAAAAATCTACGCTCTGGAAATGTGTATAAATCAGTCTACTGGACTCACTTTAAATGGAACCCCAGTTAATTTGCCTAGTTCAAAAATTATTTTAAAAAAAATGTCGGTACTGTCTAAAACCTCTTGGTGGACTTCCAACAATTTTTCTATACAGAAAAAAAAAAATCCTGGAATGTAAGACAAAACAACAAGAACTTTAACCAGCTTATTTATGAGATAAGAAAAGGCTGTAACCAAATCAGTGTGTTACATGTTTTTAATGTGTGATACGTGCTGAGTGGAAAACAGGGCAAAGAACTTCACATTGTTAACAATTATTTATTTACAGTGTATGTACATAAAAACTGAAACACAAGGGGAAGGAGAAAAAATGGTGGGCATGGTGTAGAAAAGGCAAAACCACAGTTGTAGAAAACAGTTAACCCCAGGCTTGAGATTTACAGTAATGAAGAACCAGTTTGTTGTCACTGCCAAAACACTGAAACACACAAAAACAGGGAGAAGGAAAGACATGAGTGCAATATTTCAACAACAAAACATTCACAAAGAGTCACAAAATGAAAGTTAACTGTTGAAATTTATCAGATTTAAAAAGTAAAATAATAATGATTCGCTTCTGAGAAGTGCTTACAGAATTCTAGTCTGACAAGTTTGGTTTAGTTTACATAAAGCTCTTATTGCCCCCTCTGCTGGTCAAAGTGTGCTGATGACCCCCAGATGAATGAATGAATGCCTGCCTCCAGTCTCCAATCTTAACCCCCACCAAGGAGGTTATATCTTTGGTGCCTTTTGTCTGTTAATTTGGAGTTCTGGCCCACAGTGCAGATCCAGGATTTGTTTTTGCAAGTGGACATCAGTTGTACACAATCTGGTACCATAAAACTAATCCTCCCCACACATGCACTAAGAGAATGAGAGAGGCTGTATTTTCCTCTTTATTTGCAGAATATTTGAAAATTAAAGAGGCTTCATTCAAAAAAATATGCTGTAGCTCCTAATGTTAACTGGGTTCTGGAGTGGATCCAGACGTTGGAGAAGGCCTGGAAAGCTTTCTCTTTTAAATTAATATTACAACCAGGGCTTGACATTAACACCGGCCAGAGGATTTCAGCAGTGGCTGGTAAGACAGCCACTCCCACTAGCCACTTTGGCAGGTTGTAGTTTTCTCAAACAGCATCTAAAATAATAAACCTACTGTAGTGTGAGACTATGAAATTACAACTCCCATAAGCACCATCTGCACATAGTGTGTGACCATTCATTGACTGTCGCCATAGACAGAGTCTGGAGAAGCCGTGGACGGTGTACTCCACGGGTCAGTCTCCCGTCTTGCCTCTGTTCAGCCCAGTGGGAAGAAATGCTGTGGTGGGTGGTGGCTTCTCCTGTACCAAGTACGGAGTGGAGCCAGACTCTGCCCACGGCAAGCTCATTTTGCAGCCAGTCTGGAGAAATGGCGACAAACTGACAGCAGCCCGCAGAATACACCTGTCACCGATCATATTACCAGGAGAACTGTCCCTGATCCCTGATGTCCCAGCGGTAAGTAGCTAATTCATGTGCTCTCCCCACATCAGTTCCTACCTCTGTGGTTAAACATAATTATTTTTTAGAGCAACAAGTTGTTGTTTACCTTCTAAATATGTATTTTTAATGGGTTGGTCCAGGGGTGTCAAACATATGGCCATGGGCCAAAACCGGCCACCAGGGGGTCCAAAATTTTCTCTGAATTTACAGCTTTCCTTCCAGAAAATTTCTGACCCTTTCTACTGATTAGAAAAGCTCATGTAAATTTAAGACATTTTTCTCCTTAGGATGAAACTTTTTTCTAATCAGTTTTCTTTTCACAGAACATCTTGATGATCCCCAAGACTTTTGGAAAAATACTCTGTGGACTAACGAAACAAAAGTTGAACTTTTTGGAAGGTGTGTGTCCCATTACATCCGGCATAAAAGCAACACAGCATTTCAGAAAAGGAACATCATACCAACAGTAAAATATGGTGGTGGTAGTGTGATGGTCTGGGGATGTTTTGCTGCTTCAGGACCTGGAAGACTTGCTGTGGTAAATGGAACCATGAATTCTGCTGTCTACCAAAAAGTCCTGAAGGAGAATGTTAGGCCATCTGTTTGTGACCTCAAGCTAAAGTGCACTTGGGTTCTGCAGCAGGACAATGATCCAAAACACACCACCAAGTCCACCTCTGAATGGCTTAAGAAAAACAAAATGAAGACTTTGGAGTGGCCTAGTATAAGTCCTGACCTGAATCTGATTGAGATACTGTGGCATGACCTTGAAAAGGTGGTTTATGCTCGAAAACCCTTTAATGTGGCTGAATTACAACAATTCTGCAAAGATGAGTGGGCCAAAATTCCTCCTAAGTGCTGTAGAAGACTCATTGCCAGTTATCACAAATGCTTGATTGCAGTTGTTGCTGCTAAGGGTGGCCCAACCAGTTATTAGGTTTAGGGGGAAATCACTTTTTCCACACAGGGCCATGTAGGTTTGGATTTTTTTTTTTAACCTTAATTACCTTAATAATAAACACCTTCAATTAAAAACTACATTTTGTGTTTACTTGTGTTATCTTTGTCCAATATTTAAATTTGTTTGATGATCTGAAACATTTAAGTGTGACAAACATACAAAAAAAATGAGAAATCAGGAAGGGGCAAACACTTTTTCACACCACTGTACATTTAAAAAGGTTGTAAATTTAGTTCAAATAAATTTTAGCATGTGACAGTCAAATTTGATCATATTAAACATAATTTTCCAACCACAAAATTGTGGCGAGTGAAAAGACTGAGTGGCTAGTAACTTTGGAAAATTACTAGCCACAGTGACTGGTGGTGAGCAAAAAAGTTAATGTCAAGCCCTGATAACTATGTGAAACATTTGCGTTTTTGAGCTGATCTGCCATCTCTTATTTTCTAAAAGGAAAAAAAAGTCCATTCTTATGGGAGTTAGCAATAGGGCTGGACAATGTGAGGCCACCACTCCGGACACACGATTTATGATAAGGCCTTAACAACCAGACCATCAATGACAGAGTAGCTCATTCTGGCCTGACCAAATCACCCAGGGAGTGCTCAGGTCTCCTGACCACTGATCCTGACCTGAAGCACAGCCTAGAATAGACCCATCTAGGAGGTGCTTAAAGTCAAGGTCAGTGTCCTAGGAGGAGTAATGTATTTTGTGAAATGATAAATGCCCCAGATCTTATGACCTTTGACCTTGACCTCAACCTGGATGCAGACCAACCTGACGGTAATTGTGAATGAGTTTGGCAATCATTGCAGCAAATGCTTAGGAGGAGTATTGAGAAATGTGGACAGACAGGACGTCATCGCATTAGCTCCTTTCAGCTTCGCTGGAATGAGCTAAAAATTACTCACACCGTCAGGAAATAAGTTGTGGAAACTGTTGACAACAGTGGATGCGTGTCCCAGCCTGGGAGCTCTGGCTGTAAGGTGAGCGGCTGCTGTTGGTCAGAGAAGCAGTATTCCTCCTGAAACCATCTTCTCCTCTCAAGGAGAAACGTCGCTTGTTTGTTTTTCCAAATAAATCATAGCACAAACAACTCACAATACTTGCCCCCCCATGCACGGTGTTCATTTTAAGCTTCCCGTGACAGTCACATCATTTTCTACACCTCTTCTCACTCTGTACTTTGAGCTGGGAACAGTGTATTTGGCAGCATTACAGCTATTTTTTTAGTTATACAATGATATGGAGTCATTTTCAAATTCCACACTGTGTAGGAAGTTAAGAGTGGTGTACCGGATGAACGGGTACATAAAAGCATGCGCGCGCACACACACACACACACACGAAATAACCAACATGGGTATGTTACATCGGTTATACTGTAGGTCCTGAACACAGGTTTTGGTTATTTGATCAGCCTTATTTAGCAATACAATTTATAATGACATTTTAACAGTTCATTTTAAATACTACTATAAGACATACTGATGGTATAATGTTATAATTAAGCCATATTACACAAGTGGGAGTTGGGTTATTAATGAATACAGTAACTGCAGGAGTGATATGTCATACAGTGGGGCAAAAAAGTATTTAGTCAGCCACCAATTGTGCAAGTTCTCCCTCTTAAAAGATGAGAGAGGTCTCCAATTTTCATCATAGGTATACCTCAACTATGAGAGACAAAATGAGAAAAAAAAAATCCAGAAAATCACATTGTCTGATTTTTAAAGAATTTATTTGCAAATTATGGTGAAAAATAAGTATTTGGTCAATAACAAAAGTTCATCTCAATACTTTGTTATACAGTATACCCTTTATTGGCAATGACAGAGGTCAAACGTTTTTTGTAAGTCTTCACAAGGTTTTCCACACACTGTTGCTAGTATTTTGGCCCATTCCTCCATGCAGATCTCCTCTAGAGCAGTTTTTTTTTCTCATTTTGAATATTTTTTTACCCCACTGTATGCCCGACGTGTAGCAGATGGCATTTGATGTATCGTATAAAAGTCTCTGCCTTCGACTGCCACCCCATCCACATAACACCGGACCCCCATGGTCCCTCCTGCAGGTGGTAAGCCACTGGAGGACGGACCCATGTGGCTCATTCAAGCTGAGTCCAGCCAGGTCCCATGGGCAGAAACCTGGCCACCAGGCGCTTGCCTTCCAGCCCCTCCCCCCAGGCCTGGTTGTTCAGTGTACCCCATACTGGGTGGGGTACACTGAATCCTTGATTGTATATTCATCATGAGAGTCTATTGGATCGCTCTTTGTCTGGCCCTTCATCATTTAAAACCTGCATGATGTATTCACTCAGGTTATCTTTGTCTAATATTAAAATTTGTTTGATGATCTGAAATATTTAAGGGTGAGAAATATACAAAAATATAAGAAACCAGGAAGAGGGCAAATACTTTTTCACAACATTGTAAATGAAATGTCAGGCTTATGGGGAGTGAACAGCAGCTGGCGGGTGCTATAAGTTAGAGCTGGAGGCAACTATTTTTTTTTTTTTCCATTCCAGGCTTTTATTTCTTTCCACAGCCACATCTAATGGTTTGCTGCTATACAGTGCATCCGGAAAGTATTCACAGCACTTCACTTTTTCCACATTTTATGTTACAGCCTTATTTCAAAATGGAATAAATTCATTTTTTCCCCTCAAAATTCTACACACAATACTCCATAATGACAATGTGAAAAGTTTTTTTGCAATTTTTGCAAATTTATTCAAAATAAAAAAAACTAAGAAATCACATGCACAAGAATTGAGCCTTTGCTCAATACTTTGTTGATGCACCTTTGGCAGCAATTACAGCCTCGTCTTTTTGAATATGATGCCACAAGCTTGGCACACCTATCTTTGGGCAGTTTCGCCCATTCCTCTTTGCAGCACCTCTCAAGCTCCATCAGATTGGATGGGATGCGTCAGTACACAGCCATTTTCACATCTCTCTAGAGATGTTCAACTGGATTCAAGTCTGGGCTAGTGATGGGAAGGCAGGCATCAGTGCTCCGAACAGTGATCCGATCTTATTCAGGAAATATTTGGCGAGGCATGTTTTGAGGCGTGCATCGTGACGTATGTGTTGACATCGGACCACGTGACGTCACAGCCAATTTTCACATGGAGGCAGCAGCAAAAAGACGGACTTCTCCCATTTGGGAAAATTTTAAGTGCATTTCTCCCATTAATGTATTTTCTACAAGTACTGGCCATCTAATGCAGCTGAAGTGATGGCTTAGCGGTAAAACTTTTGCACTACAAGTGGGAGGCCTGGGTTCAAATCCCAGCTGTGTCATTCTATTTTTATTTGCAAGGTGAAGTTTCTG
The DNA here is from genome assembly GCA_020510985.1 of Pholidichthys leucotaenia. Classification (NCBI taxonomy): domain Eukaryota; kingdom Metazoa; phylum Chordata; class Actinopteri; order Cichliformes; family Pholidichthyidae; genus Pholidichthys; species Pholidichthys leucotaenia. The sequence continues at coordinate 131,877,469 of CM035849.1, read as the reverse complement.
TTGTTTCAAAGAGCTTGGATCATTATTATGCATCATTATGCTGAGGCACTATTGCTATTGTGTCCTGCATGAGAATAAGGTCAGAGATGAATATACTGGGACAGTATAAGACTGTTGAAAATTTATTATTTCTTAATCAAAACGGATAAGTAGTACAAGCACACCAAGTAACACAGACACACTGACTGGAGTCACCTCAGTTTTATTATTTTTTTGCCTTATTATCATTGATATTTCTTAAGACAGCACATTTATTGAAACTGAAAAAAATACACATTAAACCAACAATACCCTTGTAAAAATCAGCATGTTGTATACATTTTACCTACCTATGGTAGGTAAAAGGATATTCCTGATTTCTCTTTTTTTTGTGTGTGTGTTTGTCACACTTAAATATTTCAGATCATCAAACAAATTTAAATATTAAGATAAGATAAGATAAGATAAGATAAGATAAGATAAGCCTTTATTAGTCCCACAACGGGGAAATTCCAGGATTGCAACAGCACAGGGATAGCAACACTCAGAGCAACAATCAGAAGGCAAGAAAAAAAACAAGCAAGCAAGAGCAGCTAATATACATATGTACATATTACTATAAAATATATATATATACACACACACACACAGTGCAGAGCATTGTAGCTGGATGGAATAAATATATGAATATATGAACACACAGTGCAGAGCATTGTAGCTAGATGGAATAAATATGTAAATATATAAACACCCACAGTACGGAGCATTGCAGCTAGGTGGAATAAATATGCAAGTATATAAACACACACAGTGCGGAGCATTGTAGCTAGATGGAATAAATATATAGATATATAAATATAAACACACCCAGTGCTGAGCATTGTAGCTAGATGGAATAAATATATAGATATATAAATATAAACACACCCAGTGCAGAGCATTGTAGCTAGATGGAATAAATATGTAAATATATAAACACACACAGTGCAGAGCATTGTTGCTAGGTGGGATGAAACAGCATAACCGTCTATTTAGTTATCCTACATGGTATGATTATGTGCCCATACATATTCTCACCCTCCATAGCGACCGGTATGTTCCTAGTTGTATGCCGGAGAGGACCATTGTGTAAGTCTATTGCATCTTTTGCATTCAAAAAAAACTATTAGTTTGTTACGTCTTTTTGCTATCTCTGCGAGCAGCCCTGCTTAGGTTGTACAGTCTGACAGCCGTTGGTAGGAAGGACCTACGAAACCTCTCGGTTGTGCACCTGGGATGATGTAGTCTGCTGCTAAATGAGCTCCTCAGTGCATCCAGTATGTCCTGCATAGAGTGGAACTCGGACTCCAGCAGAGATGACAGTTTAGCCACCGTCCTTCTCTCTCCTATCTCCTCCATCGGATCAAGGCGTTGCCCCAGGACAGAGCTAGCTTTCTTAATCAGTTTGTTCAGTCTCTTCCTATCGGCTGCAGTAATGCCACTGCCCCAGCAGACCACTCCAAAAGTGATGGCTGATGCCACCACCGTGTCATAGAATGACTTCAGCAGCGCCCCTTGTACACCAAAAGACCTGAGTCTCCTCAGCAGGAACAGCCTGCGCTGTCCCTTCTTGTAGAGTGCGTCAGTATTGTGTGACCAGTCTAGTTTATTGTTCAGATGAATACCCAGGTACTTGTAGGATGTCACCATCTCGATGTCTGTTCCCTGTATATTTACTGGTGCTGTGAGGGGCTGCCCATGCCTGCGGCAGTCCACCACCAGCTCCTTAGTTTTCCTCGCGTTGATCTGGAGGCAGTTCCGATGGCACCAGTCCACAAAGTCCTGGATAAGCCCTCTGTACTCAGCTTCATCTCCGCTGGAGATGAGACCAACGATCGCAGAGTCATCAGAGAACTTCTGTAGATGGCAATGTGTTGTGTTGTGTGAGAAGTCCGCAGTATAAAGAGTGAACAGGAAGGGAGCCAGCACCGTTCCCTGGGGGGCCCCCGTGCTACTGATGATCGTGTCGGAAACACAGTCCCGGGTTCTCACAAACTGAGGCCGATTCGTGAGGTAGTCCAGGATCCATGATGACAGGTGCTGGTCCACCCCTGCGCGCAGCAGCTTGTCCTTCAGGATCATCGGTTGGATGGTGTTGAAAGCACTGGAGAAGTCAAAGAACATGATCCTCACCATATTCCCAGGCTTCTCCAGGTGGGACAGAGAACGGTGAAGGAGGAAGATCACCGCATCCTCCACCCCAATGCCATGCTGGTAGGCGAACTGGAGTGGATCCATCGCTGGTTCCACCAGGGGGCGGAGATGAGCAAGGAGCAGTCTCTCCAGGGTCTTCATCAAGTGGGACGTCAAGGCCACCGGTCTGAAGCTGTTCAGGTCTTTGGGGTGGGAAGTTTTTGGTACAGGTACCACACAAGATGTTTTCCACAGCTGTGGTACCCTCCCCAGTTTCAGGCTCATGTTGAAGATATACGTCACAATCCCACACAGCTGGTCTGCACAGGACTTGAGGAGCTTTGCGCTGATGCCGTCCGGTCCCGACGCCTTCCTCGCCTTGATCTTCCTCAGCTCCGTCCTCACCTGGGTCTTGGTCAGGGTCAAGATGGGGGGCTGTGTGTTGGGAGTGGGGGGGGTGTCGGTGGAGTGGGGAGTGGGCAGCAGGACTTGATTTCTTAGAGGCAGCAGTGGTTGTTGTGCAGACAGGGGGGAGGGCGGTTGGTCAAATCTATTGAAAAACAGATTCAGGTTGTTCGCCCACTCCCTGCCCCCCGTGGCCTGGGGGGAGGTATTCTGGAGCCCCGAGATGGTTTTGAGGTTTCTCCAGACCCCGCTGATGTCGCTCTGTTGCAGCTTGTCCTCCATCTTCTTCCTGAAGCTGTCCTTGCCTTCTCTGATCTTTCTCCTCAGCTCCCTCTGTACGGACTTCAGCATCTCCCTGTTCCCCGACCTGAAGATCCTCTTCTTCTCTCTCAGAAGTGTTTTTATCTCAGGGTTGATCCAGGGTTTGTTGTTTGAGTGACGCCGTATGGTCTTGGTGGGAACGGATTTGTCCACACAGAAGCTGAGGTAGCCCGTGAAGGTGTGAATGAGGCCATCGATGTCCTCACCATGTGGATCGCAGAGCTGCTTCCAGGCAGTGGCTTCAAAACAGTCCTTTAGAGTGTCCATTGTCTCCTCAGACCATAACTCCACTGTGCGCATGGCCGGAGGTTGTCTGTGCACTAGGGGTTTGTACACCGGTCGGAGATGAACCAAGTTGTGATCCGATCTCCCAAGTGGGGGGAGTTGTGATGAGGTGTACGCCTCCTTAGTGTTTGCGTAGAACAAATCCAGTGTTTTATTGTCTCTAGTGTGGCATGTGACATACTGGGTGAAAGTGGGCAGAATGGGAGACAGTGAAACGTGGTTGAAATCGCCTGAGATGAGGAGAAGAGCACCTGGGTGTTCTGTCTGCAGCCTGCTGGTTACTGAATGGATGACGTCACGTGCTGTCCCAGCGTTCGCCGTCGGATTTGCATAAACAACAATGCAGATCACGTGTGAGTGTTCTCTCGGGAGATATGTAGGCCTCATGCTAACAGCTAGCAACTCAATGTCTTTGCTGCAGTGTCGTTGTTTAACAGTGATATGTCCCGGTCTACACCAGTTGTTGTTAACATACATTATCACTCCACCGCCCCTAGTTTTGCCACTCTCTGGTGTTCGGTCAGCTCGTATCATGTGAAAACCCTCCAGCTCAATGTTAGCATCTGCTGCTAGTTCAGTTAGCCACGTCTCAGTAAACAAAAGGAGAGAGCACTCCCGGTAAGTGCTATCATAACGGGAGATAGCCGCTAGCTCATCTAACTTTCCCAGTATCGACCGTACATTTCCCATGACAACAGATGGAAGGGAGGGTCTGTACCTTATATTTTTTGTCCTCCGCCTTACTCCAGCCCGGCAGCCGCGGCGTTTTCGCCTCAGTTCTCTCGGTATGTCGAGTTTTTCCAGTGGGACCGGGTGGCGGTTAAATGCTAGCAGCTCTTCCCTGTTGTATCGAATCCTGCTATAAACAGTGGCTCCGTCCACCGGCTCAGGAGACATTTGGGACGATCTGTGTGTCCGTGATATAAGTGGGGTGAAAAAAAAAGTGATCAAAAGAGAGAGGAAGGGAAAAAAAACTCGGAATCGAGCCGCTGTTGCAAAAGGCAGCCGACTGGTGTGGCGCCAAGAGAAGATTAGATTATTAGATTAGATTATTAGACAAAGATAACACAAGTAAACACAAAATGCAGTTAACCTACGGGTACAAATAAAGTAACCTGAACCATTTTGTCCACTAGATGGCCTGGTAGAGAAAATGAAGTCCCATATGAGGGCTTGTCTATGTGAACCATTTTGATGAAAGGCCTCAAGTCCTTCAGAAAGCCTCATTTGGCCATCACTAGTCTGGGCTCTGGCTGGGCCACTCAAGGATATTCACAGAATTGTCCTGAAGCCACTCCTTTCATATCTTGACTGTGTGCTTAGGGTCGTTATCCTACTGAAAGATGAACCGTCACCCCTGTCTGAGGTCAAGAACGCTCTGGAGCAGGTTTTCATCCAGGATGTCTCTGTACATTGCTGCATTCATCTTCCCCTCTATCCTGACTAGTCTCCCAGTTCCTACCACTGAAAAACATCCACACAGCATGATGTCCCCACCACCATGCTTCACTGTAGGGATTTCTTTTTTTTTTTTTTGCATACTTTATTGATCCCCAGAGGGAAATTCAGGGCATCCACCTGGATGGATAAGGCAGCTACGATACAGCGCCAATCCCTTCACCATTCACACACACATTCACACCTAGGGCCACTTTAGAGTCTCCAATTAACCTAACTTGCATGTTTTTGGCCTGTGGGAGGAAACCGGAGTACCCGGGGTAAACTCACACAGACATGGGGAGAACATGCAAACTCCACACAGAAGGGTCACTGATGGTCAGGGGGTGGAATCAAAACCACGATGGTCAGGGGTGGAATTGATCCCGTGACCTTCTTACTGTGCTGTCACTGTGCTAACCACTGCACCAGCGAGCTGCCCAATGGTATTGGCCTGGTGATGAGCAGTGCCTGGTTTCCTCCAAACACGACGACTGGCATTCACTCCAAAGAGTTCAATCTTTGTCTCATCACACCAGAGAATTTTGTTTCTCATGGTCTGAGAGTCCTTCAGGTGCCTTTTGGCAAACTCCAGGCGGGCTGCCATGTGCCTTTTATGAAGGACTGGCTTCCATCTGGCCACTCTACCATACAGGCCTGATTGGTGGATTGCTGCAGAGATTGTTGTCCTTCTGGAAGGTTCTCCTCTCTGCACAGAGGAATGCTGGAGCTCTGACAGAGTGACCATTGGGTTCTTGGTCACCTCTCTGACTAAGGCCCTTCTCCCCCGATTGCTCAGTTTAGACGGCCGGCCAGCTCTAGGAAGAGTCCTGGTGGTTCCGAACTTCTTCCATTTATGGATGATGGAGGCCACTCTGCTCATTGGGACCTTCAAAGAAGCAGAAATTTTTCTGTACCCTTTCCCAGATTTGTACCTTGAGACAATTCTGTCTCGGAGGTCTACAGACAATTCCTCTGATTTCATGCTTGGTTTGTGCTCTGACATGCACTGTCAACTGTGGGACCTTATATAGTCAGGTGTGTGCCTTTCCAAATCATGTCCAATTAACTGAATTTACCACAGGTGGACTCCAATTAAGCTGTAGAAACATCTCAAGGATGATCAGTGGAAACAGGATGCACCTGAGCTCAATTTTGAGCTTCATGGTAAAGGCTGTGAATACTTATGTACATGTGATTTCTTAGTTTTTTATTTTTAATAAATCGGCAAAAATCTAAAAAAAAACAAAACAAAAAAAAAACCCAACCTTTTTCCATGTTGTCATTATGGGGTACTGTGTGTAGAATTTTGAGGAAAAAAATAATTGAATCCATCCATCCATCTTCTTCCGCTTAATCCTTTTCAGGTCGCGGGGGGCTGGAGCCTATCCCAGCATCTTTGGGCAAGAGGCAGGGTACACCCTGGACAGATCGCCAGTCCATCGCAGGGCCAACACAGAGAGACAGACAACCATTCACTCTCACAGTCATACCTAAGGACAGTTTAGAATGCCCAGTTTGATGCCAATTAACCTAATGCATAGGGCTGTAACATATCAAAATGTGGAAAAAGTGAAGCGCTGTGAATACTTGCCGGATGCACTGTACAAAAAGAATACCTCAATAGATGCCATCATTCAAATTTTTCTTTTCAACTGCAATACCATTTATCAGCAAAAGAAGTACAGTGCTGTGAGAAAGTGTTTGCCCCCTTCCTGATTTCTCTTTTTTTTGTGTGTGTTTGTCACACTTAAAATATTTCAGATCATCAAACAAATTTAAATATTAGACAAAGATAGCACAAGTAAACACAAAATGCAGTTTTTATATTCAGGTGTTTATTATGAAGGGGGAAAAAAATCTAAACTTTCATGGCCCTGTGTGAAAAAGTGATTGCCCCTAAACCTAATAACTGGTTGGGCCACCCTTAGCAGCAACAACTGCAATCAAGCATTTGCGATAACTAGCATTGAGTCTTTTACAGCGCTGTGGAGGAATTTTGGCCCACTCATCTTTGCAGAATTGTTGTAATTCAGCCACATTAAAGGGTTTTCAAGCATGAACCGCCTTTTTAAGGTCATGCCACAGCATCTCAATTGGATTCAGGTCATGACTTTGACTAGGCCACTCCAAAGTCTTTATTTTGTTTTTCTTAAGCCATTCAGAGGTGGACTTGCTGGTGTGTTTTGGATCACTGTCCTACTGCAGAACCCAAGTGCGCTTCAGCTTGAGGTCACGAACAGATGGCCGGACATTCTCCTTTAGGATTTTTTGATAGACAGTAGAATTCATGGTTCCATTTACCACAGCAAGTCTTCCAGGTCCTGAAAGCAGCAAAACAGCCCCAGACCATCACACGCTCTCTCTCTCTCTGGCATCCTCGTCTCAAAGAGGCGATGGTTAGCGCGTCAAGGGTTGGAGCAGCGCATGGAATGACTATACAGCCCAATCCTTGAGTGGCAGTCTTTGGAGTAGTTGGCGCAGATGAAGATTGATGGTGCACATTCTTTCCTCGCCGCACGCTTCGTCGCCATCTGGACTCACGTGTTCGCTTCCATCTTGAGAACACCCTCTTTGACACTGTGGCGCCAGGTGGCTCGATCTTTGGCAATAACCTCCCAGTTATTGGTGTTGATCTGTGCACACCGCATGCTGCATTTGCAGACACCTTTAAAACACAACAGCGGTCGGCCCACACGGCGGATGCCCACTCGCAATTCTCTGTAAAGGATTTCTCTCGGCAGACGGTCAGGCTCCATGTGGTGCACGTGGCCGAGCCACTGGAGTCGTCTCTGGCTGATAAATGAAGGGATGCCTGGCAAGTCAGCGCGCTCAAGGACTTCGGTGTTGGGGACTCTGTCCTGCCACTTGATGTGCGTAAGGCGCCGAAGACAGCGGAGGTGGAACCCGTTTAACCGCTTCTCCTGCCTGGCATAGGCTGTCCAGGACTCGCTTCCATACAGGAGAGTGGACAGGACGCAAGCTTGGTATACAAGTAACTTGGTCTTCAAACTCAGCAGATTGTTGTTCCACACACGCTTGTTTAGTTTGGCCATGACAGCAGCTGCTTTGGCGATTCTAGAGCTGATCTCGGTGTCCAGCGAGAGCGTGTTTGAAACAGTGGACCCTAGGTAGGTGAAGGTGTCCACAACCTCCAGCTGTGTGTTGTCAATGGTAATGACAGGAGAAGAGACAGCATCTTGCGCCATGATGTTGGTTTTCTTAAGGCTGATCATGAGCCCAAACTCCTTGCAGGCGTGGGACAGTCTGTCGACCAGGTGCTGCAGGCCCTCCTTGCGGTGCGATGCTAGAGCAGCGTTCTCTGCAAACAGCAGCTCACGTATGAGGACCTCGTAGACTTTGGTTTTAGCACAAAGTCTTGCGATGTTGAGGAGTTTTCCATCTGATCTCGTGCGGACGTAGACACCTTAAGGACAGTCGGAAAAGGCGTAGTGGAGGAGCATTAAGAAAAAAATCCCAAAGAGAGACGGTGCTATTACACAACCCTGCTTCACTCCACTGCTGACTGAGAAGGCATCTGAGGTGGCTCCATCAAAGCAAACAGTACTATGCATGTCCATGTGGAAGGAGATGATTGCAAGGAGCTTTGGGGGACAACCAATCTTTTGAAGGATCTGGAAGAGCCCACTTCGACTAACTAAGTCAAAGGCTTTGGTCAGGTCCACGAACGCAAGGAACAATGGCTGCTGCTGCTCTTGACACTTCTCCTGCAGCTGACTGAGGGAGAAGATCATATCCACTGTGGACCTTCCAGCTCTGAAGCCACACTGGGACTCAGGATAGACTCGCAAAGCAAGGCTCTGCAGGTGGAACAGGGTGACCCGGGGGAAGATTTGCCAACTATGCTCACCATACCACCACCATCATATTTTACTGTTGGTATGATGTTCCTTTTCTGAAATGCTGTTACTTTTACGCCGGCTGTAATGGGACACACACACCTTTCAAAAAGTTTAACTTTTATCTCGTCAGTCCACAGAGTATTTTCCCAAAAGTCTTGGGGATCATCAAGATGTTTTCTGGCAAAACTGAGACAAGCCTTTACGTTCTTTTTGCTCAGCAGTGGTTTTCGTCTTGAAACTCTACCATGCAGATCATTTTTGCCCAGTCTCTTCCTTATGGTGGAGTCATGAACACTGAAATTAACTGAGGCAAGTGAGGTCTGCAGTTCTTTGGATGTTGTTGTGGGGTCTTTTGTGACCTCTTGGATGAGTAGTCGCTGCACTCTTGGGGTAATTTTGGTTGGCCGGCCACTCCTGGGAAGGTTCACCACTGTTCCATGTTTTCGCCATTTGTGGATAATTGCTCTCACTGTGGTTCGCTGGAGTCCCAAAACTTTAGAAATGGATTTATAACCTTTTCCAGACTGATAGATCTCAATTACTTTGTTTCTCATTTGTTCCTGAATTTCTTTAGATCACAGCATGATGTCTAGCTTTTGAAGATCTTTTGGTCTACACTTTGTCAGGCAGGTCCTATTTAAGTGATTTATTGATTGAGAACAGGTGTGGCAGTAATCAGGCCTGGGTGTGGCTACAGAAATTGAAGTCAGCTTTCCAAATATGTGATAAACCACAGTTAATTTATGTTTTAACGGGGGGGAATCACTTTTTCACACAGGGCCATGTAGGTTTGGATTTTTTTTTACCCTTAATAATAAACACCTTCATTTAAAAATGTCATTTTGTGTGTACTTGTGTTATCTTTGTCTAATATTTAAATTTGTTTGATGATCTGAAACATTTAAGTGTGACAAACATACAAAAAAATGAGAAATCAGGAAGGGGGCAAACACTTTTTCACACCACTGTAGAATAGAGACAACAAATCCTTTTAGGATGAAGACCATAAAAAAACAGAACAACAGAGCATTAACACTGCAGATATACTTACATCAAAGAGGACACCTACTTCTTGATCTGGCGATGGAGCAAAAGACTGGTTTACATAGATGAACTGTAAAAAAAAAAAAATGGAGAAATGGATATTATAATAACCCTTTTACCTGAAATATACTCTTTTTGTAAATGTTATGAGGCAGTAAAAAAATATTCTTACCAGTTGTTCACCGGCCTCCAACTTGAGAAAACGGGAAATAAACTGTGAGAGAGACTGTACTGTTCTCATCCTGTCCACTGACCACTTCTTTGTTTTCATTATAGGAGTGTCTCCCACAGCTTTTAGTAGCACATCAACTGTTAACAGAAATGGGGAAAATGAAAATGAAATTTATCACTGCCGAGATCCAGACAAGTCTGTGCAAACCTAAACTTCAACTGCTCACTTCGATTTCTGAAGAACACTTAAAACACACTGAAGCTTGACCATTGACCCACCAGAGAAAAATCAAAGTATATATACATGCTTTCACTTGACTCTAAAGCAAACACAGCTTTACAGACTGTTAAAAATATATATAACTGTTGCAACTGCATTAAACCAACAGATACAGGAGATGTTTTACTGCCTCCTCCCAAAGTTATAATTTTGCCATTAGGTTTAATTGTAATTTTCTGATTTATGTATTCCCTTTCTTTTTTAAGGGTTGTATTTGTGGAGCCGGGTAGTACAACTGTAAACAGCAATGTGTACATAAAAATAACATTATTTTGGGATATTATATACTTAAGCCCCATTAAAGGTTTAGTTGTTTATTTTTCAGGTGTTCTTGTTGTTCATGTTATACAACTTTCAAAATATAGCTTCTTTCTTAAAAAAACAAAAAAACATACTAAATGTAAGAAAAAGGGAAATGGGATTATTCTTAATTCATGTACCTTTTTTTGGGGGGGGGGGGGTGGTGGTATGATTTTATTTAACATTAGCTGCAATATACTGTATATGTCGCCAATAGCAGTTTGTGCAAATCTAAGCAAATTCAAAGAAAAAAAAACCCTCACACATGGATTTTAGGCTCCATTCAGATTCCAGGTTGTGACCATGGCATTTTCTTTTTACCCCTAATTATAATACGTAAAATTTTATCAATAATATTCATTGAGCTTTTCAATGAAGTTATAAGCAAAGCCCCCATATTTAGGCTGGGTGTCCACCAAACGCGTTTTTTTGTCGCCCGACTGTCCTGAGCTTTTTTTTTTTTTTTCTTCAGCGTTAGTGCGCGGTGCTCTGGGAAGAAAAAGTCTGTGCTCTGTATTCCAGCAACAGCTTGTCACGCTCAGCTCAGCGGTTCCGGTTTCCTATGGATAGACTTTCTATTGATTTTTTTTAATATCAGTCTCTAAATAACAATGGGCAGGACACGTTTTCTAGCAGCTCTGGATGTAAAATATGATGACACGGAAAGCAGGAGGAGTCTGAGTACAGACTAGTACTGACTTCCTATGTCCTGCCGACACAGCAGTTCTGATTGGCTGCTTGGTCTCACATTGACAAGCTCAGCTGCAGTCTCTGAAAAGTTTAACTTTTTTCAGCTCTGAGTGCCCTGAGCGCCGCAACAAAAAACGGCCACCGCCGAGAGTGTCTCTGCACCGAGGGTGCTCAGCGCTGTAAACGCTGGACTACATAGAGAATGAATGGAAAATAGCCGCCCAGAGCGGAAAAAACGTGTTTGGTGGACACACAGCCTTGTTCTGACTGTGTGAATATCAATGGTAAAATGACAAATATTATCAATGCCATCGCTCCCATCAAGGTGAAGGTGGTCATAATTAAAAAGAAACCGCCATGGAGAAATGCCAAACTAGTAAGACCTGAAAAAAAGAGAGTGATGAAAAACTGAACACAGGTGGCGAAAAACTAAACTAGAAAAGCACTCGGAGAGTGCAGACCTCCGCCAAGCGCCACAATTCCCCCCATACAGTGTTTGTGTGTACGTTTTCAGATTCCTTGAGCATGTAAACATATGACTAGCAATTGGATTCACAATGGTTATTTGTTTATTTGACAGGGACAGTGCAATAAACACACAATTAATCAATGACAATCAATCTGATAGTGATAGGATTAGTGGTTCAGTAGTAAAAGCATTGCCTCCTTGGCGGAGGTAATAAACTGAAGTGTTGCTGTTGTGTCCATCTCCTCCACTGACGGATGCAAATTGGGTAGACAGGTTGCCGTGGGTTTTATATTATATTGTAACGTGCTGCTCGACATGGCGACGTCCCACCGGGAGGTTCGAACTCACGCCTCCCGCTCCGGAGTCCCGCACTCTACCTGTGTCGCCAATAGGGTCAACCCACTTGGCAAGCCAAATAGGGTGCTCATATTGAGTTCGCTACAATATTATTGTTTTGGGGGTTGCGCTTCGCGGCAAACGACAATTTAGAAGCTTCGCCGGCAGAGAGCTCGTTTTTGCGCAGCGCCTATGGCTGGCTGGTGAATTTCTGCCAAATGTGCAGCTCCTATGGCTGGCCGGGGAATTTCTGGCAAAGACTCCGTCGGCGGACAGCTGCCCGTGTGAGGTTTTGCAGTTGCACGCTGGCGGGCCCAGGCCAGCAGTGTTTTCCGCGTCCTTTTGTGCCTAAAACGTTGAAGAACGCAGAGTTTGTGTTGCAGACACGACGACCAGCGCCCTCCATTGCGCCTGCGCACATGTTGAAAACGGCTGTATGTCACAGTGTTGAATGAAAAATGCTTTAAAAAATTCCTGTATCCAGACGGTGAACCCAATCACCCCCAAAATTTAATCAGTTCTTCCTTGTACCATTTCCAACAACGCCTGAAAGTTTCATGGAAATCCGTCCAAGATTTTTTGAGTTATCTTGCTAACCAACAGACAGACAGACAGACAGACAGACAAACAAACAGACAAACCCCGGCAAAGACATAACCTCCTCCTGGCCTTTCGGCCTGGCGGAGGTAATTACAGGTTCACTATGAAATCTATAATGAGAGATTGAGAATTTATAATTTGTAGTTGAGAAATGCCAGGCAATCATATTGTTCTGACACCATTGCTAAAAACAGTAATGCATGCACCTTGTTCACTACTGTTGACAGGCTAAGAAATACCCGTGTCAGTAGTTCCTGAACTTTTATCCAACTGTGCCTGCAATGACTTAGTCCTTTTCTTTACTGACAAAATTCAGAAAATTAGACAGTCTGTACTCCTATGCCAGGTGCTGGACATGTGCTTCCTCCGTGTCCATGTAGAGAAGATGTAAACACCATGGCAAAATTTTTTCCAATCAATCGTAAAAACTTGGATGACATCATACACCACCAGAAATCCACTATCTGCTGCCTTGATACTCTCCCAACAGGGCTTTAAAAAAAAAAAAAAAAAAAATTCACATTGTATGGCCCCAAATCTATTACAGATCATAAATATGTCTCTGCATTCAGGTGTCTTCCCTCAGTGCTTTAAAACAGCTGTTATCAAGCCACTTCTAAAAAAGAGCAACCTAGACACCTCACTCATGAACAGCTATAGGCCCATATCAAACCTCCCCTTTCTTAATAAAATAATAGAAAAAGCTGTTTTTCAACAATTGTACAACTTCCTAACATTAAATAACTGTTTTGATGTTTTCCAGTCAGGTTTTTGGCCACACCACAGCACTGAAGACAGCTCAGTGCTGTCAACAGCCACTCCAATACAGATAGTGACAACATTTCAGTCTTGGTCCTACTGGACCTCAGCACTGCATCTGACACCGTCAACCATAACATCTTACTGGACTGGCTGAAAAACAGGGTGGGACTTTCTGGTACAGCACTTAGATGGTTTGAGTCCTATTTAAAAGACGGACTACTTTGCTCCATAGGCAACTACAAATCTGAGCAAACAAAAATAACCTGTGGAGTTCCCCAAGGTTCCGTTTTGGGACCTTTGCTGTTCAACGTCTATATGCTCCCACTAGCTCAAATCATTAAAAAACAACAATATATATTCCCATAATTATGCAGATGATCAAACAAATCTACAATTAAAACCCTGACCAAATGCATTGGTCAAATTAAAGAGTGGGTGTGCCAGAATTTTCCTCAGTTAAACAAAGGCAAAACCGAAATAATAGTTTTTGGAGCCAAAGAAGAAAAACTCAAAGTTAACACTGATAGAAAAGTTTCATATTTGTTTCATTTTTGTCTTTTGCTTTGTCTCAGAGTCTGTGTAAAAGTGTCAAGGATGCAGCTGCATTAGTAATCATCTTGTTTTCATTCATTTTTTGCGGCTCCCGTGTGACTGGTACTGAGTGAGAGTCATGATTCTTGAGAAAGAGAATCTGTACGCCAAGTTTTGACCAGATGTACTGGAACAATCATGATGGACAATTCCTTCTCCACCTCTCAGATAACAAAGGGCTTAAAGAACTGAATGATGTATGTCTGAGTCAGAATGGTGCGCGAATAGGCCCTGAGACTATTTTTGTATTGTTCTCCACTGGCCAGTGTAATTAAATTTGCTAAAACTCTGATCCCGTCTGGTTTTTGACTGAAGGTTTAGAAGAATTTTTCTAACAGCACTCAGCTTCAATCAATGATGATAAAAACCAGCAGCCAAGCCAGAAATCTGGGTGGGGTTCTGGAGTCAGCCCTGAATTTTAATAGCCACATACAAGACAGTAGTGAAGTCAGCCTATTATCACTTAAAGAACATAGTGAGGATTAAAGGTCTGATGTCTCAGCAGGATCTAGAAAAACTTGTCCATGCATTTATCTTCAGTAAACTGGAGCACTGTAACGCTGTCCTCACAGGTCTCCCTAAAAAGTCTATCAGACAGCTGCAGTTGGTTCAGAACGCTGCTGCTCAAGTCCTCACCAAGACCAAGAAAGTAGATCATATAACTCCAGTTCTCAAATCTTTACACTGGCCACAGTTACATGGGCAAAATTTCTTCAATCTGACTACAATTCAGATCAGAATTTTACTGTTTACATGGATCCTGAAAAAGCTGATCCGATTTGGACGTGCGTTTCCATGTATCACATGTTTGAACGTAATAAATCACTTTGACATGTGCACGTCGACATTCCGAAAATAGAAGAAGCAACTTCCAGTGTTAGCAAGCCCTGCTTCATGTCAAAATGGACCTGTATTGTGTTATTCAGACTACTTTTGCTTCTGCTGCTCTCTGTAATGAAGCTACAAGTACATAGTTCTGCATATGACGAACAGAGGGAGACAGCAGGACGATACAGACCAGTTTTGTTTTACTCCTGCTATGTTTTCTGCTAGCTGCTGTAAAGGCGGAAATACGTCACATTGATGTGTGGCTGGCATACAGACATGCGCAGTAAACATATTTTCTGCCCAGCCTTCGGAATAAGTGTTTTCATGCGCACCATTTGAATTAACAATCGGCATAACCCCCCCGTCTCAATCGGAATGAAATTTTGATCCAAATGAGCAAGATTGGGGGCAGTGTGGTGGCGGAATGGTTAGCACTGCGGCAGCACAGCAACTCACCCTTGGCCGGGGGATCCTGGGTTCGATCCCAGCCCCCGACCAACAGTGATCTGTGTGGAGTTTGCATGTTCTCCCCGTGTCTGTGTGGGTTTACTCCGGGATTTCTCCGGTTTCCTCCCACATGCCAAAAACATGCAGGTTAGGTTAATTGGCATCAAAAACTGGGGATTCTAAATTGTCCTTAGGTATGACTGTGAGAGTGAATGGTTGTCTGTCTCTCTGTGTTGGCCCTGCGACGGACTGGTGATCTGTCCAGGGTGTACCCTGCCTCTCGCCCAAAGATGCTGGGATAGGCTCCAACCCCCCCGCGACCCGAAAAGGACTAAGCGGAAGAAGATGGATTGATGGATGGAGCATGATTGGGTTAGAATATTCAGATTGGCATGTTTACATGAAGCATTTTTATTCCTATCAGGCTTTTAATCCAGTTACTTGTGTCCATGTAAACATAGCCACTGACTTCCTGTCTGTCAAGGAATAGATTTCAAAATACTGCTGTTGGTTTATAAAGCTCTGAATAGTTTAGGGCCAAAATACATTTCAGATCTGCTGGTCCATTATGAACCACCTAGAGCCCTCAGGTTGTCAGGCCTACTATCTGTGCCCAGAGTTAGAACCAAACATGGTGAGGCAGTGTTCAGTTTTTATGCCCCTCACTTATGGAACAAACTCCCAGAAAGCATCAGGGCTGCTGAAACTCTCAGCTACTTTAAATCCAGGTTAAAATTACCGGAGTGGTGACCTAGTTGGTAGAGCATCCGCCCCACACCCAGGAGACCTGGGTTCAAATCCTGGCCGGGTCATGCTGAAGACCATATAATAGTGGAACTTCCTGCCGTCCAGCTTGGTGCTCAGCAATAATGGAACGGAGGAGGGAAATTTGTGGCGACACCTTGCATGGCAGCAACCCTTCTCATTCTAGATGTGATTAACATTGTAGATAAGAGAAACGTAATTTCACTCTATTGTACATGATTAGCTGTATGGATTGAATGACAATAAAAGTTGGCTGGCTTTACCTTAAAAACTTCCCTATTTGCTTCCGCCTTTCAGTAGAACAATTGCTAATCTCTTACAATGTACTGTAATTTTTATTTCTTGCACTTTTTCTGTCTTATTCTCCTTTAGCTTGTTTTTGTTTCTCTTCAATTTATTTTTTTTAGTTTGCTTCTAAATTCTTATGTATTCCTTCTGCAACTTGCTGTAATGCTTTAATGTTTTATGTAAAACACTTTGAATTGTCATACATGAAATGTACTATACAAATAAACTTGCCTTGCCTTGAAGTTACCTTAAAGTACATTCAAGTCCCACTGATAATAAAGCTTAAATAAATGTGCCGTTTTCATCCATGTTTACTGAAATTGAACTTTATAATACTTGTTTTTTTAAACACAAGTTATGACTTTAATGTTGGCATAACTGTTGAATTTGTTGATAAATTATCAGAGTAAATGTAAGTAAATGTAAATATAAGTCACAGACTTAATGTAATCACTGTAAGTAACACAAAACAGCAAACAGATGTGTTTTTACCCTCACACGTTAGCTTTAGCTTCAGTCGTACACAAACCGGTAGTACCAAAGAAATTGACGCTCATTGGCTACAGGCAAAGAAAACATACATCCTCTTGGCTAATACTGCTATCCATTACCTTAACGTCACACACCCGGAATAGTTTTGTTTAGCATTAGCGCTCACAAATAAATCCCTATTATTAAACTGTGCAGCCACTTTGATGCATCCTGCTTCCATACTTTTTTTCTTCTCTTCATTGGTAGCCGGTTCGTCCGACGGTGGCTGTAGCTCCTCTTTATGTGTCTCTGTGGGTGACTCTGCGGTGTCGGACATCTTCACGGAAACACTTCTTTGTTGTTTTTTTTTTGCGCGGATGCTTCCCTTAGCCCCGCCCACTCAGATTGATGCATCGTGATACTTCCGGTAAGGTTTTCCTGGCTTCTATTGGCTTAAAGGAACATCAGTCTATACATCTCGTAATTCTATTGGTCACGGTGTGTCTGAGTAGGCGGTGCAGATTCTTGACTTGAAGTTTGTGGTTTTCGCCTTTTGCAAGGTTAGTTTTAACGTGGGAATATGTGCAATATGCATTGTTTTTTGACGAATATTCATATTAACTAAATATTTATTTAATATTATTGTTTAGTTCTTGTCATGAAAGCGTCTTACCTTTCAACATTAGAATAAAATATGTGCTGTATTGGTCTCGTTCAGGCGACGGCACGAAGGGAAATAATACTTTCACCTGAAATATAAAGTTTTTCAGCCACCGTGAACTGTTCGCCCACCCTTCTTGCTTGACCTTTGGACCCACTGAAGCAACGAGAGTAAGTCACATTTTATGAAGTTCTTAAATCACTCAAATGAACCAGTATTGTCTGTAACTTAGTTTAGCTGAGTTAGTGTTTGGTGTTTGTTTATAAACGCTGAGCACCGAACAGGAACGATTATTACAATGAAATAAATCGATCCCCATAAGCAGGGCTTGACATTAACTTTTTTGCTTACCAGCCACTGTGGCTAGTGATTTTCCAAAGTTACTAGCCTCTCAGCCTTTTCATTACCCACAGTTTTGTGGTTAGAAAATTATGTTTAAAGTGATCAAATTGGACTATGGCATAATAAAATTTTCTTGAACTAAATTTGCAACCTTTTTAAATGTAAATGACCTTTATACATACATAAAAATAGCAAGAGAAACACTATTTATGAACAGCAGTAAATACTGTAAAACAGTAGAGTAAAATATTTGTAATATGAGATTGAAGTTCAGGTAGATTTGGGGTGTGTCCCATTCTCATTTGTACCCCTTCACCTACCCCTATGAGTTGGGACACCCCTTCATGGCTGCACCATGTCATTAGTTGTTGCTGATGGATTTAACGTAACCTGTTTTCACCCGAAAAAAGAAGAGAAAGAAAAAGAAAACTGATTAGAAAAAGTCTCATCTTAAGGAGAAAATTGTCTCAAATTTACTTGAACTATTCTAATTGGCAACATTGCGTGGAGGTTGTGGGCAGTGCCTTTGGCATGGCAAACCGGGGTGGTGGTTCCTGTCTTCAAGAAGGGGGACTGGAGGGTGTGCTCCAGCTTTAGAGGGATCACACTCCTCAGCCTCCCTGGGAAGGTCTATGCCAAGGTACTGGAGAGGAGAGTCCGGCCATTGGTCGAACCTCTGATTCAGGTGGAGCAATGTGGTTTTCGTCCTGGACGTGGCACATTGGACCAACTCTTTACCCTCTCGAGAATCCTCAAGAGTTTGTGGGCATTTGACCAACCAGTTTACATATGTTTTGTCGACTTGGAGAAGGCATTCGACTGTGTCCCTCGTGGTTTTTTGTGGGGGGGTGCTTCGGGAGTATGAGGTATCAGGCTTGTTATTACAAGCTATCCGGTCTCTGTACGACTGTTGTGAGAGTTTGGTTCGTATTGCCAACGCTCGGTCGGACTCATTCCCAGTGAAAGTTGGACTCTGCCAAGGCTGTCCTTTGTCACCGATCCTGTTCATAATTTTTATGGACAAGATTTCTAGGTGCAGCCAGGGAACAGAGGGTGTCATGCTTGGTGACCACAGGATCTCATCTCTGTTGTTTGCAGATGATGTTGTCCTGCTGGCTTCATCCAGCAATGACCTACAGGTCTTACTGGGACAGTTTGCTGCTGAGTGTGAAGTGGCTGGGATGAGAATCAGCACCTCCAAGTCCGACTCCATGGTCCTTAGCCGGAAAAAGGTGGATTGCCCTCTCCGGGTTGGGGACAGGCTTCTGCCCCAAGTGGAGGAGTTTAAGTATCTCGGGGTCTTATTCACGAGTGAGGGGAGAATGGAGCGAGAGGTTGACAGATGGATCGGAGCAGCATCAGCAGTGATGTGGACACTGTCCCGGTCTGTTGTGGTGAAGAGGGAGCTAAGCTCTAAGGCAAAGCTGTCAATTTACCAGTCAATCTACATTCCTACCCTCACCTATGGTCATGAGCTTTGGGTAATGACTGAAAGAATGAGATCGCGGATACAAGCGGCTGAAATAAGCTTTCTTCGTAGGATTGTTGGACTCACCCTCAGAGATAGGGTGAGGAGCTCAGTCATCCGGAAGAGGCTCAGAGTAGAACCGCTGCTCCGCCACATTGAAAGGAGCCAGTTGAGGTGGTTTGGGCATCTGATCAGGATGCCTCCTGGACGCCTCCCACTTGAGGTGTTTCGGGCATGTCCCACTGGAAGGAGACCCCGGGGCAGACCCAGGACTCGCTGGAGAGACTCCCAGCTGGTCTAGGAATGCCTTGGTATCCTCTCTGAAGAGCTGCAGCAGGTGGCTGGGGAGAGGGAAGTCTGGGGTTCTCTGCTTGAACTGCTGCCTCCGTGACCCGGACCTCTGGAAAAGCGGTAGAAGATGGATGGATGGATGGATATTCTAATCAATAGAAAAGGTCAAAAATTTACTAGAAATAAAACTGTAAATTCACAGAGAAAAATTTGAACCCCCTGGTGGTCGGTTTTGGCCTGTGGCCCATATGTTTGACACCTCTGGACCTTCCCATTAAAAATACATATTTAGAAGGTAAACAACAACTTCTCACTCTAAAAAATAATCATATTTAACCACAGAGGTAGGATCTGATGTACGGGAGGAGCACATGGATTAGCTACTCACTGCTGGGACAACAGGGATCAGGGACAGTTCTACTGATAATATGATTACTAAGAGCGGGGACAGGTGTGTTCTGCAGGCTGCTGTCTGTTCGTCGCGGTTTCTCCAGACTGGCTGCAAAATGAGCTCACCGTGGGCGGAATCTGGCTCTACTCTGTACTCGGTATAGGAGAAGCCGCCACCCACCGGGCTGAACAGGGGCAGGACAGGAGACTGACCTGTGGAGTAGACCATCCATGGCTTCTCCAGACTCCGTCCATGGTGACAGTGGACCAGTGATCACACACTGTGTGCAGATGATGCTTATGGGAGTTGTAGTTTCATAGTCTCACATTGCAATAGGTTTATTATTTTAGATGCCATTTGAGAAAACTACAACCTGCCAAAGTGGCTAGTGGGAGTGGCTGTCTTCCTGGCCGCTGCTGAAATCCACCAGCCACTGGCCGGTGTTAATGTCAAGCCCTGCCCATAAGTTAGAAAATACTTTTTAAAATAATGCTTCAAGAAGGGAAGTAATACCTAAATCCATCATTACTATTTAGTATATCACTTCAATGCTGGTGCTGCAACTAAATAATTACTGATACATTTTAACTTTTCTTTTTCTGTGACCTTGCTCTTGCAGTGGCAAAAGTTGGCAGACTTTCCACCAAAGATACAGTGCTTCTCCTGTGTGACATGCAGGAAAAGTTCAGACCCAACATCTTCCAGTTCACCAATATTGTCAGCAATGCAGCTAGAGTGCTTCAGGTTGTTCTTCCCTCCTCTATCACCACTCAGTACCTTATAGTGAATGAATGAATGAATGAATGAATGAATGAATGAATTTATTTATTTCGGATAGTACATTACAGGTTAAAAGAAACTGTATAATATAACAACAAGGTCAAATTAGACAAAGACTCCTTCTACTATACAATTCCACGTGAGTTATCCGAAATGGGTGATGGCTGAAGCCGCAGCTTATATTGCCCACCCATATTCCATCCAAGAATTCAAAGGAGAAAAAAGAGAAAACAAGACAAGAGCGATTACAATTTAAAACAAGGCTAAGACAAAATATGACTGAGAGAAAAAGAAAACTGAGCTAGTCTAAGTTAAGCGGTTACTATTCAAAAACAAATCTAAGACATAGTGTCACAGAGAAAAAAGAAAAACTAAGCTATAACACAACACAGGCTGGAAATGTCAATAGTATTAAATTAAGCTAGGGTAAGAATGATTATTTCAAGTACACATGCTGTTCCTCGTAAACCTGTAAAAAATGTTGCACGCTCCTTAGACTGAATATGTTCAGGTTTTGTGTCTTTTGCCCTTACTGTCTTTGGATGTCATGAAAAGTGCTATATAAATGTAATCCATAATTATTCATTATTATTACTGTCCTGCACAGTAGATGTAATAAAAGAGTGGAAGTAACCACAAGAAATTTGCTGTTTATCTCCAAATCTTTCCCCTCTCCGCTGTTTTAGGCCAGTCGTATCCTGGGCATCCCCCCTATTCTGACAGAGCAGTATCCTAAAGGCTTGGGGCCCACAGTCCCAGAGCTGGGAGCCAGTGATCTGAAAGCCCATGCTAAAACTTCATTCACCATGATGATAGAGGAGGTGGAGAAGGAGCTTCAGGCCCTGGGGAATCCCAAACAAGCTATACTGTGTGGAATAGAGGCACATGCCTGCATCGCAGTAAGACATTATCATTTTTTTCAGCGGTTTACTGATCAAAAAAACACAGTGACATCTTCACCTGCATCACAGCAGACCGCTAAAGTGCTGACATTGCTCGTCACAATTTTAAATTTGTGTTTATTTGTGTATATAATGATGCACATACTTTCTTTTTACTTTTGAAAAATATACTTAACACAGGTTTTAGTGATCAGTCATTTATAAGCAGTTTTTTTTTTACCTAGAGCACAAACGCACATACGTACATGTCAAGACCTTATAAAATTCATAAATGCATTTGGATACATATTTTTTATTGCACTGAATGTGTGGCACCAATATATGATTACAGTTTACAAGCCAGATGTGTTATTCTGTTGTCAATCGGTATTAATGTATTTTCATGTATGACCTGTTCAGTAGTCTGTAGGGGTTGATGAAGTATTGTAATCACCCTATTTTTGTAACTATGTGTGTTTGTGTTTCTGCACACTGTAAAAAGAGTTTGTGTTTTTGTTTTTCCACAATGTACAATGCTAAAAAGGCTTTGCATTGATTACAACTGATTAAAACATGCTCCGTGCTTTTTCTCAGTGCACAGCGTATGATCTGCTGGAGAAGGGGATAGAGGTCCATATTGTGGCTGATGCGGTCTCATCTAGAAGGTATATAGTATGTGTATTTTTTGTCATGTTTTCTCTGTCGCAGCACAAGATGCCCATTTGCAGTGTGCTTGACTACAAACGTCTACTGTTTCCACGCGCAGCCAGACGGACCGTTTGTTTGCTCTGTCCCGGCTGAAGCAGAGCGGCGCTTACCTCACGACCACAGAGGCTGTTCTGCTGCAGCTGGTTCAAGATGCTAAACACCCTAACTTCAAGGAGGTACTACTACAGTTTCCCACTCCCAATCAGTTGTCTGTTTAATTTTGCATTAGTTGATCTCTTGGAGGAAAAAGTTTGGCCTTTTTTTCCTCTTATCACAGTGCAAGAATATCTCAAATTTAGCATATCCTCAGATTGCTGTCATATTAAAAAGAAGTCAAACTAGACATCAGTTAACAGTTGTTGTCAATTTTGTTGGCAGATCCAGAAGCTTATGGCTCACCCGTCCCCTGACACTGGCCTCCTTGCTTTCTTCAGTGCTCTTTAGAGAGAGATCTAGCTCCAGTTATTGTGATCCCACTGCACAGAACTGTACTAATAAAGCAATGCTGCTACCTATCATGCTCTTTTGTGTTTTTGTGCTTGAATCAGTTGCCTTATTCCACAACAGGTGTTGTTTCTCTGCAGCTAGAACTGACATGCTGAAAAAAAAACAAACTGATGAAAGACTGAAGAGGAGGGACAAGCTCACAGGGGAGTGATGTCAGAAGGGGGAGGAGTGAGTGATGTCATTGTGTGAAGCCAGAAAGGGAGGGGAAGGAGAGAGAGGGAGAGGGAGAGGAAAAGGAAGCTCTCCGATAGGTTTCTGTGTATATTTGTCCAAAGCTGTACAAACTTTCATCAGCCTAAGGCATGATTATTGGCCCTGTGGAGACCGGGAAGCTGAAGACGGAGATCTGAAGTGGTGGATGGACACAAGTTTGTCAGAAGTTGTGCACAGCTGATGACTGCATAAAATAATAACACTTTTTAAGGCCTTGGGCCTCGAGTGACCTGAGAGAGGTAAGCAAAGTCACTTATATTTCTCACAAAATACCATCTGTGGGAGAGAGTGGTACACTTGTACGCAGACATATTTGGGCTTTGTCTTGGCTTGTGAATTGAAAGTTTCCAGTGTGGCACAAAGTGTCTGAACTTACTGGTTCCTAGTTGACGGCGGCTGGAAGTACAGGAACAGAGCGAGTGACACTGTAGAGTACAGATGAGGGGAATCCTCTGTGGGCGTGCTCAGTGTATGTGTGACTGTCTGCAGTGTCCCGAGTAAATCAAAGTGAAATGGCCTGTTTATCTATGCACTTCATCTTCTGATCCTTCAGACTCGGGACGAATAAAAAGCAGAAACCATGTCCTCAGAATTGGACTCCAGTCTCACTAGCATCGACTGGCTGCCACAGCTGGGAATCAGCAGCCTGCGCTCTGGGAAAGAGAGAGGAGGAGGTGGCGGGGAGAGGGATAGGAAGAAGGATCGAGGGAGGGAGAGAGGAGACTTCATACCTTCGGTGCCGGAGCCCTCCCCTTCAAACTGTAAAGGGAAACCTCCTCACAGCTATGCCACTCTCATTGCCATGGCAATCACAGCTGCACCTGAGAAGAAGCTAAGCTTAAATGACATTTACACCTGGATCAGTGACACTTTCCCTTACTACAGCCGGGCTGGCCGTGGATGGAAAGTAAGCTACCATCCACTTCCAATACACAGTGTTATGAGTGTTGAAGAACAGTAATAATATATCACTAAAATACGATTAATCTAGTATTGCTGGAATCAACATCTGACACATTTCATTCCAAACAGAACTCAATTCGGCATAACCTGTCCCTAAATAAATGCTTCAGGAAAGTTCCTCGACCACAGACCGACCCTGGAAAGGTAAGCGCCATTCATTATTGTCAGGTTAGAATTTTTATTAGAATATACATAATTACATGCATAATAAACACTTGTTTAACAGACTTAAAAGCTAGAAATCTGCTGTATTTTTAGGGCTCCTATTGGACAATGGACAAACCCTCAGAGGGAAGTCAAGTGAGGGGACTTAAACGTCCCTACCCTGAGGAGGAGGAGAGGGAAGATGTATGTTTTTGTTAACTACTTAATTTCTCAATTGATAATCCTTTTTACATACACACATACAGTGCATCTGGAAAGTATTCACTGTGCTTCACTTTTTCCACATTTTATGTTACAGCCTTATTCCAAGGGGGATCAAATTAATTTTTTTCCTCAAAATTCTACATACAATACCCCATAATGACAATGTGAAAAAAGTTTTTTTTTTTTTTTGAGATTTTTGCAAATTTATTAAAAATAAAAAACTAAGAAATCACATGTACATAAGTATTCACAGCCTTTGCCATGAAGCTCCAAATTGAACTCAGGTGCATCCTGTTTCCACTGATCATCCTTGAGATGTTTCTACACCTTCATTGGAGTCCACCTGTAGTAAATTCAGTTGATTGAACATGATTTGGAAAGGCACACACCTGTCTATCTAAGGTCCCACAGCTGACAGTGCATGTCAGAGCACAAACCAAGCATGAAGTCAAAGGAATTGTCTGTAGACCTCCGAGACAGAATTGTCTTGAGGCCCAAATCTGGGGAAGGGTACAGAAAAATTTCTGCTGCTTTGGAAGGCCTCAATGAGCACAGTGGCCTCAATCATCCGTAAATGGAAGAAGTTCGGAACTCGGACTCTTCCGAGAGCTGGCCGGCCATTTAAACTGGGCAATCGGGGGAGAAGGGCCTTAAGGAGGTGACCAAGAACCTAATGGTTACTCTTTCAGAGCTCCAGCATTCCTCTGTGGAGAGAGGAGAACCTTCCAGAAGGACGACCATTTCTGCAGCAATCCACTAATCAGGCCTGTATGGTAGAGTGGCCAGATGGAAGCCACTCCTTAGTAAAAGGCACATGGCAGCCCACCTGGAGTTTGTCAAAAGGCACCTGAAGGACTCTCAGACCATGAGAAACAAAATTATCTGGTTTGATGAGACAAAGATTGAACTCTTTGACGTGACTGCCAGGCATCATGTTTGGAGGAAACCAGGCACCGCTCATAACCACGCCAATGGTGGTGGCAGCATCATGCTGTGGGGATGTTTTTCAGCAGCAGTAACTGGAAGACTAGTCAGGATAGAGGGAAAGATGAATGCAGCAATGTACAGAGACATCCTGGATGAAAATCTGTTCCAGAGCACTCTTGACCTCAGACTGGGGCGATAGTTCATCTTTCAGCAGGACAACGACCTTAAGCACACAGCCAAGACATCAAAGGAGTAGCTTCAGGACAACTCTGCGGATGTCCTTGAGTGGCCCAACCAGAGCCCAGACTTGAATCCAACTGAACATCTCTGGAGAGATTTGAAAATGGCTGTGCACTGACGTTTCCCATCCAACCTGATGGAGCTTGAGAGGTGCTGCAAAGAGGAATGGGCAAAACTGCCCAAAGATAGGTGTGCCAAGCTTGTAGCATCATATTCAAAAAGACTTCAGGCTGTAATTGCTGCCAAAGGTGCATCAACAAAATACTGAGCAAAGGCTGTGAATATTTATGTACATGTGATTTCTTAGTTTTTTATTTTTAATAAATTTGCAAAAAAAAAAACCAAAAAACTTTTTTCACGTTGTCACTATAGGGTATTGTGTGTAGAATTCTGAGGGGAAAAAAAAGAATTCAATCTATTTTGGAAGAAGGCTGTAACATAACAAAATGTGGAAAAAGTGAAGTGCTGTGAATACTTTGCGGATGCACTGTATACACAACAGTGTGAAAAAGTGTTTGCCCCTTCCTCATTTCTTATTTTTTTTGTATGCTTGTCACTTAAATGTTTCAGATCATCAGACTAATTTAAATATTAGACAAAGATAACACAAGTAAACACAAAATGCAGTTGTTAAATCAAGGTGTTTATTATTAAGGGTAAAAAAAATCCAAACCTACATGACCCTGTGTGAAAAAGTAATCCCCCCCTCCCCAAAACATAAATTAACTGTGGTTTATCACATCTTTGGAAAGCTGAGTTCAGTTTCTCTAGCCACACCCAGGCCTGATTAGTGCCACACCTGTTCTCAATCAAGGAAACACTTAAATTGGGGATTTTCATGTGACGTCACGGATCTAGGTCACAGGCTGGCGCCGCCATGCTGCCGGTCAAGCGCTGGCGGGCATAGTACACAGGCTTGTGTAAACAAACCACTTTCACACGTTTTCTAAGCCCTGTCATCGCTGTTTTTGTCGTTGTTGTCATGCCGGAGACGTGTTGTGCTGTTCACTGCCATAATAGGCAGTGCGGCGGATGATAAAATAAGGTAGCAATGTGAGGTTTTAAGCAGGTTTATTAAATCATACCGCCATCATACGAACTCCGCTCCAGCCCTTGTGTGAGCAGACTGGAGCGGGTCCTCAGGCTCTCGTGAGGAGACACAGGATGCGTGTGTCAGCATAATAGGCTTCGAAATATTCATTGAGAAACCAAGTGATCTCAGAGCCAGGGCACAAACCTACTCTCAGTACAAACACCACAACACTATGAAATACCTCATTGGAATTACGCCCCAAGGTGTTGTTTCTTTTATTTCGAAAGGTTGGGGTGGTAGGACCAGCGACAAACATATAACAGAAAATAGTGGTTTTCTTAAAAATTTGTCTCCAGGAGAAATCATCAAGTCACTGAACTCAAAGTCTGGCAGTGTGACATCCTCAGCTGTGATGGGGGAGAACAACACGCCAGGTGCAGTGTAAGGATCACAGCCTCCTAGAATGGCTATTTTATCCTGATACCGCTTCAGTTCGATGCCAGAGAGGTGTTTGGTCTGTTCACTCAGACCTCCTTCACGTTCAGACATGATAAATAGTGATAAACTACCAGCTAACCTGTCCCACACTTCCAGAAGACTCAGAAGTTTGCAACACTCACGATCTTTGTTATGTAAACAAGCCTGGCGGGCGTCGCGCTTGACCGGCAGTATGGCCGCCGGCTGCATCGCTGGGCGCGCGGGTCACGTGACTGAAAAACCTCTATAGGACCTGCCTGACAAAGTAAAGTAGACCAAAAGATCCTCAAAAGCTAGACATGCTGCAATACAAAGAAATTCAAGAACAGATGAGAAACAAAGTAATTGAGATCTATCAGTCTGGAAAAGGTTATAAAGCCACTTCTAAAGCTTTGGGCCTCCAGCAAACCACAGTGAGAGCCATTATCCACAAATGGTGAAAACATGGAACAGTGGTGAACCTTCCCAGGAGTGGCTGGCCGACCAAAATTACCCCAAGAGCGCAGCGACGACTCATCCAAGAGGTCACAAAAGACCCCACAACAACATCCAAAGAACTGCAGGCCTCACTTGCCTCCATTAAGGTTAGTGTTCATGACTCGACCATAAGAAAGAGACTGGGCAAAAATGGCCTGTATGGTAGAGTTCCAAGATGAAAACCACTGCTGAGCATCCATCCATCCATCCATCAATCCATCTTCTACTGCTTAATCCTTTTCGGGTCACGGGGGGGCTGGAGCCTATCCCAGCATCTTTGGGGAGCGGCAGGGTACACCCTGGACAGCTCGCCAATCCATCGCAGGGCCACTGATGAGCAAAAAGAACATAAAGGCTCGTCTCAGTTTTGCCAGAAAACATCTTGGTGATCCCCAAGACTTTTGGGAAAATACTCTGTGGACTGACGAGACAAAAGTTGAACTTTTTGGAAGATGTGTGTCCCATTACATCTGGCGTAAAAGCAACACAGCATTTCAGAAAAGGAACATCATACCAACAGTAAAATATGGTGGTGGTAGTGTGATGGTCTGGGGATGTTTTGCTGCTTCAGGACCTGGAAGACTTGCTGTGGTAAATGGAACCATGAATTCTGCTGTCTACCAAAAAGTCCTGAAGGAGAATATTAGGCCATCTGTTTGTGACCTCAAGCTAAAGTGCACTTGGGTTCTGCAGCAGGACAATGATCCAAAACACATCACCAAGTCCACCTCTGAATGGCTTAAGAAAAACAAAATGAAGACTTTGGAGTGGCCTAGTCAAAATCCTGACCTGAATCCAATTGAGATGCTGTGGCATGACCTTAAAAAGGCAGTTCATGCTCGAAAACCCTTTAATGTGGCTGAATTACAACAATTCTGCAAAGATGAGTGGGCCAAGATTCCTCCACAGCGCTGTAAAAGACTCATTGCCAGTTATCGCAAACGCTTGATTGCAGTTGTTGCTGCTAAGGGTGGCCCAACCAGTTAGGTTTAGGGGGCAATCACTTTTTCACACAGGGCCATGGAGGTTTGGATTTTTTTTTATCCTTAATAATAAACACCTTCATTTAAAAACTGCATTTTGTGTTTACTTGTGTTATCTTTGTCTAATATTTAAATTTGTTTGATGATCTGAAACATTTGAGAGAAACATACAAAAAAATAAGAAATCAGGAAGGGGGTAAACACTTTTTCACACTGCTGTATACGTGTGTGTATATATGCAGCATATTGCTCTGTGTGTGTGTGTGTTCCTCACATATCTCTCAAACGGTTTGTCAGACTGGCCTCAGATTTTATAAGTGTTTTGCTGAGGTTAGGAGGGTGTGCATCAAGTATGGAGTTGCTCAGTCAAAATACATATTTTTTATCAATAATTCATAAAATAATATTCATAAAATGGAATCATCCACTTTATATTCCCCTCCGAGGATCACCACCTAATCCCGGTGAAGGGGTTTGTGTGCCCTAATGATCCCAGGAGCTATGCTGTCAGAGGCAACTTGTCCCTGGTAGAAGGTCCCAAGACAAACTGCTTCTGGATGAAGGGCAAGACCAAGACCAGTCCAGTGGATCCCAATGAAAAAGAAGTTATATAAAGGAGCCACATGGGTCAACCCTTCAGTGGGCTTACCACCTGCAGGGGGGATCATGGTGCTGTGTGCTCTGGACTGCTGGCTCCACGACTCAGACCCTTGGCTAAGCGATGGATGGATGGATGGATGGATGGATGGCACTTTATATTATTCCCATAGAGGAGTCTTACATTTTCTAAAGGAGAGTAACAAGTTTGTTATTTCAGAGACAAAAGGGTAGGGCAGTTGCCTTTGTCTGAGTGTGTCTCTAGAAAGTAACATGACAATAAATGAAGTCATCAAACTTGGCACACAGGTTGGCCTTGGCTAGCACCTGTGGCTATGCTTTTGGGATCCATAGGTCAAGATCATAAGGTCATAAAAGGTTAAAATTTCTAAGGGCCCCTTTTCACAGCACAGAGATCATTGCTTGACCACTGAGAGATCAAAAATTGGCCTGGTCTCTTAATGTTCTCCT
Organism: Pholidichthys leucotaenia; assembly: GCA_020510985.1. NCBI lineage: Eukaryota > Metazoa > Chordata > Actinopteri > Cichliformes > Pholidichthyidae > Pholidichthys > Pholidichthys leucotaenia. Next base: position 131,848,186 of record CM035849.1, on the reverse strand, counting down.
AAAGTCTTGAAAAGGCATTTCTGTGTAACTGTTTGGGAGATCCTTGATTGTTTTGCACTGAGTCAAAACGTTGAGGAGACTGTAGAGATCACAGGAAGATCACTGAGAGAGCTTGGTGCTTGCTGCGTGCTCATTCAAAGATTGTTGAATGACCTGGTCTTTTTTTTTATTGCTCAATGAGTTCTCAACAGTCTCTACCTCAGTGTAAAGGGGGTATAACACAGACAGAACAGAGGCAGGCCTGGATCTGCATCTGTGTTGAGCACAATTTTAGTTTTTATTTTCCAGTTAATTACAAATGACTACAGCTGGTGACTTATTTGAGCATATAGATAGGATTTACACTCATTATCCATTTGATACACTCATTAGACTCAGCCACAAACATTACATTGAGAAAGTCTAAGGATCTCAGCACAGATCTGAAAAAGCAAATCACTGATTTGAACAAATCAGGAAAGTCATTTGGAGCCATTTCAAAGCAACTACAAAAAATCCCCAAATCAACTGTAGAAACGGTTCTAAGTATAAAGTGCATGGCACAGTTGTCTCACTGCCACAGTCAGGAAGAAAATGTATGCCATCACCTGCTGTTGGAAGACATTTGGTCAGGATAGTTAGAATCATCAAAAAACAGGTATGCAGTGAATTAAAATATGCTGGAACACAGATCTGTGTCCACAGTCAAGCATGGTTTTACATAACCATGGGTTGAGAAGTTGTCATGCAAGAAAGAAGCCCTTGTTTCAGAAGCAACCCCTTAAGTCTTGGCTAAAGTTTGCTGCTGATCACACAGACAAAGAAAAGACTTTCTGGCAGAAATGTTTTGTGGTCACATGAATCAAAAATTTAGCTATATGGTCACAATGACCAGACATGTTTGGATAAGAAAAACTGAGGCCTTAACACCAAGAGCAATATACTATGTGTCAAACATGGTGGTGGCAGTATCATGCTTTGGGATTGTTTTGCTGCCAATGGAGCTGGTGCTTTAGAGAAAATAGATGAAATAATGAAGGAGGATTTCATCAAATTCTGTAGTAAAAACCACAACCAATACATCATCTATAATGAAATTGGGCTAGAATTAAGGTTTTAGACTGGCTCCAAAAGTCTTGACTTGAACCTGTGAATTTATTTAATATATATTAGCATTGCAGTATACATATATATTTTTAACCCAGCTGATTTTGTCACATGTCCAAACAGCTATAACAAATTTATGAAAGAACCAAAATGTACAATTGTTTTTGTGAAAAAGATGTTTGTTTCAATCATTCCGTTTTAAGACTTCTAGGAATCATTGGAACCACAAGACTGCTGTGATTTACATGCTCTGTAGAGCTGTATGTAACTTTTGACCTCAACTATAATTTCCTTCTTTTCTCATTTTCCTTTTGGCTGCTTCGTTTGGGGGGTCTCCACAGCGGATCATCTGCCTCCATCTCACTCTCTCTCCTGCGTCTTCCTCTGTAACACCAACCCTCTTCATGTCCTCCTTCACTGCATCCATGAGTCTTCTCTGTGGTCTTCCTCTTTTCCTCCTGCCTTGCAGATCCATCTTCAACATCCTTTGTCCAATATATCCATCAGAGTTGGAAAGCAAGATGGCAGCAAATAAACTTGGTTCGGCCTGGGCCAGTATGAAAACTATTGCAGGCCTTCAGAGCACAGAGCGCAGTAATCGTGTGTTTTTAGATGGTTTTAGTTCAGACACAGAGCTGGCTAAGATAAGCCTTTATTAGTCCCACAACGGGGAAATTCCAGGATTGCAACAGCACAGGGATAGCAACACTCAGAGCAACAATCAGAAGGCAAGAAAAAAACAAGCAAGCAAGAGCAGCTAATATACATATGTACGTATTACTATAAAATATATATATACACACACACACACAGACACAGTGCAGAGCATTGTAGCTGGATGGAATAAATATATGAATATATGAACACACAGTGCAGAGCATTGTAGCTAGATGGAATAAATATGTAAATATATAAACACCCACAGTACGGAGCATTGCAGCTAGGTGGAATAAATATGCAAGTATATAAACACACACAGTGCGGAGCAATGTAGCTAGATGGAATAATATGTAGATATATAAATATATAAACACACCCAGTGCTGAGCATTGTAGCTAGATGGAATAAATATGTAAATATATAAACACACACAGTGCAGAGCATTGTTGCTAGATGGAATGAAACAGCATAACCGTCTACTTAGTTATCCTACATGGTATGATTATGTGCCCATACATATTCTCACCCTCCATAGCGACCGGTATGTTCCTAGTTGTATGCCGGAGGGGACCATTGTGTAAGTCTATTGCATCTTTTGCATTCAAAAAACTATTAGTTTGTTACGTCTTTTTGCTATCTCTGCGAGCAGCCCTGCTTAGGTTGTACAGTCTGACAGCCGTTGGTAGGAAGGACCTACGAAACCTCTCGGTTGTGCACCTGGGATGATGTAGTCTGCTGCTAAATGAGCTCCTCAGTGCATTCAGTATGTCCTGCATAGGGTGGAACTCGGACTCCAGCAGAGATGACAGTTTAGCCACCGTCCTTCTCTCTCCTATCTCCTCCATCGGATCAAGGCGCTGCCCCAGGACAGAGCTAGCTTTCTTAATCAGTTTGTTCAGTCTCTTCCTATCGGCTGCAGTAATGCCACTGCCCCAGCAGACCATTCCAAAAGTGATGGCTGATGCCACCACCGTGTCATAGAATGACTTCAGCAGCGCCCCTTGTACACCAAAAGACCTGAGTCTCCTCAGCAGGAACAGCCTGCGCTGTCCCTTCTTGTAGAGTGCATCAGTATTGTGTGACCAGTCTAGTTTATTGTTCAGATGAATACCCAGGTACTTATAGGATGTCACCATCTCGATGTCTGTTCCCTGTATATTTACTGGTACTGTGAGGGGCTGCCCATGCCTGCGGCAGTCCACCACCAGCTCCTTAGTTTTCCTCGCGTTGATCTGGAGGCAGTTCCGATGGCACCAGTCCACGAAGTCCTGGATAAGCCCTCTGTACTCAGCTTCATCTCCATTGGAGATGAGGCCAACGATCGCAGAGTCATCAGAGAACTTCTGTAGATGGCAGTGTGTTGTGTTGTGTGAGAAGTCCGCAGTATAAAGAGTGAACAGGAAGGGAGCCAGCACCGTTCCCTGGGGGGCCCCCGTGCTACTGATGATCGTGTCGGACACACAGTCCCGGGTTCTCACAAACTGAGGCCGGTTCGTGAGGTAGTCCAGGATCCATGATGACAGGTGCTGGTCCACCCCTGCGCGCAGCAGCTTGTCCTTCAGGATCATCGGTTGGATGGTGTTGAAAGCACTGGAGAAGTCAAAGAACATGATCCTCACCATATTCCCGGGCTTCTCCAGGTGGGACAGAGAACGGTGAAGGAGGAAGATCACCGCATCCTCCACCCCAATGCCATGCTGGTAGGCGAACTGGAGTGGATCCATCGCTGGTTCCACCAGGGGGCGGAGGTGAGCAAGGAGCAGTCTCTCCAGGGTCTTCATCAAGTGGGACATCAAGGCCACCGGTCTGTAGCTGTTCAGGTCTTTGGGGTGGGAAGTTTTTGGTACAGGTACCACACAAGATGTTTTCCACAGCTGTGGTACTCTCCCCAGTTTCAGGCTCATGTTGAAGATATACGTCACAATCCCACACAGCTGGTCTGCACAGGACTTGAGGAGCTTTGCGCTGATGCCGTCCGGTCCCGGCGCCTTCCTCGCCTTGATCTTCCTCAGCTCCGTCCTCACCTGGGTCCTGGTCAGGGTCAGGATGGGGGGCTGTGTGTTGGGAGTGGGGGGGTGTTGGTGGAGTGGGGAGTGGGCAGCAGGACTTGATTTCTTTAGAGGCAGCAGTGGTTGTTGTGCAGTCAGGGGGGAGGGCGGTTGGTCAAATCTATTGAAAAACAGATTCAGGTTGTTCGCCCACTCCCTGCCCCCTGTGGCCTGGGGGGAGGTATTCTGGAGCCCCGAGATGGTTTTGAGGTTTCTCCAGACCCCGCTGATGTCGCTCTGTTGCAGCTTGTCCTCCATCTTCTTCCTGAAGCTGTCCTTGCCTTCTCTGATCTTTCTCCTCAGCTCCCTCTGTACGGACTTCAGCATCTCCCTGTTCCCTGACCTGAAGATCCTCTTCTTCTCTCTCAGAAGTGTTTTTATCTCAGGGTTGATCCAGGGTTTGTTGTTTGAGTGACGCCGTATGGTCTTGGTGGGAACGGATTTGTCCACACAGAAGCTGAGGTAGCCCGTGAAGGTGTGAATGAGGCCATCGATGTCCTCACCATGTGGATCGCAGAGCTGCTTCCAGGCGGTGGCTTCAAAACAGCCCTTTAGGGTGTCCATTGTCTCCTCAGACCATAACTCCACAGTGTGCATGGCCGGAGGTTGTCTGTGCACTAGGGGTTTGTACACCGGCCGGAGATGAACCAAGTTGTGATCCGATCTCCCGAGTGGGGGGAGTTGTGATGAGGTGTACGCCTCCTTAGTGTTTGCGTAGAATAAATCCAGTGTTTTATTGTCTCTAGTGTGGCATGTGACATACTGGGTGAACGTGGGTAGAATGGGAGACAGTGAAACATGGTTGAAATCGCCTGAGATGAGGAGAAGAGCATCTGGGTGTTCTGTCTGCAGCCTGCTGGTTACTGAATGGATGACGTCACGTGCTGTCCCAGCGTTCGCCGTCGGATTTGCATAAACAACAATGCAGATCACGTGTGAGTGTTCTCTCGGGAGATATGTAGGCCTCATGCTAACAGCTAGCAACTCAATGTCTTTGCTGCAGTGTCGTTGTTTAACAGTGATATGTCCCGGTCTGCACCAGTTGTTAACATACATTATCACTCCACCGCCCCTAGCCTTGCCACTGTCTGGTGTTCGGTCAGCTCGTATCATGTGAAAACCCTCCAGCTCAATGTTAGCATCTGCTGCTAGTTCAGTTAGCCACGTCTCAGTAAACAAAAGGAGAGAGCACTCCCGGTATGTGCTATCATAACGGGAGATAGCCGCTAGCTCATCTAACTTTCCCAGTATCGACCGTACATTTCCCATGACAACAGATGGAAGGGAGGGTCTGTACCTTATATTTTTTGTCCTCCGCCTTACTCCAGCCCGGCAGCCGCGGCGTTTTCGCCTCAGTTCTCTCGGTATGTCGAGTTTTTCCAATGGGACCGGGTGGCGGTTGAATGCTAGCAGCTGTTCTCTGCTGTATCGTATCCTGCTATAAACAGTGGCTCCGTCCACCGGCTCAGGAGACATTTAGGACGATCTGTGTGTCCGTGATATAAGTGGGGTGAAAAAAAAAGACGGATCAAAAGAGAGAGGAAGGGAAAAAGACTCGGAATCGAGCCGCTGTTGCAAAAGGCAGCCTACTCGTGTGGCGCCGAGAAAAAAAAAAAAAAAAAAAAAAAAATGCTCTTAACTGTTTTTATGGTTGTTTTGACTCCTTTGATTTTAGCACAGAAATCCAAGATTTGAAACAGAAACTCAAAGACAATCAGCACTTTAATATTGAGATGCAGGATGTTAAAAGGGAGTTCCGCGCTGTAAGAGTGAACAAAAGTCAGGGCCCTGATAATATATGTGGACGCCTGGTAAAGTCCTGTGCACATGAACTGAGTCCTATATTTCATTATATTTTCAATAAGTCCTTACAGACACAACATGTGCCTAAGATCTGGAAAGATGCCGTGGTTGTTCCCGTTCCAAAATCCAGCTGTCCTAAAACGGTAAATGACTTTAGACCAGTTGCTTTGACTTCAATTTTAATGAAAATTTTTGAAAAACTGGTCAGATGTGAGGTCCTAAGGCAGACTGAACATGCATTGGATCCTCTGCAGTTTGCCTATAGGCCTCACAGAGGAGTGGAGGATGCCACTGTCACTCTGTTTGACATGCTTTTTAAACATCTGGATTTTAATGGGACACATGCCAGGCTTTTATTTGTGGACTTTTCTTCTGCCTTTAATACAATCCAACCTCATATTTTAGTTGAAAGGCTCCTGCAACAATTTGATTTAAGCAATAATCTGGTGGGTTGGATTCTGGATTTCTTAACCAACAGGACACAGAGAGTAAGGGTCAATGGCACATTGTCTGACCTAAAGTGCTCTTCTACTGGCTCTCCTCAGGGGTGTGTGTTGTCACCACTACTCTTCATCCTGTACACCAACATGTGTCGGAGCAGACATGACAACAGACACATTATAAAGTATGCTGATGACTCAGTCATTGTCAGTCTCCTCCAGGATGGTGAGAGTGGCCACGGCCCAGTAGTTGATGACTTTGTTCACTGGTGTGAGGATTCCTACCTGCAGCTGAATACAACAAAAACGAAAGATATGATTATTGACTTTAGGAGGAAAACTCCCAGGCACAAAGTCACCATACTAAAAGGCCAGACCACCGAATGTGTACAATCGTACAAATATCTTGGGACGATTATTGATAGTGGATTGAACTTTGAGGTGAACTGTGAAAGGGTGTGCAAAAAGGGTCAGCAAAATTTGCATTGTTTGAGGAAACTTGCACGCTTCCAAATTGACCGAACCATAATGACTATGTTTTATCGGGCTTTTATTGAATCTGTTTTATCCTTTTCTTTAATGTCATGGTTTGGTCAGATAAAACTGAAACAGAGGAAATCCTTGGATCAGGTAGTCAGATGGTCCAGTCGTTTGCTTGGTGAGTCACAGCTGAGCCTGACATCCCTGTACACCAGACAAGTACAGAGGATGGCCGACTCAATTTTAAATGATGACTCCCACCCTTTGCACTGCAACTTTCGGCTTCTTCCCTCCAGACGGAGGTTTGCTGTCCCAAAAAGTAGAACCCAGCGCTACAAAAACAGCTTTGTCCCTGCTGCTGTCAAAGAGTTGAACAAGCTATAAAAATTATATTGTACATATTTTATATTTACCTATTTGCAAGATGTGTGCCTGTGTTTGTGTCTATGTTGAATGTAATTAGTGGGTTGTAAATATGGATGTCACCAACTGCAAAACAAATCTACCTACGGGTACAAATAAAGTAACCTGAACCTGAACCTGAACTATCCCTCCTCTGCATATGTCCAAACCATCTCAGCCTTGCCTTTCTTACTTTGTGTCCAAACCACTCAACCTGTGCTGCCCCTCTGATATACTCATTTTTAATCCTGTCCCCGCTGGTCACTCGCATTGAAACTCTTAGCACCTTCAACTCTGCCACCTCCAGCTCCACCTCCTGTCTTTTTGTCAGTGCCACTGTGCAGGGCTTCGATATATTTTTTTTCTCTACTGACAACGAATGCTGTACTGTTACAGGTTCATAAAAGACCAGAGCCACAAGCGGATAGAGGACCTTCTCCCCATCAACCCCAGCCTAGTTCCCATACAGACCAGCACCTTCTTACGTCTGAGCCACTTAAAGCCATTCAGCAGTCGTCGCCCCAGTCTGCCTCCCTTTCTCCTCCCCCATGCAAGGTACCCTTATTTTCTCTCTTTTCACAACCACCTGTTTTAACCAGCACCTTTCTCTACATAAAGTCTTCTCTTGTGTTCACAGCAACCATCACCCTACATGCCCAGCTCTGTCTACAGTCTCCCTGTCCCTCACTCGTCTGTCTCCCCATCAGCTGGCTTCCCTCCTGCTGCCACTATAACACCCATCAGTTCTTTCCCACCTCCTCTTCCACCTACCTGCATATTTTCAACCCCCACTGCTTCAGCTACTTCTCTATCTGCTGCCAGTATCTCCACAGCATCTCCTTCTTTCTCTGATGCTGCGCTGACCTTCCCTTCGCATTCAGTTCCCATATCTGTGCTCACTTTCTCCTGTGCTCCTCACTCTATGCCTTTGCCCATTTGCACCGTGTCAGGACCCAATCACACCTCTGAATCTGCTGTTCCCCCATCTGTCGCCATCCCCCCCGTTGTTTCATCAAACTCCTCCATTGATCCTCCTTTGCGTTTCACCTTTGATGAGCTTAACTTACCAGATCTGTACACGTCTTTCAAGTCTCTGTTTAAAACCATGCGGGAGAGGGGAGGCTCACAGTGTAAGTAGCCCGCATGTTTGTAAAATAACTCGTTACACAGTGTACAGTAAACTCATTAGATAATTTTTCCTTCCCCAGCGGATGCTGCTCCTCTGACCGTCCCAACTAATGACACTACTCCACTTCACACTCCAACTCTGCTCCCCATGTCCCCTCATCCCCCACCTCCTCTACCGGCACCTCCTGCGGCCCCTAACCCCACTGCATCAGCTGCACACCCTTCTGAACCAGAACATGTTTCAAAATGCAGTAAGTTTCACTTTACCTTGACAATCCAGAAATGCTTGAATTCTTTGAAAACCAATGAACATCCATGCAAACTGTTTTCCTCTCCCCTTTTCTGCAGTGGTGCCACCAGACTGGTTCAGTAACCCAGACTCTCTGAAGGAGAGCTGCCACATCGCCAGCAATCTAGACTGGGCAAACATAGACCTCTCCAGCCACCCAGGTCTGCTCTGTTTATTATTATTGCCTAAAGGGTCACTTCACACAAACAGTCTCAGTAAACCGGGGAGTACTTGGGCGATAGTAAGCATATGAAATTTTTGGAAACAATTTTTATTCACACCCATAGACTGCATACAAATATGGATGAACTGAGAGGTCTCCAATAGTGAAGCCGGAACAGCTTGATGGCTGTCTGCAGTAAGATGCAGTAAGCCTTACTTTCGCCATTACCGTTCTCAAATAAATTTATTTCTCAAATTTTTCTGTCCTTGTGGGTAGTTCATATCATACGAATGCATGTTTAAGTGTTTGGTCTTCCCATCAGTTTGGCAATTTGATGCAATAAAAACAGAGGTGCAGTCAAATTTGAGTGTGGTTGTGACTGGTCGTGATTGAGGGGGCTGCCTATGGGCTGCTGCATGGGTTCTGCTTCATGGTGAGACACAAAAGAACAAAATCCAGGAAGCAGAGCTTCGCTTTTCTACAGTGGATGTAAGTGGCAGCACATTGTCCATGTTTATATACTAATGCAAATCCAAAAATTAGAAAATAATGATTATGTAATTTAATTCAAAGAGCTAAGTCACAATCATCTAAATTTAAAACAAAAAAAGGCTTGAAATATCTCACTGAATTTTGAAAATATTAAAGTTTCACTTTTTTAAATGGAATAATTTAGAAAATGTAACTTTTCACAAAATTCTGTTTTTGTTTTTAGATGCACTGGTACAGTTTATGTTCACAACTTGTGGTCATTAAATGAATTGCAGCCCCATTCACTGTTCAAACAGCCTGGCCTGCTTTGGCCCCACCCTTTGCTGTAGAATGCGGAACATGGCAGATTAGACGTGGTTGGGGCTGGCTGGACAAGCGATGGTTAGGTTTAGGGATCCAGTCACAAAGGCTGCAAGGCAGAAACGGCCATTGGGCCATAACTTCATATCCGACCCGTTCCAACCATTCTGTTAGGAGAACCCTCTCAGTCCACCCACAGAATGAGTCAAGTGAATTGGACTGCAGTTCACTTAGCAACAAGATGCCACAAATGACTTTCTAAAAACTCTGTACAGTACCTTTAAACTGCATGTTACTCTAAACAGTTCTAATAAGTCTGCAGTCAATTAGACTATTAAAGCAAGAAATTAATCACAGGGGATTTTGATAGTTTTTCATTTAATTCGTTTGTCGACAACTTAGTTAATTTAAGCTCCTCAAATATGAATATTCACTGCTTTATATTTCACATGCAACAGTAAAAAAAAAAATCACTGGAAATTGGTCAGATCTATTTTCCACAATATATCAACCCAGCTGTACACTGTAAAAATCAGCCTATAGACTCTACCCAGTACATTTGATGTAACAATTTTCACTCACTTTGTGTAGGTAGATGTTATTACATATGTTATTACATATGTTATTACATATTTTTTTAGTAAATATTACTAAATAAATTATGAAAAGCTGTCAGGCACTATAACTAATTGAGTAAAGTCCACCTAACACTTCTTGGTATATTAGACTATCTCTTAAAGTAATGTTAACTCTTGATTGCAAGTAAATTGTTAATCTACTTAATAGTAAATGCTGTTCACTTATACAGTATAGCGCATTTTACTCATCTCTGGATGGCCAAAGCACTTTACAGATGCTCCTATCCACACATTCACACACTGATGGCGGCAGAGCTGCCATACACAGGCACTGGCCTGACCCACCAGCAACTGGTGGAGTTCAGTGTCTTGCTCAAGGACACTTCGACATGCAGACTGCAGACAGAGCGGGAATCAAACCCATGACCCTCCGATCAGTAGTCAGCCACACTACACCTGCGCCACAGCTGCCCCCAATAACTAATCAGTAATTATTAATACCCAATCAATTTAACTAATTAACCCGTGAGTATTCAGGGGTGTTCACCTATGTTGAAACATTTTAACAATAAAACGGCAAACTAAATAGAACAATGAAAACCATTAAAACAATTACAAAGTATGTATGATAAAACACAGCAGAATTACGAGTAAAAACATTGCTGTGGAAGATGAAAGCAGACGGTCTTGGTACAATACATTCACACCCCTGCGTCTTCAGGCGTGAACCTGACATGGCGGTGGGGGGGGGCACATCTGCGTCTGTATAGCTCCTCTCACCTTTCTCCACTAGCATCCCTAACTGTCTTGTCCCCCACCAACCCCTTTGTTCTGGGCGGAGTGCCATGTGGACTGTGTCCACCACGTTGAGACATTAACAGAGCAAATTCATTGAAATCAACCCCCAGTGGTGGGTTGGAGCATATGCAAATGTGGTTAAACTTTAAAAGTAGGATTTGCTTACATACATTAATGAAAATTTGGTTAATTTTATTGCATTTTTTCTATGTAGCAGTTTTTACTGTCAACAAATAGGTGGTAATGGGTACAATTTCATCCTTTTACATTTCGCTCACTGCTTTAAATAATTTCTGTTCATGTTTGCCACCCAGCAAAATCTTTTTTTTTTTTTTTTACATTTTATGAGCAATTTAATAGTAGCACGTGGCTGATTGATAAATTTATAAAAATAATACATTTAATAAAGTTTGACCCTTTTGATGTTTGTGTGTTGTTGCTGCTGGCTGCACAACAGATTGCTCCTCGGGGATAATAAAGATTACCTGCCCTAATATTAAATAACTCATTAACATGTAATTAAAATATCATTTTACACTTTGTAGATTACTCAGTACACATAAGAGTTCTTAAAAAAAAAAAGCCAAAACCTTAACAGATGAGACATTATTTTTGTCATGTGGGTGAACTGTCCACTTCATGTCGTTTGTCAACAGTTTAAGTGTACTACAAAAATCAGAAAATGAAGCTGATATGATGATTTTTAGCCCTGTAAATTACAACAAAACACTGTATTTGTGCTTACGACGCAGTTTGATGTTTCATATTATTTAACAAAGCTACAGACTGGATGCATTAAAATTAAAGCTTTCATCTGGTGGCGTGTGAACATCTTTCGTCTTCCGTTTGCAGACCTGCTGGACAGCATGCGCCAGGCTGAGCTGTGTGACTGGGCCCTGGACCCAGCACTCTTCACTTCCCTCTGTGACTCTCTGAACCGCTTCTTCACTTATAAAGGCATGATCACTTCCTCCGGAAATAACTCCCCTCTAGCCCACGGTGTAGCTCACCCCCAACAAGCACCACAGTTTACTCCTCACCCACCTACCCTTGCCAGCCTCACACACCCGTCGCCCCTGCCCTACCCTCCAACAGCCCCCCCTGCCAGTGGAGCACAACCTCCTCGGAGGGCTCTGCCCCTGCAGGGACCAGGTCTTCAGAGACCCCCAGTAACACAGCCCGCAAACACAACAGGTGAGACTTCTACATCATGTAATGGAATTTACATTGGTCTTTACTCCTGCGGCATCTGGACCAGGGTTAGTTTGACACTGTAAAGCGTTTTTATTCTTAAGGTGCACTCTCACTGGTGCCAGGTGATTTGTTGTGTCCGGAGTGAAATGGCTCTGCTCCTCCATCAGTGGGGGCCTGCACCAGCCCACACTCACATTTTTAGCTCGTTCCGGTGAAACCAAAAGGAGCTAATGTGCCGTCAGACGTGCCAGTCTGTCTGTCTACATTTCACATGCAGGAGTCGTTACTCCTCCTAGACATTTGCCCCGATGCTCACCAGACTCACTCTCAATGATCCTTAGGTGGGTCTGCATCCAGGTTGTGCTCAAGGTCCTTATCAAGGTCAAAGGTCAGAAGATCTGGGCATTTATGATTTCACAAAAAAACCTTACTCCTTCTAGGCCACTGACCTTGCCTTTAAGCACATCCTAGATGGGTCTGTGTCTAGGCTATGCTTAAGGTCAAGGTCAAAGTTCAGGAGATCTGAGTACTCTCAGGGTGATTTTTGAACTACTCCATCATTGACGGTCTGGTTCTCTAGCAACAGATTCCTTAAGGAATCCTTAACTATAGAAACATTTGTCCAACATTTGCATTTGTTCTGTTCTTGAGACTACCTCTACCAACCGTTCCAAAGCTGGGGTAATGTTCCATTCTGCAGAACAGCAGGGAGCAATCACACTTATCAAATGCTCCAAACTTTGGGGGTCAAACCTTGGTCAGCACGGAAAAGAAACTACAGTGTGAGTGCATCCTTAGTTTTAGTTCTTTCATTTTATTTTTCTGGTTCTCAGTTTAATTTAATGTGTTTGTTTATAAAGCTATGGTGGGAAATTTCCAAATTTTATCTCACAGTGGTTAATAAGAGTACTTTAAAGATCCAGAGTCCAAAATCTGGTTTTATATTAATGCCAAAAGGTAATAAGGGTACAGTTGTGCTCATAAGTTTACAAACTCTGAAGGTATGAGAAGGTGGTGGTGGGGGGGGGGCTGAAAAGTTTATGGTGGTCAAATTTGACCAAATGTGGTTTATTTTTCAACATAGTCTTCCCTTCGGTCCACACACTTCTTCCGTCGGTGTTGCAGTGCTTAGATCCCTGTGGTTGAAAAATAAAACCACGTATTACATACACAAACTTACTTTGCAATTCTGTCCATAAAATTTCAAGTAACAATCAACCAAACTAGCAAACCAAACATGTAACAGACTTGGTGGAGAGTCAATTATAAAAAAACATTTTTCAGACAAATCAAGTTTCTTCACCAGCAGCCCCTACAATAATAATAATAATAGTTATATGTAGTGCATTTCAAGAAACACAAGGTTGCTTTCCAAACAAACAAATAATAGACGCAGACAAACATAAAACAAGTTAGCCAGGAAAAGCTTGCAGGAACAAGTGTCTTTTCAACCTGGATTTAAAAGACTCCAAGGTTGATGCCTGGCGAACAGTCAGAGGGAGTGAGTTCCACAGGGCAGGAGCTGCCTCACTGAAGGTCCTGTTCCCAAAGGTTCTCCTGCAAGTACGGGGAATGGAGAGGAGACCTAGGCCAGCAGACCGAGGGTTCTGAGAGGGGTGGTGAACATGGAGATCGGATACAATGGAGAGGATCCTTTGAGTAACTTTTGGCTTAAAAAAATCTGCATGGAGCTGCAAGATATGAGTCCTCAAAATAAAAAAATAAAGTAACAGCAAGTCTTTTCTCTTAAATTTGCAACTGTGCTTGTATTTTGGGATTTTCTTTATAAATTTGTAGCTTTCCTGTAAATATGCAACTTCTTACTTAAATTTACAACTTTCTTTTAAATTGTACTTTTTTCATGCAAATGTTTTTGGTCAAACACAGAAAATCATTGGTTATTGGTAAAAGAGCCATACGAGGCTCTGGAGCTGCAGGTTGCAGACCCCTGACATTTGCAATATTGCTATCAGTCTCTCTTTAGCATCCCCTTGTGGGTAAAAACGTCTGTCTGATGCAAGCAAAAATACTATCTTGACTCCTAAAATGATGTTTAAAAAAAAACAACTCATTGACGGAGTAGCTCATTGCGGCCTGATGAGATCACCCCAAGTGTGCTCAGATCTCCTGACCTTTGACCTTGAGCACAACTTGGATGCAGATCCACCTGAGGATCATTGTGTGCGAGTTTGGGTGAACAATGGGGAAACTGCCTCAGAGGAGTAGCGATCTTCGTGAAATGTGGATGATGGATGGATGTCGTGCCATTGCATTAGCTCCTTTCGGTTTTGTTGGAATGAGCTAAAATCACATACGTACATGTGATTATTTTAAAGTTGTTCCTATGATGGAAGCAGCCGACTGACTATAAATGAGAAGTTATTTAAAACGGGGAAAAAAAAACCCCTTTCTCTCACTCAGTTCCTGTTGTGTCGCTACTAATTCAGCCTGTTCTTCCTCTTGCAGCTGGAATCACATCTCAGTCAATGGGACCAAGACCGCGTCCACCACTAAAGAGTCTGCACAGTAACAGTGAGGAGATCCAGGACGACTTTGACTGGGATACTCTGTTAGCTTGATCCTCACAATTCCTTATACCGCCTTTAGACAGGGGTGGGGATCACTGAGATTGTTGAGAGATCTCCCCAACGATCCCAAAGTTCAAAAATTGGCCCAACCTCTCAACAATCGCCATGCTGTGTAAAGGGGCCCTTAATGTTTCTATTCAAGTCTTTGCACACAGGCCATCTCACAGTTGTCCAGTCGAGCTTATTTGAGAGCAACTTTGTTGAATGACTGAATGCTGATTTTCAAGGTTTAAATAGTCATTTCCAAATCTTTTATTATACACTGTAATTTTTTGTGTCAATAGCATATGCCTGTAGCATGGTGGTGTCAGTCTAAAATATAAATATCTTTCAAGGAAATGTGGTTTTCTTTTGCTTCATTGTTCCACTCCCCCCCCCAAAAAAAATCTTGAAACTACAGAGGAAGCATGAAAAAGTCAGTCATCCCGTGTTTTTGTTTTATTTCATAAATTTCTTTAGATTTTTTTTTCCATTTTAATTTTCAAATGTGAATGTTCACAGTCAACACCACACAAAATTCAACCTGACCTGATAAAGGAGATATTTTTCTTGATATAAAATAACAATAAATTCAAAGTAAATTAAAAGAACAGCATGGAGCATATTCTCAAGTCCTCTTTTCTCCTCTCATTTGCTGAAATAATTGTCTTTTTTCAAGAAGCATCAGTAGCTCTTCCTCTTTGAAAGATGGAGGATGAAACACGAGGACAGCGGGACACCTGCATACCAGGATTCCCAGATGAAATGTGCAATCAAAAACGGCTTATGATTCACCAAAAAAATAAAAAGTGTGAAGTAAGATTGGCAGAAAAGCACGTGACCCTTATAATAGCTCATTTCAGTTTCCAACATTACATATTCTTCATACAAGCAATGATTTCCAAAAACACAAAAATAATGCATGTGGTTTCTTCTAGCCGGCGTCAGTGAACCGAGTTCAGAGGAGAGATGGAGACGGACACGAGTACGTTTTCACAGAAACAAACATTTGCATGATTTCATACATGCACACTCACAAATGAGAATTTGTGTTCGCATTCACACATGGCTGCAAACGCACACATTCACCATCATTTCTCCCCAGATATCAATCATCTTTCGCTTTCCACAATAACTAAGAAGAAAAAGAATAAGCAACTAATTTAAATGGCATTGTCACGTGACTTTTCCCTGTTTATTTGATACCCAAACTGAAAAAATAAATTACGTTTAACATTAAATTAAAAGTGAAATGATTTGACTACACTGTGCCTGAAATGTTAATGCACATTTTTTTCAGTCCATATCCCAGTCTGGAGTTCATCAAAAATAATTCTTCATGCACCGGTCACATTTCAGCGATTCAGTGTTTTTCTTCATCCTTGAGGGAGAGAAGATGAAGAGGAAGGTACAACAGTTTCTCTTCTGTACAGTTTGTTAGTGGCCATGTCACCTCTCCCTCAATCGCTCTCCTGGTGCAGTAAAGGTAGAACAGAGTGACACAGCTGGAAAAAAAGCCTCCTGGCCTCACAGACTTACCTTCATTTCAAGACAGGACTGAAAAAAAGGGGAAAACACAAGAAATACAATACAGAAATGGATCAAAACAAAAATAAATAGAGCTCTATTTCCCACCCCAAAAATAAACCATACTGAAATGAAAAGAACAAAATTATTCTGAAATGAAATAACGCTTCCAGAAAGGAAAAGAAAACATTTTTTGATTTTTAAATTTTTCTTTAAATATAGAGATGAAATTTTTATTTTTGGACACAAACTGTGTGGAGGGTGGGTGGATGGAGGGGGCAGCAGGTACGACAGAAGGCTGAAAAGTGAGCAACGTAGAGGTGACGATTCCTCAAAGAAGAAAAGGATTGGTGCTGGCTCCCGTCGTCCCGCCACCTCCCATTGATCCTCCTGCCCCCATCACTCCTCCCGTTCCTGTGGGCCCACCCAAAATCAACTGAGAAGGTGGAGCGCCTCCAGGCCCCAACAGACCCGAGCCAGGTGGTGCCATAGGGGAGAGACCACTGTAGGGTATGCCCATGGGACTGGCCTGCATCATGCCCAGGCCCATTCCTGGAGCCCCCATTCCCACACTCATTGGCCCCATGCCCATCCCTGGCTGCACCATGCTCAGCATGGGATTGGGAGGCACAGGACTGGTGCGGAGGCCACTAAGACCAAGTGAAGAGGGTTGAGGTGAGATGGAGGTCAAAGGAGGGGCCACACCAAAAGGGTTGGAGGAGACAGGTGTTGGAGAAACACCCCGACTGGAAATGGTGCTGCCCGGTGTCACCGCCATGCCAGGAGCGGGAGATGAACCTTAGAAACAAGAAAAATAACCCAGTATGATTTTACACATTTTCATTTAGTTTAAAATTTCTATTCAAACTTCATGTGTCACGTGAAAATGACGGCATTCATCAGCGAAGCAAATACAACACAACTGCATGGGTTGGATCTGAAGTAATGTATGAAATATATCAAATAACATTTATCAAATGATCACGTTTTTCAAAACACAAACAGATACAAAGACAGTGGTCCAACCAGAAGCCCAGACTGCCACCCAGCTCACACAGCACCAGGATCCCTATGAACCCTTCTGCAGGTGACGATCCCACTTCAGGGCACTCCCATGTGGCTCCTCTGGGTACACTGGATCCTTGATGTAACTTTTTTCCATGGATCTACAGGACTGCTCTTGGTCTGGACATTCACCCAGGACCAGTTTGTATTGGGAGACCCTACCAGGTTCAAGTTGCCCCCGACAGCACAGCTCCTGGGGACTTGACTAACCAATCATCAATTTTTACAGTGCAGCAGCACTCCACTTTCGACTTCATTTTTGTCCCCTACCGGTCGAAGCCCAAAGGGAGCCCTTTGAGCTAAAACTGAAAGGGGATTATGTTATGGGTCAGTCTGTCCATCTGTCCCACTTTTGTGAAATCAACTCCTCCTACAGTTTTGGTTTGATTGTTTTGAAACTTGGTACCATGGTTTGATATACACTGAGGATGTGCATATTGCAATTTGGTTCTGATCGGATGATTTTTGCAGGAATTGTAGACCCTGACCTATGGCCTCCTGTTTCACCTCACTTCATAGACAGCAAGTGTCTTCTGAAATCAACTCCTCCTACAGTTTTGTTCCAATTGTTTTGAAACTTGGTACCATGGTTTGATATACTCTGATGATGCACATGTTGTAATTTCACTCTCATCGGATGAACTTGAGGTCAAAGGTCAGGTCAGATTTTCCCCTGAATCTTCTGAACACAGTAACTACTAAAAGAAATGATGTAGGCTTTTCAAATCGATACAGCAGTTGTATCTTATACACATACTGGACAACTTACACCCTCACCTAACTATGGGTTTGGGGTCAAAAGTTCAAAGTTAACATTGCAGTTGCACTATGGTAAATGCTACATTTACTATTACTACAAAACAAGTAAAGCTAGGGCCACCAAATCTGGTATACAGGTTCACCTTGGGATCCTGAATTCTGACTATGGGTTTGGGGTCAAAAGGTCAATATCAAAATGGCTTATAAACTATCTCTCAACAACAAAGAAAGCTAGGGCCACCAAACTTGCTATACAAGTTCACCTTGGGATCCTGACATCTGACTATGGGTTTGGGCTCAAAAGGTCAAAGGTCAAGTTAACATTCCCTATGCCTTATTACTGTACAATGAGTAAAGTTAGGGTCACCAAACTTGGTACACAGGTTCAACCTGTGACCCTGAAGTGCGACTATGGTTTTGAGATCGCAAAGTCAAAGGTCAAGATCGGTCAGTCAGAGTGGCCTCAGCTGAGCTGCACACCTAGCGGTCCAGCCTTCACGGTCTAACATACAGGCAGCAAATTTGCCAGTGTTGGCTACCCAAGTATCTCCCTTCAGAGTGTCTACGAATAATGTTAATGGCCGTCCTGAGCAACAAAAGCCATGCATCGGTTCCCAGAGTACCAGGTTGCCTGCTGGGAGGTCTTGGTGACGGTAACAGTGCCCCGCGAGGTCAAGTCTTCGCCAAGCCACCTTGTCTAATATTCTGGGAAGGTGCCCATAGAGCTCTTCATTGGAGACATGGTCTTGCCAGTTTACACTGAGGACGGTGCGCAGCATCCGGGTGTAGGAGCCGTCCAATGACCTCTGAAGGGAGATGTTTAATGACCAGCACTTACTTCCGTATAGCAGTATGGATTCCACTATTGCCCAGGAGAATTTAACTTTTGGATCTCTTGACATGTTTCAGCACCATATAGCTCACATGTCATTGAGAACACCCCACACGAGTGCCAAGGTCAACATCAAAATGGCTTATAAACTATATCGCAACAACAAAGAAAGCTAGGGTCACCAAACTTGCTACACAGGTTCACCTTGGGATCCTGCCCTACAACTATGGGTTGCATACTTTGTTGTATATTCATGGATGATGGGCTTATCATAATTTGGTTCTGCCACAGTAATTGTATTGAAAAGTTGAAAATTGCTCTCTATCAGTACTGGGATCTTCAAAGAAAATGGGGGGGTGGGGGAGTATTGCACTCGCCTCAGAGTGCTCTTGTTGAGAACTGTGACAGGGCTGGAAGGTGAGGCCTGTGTAGGGCTCTAGTGTGTTCTATTAAGAATGCATAACTTAGCAGTGATCTTCAGGAAACACACAACTACAGAAGAAAAAGTACGAGTGTACATGGAAATTTTGGGTGCTGAGTCAAAGTGGTGGTCCTGCATTACTTGGTATTTGGCAAACATACATTTACAGTATTGACCCTTGCACAGTGTTTCTCATGAATCATCAGTGTAATGGTAGATGTCGTCTTCTTTAATGCCTGAGACCCAGGTTTGATTTTGATTTTGATAACGGTATAGAACCAGACTATTAAAGACGGAGTAGCTCATTCCGGGCTGACGAAATCACCCCAGGAGTGCTCAGATCTCCTGACCACTGACCTTGACCTAAAGCGCAGCCTAGATACAGACCCATCTAGAATGTGCTTAAAATCAAGGTCAGTGGCCTAGGGGTAACATTTTTTGTGAAATCATAATTGCCCAGATCTCCTGACCTTTGACCTTGAGCACAACCTGGATGCAGACCCACCTAAGGATCATTGTGAGTGAGTTTGGTGAGCATCAGGGCAAATGTCTAGGAGGAGGAGCAATTTCCATAAAATGTGGATGGATGGATGGATGGACAGACAGACAGACAGACACCACATCATTGCATTAGCTCCTTTCGGCTTCACCGGAATGACCTAAAAAAATTATGAAATTAAAATTAGTAAAGTACCAAAACGTGCATTACTGAGAAATGGAAAGGGCATTACAATACACTAGACATTCCATCAGAGATTTGATCCTTGGTTTACCGGGGGACATGCAGATCTGCTCCCCACTAAATTAAACAGCTCCAGCAGAAAAAAGCAGTGAACTGGAGGTGGAGAGGCACAAAATATAAAGAGCTATCCCTGCCTTGCCATGATAAATAAAAATTATATCTGACTGTGGTGAATCACTGCAACCATATGTAATTCATGATGAGCGTCAGCACGGTGAGGCAAAGCCTTCTGGCCCTGACTGCCTTATTGTTAGATGATTCAACACACTATATAGATATTTTAATCATATCAACTCACACAACAAATACTCAAATACTGAGACACTGAAGACAAGCCTAGAAAACACCAGTAAGGTTAAATACTTGATTGTTTTTGGTACATTGCAGTTTACAGAGTATCTGCACTTACCCTATGGTGTGACACAGTATCTGTATTAGAGCTACACATTCAGCGGGGAAAATAAGTATTGAAAACGTCAACATTTTTCTCATTAAACGTATTTCTGATGGAGCCATTGGCCTGAGATTTCCACCAGATATCAGTAACAACCCAAGTAATACATACATACAAAGAAATCAAGGCAACTGTGCTCACAAAACAAGTTATATTTAATAAAGTGGAATGACACAGGGAATAAGTATTGAACACGCTTGGTGAAATTCATTTAATATTTAGTAGAAAAGCCTTTGTTGGTAATAACAGCTTCCAGACACCTCCTGTATGGAGAAACTAGATGCAGGCATTGCTCAGGAGTGATTTTAGCCCATTCTTCCACACAAATTGTCTTCAAATCTTGAAGGTTCTGTGGGTGTCTTCTATGAACTCTGAGCTTCAATTTGTTCCATTTTTCAACTGCATTCAGGACAGGTGACTGACTGGGCCATTCGAGCAGCTTTATTTTCCTTCTGTGGAGCCAGTTGAGTTTCCTTGGCTGTGTGTTTGCAATCATTGCCTTGTTGAAATGTTAACCCTCGTTTCATTTTCAGCATCTTGGCAGATGGCAACAGATTGTTATCAAGGATGTCTCTGTACATCTGTCTATTCATCTTTCCTTCAATTACATGAAGTCTGCCTGTACCATGTGTTGAAAAATGCCTCCACACCATGATGGGATGTGCAGTGCCATTTCTCCTCCAAACATGCTGTGTGTTGTGGCATCCAAAAAGTAAAATTTTGGTCTCATCTGACCAGACTATATTCTCCCAGTATTTTACTGGCTTGCCCAGATGTTGTGCAGCAAACTTTAAACAAGCTTCAACATGCTTTTTCTTCAGCAATGGAGTCTTGCGAGATGAGCAGGTATAGAGCCCATGTCGGTTGAGAGCATTACTTAAAGTTTTCTTTGAAACAGCAGTACCTGCTAAGTCCAGGTCTTTCCGGAGCTCTCCACAAGTGGTCTCCTGCTCTTGAATAACTCTTTTGATAATTCTTTTGACTCCTCTGTCAGAAATCTTGCGAGGAGCTCCTGGTCGTGGCCGGTTTATGGTAAGATGATATTCTTTCCATTTCCGAATAATGGCTCCAACAGTGCTCACTGGAACATTCAACAGTTTAGAAATGCACCAGTAACCAATACCATCATTATGTTTTGCAACAATAAGGTTGTGAAGGTCTAGAGAAAGCTCTTTGCTTCTACCCATCATGAGTTCTTTGTGGTGTGACAATCTGATATTCACAGACCTTTTTAAAAGCTATCAGTCAGGACTTAACCATTCATTCATTCATCTTCTTCCGCTTAATCCTTTTCGGGTCGCGGGGGGGCTGGAGCCTATCCCAGCGTCTTTGGGCGAGAGGCAGGGTACACCCTGGACAGATCGCCAGTCCATCGCAGGGCCAACACAGAGAGACAGACAACCATTCACTCTCACAGTCATACCTAAGGACAATTTAGAATCCCCAGTTTGATGCCAATTAACCTAACTTGCATCATGTGGGAGGAAACCGGAGAAATCCCGGAGTAAAGCCACGCAGACACGGGGAGAACATGCAAACTCCACACAGATCACTGTTGGTCAGCTGAAATTAATTTGCACTGATGGGAGATGGGAAGGCTTACTAAAGTCTGATAGAGTTTAGCTGGTTTCTTGGCTTTCTATGCCTTTTTGCACCTTTTTGTGTTCAGCACTTATTTTCTGTGTCATGCCATGTTATTAAAAATAACTTGTCTCATGAACACAGTTGCCATTATTTCTTTGTATGTATGGATTACTTGGGTTGTTACTGATACAGTATCTGGTGAAGATCTTAGGTCAATGGATGTTTAATGAGAAAAATGTGTTCAATACTTATTTTCCCCACTGTATGTCAAAAGGAAATGGATTTTTATTACACCATCCAGTCAACGGAAACAGTCTCAGTACTGCCTGCAATTTTATAAACCTTCAGAGAAAAGCAGCCTTTACAAAGGTATTTAGGATGGCATCAACTCTAATAGTTTTCTGGTTTAGAGTTTCCATCAGGTAGTCATAAGGGTTAGCTGTCAGCAAGTTTTTCAGGTGAACACTCTCCATACACCTCAGTTAGTTGTACTAAATACACTACTCACAAAAAGTTAGGGATATTTGGCTTTTGGGTGAAATTTCAGGATGCACCTAAAATGCACTATAACTTTTACAGGTGAACTTAATATGACCTTCTCTAACCTTTTGAATGCACATTTCCAACTGTTCAATGTTTCAGTACTTTTTTCCTGGTTCAATTAGAATTAGTATTTAAACAGTCCTCTTCATCACGTTGTTCACATTTTACATCATGAGAACAAGAAGACACCTCAGAATTGATCAACAGTACCTCACCATTGCAAGGCTTCAAACAGGATGTTCTCTGAGGGAAGTGGCCACTGAGCTTAGAGTGTCACAGAGTGTCATCAGCAGGTTGCAACAGAGATACAGAGAGACTGGAAGAGTCACAGAAAGGCATAGAAGTGGACGTCCTTTGGCCACATCCCACACTGATGACTGCTTCATTGTGAACAGTGCCCTGCGGAACCAGATTATGAATGCCACTCAACTCCAGGCACATTTAAGGGAAGTGAGAGGCCCCCAAGTGTCAGATCATTCAAAACCGTTTATATCATTGTGGTCTGCGTGCTAGATGACCTGCAAGGGTACCTGACCACACCACCAGGCAGAGGTGTCATTGTCTTACATGGGCAAGGGAGCATTTATGCTGGACAAGGGACCAGTGGGCCTCAGTGCTGTTCTCTGATGAAAGTTGATTCACGCTGAGCAGAAACAATGGCCACCAACAATGTTGGAAATGTCAAGGAGAGTATTATGCATCAGCCACTGCTGTCACCAGACGAGCCTTTGGTGGTGGTGGTGTTACAGTCTGGGCAGGTGTGTCTTGTCAATACAGAACTGTCCTACACCTTGTGAATGGTACAGTGACAAGCTGATACTGCCTGAAAAACATCATTAATCCAGTCATTGAGCCCCTGCATGAACAACACAGGCCTAATTTCATCTTCATGGACGACAATGCGTCAGCTTATCAAGGTTGCATCATGCTGCACTTTCTCAAGACCTGAATCCCGTAGAAAACCGATGAGATCAGCTGAGTCACCATATAGAGGCTCGTAAACCTGCACCCCACAACCTCAATGACCCGAGAGCCGCCCTTCAAGAAGAGTGGAATGCCATGCCTCAGGAGACAATAAATCAACTTGTGAACAGCATGAGACGTCGTTGTCAAGCTGTAATTGATGCTCAAAGGCACATAAGTTATTGAGACATTGACATTTTTTGTTGTGGTATACCCACCACTGTTGTTGGCTTTTGTTTCAATAAATTATTTGAGATGAGGAAATCACCTTTGCATGCTTCTACTTAAATGCCCTACTTTCATGATATATCATTGTAGTGTGAACTTTTTACATTTTCCATACATTTCACCTGAAAGCATTTTGGTGAGTAGTGTATGTGCAAGATGGTTTAAAAATGCACAAATCCCAATCCCAATGAAGTTGAGACATTGTGTAAAATGTAAATAAAAACAGAAGTCAGTGATTTGCAAATCCTTTTCAACCTATATTCAATTGAATACACTACAAAGTCAAGATATTTATTGTTCAAACTGATAAACTTTTTTTTTTTTGCAAATATTCATTCATTTTGAATTTGATGCTAGCAACACATTCCAAAAAGCTGGGACAGAAGAAAAAGAAAAAGCCATCTCTATTGTCATTCAGTCCATACAGCCAATCATGTACAGTACAACAAAATTATGTTTCTTCTATCTACAATGTTAATCATATGTAGAATCACAGGGGTCGCTGCCATGCAAGGAGCCGCCACAAACAAGTTCTCCTTCCCCCATTCTATTACACTGAGCACCAAGCTAGAAGGCGGGAAGTACCATTTTTATATGGTCTTTGGTATGACCCAGCCGGGACTTGAACCCCCAACGTCCTTGTTGTGGGGTGGATGCTCTATCACAGGGATCACCAACTAAAACTGCAAGAGGCCCGATAAGTCAGTCCTCCTCCCCAGTTGAGGTCCGAATTAGGGCTGGGGACCTTTAGGCACCTCACGATACAATTATGATTCAGGGTTTCCAATTTTATTCTAAAACGATTCTCAATGCATTGTTTTTTTTGTTTTGTTTTCAGGATTTTTCCCCTGTCACTGTGTGACAACTTGCTTGCTGTCTCCAGCAGTCCAATATCATTTGCTTTTACACATTATTTTATTAAGCAGATGGTTTAGCTGCTTTTAGCTTTGTATTAATTTTTCAAACAAAAAAATCAAATAAATTCTTTGCTCAATTTCAAACCATGTCATAATTTAATCATAATAATACAGAGGAACACTAAATGTGTTTTTTGACTCCAAATAAATAGCTTTAAAATTCTAATATATACAACTTAAATCCTAAAAATGTGAAGTTTTGTCCGGGCGGCCACCAATACCGTGTTTCAGTTCTGCTTTTTCATTCGGTTAAAGCAAAGCAGTATCATTTTTCTGCAAATTATATTAAAAAGGTTGGGGGTCCGGACGGAGGACTCTCGGGGTCCAGATCTGGACTGGAGTCTGCCAGTTGGTGACCCTTGCTCTATCAGCTAGGCCACCACTCTGGTCAGGGGCATGTTTACCACTGTGTTGCATCACCTTTCCTCTAAAACAACACTCAATCAGCATTTAGGAACTGTGGACACCCAATTGTTCAAGCTTTGTAGGTGGAATTCTTTCCCATTCCTAACTGATGTACGACTTCAGTTACTCCACAGTTTGGGGTCTCCATTGCTGTATTTTGTGCTTCATAATGCGCCACACAATGGGAGACAGGTCTGGACTGCAGGCAGGCCAGTCTAGTACCCACACTCTTTCACTACAAAGTCATGCTGTGGTAACAAATGCAGAATATGGCTTGGCATTGCCTTGCTGAAATAAGCTGAGACATCAGGAAAAAGACGTTGCTTGGATAGCAGCATATGCTGCTCCAAAGCCTGTATGCAAAGGCACTAACACACCCCATACCATCACAGATTTCAATTTTTTTTTTAATGTGGGCTAATCAGACCACAGCACATTTTTCCACTTTTTGCTCTGGCCCAGAACAACCGGTAAAGTTTCTGGGTGTTGTTGATATGTGGCTTTGGCTTTGCATGGTAGTGTTTTAACTTGCACTTGCAGATGTACAGTGCATCCAGAAAGTATTCACAGTGCTTCACTTTTTCCATATTTTGTTATGTTACAGGCTTATTCCAAAATGGATTAAATTCATTTTTTTCCCTCAAAATTCTACACACAATACCCCATAATGACAATGTGAAAAGTTTTGGGGTTTTTTAGATTTTTTAAAATTCATTAAAAATAAAAACTAAGAAATCACTTGGACATAAATATTCACAGCCTTCGCCATGAAGTCCAAAATTGTGCTCAGGTGCATCCTGTTTCTACTGATCATCCTTGAGATGTTTCTACAGCTTAATTGGAGTCCACCTGTGGTAAATTCAGTTGACTGAACATGATTTGGAAAGGCACACACCTGTCTATATAAGGTCCCACAGTTGACAGTGCATCTCAGAGCACAAACCAAGCATGAAGTCAAAGAAGATGAAGAACATTTATTTATAGAGCACATTTCATACAAAGAGCAATTCAGTGTGCTTTACAAGAGCTTAAAGAACATGTACATGCATAAACACACAATTAAATAACCTATACAAATTATAGTTAGAACTAGTGATGGCCAGATGAGGCTTTCTGGAGGACTTGAGGCCTTTCATCAAAATGGCTCATATAGTCGAGGCCTCATGTGAAACTTCATTTTCTCTACTAGTCCATCTAGTGGACAAAACATATAACATGCAGATTTTTACAAGGGTGTTATTGGTTTGTGCATTTTTTCATTTCAACAAATTCACTGTCTTCTAAGAAATATCAATGATCATAAGGGAAAAAAGAAATAAAAATTCTGAGGTGACTACAGTGAATGTGCTTGTGTTACTTATCCATTTTTATTAAGAATTAACTTTTCAACAGTCTTATTCTGTCTTTCCCAGTACATTCATCTCTGCCCTTATTGTCACGCAGGGCACAATAGTGCCTCAGCATAATGATGTATTACTGTTGTATCCAAGCTTTCTGAAACACAACAGACGTTTCACCTTGCAAATAAAAATAAACTATAAGAACAACCCCACTGGGACTTGAACCCCAGCACTCCAGATGGAGGACAGATACTTTACCTCTAGGCTACCACTTAGTGACAGCCAGATAAGGCTTTCTCGAAGACTTGAGCCTTTCCATCAAAATGGTTCATATCGACGAAGCCTCATGTGAAACTTCATTTGCTCTACTAGGCCATGTAGTCGACAAAAAGTATACAGCATGCAGATTTTTACAAGGGCATTATTGGTTTAGTGTGTATTTTGTCTTTTAAGAAATATCAATGATTAAAAGGGAAAAAAGAAATAATAAAACTGGGGTGACTACAGTGAATGTGCCTGTGTTACTTGGTGTGCTTGTACTACTTATCCATTTTTATTAAGAAATAATAAATTTTCAACAGTCTTATACTGTCTTTCCCAGTATATTCAACTCTGGCCTTATTTTCATGCAGGGCATAATGGAAATAGTGCCTCAGCATAATGATGTGTAATAATGATCCAAGCTCTTTGAAACACAACAGACACTTCACCTTGCAAATAAAAATAAAATTACAAGAATGACACAGCTGGGATTCGAACCCAGGCCTCCCACTTGTAGAGCAGATGCTTTACTGCTAAGCCATCACCTCAGTTACAATAAATATCCACTATCTGTGGAAAATGCATCAATGGGAGAAATGCGCTCAAAATGTTCCCAAACAGGAGAAGTCCATGTTTTTGGTGCTGCCTCCATCTGAAAATTGGCTGTGACAAATCCCTTACACAGTCAAACATCGACAACACAAAACGTGAGGGACGGGGATTTCCATTGTGTATCGCTGCTCTCTTTATTTCTCGTTGCGTGCAAAATCACGAATGGCTTCCTGACCCAGTCACATGATACGACGTCAACACATATGTCAGCAATACACGTCTTGAAACGCGCTTCACCAAATATTTCCTGGATAAACTCGGAGCACCCTCGAAGCTCCGGAGCCTGCCGTTCCATCACTAGTTAGAACCAGACTGGTGTTTAACCTAGTGAAATGCATTTGCAAAGAGAAGCTTTTAGAGTGCCTTTAAAGGAGCCAAGTGTTGGAGCATTTCTAGTATGACTGAGAAGGGTGTTCCACCTTTTAGGAGTGTCGTAGCAAAATGCTGCTTCACCTGCTCTAGATCGGACTTGAGGGACCACAAGATTACCACTGTCTAAAGAGCAATACTTTTGCATTATTCAAGTTACTATTTATGATTTTAGAGAAAAATGATTGTCTAGCAATTTTTATTGCTTTGTTATAGTTAATAAGGTAGTCTTTGTAAATGTTGTAATGGATATTAAGCTTAGTTTTTCTCCACTTACGTTCTGCTTGTCCATTGTTTAAGTTGTTTTACAGAACTGTCATTTGTCCAGGGAGATTTTTGTTTTTTATAAGTGTTTTTATTTTCGAAGGCGCAATGCTGTCAAGAATATAACCAATTTAAAATTAACATCATTTACCAGATGATTAAGGGATATTGGTGAAGGCAGTTTTGGACTGGGCATGGATTCAATTCAATTCAATTCAATTTTATTTATATAGCGCCATTTCACAACAACAGTCACCTCATAGCACTTTCAACTGTAGGGGGAACCCCCACAGTTGCAGAAAGACCCCAGCAATCAGGCGATCCCCTGTGAGCAAGCACTTGGCGACGGTGGAGAGGAAAAACTCCCTTTTAACAGGAAGAAACCTCCAGCAGAACCAGGCTCAGGAAGGGGCAGTCATCTGCTGTGACTGGCTGGGGGATGAGGGGACAGAGAAGATGAAAAGAACGGACATGTAGAGCGCAAACAGCACAATGGGGACTCAATCTATGGGAGAGAACAAACAGATGTTAATGACCAGCAAAACAAAAATTTCATTGAAAGTGAAGAAAGGAGTGAATTGGAGATCCCCCGGCTGACTAAACCTATTAGCAGCATAACTAAGGGAGGGCTCAGAAACACATGATCCCTCCCTAATTGTAGGCTATATCAAAAAGGAAGGTTTTAACCCTATTCTTAAAAACAGAGATCGAGTCTGACTCCCAAATCCAGATTGGCAGCTGGTTCCACAGGAGAGGAGCTTGATAACTGAAGGCTCTGCCTCCCATTGTACTTTTGGAGATTCTACGTATTACAAGTAATCCTGCATTTTTGGAGCGTAGTGCTCTGTTAGGATAATACGGTAGTATCAGATCTTTTAAATAAAAAGGAGCCTGATTGTTTAGAGCTTTGTAAGTAAGAAGAGGGATTTTAAACTTAATTCTAAACTCTATGGGAAGCCAATGAAGGGAGGCCAGAACCGGAGAGATATGATCTGTCTTTCTAGTACCTGTTAAAACTCTTGCTGCAGCATTTTGGATCAACTGAGATGTTTTAGGACAATCTGATAATAAAGAATTACAATAATCTAATCTCGAGCTAACAAAAGCGTGGATCAGTTTCTCAGCATCGCTCTGAGACAAGATGCTCCTAATCTTGGCAATATTACGCAAATGATAGAAGGCAGTCTTAGAAACAAATTTAATATGTGAATTGAAAGACAGATCTTGATCAAAAATAATTCCAAGGTTCCTCACAGAGCTATTAAGAGAAAGAGTAACCACATCCAAACTGAAAGCTTGATTTGGAAAGGTATTTTGTGTCATCAGCATAACAATGAAAATGTATAAAGTGCTTTCTAATAATGTTGCCTAACGGAAGCATATATAAACTAAAAAGAGTAGGGCCTAGCACAGATCCCTGTGGAACTCTATGACTGAGCTTTGAGTTGAAAGAAAACTCATTATTGACATGAACAAACTGGAACCTATCAGATAAATAAGATCTAAACCACTGCAACAAAGTTCCATTAAGTCCAACATAGTGTTCTAATCTATCAAGTAGAATATTATGATCGATGGTATCAAAAGCTGCACTAAGGTCTAAAAGGACAAGTACAGAAACAAGTCCATTATCAGATGCGATGAGGAGGTTGTTAGTGACCTTCGCTAAGGCTGTTTCAGTACTATGATGGATTCTAAACCCAGATTGAAACTCTTCAAGTAAACCATTTCCCTGCAGGTGGTCAAATAATTGCGTAGCAACAACTCTTTCTAAGATTTTTGAAATGAAAGGGAGATTAGAGATTGGTCTATAGTTAGCTAAAGCTCCTGGATCTAGTGTTGGCTTTTTGGAGTAAGGGTTTAATTACAGCCATTTTAAAAGCCTGCGGTACATGGCTTAAAGTTAATGAAGAATTGATTATATGAAGAATAAAGCTACCAATAAGTGGGAAGACTTCTTTAAATAACCTGGTAGGAATAGGGTCTAAAAGACATTCAAGAGCTTTATTAAAAGATTCAACAGTCTCCTTATTTATATAACGTCTTCACAATCCGCACTGTTGTTAATTTTTTATGAGTAAATGAGGCAGTAAAAGAGAAAGTGATCTGATATTGGGATATCTTTAACTAAGACTGAGTTAATATTAAGACCTTTTCCAATAATCAGATCCAGGGTATGCCTCTCCTTATGGGTGAGTTGAGATATATACTGTGAAAACTGAAATGTTTTAATTAAGTTTATAAATGCACGGTGGCGCAGTGGTTTAGCACTGTGGCAGCACAGTTTTACTCTCGGCCGGGGGATCGCGGGGATCATGAGATCGTGGGTTCGATCCCAGCCCCCGCCCAACAGTGAGCTGTGTGGAGTTTGCATGTTCTCCCCGTGTTGCGCGGGTTTACTCCGGGATTTCTCCGGTTTCCTCCCGCATACCAAAAACATGTAGGTTTAGGGCACTCGCGCACGCAACGACCAGCAGCCGGTGGCTTGTCACCAGACTGCAAACCAAGTCTACCTACGGGTACAAGTAAGTAACAAAAAAAAAAAAAAAAAAAAATTCACTTGAGTTATGGTCATTTGACTTGTCTACATGAATATTAAAATCACCAGTGATTAAAACATGATCAGAATCTATGCAAATTTTGGATAAGAGCTCTGAGAATTCATTAAGGAAGCCAGGTTTATATTTTGGTGGGCGGTAAATGATAACAGAACAGAGCTTGTGGTACAGACTATTTTGAAAGCAAGAATTTCAAAAGTGATAAAAACACCAAAATTTACAAGGGAACAATTAAGGTGGTCCTTGTGGACAGCAGCAAGACCACCGCCTCTGGCATGAGATCTTGGAGAGTTAATGAACTTATAGTGAGGAGGGCAGAGTTCAATTAATTGACTGTGCTCATCACAACTCAGCCAAGTCTCTGTTAGAAATAAAAAGTCTAAGTTAGAGGTGGTAATAATATCATTAAGAATAAAAGATTTGTACGAAATTGACCTTGTATTAAATAGTGCCATATTTACATTAATGTCATGAGAAGGGGAGCTCTTTTTATTAGACAGTAACAATTTTATGATTCCAGGGGTTAGCAGTTTTACTTCTATGAGTTCTGTTAGGCCTAACAGAAAGTACAGTCTGAACTGTATGTGAAGTAATCCTATGTGAGGAGCAATGAGACATTGAGGACACCTGAACATGGGGTGAAGAAACAAGACCTACCTGTCCATGCAAAGACTCAAAAAATACTAGTCACTCTGTTGGAGTGGTTAAAATGGAATGAAATATATTTTCTGTTAAAATACGTGCACCCAGTCTGTTAGGATGTAGGCCCTCCTTTAAATAAAAGGATGGGCAATTCCAAAAAAGATTAAAATTATCAACAAAAACAAACTTGCGTGCTGCAGTGGCAGGCTGGAGCCAGGTCTGGAGGCTGAGAATCCGGCTGAAATGACCCATGTCTCGACCGAGAGGAAGCAGCGGTCCGGAGATAAAAATGCGCTTATCATAGCCTTCCAGAGTGTGAAGGAGCCAGCTGAGGTCCAGTTTTAAAATTTCAGACGTCTGGCTGGAGACATCATTGTATCCAACATGGTTAACAATGTTTTTCACTGAAGGATGCTTTGCCAGGAGGCTGGGAAATTAATCCAGGATATCAAGCACTTTGGCACCGTGGAAAAAATACGTCACCATTGACCTCCGATATGTCTTATGACCGAATCACCAATAATTATAGGGTGGTAGGTGAAGTGGCTGACAATGGATGAGGGAGTGTCTTCCAAGTGAAAATCAGTGATGAATGAGTAGGAATGGGGCTCCGTGGAGCCGGTGTAAAGTTTGGCTTAGCACAGCGGCGAGGCCGGGGATAAGAGAGATGACGCTGATACTTTACAGAGGGACCTGGTAGTAGCAGTGATCCATCAGATGCCATAGAAGGGGGAAGAGAATGCTTTGGAATCTCAGACAATGGAGGGAACTCATTTAAATCCAAGATATCATAATGATTTTCCAGATGTATGTCACAGATCACAGGAGGTAACAACCTTGTTTTCTTCTTGTGGTCACCAAAAACAACCCATGGCTCTGGTTGTGAGGGTGTAAAGCTGGGTGGAACTTTTGGTTTTGCCCCAGCTCAAAGCCACAGGGAGCCTTGGACGGCAGCAGGAACAGGAGCAGCAGCTATGGTAGTGAAAGCATTAGCACCAGGTACCAGGTCAGGAAGTGGAATTGTCTGGAGACCTCCGAGACAGGATTGTCTTTAGGCACAAATCTGGGAAATGGTAAAGAAAAATTTCTGCTTCTTTGAAGGCCCAATGAGCACAGTGGCCTCAATCATCCGTAAATGGAAGACGTTCGCAACCACCAGGACTCTTCCTAGAGCTTGCCGGCCGTCTAAACTGAGCAATTGGAGGAAAAGGGCCTTAGTCAGGGAGATGACCAAGAGCCCGATGGTCACTCTGTCAGAGCTCCAGCGTTCCTTTGTGGAGAGAGGAGAACCTTCCAGAATGACAACCATCTCTGCAGCAATCCCCCAATCAGGCTTGTATGGTTGAGTGGCCAGACAGAAGCCATTCCTTAGTAAAAGGCACATGACAGCCTGCCTGGAGTTTGCCAAAAGGCACCTGAAGGACTCTCAGACCACGAGAAACAAAATTCTCTGGTCTGATGAGACAAAGATTGAACTCTTTCGCGTGAATGCCAGGTGTCATGTTTGGAGGAAACCAGGCACTGCTCATCCCCAGGCCAATAACATCCCTATAATGAAGCATGGTAGTAGCAGCATCAAGCTGTGGGGATGTTTTTCAGTGGCAGGAACTGGAAGACTAGTCAGGGTAGAGGGGAAGATGAATGAAGCAATGCACAGAGACATCCTGGATGAAAACCTGCTCCAGAGCACTCGACCTCAGACTAGGGCAATGGTTCATCTTTCAGTAGGACAACGACCCTAAGCACACAGCCAAGATATCAAAGGAGTGGCTTCAGAACAACTCTGTGAATGTCCTTGAGTGGCCCAGCCAGAGCCCAGAATTGAATCCAATTGAACATCTCTGGAGAGATCTGAAAATGGCTGTGCACCAACGCTTCCCATCCAACCTGATGGCGCTTGAGAGGTGCTGCAAAAAAGAACGGGCGAAACTGCCCAAAGACAGGTGTGCCAAGCTTGTAGCATCATATTCAGAAAGACTTGAGACTGTAATTGCTGTCAAAGGTGCATCGTCAAAGTATTGAGCAAAGGCTGTGAATACTTATGTACATGTGATTTCTTAGTTTTTTATTTTTAATAAATTTGCACAAATCTCAAAAAAAAAACCCCAACTTTTTTTCACGTTGTCATTATGGAGTATTGTGTGTAGAACTTTGAGGGGAAAAATGAATTTAATCCATTTTGGAATAAGGCTGTAACATAGCAAAATGTGGAAAAAGTGAAGCGCTGTGAATACCTTCCGGATGCACTATAGCAACAAACTGTTTACTGACAATGGTTTTTCAAAGTGTTTGCCCCCAAAAAACGCTTACCAGTTTGTACATTGAATATCTTGTCTTTGTAGTGTATTCAGTTGAATATTAGATGAAAAGAATTTGAAAATCATTATATTACATTTTTATTTAAATTTTACACGTCCCAACTTCATTGGAATTGAGGTTTGTATTCTAATTAGTTGGAACACAGTTTGTTGTATTAAAGTACATCTTCCTTAAATAAGTGTCCCAAAAAACATTTCAAGACGTGTCCATTTGTTTCTGAGTCCACAAAAAGTACAGCTGAACTTCATAAACTACAGCAGCTATGACTCACCTGTATTCTGAAGGAAGGGGTTATTCGCCGAAGAGGATGAGATGGAGGGGGGTGGCGGCTGTTTGAGTTTGGGTTTGGATGAGACCAAAGAATCAAGATCTACAAGTGCAGCATTGGGGCCAAGGAAGGACTCGGGAGTCTTTCGAACAGGAAGTGAAGAACCCAGAGAAGAAAGGTCAAAGGGCACCGGTGAACCTGTGCTATCACCCCCTGCTGCTGAGGATCCTCGTCGTTCTGGATCTCCTTATTTAAAGAAAGATATGGTAGAAAGAGGGAAGTGGCGAAAACAGAGCCCAAATCAGTCAATTCAAACAGTCCAGAGTAACAATTTTTTAAAAATCTACTAGCGCATACTCACACAAGGAGGATGAAATGTGGTGCAAGACAGATTTTGTGTGCATGCAACTGAAAATCTGTGTAAAATACAGTATGTGAATCACCTTGACACCATAGACTGTATATTAAGATGGATGGCATGAGACATCTCCAAAAATGAAGCCTGGACATCTTGATTGCCCTCTGGTGGTGGGCTGCAGTAAGACCAAATCCCAAGCCAAACTCAAAGCTATAAATGCTCCTCAAATCTTTTTTTCAAAAGATGGTTTCTGTCCTTGTATGTGTTTTTCATCATGCTGACATATGGTCAAATTGTTGTTTTTTGGATCAGTTTGGTTTAAGTTTTTTGATGCTATAAAAATGGGGGCAGGGTTCAGACTGGGAACCCCTGATTGGATGGATTTATGCAACCTGCCAATGGGGTGCTGTACCAACCACAAAGGACAGCCATGTGGGCAGGAATGTGACACTGCTGTTCTGCTTCATGATCACTACTGTGTGGATTCTGGTTCCAAAAGTGCAAGACGGCAGCACCCTACATCCAGGATTTAGGGTTTCACTTTTCTATGGTGGAAGTAACTGGTGGCACATTGGCCATCTTTATATACAGTCAGTGTTTAAAACTGTACCAGTACCTCGGTGATGGTGAATCTGTTTAAGTGTGAATGTACCTGTGCCGTTAGTGTGTTTGGCGGTGCCACTCCAGATGTCAGAGGTGATAGGGTCAGAGGCAGGGACAGGCCCGTCCTGTGCCCAGGGGTCTATTGGCCCCCCTGAGGAAGAAGTGCTGGGAGGCACTGGGGGGCCCCAGGGGTCAGCACTGGGGGGAGTCACAGCTACAGGGGAGGGGAGGAGACGCAGGGGAGGGGAGGATTAACACAACACCTTACAGGTACAATCCACAATAAGGAGGGCACAGGAAGCTGGGCTGGGCACCAACAGAGCACATAACATATTTCTCTCTCCTAAACCTCTCCAATGCTGCTCATATTAACAACTGAGGAGCAGTAACTGTCTGCAACATCATATTTCACATCTGAAAGTCAGAGGAGGTAAAGGAGAGATAATAAGAAGCAGCCTCATACATGAATAAAAAAGACAAAACAGGGCAACAGAAAAGAGCTCTGATTGAGACACAGCCACAGTCAGTCCTGAGTAGAAAACAAGAGGATAAAAATCCCTGGTTTAGACACAGAAGGAAAATGGATTTATCATGCTTTAATGCTTTACTCAGTATTCACTGAAAGCATGTGAGAGGATGAAAAGATCAGATGTACCAGCATGATGACATGACAGAAAATGAGCAGGATTGTTTAGACAGGAAATGAAATTGTGGAGTGAAGAGGGGTAAACACAGAGGCATCCCCATCATTTTTCATCCACAGAGGCACAGTTCTGTTTTAATACTTGGCGACAAGCACAGTCCCACCTGACTGGCTAAAGTGTCGACACCTTGCGTTGCAATTCCTTACCTGAGCTTCCCCAGGGGTCAACGTTGTTAACTCTGTTAGACGTCTCTCCCCACGGGTCTGGAGGAGGTGCTATAGTGGGTGGTGGTCCCCCACCCCAAGGGTCAGAGCTTGTAGGAGATGTGGGTGAAGCTACACCCCATGGATCTGTGGAAGCTGTGCCCCATGGCCCCGAGACAGCAGGGGCAGAAACTGTGGGAGGTGGTGAGGGCCCTGCAGAACCCACTGTGGCAGCAGCAGGAGCACCCCATGGGTCCACGGTACTCAGCTCCATCAGAGCACTCTGCACAAGAGAATACTTTGGTCATTAAATCCCCTTAGTTAATGAATGCTGAGGTTAAAAAGACGCTATCTAAAAGGGGAAAATTGCAAATCTATAACAAATTACCCTGCGTCATGCACACAGTAGGCATTTTCAACTATGTATCACGGGAGTGGTGGCCTAGGGATACAGCATCCACCCCACAACCGGAAGGTCGGGGTTCAAGTCCCAGCTGGGTCTTGACAAAGACCATATAAAAGTGGAACTTCCTGCCATCCAGCTTGGTGCTCAGCAAAAATGGAACGGAGGAGGGAAATGTGGGCGGCAGTGACTCAGGAGGTAGAGCGGGTCATCCAATAACCGGAGCGTTGGCGGTTCGAGTCCTGCTCTCCCCAGCCATCCTGCCGTTGTGTCCCTGGGTAAGACACTTTACCTACCTTGCCCCCAGTGCACGTTACAGAAGAAATTTGAGGTCTACAATTCTATAATTGAGTAAACCATAAATAACCCTCTAAGAAAAATAAGAGCACACTGGCATCTTCTTTCATCTCGGAAAGGAAGTAGATTGAGCTTGCTGTCAAAATAAAATTTCAGGAGTAGCAGTGTCTTTCCAGGGATTAAGATCCTACTTATAAACAAGAGCACCGCACATGGTACATTATATGCCCATGCATAGCCATTATCAATAGTGCATAGCTAGCACACTAACAACCAAAAAAAAAATAAAAAAAATTACAAATTCAAGAGTCAATATACTCTAGATCTGTAATAAAACTAACTAGAAAAGCACTCCGAGAGTGGATACCTCTGCCAAGGCTCTTTCCATCCTTCAGGGATCACCTCCAAAATGTAACTGGTTTGTGTGTAGGCCTAGAGCCACTTCTGGTGAAAATTGCATCAAAGTCTGTCCATCAGTTTTGGAATATTGTTGCTGACACTCTGTGAGAAGATCAAAGCCTTGGCGGAGGTATGCATTCTCAGATTGCCACCAAAATATAATGGCTTCCTTTGTAGACGAAGAACCACCTCTGGTGAAAATTTCATCCAAATCCATCCAGTAGTTTTTGTGTAATCCTGCTGCACAAAAACAAACAAAGCCCTTGGTGGAGGTATGCACTCAGATCATCACCAAAATCTAATCATCTGTTCCCCATGCCATTACACACCTTTCCTGAAAATTTCATCAAAATCTGTTGATAACTTTTTGAGTTATGTTGCTAACAGACAAACGCACAAACCAACCAATGCCACTAAAAACATTACTTCTTCCCTTGGCGGAGGCAATAACCATTTAATTGCAAAATTTAAGCAAATAAGTAATCTACAATTCAAAGTGGAACAAATTTTGAGAAAATATCAGAAAATCATTTAACTATAAGCACATCTTCAAAACAATTCAAACACTGTGAAATTAAAAAGTCCTAGCTTGAAAAATGTGGGAGTTCGCTGGACAGACTTGTACAGACAGATGGACAGACATCATCATACCATAATACATTCCATCTTTTGACGAGTGTATAAAAAACAGACACTGAATGGGGAGTAGCTCATTTGGGCATGATGGAACTACTGTAAGAGCACACAGAACTCCTGACTTTTGACCTTAACCTTGAGCACAACTTGGATGCAGACCCACCTGAGGATCACTGTGCATGAGTTCTGTGCATTGTGGCAATTACAAAGGAGAAGTAGCGATTTTTGTAAAATGTGAACATACAAATGGATGGAAGGGTACCACGCCATCACATTAGCTCCTCCTCACACTGGATGCTCATTTGCACATTGTACATAGTCTCATGCCATCTCAGGTTCATATCATCTCTGATATTAAAATTACCACTGTACAGTCTATTGGGTATTATCAGAGGCGTCATACTCATTCAGTGAATTTTTATCTACTCAGGGACATGTTATAGTCGCCCAGTGAATTTTCATTCTACTTGTTTCCTCTAGTTTTTACTGCTTTAATTGTCCTAAATGCTTTTAATGTGTATTTATTAGTATTAAGGTGTGTTTATTACCTTTATTAGTATTAGTATTGATATGTATTTATTACCCTGGCATTCATTCAGAAAGCAGAGTAAGAATATCATTGATCAGGAAATGTTGCATTTCTTAACTATGCACATGATAATAAAGACCTTGAATCTTGAATCTTTTCAGCATTGCTGGAATGAGCTAAAAAAATCCATTAACTTTCAACACCTAATGCAAGATGAGATTTCTGTTGAAACTTATTAACCACACCAACAGTAAGCAGGGTTCACTACAAGTTGTGAATTTTTTGAGTAGGTGATCAGTTTATTCACACAAATTTCTGGGTATTTTAGGGCACTGCAAGATCAAATGTATATTTAAGAGAAAGCACACATAGTTTTGATTGATATCACAAAGACTAAGCAATTCCAAACCTAGTCAACCTTGATGGATAAATAGGACAACAGGCCAGAGGAAAATGTGGAAACATGATTTTTTAACTGTAAACATTATGCTACAGTCCACATGCAAACACAGTTGGATTGGCGCTTAGAAAAAATATACACCAGTTGAAAAAACAACAGTAAAAAGAAGCAGCTTTAAAGAAGGAAAGACTACAAGAGGAAACACTGATGCACATTTCATACACACCTCTTCTGCTTTAGGTTTCTCCCTCTTGCTCTCTTCTATAGCCATCTGCAGTCTGAGGTCATCACCTCTTCGCAGCCGCTCCTCCTGCAAATTATATACACAATGATGTCAGGACAGCTGCACATAAAGACAGACAATTAGGATTAGTTCACAATACCACAGACGTCAGAACTGGTAAGGGCGTTACCCAACTACCTAAACCTAACCTTAAATCATCATCTAACACTGTATAATTAACACTGATCAACTAATACTGAAATCATACTATTCTTGGGCTGAGCAGAAGAGAAACTGCAATATACTGTATAAAATATATATTTTAGCACTACTTCACAAAAAAATAAACTGGAGTGACTAAATAAACTCAACTGTAGACCTGTTGTAGCAAGTGTTAAACCCATTTCGGAAAAGCAGTACTGCAGAGGAACGGTAAAGATTCAAAAGTAAATGTAGCTGGTATACTACAACACTCCAACTAATGGATGGTCTTTTTGTAGTTTAATATGATTTATATATTTGCTCACAATAATTTCAGTATCGGGTTGCAAACACAACACAGTTCCTTAAGATTTATCTTACCTGGAGGACAAAAGTTTAGCATTAAAAACGGGGAGTTGAAATCATTGGGTTTTATAAAATCAATGCAAATCAATCAGGAAAATCAACCCTGATAAACAGTACATCTTTTCAATTGGCTTTAGACACTCCAGCTTAATTCCACATTTTACACCAACGCATTAAGGTATTTATGGCTGTTCTGGAAGACAAACATCACACAAGAAAGTTAGAAGAAAAGAATGACTTGTTTAGGAAAGTGGGAATACTGTAAAATTCATGCCATCAGGTAAGGAAGAATAATCAATACCTCTAAGTCACTCGTTAAATTTGATTAATTATGGTAATCTGCCAATCACATGCAAATTTTGCAACTCAACTACAGTTGATTGATTCTTTGGGTGCCTACGTTTGCATAATTGAAACATCTTGATTTGAAGAGCACCCTTTTGGTCACATCAAATGAATATAAATCAGTACACAAAACTGAATTAATAACTCCCAACTGAGGCACTGCAGCCTGATGCAATTCTGTAACTTGAAGGAAATAATCCATGACAAACATGAGCATTAATTCATTTTCTTGACTAATCAATAATTGATGTGTGTTTGTGAAATCCCATTTGACAGAAAGACAGATGATGACTGGCTCTGCAGTCAGCTGGACACACTCTCTGCCCCTGACCTGTTGGTGAATCTCTTTGCTGAGTGTGAGTGCATAGCGGAGCTCTGCATCCTCCAGAGGGTCCTTGCTATTCTGGGGGAGGTCAGGGTTAAATGGTGAGTGCAAAGCTGAGGTGCATGTAGTAATTATTATCTGCAGTACGCCTGTGTGCACACAGGTTCTGCATTAGACATAAACTACAAACTAAGGCCTGACCCACACCAAAAGATTTTTTTCATATTTGGATAATGTGAGAGAACCAGGATGAAAATTTAAAATGGACAAAAAAATCATATCTTTAACAATTTTCTTCATATAGTGTGTGCAGCAATGTCAGCAAAATAGCACAACAACAGATTCCATTCACACTTGCCCCCATTTCCACTACAGGAACCAGGAACCAATTTTTGAGGACAAGAACTGGATAAGGGCCGGTCCTGTATCTGGTGGGTGTCCACTGTGGGGGCAGGAACCATCAATCTATAGAGGATTAATTCATGATGAAACTGTTTGATAGCTTCAACCATGACACAGCACAGCAAAGAAAATATGTTGGAATCATACAGAAATGATTTTGCATGAAATAAATGTATATATGTATTAGACAAACTTGCCACCATTGTTGTTTGATGAAAGCATAGAGGAACGGATTAATTATACGACATAGCAGTGCAAGCAGCACCAGCAGGAAGTCCGACCACAGCTGGCTGACGGCGTGGATCCACTGTCCGGCTATGGACAGCCTCAGCCTTGTCTCTCTATTGTACTCACACTACCCCGATGCATGTGTGGCTGCACATGGCATACTACAATTGATCAGGCTGTCCCTCTCCACAACCGCAGTGCTATTAGTTTTTAAAAAAGATTTATGCAATAGGGTAGTATCTCACTGGGATGCAATAGTTTGTGACTAGTTGGAGAATAGCATTCGCAAGGGAGTTTCCAAAATCTCTTCAAACATTTGTGGTGGTTCACAATTTCCTCTTCTGAGTCACAGGACCTTGCTCTCGTGTCACAGGAATTTTCAGTATGTTCAAAAAATTAGCGCAACAACTTCCTTCTCCTCCTCCTTCACTCAAAATAGTCACAGAACTGTTGCAGGTCTCTCGGACCCATTTCAGCTTACTTTACGCAAGTCAGAAAGTGTGAGAAAAATTAGACAGCTTTGTGAGGGGTTGGGGACCTATAAAATTAAACTGTGACTAACTGGAGACATAAAAGCAGCTGCAGGTAGGAGGGTATTACACACAGGAGCCGGACACCTTCCAGCACCAGGATGGTATCTTCCGTCAGCGGCAGCAGCCTGGTAACTGTCAGCAGCAAAGTGGTCAGGATGGTGCTTGACCGCAGCAGTAGCAGCAAGGAGACATGCAGCAGCCTTCAGCATGTTAGCCTGGTCCAAATCCAGCATTACAAGAATAAACAAATGAAGA
This sequence comes from Pholidichthys leucotaenia, assembly GCA_020510985.1. NCBI lineage: Eukaryota > Metazoa > Chordata > Actinopteri > Cichliformes > Pholidichthyidae > Pholidichthys > Pholidichthys leucotaenia. Next base: position 131,807,335 of record CM035849.1, on the reverse strand, counting down.
TCAAACTTATGCAGGACTTGATTCAGCAAACACCATGAAAATTGGGATGAGATGCATTGCCCCATCAACTGGTGAGTAGAAACTGTGCATTCTTATAGCATAATTTTATTTTATGTAATAAACTAAAATAATAATTTCTGTGGTCCCAATTGCTCAGTTGGCATGGAAAACTGTTGTGTGAGTGCTGCAAAGGATTTGGGCGGCTGTCGTGGGACAGTCCTAAGTGTAACACAGGAGGTTGCTGATGCACTACAGGACTGCTTCAAGACAACGGACAGGGGGACTTCCAGTAGCACTGTAAACGCCATGATAGTACAGAAAGGGAGCTCCAGTCATCTGACCTTGTTAACCCGGGTGACGTCCGAGCCGGTATACAGTGGGGCAAAAAAGTATTTAGTCAGCCACCAATTGTGCAAGTTCTCCCACTTAAAAGATGAGAGAGGTCTCCAATTTTCATCATAGGTATACCTCAACTATGAGAGACAAAATGAGAAAAAAAAATCCAGAAAATCACATTGAAGGATTTTTAATGAACTAATTGGTAAATTCCTCGGTAAAATAAGTATTTGGTCACCTACAAACAAGCAAGATTTCTGGTTCTCACAGACCTGTAACTTCTTCTTTAAGAGGCTCCTCTGTCCTCCACTCGTTACCTGTATTAATGGCACCTGTTTGAACTCGTTATCAGTATAAAAGACACCTGTCCACAACCTCAAACAGTCAGACTCCAAACTCCACTATGGCCAAGACCAAAGAGCTGTCAAAGGACACCAGAAACAAAATTGTAGACCTGCACCAGGCTGGGAAGACTGAATCTGCAATAGGTAAGCAGCTTGGTGTGAAGAAATCAACTGTGGGAGCAATTATTAGAAAATGGAAGACATACAAGACCACTGATAATCTCCCTCGGTCTGGGGCTCCATGCAAGAGCTCACCCTGTGGGGTCAAAATTATCACGAGAACGGTGAGCAAAAATTCCAGAACCACACGGGGGGACCTAGTGAATGACCTGCAGAGAGCTGGGACCAAAGTAACAAAGGCTACCACCAGTAACACACTACGCCGCCAGGGACTCAAATCCTGCAGTGCCAGACGTGTCCCCCTGCTTAAGCCAGTACATGTCCAGGCCCGTCTGAAGTTTGCTAGAGAGCATTTGGATGATCCAGAAGAGGATTGGGAGAATGTCATATGGTCAGATGAAACCAAAATAGAACTTTATTGTTAAAACTCAACTTGTCGTGTTTGGAGGAGAAAGAACACCATACCTACTGTGAAGCATGGGGGTGGAAACATCATGCTTTGGGGCTGTTTTTCTGCAAAGGGACCAGGACGACTGATCCGTGTAAAGGAAAGAATGAATGGGGCCATGTATCGTGAGATTTTGAGTGAAAACCTCCTTTCATCAGCAAGGGCATTGAAGATGAAACGTGGCTGGGTCTTTCAGCATGACAATGATCCCAAACACACCGCCCGGGCAACGAAGGAGTGGCTTCGTAAGAAGCAGTTCAAGGTCCTGGAGTGGCCTAGCCAGTCTCCAGATCTCAACCCCATAGAAAATCTTTGGAGGGAGTTGAAAGTCCATGTTGCCCAGCGACAGCCCCAAAACATCACTGCTCTAGAGATCTGCATGGAGGAATGGGCCAAAATACCAGCAACAGTGTGTGAAAACCTTGTGAAGACTTACAGAAAATGTTTGACCTCTGTCATTGCCAACAAAGGGTATATAACAATATACTGAGATGAACTTTTGTTATTGACCAAATACTTATTTTATCGAGAAATTTACCAATTAATTAATTAAAAATCCTTCAATGTGATTTTCTGGATTTTTTTTTCTCATTTTGTCTCTCATAGTTGAGGTATACCTATGATGAAAATTGGAGACCTCTCTCATCTTTTAAGTGGGAGAACTTGCACAAGTGGTGGCTGACTAAATATTTTTTTGCCCCACTGTACAAGCCTAATAATCCCCCTTTTTTTAAGAACTCCCAGGCACTGAAACTAATATATAATGACTCAATAATGAGCAGGGATAAAACCAAGAAAGGAGGATATGGGTTGAGACACAACGCTGAAAGAGAAATGGAAAAAGATGGCAGCTAGCAATATGCTAACAAGGCAAGATGGCAATCTCACAGAAAACGAAACTTTGGGCTCAATCCGCAAAGTGGTGAGTGAAGCCGTTACTTAGGGAATGGCGGCGCTTCGGGCTGAACTAAGAAGAGATTTCATGGAATTCAGAGCGTGTTTCCGCGAGGACGTCAAAAAACAAATGGATGACTTCACCACAGAAATTAATAAAAAACTCCAAGATACAACAAGCCAGATAGAAGGGGCAGTGAAACTCATCACAGAAATAAAGGAGAGCTTGACCGACACGGAGCGGTGGGACATTGGAGTTAAGGAGATGATGGACTGGGACGTATTCTATGAACCACATGGGGTGGACATAGACAATAACCAACTGCATCACAGAATACATCAGATTTTGTGAAAACACAACCATGCCAGCTCAGACCATGCGCTGTTTCCCCAACAACAAACCATGGATCACCAGTGACCTGAAAGCACTTAACAAGAAGACGAGGGCTTTTAAATCTGGAGACGGGGGAACTGAGAAGAGTGAAGCGTGAACTAAAAGAGATGCTGAGGATGTGTAAAGACAATTACAGGAGGAAGGTGGAGGATAAACTCCAGCAGAGCAATGTGAAGATGTGTGGACTGAAAAGAAACATCACTGGGTGTAAGGGGAGAGACAAACAGGGAGTCTTGAGAGAGCTGATGAGCTGAACGTGTTTTTTAAAAGGTTCAACTGACCGTCTGTCACCCCCACAACAAAGCCAGACCCCCACACACACCTCCCCCCTCCCCCTCCTGTGCAGCACCTCCCCCACCTCCTCTGAGGACATCAGCACCAACCCCCACATCAACTGTGACCACAGACCAGGTTAAGAAACAGCTGGCGAGACTCCGTGAGCGGAAGGGTGCGGGCCCTGATGGCATCTCCGATCCTGAGGACCTGTGCCAACCAGCTATCTCCGGTACTGAAACACCTGTACAACCTGAGTGTGAGTCTGGAGAGAGTACCAGTGCTGTGGAAGATGTCCTGCCTGGTTCCTGTCCCCAAGAAGCCGCCTCCATCGTGTTAGGGTCTAGGCACGGTCTGGGAACCATGCTCACGTTTTGAGTTTGCTTTTGTGATTTTGTGCCTAGTATCATTATTATCACACCTTCAACCCTAATCTAATCCTTTGTTTTATTATTGTTACCCAGTCCTGCTTGTTATCTCTGTATTGATCCTTATTTTGACAGCACCCTTATTTCCTGTTCTTCATGTGCTGGGTTTTGTTTCCTAATTGTCCACGGCTGTTGGTGATTTGCGTGCTGGGTCCTGCTTTATTTAAGGACTGACGACCACTACCTGGCGTGGCGACCTCAAATCATATTGGCGTCTAACACACGCTTCTGCCTTGCCTGATTATTTCTAGTCTGTTTTGTGTTTTCCAATCCTGTGGTTTACCAGCCGAGCCTTGCTGGTGTTTTCTGTTTCAGCCCCCTTGCTCCTTTATTTTCTGTTTGTGAATAAATAATAGTTTATCAGATTCGCCTTGCAATTGGGTCCTCCTTTTCTTCGCCCCAGAGGGGCACTCCTGACACATCAGAATGACTATCGACCAGTTGCCCTCACATCTCATGTGATGAAGATCCTGGAGAGACTGGTCTTAGCCCACCTGAGGCTGCACGTGAAGACGTGGCTGGACCCTCTGCAGTTTGCATATCAGCTCCATTTAGGAAGTTGAAGACGTTGTCATCTACCTGCTGCAACGAGCCCATTTGCACCTGGATAGTGGAGGAGACACTGTGTGAATCACGTTCTTTGATTTCTCCAGTGCCTTTAATACCATTCAGCCATTGCCGCTGGGTGAGAAGTTGCTAGTGATGGGGGTCAACAGCTTTGTGATCTCCTGGATTACCGACTACCTGACAGGAAGGCCACAGTTTGTCTGGCTGGGCAGTGTCTTGTCTGATGTGGTGGTTTGTGATACAGATTAGTGATATGGTTGTCTACTGTGTCATACTGCTGTTACAGTATAATTTCCCAGTTTGGGACCAATAAAGTACATCTATCTAAACTCCCGACAAACTTTGGCCCAAAATTCACTGGGAGTTTGTGTGACATTAATGCAATACTTGTATTCCCATAGAGTTTAGAATTAAGTTTAAAATCCTTCTTCTTACTTACAAAGCTCTAAACAATCAGGCTCCTTTTTATTTAAAAGATCTGATACTACCGTATTATCCTAACAGAGCACTACGCTCCCAAAATGCAGGATTACTTGTAATACCTAGAATCTCCAAAAGTACAATGGGAGGCAGAGCCTTCAGTTATCAAGCTCCTCTCCTGTGGAACCAGCTGCCAATCTGGATTCGGGAGTCAGACTCGATCTCTGTTTTTAAGAATAGGGCTAAAACCTACCTTTTTGATATAGCCTACAATTAGGGAGGGATCATGTGTTTCTGAACCCTCCCTTAGTTATGCTGCTAATAGGTTTAGTCAGCCGGGGGACCTTCAATAATTGCACTGGGCCTCACTCCTTTCCTCACTCTCAATGAAATATTTTTTTTTACTGGTCATTAACATCTGTTTGTTCTCTCCCATAGATTGAGTCCCCATCGTGCTGTTTGCTCTCTACATGTCTGTTCTTTTCTTCTTCTCTGTCCCCTCACGCCCCAGCCAGTCGCAGCAGATGACTGCCCCTCCCTGAGCCTGGTTCTGCTGGAGGTTTCTTCCTGTTAAAAGGGAGTTTTTCCTCTCCACCGTCGCCAAGTGCTTGCTCACAGGGGATCGCCTGATTGCTGGGGTCTTTCTGCAACTGTGGGGGTCCCCCCTACAGTTGAAAGTGCTATGAGATGACTGTTGTTGTGAAATGGCGCTATATACCGCCGGAGCAGAGTGGTGGCTCAGTTGGTAGAGCATCCCTCCCACACCCGGGAGGCAGGGGTTCAAATCCCGGCCGGGTCATGCCGAAGACCATATAAAAGTGGAACTTCCTGCCGTCCAGCTTATTGCTCAGCAATAATGGAATGGAGGAGGGAAATTTGTGGCGGCGCCTTGCATGGCAGCGGCCCTCTGATTCTGCAGTTGGGGTGTGTGTGATTAACACAGTAGATAGGTAAAACACAATCTCGTTCTACTGTACATGATTGGTTGTACAGTTGAATGACAATAAGGGTGATTTAATTTAATAAATAAAGTTGAATTGAATTAAAACACGCAAATGTGTCAATTCAGTGTGATTCCAAGTGAAAATTGTCGCAAATTTGTATTTGTCGCACATTTCTTTATCTGCAATTTGTTGCACGCTGTCACAGCCCAGTGAGATAATATCCTTATACCGCATAGCTTTGTGAGCACACTGGGAGAAGCACCAACAAGGACTCTGCCTCCTGTTGGCCCGCTGTGTGGGTTCGCATCTCCACAAAGGACAACGGAAGCAACTGGTGTTTTGCCACTCTGTTGTAATGCTCGTGTCTTTCCTGAAGCTCGCACAGCATGGCCACTGTAGCATAATCGTCCTCCTCAAAACCAAGACAAGATCACTTCTCTCCAGTTTACAGGAATTTCAATTTATTCATTACACAGGAATATCACCTTTCTGCCTTCTCAGGAATATCACTGGCTTTTTGCTGACTCATGCAGGCTTCTTCCAGACCTGACCAAAGATGCTTGCTTTCCCAGGACCCCAATGTAAACAATTGCCGCTTGCAGAGATTGTAAGGATCAGAGTTTGCTTTTAAAGGCTCAAAGGAACATAAAACTCAGGAGACCAGACCTCTCAACATGAACACTGCATTTGATAACGTACCTTTTCACAGGAAACCAATGTTTTTAAAAGAGTCATAAACCACTTAATTTGACGGTTTTATAGCCTATGCTGTCCAGGCCTTCGCCAGATACTAAGGAAATCATCTACAGCTCAACAGTACCTCCTAGCGGATACCTACGGAATGTGTTTTCAGTACGTAGGATGACTTTTAATTTGTTCTAAATATTAAGTTTCTTTCAGCTTATCCTGGATCCTAAGGACACTGAAAATCATCCCCCTTATCACCAACCATGGTTTGCTGCATGTTCTGCTGTTCTAATCTTGATCTAAATGTGAATGCATGTATTATAATTATGTATAAGAAATGTTATATTCATGAGTGTTATTGGAGTAATGGTATAAATGCATGATCACCATATATTAGCCAAGTCATTTAATTTAGTTAGATTTTATATTGAGCATTTATCTTATAAGAACTGACTGTTGATTTTTCCCTCTGAAAATTCATGGGATGGTGTCTCCATTTGGTTGGCTGCTCTCAAACAAAGAAATGTTTTCACATTGGATAACAGCCATTTCAAACTGATTCTGAAAGAGTAGATTGGTCGTTTGACGACTGACCTCATCAGTTTTACGACCCGGCGAGGTAACTTTAAAAGACAGAAGTTAGATTTGAAGAAAGAGAAAAAACAGGGTTAACAGTTGAGTCACAGCACAGTTAAGAGTTTTTGAAAAAGTCAGAGATCAGACAACAAGCAGGAAGATTAGCTAGAAGTAGAATTAAAAATTAGAGGAACTAAATTAAGATTAAAGAAGTAGAATAGTAATCTAGATCTCAGAAGAAGATTTTATTCCACCGTTTCAAGGCCCTGTGAAGTTTTATTTTATTCTGTGTGTTTGTCAAATCTTTTCTTATATTCTGGAAACTGAGGAGAAACCATTTTTCTTTAGAGCTCGTCCCTTTTTAGAGAATCAAATTCTCAAACTTTTTCCTTCACCTCAGAAGCCATTCTTATCCTAGTAAATGTTTTTCTAACACTTTTTTTTTTTAATGACTTTTCACGCCATTAAAGTGGACCTTTAATTTGCCTAGTTAAAGAGAACAGAGACTGAGAAGATTTTTCTTCAGTTTTCGGGTCGATCCCACTACAAGAGACCCCAAATTTGGACTCTTTTTCAAAGGACTTTTCACGCCGCTCTGTGACAGACCACCCACTGCTGCCATTGTCTGGAGAGCCCCCAGCTGAGTTATCACCTCCAAGGCTGTGAGGAGGCATCTTGCAGCAGCTTCCTCCGACGTCCTAACTTCAAAACCCAGCGGTACCGACCCGCGGAACTTGGACCAACGGCCGTGTGTGAGTGAGACTCTTATTTCTCCTATTTCCTGGGTTAAAACGTGATGTCCTAACAATTATATTACAATTGAATATGGCCCGTATTTCAGGGCTCAATTAGTCTCTCAGCCGCAGGATAGAGCTGTAAACTGAAGCAAAAACTCTTAGTCATTTTAAGTAACTGCCCTTAAAATTTTGTAGATTAATTCAGGAGTCATTTTTAGATAATTAGCTTATGAATTTTCCCCATAAAATTGCGTTGTTTTGTTAAAACATTCCAGTCTCACCGTTGAAACATAAGTCTAGTTTCTCCTTGGTTCTACAGAGGTGTAAAGCTGGATTTTATGTTCAGGAACTCAATATCAGTTGATGTGATATTTTACGCTGTCATCATCTGAATCTGTTTATTCATCATTTGAACGCCCTGTCATGTAACCTGAATGATTTTAATAAACGAGTGAATAAGAGCAGTTGAAGCGTTTTCCTTTCGCATATACAGGTTTCCTAATCACGGCAGGACAAAAACTCACTGAAACTTTGAGACTGATTCATTAAGTAATTTAAGGTACAAAATTAATTAAAATTAAAGTTAATCTTATTGTCCTTTAGGACTGGTGCCCCTTTTACGAGTGCTTTTATTTAATTTAGCAGGTGTAGAAGTGAAGGTTCAACTCCGCCCCTTTCACACCCACTATTAAATAAAATAAATAATTCCTGTACCTTATGACAAATAATTTTATAGGCTCTTCATCCTACATTATTAATGGTGCCCCGTGTGAGGCCTCTGTAATTGGGAAACTTATATGCAAAAGGAAAATTCATTGAAATCATAATTTGTTCCTGCAAATATTGATCCACTATTTGGCGAGTCTGTGTGTTTGTTTGAGACTGAGGCCTGCATCTCTCCTCCTGCCTGTGTGTGTCTGCTGTGTTTGTTTACCTAACCCCTGCTGAGGAGGCTGATAGCTGCAAAGGGGGGGTGAGTGATTCGCCCACTAAAAAGTCAACAGTTTTTGATGCATGCAAAGAAGTTTAAACAGTATTATTATATGCTGGATTAAGAAACAAAGGCCTAGAGCGACAGAAACGGGAAGAAAACCGTCCTGTCTCTCGCCAGTTTAACCTTTCGGCGATTATCCCGAAAGGAGTAATTAAACTGGCCAGTTCTGTAATTTAATTACCCAAGCGTGGTGACGTCAGATTAAGCTGGACGCGGTTTGATCTGGTCACTGAAAAAACCGCTGGGGAAAGTAGCGCTAAGCTATACCCGAAATTAAAGGGGTTACATTATTTGTGAAAGTTGGAGATTAAACTCTCATTTTGGAAAGCAAGGCGTGGCGTTGTCGCTGAGACTCGCGCCGCATCACGTGTCACGTGAACGCGCACAGTCGCGCGCGTGACCGAAAGGCGTGCACGAAAAACTGTGCATGAGCAGAGTAAGCGTGCAGACGCCATCTTGAAGGCGCTAAGAGGGAGTCACCCTAGCCGCCATTTTGAGTGAGACCGGTAGACCCGCCCAGAGCGACGTCACCAGTGTCTCCTCCCCCTGGGAGGGCAGAGACAACTGCCTCCATCGTGTGGTCAACTATAGGAGTTGCATTTCTTGCATGAATGCACACTCGGATTAAAGCAGAGCAAATCTATTAAGCTGATTTATAATCAAACAGAGCTTCCAAATTGACTTTAAATCAATCCGAATTATCCGGAACAATCTAAATTTAAACCCAAATCAAAGTTTTATCCCAAGAACCAAAAGGAAACTTGTGGGTTTGAAGTTTGTTCTCATTGGTGGAAGAGCTTTTGACTGCACATATACACAGTGAAAGAACATAGAAGCATAGACTTTGTATTTACTCACATATGTTAACCACATATTTTAATCTTTTTAGTTAAAAGCATATATTCACACATCTTACACTAAAAGTCTGCAAACTTTTGAAGCTATATATATGTGTTTTGTTTTAAAGATCACTCTGTGCAATTTCTTTCACAGGAAGCCATTCAACTTAGGGACTCAAATAAATGACAATGTTCATTTAAACTCAAGTTAATGTTACTCCTGTGCATGTTGGTAAAGGATTTAGTGATTTACTAAATATTTAACCAAAATTCTCCAAAATTAGGAAACCACATCCAGCAATTAACACTTCAAAGCTTTAGCTTATTTACAGTCAGTGTTGCTTTTGATTCATGTTTCCTCCCCAGGAGAAGGAAAACATTTAACCAACTCACTATTTCTATCCAGGATTTGAAAGAAGTCAAAAGTGAAAACTTTGACTAGTCTGTAAAATATTTTTAATATTTTTCTCCTCTTTTAAATAATCATTAACTTTAATCCTAAGGAAGCCTTAGTGACAATACGCAAAGACAATTCATTTGTTTCCTAACTTGTAAATATTAAAACATTGAAAGGCTTTAAATGAAGATAAGCTTTAACAAACAGAACAAAGCCAGTTCTAACTTTAAAACAAAGTGAAGACTTATACTGTAACCCTAAAGCCTTAAAGCTTTTAACCTTTTCTATTTTTGCTGCTTTCTTTTTCTTTTGTAAATAAAATCATTACTTTCAAGTGAGATTCAACAAAAAATTCACAACCTAGTTGAGGACTATTCCAAAACTACACTTTGATAACTGAACTGAAAGAAGTCAATCAACACAAAAATTTTTTTTTGCTTTTGTCTTGTGAAATACAAATCAAAATACAGTGTCAACAAATAAACTAACACGTATTCCACATTTCTAAAGAATTCCAAAATATTTGCTTTCCTTCTTACAAGCCTGGAAGTTGAAACAAACTCCAAAAAGAAGCTTGTAATTACCCTCACTGTAAAACGACACTCAAGGTTAACTCTTGACGCACAACTTTAGCTATAATCAACGAATTGATTTCAAGCTAAGCGTTACACAAATGGTCAAACATGTCGAATCCACTTGACGAATTAAATGACCTTCAAGCAATATTGGAAGAGTTGGCTTCCGACCTTATACCCGGTTTCTCCAAACAAGTTCGGGATACTCTACCAAAAGATTTGAAGCAAATCACGGAAAAACTTTTGGATGAATGCGAAGCTAACCCACCGAAAGCAAAGGAAATCCCCGGTGTGTTAGGAAAGTTTGCACTAGCATTAGTTGCAAGGCTAAAACGAGCTGAAACCCAAGTACTCTACGCCGAAAAGGAACTGGTGAAACAACAAACAACCATCCTTTCTCTTCAGGAAGAGAACAACTCCCTTGTGAAAAAGCAGGAACAAGCTCGCATAGAGAAAGAAGACACCCAAGCTACGCTCGATCAGACGTTGCTAGATCTGGAACAAGCAGAGGAAGAAAAGCAACGACTAGAAGACAACAATACCTCACTTCAGCAAGAAAACGAGGAATTGAGAACCGCCCTGCTTTACAAAGAGAATCAACTCAAGGAAGTTGAAGGTCAATTGGACGAAACAAGCTCCAATTATGGGAAATGCAAACTGCTCCTACAAGAAGCACAACAAGGTCTTCAGGACGTCCAAGAACAGCTGGAAGACCACCGCAAACAAAGGGATCTGAGATCAGAATCCATGAACAGGCCGGTTCCCTCGACAAAGGGGGGCATCCCCTCATGGGATGGGGACTCCCCCGGCTCACACTCACCTGACCCGTTCAGACCCGAACGGCAACGTGAAAGACGTGTGCAAATTCCATCCGATGGAGATCTCAATAAGATCGCTCGCCACGTCACGAAATTTGACCCCTCAACCAGTGGGTCACCTGATACCAGGGCTTATTTGCAAGACATCGACTACTACTTGCGTAAATACCCTGATGCTACTATTGACAACCGCATTTATTTGATCAAGTTGACATCCAACAGGTCGGTATCAAAATTTATAGATCGGCAACCATTTGACATCAAGATGAACCACCGGAAACTCTATGAAGCCATCGAAAGAGAGTTTTCCGACGACTGCTTACAGTCAGGGCTAGCGACAGCCCTAGCTGTGAAACAGGGTCGCTTAGAGCCCCCACAGGCATACTACCAGCGACTCCTGCGTGCATATTTCGGATCTCAAAACACGCCTGAGATGGAAGAAGACCACAATTTCAAGGCTCTGTTCATTCAGAATCTCCATCCCACGATTGGACACCACCTTGGAGTCATGGCTAACCCAAAGACAAACTCGATAAACCAACTAAGAGAGTTTGCACATTATGCATTCCAGAAACAGCGACAAAGCAATCAGAAGCATACCGAGTCTACCGCGGTGTTAGCAGTCAACACCGCATCAGACACCCTGGACCTAGAGGGCGCCCCAAGGCCAGCCCCTGTTCCAGCATCTCGGTCACAAATAAAACGACGACAGTCCTCTAATCAAGATAAGTCGAGTCATGACCCGTAAAAATTTTTGACACCAAGTGCCATGACAACATCACCAAAACCTGACTACCGTCGGAGACTGAGTCCACCAGGTAAGTCACGAGAATATGGTACGGATACCCGGGATGACAGATATCGATTTCGAGACTTGCATAATCGCGGAAAGTGGTCACCTCCTTCGTACCGCCGGAAAAATTTCAACAGGGAAGCAAGACCTCCCCCTGGAAAGTTTAACTCCAAACCCTGGGAGAAGAAAGAAAAGCCCATTTTAAGCCAAGAAGACCTGGAGACTCTCCAACGCATACTTGACGAACTGAAGAGGAAAAAGGAGGCGAAAGAGGACAAGAAACCAGATGTCCTAGCCATAAATATTGTGACCACCCCAAACGATCCTTTAGGTTTGCCACAAGTCAACCCTGAGGATTCTCCTACTACAAAGGGGAAGGATACCGAAGACACAACCGAGCATCCTCCACCCGAAACTCAGGAGGAGCTCCAAAATGCAACACCACCCAGTGCCATTTTGGTAGTCCAGCTACCTGGAAAACCTCACTCACCCGAAACCGGCGACTCTTTAATCTGCGTTGAACCACCGGTCCAAGAATTTCTGTGTGATTTAACCGAAAGGGGGGTTGCACGGAAATTTTTCCTGTCATTGACCCTGGAAGATGTGATGACGCACGAAGCCCTACTAGATACCGCCGCGGACATCACACTCATGTCGCGTGACCTTTTTGAACACCTACGTGTCACTGCCAATTATGCGCACAAAGACTTGAAACTGAGACCTTGCTCTTTAGCTATTCAACCTTATGCACCCTCAAACACGACTGTGTCACACATGTCATTGATACAAATCTCCATTGGGCCCATGACCTTGATCCACCCGGTCTATGTGTCCAATCTCAACTCAATTCCATTGCTGATAGGCAAAGATCTACTTAATCGCTTTGAGCCTCTGATAGACTTCAAGAATCTCAAGCTATGGGCTCAAGTTCGACAACCTCTTCCAACCACTCTACCTGAAGCAACCGGATCACAGTGCTACACTCTTGACACCTTGGATGTTCCAGGAGTCAACCCACTCGCACTGCTGACCCAACAAAGTTTGACGGAAGGTGACCTTGGGGACCAGGCTGAAACAGACACCCCTTTTCAGGCCACCACATCTGACAACCCAACCTTAAATGAACACAGTTCATTTCTTTGCACCCTGAAACCAGGGGCAGTCGATGAAGAGTACTGCCCCCAAGTGGTCAAAGGACTAGCTATCCAAAGCTCCCACGTAGAAGACGTGGTACTGGCTCTCTGGGCTGATAAATCTGCGATCAGCCAGACACTTTTCGACTCTCTACACGAGAAATACCCTGACCTTATGATCACTAACCAGTCTTTTCATTTCCCTGCTGGGACCAAATCAAACAAAACATTGGTCGCCAGAAGTGTCTGCGCCCTCCACCTTCAGTGGAACCACAGACTGCTAACGCATCCCTTCTTGGTCGTTCCCGACCTGCCACATGCAGTCTACATCGGCAGTGATCTTCTTGTGAGACTTGGAACCCAGGTTGATACCATAAACAATGTCTTATGGTCTCTCACCTCAGTTCGAGACGCTCACTCTAAACCAGATCTTGACACTCTAAAGTCAGGCCAGACCATCCCTGAGGCCTGCCAGGTACTGAACACTCAACATTGTCTCATACCTGCTAATGTCACGTGCTATCCGGTCCAACTATGCATTCAAACCGGACAGAAACTTATGCATCCACAAGCATTTTTCCAACCGGCTCCTGTGCTTGACAATCTAGCCTTAACTCTGGAGGCCATGCCCCTTCTAAGCCTAGAATACAGAACCACCACATTACCGGTTAACAATCCCACGGCAGAGACCATCGTCCTGCCCAAGGCCACGCCTCTTGGCTGGCTCATCACCACAGATTTCCACGATTTTGAACTGACTGTTCCTGTGCTAGGCGGCCTCCCCGATTCTCTTTGGGCCAACTCTCTTGAACCTACAGTCATTTACACTAAGCCTTCTAAGGCCATCGCTCTTGTGTCAATACCAACCCCTGACAAAGAGTCAGTGGGACGAATCGACTTGACCAACAATGACCAAATGCTTGTCCAAGCCATTGAACTCCTTCCATCGGAGTCCGATCAGCAAACCAATGACAATCCCAGCAATGCTCCGCCGAAACCAGTCCTCACTATCGCTGAAGAGATTGCACAGGTGGTAGCTGATGCTGATGCCCTAACCTCTGACGAAGAACGTGAAAAACTTCACCAAGTTCTTCTTAAGTATGAACAATCCTTCTCCAAAGACTCCTTGGACTGTGGACTGACCACAATCCACTCAGTACGCATTCCTACACCACCTGACGCCCCTCCAACCTACGTCAGGCAGTACAAGATTCCCTTGGCCTCGTACGGCCCAGTACAAGAAATAATCGATGATTTACTGGACCGTGGCATAATCAGGCCATGCAACAGTACCTACTCAGCTCCCTTATGGCCTGTCCTAAAGCCCAATGGTAAGTGGAGACTCACCATTGATTACAGGAAATTGAACACTCAAGTTCCTCTCTCTAGGTGGCCTATGACTCAACTGGAGCAAGAACTCCCTAGAGTCAAAGATGCCAAATACTTCTCAACACTGGACATTGCTTCTGGTTTTTGGACTATTCCTGTCCAAGCTGAAGACCAACACAAACTGGCCTTCACGTTCGCGAATCGCCAATACACATTCACCCGATGCCCTTTCGGTTATGCCAACTCTCCTGCAGAGTTCAACATTTTCTTGAACAAAGCATGTCCAGACGCCCGAGACAGAGGTAACCTCATCTATGTTGACGACATTCTCATTCGGAGTCCAACTCTGGACACCCACCTCACTGAAATTGACCATGTCCTTGGCCAGCTCACGCGAGCTGGAGCCAAAATTTCTCTCTCCAAATGCCAATGGTGCAAAACCAAAGTCAACTATGTCGGTCTCTTGGTAGGATCCAAAGGGGTACTACCACAAACGGCACGAATTCAAGGTGTGTTAAACATCAAAGCCCCTACCAACATCTCAGAACTCCGGAGCTTCCTAGGGGTATGCAATTACTCACGTCAGTTCATTGAGGATTATGCAGACTTGGCAAAACCCCTTACAGACCTCCTACGAAAGGACACCCCTTTCATTTGGTCTGAGGCTCAAGAACAGGCTATGCTAGCGTTGAAGCAAAAGTTATGCACAGCACCATGTTTGGCCTATCCCAACTGCGACCAGCCATTCTTCTTACAAGTGGGGTTCTCTGCCAACTGCTTAAGTGCTGGATTATACCAAATCTACGACCACGACAAACGAGTCGTGGCCTATGCCAGCAAAACCCTCTCTGGTCCGGAACTGAAATACTCGGACTGTGAAAAAGCCCTTCTGGCCACTGTATGGGCAGTCAAGCATTTCTCCAACTATGTGGGAGGCCAGAGAATCACAGTTGAGACTCACCACCAACCAGTGGTCTTCCTTAACAGTCAACGCATCAGAGAAGGTGTTGTAACAAATGCCAGAATAGCCTCCTGGTTGATGGCTCTACAAAGCTTTGATGTGGAGGTCCGCTATGCACAAAAGTTGAGAAGCCCTCTCGGCACAGACTTGGCTGCCTGCCAACAGTGCTCTGAGGACACTCCAGGACCATCCATTCATGCAGAGCCACCTACATTCACTGAAGACCCAAACCATCACTACTTTGACCAGAACATCTGTCAAGATATGGTCACCGCCTATGTCGATGGTTCTTTTCACCATGAAACTCACATTCGTGCTGGTGTGGGTGTGGCATGGCTGAACAATCAGCCCTGTGAACCCCACAACTATCAACTGGGTTCCCAATCATCTCAGTATGCGGAAATCGCAGGTGTGCTCATTACACTGCAACTTGCTGTAGACCATGGCATTCGCACATTGGTCATCTGCACTGACTCCAACTACGCACGCCTCAGTTTCACTTGTCATTTAGTACTCTGGAAGGCCAAAGGTTTTATAACCTCCAACCGCAAACCGGTTAAACATCAAGATCTTTTCAAGGCATGTGATCACCTGGTCACCTCCAACAACCTCCAGGTGTACTGGAAAAAGGTCAGAGGTCACTCGCGCACACCAGGTCAGGACAACGAATGGAATGACCTTGTGGACTCACTTGCAAAACAAGGAGCTATACAAGGCACACCCTGGTCCTTTGATTCTGCTCAGGTGCCGACTTCACAGTCCCACCCACCCACCCCTACAGTCTGCGCAGTCACTAGGGCCCAGACTAACAGGGCCCAGGACACGACACAAACCACAGGTCCCCTTGCGGTTGACCCTATTTTCACTGACGCTGACCTCATCTCTCTTCAAACCCTTGACCCTGCGGTCCATAAAATGATACAATACATCTCAGATCCTGCACTTAATGCACCATCCGACTCGGATCTCGCTGACTCTCCAGACTTGAAGCCACTTTTTGCCGCACGATCATCCTTGCAGCTGCGAAATGGCATTCTAGTTCATGTTTCCGATGAACTCCCTACGCCTGCGCTTGTGGTCCCTCGTAACCAGAGGGGGGTGATGATTGTTCATGCCCATGATCTCCCAACTGCAGGACACAAAGGCGTCAAAGCGACGTACAACGCGCTCAAACAAGTGGCATATTGGCCATACATGCGAAAGGATGTAGCCGACTACATAAAGGGATGTCTCGTATGTTGCCAGTTTCAACCAACCAACCCGATGCATCGAGCACCCCTACAGAAAAGAGGCATTTCATTCCCATGGTCTGACCTCCAAATTGACTGGGTAGGTCCCCTTCCACGGTCAGCCAGAGGAAACAAATACTTCCTCACAGTCACATGTGCTTTCACCAAATGGGTCGAGTGCCTGCCTGCTCCTAATGACACGGCAGAAACCACGGCCTACTTGTTGATGAACCACGTATTCTCTAGGTTTGGTCTGCCAAGCCGAATCAACTCTGACCGCGGCACTCATTTCACCGCCGAAGTCATGCGACAACTGTGGGAAACCTTGGGAGTTAAAGCTAACTTCCATATTAGCCACCACCCACAATCCTCCGGACAGGTTGAAAGAACCCACCGAACTGTGATCAACATACTGAAGAAGTATGTTTCACCACACCAAAAAGACTGGGATGTAAAGCTCCCGCTGGTCTTAATGGCCATCCGAGCCACACCCCATGAAGCTACGGGGGTGTCACCTTTTGAAATGATGACAGGCCGGCAAATGACTTTGCCCCTGCATTTACTCTACCAACCTGGAGAAGCCAGTGTTGCTACAGCTTACACTACTCACCAGTACATGACTGACCTGACCAAACATCTCCGACAGACTTTTGCCTTTGCCCAAAAACATTTGGACCGATCAGCTGAAGGACGCAAAGCCTACTACGATCAGAAAGCCTCACATGACGAACTCCAAGTGGGAGACAAGGTTTTCTATTATGCTTTCATTCCTCAGACAGGACAGACCAACGCACGAGCAGGAAAACTCGCTCGGAAGTTCCTCCCCAGGTGGACAGGTCCACACACGATCACAGATAAACTCTCTCCGGTCGTTTACCAAATCAAAATAAGCAAAGGTCGCCAGGACCCCATCTCCAAATGGGTCCATCATAATCAAATCAAAGCTTACAAAAACCCCATGGGACTTGTCGGGGACAACACTGTTCCATTAAGTCAGTAAACAAACCTAAATCTTGTTTGTGCCTGATAGATAACTGTTAGCTGACGATCAGCCTCAGACATTCTCGGTCGCATTTCTCTTCCTCAATCAGGTAACTGCATTAAACCTTCAAAAGGAGAAAGTTAACCCAAACTAACTGACTTCCTTAAAATCTAACCTTAAAAGACCCCGCAAAATTTCTTTCAGTATCATCAAGTTACTATTTCAAAGTAGTACAAACAAAATCAACAACATCACTAGCTTAAGTCAATAATCACAAAACCCTCTAAAGGTGATAAACACTAATAGCTTAGAGCTCAGCCTCTAACAAAGTTGTTCCACCTCTAAGAATAACTTTCACCTACCACTCAGGTACCTCAAGAAAAGGAAAACTGACAAGAAGCTCAAGATTAAAATGACTCACTTCTATTTGTTGACCAGGACGATGGCCCTCCTGTTTTTCAGTTTAGCTCTCTACCTAGCACTCTCACCTACCTTCGCCCAGTTAGAACTGGACAGAACCCAAACAAGAAGTCAACAATCCTGAGGTAGATTCTCAACCACGGCCTCATCATTAGGGCCCCTTGCTACCCTTAGCACGTCTACTGTTAAATCAGTCAACACCGCTACACTGAAATGCCAGACAGTTGAACCACCAACTGTTACCAAAACTTTGCAAGATACTGTGTTGGTTTTGAATGTTTGCTCCAAAGCCTCATTCAAACTCAACAAGGTCTTGGACTTGTCACTCTTCATGTTAGAGGGTGACCTTGCTCACCCACATCTAATGTCTGTGTTTCTTCGAAAGGTAGCTAAAAATATTAGACTTTCAGCTAACACTTTGACAACGAGTCTGCCTTCACCGCTTCTTGCCCCTGTTTCAGATGTCACAAAGTTATTCCTCATTGCCACTCAAAGAACAATGATGACTCCCCATGCTCGCTCAGTCTTCCAGAACAAAGGTCTCAAGCACCCTCTGAGTAAGACCTCTGTGGAACCATGGTTTAGTCCAAATAAACCAATTCAATTCGAACCTCCTTGAATTAACTCAATATTGCTTAATCTAAACATCTACCTCAGATAAGCAATACATTTTTGTTTTGCATTCTTTGTTTTGACTTTTATTTTTCTTTATTTTTAGAATTTTTAAAAGTTATATGCATGCTTATATACAAACCTATATTTTTATATATAGCTCTTGCACTCCATTTTGATTTTTGTATCCATTCAAACTATTTTCTTTTTTTTTTTTTTTTTTTTAAAAACAACTATGATAGCTATTTCATCGTGAACCAAAATTCCTACCTCAGGTATGTAAGACTACGCACCTGTTTTTGTAGCTAGAATTTTTGAGTCATTTCAAGACCTATGCCTTAGCTTACTACTCCAAGTCAATTTTATAATCTACATTTGTCCATATTCAAATTATTTTTTGAAATTCATGGAAGTCCTTCCAGTAAACCAAAGTCAAAGATCTGTACTTAGTAATAGATACTGTTTGCATGCTAGTGTGTATGGACATCACACAAACCTTTTAACCCAGTATTTAGGTCAAGTGTTGCCAAGGAGACGAAGCTGCCATGGATGTGTACCGACGCTGACCGATGCTCACCATCGCTACAAAGGGGGGAACTGTAGCATCATCGTCCTCCTCAAAACCAAGACAAGATCACTTCTCTCCAGTTTACAGGAATTTCAATTTATTCATTACACAGGAATATCACCTTTCTGCCTTCTCAGGAATATCACTGGCTTTTTGCTGACTCATGCAGGCTTCTTCCAGACCTGACCAAAGATGCTTGCTTTCCCAGGACCCCAATGTAAACAATTGCCGCTTGCAGAGATTGTAAGGATCAGAGTTTGCTTTTAAAGGCTCAAAGGAACATAAAACTCAGGAGACCAGACCTCTCAACATGAACACTGCATTTGATAACGTACCTTTTCACAGGAAACCAATGTTTTTAAAAGAGTCATAAACCACTTAATTTGACGGTTTTATAGCCTATGCTGTCCAGGCCTTCGCCAGATACTAAGGAAATCATCTACAGCTCAACAGTACCTCCTAGCGGATACCTACGGAATGTGTTTTCAGTACGTAGGATGACTTTTAATTTGTTCTAAATATTAAGTTTCTTTCAGCTTATCCTGGATCCTAAGGACACTGAAAATCATCCCCCTTATCACCAACCATGGTTTGCTGCATGTTCTGCTGTTCTAATCTTGATCTAAATGTGAATGCATGTATTATAATTATGTATAAGAAATGTTATATTCATGAGTGTTATTGGAGTAATGGTATAAATGCATGATCACCATATATTAGCCAAGTCATTTAATTTAGTTAGATTTTATATTGAGCATTTATCTTATAAGAACTGACTGTTGATTTTTCCCTCTGAAAATTCATGGGATGGTGTCTCCATTTGGTTGGCTGCTCTCAAACAAAGAAATGTTTTCACATTGGATAACAGCCATTTCAAACTGATTCTGAAAGAGTAGATTGGTCGTTTGACGACTGACCTCATCAGTTTTACGACCCGGCGAGGTAACTTTAAAAGACAGAAGTTAGATTTGAAGAAAGAGAAAAAACAGGGTTAACAGTTGAGTCACAGCACAGTTAAGAGTTTTTGAAAAAGTCAGAGATCAGACAACAAGCAGGAAGATTAGCTAGAAGTAGAATTAAAAATTAGAGGAACTAAATTAAGATTAAAGAAGTAGAATAGTAATCTAGATCTCAGAAGAAGATTTTATTCCACCGTTTCAAGGCCCTGTGAAGTTTTATTTTATTCTGTGTGTTTGTCAAATCTTTTCTTATATTCTGGAAACTGAGGAGAAACCATTTTTCTTTAGAGCTCGTCCCTTTTTAGAGAATCAAATTCTCAAACTTTTTCCTTCACCTCAGAAGCCATTCTTATCCTAGTAAATGTTTTTCTAACACTTTTTTTTTTTAATGACTTTTCACGCCATTAAAGTGGACCTTTAATTTGCCTAGTTAAAGAGAACAGAGACTGAGAAGATTTTTCTTCAGTTTTCGGGTCGATCCCACTACAAGAGACCCCAAATTTGGACTCTTTTTCAAAGGACTTTTCACGCCGCTCTGTGACAGACCACCCACTGCTGCCATTGTCTGGAGAGCCCCCAGCTGAGTTATCACCTCCAAGGCTGTGAGGAGGCATCTTGCAGCAGCTTCCTCCGACGTCCTAACTTCAAAACCCAGCGGTACCGACCCGCGGAACTTGGACCAACGGCCGTGTGTGAGTGAGACTCTTATTTCTCCTATTTCCTGGGTTAAAACGTGATGTCCTAACAATTATATTACAATTGAATATGGCCCGTATTTCAGGGCTCAATTAGTCTCTCAGCCGCAGGATAGAGCTGTAAACTGAAGCAAAAACTCTTAGTCATTTTAAGTAACTGCCCTTAAAATTTTGTAGATTAATTCAGGAGTCATTTTTAGATAATTAGCTTATGAATTTTCCCCATAAAATTGCGTTGTTTTGTTAAAACATTCCAGTCTCACCGTTGAAACATAAGTCTAGTTTCTCCTTGGTTCTACAGAGGTGTAAAGCTGGATTTTATGTTCAGGAACTCAATATCAGTTGATGTGATATTTTACGTTGTCATCATCTGAATCTGTTTATTCATCATTTGAACGCCCTGTCATGTAACCTGAATGATTTTAATAAACGAGTGAATAAGAGCAGTTGAAGCGTTTTCCTTTCGCATATACAGGTTTCCTAATCACGGCAGGACAAAAACTCACTGAAACTTTGAGACTGATTCATTAAGTAATTTAAGGTACAAAATTAATTAAAATTAAAGTTAATCTTATTGTCCGTTAGGACTGGTGCCCCTTTTACGAGTGCTTTTATTTAATTTAGCGGGTGTAGAAGTGAAGGTTCAACTCCGCCCCTTTCACACCCACTATTAAATAAAATAAATAATTCCTGTACCTTATGACAAATAATTTTATAGGCTCTTCATCCTACACCACATACGCAGAATAATCATTCAGACCCTCTATATTCACAGTAGCATTACATTACAAAAAATTAGATCTTTACTCATATCATATTACTCATATTTTTCTGACATCATTGCTAAAAACAACAATAATGCACACACCTTGTTCACTACTGTTGACAGGCTAACAAATCCCCGTGTCAGTAGCTCCTGAACTTCTAGCCGAACTGTACCTGTAATGACTTTGCCTTTTTCTTTACTGACAAAATTCTGAAAATCAGACAATCAGTCATTGCTCTATGCCAGGTGCAGGACATGTGCTGCCTCTTTGTCCACTTAGAGAAAACATAAACACCATGGCACAATTTTTTCCCAATCAATCATAAGAACATGAAAGGCATCATATGCCACCTGAAATCCACTACCTGCTGCCTTGATACTCTCCCAACAGGGTTTAATAAAAAAATTCACATTGTATGGCCTCAGATCTAATGCAGATCGTAAATGTTTCTGCATTCAGGTGTCCTACCCTCAGTGCCTAAAAACACAGAAAAAAGAGCAACCTAGACACCTCACTCAGCTATAGGCTGATATCAAACCTCCCCTTTCTTAGTAAAATAAGAGAAAAAGTGGCCTTTCAACAACTGTACAACTTCCTGACTAGGGGTGGGCAATATGGTCTAAAAATGATATCACAATTATTTCTGTGAATTTTCACAATAACGATATTCTTCATGATACCAAGGAATACAGTTTTTTCTTTTAATTTTATAAAGGACAGTTTCACAGGCCAGCATTATTTATGGTCAACATATTCAGTAAAAACAAAACAAAAACTCTTATTTCTCCAGTTTATAATGAGCAGTTTTGAATCAGTTTCAATTCAATTCAATTCAACTTTATTTATATAGCGCCATTTCACAACAATAGTCATCTCATAGCACTATCAACTGTAGGGGGAACCCCCACAGTTGCAGAAAGACCCCAGCAATCAGGCGATACCCTGTGAGCAAGCACTTGGCGACGGTGGAGAGGAAAAACTCCCTTTTAACAGGAAGAAACCTCCAGCAGAACCAGGCTCAGGGAGGGGCAGTCATCTGCTGCGACTGGCTGGGGGGTGAGGGGATAGAGAAGATGAAAAGAACAGACATGTAGAGAGCAAACAGAACGATGGGGACTCAATCTATGGGAGAGAACAAACAAATGTTAATGACCAGTAAAAAAAATATTTCATTGAGAGTGAGGAAAGGAGTGAGGCCCAGTGCATTACTGGAGGTCCCCCGGCTGACTAAACCTATTAGCAGCATAACTAAGGGAGGGTTCAGAAACACATGATCCCTCCCTAATTGTAGGCTATATCAAAAAGGTAGGTTTTAGCCCTATTCTTAAAAACAGAGATCGAGTCTGACTCCCGAATCCAGATTGGCAGCTGGTTCCACAGGAGAGGAGCTTGATAACTGAAGGCTCTGCCTCCCATTGTACTTTTGGAGATTCTAGGTATTACAAGTAATCCTGCATTTTGGGAGCGTAGTGCTCTGTTAGGATAATACGGTAGTATCAGATCTTTTAAATAAAAAGGAGCCTGATTGTTTAGAGCTTTGTAAGTAAGAAGAAGGATTTTAAACTTAATTCTAAACTCTATGGGAAGCCAATGAAGGGAGGCCAGAACCGGAGAGATATGATCTCTCTTTCTAGTACCTGTTAAAACTCTTGCTGCAGCATTTTGGATCAGCTGAAGACTTTTTAAAGATGTTTTAGGACAGCCTGATAATAAAGAATTACAATAATCTAATCTTGAGCTAACAAAAGCGTGGATCAGTTTCTCAGCATCACTTTGAGACAAGATGCTCCTAATCTTGGCAATATTACGCAAATGATAGAAGGCAGTCTTAGAAACAAATTTAATATGTGAAGGATAATAATTGAAGGACAGATCTTGATCAAAAACATTTTTTTAAATTCTGTATCAAACAGTACCAGAAAATAATATAAACCACCACATCTTAAGTGCACTGAGGGGTGAACTGGGACAAAAATTCAGGCTGGGAATTTGACTTCATCCTAGGCCTCCCTGTTGTTGGGAACCAGAAACCACCACAATTTTAGTAGGCCAACATTTTAAAATAACAGGTACCAAACTAATCATAAATGGAATTATAACCTTCAGCTGGGAGGAAAAATATAAATTTGGATTTTAATAGTCAACTGATCTATTGATTATTAAAACAACTGATTGACTATTTCATCATTTTTAATGATACTGAATATATATGCTGGCCTACCTACCTGATGTCTCCCCCAAACAAGACACTTCTGCAGGTAAATGACCGCTGCATTGGACCGCCCATCTCTCTCTCACCCTCTCTTTCTCTCAGTTTACCTGTGTGAGAAATCTCCATTGCACAGACAACTCCTGGGGCGTTTAACAGATTTTTTTCTTTTGGGTGGTTGAATAAATCAAGCTGAAGCAGCCACAACTGAACAAAAATAAAACTCTGGACATCCATCCATCCATCTTCTTCCGCTTAATCCTTTTCGGGTCGCCGGGGGGGGGGGGGGGGGGGCTGGAGCCTATCCCAGCATCTTTGGGCGAGACACATTTCAATTGTTAACGACACAGCTTCAGGGTGAAGTAAAGGTTGCCCTGAAGTGGTGTTGTTGACGGGCAAGAAAAAAAAATGCAGGCAGATTATCCACATTGCTGCACCATTTTTTTTAAAGATGGCAGCAGTCTGAAACCGCTTTAAAACTAAATTACGTCCTCACAACTAGATGCAGATGCTCCAAGCATGGAGCGGGCGCTTCCCACACCATGTTTGTTTTGCCATTTCTATGGGAACGCATGACTTCTGTCGGCATCATGACGGACCCCAAATATTGCGATATTAATTTTTACACCGGTATTGTGGCACACATATGCACATATGTATATCACTTCATGCTCCATATGTATACCACTTTAGGCTTCACATCTTAGATTGAACAAAGACTGGGTCTCTTTGGAGATAACAGGAGGATGTGAAAGTTTTGTCTTTGGTATGCAAAGAGACGGCCTGGGGGGATTTTCCTGGCCGCCAGAAGCTTTGGGAGGAGGTGTTAAGATCTGAAAGAAGATGCATTGTGACTTGGGATTAAATACAATGTGACTGTGTGTTTTGACAATGTGACTGTGTGCTTTGAAGTCCTAAGGATTTAAAGGACGAATGTCTGGGTTTCTTCCTCTTTCTGTTTTTGATGTTGGAAGATGTGAATAAACCTGACTCGTGAGATGAACTCTGCCTCGTCATTTTCACATTTTCCACACTGGTGACCCTAAGACGTATCATGAGTGAAAGAAATTCCCACGAGCCAGCTGGGTCAGGAGCTCCCAGCCAAGCGTATGCCGCTACCGTCCAGCTACCGGACTTTTGGCGAGACAACCCGCGCTCCTGGTTCCACTTGGTCGAAGCGCAGATCGCCCTCTGGGGGATAACGGTAGATGACACGAAGTTCTACCATGTGATTGCCAAGCTCGACAACCGCACGGCGCGGCATGTGCAGAGCCTTGTGGAGCAGCCACCGGCCGACGACAAATACGGCGGGTTGAAGGCTGCGCTCATCCAGCACTTCACTCTCTCAGTCCAGGAGAGAGCGGAGAGGCTCCTGGCTCTGAACGACTTGGGAGATGGCACGCCTGTTGACCTGATGGAGAACATGCTGAGCTTGAGGGGCTCAGACAACAACGACTTCATCTTCACCCACATTTTCCTGAGAACCCAACCTTCGGCCACGAGAGCGACCCTGGCCAGTTCGCCGTTGTTGGCCCAGCGGGACTTCCGCGCACTGGCCCAGGAGGCGCACCGGATTCTCAACGCCAGCAAACAGTGCGCGGCCACCGCGGCAGCGACGGAGTTCAGCGCGACGGCTGGAGATGGCGAGGGGCTAGAGACGGCGGTAGCAGACCCACCGACGACGGCGGCAGCGGGGGCCAAGGATCGCGGAGGAGACACCCTCTGTTTCTACCATCGCCGCTTTGCAGAGAAGGCACGCAAATGTATACCGCCATGCCAGTTCAAGCGCTCGGGAAACGCCAAGCCCGGGGGTCGGTAGCAGCTGCGGCCCTAGGTGAAGAGAACAAGCTGCTCTGCTTGACGGAAGCGTGTTCGGGGAGGCAGTTCCTCGTGGACACGGGCTCCCAAGTGAGTTTCGTCACGCCTACCTCTGCTGACCGGCTGGCGGGTCCCGGAGGTCACGGGGCGTCAGCAGCGAACGGCTCGGAGATTAAGACCTTTGGTGAGAGGAACCTGCTTCTGTCCCTACACGGCCGTACATTTGAGTGGACTTTTGTTATAGCTGCAGTGAGTTTCAATATGTTGGGGGCTGATTTTCTGTGCTCACATGGTTTGTTGGTTGATCTTGCTAACAGGAGCCTGGTTAATGCACTTCTTTTTATTCTATTCCCTGTGCAGCCCGAGTGACCCCGCCCACAGCACAAGCCAACGTCGCAACGGCAAGCGGTAAGTTCCACACTCTGCTCACTCAGTTCCCAGCACTCACGGTTCCCACATTTTCAGCAGCCGTCGCTAAACACGGAGTGGAACATTTTATTACTACCACCAGACCGCCCGTTTCTGCAAAAGCTCGGCGCATGGATTCAGCTAAACTGACCATAGCGCGCGAGGAGTTCGCCAACCTGGAAAAGTTGGGCATCATCAGACGTTCGAACAGCCCATGGGCTTCCCCGCTTCACATGGTCCCTAAAGCTGATGGCTCGTGGCGACCTTGCGGAGATTTCCCCAGGTTGAACAACGCTACGGCGCACGACCGTTACCCAATCCCGCATATCCAAGATTTTTCCGTTCATTTGGCGGGGGCGCGCGTTTTTTCTAAGATAGACTTGGTCCGCGGTTACCATCAAGTCCCAGTGCGCGCTGAGGACATACCCAAAACAGCGGTAATAACTCCGTTTGGCCTGTTCGAGTTTTTGCGCATGCCGTTTGGGCTTAAAGGCACTGCGTAGACGTTCCAACGCATGATGGACACGGTGTTGCGCGATCTCCCCTTCGTATTCGTCTACCTGGATGACATCTTAGTAGCCAGCGCGTCCGAAGACGAACACGAAAACCACCTCACGGCAGTTTTCCGGAGGTTGGGAGAGCACGGGTTAATAATCAACCCAGCGAAGTGTCAGTTCGGGGTGACGCAGATTGATTTTTTGGGACATCGCATCTCCCCAGAAGGAGCGGTTCCGCTGCCTCACAAAGTGCGCGCGGTAACAAATTTTCCCCAGCCGCAAACAGTCAAGGCGTTACAGGAGTTTTTGGGAATGGTGAATTTTTATAACCGTTTCCTCCCCCGCGCAGCGCAGCTCATGCAACCATTGTATGCCGCACTAAAAAAACAAAAACCCAAAAATAAGATCGAATGGTCTCCGGAGCGAGAGCGAGCATTCTCTGAGGTCAAAACAGCCCTGGCAAATGCTGCGTTGTTAGCACATCCAGACCCAACGGCCCGCATAGCGCTCACTACTGATGCGTCAGATGTGGCCATAGGGGCGGTTGTGGAACAGCATGTAGCCGGGGCTTGGCAGCCGCTCGCCTTTTTCAGCAGGACTTTGCGCGATAGTGAACGAAAATACAGCGCATTCGACAGGGAGTTGTTAGCTCTCCACTTGGCCATTCGCCACTTCCAGTTCTGGCTGGAGGGACGCCGTTTCACCGCGTTCGTTGACCACAAGCCGCTGACATTCGCAATGGCCAAGGTTTCAGAACCGTGGTCAGGCCAGCAGCAGAGGCAGCTGGCCGCCATCTCAACTACCGATATTCAGCATGTGGCGGGTAAACTGAATGTAGTGGCAGACTGTCTCTCGCGCGCCGTGGCGGCCCCAGTCCGCATAGGGATAGATTATGCAGCCATGGCCGTGGATCAGTGTAGCGACGCGGACGTGCGCGCGCTCCAGTCTGGACCAACAGGGTTAAGGCTGGAGAACAGGGTGCTGCAAGACGGTATGCCCCCCCTAATCCGTGATGTCTCCACTGGGCGACCGCGTCCTGTGGTACCGGCCGCGTGGCGCCGCCGCGTTTTTGACTCGATTCATTCTCTGGCGCGCCCGGGAGTGCGCGCGTCAGTCAAAATGGTGGGAGAGAAATTTGTTTGGCCGAGCCTGCGCAAACAAGTTAGAGAGTGGGCGGCAGCCTGCATGGCTCGTCAACGAGCCAAGGTACACAGACACACGAGAGCTCCCTTGGAGCCGTTTCACATCCCGGCTAAGAGGTTCGATCATGTTCACGTGGACCTCGTAGGCCCCCTCCTGCCATCACAGGGGTGCACACACTTTCTGACAATGGTAGACCGCACCACGCGCTGGCCGGAAGTGGTCCCACTGTCGTCAACCACAGCCGAGGAGGTGGCGCGCGCGTTTTTAACAGCATGGGTAGCGCGCTTTGGAGTCCCGTCGGACATTACGTCCGATAGAGGCCCTCAATTTGTTTCCGAACTTTGGTCAGCAATGGCCCGCAGCCTGGGGGTAACGATCCACCGTACAACCGCGTACAATCCGCAGGCTAATGGGTTATGTGAACGTTTTCACAGGTCATTGAAAGCGGCTCTCAGAGCGTCGCTTACGGATGCAAATTGGGTGGACAGGCTACCGTGGGTTTTATTGGGGTTGCGTTCTGCACCTAAAGAGGATTTAGAAGCCTCCCCGGCTGAGCTAGTTTTTGCGCAGCCACTTCGGTTGCCCGGGGAATTTCTCCCAGATAATCCTGCGCCAGAATGCTCCCCGGCTCAGCGATTGCAGAGTGGCACGGAATCGGGCATGCTGCCTGGCCCCGTTCACCACAGTTTTCCGCGCATTTTTGTGCCTAAGGCCTTAAAAAACGCGGAGTTTGTTTTTGTCAGACACGATGCTCATCGCCCACCGTTGCGACCACCTTATGATGGACCATTTAGAGTGCTGGAAACAGGGGATAAGCATTTTTTGCTAGATTTGGGGGGCAGGAAAGAAAAGATTGGCATAAACAGGCTCAAACCCGCCTTTGTGGTGGCCCCCTAAGGGACATTCCCCAGAACACCCACAGAGATTGACTAACAGTTCTCACCCTCAGACAGCAGCTCCACAGCAGGACGGCGCTGCAGAAGTGGTAAAGCCCGCTTACAGCAGATACGGGAGGAGACTGAGGCCCAAGCAGCACGTGGACTGATGTGTAATGGTTTATCATGACATGCAGACTGTTATTCCGTTGTTCCATCTTAGACGCTTGGGGGGGGTCATGTGGCACACATATGCACATATGTATACCACTTTAGGCTTCACATCTTAGATTGAACAAAGAACTGGGTCTCTTTGGAGATAACAGGAGGATGTGAAAGTTTTGTCTTTGGTATGCAAAGAGACGGCCTGGGGGGATTTTCCTGGCCGCCAGAAGCTTTGGAAGGAGGTGTTAAGATCTGAAAGAAGATGCATTGTGACTTGGGATTAAATACAATGTGACTGTGTGTTTTGACAATGTGACTGTGTGCTTTGAAGTCCTAAGGATTTAAAGGACAAATGTCTGGGTTTCTTCCTCTTTCTGTTTTTGATGTTGGAAGATGTGAATAAACCTGACTCGTGAGATGAACTCTGCCTCGTCATTTTCACATTTTCCACAGTATCAAAATTTATACCGGTATTACTGTGAATGATCCCTATTCCTGACACTAAATTAACTGTTTTGATGTCTTTCAGTCAGGTTTCCAGCCACATCACAACACTGAGACAGCTCTAGTTAAGGTCCTTAATGATATCTGCTCCAATAC
This sequence comes from Pholidichthys leucotaenia, assembly GCA_020510985.1. Classification (NCBI taxonomy): domain Eukaryota; kingdom Metazoa; phylum Chordata; class Actinopteri; order Cichliformes; family Pholidichthyidae; genus Pholidichthys; species Pholidichthys leucotaenia. The sequence goes on along the minus strand of CM035849.1, from coordinate 131,778,381 downwards.
AGAAAGTAGCAACATCTCAGTCTTGGTCCTACTGGACCTCAGCACTACATTCGACATGGTCAACCATAACATCTTGCTAGACTGGCTGAAAAACTGGGTGGGACTTTCTGGCACAGCACTTAGCTGATTTGAGCCCTATTTAAAAGACAGGGACCATTTTGTGTCTATAGGCAACTACAAATCTGAGCAAACAAAAATAACCTATGAAGTCCTATAAACTTACCCATTCGAGTCCTTGTAGTAGGGACACACATCCTGGGGGAAGTTCCTGTAAAATTGGTTCCTGGTTCCTGTAGTAGAAACGAGGCTACAGTCTCAACCAGTATTGCCAGAATTTGTGCAAAAGCAAGCGACTTCATTACCGAAAACAAGGGCATATAATGACTCACACACTTTCAATCGCTCTTGTGTGTAATCATGGGTAAGCTTTTGTCCATTTTGGCACCTATTTGGAAAAAAATGCAAAAACCAACTGCTCATTTCAATAACAAAAGACTATGAAAAACAAGCCCAAGACACACACACACACACACACAAAAAAAAAAAAAAAACCAAAAAAACATGGAACTGGCAACTCAGTTCTGGAACATCTCACATTTCACAGTCAAAACTGACATGTTGAATATTTCCGATTTCAAGTCATACTGGCTCCACCATTCATCCAAGCAGATATGATCATTTTTAACACCCCTCACGCTAAAAAAAAAATCCCACAAGATAATCGTAGGACCACCAAGATGATTGGGGCTTTCTCTACGACAGTCAGAACGGAAGAACTGGGTCTAAAGTCAGCCAGATTATCTTTTGGTGTGTGACTGGCTTTAGATAAAATAACAGTAATCTGAGTTTCTACTTTGTGTTACCTGCTCTGCCTCTTCTTTACTCATTGCCAAAGCCAACTGAAGCTGCAGGTCTTCCTCCCCGGAGCTCTGTGGCCATGCCTGCTCAGGTTCTGCCCCTCCAGAGTGGGAGCCCAGTGAGAGGCTACCCCCCAGGCTGGGTGCTGAGGGTGCTGACGAAGCTAATATGGAGATAAATATGGTACTAGACTCACATCTTTTTCAAAATAATATCACCATCACCATCTGTAAAGCAAGAATCTCACCACTGGAGGTCTGTGCCATCTTCTCTTTGGTTTTTAGGGCGTGGATCCTTTCCTCTCTTAGTCGCTCTTCATCTTTTAAGAGTGTCACCAGCTGTTTGGCTTTCTCACGAACATTCACACCCTGGAAAAACATTAATGTTCAAGCACAGGCATTCACCACAAATTAGTATTGTTAATTACGCTGCATGTATTAATGTAGCAACTTGTTTACTTAAGGTTTAGTTAACAACCAAAAAATCTGTGCGGGGCTGCACAAGAGGTCAGTTTGAAAAATATCCTTGAATGAATAACAAGCAGCACAAAGTGTACCTTCATTCCATAAAAGCGTCCCTTACTCTTTAAACACTTCAACCTTCTATTCAGCTTTGTGAGCATGGGTGTGGTTGTGTACCTGGTCTTTGCCATCTCTGTCTATGTATTGGAAATCCTTGAGAGTCTGGACAGCATATATATTTTCTCGGCACTGTTGGGCAACACGTTCTGAACCAGTCTTAATCAAGTACTCCATAAGAGTCATAGCCTGGAAAAAAAATGATTGTGAGCATTGTGTTTTCAGGATACTGGGGTGAAAAACAAATGCTAAAGTAGTTAGTCAAGTCAGTTAAACAACACTATATAAGTAGTACTAAATAAATAAATAAACTATAAACAGGTAGTTTTGACTTCATGAGAATTGCATTAAAATCATAGTGTAAAAAGTCAAACTAATTTTAAAGCAAAATTCTTCTCATAGCTCCAATATCTGGGCTGCAGCCAGAAAGCATGAATTAATCTATGAAAAACTGTGATTCCCTGCAATGGATTAGGGCAATGCTGGTAAAATCCAAAACAGCAGCCAGTCAGAATCAAAATATATAATATTTATTGGTCTATGTAATCACTACCTTTATCTTTTTGATTTAGGTAGTGAACACAGGTAATGGGGTTAGTTCACATGTAACTGTACTACAAACAGGACTAGTAATTTGCAATAAACTGAGAATGTGGACTAGTCTGAACAATCATTATTTGGATGTTAATTATTAAGATGACAACTGTGTATCTACTAAATGAAATCTAATTCATTCTTGGGTTGTTAGCAGAATAACACATGAACAGATAATATTATCACCACCGCCAATGAGGTAATGAGGCCAGTGTTTGTTTGCCTGTCTGTTAGCAGTATTGGTCAAAAACTACTGGATGGATTTGCATGAAATTTTCACCAGAGTTGGTCCTTGGCCTAAAGGTGTGTTCAGACGAAACACAATTACATGTTAACTCAATGTAAACAGGCGAATATACATTAATTTGTATCCGAGCGAGTTGCAGAGGGACGGGACTGCCTTCATAACTTCTGCAGCTGCTTTCTACCTGCAGTGGAAATTCCAAAAACACCATCATGTTTAGGTTTACAATGTTATCCAGTGGAGAACACAGCTGACAAAATGTCACTGCCTCCTCCAGAAACTGCATCTGGATGATGGTTGTTTACAGTGCTAGGTTGCTAGCCCTCGTTAACACATCCGTAGGAGTACAAGGGTGGATAAACTCCCGACATGCTGTTTCAGCTGCAGAGGTCCCGGTCCATCTATCTGCAAGTGAGTGGCAGTCTCAGTTTCAAACTAGTTTACTCTCCAATGTTGATACTTTTACTCGAGAGACGGAGGAAATCTCAAGGCTGACTAGCTATTGCCACCAACTCCCTCAGATGTGAATTTGCATATTTAACATGCAATCATGGTGCGCAAAAAATTTGCTGTATGTTTGGTCTGAATGCACTTTAAGAATAAACCCATTAGATTTTGTAGGTGATCCAAGAGTGCATACCTCCACCAAGGCCCCTGTGCAGCAGGGATACACAAAAACTACGGGACAGGTTTGGATGAAATTTTAACAAGAGGTAGGGATGTGCAATATGATGATATATATTGGGTGACACAATGAAAATGTTTATCATTTCATATAAAACTGTATTGTTTATATCGGGATTTAAAGGACACATACCCCGTTTCTACTTGTCACCACCCCGCCTCTCCCCCAAAGTATGCCAGGCGTGTAGGTTCCAGTGGTTAGCACAGCAGTTAACTCCAAGTTAATGATTTGGTCAAATAGCTGCTACTTCTGTTTGCCTGGGATGTGGGACTGATTCCCACCGTGCTGCGTCAGAGAGGATAGTCCCCAGACCTCATTTTAATTGGAGATAAGTCACGTTAACATCATCTCACTCCAATTATAAAACAGCAAATGCTAAATGACGATGTTAAGTTGTCATACATACATAGTGTATGGGACCATCTTTTCTTTGGGTGAGTTTCTTAATTTTGTCTGAAAAAATATTACTATAGCTGCAAAAGTGCATAATAGCAGCCATATACACACTAACTAAATAATAAATTAATTAAAATGTGTTGATGGAGCAAACTGGCTTTTAATGTAACTTACTTATTTCTAATGATTTTTAATTAGTCCAGTAGCAAAAATGAATAAAGTTGAAGTCATCACTTGTATTTCATCACATCACCTTTTGTGCCTTTGATTTTCAGATGATGGACAATCTGAAAAAATGACAGATGAATCTGAACAAATGATTTTTTTCAGTATGTAATTTAAAATGTAAAAAAAGACATGGTCCTTTTTATGCGATTATTATATCTAAACTATAGAATTTACGGAAAATGTATATCGTGATATATATCGTTATCATCAAATAAGATTACTTACCTGTATATCGTTATATGAAATTTTGGTCATCTTGCACAGCCCTATATACACTACTCACAAAAAGTTAGGGATATTTGGCTTTCAGGTGAAATTTCAGGATGCACCTAAAATGCACTATAACCTTTACAGGTGAACTTAATTTGACCTTCCCTAACCTTCTGAATGCACATGTCCAGCTGTTCAATGTTTCAGAACTTTTTGCGTAACTTGCTGTTGTCTAACAAGGTGCTTAATGGCAAAATTCACAACAGGTGCTTGATCCATGAATCGACCAATAAATTTTCTGATTCAATTAGCAATGGTGTTTAAACAGTCCTCTTCATCATGCTGTTCACATTTTGACATCACGAGACCAAGACGACACCTCAGAATTGATCAACAGTACTTCACCATTGCGAGGCTTCAAACAGGATGTTCTCACAGGAAAGTGGCCACTGAGCTTAGAGTGTCACAAAAGTGTCATCAGCAGATTGCAACAGAGATACAGAGAGACTGGAAGAGTCAAAGAAAGGAACAGAAGTGGACGTCCTTTGGCCACATCCCACACTGATGACAGCTTCATTGTGAACAGTGCCCTGCGGAACCAGGGGTTCCGCTAGCTGGGAACTGGCTACTCAACTCCAGGCACATTTAAGGGTGGTGAGAGACACCCAAGTGTCACGTCAGACCATTCGCAACGTTTACATCAGCTTGGTCTGCATGCTAGATGACCTGCAAAGGTACCTAACCACACCACCAGGCACAGGTGTCATCGTTTGCATGGGCCAGGGAGCATTTACGCTGGACAAGGGACGAGTGGGCTTCAGTGCTGTTCTCTGATGAAAGTTGATTCACATCAAGCAGAAATGATGGCTGCCAACGATGCTGGAGACACCAAGGACAGCGCTATGCATCAGCCACTGTTGCCACCATGTTACAGTCTGGGCAGGTGTGTCTCGTCAATACAGAACTGCCCTACACCTTGTGAATGGTACAGTGACAAGCCGATTCTACTTGAATAACATCATTAATCCAGTCATTGTGCCCCTGCATGAACAACACAGGCCTAATTTCATCTTCATCGCAGACAATGCTCTAGCTCATCGAAGTCGCGCCATTTGGGAATGGCTGCTGGAGACTGGGGTACCTCAAATGGAGTGGCCTGCACTTTCTCCAGACCTGAATCCCATAGAAAACCTATGGGACCAGCTGAGTTGCTGTGTAGAGGCTTGTAGCCCTGCACCCCACAACCTCAATGACCTGAGGGCCGCCCTTCAAGAAGAGTGGAATGCCATGCCTCAGCAGACAATAAGTCGAGTTGTGAACAGCATGAAATGTCATTGTCAAGCTGTAATTGATGCTCAAGAGTACATGACAAGTTATTGAGACACTGACATTTTTAGTTGTGGTATACCCACCAGTGTTGTTGGCTTTTGTTTCAATAAATTGTTTAAGATGAAGAAATCATCTTTGCACGCTTCTACTTAAATGCCCTACTTTCATATTACATCAATGTAGCGTGAACTTTACATTTTCCATAAATTTCACCCGAAAGCCAAATATCCCTAACTTTTTTGTAAGTAGTGTGTGTGTGTACACATTTGATGCGCATGGCGATTTGGCAAGGATTTTTACACCCAATGTCCTTCCTGAAGCAACCCTCCCCATATATCGTGGTTTGGGATTGGCACAAGGAGTACCCTGGATTGTGCTCCCCCTGTGGCTGGGTGACCAGGTTTCCTTCCCCCATTCCATTATGCTCAGCACCAAGCTAGAAGGCAGGAAGTACCATTTTTATACAGTTTTTGGTATGAACCCATGACCTCCCGGTTGTTGGGGTGAATGCTCTACCACTAGGCCACCACTCCAGTTAATATAGTATGGTCCTCAATTACTGGGCAACATTATACAGAAAGTTATTATGGATAGAGCAGGGTCCCAGAATATCAAAACACTGCAAATGTAGTACTGTAATGTCACAATGGGTAGTGACAAAACATGTTCTAGAATTTTCAGTGCTATTTCCAACTGTAACACAACCTTGACACAAACCTTGTACACATGTCTCCAGTTCTTGCCATGGTCATTGAGGCGTTTCCACACCATGCTCATGATTTCTGAGAAGGCCACAACATTGTAAGTCAGATCAGCGATCTCTGACATAAGGGAGCTGCTGGGACCCCATGGGTCATTGGAAGTGGCTTCTCTAACCTGGAGAAGCACAGTAGATAATTCTTATTTATCCATTAATGGTTTGGCATACAAATGATTTTGCAACTTTAGTCTATATTAGAACAAGTTAAAAAAAAAACTCAATTAGGACACAAGCTGGGGAGACAGAAAACAATGAAATGATCAAATGATTGGATTACAGCTCATACCGCGCTTTACAAGAGGAAGAGAGGGAGAAATCAAATCAAGGGAATATTAGATTATCAGATGCAGTATAATGTCATCTGAGATAAAGGGACACATGAGTTACACATAATTCATGGTAGATGAGAAATACAGAAAAAGATACACAAATGAGAAGGAAAAAAGTGAGATAAGCCAAGAGTCACACAACCTTGATTTCAGCCTCTGAATAGTTGTGGACGATGTTTTTTACTTGTCGCCGTAGCGATGAGGTCGACATGGCAACGGTCTGGCCGTCAACTTCTGTTGTAATCTGAACAGCAGATTAATTAAAGAAGTGTTGTAATGTACAGTTAAAAGAATAGAAATACAAGACTTGTCACAGACATACTGCAAATTGATGACATGATGACATTTACAACTAAGAAAAGAAGTGAGCATGAAAGTTAAGGTTTAAAGATCCAAAATACTGTGAGTAAATAGGACTAAATAATAAAAATAAAATTTAAAAAAAGAGAGAGAAGGAAAAATCTGGCTATAAGATCACATCACAGATCAGAATAAATAGTATGATGCCCAACCTGTAACTCAAGATTGATGAAGAAAAGGGGCTCTCTCTACTTTTGATATTTTTTCCCCTCTATACTGGCCACAACTTGGTCATGGAGCACTACAGCTTGGTTTTTCCGTTTCCTCCTGTGCCAACATTGGGTCCCGAGACCAAAGACAAAGATGGATGAAAGCTATGGAGCAAAATTGAGATTCATGTTAAAATAAATGCATTGCAAGTTGAAAATTATAGCACAAGAAACAAGCTAAAGGATTAAGTTAAGAGTAACCATTATTTAAAAGGACAAAAAAGATATTCAGCATCAGAATCATATGACCTTTGGCTGATGGTTGCAAAACTTGCAACAAAGTGGTTAAACAGTTAAAAACAGTTTTTAACAGTTAAAAAGAAGGTCTCCTAAATGTCATTTGTCATTTGACTGTAGTGTGTATTCCTATTGCAATGTTCAATTTGATAACCACTGTGATGGCTGATACTCTTGATGCTGCTACACAAAAATATCACAAAAATGAAAAATTATTCATTATAAACTTCAATTTGACAAAATACTCAAAATACCAAAGCTGGTATTAAAAAAGGCATTATAAAGATATGATCAGGATTCTCTAACAAAAATTAATATGGATACAGTCCATGGCTGCCAAGACTCAGGAGGTGAGGTCAAAAGACTGTCTTGATGCTATAACCCCTTGTTTTTCAAGGAGTCTTGGGACGCCTGGGGGCCCCTGAGAGAATGCTCTGGGGCCCTTAGGAAATTGTCTTATTACCTCCGCCACGGAGGTAATGTTTTTACCAGGGTTTGTCTGTCTGTCTGTCTGTTACCAACATAACTCAAAAAGTTATGAACGGATTTTGATGAAATTTTCAGGAAAGGTGTGTAATGGCACGGGGAACAGATGATTAGATTTGGTGATGATCTGAGAGTGCATACCTCCACCAAGGGCTTTGTTTGTATTTGTGCAGCAGGATTACACAAAAACTACTGGATGGATTTGGATGAAATTTTCACCAGAGGTGGTTCTTGGGCTACAAAGGAACCCATTATATTTTGGTGATGATCTGAGAATGCATACCTCAGCCAAGGCTCTTATCTTCTCACAGTGTGTTAGTAACAATACCCCAAAACTGATGGACAGACTTTGATGCAATTTTAACCACAAGTGCCTATAGGCCTACACACAAACCCATTACATTTTGGAGGTGATCCATGAGAAACGGAAGGAGCCTTGGCGGAGGTATGCGCTCTATGAGTGCTTTTCTAGTTTCACTTCTTAATTGGTCCAAAAAATTGCAAATAATATGCATAATTTGTTGTACATGGATTCCTGCAGTAGTTCTTCCATGTCAGTAGTTAGCAGTATGAACGCCCTGTCCTGGCGGCAGTGGTTCAGGAGGTGGGGCAGGTCGTCCAATAACCGGAGGGTTGGTGGTTTGAATCCTGCTCTCCCCAGCCATGCTGTTGTTGTGTCCCTGGGTAAGACACTTTACCCACCTTGCCTCCAGTGTCCGTAACACTGGGTATGAATTAGGGCTGCAACGATTATGCGAATAATTCGAATACAAAAATTAATTGATTCAAAATCTACGCCTCAATGTGTTGTTTAATGTAGCACTTCCTTTCTGCATGACCTTCTTCCGGTCACGCTACATAAACAAGATGCTGCTTTGTTTAATGGCACCATGTCAGAGTGATAGTGATAATAATAATGCATCAGATTTTATGTAGCGCTTTATCATAGACACTCAAAGACACTTTTAGAAGTAGATACATTATTCATTCACTCCAGACAGACGATGGCAGTGGCAAGCTACTACTGTAACCACAGCTGCCCTGGGGCAGGATGACGGAAACGTGGCTGCAAATCCGTGCCAACGGCCTCTCCAGCCACCACCGAACATTTATACACATTCATACCCAGTGTTATGGACACTGGAGGCAAGGTGGGTAAAGTGTCTTGCCCAGGGACACAACGGCAGGATATCTGGGGAGAGTGGGATTCGAACCGCCAACCATCCGGTTATTGGACGACCTGTTCTACCTCCTGAGCCACTGCCGTCCCCAAAAAGGATGGCAAAAAGGAAGAAAGTCAGAAAAAAATGACAAAAAGTATCTCAAGTCTGGGATCATTTTTAGCTCAAATTGAAGGAAAACATTGTGCAGTGTGTATATGGTAAAGCCGAGCGCCGAGCTAGCATACTACAACATCAATGTTACAGTGTCTTGGCAGAAAGCATTCCACATCATGCACGGCCAGCACACCCGAGACAAAGGTACACTCCTGAACTCCATGCCATGAAATCCCATAAGCAACAGTTGGAAAGACTCTACAAGAAAATAGGGCTACAACGATTATTTTGGTAGTCGACTAATCCAATGACTATTTTTTCGATTATTCGACTAATTGCAATTATTTCGGTTATGTCCGCCAGATCAGCTTCCTGCTGGCTCAGCTCCTGTTCGGGGCTCTAGGTCATGTTTTACCTCACCTGTTTAAGCCTGCACACCTGTGAAAATCACTTTGTTATCAGTCTCTGCCTTAATATAATGTACTAACTAACTACTAACTAACCTGCACTTATATAGCGCTTTCCTAGTCACAAAGACCACTCAAAGCGCTTTTCATTAATACTAACCCTCTATTCTAAGGGCCTATAGGAAACAGATATCTAGGGACAATTTAGAACAGCCAATTAACCTAACATGCATGTTTTTGGCATGTGGGAGGAAACCGGAGAAATCCCGGAGTAAACCCACGCAACACGGGGAGAACATGCAAACTCCACACAGATCACTGTTGGTCGGGGGCTGGGATCGAACCCACGATCCCACGATCTCCACAATCCCCCGGCCAAGGGTAAACTGTGCTGCCGCAGTGCTAACCACTGCGCCACCGTGCAGCCTACTAATGTAGCCTATTATAAAAAGTTCCCATAGCTAAATAATGACCCCATCAAACATGAGTTGGAAACTTGAACTTGACAGCTTAATCAGAAGTGTTTCTAGCAACACAATTAAATAACAGATGCTGAAGTGTAAAAAACAAATAGCAGCTTTGCTGCTCCATAAAGGCTGTTGTAACTGCATGTTAACAACAAACTACAGTAATATTCAACTCCATTAAAGTAAAAAAAGAAAATAACAAGCTAGTCCATCTTGTTTGAAATCTTGCTGGGTCTAGAAGTTTAAAAGTTTAATTAGGCTTCAGATGAAAATTAAATGAAATTCTTCCAGTCCAAAATAAATAAAAAACACTTTAAATATCAGTGCAGGAATGTGAGCCTCCACCACACATACAGTGAAATATTTAAGCTCTTTTAAATTTATTTGTGATGATTATGGTTATCTTTTTTTAAATTAAATTACAAATCATGATATTCTAATTTACAGAGATGCACTAATATTCATAATGAAGGCTGATATTACGGTGACAATAATAAAGAATATAAAAAAGAGTAAGTTGCTCATGTAATTCACCCATTTACTGCAGTTGACATATAGCTAGCATAACGGAAGCAACTCAGCTGTCAGCAACCATCGTAAGAGAGATTACTGTCTGACAACAGGTAAACAATTTAAACGGCACAAACTAACAGTATGGTCAGTTTTCTAAAACGGAGTCACTCATTGAAAATAAGAAGTGCTAACATTACTTGCTAACCTTACCGATGCAGTCCGCTGACAGGTGGCCGGAGACGGAGGTAACGGAGAGGAGGAGGGAATGGATGCATCGCTGTAGTGCAGCTGTGATATAACAAACTGCTTTACAGTCTACATTCAATTTGTTTCATTTATTAATTTTCAGTAAAATCCTCCCATACTATGGAAACTTTTGGCCTTCTCCGTGATTTTCTCTCCGTGTCACCATGATGCGCTCCTCCTCTTCTTCACTGGAACAGTTAAACTGAACATTTCTGTGGCAAGCATAGAAACTTTAAAATTAAATGATTTGTCAACAATAAAAATCTGAGTTGACAAATTTTATGATTGACGTTATCGACAACGTTGACTAATCGTTTCAGCCCTACAAGAAAACAAACCTAACAGTTCACCTCCAAGCCTACATAGACCACCTCCAACAATACAAGACTGCCCTCAACACAGCCCAGTCCAACATCTGTTCTCACCTCATACACGCTGGCTCCAATAACCCCAAAACACTCTTCTCCACAATGTAATGTACTTTATTTATATAGCCCTTAAAAACAACCCGTAGGTGACTAAAGTGCTTTACAGAAAATTAAGCAGCGCTAGAAACGCACACAACATAAAAACTAATTACATAAACAAAGTAATAAGCATAAATACCTAAAAATAAAAACAAATGTCAAAACAAGTGTCACCACTACTGGGTATTAAAAGCCATCCTGAACAAATATGTTTTAAGTTCTCACTTAAAAAGGGCCAGGTCATACATTGACAATCTGTTTATCAAATTTTAAATGGCTGTCAAAAATCAATCCCAAATTTCTGACAGCTGAACTGAGCCTTAAAGACAGGGTACCAAAGCCAGCCATTACAGTATCCCCAAACACAATACACAATAAACAAGCTTCTCAAACCCATCAACAACACCTCCCCATTGTTCACTACTGATAAGTGCAACTCATTCCTGTCTTTTGTCCAAACAAAAATCACCACCATCCACAGCAACCTGACCACCTCCCCTCTGATCCTGACCCCTCCATCAGCCCCTCCATCCACCTCTATTCAGCCACTGTCTCATATTGCCTCACGGACCCCTCTAGAGCTCACTAAAATTACCACAGGCATGAAAAGCCCCACATCTGTACTGGACCCCATCCCCTCCGCACTTATCAAGTCCTACCTCCCGTCTCTCTCGCCACTCATCTGCAGCATCATCAAAGCCTCCCTCAGCTCTGGCTGACCCCCTAAAACTCGCCACCGTCACCCCAATCCTCAAAAAACCTGGACTAAACTCCGACATCATAATAATGAATTAGATTTACAGTATATGGCACTTTACATGTCAAGTGACATCTCAAAGCGCTTACAGTGAGTCCATTATTCATTCACTCCAGACAGACATTGATAGTGGTAAGCTACTACTGTAGCCACAGCTGCCCTGGGGCAGACTGACGGAAACGTGGCTGCCAATCCACGCCAGCGGCCTCTCCGACCACTACCGAACATTTATACACATTCATACCCATTGTCATGAACACTGGAGGCAAGGTGGGTAAATTGTCTTGCCCAGGGACACAACAGCAGGATGGCTGGGGAGGGCGGGATTCAAACCGCCAACCCTCTGGTTACCGGATGACCCACTCTACCTCCTGAGCCACTGCCGCCTACCTTTCCCTCCTCCATTCCATGTTTGCTGAGCACCAAGCTGGACAGCAGGAAGTTCCATTTTTATATGGCCTTTGGCATGACCTGGCCGGGACTTGTACCCCGACCTCCAAGTTGTGGGGAAAATGCTCTACCTTTAGGCCACCACTCCGGTGGAATAACTTCCATCCCATCTCCAACCTGCCCTTCCTGTCCAAAATCCTAGAACGTGTTGTTGCCACCCATCTCAAAACCCACCTCACCACCAATGACCTCTTTCAGACGTTCCAATCTGGATTCCATTCACAACATAGCATTGAAACAGCCCTGCTCAAAGTGACAAATGACCTCCTCCTCTCAGCCGACTCTGGACTCCTGAACATTCTCATCATACTCGATCTCACAGCTGCCTACATTCTCATCATGCTCAACCTCACAGCTGCCTTCAATACAGTCAACCACTCCATTCGCCTCTCCCGTCTGGAAACCAGCCTCAACATTACTGATACAGCTCTGTCTTGGTTTCACTCATATCTCACCAACAGACAGCAATTCATCCACATCAACAATTGCACCTCCCCCACAGCCCCCCTGTCCCGTGGTGTTCCCCAGGGTTCGGTGCTTGGTCCTCTCCTCTTTATCCTCTATATACTCCCACTTGGTAACATCAACTGCTGACATGGCCTTAACTTCCACTGTTATGCCGCCGACATTTAGATATACATTTCCACGAACTGCAAAACCACAGTAACCTGCTCCATGCTGGAAAACTGTCTTTCTGAAATAAAATCCTGAATGCAAAAGAACTTTCTACAACTCAACTACGACAAGTCTGATATGATGATTATCGGCCCGGAATCCCTCATCAAAACCACCCACAACTTCAACCTCAACGTTGTCACCTCCACATTTTCCTCATCCCCACAGCTACGAAACCATCTTTGACAGCCACCTCACTCTTGAACAGTACACCAATCATGTCACCAAAACTGCCTTCTTCCACCTAAATAACTGCCCGACTCCGTCCCTCTCTCACCTTCTCCACCGCAAAACCCCTCATACACCTATTTATCACATCCAGACTCGACTATTGTAAAAGCATTCTTTACGGCTCACCATCCAATGTCCTCCAGAAACTTCAATACATTCAGAACTCAGCCGCCCGTCTCCTTACCCAGTCCCGCTCTTGCGACCACATCAGCCCCGTTCTCGAGAACCTCCACTGGCTCCCCATCTCACAATGCATACAGTTCAAAGTCCTTCTCATTCATTCATTCATCTTCTTCCACTTAATCCTTTTCGGGTCGCGGGCGGGTGGGGTGGGGGCTGGAGCCTATCCCAGCATCTTTGGGCGAGAGGCAGGGTACACCCTGGACAGATCGCCAGTCCATCGCAGGGCCAACACAGAGAGACAGACAACCATTCACTCTCACAGCCATACCTAAGGACAATTTAGAATCCCCAGTTTGATGCCAATTAACCTAACTTGCATGTTTTTGGAATGTGGGAGGAAACTGGAGAAATCCCGGAGTAAACCCACGCAGACACGGGGAGAACATGCAAACTCCACATAGATCACTGTTGGTCGGGGGCTGGGATTGAACCCAGGATCCCCCGGCCAAGGGTGAGTTACTGTGCTGCCGCAGTGCTAACCACTCCGCCACCGTGCCGCCTCCTCACCTTTAAAGCCCTCCATCACCAGGCCCATTCCTATCTTACCGACCTGTTGCACCGGCAACCCACCCCTACCCCCCACCCGCTGCCTCCGTTCCTTTGATGCAAACCTCCTCCTTCCACTCTCTCCACCACAGAGAACCAAGCACAGAACCTGGGGGGACAAAGCCTTTTCCATTGCCACCCCCTCCCTCTGGAACTCTCTCCCCCAACACATCTGTGACTGCACAGACTTAAACTCCTTCAAATCATTACTCAAAACCCACCTGTTCAGACTTGCTTTTAATTTTTAATTTTAAAAAAACCTTTTAGCATTCCGTTAAACTACCCGTGAGATGTTTTAGGGTTAGGGTTACTGGCTGAAATGGTAAGGGATTTAAATCTCGAGCTGTAAAATCAAATATGTGTCTGTTAGTATATTACCAATTTTCTCCAAAGTTTTAGAAAAAAAACTGTTGCTACGCAATTATTGGAGTATATGGAGTCTAATAATTATTTACATCCTCTCTATGGCTTCTGACCAAATTATTCAGCTGAGAGTGCTAACTCCTACTTGAATGAACAAATGAAAAACTAAAAAAGTCAATAGATTAAGGTCAGGTTGTGGGAGCTGTTTTACTGAACCTAAAAAAATATTTTGATGCAGTGAATCACACACGACCAAAAGAACCACAGGAGACAGTCAGACGGGACTGAATGCATGCATCTTTGTGCCAACCAATGTCATGCTAAACATGTGTATTGACCAATGGTATTAGATGACAATTGATATGCTAATGTGCCATGCATTCTCTCCATCTGTATGATGGTATAAAAGGGCGGCTCTTCCTCATCTCTCTCTCTTAACTCTTACACTCTCAACCCATCACGACTAACCGGGCCCCAGCGTGGCCGCTGGGGTCAACAGGCTGTATTCATGTTAGAGGATAAATGAAGAATCTGTGCTGACCTATGCTCGTGCCTCGCCTCCACATCCTTCCCTTTGCACCCTCTACATTGGTGCGAAGCATTGCAATATTTTGATGCAGTGAATCACTACATCTCCCCTCATGGATCGTCACCTTATCGTGGTGGGGGGGTTTGCGTGCCCCAGTGATCCCAGGAGCTATGTTGTCTGGGGCAATTTGCCTCTGATAGGGTCACCCAAGACAAACTGGTCCTGGGTGAAGGGCCAGACTAAGAATGATCCAACAGACTCTCATGATAAATTCTATATCAAGGATTAAGTGTACCCCGCCCAGTATGGGGTTACTGGGGCCCCACCCTGGAGCCAGGCCTGGGGGAGGGGCTCGATGGCTAGTGTCTGGTGGCTGGGTTTCCACCCACGGGACCCGGCCGGGCTCAGCCCGAAGGAGTTACATGGGTCCGCCCTCCAGTGGGCTCACCACCTGCAGGAGGGATCATGGGGGTCCGGTGCTATGTGGATTAGGTGGCGGTCAAAGGCGGAGACCTTGGTGGACTGATCCCAAGCTTTCTAAACTGGTTTTTGGTACGTGGAATGTAACATTCCACGTGGAATGTCACGTGGAATGTTACATGAGGTTGAGAGATACCGGCTAGATATAGTTGGTCTCACCTCAACACACAGCTCCGGTTCCAGAACCAGCCTCCTGGAGAGGGGCTGGAGCTTGGCCTTTTCTGGAGTTGCCCCGGGCGAGAGGCGACAAGCAGGGATGGGTATTCTTGTATCCCCCCACCTCGCTGCCTCTATATTGGAGTTTTCCCCAGTAGATGAAAGGGTTGCTTCCCTGCGCCTTCGGGTTGGGAAAAGGGTCCTGACCATCATTTGTGCCTATGCACCAAATGATGTTTCAGAGTATCCACCCTTTTTGGAGTCTGTGACTGGGGTGCTGGAGGGTGCTCCTCTTGGAGACTCCATTGTCCTACTGGGGGACATCAATGCACACGTGGGCAACGACAGTGAAACCTGGAGGGGGGTGATTGGGAGGAATGGCCTGCCCGATCTGAACCCGAGTGGTGTTCAGTTATTGGACTTCTGTGCTAACCACAGTTTGTCCATAACGAACACCATGTTCAAGCATAAGGGTGTCCATATGTGCACCTGGCACCAGGACACCCTAGGTCGCAGGTCAGTGATCGATTTTGTTATTGTGTCATCAGACCTGCAACCGTATGTCTTGGACACCCAGGTAAAGAGAGGTGCAGAGCTGTCAACTGATCACCACCTAGTGGTGAGTTGGATCCGATGGCAGAGGAGGAAGCCATTTAGACCTGGTAGACCCAAACGTATAGTGAGGGTGTGCTGGGAACGTCTGGCTGAGGCCCCTGTCCGGGAGGTCTTCAACTCCCACCTCCGGAAGAACTTCAACCACATTCCGAGGGAGTCTGGAGACATGGAGTCTGAATGGGCTATGTTCTCCACCTCTGTTGTTGAAGCGGCGGCCCAGAGCTGCGGCCGCAAGGTGGTCAGTGCATCTCGTGGTGGCAACCCCCGAATCAAGTGGTGGACACCAGTGGTGAGGGGGGCCATTAAGCTGAAGAAGGAGTCCTATCAAGCTTGGTTGGCTTGTGGGACTCCCGAAGCAGCTGAGGTGTACCGGCAGGCCAAGCGGAGTGCAGCTCGGGTGGTTGCTGAAGCAAAAACCCGGGTATGGGAGGAGTTCGGTGAGGCTATGGAACAAGACTTTTGGTCGGCCTCGAAGAGATTCTGGCAAACTGTCCGGCGGCTCAGGAGGGGAAAGCAGCTCCCTGTCCACACTGTGTATGGTGCGGATGGGGCACTGTTGACTTCGACTGGGGATATCGTTGGGCGGTGGAAGGAATACTTCGAGGATCTCCTCAATCCCACTGATACGCCTTCCACAGAGGAAGCAGGGTTTGGGGACGAGGGGGATGACTCGCCTATCACAGGGGCTGAGGTCGCCAAGGTGGTTAAATATCTCCTTGGTGGCCGGGCCCCGGGGGTGGACGAGATTCGTCCTGAGTACCTCAAGGCCCTGGATGTTGTTGGGCTGTCATGGTTGACACGCCTCTGCAACACTGCGTGGAGGTCAGGGGCAGTGCCTTTGGTATGGCAAACCGGGGTGGTGGTTCCTCTCTTCAAAAAAGGGGACCGGAGGGTGTGCTCCAACTTTAGAGGGATCACACTCCTCAGCCTCCCTGGGAAGGTCTATGCCAAGGTACTGGAGAGGAGAGTTCAGCCGTTGGTCGAACCTTGGATTCAGGAGGAGCAATGTGGTTTTCGTCCTGGCCGTGACACATCGGACCAGCTCTTTACCCTCTCGAGAATCCTCGAGGGTTCGTGGGAGTTTTCCCAACCAGTTTACATGTGTTTTGTGGACTTGGAGAAGGCATTTGACCGCGTCCCTCGTGGTTTTTTGTGGGGGGTGCTTCGGGAGTATGGGGTATCGGGCTTGTTGTTATGAGCTATTCAGTTTCTGTACGACCATTGTGAGAGTTTGGTTCGTATTGCCAACACTCGGTCGGAGTCATTCCCAGTGAGAGTTGGACTCCGCCAGGGCTGCCCTTTGTCACCGATCCTGTTCATAATTTTTCATAATTTTTATGGACAGGATTTCTAGGAGCAGCCAGGGAATGGAGGGTGTCATGCTTGGTGACCACAGGATCTCATCTCTGTTGTTTGCAGATGATGTTGTCCTGTTGGCTTCATCCAGCAATGACCTACAGCTCTTGCTGGGACGGTTTGCCGCTGAGTGTGAAGCGGCTGGGATGAGAATCAGCACCTCCAAGTCTGAGTCCATGGTCCTCAGCTGCAAAAAGGTGGATTGACCTCTCTGGGTTGGGGACACGCTCCTGCCCCAAGTGGAGGAGTTTAAGTATCTTGGGGTCTTGTTCACGAGTGAGGGGAAAATGGAGCGAGAGATTGACAGACGGATTGGAGCAGCATCTGCAGTGATGCAAACGTTGTACCGGTCTGTTGTGGTGAAGAGGGAGCTTAGTTCTAAGGCAAAGCTGTCGATTTACCAGTCAATCTACGTTCCTACTCTCACCTATGGTCACGAGCTTTGGGTAATGACCGAAAGAACAAGATAGCGGATACAAGCGGCTGAAATGAGCTTTCTCCGTAGGATTGCTGGACTCACCCTCAGAGATAGGGTGAGGAGCGCAGTCATCCGGGAGAGGCTCAGAGTAGAACCGCTGCTCCTCCACATTGAAAGGAGTCAGTTGAGGTGGTATGGGCATCTGATCAGGATGCCTCCTGGACGCCTCCCACTTGAGGTGTTTCAGGCACGTCCCACTGGGAGGAGACTCCGGGGCAGACCCAGGACTCGGTGGAGAGACTACGTCTCCCAGCTGGTCTGGGAACGCCTTGGTATCCTCTCTGAAGAGCTGGAGCAGGTGGCTGGGGAGAACGCCTTGGTATCCTCTCTGATGAGCTGGAGCAGGTGGCTGGGGAGAGGGAAGTCTGGGCTTCTCTGCTTGAACTGCTGCCTCCGCGACCCGGACCTCCAGAAAAGCGATAGAAGGTGGATGGATGGATGAATCACTACATTGTAGTTCCAAAAAAATATTTAAATAAATTTTTCTAATCCAGCCATGCAATGTTTTCATCTTATCTGTGTGACAAACAACAATGTGTAAAGGTGAATAATGAAAGATCTTCTTTCTTAGCCTCTTAAAATTCTAGTTTTCCACCCACAGAACATTTCACGTTGGCTGAAAATTGGCAGGAATGCTAAGGGGTTACTATTTTTTTTATGTAAAGCGTCTTTGAGTGCCTTAGAAATAGCTAAAGTCCCCTTCTCAAATAATACAATTGCCAGATGCACTGATGACATGTCTGCGGATACTGAAGATTTTTTTTTGAAAAGCTATACATCAGTGGGAAATAGTCATTGCAAATTGATGAATCTATGGACATTAGTCGGGAGGTGCATTTCTGGGCCAGCGTGCATTTTGTGGGTGGAGATCCTGTCAGAGAAAATTTTGTATTTTGCAAAAATTATCACAAAAATCAACAGGAGAGGAAATTTTTCGAGTCACATCACAGTACCTTGAATAAGGAGTTAGTGGGAAAAATGCATGAGGGTCTGAATTGATGGAGCAGCTTTGTGTTAATCTGAACAGGCCCATGTTTCACACTGAGTAAGTATAAACTTATTAAGATAAGAGATAAGATAAGATAAGCCTTTATTAGTCCCACAATGGGGAAATTCCAGGATTGCAACAGCACAGGGATAGCAACACTCAGAGCAACAATCAGAAGGCAAGAAAAAACAAGAGCAGCTAGTATACATATGTACATATTAATATAAATATGTGGAGAGTTGTGAAGGACGAGACTGAGTGTATTCCTCAGGCTCAGCTTTATTCACAATAACATTCTCCAACATTCAAAAGCAGAAAAAGAGGATGAATCTTCTCACATCTGTCCTTTTATACCAGGACATCAAACATACAATCACATGGTGCTTAATCAAACATACAGTCACATGGTACTTAATCCCAGTCACAATGTAACTTCCCCCGATCTCAACACCATCCACCTCCTAGTCTCCGGTGGTCAGGAAATCTCTCAAGGCCATCTCCTTGAAACAAAAGGCCAGATCTCACACCCTCCCGTTACCTCTGGAAGGCTCAGTCCCTTTGTTCCCCTGAGATGTGAAGTATACAATAAGCATACAGTGATATACACTACCGTTCAAAAGTTTGGGGTCACTTAGAAATTTCCTTATTTTTGAAAGAAAAGCACTTTTTTTCAATGAAGATAACTTTAAACTAATCAGAAATACACTCTATACATTGCTAATGTGGTAAATGACTATTCTAGCTGCAAATGTCTGGTTTTTGGTGCAATATCTACATAGGTGTATAGAGGCCCATTTCCAGCAACAATCACTCCAGTGTTCTAATGGTACAATGTGTTTGCTCATTGCATCAGAAGGCTAATGGATGATTAGAAAACCCTTGTGCAATCATGTTAGGTCTGCAATGCTGTAATTGCTGCAAATGGAGGATTCTTTGACAAAAGCAAAGTTTGAAGGAAAAAATTATTATTTCAAATACAAATCATTATTTCTAACCTTGTCACTGTCTTGACTATATTTTCTATTCATTTTACAACTCATGGTGGTAAATAAGTGTGACTTTTCATGGAAAACAAAATAATTGTCTGGGTGACCCCAAACTTTTGAACGGTAGTGTATCTGTGGAGCATCTGAAACCAACATATGTGCATATGTGTGTGCCACATGACCCCCCCCCCCCCACAAACGTCTAAGATGGAACAAATGTAATACAGTTTACAAGTCATGGTCACATTATTACACATCAGTCCAAATGTTGCTTGGGCCTCAGTCACCTTCCATATCTGCTGTAAGCGGGCTTTACCACCCCCGCAGCGTCTTCCCGCTGTGGAGCTGCTGTTTGAGGATTAGAACTGTTAGTCAATCTCTGTGGGTGTTCTGGGGAATGCTCTCTAGGGGGTCTGCCGTGCCGAGGAGCCCTCGCCAACTGCACCACTTCGTCAGCCAGCACAAAAGCGGGTTTGAGCCTGTTTATACAAATCGTTTCTTTCCTGCCCCCCAAACCTAGCAAAAAATGCTTGTCCCCTGTTTCCAGCACTCTGTATGGTCCGTCATAAGGTGGGCGTAAGGGTGGGCGGTGTGCATCATGTCTGACAAAAACAAACTCCGCATTTTTTAAAGCTTTAAGCACAAAAACGCGGGGGAAGCAGTGATGAACTGGGCCAGGAAGCGTGCTCGTTCCCGTGTCGCTCTGCAACTGCTGAGCGGGGGGGGGGCACTCCGGCGCAGGATTATCCGGGAGAAACTCCCCGGGCAGCCGGAGTGGCTGCGCAAAAACCAACTCAGCTGGGGAGGCTTTTAAATCCTCTTTAGGTGCAGAACGCAACCCCAATAAAACCCACAGTAGCCTGTCCACCCAATTTACACCCGTACGCGACGCTCTGAGGGCTGCTTTCAATAACCTATGGAAACGTTCGCATAAACCATTAGCCTGCGGGTTGTACGCGGTAGTGTGGTGGATCGTTACGCCCAGGCTGCGGGCCATCACTGACCAGAGCTCGGAAACAAATTGAGGACCTCTGTCAGACGTAATGTCCGACGGAACTCCGAAACGCGCTACCCATGCTGTTAGAAACGCGCGCGCCACCTCCTCGGCTGTGGTTGATGCCAGTGGGACCACTTCCGGCCAACGCGTGGTGCGGTACACCATTGTCAAAAGGTGTGTGCACCCCTGTGATGGCGGGAGGGGGCCTACGAGGTCAACATGCACGTGATCGAATCGCTTAGCCGGGATGTGAAAAGGCTCCAAGGGAGCTCTAGTGTGTTTGTGTATTTTGGCTCGCTGACAAGCCACGCAGGCTGTTGCCCATTCCTTGACTTGCTTGCGCAGGCACAGCCATACAAATTTCTCTCCTATCATTTTGACCGACGCGCGCACCCCTGGGTGCGCCAGAGAATGAATCGAATCAAAAACACGGCGGCGCCACGTGGTCGGCACCACCGGGCGCAGTCGTCCCGTGGAGACATCGCAGATTAGGGGGGGCATACCATCTTGTAGCACCCTGTTCTCCAACCTTAACCCTGTTGGTCCAGACTGGAGCGCGCACACGTCCGCGTCGGCAACTTGATCCGCGGCCATGGCTGCATAATCTATCCCTACGCGGACTGGGGCCGCGCGCACTTCTGTGTCGCTAACCTGGTCCGCGGCCATGGCTGCAAAATCTATCTCTGCGTGGGCTGGAGCCGCCACGGCGCGCGAGAGGCAGTCCACCACTACATTAAGTTTACCCGCTACATGCTGGATATCGGTAGTAAACTCTGAGATGGCGGCCAGCTGTCTCTGCTGCCAGCCTGACCACGGTTCTGTAATCTTGGCCATCGCGAAAGTCAGCGGCTTGTGATCCACGAACGCAGTGAAACTGCGTCCCTCCAGCCAAAACTGGAAATGGCGAATGGCCAAGTGGAGAGCTAACAACTCCCTGTCGAATGCGCTGTATTTTCGTTCACTATCGCGCAAGGTCCTGCTGAAAAAGGCGAGCGGTTGCCAAGCTCCTGCTACATACTGTTCCACGACCGCTCCTATGGCCACGTCTGACGCGTCAGTAGTGAGTGCTATGCGGGCCATTGGGTCTGGATGTGCCAACAACGCAGCATTTGCCAGGGCTATTTTGACTTCAGCGAATGCGCGCTCCCGCTCCGGAGACCATTCGATTTTGTTTGTGGGTTTTTGTTTTTTAATGCAGCATACAATGGTTGCATGAGCTGCGCTGCGTGAGGGAGGAAACGGTTATAAAAATTCACCATTCCCAAAAACTCCTGTAACGCTTTGACCGTTTGTGGTTGGGGAAAATTTGTTATTGCGCGCACTTTGTCGGGCAGAGGAACCGCTCCTTCTGGAGAGACGTGATGCCCCAAAAAATCAATCTGCGCCACCCCGAACTGACACTTCGCTGGGTTGATTATTAACCCGTGCTCTGCCAACCTCCGGAAAACTGCTGTGAGGTGGTTTTCGTGTTCGTCTTCGGACGCGCTGGCTACCAATATGTCGTCCAAGTAGACGAACACGAAGGGGAGGTCGCGCAGAACCGCGTCCATCATGCGTTGGAACGTCTGCGCTGCGCCTTTAAGCCCAAACGGCATGCGCAAAAACTCAAAAAGCCCGAAAGGAGTTATTACCGCTGTTTTGGGTATGTCCTCAGCGTGCACTGGAACCTGGTGGTAACCGCGTACCAAATCTATTTTAGAAAAAATGCGCACCCCGCCAAATGCACCGAAAAATCTTGGATGTGCGGGATCGGATAGCGGTCGTGCGCTGTAGCGTTATTCAACCTGCGGAAATCACCGCAAGGTCGCCACGAGCCATCAGCCTTTGGGACCATATGGAGCGGCGAAGCCCAGGGGCTCTTCGACCTCCTGATGATGCCCAGTCTTTCCAGGTTGGCGAACTCCTCGCGTGCTATGGTCAGTTTAGCTGAGTCCAAGCGCCGAGCTTTTGCAAAAACGGGTGGGCCGGTGGTAGTAATAAAATGTTCCACCCCATGTTTAGCCACTGTCGCCGAAAACGTTGGGACCGTGAGTGCTGGGAACTGAGTGAGGAGTGTGTGGAACTTACCACCCGCAGCTGTGACGTTGGCTTGTGCAGCTGGCGGGGCCACTCGAGTTGTGCAGGGAATAGAATAAAAGGAGAGTGCATTAACCAGGCGTCTGTTAGCAAGATCAACCAATAAACCATGTGAGCACAAAAAATCAGCCCCTAACATGTTGAAATTGACTGCCGCTACAACAAAAGTCCACTCGAATGTACGGCCCTGCAAAGACAGAAGCAGAGTCCTCTCACCGAAGGTCTTAATCGCCGAGCCGTTCGCTGCTGTCACCCGGGGACCACTGGAAGGCGCCAGCCGGTCCGCGTAGGAAGGCGTGATGAAGCTCAGCTGGGAGCCTGTGTCCACGAGGAATTGCCTCCCCGAGCGTGCGTCCTTCAGGTAGAGCAGCTTGTTCTCTTCTCCGAGGGCCGCGGCTGCTACCGACCCCCGGCCTTGGCGTTTCCCGAGCGCTTGAAGTGGCACGGTGGGATGCACTTGCGTGCCCTCTCTGCGAAACGGCGATGGTAGAAGCAAAGGATGTCATCCGCTCCGTGTCGCCTGGCCCTTGCTGCTGCCGTCGTCTGTGAGTCTGGTGCTGCAGCCTCTGGCCCCATGCCGTCTCCGGACGTCGCGCCTAGCTCTGCTGCTGCGGCCGAAGCTGCGCTCCGTTTGTGGGCGTCGACGAGTCGCTGCGCCTCCTGGCTCAGCTCGTGGTAGTCTCGTCAGGCCAACAGCGGTGAACCGGCCAGGGTCACTCTCACCGCTGACGGTAGGGTCCTGAGGAAAAGGTGGGTGAAGATAAAGCTGTCATCATCGGAGTCTCTCAACCTCAGCATCTTCCCCATCAGGTCTGCGGGTCTGTCGTTCTCAAACTCCGTCAACGCCAGGAGCCCCTCTGCTCGCTGTTGCACCGAGGGGGTGAAGTGGCTGATAAGCGCAGCCTTCAATGTGCCGTACTTGTCGCTGTTCGGTGGGTGGTTGACCAGGCTCTCCACCCTCTGGACTGTGTGGTTGTCCAGCTTCGCCACCACATGGTAGAATTTTGTGTCGTCTCTCGAAATTCTCCGGAGGTTGAACTGCGTCTCGACCGCGCTAAACCAGGAGCGCGGACTGTTCTGCCAGAAGTCCGGCAGCTGGAACATGGCGGCATTCGTCAGGCTGGCTTCTGACGAGTCCAGCTCAGGAGAATTACTTCTGCTCATGCTTCGTCGTAAGGTCACCAGTGTGGAGAGTTGTGAAGGACGAGACTGAGTGTATTCCTCAGGTTCAGCTTTATTCACAATAACATTCTCCAACATTCAAAAGCAGAAAAAGAGGATGAATCTTCTCACATCTGTCCTTTTATACAAGGACATCAAACATACAATCACATGGTGCTCAATCAAACATACAGTCACATGGTACTTAATCCCAGTCACAACGTAACTTCCCCCGATCTTAACACCATCCACCTCCTAGTCTCCGGTGGTCAGGAAATCTCTCAAGGCCATCTCCTTGAAACAAAAGGCCAGATCTTACACCCTCCCGTTACCTCTGGAAGGCTCAGTCCCTTTGTTCCCCTGAGACGTGAAGTATACAATAAGCATACAGTGATATATCTGTAGAGCATCTGAAACCAACATATGTGCATATATGTGTGCCACAAATATATATATATATATATAGACACACAGTGCGGAGCATTGTGGTTGGTGGATGTGCAGCAGAAAGTCTAAGCTCTCTCTCCGCGGATGGGGCGGGCCAGCTGGATGTCTTTGGGCATGATGGTGACCCTCTTGGCGTGGATGGCGCACAGGTTGGTGTCCTCGAGAAGACCCACCAGGTAGGCCTCGCTGGCCTCCTGCAGAGCCATAACGGCGGAGCTCTGGAAGCGCAGGTCGGTCTTGAAGTCCTGAGCGATCTCCCTCACCAGGCGCTGGAAGGGCAGCTTACGGATGAGCAGCTCCGTGGATTTCTGGTAGTGACGGATCTCTCTCAGAGCCACGGTACCTGGCCTGTAACGGTGAGGCTTCTTCACTCCGCCGGTGGCCGGAGCGCTTTTCCGAGCAGCCTTGGTGGCCAGCTGCTTCCTGGGGGCTTTTTCCTTCAGTAGATTTACGGGCGGTCTGCTTGGTTCTTGCCATCGCTCTTTATTATTCTGTCTTATATTTCTTGCACGCCGCCTAAACTCCAGCCCGGCACCCGCGTCGTTTTCGCTTCAGTTCCCCGGTATGTCGGTATTACAAGACTAAACTGTCATTACATACGCTGAAATAGGCTACAATGTGTCATTTTGTAACATTTCTGGTTGGTGGGGTTCCCCAAGGATTTTTCAATGTAAAAAGGGTTCCTTGGCTCAAAAAATGTTAAAAGAAAACACAGCCCTAACCACACCCTAAAGGTAGTATCCTTGGCTTTTATCAGTGCCCATCTCAGACACAGTCATTGGATGGGGATTACTCAGAAAGAACAAATTAGTTTACCAGAATACAAAACTCACACTTTGGCTCTGACAGTAACAGTTCATAAGTTAACAGCAATTACGCAAAAATAAAAATGCAACTTGTTCTCCATGCTTAGGTAAAAAAAAGCCCTATGCATATACATTGTAGGAACTCTGGAAGATTTATCACTGAATAAATTTTATTACTTTTTTCAAATAACCTGGAATTAGTTTGAAGGTCCTACAGCAGCAGCACTCGTGAAACTGCTCTTCTCAGAAACTTGGTCTTAATAATACTGTCAATTAACAGCATTATCGAGAAACTTTTTTAAAATAAAGAAATTTTATTAAAAAGTACTACAGAAACTCACATTTTACTCCAGGAACCATCACAGATAATGAGTAAATGGCAGCTAACTAAAATACATCACACTTCCATCAATACATTTATCTTCTTCCGCTTGATCCTTTTCAGGTCGTGCGGGGGGGGGGGGGGGAGGCTTTTCTTGTAATTAACATATGGTTTGCCATAGGCTACACATGGGTACAAATTCTAATTGAAATAAATAACATGGACTCATCCTGTTTAATGATGTTTAATAACAAGCATAAAAAAATATCTTGTGCTATAACTTTGGATCCTTCTGTACCTAATGAACATTATTGGTCAGTGACTGGTTACACAACAGGTTGAATAACCGTTCCTAGCCAGATATGTGTTTTCAGTTTATCAACCTAAATTTCTTCAACAAAGGATGTTACAATATTTAGTGTCTCAAAACATCCATCCATCTATTTTCTACAGCTTTTCCAGAGGTCTGGGTCGCGGAGGCAGAAGCTCAAGCAGTGAAGCCCAGACTCTCCCCCTCCCTCTCCCCAGCCACCTGCTCTAGCCCTTCAGAGAGAACACCAATGCCGTTTTTCCACTAGCCCAGTTCGACTTGCCTCGTTTCGTTTCGTTACTACTCGGTTCGGCCGCGGTTGTGTCTCCATAGCAGCCGGGTAAAGCGGGGTTAAGCTGTGGTGGGCGGGATTTTTTTTACAGCAAGGCGGCGCCACACTCACGTGACGTAAAACACGCGACCCAAGCCAAACACAACATGGTGGCTTTACAAGGCGACTCCTCGGTCTGTGGCTTTTTTCACCGTAAATGCCAAAAAGGACCGCCAGACAAGGGTACAGGCAGTGAGACGAAACACTCTGGAATAGTTCTGCAGCTTCTGGGAGAGCCAAAGACGTGAGGATACAAACTAGGTCATATGTGACGGTAGCTAATGTTGCTAATGCTAGTTTGCTATAAGTACGTCGTACTACACTGTAATCTCTGCAAGTTATCGCTGTTAGGTACTAAAATATGTATGCTGTGTGTGTTTCGGATGGCTCTGTTGTGGGAAAATTACCGCTTCAAACGGTCAGTCTGGCGTTCAGCACAGCCTGACACTGATGTCAATACAGCCTGTCACTGATGTCAGCACAGCTTCACAAACAATCAGTGGTTGTAGAGCTTAAGAATGTCTGGTTTATTTCCTGTGCAAAAAATTGCTCTGATCTAAGTAAAGGAACCCTATTTCACTGTTTATGGGAATGTAGAAAAATCAGAATGTTTTGGGAAGAGGTGAGGGTAACAATTGAAAAAATAATTTCAAAACAAATCACATTGAACCCTAAACTGTTTTTGTTGGGTCTGTATCCAGAAAAACATAACTTTAATAAGAGTGAAAGAACATTCATAGACCTCAGTTTGCTTAATGCCAAAAAATGTATTGCATTACTGTGGAAAAACTCATAGACCAGATGTGACTCAGTGGTTAAGACAGATGTTACCAACCTTCCACTAGAAAGAATAACATACATACTGAAATCAAAAGAAAATGTGTTTGAGAATATATGGAGACCTTTCATTGATTATGTAAAGAAATTAAACATAACTTCTGAAGAAGAAGGTGAATGATATGTGTGGACCTTGCAAATTCCAAGCTGGTGAATGTATATTATGTATTCTTATGTAATAGATTACCTAGACTAAACAGAGGAGCATTGTTGTTGACTTGTTTTTGTTAATGGTTGTTGTTTTTATTACCCCTTTTTTTGTTATTTTGTTATTGTTCTTTTTAGTTTTTAAATTACTTTTGTGTTAGTGTCTGACTGTGTGTGCTGTTTGTAAAAAAAAAAAAAAAAAAAAAAAAAAAGGTTCAATAAAAATATTGTGGGAAAAAAAAATTGCTCTGATCTGCGTGAAAATCATGGAGAGACTGTTGAGACATCATGGACGTACCTTCTCCAGCTGCACTGAGTCTGAGATGGTGTCATAGCAAAAAATGATCAGCTGACACAACTTGATCGCCAGGTTAATAACTATATTAGCCACAAAATATATATTCAAAAAGTAAACAGTACTAAGTTAGGTATAATAAGATATATTTGAGAGTTATGATGCATTTTAGGCCAAAACAAACTTGATCTAGGATTAAAAGCAATTAAAATAATGCAGTCACAAGGTTACATGGAAAATGCTTGATTTACTAGATACATATACTGTAGAAATATATATTCTCTTCATCAACAATGTACTATACATGCGTTGATGCATGTATACATGCATACATGTATGTATGTATGCATACATGTATGTATGCATACATGTATAGATGCATACATGCATGTACTACATGCATTCATGTAGTATTGCACTGACAATAAACCTCTGAAATTTTTGCAGATGTCTCTTTTTTATATGTGAAGGTTACCACCATGTGACATAAATTTCTTAAAAATGAGCCATTATTTTCAAGGTCACCCATTAATGGTTTGTACTATTGACTCTTTTCCCACCAGTGTATTAACAGACAAAAATAGAAATCATGATGCAAACACATAAGTCACTAAATTGTTTATTACAATCAGCAGCAAATTCCAGATTATTCAGAATGTGCAAAACTCAAACTGTAAGACTGGTTCACTCAGCAGCTGGGATGTGCAGCTCACACTGGTCTCAGATCAGCAGATCTTAGGCCTGCATCTCTGTAAATAGTGACGCAAGGTCCAGTTTGGGGTGGATCGATCGTTTACCTCTTGCCTAGACAAAAGACAGAAATGGGTGGTGGTTAAATAAAGGAAGTTTAAAACATATTTGGGAAATACACTTGTTGCTAAAAGCCAGTGGTGGAATGTGAATGAATGAATCTTTATTTCGGATAGATTAAAAGAAAATAGAATAATATAACAAAGGGGGAAACAAATCTAATAAGGTCGAATTAAACAATAACTCCTCTGATTATACAGTTCAACATAGGTTATCTGAAATGGGTGATGGCTGAAGCTGCAGCTTATATTGCCCACCCATATTCCATCCAAGAATTCAAAAGAAAAACAAAACAGGAGCGATTCCAATTCCAATGTGACAATAAAGTACTTTGTTGTTGTATTTAACCACAATTTTCATGTAGCTGCACTGATGTAAAGTCGATTTTACAAATGTGGGCGGTGTTTTGTACTAGCATTGCTAAAATATAAAAGGAAGCACTACAATGGGTCTCAAATATTTGTAATGTGTCCTGTTACTGCATGAGTTTATTGATGATAGAGTATAAACTACACATATAAACTAAATTATATTGATGACTGAACAACTGCCATTCCCCAAAAGATACAGTTATGAACATAACTCACAAAGGATCACACAAGTGATCTGACAAAAAAAAATAAATACATTAACAAGTGGTTTATTTTACAGTTGATGTGTCAGTCTTTTTCAATTATTCTGTAATTAATACTCACATAATCAAATAAATCTCAGTTCAGTCCCTTTTATATTAAGTGGAAATTGTGCTACTTTGGTTTTGACACTTTACCTATAAAAGCAAAGGATTTCAGTACTTTCCACAGTGGCGACGTCCGTTGTTGAGCGGCTGCTTTCCTCCTGCCTAGACGAACGACAGAAATGGATGGTGGTTAGTTTCAAGCAAGTTCAACACTTATACAGGCACATCTCAAAAATTAGAATATCATGAAAAAGTTAAATATTTTTGTCACTCATTTCAGAAAGTGAAACCCATATATAGATTCATTACAGGGACAGTGATATATTGAAAGTGTTTATTTTAATATTGATGATTATGGCTACAGCCCATATTAACCAACACCTCAGCGGCCAACATTTCTATTTAAAAACTATTTTTTAAAGTTTATGTAATATTCTAATTTTTTGCCAAATTGAATTTGGGGTTTTCAGGGGCTGTAAGCCATAATCATCCAAATTAAAATAAATAAATGCTTAAAATATATCACTGTCTGTGTAATGAATCAATATAAAATATGGATTTCTCTTTCTGAAATGAGTGTCAAAAAATATTGAATTTTTTCATGACATTCTAATTTTTGGAGATGTACCTGTGTTAGGGAAATACACCTGTGAAAGTCAGTGGTGGGATGTGACAAAAATGCTTCGTTTCCCTGACAAGCATCGCAGGAGCCACTCTGTACATGCACAATACTGTTCCAGCACCTTTTATAGAAAATCCACAGAATAGGTGTGTGGGTCTATTCTGACGCTTTAGAAAATTATATGAATGACTTTATAAATCATTGGTTTGAAAAAGCACTTTTATATTGTTGAGATTTCGGCTCCTGTGGTCCATTTCACCAGCATCCACTATAAACAGGGAGGCTAACCCCTAGCATGTGGAAACACATTCTAGCATTAAATTGCACACAATTTAATGTGCAGCACCAAAGTGCAGCACGTACAAAAACCAGGACTTTAACCAGGATTAACATATTTCATCGTTTTGCTCTCACAAGCGAATACTTAGGAGAAAACAAGCGCGAATCAGCAGTTGGTACTAGCTAGCTACTAGCTAACACTCGTTAGCCAGCACAGAACAGCGCTGTATTGCTCAAAAAAAGTGAGCTTACCACCAACAGGATAAATAAGCGAACAGATGCACATTATTACAAATCACTCACCATCGATGGTTCTCTCACGTTCGTCTTCAGCTTGTCAGTAGTACGGTTCTATGCAGGGCTGCCATCTGTATCGGTCCGGATCACTCCTCTCACTGTGTATCTACCACCAAGCAGAGAAAACCCCGCACCTCTTCGTTGGACCACGGTGTAGATTTCCGCAAAACCTACAACGCTGTCTGTATTAATATCGTATTTACTCCGTGACCGAGTTAGTCCGTGAAAGATTGCAAATGGCGGTCGTAAAGATTCCACTGAAGACGGGTGCTTTCGTGACGTTACGCCCTGACCAATCAGCGGCTCGCAGTCTGTTGACGTCACATCTCGGCTCGCTTCAGCACGCTTGTACCCTGCCCTCCAACGGGCATGAAAATAGTGTCGGTTAAACCGTGCTGGGTACAGTGGAAAGGGCGAGAAAGCGGGTAAAGTAGAAGTAAGTAAGGCCAAGGCGATACTAGTGGAAAAGGGCCTCAAGATGTTCACAGGCCAGCTGGGAACGTCTTTGTTCTCAAAACATTAAACAAACAAAAAATATATATATCATTTCTGGTCATTTCTTTGCAGAGTTTCTACGTTGCAAAAAAAAACCAAACAAACAAACAAACAAAAAAAAAACACTTAGCCACTACCTTATCTTCTGTCTGGCAATAACTTAAATGTGGAAAGAAAATCTTTGTGATAAAATGATCAATTAAACCAATCCAAAATGTGAGCATTAATCTCTAACTTTGCAAATTCTGTTCTGTTCAAATGCCACCAGTCCACAGTGCCTTGTCACAGAAGTAACATACTTTAACGAAACTGAAAAAACAGAGCCAAGACTGGCCTCTGAGTATGCTAAATGTCTGGCATACAAATTCATTAATTTTTGAATTGCTTGTTTGAAATTAATAATAACTAAATGTATCCCAGTAGGTTTCAGAGAAGTTAACCTGTTAGTAGCCAGATTAAAATGCTGGAACCAAGGAGTCAAAATGAGTTACTTATAAAATACAAATGTGCTCTTCTAAAGAAACAGCTGTCCACACATGTTATGCGTTTTAAATGAACCTTACAGTTACATGACAGATAAACATGAGAACATGTTGCATAACTGGTGGACAGAAGGCAATCATTGCTAAAGTAATACCAGAGACTCCTGAAGCGCTGTACCAAAGTCCAGGCATGCCAGCCGACCTATGATAAGAGACCTAATGTGCATTTCATACCTGCTTCTTTAATTGCCTTGAACACAGCTACAACCACTGAAACTTTGTTGAACACTTACTTCAATTTAGAATTTTTAAATTATGCTGTGAAACAACAGTGAAAGTGTTACATACATTAAAAGGTGTTTAGGACAGAACCATAGAAAGCTGAAGTCATATAATATTGTTAATCCTGATGACTAATTTATGGATAGTTATAGTGACTGAGACCTATAATCAGAGCTGGTATTCACATACTTAACCCAAAATATTGATAAAAGTCTATTATTTCAAACCGATAAGATAATTGATTAAAATGCCTTGATTTGGCTTTTTAAGAAGAAAGAGATTAAATGAATTAAGAGCATGACAGATCATAAATCATGTTCAAGCACAAACCAATAATGGAACTGGCATTACTCCAAATGAAAAGCAGTCTGGTAGCCTACTTAAGAAGATATCTTTTTTCTGCACTTGCATATGACTGAGATTAAATATATAGCTGATTCGGGCAAGGTTATGCGGTAAATATGATGCAGTGATTGTGTTTTACCATAAATATACATAGATTATCACATTAGCTTATCAGTACTGGATATGCCAGGGGTAGGGAGCAACTACCAAGACAGCAAGTGATTTCACTCAATTCCTTATCACTGATCGCTGATCAGTGAAAATACTTGCTTTCTTGAATGGCTGGAAAAAACCTGCAGTGTCTTGGCACTCAATGGCACAAGGTTGCCTATCCTTGGGTTAAGCAATAATGATATACAATGGTGTGAAAAAGTGTTTGCACCCTTCCTGATTTCTCTTTTTTTGTGTGTTTGTCACACTTAAATGTTTCAGATCATCAAACAAATTTAAATATTAGACAAAGATAACACAAGTAAACACAAAATCCAGTTTTTAAATAAAGGTGTTTATTATTAAGGGTAAAAAAATTCTTAACCTACATGGCCCTGTGTGAAAAAGTGATTGCCCCCCTGTTAAAACATAAATTAACTGTGATTTATCACATCTTTGGAAAGCTGACTTCAATTTCTCTAGCCACACCCAGGCCTGATTACTGCCACACCTGTTCTCATTCAAGAAATCACTTAAATAAGACCTGCCTGACAAAGTGAAGCATACCAAAAGATCCTCAAAAGCTAGACATCATGCTGCAATCTAAAGAAATTCAGGAACAAATAAGAAACAAAGTAATTGAGATCTATCAGTCTGGAAAAGGTTATAAAGCCATTTCTAAAGCTTTGGGACTCCAGCAAACCACAGTGAGAGCCATTATCCACAAATGGCAAAAACATGGAACAGTGGTGAACCTTCCCAGGAATGGCTGGCCGACCAAAATTACCCCAAGAGCGCAGTGACGACTTGTCCAAGAGGTCACAAAAGACCCAAATAGGGGTGGGTTCAAAAGATCGCTACAACGATATTGATTGATCCACGTCTGACTGAGCCGATATCAATCCACAAAATCTGTGGACCGATCTTTTAATGTAATGCTTTTACATCTGTGAATGTCTGCTGAGTCTGATCGGGTCAAAACCGGGTCAGTGAGCCTGGAACCGTGGCCAAGAACCAGAAACACCCGGACCGCTAACGGAGCTAACAGCTAACAAGCTAACGGATATGCTAGTTCTTCTTCTGTGGCGTTAAAACAGTTCTCATCCAGCAAGAGTTCCCTGTGCCACGTGCGCACGTCTTCCGTGTTTACATGAGTGGAGTTTGACGTGCGTGCCTCTTAATTTATCAAAGACTGTCCTCAACAGTTTCTGAATATTTCTCATAAAGCGGGGATAAATGGTTTTGTACTACGGTACGTGGAGCGCTGTGTTGCAACATAAAGTTGACGACTGATAAACTGAAAACGCATGGAGACTG
Source organism: Pholidichthys leucotaenia (assembly GCA_020510985.1). Classification (NCBI taxonomy): domain Eukaryota; kingdom Metazoa; phylum Chordata; class Actinopteri; order Cichliformes; family Pholidichthyidae; genus Pholidichthys; species Pholidichthys leucotaenia. The sequence continues at coordinate 131,745,221 of CM035849.1, read as the reverse complement.
GCTGAAACCCATGAAGAGAGAGGTAGACTTGGAGCTGCTGAAATTGTAAGTAAAATATCATTTGTTTTAACATTTGTGTCGTAAATTAATAATTTATCTGGTATGATGGTGGTTTCTTTTACAAACTACTGATACCGAGTTAACTGTTGGTTAAGCGCTGTGAATAAATGCAGAATAAAGGTATATTTTATGAGATTATGGACTTCTAGCTCTTAAGTGAGAGATTTGAAGATAATAATGAATCACAATAAAATGAAAATGGCAGAATTAATAAAGGCTGCAGTACGAGCAATTTTTACTCAATAGAACTAAACTGAAATGAACAAATCTTCCCAGGAAATTAATTGAAACCCTTTTCAAAAATAGAAAGTTAATTTGTAGTTAAAATATAAACAACAAAAAATAAACTTAATTATAAAACGCTACTGTGGTGTGAGGATTTAAAAATATGATTATTAATTTTACTGTGAAATCTATTCTTTTCACCTCCCCTTCACATCTATGAAGACTGGGTTTCCACTCCAAGGTCCATCCTGCACTGAGACGCTCTGAAGGGAAGAGGCTGTCAGTGGAGGAGCCATCCCTGCTTCGTTGTGGATTTCAGCACAGAAGAAGACCTCAAATTTTTCAGGGTCTTAGTATGTAAATTCAAGATTCAAGAAGGTGCTGCCATAATTTTCTCCATACTTCAATATGCATTCAATGCAATTTAGTTGTTGTAATGACTAATTCTTTTATTTCTTTTTTAATTTAAGTTCTCAGCAAGAATACAATGTTGGTCATTTTTTGTCAATATTAATGAGCATTTAATTCTACATAAATCACTGTTTAACAGTAAATTTTTGCCAATCCTGTGCTTTTCTTGTGGTGTTAGAATAGCATCACTGTAAACTATGGAAAAAGCAGCTACTTTAAAATCTGTACTTCCTCAGACAACTTTCAGTGCAAAAAAACTCTAAAAATGTCAACTTTTTGGAAAAGCTCCCACAAATTCAAGCTTTTTGCACCACAACAATCACAAAAACAGCCGATGAAATCCTGGAGGGACTGAAATACAATGAGATTATGTATACATGCTTCATGCACTGAATTTGTTTACTGAATCTGGGTTGTTAACTTGACACTACACACCCTTTGCACTAAAGAAAGCACTTGTGAGCACTTTGTGAAATCATAAGTTAAATAATAAAAAGTGCATTACTGTAACTGATTTTGGGTCAGTTCTATATGTGATAATTTATGTATTAAAGTTTGAGTATTCTTGGTACAATTTGCAGCATTAGGTCTCGAAGATTTTTCTTTTTCTTCTGGCAAGTAAAATGGCTATTAAAATGGTAATTTCCCAGGTCGAATTGGGATTGGATCGGATCGAATCGAATCAAATCAGAATGGAATCGATTCGATTCAGAATCTCAAGAATTGGAATCGAATCGATTCTGGAAATTAGGGATCGTTCCCAGCCCTACCCACAACATCATCCAAAGAACTGCAGGCCTCACTTGCCTCAGTTCAGGTCAGTGTTCATGACTCCACCGTAAGAAAGAGACTGGGCAAAAATGGCCTGCATGGCAGAGTTCCAAGACAAAAACCACTGCTGAGCAAAAACAATATAAATGCTCGTTGCAGTTTTGCCAGAAAACAACTTGATGATCCCCAAGACTTTTGGGAAAATACTCTGTGGACTGATAAGACAAAAGCTGAACTTTCTGGAAGGTGTATGTCCCATTACATCTGGTGTAAAAGTACCACAGCATTTCAGAAAAAGAACATCATACCAACAGTAAAGTATGGTGGTGGTAGTGTGATGGTCTGGGGCTGTTTTGCTGCTTCAGGACCTGGAAGACTTGCTGTGGTAAATGGAACCATGAATTCTGCTGTTTACCAAAAATCCTGAAGGAGAATGTCCGGCCACATGTTCGTGACCTCGAGCTGAAGCGCACTTGGGTTTTGCAGCAGGACAATGATCCAAAACACACCAGCAAGTCCACCTCTGAATGGCTTAAGAAAAATAAAATGAAGACTTTGGAGTGGCCTAGTCAAAGTCCTGACCTGAATCCAATTGAGATGCTGTGGCATGACCTTAAAAAGGTGGTTCATGCTCGAAAACCCTCCAATGTGGCTGAATTACACCAATCTTGCAAAGATGAGTGGGCCAAAATTCCTCCACAGTGCTGTAAATGACTCATGGCCAGTTATCGCAAACACTTGATTGCAGTTGTTGCCGCTAAGGGTGGCGAAACCACTTATTAGGTTTAGGGGGCAATCACTTTTTCACACAGGGCTATGTAGGTTTGGAATTTTTTTTCCCTTAATAATAAACGCCTTCATGTAAAAACTGCATTTTATGTTTACTTGTGTCATCTTTGTCTAATATTTAAATTTGTTTGATGATCTGAAACATTTAAGTGTGACAAACATACAAAAAATTGAGAAATCAGGAAGGGAGCAAACACTTTTTCACACCACCGTAGCTGATTCGGGCAAGGTTATGCATTAAATATGATGTAGTGATTGCAAGTTTTACCATAAATATACATAGATTATCACATTAGATTATCAGTATTGGTTATGCCAGGGGTAGGGAGAAACTACCAAGACAGTAAGTAATTTCACTGAATTCCTTATCACTGATTGCTGATCAGTGAAAATACTTGCTTTCTTGAATGGCTGGAAAAAAAAACCCTGCAGTGTCTTGGCACTCAATGGCACAAGGTTGCCTATCCTTGGGTTATGCAATAATGATATAGTTGCTCCTTAGACTAAGTATCAGTAAATCACACAACACCAGTTTTTGATAAGTTTGCTACAAAGACAACAAACACTGAGAATACAGATAAAGCTGTGATGGCCTGACCATCTCTGCACAATACACAACATTTATAAACACGACCACTGCCTACATACACACATTCGTAAAGCATTTATTCATCATACATTAATTTTTTTGAGCTACACACATACTGTAGACAAGATACATTGGTAAAGTAATTTCTTATTTCTTAGTCACTTGTTGCCCCCCCTTTTTTTAAACCTCCTCCAAGAAGCTGTTTTAGCTGTTTGTCTTTTTTCTCTAATGCAAAAACTATGGACAAGTTTCAATTAAATTTGGTGGAAGAGTGGAGCATGGAGAGGAAACTGAGTGGATCCAAGATTTAAAAAAGAAAATATGAGAATTTTTTTGATATTCTCATTAATTTTCTGGGAATTTTGCGTGGAAATTGATAAGCTCCAAGCTTAAATTGGAGGCGAATCTAGTGTGTAGGATGTCCATCCAAATAAAAAGAACAGGTGGTTCTTGGAGCACTCTTTTTGCGTGTTTATTTTAATTATCATCTCCTGTACTTTCTTATTTTCAGTAAGTTCTGTTGTATATTTTGGCTAAGTGGACCAAGTCGCAGCAGAAACCTCATCACATCCCATCTCATTAACACACAATGTACACTCACCGGCCACTTTATTAGGTACACCATGCTAGTAACGGTTTGGACCCCCTTTTGCCTTCAGAACTGCCTCAATTCTTCGTGGCATAGATTCAACAAGGTGCTGGAAGCATTCCTCAGAGAGTTTGGTCCATATTGACATGATGGCATCACACAGTTGGCGCAGATTTGTCGGCTGCACATCCATGATGCCAATCTCCCGTTCCACCACATCCCAAAGATGCTCTATTGGATTGAGATCTGGTGACTGTGGAGGCCATTTGAGTACAGTGAACTCATTGTCATGTTCAAGAAACCAGTCTGAGATGATTCCAGCTTTATGACATGGCGCATTATCCTGCTGAAAGTAGCCATCAGAAGTTGGGTACATTGTGGTCATAAAGGGATGGACATGGTCAGCAACAATACTCAGGTAGGCTGTAGCGTTGCAACGATGCTCAATTGGTACCAAGGGGCCCAAAGAGTGCCAAGAAAATATTCCCCACACCATTACACCACCACCACCAGCCTGAACCATTGATACAAGGCAGGATGGATCCATGCTTTCATGTTGTTGACGCCAAATTCTGACCCTACCATCCGAATGTCGCAGCAGAAATCGAGACTCATCAGACCAGGCAACGTTTTTCCAATCTTCTATTGTCCAATTTCGATGAGCTTGTGCAAATTGTAGCCTCAGTTTCCTGTTCTTAGCTGAAAGGAGTGGCACCCGGCGTGGTCTTCTGCTGCTGTAGCCCATCTGCCTCAAAGTTCGACGTACTGTGCATTCAGAGATGCTCTTCTGCCTACCTTGGTTGTAACGGGTGGTTATTTGAGTCACTGTTGCCTTTCTATCAGCTCGAACCAGTCTGGCCATTCTCCTCTGACCTCTGGCATCAACAAGGCATTTCCGCCCACAGAACTGCCGCTCACTGGATATTTTTTCTTTTTCGGACCATTCTCTGTAAACCCTAGAGATGGTTGTGCGTGAAAATCCCAGTAGATCAGCAGTTTCTGAAATACTCAGACCAGCCCTTCTGGCACCAACAACCATGCCACGTTCAAAGTCACTCAAATCACCTTTCTTCCCCATACTGATGCTCGGTTTGAACTGCAGGAGATTGTCTTGACCATGTCTACATGCCTAAATGCACTGAGTTGCCGCCATGTGATTGGCTGATTAGAAATTAAGTGTTAACGAGCAGTTGGACAGGTGTACCTAATAAAGTGGCCAGTGAGTGTATATATCCCATATGACAATGAACCAAGAAGAGTTGACACTAATAACTGACTTAAGCCTCCTATCGCTCACCATATAACCAGGCACAGCCCTGTAAAGAAGTGACCACCACCCAGTTAGCCAGCACACCGATAACATTAACAACACGACCACAGTGATAACAACCACAGCAATACACACCTCACAACTACCAAGCCACTAACACCAACATGAATGTAAACGAACGCTAGATGTCACACACAGCAGAAAATAAGGACTACCGTACAGCTGTTTTATATGGTAACTTCAATGCCACAACGAAATATTTTTTCTGTGTATATTATTTTAAAAAACTAGCAATAGCTGTCATCTAGTACTGTTAGCCATTTAGCAACACAAGCTAATCGAAACAGTTGGTGAACACTTTGCCACCAGTGTCTGGGTAAAGTGGGCAAAGTATAAACAGGGCTATGAGGGGGGTGCAGCAGAACCGATTACGCGAGGAGACACTGTGACCTGTTTCTGTCCAAATACTGGAATGCTCCCTCTTCGATAGGAAGGTTAAGGTTAGCTGCCAGTTTGGCTGATAAAGGGAATCACTTGCTGCTCTGCTGCTAACACAGGTTAGCCGAGCTAGCAAAGAGCTGCTAATTCGCTCCTGGCAACATGGACTGTACGAGTTTAAGCGAGGACACGTCTCAGTCCAGGACAATAACAAACAGACGCGTTCAAAAGTCAGACATGTAAATAAATAAAAGCTGACAACATACCCCAGTCAATTTTGACCCTGTTGTAGCTTGAATGTACGAGGAGATGGCCGAATTTCCGCTTCCGTTCTCGCCTACAGGACAGCCGCACCCCCTGTAGACTCATACCTATGGATACGAGACGCATGAATAATTAATTCAATTTTTCACACTTAAAATAAAAATATCAAATTAACAAGAAACAAACGACGCCTAATTTAATTGGGAGTTACGGTAGGGCTGTATATATGTTTGTTTGGCCAAATAGCAAATTTTAATATTTATGTAGTGTAGGAGGAAGAAGTCATATCCTCTTTTTCTCGTTTTCAACTCTTTTTTGCTGCAAGAGGTTACAAAACTTTTTTTTTTTTAAATCGATCTAGAGGTAAAATAAGCAAGCTGTAAATGGATTGGGGGGGGTGGGGGCGGGGGTATACCCTTGACCCCATAAAGAGTGCAAGAGTAGCAAGTTACTCAAGTAGCTTTTTTTTTTTTTTTTCACAAAACTGTACTTTCATGACTCCTGGTTGGAGTTTGTAGGATTTTCCTCCCACTAACACATCTAAGAGGAAAATGTTAAAAATGTACAAGAACATTGTTTAAAATCTACGAGGCAAAAGGTTGCAAATTTATTAGTAAAAAAGTTTTGAACGTAAGTACCTATATATTTGTAAAGTTGTGTAGAAAAAAGATAACTAAGTTATCACAAAGAGTGGAAAATTTACAGGGAGAAAAAAAATATTAGAAAAATGTGTGGATACATGCGTATCTTATGCTAAATTTTTAAATACCCACCACCACCATCCTGTTTTGTTAGAATAATAACAAAATAATAATAACCTTGCTGTTTAATACAATTAACAATTTCCTACAATTTATTTTATTAGTTTAAAAGATAGATAGATAGATAGACAGACAGACAGACAGATAGATAGTGTGGGAAGCCAGTTTTCCCTCAGTAGTTTTCCTTCAGTAGTTTTCCCTCAGACTGAAGGGCATGGCAGATCAAAGGTGCTGGGGGACAAGGGGAATTGTCACGGCGGGTTGATATGTCAATACAGCACCTCAGGTAGCGGGGAAGTGTTAATATAAAAGAGAGTGCCTGCAACCTGTGCTTTAATGTTTGGATTCTGGTGGATGTGAGAGGGAGAGAATAAAGTTTCATCTGCTCTGAACGCTCGGCCTGATTATTCATCTCTCCACACTGGTGACCCTTGACGCACAATGGAACGCGAGGCGAACACCCCGGAGACGACTCGGACAGGAAGTGCCAGCAACACGTGTGTAGCAACCAATAATGTAATAATGGCCAATAACGTAATACCTGCCAATAATGTAATGAAATGTTTGAGCCAATAACGTAATGACATTTTGCCAATAACGTAATAAGTTATTACGTTATTGATTGGTTATTACATTATTGGCCTAACATTAAAAAAATCCTTTGGAAATGTAATAACTCAGCTGATAATGTAATAATACATAAATAGAACTGCATTTCTTGGAAATAAAAGATTTTTTTGCAGTTTTTGTGCAGTTTGCTCATCAAAAATAGGTATAGTGGATGGCATAGCCGTCATATTCATTCATCAAGGGTACATCCCATGTAGCTCTCGCTCTCCTTAATTATGGTAGTAAGAGCCAATTTGAAAATTACTTGTTGTACAAAGTCTTTATTTAGAATGTTGTTTTTTTGCTTCGATATGTAAATTCATAATTTCATGTCAGTGTCTCTGTTGGATGTTGCATTGTCAAATGAATTTACTGTGGAGAGTGTAAATAACGAGGCGGATTTGGCTCAGACAGTTTATTACACATCTCACACAAGAAGCATAGACAGAATGACAACTCAGCAGAGACTCTTCTCTTAAATAGCATGGCATTCCTCTAGAAGCTTCGAACACACAAAAGGTCACATTGCAATCACTTCCTTAATCCTTTATCATTCCTCTAGAAGTTTCTAACACACAAAAGGTCACACTGCATTCATCCTTCACACCTCCCTGTTATCTCCCAGGGAACCTCTGCTCTTTGTTCTTGTCTAAGATGTTATACAATTATGCACTCCCCATGTGCCGCCATATTACCACATTTTTTTTCTTGGAAAACATTTAATTGAAACTTTTTTTCAAACATTTCTCAAGGATTCAGTCCTCACTTAAAAACTGTATTTAAATAACTGGACTTGTTGTAGAAGAGCTTGGAATAACGAGGCGATGTGATTTATAAACCAAAGTTTAATATCAGCTTCGCTCCTCTAACAAGTCTCATCTCAGTGCAAAAGCAGAATAAGAGGTCGAACACATTCAGACCTTCATACTTATACCTACACACAACAAAAGACATTGCATATCAAAGCTGACATCCCGCATTAACTTAATCCCCCCTCCTTTGTCTTCCGTCTCCTCCACCTGACCCTGGGTAGTCAGGGAGATCGATCTGGTCTCCACCGCTGCGACTCCGTATGCTCTTTGATCTTCGCTGGCGGTCGAGACCTCTTGTCCTGTTCTGAGGCATGAGGTCATTGCAAATATGTAATCACTAAACATTCTAATATGTCTATACATATGTAGGTATGGAATATATGATTAATATAAACCACACTGGTATTATAATAGCACTTAACTCCAATATACAACATAGAACATCAACACTCATTTGCAAATGTAAAAAAAAAAAAAAACTTAAGAGAGTTGAACTAAGGGGAAAACATCAACATAAAACTGACATTACTTCTTCCAGTAAATGTCCTTAACTTTGTACTGCCCAAAAGCTACTTTACTGAGAAGAATCCAGGGTTTCATCCATTGGCTGTCCTTGCCAAGATACTGTTTTATGCATAAGCTTAGACCACTGTTGCATCCAGCAGCCTTGTAGAGCTTCATAATACTAATGGAACAGCCATCTTCTTTGTCTAGTTCTAGGCTCTCTGCAAGTGCTTCTCTTATATACGTATAGATTGGGATGGAATGGTGCAGACAGTTCACGGAATAAGAGCGAGACTTGATTGAATGTCCCAAGCATTGACATATCTTGCTTGAGAGAAAATTCAATAATTCTTGATAAGATCTCTGAAGGTAGGTATTGAACTCCAGGCTCATTGCCAGCATCCTCAACCAAGTCAAGCAAAGGGTTAGACTGATCATCAGCATTAGGTAGAAACCCAGGTTCAGGGTGAGACAGAAAGCCAGGTTCATCATCAGGCAGGGCAGGTTTGGCAACAGGCATAGAATCAGGTTCAGCATCAGACAGAGCACCAAGTTCAGTGCCAGACAGAGGGGCAGGTTGGGACACTTTATCCATTTCTGCCTCCTGAATGGCCTGAATGTAAGTGGGAATAGGTCCATCTAAACTTACATAATGTTCCCCCTGTCCCTCAGCGAAATGTCCAAGAACCAAAAGAGGCAGGCTTTCACAGTAATCACCAGATGGTGATATTACAGAGGTGGCATCCAAACCAAGAGTCGACACAATAAGGAACTGAACATTAAAGATCTGGGATGCTCTCTGAAGAGTTTGGTGGTCACCGTATGTGCCATGTTGTGCTCTGTAAATATTCCCCCCATGTCTTCTCAACATACTCCGAAAGGGGTGTCCCATCCACTCCATATGGATTAAATGTTAGGTTGGCCACTATTTCTTCATGCAAAATTTCTGCAGAATGGAAAATTCCAATAGTGGCCAATTGATCACAAATAGCAGCAAACTGGCAGTCAGGGATCGGGTCAAAGCGAGTGTTCAGGTTTGTTGATTCAAACACCTCCAATCTGTCCTCATGTGAGTAAGGTATTCGCTGGTCCATTTGTTGAACTGATTTGGGCTGAGACTTTGAGCGCTGCCTTCCTTCTAGCCTTGTCACACTGGTCACATCAGAAACTCAGAACCACTTGTGTTGGAGTAGGGCTATTTGGCATTTGAAACTCAACCTTGTATTTGTGCAAGTTAAGGTTTCTTGCCACAACAACACCTGGTATCACAAATTGTTTCTGTGAGACTCTGTGACGGCCACTCTTGACCCTGACCAACGCATTATCATGTAGCCTATATAGAGAGACTTTAAAATTCCCAGATTGAGTCTGTCAGCATATGCAGCGTTGTGTTGCTTTTTGTGCCCTTTTCCTGATCCTATTTTGTTCATCCTCAAACAAAAGCCTCTGCTTTTGAGTGGGCAGTGTTTTGTTGCCTGGTGGACAGTGTTCTTCAAGACCTTCTCGGGAAGAAGTTAAGCTATTGGATAATGCATGACTTTGTCTTCCATAATAAATCCGAAAAGGAGACATCCAACTCAAAACTTCCTTTGGGTCTTCATTCATTATTTTTGCGTAAACTGGCAAATGCTTAACCCAGTTCACTCCTCCTTCTTGACATTGGATTAAGTCATACATTGTTTTTTTTCCCTTAGGACACAGTGGCTTCTCTCCACTTTACCCTGGCTCTGGGGATGGTATGGAGAGCTCTGAATTATTTTTACTTGTAAGGACTCCATACGTTTTTTTGTTTTTTTTTACAGCACCTTTGAACTCCTTCCCTTGGTCATGCTGTATGACTTTTGGTGGACCATGCTCATTGTAAATGTCTTCAAGGTGTCTAGCAATCTCCGCACTGTGTTTACCTTTCAGTGGTCTTAGCCATACATATCTACTAAACACATCTATTACAGTCAGGATGTACCTATATGTGACTTGGCCATACTTGACCCTCCATTTACCCATGTCACCAAGGTCTACCTGGTGTCGATCTTGAACTGCTTTGGCCGTGATAGATTTTGGTATGGGTTTGTTCCGGAATGTTGCCTTGTGGAGATGGTAGCATCTTGATCTGTCCAAGGTGTCTTTCACACTTGCTCAGCTGATTCCCAAGTACTGTTCCCTAAGGTATATGTTTAATTTTCTTACACCAGAGCCTTTTATTTCATCAAGAGCCTTATTTACAACTGCAGAGATAGTTCACTTTCTGGGTACCAATTTTCCATTGAATGTAATTGACTGGCCATCCTCACTGAGGGCGTAATGCTGCCTATTCCGCCACAGTTGAATAAGTGCAGAGCGCTGGATCCTGGATCTCTCTGCTACAGGAACATTAAATTCCCCCTTCAGTGCCTTGAGTATGACATCGTAGGTGTCACATGGTCTGTGCGTCGATGCCATCCACACTCAGACCATATTCCTCCTCAGCCCGGCTCTTACTTTGACAGCGTCTCAGCGGGCCTCCAGCTGTCAAGCTCTATGGGACGTCTGGAGGCCAATTACCTCTCATCAGCTGAGGCGCTGTCAACCACTATAAAAGGGAACAGTCCTGATTATTCAGGGCTGTGACTCCGTGCATATTATCCACGCTCTTCTCCGGTGTGGGTAAGGCTGGAACCCCTACGTCCGGCTCCAGTCCCCCTCTCATCATCGTCATCATTTGTAAGTGTACCTTTGTATTGTTTGTGTTTTGCCCCACGAGGCTCTTTCCTTTGTTCCTTTCCGTTATTGTTAATAAACAACGCAAACTCACCGGTCATCCCGTGGCTCTTATTTATGGCTCGCAAGAGCCATACGTAACAGTAGGTCACAGCCAGTGAGTTGCTGGCTGCCGTGAGTTTGCTTAATTGGACTTTGTTCTTCCCTGTCTGGGTGTCAACTCTGGGAGCATGCTGTCTCCCAGGAGCCGCGTTCAGCGCCTGGGTAATGAGCTAGCGACCGTCCTGGAGTATGTCGATGGGACGCTCCTCACCGCTACCCTCTACGACAACCCCAACGACATGCGCTGGCACCTAGATTATGCTGAGGTTCTCCTGGACAAGCTTCCTCGCTACGCCGACCACCCTGAAGTCTGCACGAGGAGAAATGACATCGCCTCACAACGTGAGATACTCCGTGGGCTGGAGGGAAATCCCGGCAGGAAGCCGAAGAGGATGAGTCGTCACCCCTCCCTTCGGGATCCCGCTCCTGCCTCTGTTCCGGCCCGGGAGTTTGCACCATCCAGAGGTCTTTCCCCATCGGGCATGACGTCACTCGGTTCCGCAGCCACGCCGTGGGTGGAGGAGGAGAGCGGACTGCAGCGTGGAACCTGCGCCGACGAGGAAGTATCCCCGGGTCTCCACGGAGGAGCGATCCAGTCCTGCGGGTTGAGGTTTTCCTGCCACCACGCCATGTGGGCCATCGGCGTGGGCATCGGTGCCGGAGGACTCTCAATCTGCGCACACCATCATGCCAGCTGCAGAGCCCGACGCAGCTGAGTGGGAGCCTGATGACAACCTCCTGCCATCTGAGCCCGGATCTTCGCAGTCCTGGACGGCGTCAGAACCCGAGATCAGGCAAGTGCTCTGTTTTGTCTTTCTCCTTTATATCTTAGAGCATTTTAGCCTGTCTCTTGGGGAGACGAGCTCGGTGCAGCCGCCCGCTGCGTCCGAGCTTATCTCGCGGGGTTCTGGCGCTGCCGGTGATCCTGATCCCGGTTCTTCTCTCTCTCCTGAGCCTTCTCCCAGGGTTGCCGGCGAGGAGCTGCTTTCGCCCGCTGTGCCAGAGGTTCCAGGTTCGGGGTTGGAGGTCGGTTCTGGTGCGGCGCTGACCCAATCGGGGTCCGACGCGGGTGCTGCCGAGACCCAATCGGGGTCCGTCGTGGGAGCAGCCGCGACCCAATCGGGGTCCGACGAGGGTGCAGCACCAGCGGCATCCAGGTTCGGTGAGGGAGTTGCAGATCCCCTGCCACCAGACACTGGACCGGCTCATCATCATCTTCATCCCCATCTTCACCGTCGTCATCATCGTCACCCTCATTATCCCCCCAAGCTTTCTCCACCAGGGCCCGCATGGACCTCTCACTGTCGGCCCGGCTCGCCCTCACTATTCCTCTCCACAGGGAAGCCATTGCCTTTCTCTCCCCTGCGGGCCTGGTGGCTGAACGATGTGGGTCGGCCGCCAGAGGGAGTGCCGTACCCATTCGGCTCTTTGGTTCGGCCACCCAACCCTCTGGACTCTCTGTTCGGCGGTCTGGTCCGGACACCCGAAGTACTGCTTTCCTGGCCTGGGATTCGGGTAGGCCGCCTGAACGTTTCCCGTCACCCCTGTTGGCGGTTTGGACGCTGGGTGCGGGGAGACCCCCCGAACTGAATTATTTCTGCTGTTATTCCTGTGCCTAGTCCTTTGTGGTTTTTGTGAGGGTGCAGGTATATCATTTCTTATAGTCGTATCATGGTTAGCGTGGCCTTTTGTTTTCTTCCCCTCTTGTTGAGGGATGCCCTGTATCTGTTGGTTTTCACCTTAGGAGCCTCAGCTCTCCTTTAGGTCTCCCGGGGTTGTTTTTCTTTGGGTCTTGTCAACATGTTATGGCATTTTATGGAGTATTGTGGTTTTCTTTTTTTTTCCTTCTCCCGTACACTGTAATTGCCTCGTTTGTCCCCTGCCTATGTAGTGTTTTTTTTCTCCCCTCTGTCTGCATATTGTTAGCCTGTTATGGAGTATTGTTTCTTTTCCCAGTACTCTGTAATTGCTTCATTTGTTTCCTGCCAATGTTGTGGGGGTTTTTTCCTCTCTGTCGGCATATTATTAGCATTTTATGGAGTATTGTTTTTTTTTCCCCCATACTCTGTAATTGCTTCATTTGTTCCCTGCTAATGTTGGGTTTTTTTCTCTCCTTTTCCCATTCACGCCCTCCTGGCCTACGCCCCATCTGCCCACCCTAGGTGGGGGGGGGGGGGGCCCTTGGGTGTTACTAGCCGTTCGGAGCCTGGCCTTGAGGGAGGGGTTCTGTCACATGGTCTGTGCGCCGATGCCATCCACACTCAGACCATATTCCTCCTCAGCCCAGCTCTTACTTTGACAGCGTCTCAGCGGGCCTCCAGCTGCCAAGCTCTATAGGACGGCTGGAGGCCAATTACCTCTCATCAGCTGAGGCGCTGTCAACCACTATAAAAGGGAGCAGTCCTGATTATTCAGGGCTGTGACCCCGCGCATATTATCCACGCTCTTCAACGGTGTGGGTAAGGCTGGAACCCCTACGTCCGGCTCCAGTCCCCCTCTCATCATCGTCATCATTTGTAAGTGTACCTTTGTATTGTTTGTGTTTTGCCCCACGAGGCTCTTTCCTTTGTTCCTTTCCGTTATTGTTAATAAACAATGCAAGCTCACCGGTCAGCCCTTGGCTCTTATTTATGGCTCGCAAGAGCCATACGTAACAGTAGGTCTCATCAGACATTTGTCTGTGTCCATGTCCTCTGCATTCCAAAATGATGCAAGTGAGGAAAAAGATTGTTTGTAAAATACCTGCAATTGTATTAAAGACAAAGTTGTCCCCTTTTTCAACTCTAAACAGAGGATAACATGACCTGCAAACCTACAAAAGAGAGTTTTAAATCAAGTATCCAATACACAGGCCCAATGTACTGTTAAAGTTGATATTTCATAGTAAAGCACGATGGAAAGTCTGGGTCCGCTTTGCAGAGAGCAATAAATCCGGAGTGACAGCCTGTCATAGCTGGTGCCCCACCAGTTGCTATGGAGATCAGTTTTTCAATGGCAATCTTTTTTTGCACAAAGTAGTCCTTTACGGTGCTGTAAATATCAACTCCCTTGGTGGTGGTTTTCAGTGGGAGTAATGTCAAAAACTCCTCTTTTGTGGAAAAGTCATCAAACACCATCCGTATGAAAAGAGCCAGTTGTGCTGTGTCACTGGAGTCCACGGACTCATCACACTGGATGGAAAACCAGAGGCACCTGTTCATGTCAAACTCCTGCTGTCTGACAGCGCACACACCCTCCGCGCCACAGTGTTTGCACCGAGCTGGACATCGGCAATAGCGGACAGAATTTCCATCTTATTTTTATGGTCTCGGAATAACGATTCTGCCACAGCAGTCATAGCCCCTTTAATTACACCACCATCAGTGAAGGACTTTTTGTGCTTAGCCAGGATGTCCACCACTTTAAATGATGCCTCGGTTGCTGCGCTGGCCTTCTTCGTTGGTTTAGTGAAGAGAGATTGTTGTTTTTGGAGTGTAGTTTTCAGCACTTTTACCTTCTGTTTGTGGAGGCTGCTTCCCGCTGGAAAGTCTCGGGAGAAGTTGAGAACTTTGGTGAAATGCCACTCTACATTACATTTTTTACCGACTGCCACACTCGTGCCACAGATCAGACACACACACTTGTGGAGGAAGTGTGTGTGTCCTCACCTCAGTGTGTCCTCAGCTCTTCCTCCTGTGGAGGAAGAGCTGAGGACCCCAAGATGGAGGATGATGCCGAGGAAGACCATTCTGCCATCACAGATTATTTGTAAACACAGTGTGCTACTGATAATACATAAATCATACATAGCTCACCACACATAGGTACGGGTGTGAGACTTATAGGGTTCTTGTGTTATCTATTTCCATCATGCTAATTACGGTTAGGTAGGTCTGGATAAGGGTGAAGGTTAGCAGCTCTGAAAGCCTGAATACAACAATGCATGGATAAGGATGCCTCCTAACGTTGAACAATGTCATCTACTACCTACCCACTGCTGGACATATAGGTCCCATCACCCAACACACTCATCACAACACAACCACCATTTGCAGATTTCATATAGTCAACAATCACACACTCAAGGCTACTGGGAGATAACTTACAACAGCACATAGATAACTACAGATGTAGTGAATAAGGATAAAACTATACAGGCTCCATACATTGTGATGCTAACCCCTCAGGCCATTATTGGTCCTGCCCTGGCTGAGCCCTTTGTATCGGCACTTGATTAAAGGTGTAGGGTACAGGGAAGATGCATGCCGGAGAGCACCAGACCATCACAATGTGTGCCTGCGACGTAGAAAAGGTCGTAGGGCGAGTGACTGTATGACTTCAGTCCCCAGAAGAAGAATGGACTGGTGCCCGAGCGCATCCACTGCACCTCCAGCATCCAGTGTGGAGCCAGGAGCTCGAGCCTTACCAACACCAGCATGTCCACCTCTGTCCAGCGACAGGGGGGTGGCATCCCTGGGATAGCATCACTGAACTGTTCACTGGTTGGACTGGATATTACATACCCTCTGCTGCACCCACCAGACTGTCCTATAGACCTCATGGGATGAGGTGTGCCTCTGAGAGCGGGGACACACAGTTGTTTCGCTTCTGTGTCAACAAGATGGGACTGTGCTCCACAGCTGCAGATACGGGAAGCAGACACAGAGGAAGGTCAAACCTCTGTCGCAACCGTGTGATGACTGCAACTGAATGATGCGAGCCCTGGCAAGGGTCAACCAGTGGACAAAGGCTTCGTGGGCTTCGTGGATTGACCCTATTCGACCCTATGACCCCCACATGGTCCACTCCACCAGACAAAGAACTATGATCAGGAGGAGACCTCAGTGGGGGTACAGGACTTGGTGACAGTTCACCTCTTAGACATCACTGCACCACACTAGGGTGTCCACAAGGGGGGAGGCAAGGGTAGCAGAACCAATGGTGCAAGCCTCTTGGGTTGACACATAATGCAGGGACCTGCCTTATTTACCATCTGTTAATTGCTACTCACACCATACACTACCGTTCAAAAGTTTGGGGTCACCCAGACAATTATTTTGTGTTTTCCATGAAAAGTCACACTTATTTACCACCATAAGTTGTAAAATGAATAGAAAATATAGTCAAGACATTGACAAGGTTAGAAATAATGATTTGTATTTGAAATAATAATTTTTTCCAGATACTCAACCTGCTCAAAGGAAGGTCAGTTTTATAGCTTCTCTAACCAGCCAAACTGTTTTCAGCTGTGCTAACATGATTGCACAAGGGTTTTCTAATCATCCATTAGCCTTCTGACGCAATGAGCAAACATATTGTACCATTAGAACACTGGAGTGATAGTTGCTGGAAATGGGCCTCTATACACCTATGTAGATATTGCACCAAAAACCAGACATTTCTTGCCTTCTGATTGTTGCTCTGAGTGTTGCTATCCCTGTGCTGTTGCAATCTTGGAATTTCCCCGTTGTGGGACTAATAAAGGCTTATCTTATCTTATCTTATCTTACATTCGCAGCTAGAATAGTCATTTACCACGTTAGCGATGTATATTATATTATAGATATTAGAGTGTATTTCTGATTAGTTTAAAGTTATCTTCATTGAAAAAAACAGTGCTTTTCTTTCAAAAATAAGGAAATTTCTAAGTGACCCCATACTTTTGAACGGTAGTGTACTTGGTTGACATGATAAAATCATGTCAAAGGGGGGAGTGAAAGGGTTAATGTAAAGTTAGTGCCAAAATAATAATTCTGTAGGTAATCTCCAATTATTCTCTACACATCCATACAAATTCTGTTTGCAATTATGTTATGGTAAACTGATAAAACAGGAATGAGACAAAGCTATAGAGCTATCTCTCTCTCTCTTCTCTCTCTCTCTCTCTTAGGTCAGGTCTTTCACATTAGATACACACCCAGACTCAACACCCACGCACACTGTTGATAGCACATTCTAGAACGAAGTGGCATGTTCAGTGGATGGCCTGTTCCCGCCATAGGTAGATTAGCCATTAAGATAGTTGTGTATAAGCACATCCTATTGTACTGGGTTGCCCCCACCCGAGAAGATGACTGTAACCCACACCCGGAAGTTGGGATCAGTCTGACGACATTCCCAAGGGGACAGCATCAAACTGATCCAGCGCTTCTTGCTTTACTTGTGACTTCTAAATAAATGTTTCATCTTAAAATTGAAGAAATCTCCGGCTTGTTCTTGGATCTTTCAATCAAAGAATTGGGTATTTTTCTAACAAAACGGTCGGTCTGGCGTTCAACACAGCCTGTCACTGATGTTTACCCCAGCTTCACAAACGATCAGTGGTTACAAAGCTTAGAATGTCTGTAGAAACATTTAGCTTCCTGTGCAACAAATTGCTCTGATCTGCGTGAAAATCACTGAGTGACTGTTGAGACATCATGGGACGTACCTGCTGCAGCAGCCCTGAGTCTGTGGTGGTGTCATAGCAAAAAGTGTTCAGCTGACACAACTTGATCACTGGGTTATATTAGCCACAAAATATATATTCAAAAAGTAAACAGTACTGAGTTAGGTATAATAAGATATATTTGACAATTATGATGCATTTTAGGCCAAAACAAACTTGATCTAGGATTAAAAGCAATTAAAATAATGCAGTCACAAGGTTACATGGAAAATACTTGATTTACTAGATACATGTACTGTAGAAATATATATTCTCTGCATCAACAATGTACTATACATGCATTCATGTAGTATTGCACTGGGAATTGCACTGACAATAAACCTCTGAAGTTTTTGCAGATGTGTCTTTTTTTATATATGAAGGTTACCACCAAGTGACATAAATTAAATACTGAAAGATTGTAAAATGTCATGCTCCGCCGCTCATCAGCGGCGCCACCTGCACGCACACCTGCACATCATCAGCGGCGAGGGATATAAGCCGCCTCGCCCTGAGCTTCGGCCTGAAGCCGTCAGACTTCCCCATGCATCGCTGTGAGTTCCTTCACCCTCAGCTGATCACTCTGGTAAGAAGACCTTACCTCCTTTTCCTTCCTAGTCTGCTCCCCTGTGCACAGGTGGATTCCCCGGCGGCGGACGACGCCTCTCCATCGCCTGTTCCTCGCTGCTGCACCGGGCTCTCCAGGTGGCTGTCTACCGGACCTCGTCCCTTGTTGTGCCAGTCATCTGTCCTCTCCAAGTAAGCTCCTCTCTCGCTCTTATATCTCCTGTGTTGGTGTGTGCCCGTCACCCTTCTCCTTGTGCTTTTCCCATAGGGTTGTCCGGCTGTACGGCCTCCTGCCTCTGTGCCCGAAGCAGACGCCGCCATCAACACATTTACATCCCGCAGACACACATTCATTCACTCCTGTTGTTAATAAACTATTTGAACTACTCTGAGCCTGTGTGTGTGCATCTCCTGAGCCGTGCTTCAGCAGAGCGGCTCGACAGACGGCGGGCTCGCACACCGGCTTACCACTCTCGAGGCTCGGGTGGATCAGATAGCTTATCAGCAACAGGTGATCCTCAATCAATTAATAAATATAAATAACCGATTGGACCGCTTGGACCCCCAACAGCCGTTCCCCCCGGCTCGTCAGGGTGGCGCGGCTCCTGCCGCTCCAGTGGCCGTCCAGCAGGCTCCGGCGGCACCGACTCAGCTCACGCCCATTCCGACCCCTGCCCGCTTTAGCGGAAAGCTCGGCGGAGCGCGGGGGTTCATAATGCAATGTGAGTCCGTGTTCCATCGTGTGCCCGGAGACTTTCCCTCAGATCATAGCCGGATTGGTTATATCGACAATCTCCTGGAGGGGCGAGCATTAACTTGGACCTACGCCGTAATGGCGAGGCCCAGTTATGCCACCCTCACATATGACCAATTCGTGAGACGCTTCCTGGAAGTCTTTGACCATTCGCGTACTGAGACGGTCCAGGTCGATCGGCTTCTCGCCCTCCAGCAGGGAAGCCGGTTGGCAGCGGATTACGCGGTCGACTTCCGGGTAGCGGCGGAGGAATTAGGCTGGGAGGAACGCTCCCTCTGCGGCCTTTTCCTCCGCAGTCTCAATGATGATCTGAGGGATGAACTGGCTGGGCGGGATATCCCTGAGACGCTAGCGGAGCTAACATCCCTTGCAATCAGTTTGGACAACAGGCTGCGCGAGCGCTCCTCGGGACGGAAGTCGTCTTCTTCTCGCCCTCGTGGAGCCTCGTCGCGCCTGCCCCAAGCTCGCCCCCTGGCGACGCCTCCACCATCGCGCCCCGAGGAGTCGGAGCCGATGGTGACGGGCTGGACAAAGCTCTCTCCGGCGGAGAGACAACGCTGCCGTGAGTTAAATCTCTGTATGTATTGGACTTCCGGGAAGATGGCGGAGAGACATAACACTTAAACAAAGAGCTCTCCCTAGCCGGATTAAAAATCATCGGTAAATGGCCAACTCGACATAAACGAATCAATAAACTAAGGGATGAAAACACGAAGGAACCGGGCACAAGGACAAAAACAGGGTAAAATTGAAGAATTCCTCTCCAACAACGCAGGAAAAACCGCTGTACGCAAAGCCCAAAAAAACGAGGTGTCTACAGCAGAGAAAATGGAAGACACCAGACTCGACAACATGAACGCTGGCATCGCCAGTTTGGGTGAAGAGTTAAGAGAATTCAAGCGACAGCTACAACAGGATTTAGCGGCTCTTAAGGAGGAACTGAAAAAAGAAATTAAGGAGGAAATCATGGACCTCCGAAGAGAAATGGAGCGTAAATTAACGGAAAACATGGAGGAGCTGCGCTCCCAGCGGGCGTGTATGACAGAAGCGCAGACCCGAATTTCGGAACTAGAAGATTGGAAAAGCGAGGCAAACGAACAACTACAGACCCTGATGACACAAACGCAGAGGATGCAGGAGAAAATAAACGACTTGGAGAGCAGATCCCGACGAAGCAATATGCGCATCTTTGGAATTCCGGAGGGCATTGAAGGCAACTCGATGACAAAATTCATGGATCAGTTCTTAAAAAAAGAACTGGAAATACCCGGAGAAATGGATCTGCAGATTCAACGGGCGCACAGAGCACCGGCACAGAACCCGAAAACAAACTCTCCACCCAGGTCAGTTGTGGTAAACTTTGTGAAATATGACATAAAGGAAAGAATCCTGACGCAAGCATGGAAAAAAAAGATACGAATCGGCGACAAACAGGTATTTTTTGACCATGACTACCCGACAGAAATCGTGCAGCAGCGGAAGAAATATGCCAATATTAAAAAAATGCTGAAAGAGAAAAAAAATAGATTCCAAACGCCGCTAACGAAAATGAGGATTCATTGGGAGGAAGGCACAAGAACCTACAACACGGCCGAAGAGGCAGCGCGGGATATGATGGAGCGGGGCCTTGAGGTGAGCGTGCCGAAGGAGACGGCTGGAGCAGCGGCGGCCCTGAACGCACCACGACAGACGGAGTGGAGACGAGTGAACGGCGGAAGAAGGGGGAGAGACGTAGAGCAGCGGGCCCAGGACAAGCTACAAGGCTTTCAACTGAAAGCCTAGATCATAACAAAGATTAAGAAAGGCACAGAAGAAATGAAGGCCAAGAAGACAAGGTAAAAGAGAAACAGACGGCTAGGAGAGGTTTAAGTGATATTTGTTGGACATTTCTAGACTTATGACTATTACTTTGATAGTAATTAGAAGTCTAGGGAGGGCCCTTCACTCTGTGAAGACAAACCCCCCACCCACCAACAGGGACCAGTGGGCAGAAGAAAGGCCCAAAGTACGGAGGTCGAGATTTTTTAATGTGTTTTTATATAAATATGTGTTATTTTTGTTGTTAAAGGGGCTAGGAGCACAAGTTAAAAAAATGGAAAAACATGAATATGGGTAAAAATCTTAAGATAATGACATTAAACGTGAATGGTCTGAACTCACCTGTTAAAAGGGAAAGAATAATAAGAAAATTCAAGAAGGAAAAAGCTGAAATTATATTTATGCAAGAGACACATTTGAGCAAGACAGAACATGTGAAACTAAAGAGATTTGGCTATAAGAACTCCTACTACAGTTCATTTAAGGGAGGAGCAAAAAGGGGGGTTATGATACTAATCTCAAACAAAATACAATTTGAAAGTGAACAGGAAATCCAGGATAAAGAAGGCAGGTATGTAATAATAAAGGGAAGAATAGATGGTATGCAGATTACATTAGTGAACATCTATGCCCCACCAGAAAGTGACAAGGGTTTTTTTCAACATCTGTTTGATCTCATAGCAACACACAGTGAAGGAGTCCTAATTTGTGGAGGAGACTTAAATGCTGTCATGGATCATGAAGTTGACACAACAAGTGTTAAGAAGACAAAAAAACATGTAACAAAGTTCATAAGAACCTCACTGGCAGAAATGGGTATGGTAGACATATGGAGGGACCTGCACCCACTCGAAAAAGACTATACACATTATTCAGCAGTCCATAAAGTACACTCTAGAATAGATTACTTCCTTATGAATGAAGGTGACAGACACAGGGTGAGAAATTGTTGGATTGGAGGGGCAGAAATATCAGATCATAATCCTATATACATGGAAATATATTTGAACAATAGAAAACGACAAACAACATGGAAACTTAACGTAGGACTGTTAAATGATGAGAAAATGAAAGAAAGAATAAAAATAAACATAAACGAATATATCCAAGAGAATGACAATGAAGAAGTGGACCCAACAATACTATGGGACACACTAAAAGCCGTGTTAAGGGGTAAATTAATTGTTGAAACAGGAAAAGCAAATAAGACTAAACTGGAAGCATATGAACAAAGATGTGAGAGACTGAGGGAACTAGAACATAAACATCAAAGCACAAATGACCCAAAAATATATCAAGAAATTAAAGAAGAAAAAACAAAGATAAAAGAAACACAAATGGATGAAATTGAAAGGAAAAATAGATATCTAAAGCAAAAATATTATGAAACGGGGCCAAAAGCCACAAAACTGCTGGCAAAACGGTTAAGAAAACAACAAACAATGAATAATGTATACAAGATTAAAGACCCCACCACAAATAAAACCACAGTTAACCCAGAAAACATCGAAGAAATTTTCCATAATTTCTACCAAGAACTATACTCGCAACCTGAAGAAACAAATACTAAAGATATCAAAAAATTTCTAGACACATTGGACTTGCCATCAATAGGAAATCAACAAAATGAAAAACTAACAGCAGAAATAACAACACAAGAGATCAGAGATGTGATTAAGTCACTTAAAAACGGTAAATCACCAGGTAGTGATGGATACCCTTCTGAGTTTTATAAACTGTTTATAGAAGAACTCACGCCACAACTCCTAAAGTCATTTAATTGGACGCTGAACAACAACAAAATACCTCCATCATGGAACGAAGCAATCATTTCAGTTATTTTAAAACCAGGGAAAGATAAAGAACAATGCGGAAACTATAGACCAATCTCTTTATTAAATGTAGATTATAAAATATACACAACAATTATATGTAAACGAATAAAGACATTCTTGACGGAATTGATAGAAGATGATCAAACTGGATTCATAGAGGGACGCCAAACACATGACAGTATCAGGAGAACAATACATATAATTAACCAAATACATAAAGAAAAGAAAAGCGCAGTAATAATGAGTTTAGACGCAGAAAAAGCATTTGACAGGGTTAACTGGAAATTCCTATATAGTGTACTGGAGCGCTTTGGATTTAACGAAAAATCAGTACAATGCATAAGGACGCTATATCAAGAACCTGTGGCAAGAATCAAGATAAACGGTAGCTTAACAGACAAAGTAAATATACAAAGATCAACTAGGCAGGGATGCTGCTTATCGCCCACCTTGTTTGCTCTGTTCATAGAACCATTGGCTCAAGCGATACGACAAAATAAGAAATTAAAAGGTGTAACAATAAAGGGAGCGGAACACAAGATTGGGCTATTTGCAGACGATATTATAGTTTACCTTGAACAACCAGATAAATCAATTATGGAAATGATGAACTTGATAGAAAATTTTGGAAAATTATCAGGATACAAGATAAACATAACAAAAACACAAATACTGACATTCCACTATAACCCTCTAAACCAGATAACTGATAAGATCAAACTAAACTGGAACCAAAAAGAAATAAAATACCTTGGAGTGAACATACCTAAAGACCTAAGCAAAATATATAAAGCAAACTATGATAGGTTGGAACAAGAAATAAAAAAAGATATTGATAGATGGTCAATCTTAAATATGGATCTGAATTCAAAAATTGAGACAGTCAAAATCAGCATACAACCTAGATTACTTTACCTCTTCCAGGCTATACCAACAGAGATTCCAGATGCCCAATTCTCAAAGTGGGACAGGATGATATCGAGATTTGTTTGGGGAGGTAAAAAACCAAGAGTGAAATATAAAACCCTCCAATTACCAAAAGAGAAAGGAGGCATGGGCCTACCGAGTCTAAAGGAATATTACTACTCAGCACAAATAAGATATATCATATGTTGGTGCGACGAGGGATATGAGGCAAAATGGAAAGAAATGGAAAAGGAAATTGAGGGACTCCCAGTACAAAGCATAATAGGGGATAAAGATGCATATAAGCAAATCAAACAAATAGACCCAATCACTAAATTTACTTTAGAACTGTGGTATAAAATAGTACAAAAATATAATATAAGGGAAGACATAAAACTATTGAAATGGGTAGCATTTGACAGTCAGTTTGAACCGGCAAAACAGGATAGGGGATACAAAAATCTGGTGAACAAGGGAATCACAGCATGGGGCAATATCGGAAAAAAAGATCTCGGGAGCTTTGTAAATATCAGGAGAAAATTTAAATTAGAAAGATCGGAATTTTTCAGATATCTGCAGATGAGAGATTACTATATGAAGAAGATTAGGCATAACCTCCAAACAGATGTGAACGAGATTATACAACTTATTTTAAGCTCATATGCAGGAAATAAAATAAG
The DNA here is from genome assembly GCA_020510985.1 of Pholidichthys leucotaenia. Taxonomy (NCBI): domain Eukaryota; kingdom Metazoa; phylum Chordata; class Actinopteri; order Cichliformes; family Pholidichthyidae; genus Pholidichthys; species Pholidichthys leucotaenia. The sequence goes on along the minus strand of CM035849.1, from coordinate 131,721,364 downwards.
AATTATTTCAAAACTATATCAGAAACTTATGACAAACAATCATACAAGTAACTATATAAAGGAGAAATGGGAGAAAGAGCTCAATTTAAACATAACAGAAGAAAGCTGGCAGGAAATATGGAAAACACAACACACATCAACAAATTCAAGGGCATGGAGGGAATTTGGATGGAAAAACCTGATTCGCTTTTTCATTACACCACAGATTCAAGGAAAATATACAAATACTCAATCTTTATGCTGGAGGGGATGTGGGGCTCAAAATGCAGACCACTCACATATGTTTTGGAAATGCTACAAAATATCATCATTTTGGAAATCTATGCATGTGACAATACAGAGGATATTAGGATATAATATACCAATGAACAGTAACCTGATGTACTTATGTGATCTTAAAAAAGGCAATGTTATACAGGCTGAGGACAGATATCTAGTTAAAATCTTGTTGATTGCATGTAAAAAAACTATCACAAAAAAATGGCGATCAGAAGTTCTTCCTGACCAAGAACAATGGACTGACATTGTTGAGGACATACGTATGATGGAAAAACTAACATATCGACGAAGAATGCAAGAAGGAATATGGGAGAAAAAATGGCGGAAATGGACACACTACAAAGTGCAACAACGAGGCAGAAATTGAAAGAATAACCAAAGACACTGAAAAAACCAGAAGAATTAAGAGATGGAAACTAAAAACTTGATGCTCCAACATTTGCCCCCCCCCCTTTTATTTTTTTTATTTATTTATTTATTTTTTTAATTTTTTTAATTTTATTTTTTTTTATTTTTCCCTACCCTAACCCCTTTGTTTTTTAAATGTAGAATGTGATCTGAATGCATTATATATGATGAAAAATGAATAAAAATCTAAGTTACAAAAAAAAAAATCTCTGTATGTATTGCGGAGATAGTCAACACACGGTAGAGCTTTGTCCACAGAAGCCAAACGGCGGGGTCCGCGAGTCACTGTAGGGGGCCTCGCGGACGTCAATCGGTTAAGTCCCCTCACACAATTGAAGCTGCCCATCCGTTTCTGCCACAACCCCACTGGGCATCTCACCCACGCGCTGGTGGATTCGGGCGCGGAAGGCAGCTTTATTTCACAAAGCCTGGCAACCCGATTGGGCATCCGCTGTCAGGCACTCAGGAACCCTATCTCCCTGGTCAACCTCTCTCGAGCCTCCCTTGGGAGAGTTACGCACCAGACCATCCCCGTCCCGGTTATTATCTCTGGAAACCACCGGGAGGAGATAACCTTTTACACCCTGCCCAACTCTGTGTCGCCCGTCATCCTGGGGTATCCCTGGCTACGCCTCCACAACCCTGTTCTGGATTGGAAGTCCGCTGGGGTGTCGGCATGGAGTACATTCTGCATGGGCACCTGTTTTCAGTCCGCTGCCTGCTCTCCGTCCGCTTCTCCCCCTCCTACGGACACTGCGCCCCCGGACCTGTCCCTGGTGCCACTGGAATTTCACGACCTGGGTATGGTATTCAGCAAATCCAAGGCGATGTCTCTCCCTCCTCATCGGCCCTATGACTGCGCAATCAATCTCCGCCAGGGGGCACCCTTACCTTCTGGACGACTCTACAGTCTATCGGCGCCGGAGAAGGAGACAGTGAACTCATACCTCAAGGAGTCGCTGAGTGCTGGGATAATCCGCCCATCGTCATCACCTGTGGGGGCAGGATTCTTCTTCGTCGGTAAGAAGGACGGATCCCTCCGTCCTTGCATCGACTATCGTGCCCTTAATGACATAACGGAGAAGGATCGTTACACCCTGCCCCTCATGGACACTGCTTTCCACTCCCTCCAGGGGGCGACATGGTTCACCAAGCTGGATCTACGCAGCGCATACCACCTCGTCCGGATCCGGGAGGGAGATGAGTGGAAAACAGCCTTCCGTACCCCGAACGGCCACTTCGAATACCTGGTGATGCCGTTCGGGTTGACCAACGCTCCAGCCGTCTTTCAGCGCCTCATCAACGACGTCCTCCGGGATTTCATCGGCCTTTTTGTGTTCGTCTACCTGGATGACATACTCATCTTCTCCAAGTCCAGGGACGAGCACCAGGTCCACGTGAGGCGGGTCCTCCAAAGACTGCTGGAGAACCGGTTATACGTGAAGGCCGAGAAGTGTGAATTTTACGCAAAGACAACATCCTTCCTTGGGTTCATCATCTCACACGACCAGGTGCTTCCGGACCCAGAGAAGGTGAAGGCGGTGGTGGAATGGCCTACACCTGCATCAAGGAAGCAGGTGCAACAGTTCGTTGGGTTTGCGAACTTCTACCGCCGCTTCGTCCCAAATTTTGTCACCATCGTCGGTCCGCTGACCCGCCTCACGTCCCCTAAGGTCCCGTTCCGGTGGACCGAAGAGGCCGCAGCTGCTTTTCAGGCGCTGAAGGCGGAGTTCTCCTCCTCCCGGGTCCTTAGCCAAGTCAACCCTGCGCTGCAGTGCATCGTGGAAGTGGACGCTTCGGACACAGGAGTGGGGGCAGTGCTATCCCACCGGTTGCCAAACGACGGTATCAAACGGCCCTGCGCCTTCTTCTCCCGGCGCTTGTCCCCGGCGGAGAGGAATTACGACGTGGGTGACAGAGAGCTCCTCACCATCAAGCTCGCGCTACAGGAGTGGCGTCACTGGCTAGAGGGGGCGGACCTGCCGTTTGTGGTCCTGACGGACCACAAGAACTTGGAGTACCTTAGATCTGCCAGGCGCCTGAACGCCCGCCAGGCGCGCTGGTCCTTGTTCTTCGCCAGGTTTCAATTTACCATCACCTTCAGGCCTGGCTCCAAGAACGGCCTGCCCGACGCCCTCTCTAGGCAATTCGCCCCTGAGGAGTCGGAGGACAAGGTCCACACCATCCTACCCAGGTCGTGCGTCGTGGGAGCCGTCACCTGGGACATCGAGAGCAAGATCCGGAAGGCGCAGGAAGTGGAACCTGACCCTGGCAGCGGACCGGAGGGGAGGCTGTTCGTGCCATCCACGGTTCGAGGGGAGGTCATCCACTGGTTGCACACATCCAAGCTCACCTGTCACCCTGGCTCCTCCCGGATGATTGACCTCCTCCAGCGGTCCTTTTGGTGGCCGGGCCTGCGGAGGGACGCTGCCCGCTACGCCCGGGCCTGTCCAGTTTGTGCCACCAACAAATCGGGTAATGCCCCTCCAGCGGGTTTGCTCCAGCCTCTGCCCGTCCCTGGCAGGCCCTGGTCGCATATCGCCCTGGATTTCGTCACCGGACTCCCAGTCTCGAACACCTACGACACCATCCTGACCATTGTGGACCGCTTCTCCAAGGCGGTACACTTCATTCCCCTACGAGGTCTCCCAACTGCCCTGGAGACGGCGGACCTCCTCATCCAACACGTGGTCAGGCTGCATGGGATTCCGGTGGACGTGGTCTCGGACCGAGGGCCCCAATTTTCTTCAGAGGTTTGGAGGTCGTTCTGCAACGCCTTAGGAGCCAAGGTGAGCCTCTCCTCCGGCCATCACCCCCAATCCAACGGGCAGTGTGAGCGGACCAACCAGGAGCTGGAGGCTGCGCTCCGCTGTGTAACGGCGTCCAAACCTACGTCCTGGAGTAACCACCTCGCCTGGGTTGAATACGCCCATAACACCGCTCGCTCTTCTGCTACAGGGATGTCCCCCTTTAAGGCGTCCCTGGGTTACGACCCCCCGCTGTTCCCGGCGCAGGAGAGTGAGGTAACTGTCCCCTCAGTACGGGCGCATCTCAGGCAGTTCCGCTCCATCTGGGCGTCAGCGCGCAATGCGCTTTTACGCATGGCGGAGCGCAACAGAGCCTTGGCGGACCGGCACAGAAGACCTGCCCCGGCGTACAGAGTTGGTCAGCAAGTCTACGTGTCGACCCAGGACGTGACTTTAAAGGGCGAGAGGAGGAATCTGGCACAGCGCTTCATGGGTCCATACCCCATCACCAGGATCGTCAACCCGGTGGCTGTGCGTGTAGCTATTCCCCCCTCCCTCCGCATCCATCCCACCTTCCACGTGTCCAAGGTGAAGCTGGCAGTCTCCCGATCCCCTTTGCCCTCCTCCTGCTGCGCAACCCGCGCCCCGGATGATTGGTGGCCATCCGGCCTGGTCCGTCGCCTCCATCCTGGACTCCCAGCGCCGGGGTCGTGGGTTGCAGTACTTGGTGGACTGGGAGGGCTATGGGCCTGAACATCGACAGTGGGTACCCTCGTCGTTTGTGTTGGACCCGTCGCTCATTGCTGATTTCCACCGAGCGCACCCAGAGAAGCCATCGCCAGGAGGCGCTGCTAGAGGGGGGAGTACTGTCATGCCGCGCCGCTCATCAGCGGCGCCACCTGCACGCACACCTGCACATCATCAGCGGCGAGGGATATAAGCCACCTCGCCCTGAGCTTCGGCCTGAAGCCGTCAGACTTCCCCATGCATCGCTGTGAGTTCCTTCACCCTCAGCTGATCACTCTGGTAAGAAGACCTTACCTCCTTTTCCTTCCTAGTCTGCTCCCCTGTGCACAGGTGGATTCCCCGGCAGCGGACGACGCCTCTCCATCGCCTGTTCCTTGCTGCTGCACCGGGCTCTCCAGGTGGCTGTCTACCGGACCTCGTCCCTTGTTGTGCCAGTCATCTGTCCTCTCCAAGTAAGCTCCTCTCTCGCTCTTATATCTCCTGTGTTGGTGTGTGCCCGTCACCCTTCTCCTTGTGCTTTTCCCATAGGGTTGTCCGGCTGTACGACCTCCTGCCTCTGTGCCCGAAGCAGACACCGCCATCAACACATTTACATCCCGCAGACACACATTCATTCACTCCTGTTGTTAATAAACTATTTGAACTACTCTGAGCCTGTGTGTGTGCGTCTCCTGAGCCGTGCGTTATGTCAGAAAAGCTGAATAGAGGGTTAGTGTAACCCCGATTTTGGGGTGCTCCAATCTGGGTAGGAACCAAAATCATCCAACTAAGGGACCATGTATAAATAATTTAAATGTAGCAAACAGAAAAATAAAATGCTGTGGTAAATAATAAAATAATAAATAATATTAACCAATGAATGAAACAATAAATGTACCAATAAATGTACTAATAATGAAAATGAAATTAAAGTAACATTCATACTTAAATAAGGGAGGGACCTGTACTTATCTAGCGCTTTTTCTAGTCTCAAAGACCACTCAAAGCACTTCACTAGTACTAACCCTCTATTCTAAGGGCCTATATGAGACATATATCTAGGGACAATTTAGAGTCACCAATTAACCTAACATGCATGTCTTTTGGATTGTGGGAGGAAACCGAAGCCCCCGGAGTAAACCCACGCAGCACAGGGAGAACATGCAAACTCCACACAGAAAGGTTCCTACCCCTGCCAGCCTGGGGATTCGAAATAAGATCAAAATAAATGCTGGTGACTACTAAGGTTACACTAGTGAAGCACTTTGAGTGGTCTTTGAGGTTAGAAAAGGCGCTATATAAGGAAGGAGTTGATACAGGCTCTGGGTGGTAGGGAAGAATTACCAGATGACTGGGAAAGTACAGCAGAAGTATTGAGGGAAATGGGTAGAAAGGCATGTGGTGTATCCAGTGGACAGAGGAAGGAAGATAAGTTGACTTAGTGGTGGAATAGGGAGGTACAGGAAGGTATTCGAAGGAAGAGAGTAGCAAAGAAAAAGTGGGATTGCCAGGGAGATGAAGAAAGTAGACAGTGTGGTGACCCACCACAATCTACAGGGACATTCATCCTCACACTCAGAAGGTCCAGAAGAAGCAGAGGACCATTCACATACAGACAGAGAGCCAGTGGGGGGGACAACCAGAACAATGAACTATTGTTTATACATCCCCGGATTAAGGAGAAGACGTCCGGGCGCCAGCTGGTCAGGCTAATCATATGTATTGACTGATATGTATATCAATATGCTCATGTGCCATGCATTCTCTCTGTTTGTATAACATATAAAAGAGCTGACGATACATGCTTCAAAAAGACACAGCACAGACAGTACAGCACAGTAGCGCACAGCGCAACAAGAGTGTCTCATGATGATGGAGGAAATAAAACTCTGCAACCTTCCAGCTCGTCGTACCTCGCCTGATTTTATTCCTCCACACTGGTGACCTGACGTGTCATGGTGCGCCCCTCGCCTGAAAATATTCCTCCACACTGGTGACCCTAGACGTGTCATGGTGTGCCCCTCGCCTGTTTTTTTACCTCCACACTGGTGACCTGACGAGAGAGAATGACCGTCTGCTCCCTCTCACCGCGCTGTGGACACAGAGGACCAGAGAACGCCTGCAACCTCTTCATCCTCACCAAAGTGCGCGCTCCGGAGCGCAGCGCTGGGACCAACACGCACCATGAACAGCGACACAAGCGAGCCGAAGGAAGCAGCCTGAACGGGGAAGGACATCGGCGCCGACTGCGTTGATTTCCACCAAGCTCCCCGGCCCTGACTCAGCTCACGACAGCGGACATCCCGCGCACAGAAGCCCCGCACACACACCGCAGGATTACGAGGACAGCGCAACTGCCAGCTATGTGGTCACTGTGCCAAGCGCGCGCCACGCACAGAGACAAACCGGCTCCACAGACTGACACATCGTCCTCCACCGCTGCACATGCCCGAGAAACACGGCCAATCGCCACCCTCGGAACCTTCAGGGCTGCTCACGCACCTGAAGCAGACGTGCAGCCCGCACACAGGACATTGTATAGGTTTCTCAGCCACGGCGCACACCGAGAGTTTAGCCGATTGCTGTCCCTGGTGGCTTTAGGGCTGCTTCCGCACCTAAAAGCCAAACTGCCAAGTCTCTCACACAGCTGCAGTTGTTCCACAGCTGCTACGCATCCTCTGGAAATTTGGCTGTTCGCTTTCCCCACATCCTCGCTGGACCGAGCCGCGAGAGGAGTCAGAGACTTCATTTTTTTTTTTTTTCCACAGCAGCTGTGGATCACCACCAGGTTTACCGGGAAAGTCCCTCACCATCGCGGATCCACACGCAATTTTTGCGCAGCCCAGACACCTTTGATGTCCTGGGCCGGCACTCACTTACTCCCACCCCCCTCTCCCTCCTCCTCCACAGCGCTCTTCCCGCACCTCACTCCCTAAAGCTGGCTGATCGCCGTCTTGTTCCATTACGCGCGACGCGAATCGGCCCCGTGCACCCACGAGCCACGGCCGTTCAACATGCTGTAACTCGGAGCTGGAGCCCAAACAACCGGGGGAGGGGGGGTGTCACAGCCCCTTCTGAGTGTTCTGGGGGGGAGCCCTGTGGTCACCCACCACAATCATACAGGGACATTCATCCTCACACTCAGAAGATGGAGAGAAGAAGCAGAGGACAATTCACATACGGACAGAGAGCTCCTGGGGGGGCAACCAGAACAATGGACTATTGTTTATACATCCCCGGATTAAGGAAAAGACGTCCGGGCGCCAGCTGGTCAGGCTAATCATATGTTTTGACTGATATGTATATCAGTATGCTAATGTGCCATGCATTCTCTCTGTTTGTATAACATATAAAAGAGCTGACGATACATGCCTCAAAAAGACACAGCACAGACAGTACAGCACAGTAGCGCACAGCGCTACAAGAGTGTCTCATGATGATGGAGGAAATAAAACTCTGCAACCTTCCAGCTCGTCGTACCTCACCTGATTTTATTCTTCCACAACAGGAGTATTTGGAAACTAGGCAGCTGGCAAAGGAAAAGGCATACTGTATAGCGAGTTGTATGAGAGGCTGGACACTAAGGAAGGAGAAAAGGACCTGTATTGATTGACTAGACCAGGGGTCGGCAACCAGCAGCCCCGGAGCCACATGCGGCCCTTCAGTCCCCATGCTGCAGCTCCCTGCAGTTATTTCTCAAAACACATGGAAATTAATATTCATTTTAATTATTTTTTTTAATTATTTTTTTATTGCAATTGGATACATTTCTCAACAGAAACACATGCTTTTATGAATGTAAAATATATATATATTTTAAATTATTTATTATTTTGTCAACCATGCGTGACTGTGTCACATCTGATGGCAGCTGCACAGAGACCCGCTCAGCCTCTCCTCAGTGCATGTGGACAGCAGCCGCTTCCTGCCTGTCTCGGTAAGACATGGACAAGTCCAGAAAAAGTAAAATCACAAAGGAAAACAGGGTTTAATTCTGTGTGGACATATTAATTTGCATTCATGTATGGTTGTTGTTGTGAGAATTTCTCCATAAGAACACGAACAATGAAAAACAGCCACCTCATTAGTGTCTACAGGTCCATAAAAATTCGTAAATGTGATTTTCTAAAATCAACACCTTAATTAGCCTTAAAAATGAGAAACAATCCTTGAATTCCTGCTCAATAACCTTAAAATTAGTCATCTGCAGTATAAATGTTGGATTCAGACATGACTGAAGTCTGAATTAATGTGCATATTTTCACCACCACAGCCCAATACTTCCTAAGTTATGTCAAAATAAAATCCCTCTACAGTGATTCTGTTTTCAGAATGGTTGCTTTTATATGCTTTTATTATGAAACACAGTCAACTGGATATACTTGTCTAAAATCAGCAACATACAGCCAACAGTTTTTCCTCACAATCTGTAAATAAGAAAAAAGTAAAACTTCAAATGAGTGAAAAGAGACGACAGAAGATTGTCTGACAGTGATGTAGAAGTGAGCCTTTTATTTTAAGGATGTTTTCAGCTTTTTGTCTGCAGGATAACTGCTAGTTTGTTACCTGATGTTTTAATGAGGTTTTGGACAGTGAATTATAAATGCAGACTGTCTATCAATGCCACACATTTTTAAAAAAAAATTATAACCAACACTTAGCTCAACAGAAGAAAGTATTTCTTTAAACATTTTTTCCAGTCTTTTAATTGGCTTAACTTGCACCAAATGATTTTAAAGTTATATTATTTAGAAAGTTGTTTAGAATTATTTTTGTTTTATTAAAAAAATAAATAAAGACAATATCAGACAACCAATTATCAGACAACCAATCCACTAGTTGTCAAACTGAGAGTCTGGAGAACAGGTGAATAATACAGATTTATTTGAATATGGAGCATTATGAGGAAACATAAAAAGGATGAAAAGTAGCTTCTTCTAAATAAAACTTTCATCTCTAATTTATTAAAATATCAGGAACTAAAGCTGTGTGATCCCTGTTGAAAGAAGGAGATGGATGATATTTTTCAGATTTAAACAGTTTATGAATGTGCTGATAATTAAAAAAATACAAAAAAATATGGCAGATATTCAGAAAATTTTCAGTACAAAACTATTTGTAATACTTTTATTTCATGAATGAAGCTGTGGAGTAAAAGGAATAGGTGAAGGCAACGAGCTGAACGACACAAGTGTTATGGATCCTTGTGCTCCATTACGCGGCACACAGAGGACAGAATGAAAAACCCAAACGCAGGAGTAGATTCATGCAATTTATTCACCAAACCCCAAGTAATAAGTCCAGCAACACAGTCATGAGTTTAACAGAGAATTGTAATGATAACAATTGAGGCCACCAGACCCACAGGGATGCCACCGGGATGCTCAGCAGCCCGGGGAGAGGGAATGCCTAGTGCCGCAGGGCATCTGTCGGAACAAAGAGAAAGGCAAACACTAATTTATGGGCTGAGGCAATCCTAGGCAGTCCGAGCAGTCTGGTGGATGAAGGGAGAGCAGGAACAGTCGCTTACGCTAACTAATAACGAGCGTCAATTAGCGCAAGAGAAGACTTGAAGGTCAGGCTGAAGGGAAATGTAGGGAGTGAAGGCAAGCATACGCAGAGAGACATGTTGCTGCGTATGAAGCACATATAATGCTCCGGCAGTCTCTCTCAACTCTTACAGTGTTAAAGTAGTCGTAATGCTAATGAGGGAAGAGACCACTGGTGTGAGAATGCGTGGGCTGGACTTAATTGAAGACGTGTGCATGAGTGCGTGTATGAGTGTGTGAATGAGAATGAATGAAGTGTGTGCGTGTGTGTGTGTGAACACCCAATAATGAGGATCAGCTGGCGATACTGACAGGAGGAGGGGGCGTGCCCAAGCTGTCAGGGAGCAAGGGCCCAAAGGACTCCCCGAAGCACCTGATGAAAAATAGAGAAGCGGGCCAAAATAACCATGGGTCAGAACTGGGTTTGGGACCACCCAACCCAGGTTCATGACAAAAAAGCTTTATTATTTCTCCAACATAACAGCAAACACACTTCTGAGCTCTGCTGAGCTACTGTGCTGTCTGGGTCTCTGTACATTCCTCTTTTATACTTTTATTTCCATACATGGAGACCCAGAGCTTCTGACCCTCATACATTGTTGTGCGAACAAAGAGAAATGCAGCACATTAACATAATGTACGCAGGTTCTGTACAAACACACTTCTTCTCTTCGGCATTTACTCCTCTCCCCGGGGGGTGCATAGTGTCAACAATTCCATTTGATACTCCCTGGTGACAGTTCCTCCTTCAGTCCATTATTCTCCCCTTCCCCCTGCCTTCTGTGTGTGAGCAAACCCCCAAACTGTGCCCCCACACAGCCCCCCAAACACCCAGAAGGGGCTCTAACCCCCCAGTCCTTTGGGCTTGAGCCGGCGCTCATAGCAGCTGTAGCAGGGGGTTGACGATCCAGTAGAGCAGTCCTGCTGGTGACGTGTATTGGAGGGCATGTCAGTCTGTGGAGGGAAAGAGGAAAGGGGGGAAAACACCTTATGCTTCGCCCCAGGTTCCGGCACGTTGAAAGCTCCATTGTACAATGGGCGCAGCGGGGTCCTGTGCACATCGTGCCTGACGGAAACAAAACCGGTATCTGCAGGCTTTTTGAGACGAAGGTGTGGGGAAAGCAATGGTGGGCCGGCCCGTATCCGCAGCGGCTGAGAAAAACAAGTTCTGCCAAAGCCTCCTTTTAGGTGTGTAGGGCAGCCAAAATGGAAAAGGATCCGGGGAAGGTGGTCAGCCCAATTCCTCGAGGATCCGCAGCGGCTGAGAAAAAAATATACGTTCTGTCGGGGAGGCTGCCAAATCTTCTTTAGGTGCGGAATGCAGCCCTAAAGGAACTCTGGACAGGCAGTCGATCCAATTGTGTCTGTGGGCGACATGTCCTAATGGTGGATCCTTTGGCAGCTGTAAGCTCGGGACCGCTGCCCACTGCCACCCTGCAGCGTTGACCGGCAGGATGCTCTTCTGGGCGAGGAAATCCACCAGAAGCCATCTCCCCGAATGTGTGTCTATGACACAAAAGAGCTTGTTTCTTTCGCCAGCAGTCGCAGCTGCTAATGGCTGCTGGGCGTGCAGTTTCCTGACTTCTTGACTGGGCATAGTGGCACACAACGCTGGGCGTTTGAGCCGGATGGTGGATCCGTTTCCTGTGCCAGTGCGTGGTAGTCCTTAGTCACTCGCAACAGCGAGTTGGCCAGGTTCGCTCCCGCTGCGGCCAGTCGGTTCCTGAAGCAGGCTTGTCTCCTGTTGCGTGGTGCACGCATCCGGCACAGCAACCACTTAGTAGTATTTTGTGTCATCCTTGTAATCCTGCCGAGTGCGCACGAGGCTTCTATGTGCTAAAACCCTGCTGTCGGGTCGTGAAGTCAGAGTCCGGGAGCGTGACTGAAACATCACAGGTGACGCTGATGTTCTCCCTCCCAGTAGTCTCCGCGGCAGTGCTCGGCTTGCTATCCATGGCGCGTCTTGGGTCCCAGAGTGGGTTGCTTTCCCTGGCCCGTCAGGTCGCCAGTTATTATTTATTTAGCGAATGCAAAGTCCTTAAGCCAAGCAGTTGCCTCCTGGTTTGCTGTATGGAGGGTGTGTAATCCTCCTTCCAGTCTTTGGAGCGGGCAAGCCTCTATGATGTGTTCCATAGTTTGCTCCTCTCCACATGCGCACAGTGGGCTAGGGCTACTGCCCCATCTGTGAAGGCTGGCCAAGCAGGGGCCATGTCCAGTCCTGAAGCGATTGAGTGTAGACCACTGTCTCCTTGGGAGGTTGGTGCCCGGGACCTGTTGGTTGGGGTTTATCACCAGCTGTTTGTTTGGGACCTCCTTGGTTTCCCATTCCTCTTGCCAAGCTGTCTGGATGGTAAAGTCAGCTGGGGGAGGGTTTTTCCAAATCGGCCGTCTGGATGAAAGTCGGGCAGTGGGTGGGGTGTAGATATCTGCATGGATTGGTAAGTGAGGAAAATCTTTAACTTTTTGGAGCATCCTTTGAGTTAATGCTGCTCGCCGGATGTGTGGAGGGGCTATGTTTGACAGTACAGAGAGCCAGGGGAGTGGTGTTGAGCGGATTGTTCCAGTTATAGTTCTCATGGTTGAGTTGAGCTGGGTGTCTACATGGTGTGTGTAAGATGACCTGGACCAGACAGGGGCACAATATTCTGCTACAGAGTATGAAAGGGCCAGTGCTGAGGTGCGCAGGGTGGAGACTGCCGCCCCCCATTTTGCACCAGCGAGCTTGCAGAGCAGGTTGTTTCGTACTTTCACCTTAGCAGCCGTCCCCTTTAGATGTTCCTTGAAGGATAAGGTCCTATCAAGGGTCACTCCAAGATAAGTTGGATTTGGGGCATGCTTAAGCTTGAGTCCGCTCAGGTGGATGTTTAGTTCTCTGGCAGCTTTTGCATTGTGGAGATGAAATACACTGGAGACGGTTTTTGCTGGGCTTGGTTTTAGGCGCCAGATTTTGCAGAACTGGTCCAGTTTAGCAAGATCTTCCGTGAGCACCCGTTCCAGTGGTTCAAAGTCTGGTGCTTGGAATGCCAAACAGATGTCGTCTGCATAGATGAATTTGCGGGATTTTGTAGTAGGCAGGTCGTTTATGTAGAGGTTGAACAGAGTTGGAGCTAGAACTGAGCCTTGTGGGAGTCCGTTTTTCTGCATTCTCCATGCACTTGTGTTCTGACTGAGGTGGACTCTGAACCTTCGGTTGGTCAGCAGGGTTTTTATAATTGCTGTTGCCCAAGCAGGGATCGCCTTTATAAGTTTCAGGAGGAGGCCTTTGTGCCAGACCGTATCATAGGCGGCTGTAAGATCGAGAAACACAGCCCCTGTCTTCAGTCTGCTCTCGAAGCCATTTTCAATGAAGGTGGTTAGGGCCAGTACTTGTTCTCCTGTACTGCGGTCCTTGCGGAAACCTGCTTGATCCACACTTAGAATATCCTCTATTTCTGGGGAAATGCGTTGCAGTATTAGGCGCTCCATGATTTTGTAAGGAACGCTGAGTAGGGAGATTGGGCGGTAGCTTGCTGGTAGTTTGTGGTCTTTGCCAGGTTTTGGGATGGCAATGACCTTTGCTGTCCGCCATTTCTTTGGGATCGAGTTCGTTTGTGTGATCCTTGTGTAGAATTGTGTCAACCAGGTTAGGGCTCGGGGGCCAAGATTCTTCATGAATTCTGGGAAGATGTTATCGTATCCTGCTGCCTTTCCACATTTCAGGCCCTGTAGGACTTTCTCCAGTTCAGCAGCCTCGAAGGGTTCAGGGTTCGTTTCCTCTACAGGCATTTTTTGGTGTTTTTTTAGCTCAGTTGTAACTGCTCTTCTGGTGTCTTTGTCTTGGGGTGCTTTGGCGATAGTCAGTAGGTGGGATGCAACTTGGTTGGGTGTGACGGATGCTCGGCTTTGGCTAGGGGGCTTCTGTGCAGCTCCTAGGCGACGGATGAGGCTCCAACATTTCCTGCTAGAGTGGGTAAAGCTCCGGTCAGCAACTGTCTCCTCCCATTTCTTTCGCCGGGCTGTATTTAGCGATTCAATGAGATGGTCTGCTATCTCTGGGTCCCCTGATGTTTGATAGGATTGTAGGAGGGCAGCACTTTCTCCGTCCAAACATGGGACATAGAGGGGTCGGTAGCCTCGTGGGATTGCAGTATGGGCAGCCTTGAAGATTGCGCTGCAGAAGCGGTTGTATGCTTCATCTACAGTGATGGTGTGGAGTGGGATGGTAACAATGCTCCGGTCCAGAGTTTCACTGAATTTCTTCCAGTTGGCTTTGCGGAAGTTCCAGCGCATCTTCCTTGGGCTGTAAATGACTGGAAGTTGTAGGCCAATGTGTACAAGCAGGGGCCAGTGTTGGCTGTGTGGAAAATCATCAAGAATGAGGATCTGTGTAGGATATGGCTCCCCATTCAAAGAGCTGACCCAACACAGGTCAGGAGAATAGTCCTTCTTCCACCTAGCAGAGTGGAAGGTTCCTCTTTGTTTGGGGTCGTATATCAAAGCGAGGTCATTTCTGGATGCCCAGTCTGAAAGTGCCTCCCCATCACTGTCCACTGCTGGGTACCCCCAGTCAGGGTGATGGCTGTTAAAGTCCCCCACATAGATGGCAGGGTGGGGTAGGGTGGGTAAGACCTGCAGATCCCAGTTGGCATTAGGGGGCTTGTACACATTGACAATATGGAAGCCACCAATGATTATGGTGTCTGAGAAATGTGTTGTTATCAGGTGATTTGCTTCAACTATGTCAGAACGCACATAGGTGGCACGTCCATGTTTAGCATGTAGAACATAGCACAGGAGGTCAAAGCCTTTGATGGTGAAGCGGCCAGCTTCCTCTGTGCCAATATGAGTCTCTTGGAGGCAGATTACATCAATCGAATGTTGGAAGGCGAGGACTTCGATAAGGCTTCGCTTGTCGCCAGTGTGGAGAAAGGAATAGGCGAACGCTCTCCATGGTACGTCGGGTTCACCAGTGTGAAGGAAGGGATAGGCACTCCATAGCACATCAGGGGTCACCAATGTGGAGAAAAAGGAATAGGCGAAGGCAACGAGCTGGACGACACAAGGCTTTATTATTTCTCCAACATAACAGCAAATTTGCTTCTGAGCTCTGCTGAGCTACTGTGCTATCTGGGTCTCTGTACATTCCTCTTTTATACTTTTATTTCCATACGTAGAGACCCAGAGCTTCCGACCCTCATACATTGTTGTGTGAACAAAGAGAAATGCAGCACATGAACATAATATATGCGGGTTCTGCACAAACACACTTCTCTCTGGCATTTACTCCTCTCCCTGGGGGGCACAGAGTCTCAACAGTCCCATTTGATACCCCTGGTGACACTTCCTCCTTCAGTCCATTATTCTCCCCTTCCCCCTGCTTTCTCCGTGTGAGCAAACCCCCAAACTGTGCCCCCACAAAGCTATATATAAAGCTTGACAGTTTTTTTCACTGTTGTAGTATGAATTCATTAATGCCACATAATATTCAGAGCTACGTATATATATATATATATATATATATATATACTGTATATATAAAAACTTGATAAGCAGCATAATCTTTATTTTCAAGGTCAAATTGCTTTTGCAGCCCTCAGCCACTTTTATTTTAGTCAGAGACGGGCAAAATGGCTCGAACTGGAAAAGATGTACAGCAAGTTAGGCTGATTAAGGACAGAAATGGTAATGCACTAACAAGTGATGAGAGGGTGTTGAGAAGATGGAATGAGTACTTTGAGGAGCTGATGAAGAAAATGAGACAGAGGAGGATGGAAGTGAGGAAAGTTGGTGAACAAGGAAATCCCGAGGATTAGCAAGGCAGAAGTGAGGGCAGCTTTGATGAGGATGAAGAACGGAAAGGTGGTTGGTCCAGATGTGATACCTGGGGAGGTATGGAGATGTTTAGGAGAGATGCCAGTGGACTTTTTAACCAGATTGTTTAACACAATCTTGGAGAGTGAGAGGATGCCTCAGGAGTGGAGAAGAAGTGTTTTGGTACCAATTTTCAAAAACAAAGGTGATGTTCAGAGCTGTAGTAACTAACTACAGAGGCATAAAGGTGATCAGCCACACTATGAAGATATGGGAAAGAGTAAGAGGAGAGTTGACAATTAGTGAGCAGCAGTATGGTTTCATGATGCAATGTTTGCTCCAAGAGTGTTGATGGAGAAGTACAGTGAAGGTCAGAAGAAGTTGCACAGTGTATTTGTGGATGTAGAGAAAGCAGTATAGCAAGAGAGGAAGTGTGGTACTATATGAGAAAGTCAGGAGTGACAGAGAAGTATGTGAGGGTGGTGCAGGATATGTATGACGACAGCGAGACGGTGGTGAGGTGTGCTGTAGGAGGGACACATGAAATTAAGGTAGGGGTGGGGTTACACCAGGGATTGGCTCTGAGCCCCTTCTTGTTTGCCATGGTGATGGACAGGCTGACAGATGAGGTTAGGCAGGAGTCTCTGTGGACCATGATATTTGCATTGTGATCTGTAGTGAGAGTAGGGAGCAGGTGGAAGAGAATGTGGAGAGGTGGAAGTATGCCCTGGAGAGAAGAGGAATGCAAGTCAGTAGAAGCAAGACAGAATACATGAATGAGAAAGAGAGGGAGGCAGGTGTAATGGTGAAGATGAAAGGAGTAGAGGTAATGAAGGTAGATGATTGATTTGATTGATTGATGCCATTTATTTTGAACAAAAATAAAAGCAAGAATAAAACAAAACAACACAGTCCAAAAAGGAACAGGATTGAAGCCCAAAGTTTATCATGTCCTGTCCCTTCTTGTGCATATACACATACATACACACATACATACTATGGATGAGCTTATATACCTGGGATCAGCCATCCAAAACAATGAAAAATGCACAAGAGCGGTGAAGAAGAGAGTGCAGGCAGGGTGGAGACGAGTGTCAGGAATGATTTGTGATAGAAAGATAGCAGCTAGAGTGAAAGGGAAGATTTACAAGACGGTAGTGAGACCTGCTGTTGTATGGTTTGGAGACGGTGGTGCTGACAAGAAGACAGGAGGCAGAGCTGGAGGTGGCAGAGTTGAAGATGCTAAGATTCTCATTGGAAGTGACTAGGAGGGACAAGATTAGAAATGAGTATGTCAGAGGACAGCTTGGGTTGAGCGGTTTGGAGACAAAGTAAGAGAGGCAAGGCTGAGATGGTTTGGACATGTGCAGAGGAGGAATATATATCCAATATATATTGGACAAAGGATATTGAAGATGGAGCTGCCAGGCAGGAGGAAAAGAGGAAGACCACAGAGAAGATTCACGGATGTAGTGAAGGAGGACATGGAGAGAGTTGATGTTACAGAGGAAGATGCACGGGCTAGGATGAGATGGAGGCAGATGATCCGCTGTGGTGACCCCTAAAAGCAGCAGCCAGAAGAAGATTATAGCAGTGAGTTATCAAACAAAAGGCACACTGACTGTATACTAAAAAAAAAAAAATGCTCAGTAGTGCTGACAAAGACCATCTTAAGTTGATCAACCTGAACGTTGATATCGAGGATATGGAATTATTACTTAAATGACTTTCCATAAGAGACTGATTCATTGTGTTTTAACTACAATAAATTGTGCCTGTTTTATGGTATTTTTGTTACTGATTCAAATCTTTTTTAAAATGACTTTTAATTTAGTAATTTGACTATATATATTTATTTAAATTAATATATTTTTTATAACGTCAATTTTTGTTATATTTTGGTCCATTGTTTTAACTTGTGCCAATTTGTGTGCAGAACTTCAGTCAACGTCTCTCGAGCCTACTGTAAATGTTCTATAAAAGCACAACTAAAACTTCCTGACTTGATATTGTATTGAATTTTTGATAAGTTTGAGTTTTGTCCCACCTTGTGGTCACTGAATGAACGGCACTTCTCTGCTAACTGAAATACCCCAATCTCTCTTTTAAACTGTTTAGTTGTTAACGTGTTAAGTTTACATATTTTGAAGTAACCCCAACTAAGCAGACTTTACAGTGAGTACCTTAGTCATTCATGAACATATTAATGTCTACTCTAAGTAGTTTAAGCCAAATATTGTTGACCTATATGCAACCCAACAACATATATTCCACCTTTAATTTGTAGAATCACAGCAAAACACTCAGAATTTTAGCGATGAATCAAGGAATGGAGCGCTCAACGTTGTTTTCTGCTCAGAGATGCAGTACTACACTGCCTCCACACAGAGGCATCCCTGAACAGCTTGGTGGCCTCAGGAAATCAGAGCAGTCCGATTGAGAGTAATCCATTGTAGGGCCATAAATAAGCAAGTCCTGCAAATCAGAACAACAGCTGGCATGTATATCTCTTTCCAAGTTTCCACCTAATCCCATGTCTCTTTATCCTTTTATCTCAGCCTTCTCTCCAGGGAGGAGGGGCTGAACAAAACATTGCAGCATGACTCAGCAAAACCATAGAACTGTAATGCATTGTTAAAGGTAGAATATGCAACATTTTCTACTTTCAAATATTCCAGAAATACCTAAAAAGGTAATTAGAGTGTAAAGAAATCTTTATTTTGCTGTCATGCCAAATATGATAATTTATGATATTGCAGCTCTATGAATTAATTTATATTTTTTGCCAGGTGACAAAGTGATAAATACCACATTACACCAGCAAGGCAAGTATAGAGTCAGTTTTCATTTCAGAGTCAAAAATCCTGTGTTTAACCTTAATTATGTTAATTTATAGAGTAGGGCAGAACATGTAATGATTGCAGTTAATTACAGTTCACTTGGAGAAGACAAACTTGAAGAAGTCATCATGAGTCATCATTAAAAAAAAAACTTTTTCAAATTTGTATGAAGGTTCATTACTGCTATCTGGTGTTGCCAGTAATTACCTACAATTTCTTTCAAGTTCATCTTTAAACTGTTTTGGAACACTAATTGTGTGATGCTGGAGGTCAAAACATAAACAGCTATAAAAGCTGTTAGGACAGGTGATCTTCCATTGCTATGCTGCAGAGGAAGTATATTCAGAATAAGTGACTGAACCGTGAAAATGTTTAGAAAGAGCAGATAATTCAAAGACTCAAGATTCAAAGATTTTTATTTGTCAACACTTCTATATGTACAGGACATACAGGAAAATCAAAATGCTGTTTCTCTCTTTCTTGGTATAGAGTGCGTGATCATATTATAACACAAGAAATCTCTGTCTGTCTGCCTGTCTGTCTGTGTTTCGCGCATATCTCCCGAACCGTTCGTCAGACTGGCCTCAGATTTGATACGTGCTTTGCTGAGGTTACGAGGGTGTGCACCCCAAATTTCATCCTCCCTATATATGCAGAAGTTTAGGAGGGGAAATCTTTAATGAATGTCCTTAGGGGAGCTATGGGTATTCATAGCTATGACATCATAGATGCACAGATGTTGCCATGGTTACTGTTGCCAGGCAGACACATCATCAAAGATCAAAGGCAGGCATCATGGAACAAGTGGTTATGTCAAAAATCAAAGGTAGGTTTCACCATGGTTACTGTTGCCATGGTAACCATGCCAAAGCTCAAAGGCAGGCATCACCATGGTTACTGTTGCCATGGTAACAGTAACTTTCTATGGGCATGCAGAAATACTTGCTTATACTTGGTTTCTATGGGCATGCACGGGTTTGCACTAGTATGTAAGAAAAGGGGTAAGGATGAAAACAACAACAGCATAATAATAATAATAATAATAATAATTTTTATTTATGTACAGTACTTTTGAATATAGCTACATTCATGGTATAATTACTTCCTTTCATTTCACTGTATTAGTACTCCCCTAATAGTTGGAAGTGATTAAGTAAATGGATGAATGTTTTCAGCTTTAGTTTGTTCCACTATAGTCATTGTTAACCATTATCATGTTATAATGCAAGAAATCTCTGTCTGTTTGTGTGTGTGTGTTCCGCGCATACCTCCTAAACCATTCATCAGACTGACCTCTGATTTAATAAATGCTTTGCTGAGGTTACGAGGGTGTGCATTTCCAAATTTCAGCCTCCCCAATTTTGTGGAAGTTTAGGAGGGGAAATATTTATTGAACGTCCATAGGGGAGCTATGGCGTTAGCTCAGGGAGTAGGCAGGCATAATTACTGTGATGTCATAGATCAAAGGCAAACATCACCATGCTATTGTGATGTCACAGATCAAAGGCAGGCATCACCATGGTTACTGTTGCCAGGCAGACACATTATCAAAGATCAAAGGAAGGCATCACTGAACGAGTGGTGACATCAAAGATCAAAGGTAGGTTTCACCATGGTTACTGTTGCCATGGTAACCATGTCAAAGCTCAAAGGCAGGCATCACCATGTGCCATGGTAACAGTAACTTTCTACAGGCATGCAGAAATGCTTGCTTACACTTGCTTTCTATGGGCATGCACGGGTATGCACTAGTTTGCTTAAACAACAATCACACATTTTAATCTGAGAAAGTAATTCAGCTAGTTCCATTCAACATAGTTTCTTAACCCCCCCCCCCCCAAAAAAATACATTTAAACATAATGTGTAGTTATAGTGTAAGCTTTTGTTTTTATTGATTTAGCAAAAAGAAAGAAAGAAAGAAAGAAAGATTTAAAATATTATTAGAGGGTACTCAGAGAGCGTATACCTCCACCAAGGCTCCATCCTTTCCTCCTTTCTTCATCTGTCCATCGGTCTGTACCTCTGTCTGGTCATACATTGCTATAGGGCCTTTGTGCTGCAATCATTGATCACCACCAAAATCTAGTGGATTCATCCGAAAGGGCCAAGGGCCACATCTGGTAAAAATTCATCAAAATCCAATCAGTAGTTTTTTTTAGTAATCCTGCTAACACAGTGGTAGAAGACAGGGCCTTGAAAGAAGACAGGGCCTTGGTGGAGGTATGCACTCTTTGATCACTTCTAAAATTTAATGGGTTCATCCTTAGCCCAAAGCCCACCTCTTGTGAAAATTTCATCAAACTCCATTTAACGGTTTTTACATAATCCTGCTATCAGACAGACAGACAGACAAATAAACAACCCCCCCCCCCCCCAGCTCCTTGGCAGAGGTAACAAATGCCTTTTTTCAAATTCTGTTAGTAAACTCCATTGTCCTTTTTATTCAGTAAAACAAAGCATGTGGCTGTGTAGCACAAATCGTGGTTATGCTCAACATTTTGCTTATGTTAGCATTTGAACTAAGTAACTGTTAATAAACACAGAGTGCTGCTGAAATGAATAGGAATTAAATCTGGTTAATGCAGGAATAACTAAATTAGATTTTGGCTTTAAGATTGTGGAGGTTTGTTTTCAGTGGTGTTTTTGTTGTTGTTGTTGGTGTTTTTTTTTTTTTTTTTAGCCTGTTTAACTGTTAGCAGGATTATGCCAAAACAACTGATCAAATTTCAATAAAATTTGTTGGAAAGGTGGAGCTTGGGGGATAGAAGAACGCATTAAATATCGGAACAGATCCAAATCAAGGGATAGATTGAGATATTTTTTGTCACTTTCTTTAACATTGCATAATAGGGCAAATTTTTGACATTTTCATTATTTTTCAGAGAATTATTCATGGCACTTGATGGGAAAAAACAGGCATCCTGTCATATTGATGGAATGAACAGCTCACGTGCAGGGAACAACACCAGAGAAAACACTCATGACACAGAGAAGCAACGTTTAAATGGTTTATTATTACTTTCAAAAGAGGATCACTGATAAATAAAACGTCAATTGCCAGAGGAAGACGCAGCTTGTGGGGAGAGACAAGAGCAATTAGCAAGAGAAGGGAGGCAGTGAAGTGGGAAGACGAATTGCCACTTACATGCACTGAACAGAGAACCCGACAGAGCACCAACAGGAATAGCCGAACCAACAGGATGAAGCTGGTCGGGGAATTGGCTGAGTAGAGTCTGACCGGGTGGAGATAGGAAGCTGAGGCGGGATGAGGATGATGGAGCAGGTGAGTGCACAATAATCCCTGTAGACGCACCGCACAGATGGCAGCAACCCAACGAGCCAGCGCTGTAGCTTCCACTTGATGGTCCTTATAAGCGCTGGCGATGAAGAGGCGGCAGGTGCGTCCACTCACGCAGGTGAACTGATTGCCTGCAGAGCTGGGGAAAGTTTAACAGGAAGGAGGGGGTGAGCGCTCACCTGAATATGACACATCCATGGGAGGTGGGCATCTATGAGTTTGTAGAATATGGTATGGCTCCAAATAAAATTTAATAAAGAACTTAATGTGACCTGGGGGACAGGTAGTGACACCCAGCTGGGGGTTTGAACTCACAACCTCCCACTCCAGAGTCTAGCTCTTTCCCTATGTCACCAAGAGGGTCAACTGACTTGGCAAGCCAAGTAGGAATGCTTTTATTGACTCCAATACATATTCCCTCTCAGATTTTAACATTGTCCCAATGTCAGCGATGCAGTTAAGCTTAAAGGGTGCCTGCCTTCTGACTATGTCAGTGCCAGTGAATCCTACCAGCAAGGCCTCTTGTGGTGGGGAGTAAGCACCACTTGAAGGGCCAACACACTGGTGGTATCTGGGGAATAGGACCAATGCACCGCCACTAAGTCCTGCCAAAAACGTTAATTGTGACCCAGGGGACAGGCAGTGAAGCTCAACTGGTGGGTTAGGCCCAATCGGGGGTTTGAACTCACAGCCTCTCACTGTGGAGTCCAGCACTCTACCTGCATCACCAGGAGGGTCAATCCACTTGGCAAGCCAAGTAGGAATGCGTTTATTGACTCCATTACGTTAATATAAGTGTGACTAGAAGTACGTGCTTTTTTGTAAATGAACGCCCTCCCTCTGTTACCTGGTTTCAGCTTGTGCAAAGATAGTGTTGCTCCCCATTTCAAGACTAAAAAATACATTACATATTATATTCCAAAATCTGGGGTACCTTCTGTAGGAAAATCGTGGTGTAAAGAATCTGTTGCCAATCATTAGTGAATCTCTTCATGTTGCCCCTCCTTTGGCCATTGACGTCAAAAGAGCTCAACAATGAAGAGGTCTATATAGGTATATATATAACTGACCAACAACTGCCAGTAAAGTTATCCTGGGTGTGTGTGTGAGGTTCTCACTGTGTTCCAGCACGTATCCCATGTGTAAATGCTGTGGACAGCTAATATGAGTGTGTATCTTGTGCAAACTATTTGTGAATGAAAGAGACTCTTTTCTCAGCATCAACAGTTAAAGGGTTTGAAGGGTGGTTTGTGGTGCTTTGACACTGGTTGTCACAACAGGGGCCAGGAACCCTATGGAGCAAATACAAACATGCAGTTCACATTGGTGATGACCAGCTGCGACACAGAAGTGGTGTTAGTAACCCGAGTGAGGATCAGCCTGTTGTGACAGCAGCCAGTGTTGGTGTTACATAACGCGCAGCAGTCATGTAGCATGCTGGGAGTTATCTATCAGCTTGGATATAAAGAGGAGTGTGTCAAGACTATAGGAGGTTAAGAGACCTAATACTAAAATTTTAAATATTTGTTTGATAATTTCATGATTGCTTTCTTGTAACAATTTATTGTCTTTATTACCCAATAGTGCTTGAATTGGAAAGTTTACTGTAGTGGTTTCTATATCCTTCCATTTAGTTTGATAATGTAGACAACACCAGCAAACTAAATATCTCATCTGAACAGCATAAAAATAATTTCTCAAATTTGGTAGGGATATTCCACCCTTATCTTTATTCAACATGAGTGTTTTGTATCTCACCCTGGGTTTCTTACCCACCCAAATAAATCGAGATATCCATTTATCCCACAATTTAAATTGTATATTGGAAATTAACTGTGAGATGGCCTGAAACAGATAAAATAATCTTGGTAAGAAGTTTATTTTAATTATTTCAATTTGAGTACCAAAATCAAGGGAGATAACCATCTCCCTATGTCCTTTTTAATATTACTATTAATCTGGTCGTAATTTATTTCAAGTGTTGTAGTATGGTCTTTTGCAATTATCAATCCTAAGTATTTAATTACTTCTGCGTCCCATTTAATTTTGTATTTTCTTCTGAATTCTTCATCTGGAAAATAATTAAAAGAAAGAGTTTATGTTTTGGTTGTGTTTAACTGATAGCCTGAGAGGTGGCCAAAATTTTCTAATTTTGTCATCAAATTTGGAAAAGAATTATCTGGATCCTGAAGGAAGATAATTACATCAACAAATAATCCAATAATGTGTTCTTGCTTTTCTATATGAATTCCTTTTAAATCACTACTTTGTCTTATCATTTGAGCCAAGGGCTCAATAAAAATTGCAAACAAGGTTGGACTGAGACAACAACCTTGTTGAGTCCCTCGGTGTAATTTAAAACTGTCTGTTAAGTTTCCATTTATTTTAATCCTAGTTGTGGGATTCTGATATAAAGTTTAAATGCACTGTATTGCTGTTTCATGCAGTCCTAATCTCTGCAGTACTTCATATAAGAATCCTCAAATAACTTGATCAAAGGCCTTTTCGGCATCAAGACTAACCACTAACACGCTTGTTTCCTGTTTCTGTATTTGATCCATCATACGCAATGTACGCCTAATATTATCATGGGTCTGACGACTCGGCCTTGAAGACTTTCTGGCAAACTATTGGGAGAGGAAAGCAGATGCTGATGGAGCACTGCTGACCTCAACTGGGTATGTTGTCGGGTGGTGGAGTACTTTGAGGATTTCCTCAATTCCAGTGACACCCTTCCATAGAGGAAAGCAGGGCCAGAGGTGCACTAACTGGGAATTGTCCATCATTGACAGACTTTTTTTTCAGCAGTGACCGAACAATCTGAAGCTATCTATCATTTTGACAGATTACACTGAGGGTGATCTGATTAAAATTAGTTAAAATGACAGGTAATAGCAGATTATGACAGAATTTTGACAACCGTGTCTGTCAAAATGACAGCTAAAAATAAAATCTAGTGCAAATCTCTGGCAGGGTTTGAGGATGGAGAGGACCTCCACCCATCACTGGTGCTGAGGTTGCTGAAATGTTAAAGAACTCTTCAGTGGCAGGGTCCTTAGACTTGCTCTGAGTACCTCAAGGCTGGACATTTTAGAGCTGTCCTGGTGACATGCCTCTGCAACACTGCGTAGAGGTCAGGGAACTGGCAAACTGGGGTGGTGGTTCCACCCGACTTCTTTAATAGGGACTGGAGGATGTATTCCAACTTTAGGGATCACGCTCCTTACCTCTCAGAAAGGTCTATGCCAAGCTACTGGAGAGGAGAGTCCGGCCACTGGTCAAATCTCACATTGAGAAGGAGCAACACAGTTTTCATCTTGGTTGGGTAACATTGGACAAACAGCTGTACACTCTCAAAAATCATTGAGGGTTTGTGGAAGTTTGCCCAAATCAATTTACATGTGGTCTCTATACGACCATTGTGAGAGTTTGGTTCATATTGCCAACAATCAGTCAGACTGGTTACTCCACCAGGGCTACAGTCTGTCACCAATCTGGTTGAGAATTTTTATGGACTGGATTTCTAGGTGCAGCCAAAGAAGGGAAGGTGTCCTGTTTGGTGGCCACAGGATCCTGTCTCTGCTTTAAAAAAAATAAAAAAAAAATTGTATACTTTATTAATCCCAGAGGGAAATTCAGGGTGAATGAAATTCAGGGAAATTCAGGATGGATGAGACAGCCACAGTACGGTACCAATCTCTTCACCATTCACACACACACATTCACACCTAGGGCCACTTTAGAGTCTCCAATTACCCTAACTTGCATGTTTTTGGCCTGTGGAAGGAAACCGGAGTACCTGGGGTAAACCCACGCAGACATGGGGAGAACATGCAAACTCCACACAGAAGGGTCACTGATGGTCAGGGGTGGAATCGATCTTGTGACCTTCTTACTGTGCTGCCACAGTGCTAATCACTGTTCCACCGAGTTGTGATCATGTTTGCTTCATGGAGCAATGACTTCCTACAGGACTAGCAGGGGCTGTTTGCTTCTGAGTGTGAAGCAGCCAGGATGAGAATCAGCACCTCCAAGAGGAGGTGAGTTATCATGAAGAGGCTCAGAGCAGACAGACACAGAAGATGTTCAAGAGACTATGCCTTCCAGCTGGCTTAGAAACACCTTGGTATTCTCCTAGAAAAGCCAGATGATTTGGCTGGGGAGAGGGAAATCATGTTTTATCTGTTTAGACTGCTGCCTCTAACAACCCAGACCCCAGGTAAGTGGTAGGAGATGGATGGAATCACAATATCCTTTTAAGGTGAACTGAATTAAGCATTTTATCAAAGATAAACTATGTTTGATTACACATTTAATTTTTAACAAAACTGGTGGCACATTTTTAATGTACATTTATAAGATAAGATAAGCCTTTACAGGGTGTACCCTGCCTCTTGCCCAAAGATGCTGGGATAGGCTCCAGCCCCCTCCGCAACCCGAAAAGGATTAAGCGGAAGAAGATGGATGGTCCCACAATGGGGGAATTCCAGGACTGCAGCAGCACAGGGATAGCAGCACTCAGAGCAATAGTAAATAAGATAAGAATTGGTTAGCCAAAGTAGTAAATAAATATACATATGTACACAGTTATATACACAGTGCAGGAGCATTGCAGCTAGAGGGAATAAACAGCAGTACAGTTAGTTAAATTACCCGGCAAAAAATAAATATGGACCCAGACAGTATATTTCACATTTGAATGAACAGTGTTGTTGCCACCCTCAATAATAATTGTAATTATCGTAGTTCTGTATATTGGAGGGGACGATCTCTATTGTGCAAAGTTGTGACGTTTAATACAACCTCTACGAGCAGTCCTGGTTAGATTTTAAAGTCTGACAGCCGTAGGTAGGAAGGACCTGTGGAACCTCTCCTTCGAGCACTTAGGATGGCACAGCCTGCCACTAAATGAGCTCCTCAGTGTATTCAGCGTGTCCTACATGGGGTGGGACTCGGACTCCAGGAGAGATGACAGCTTAGCCACCATCCCCCTCTCTCTTATCTCCTCCACTGGGTTAAGGCATCACCCAGAACAGAGCTGGCTTTTTTGATCAGCCTGTTCAGTCTCTTCCTGTTGGCTGCCATGATGCCGCTGCCCCAGCAGACCACTCCAAGTGTGATGGCTGATGCCACCACCAAATCGTAGAAGGTCTTCATGAGTGCCCCTCGCACTCCAAAAGACCCGAGTCTCCTTAGGAGGAACAGCCTGCACTGCCTTTTCTTGTGGAGCGTGCTGGTGTTGTGTGTCCAGTCCAGTTTATTGTTCAGGTGAACACCCAGGTACTTGTAAGATGTTACCATCTCAATGTCTGTTTCCTGGATGTTTACCGGTACTGTGGGGGGTTGTCCTCACCTGTGGCAGTCCACCACCATTTCCTTGGTTTTCCTCACATTGATCTGGAGGCAGTTTCGCAGGCACCAGTCCACAAAGTCCTGGATCAGTCCTCTGTACTCCACGTCATCCCCATTGGAGATGAGGCCGACGATCGCAGGGTCATCAGAGGACTTCTGTAGATGGCAGTGTGGTGCATTGTGTGAAAAGTCAGCAGTGTAGAGGGTGAACAGGAAGGGAGCCAGAACTGTTCCTTGGGGGGCTCCCGTACTGCAGATGATGGTGTCAGACACACAGTCCTGGGTTCTCACAAACTGTGGTCGGTCTGCGAGGTAGTCCAGGCTCCACGATGACAGGTGCTGTTCCACCCCTGCACACAGCAGCTTGTCCCTCAGGATCACTGATTGGATGGTGTTGAAAGCACTGGAGAAATCAAAGAACATGATA
This sequence comes from Pholidichthys leucotaenia, assembly GCA_020510985.1. NCBI lineage: Eukaryota > Metazoa > Chordata > Actinopteri > Cichliformes > Pholidichthyidae > Pholidichthys > Pholidichthys leucotaenia. Next base: position 131,693,947 of record CM035849.1, on the reverse strand, counting down.
ATAATAATAATGCATCAGATTTATATAGCGCTTTATCATAGACACTCAAAGATGCTTTTTACAGATACATTATTCATTCTCTCCAGACAGACAATGGTAGTGGTAAGCTACTACTGTAGCCACAGCTGCCCTGGGGCAGGCTGACGGAAACGTGGCTACCAATCCGCCCCACTGGCCTCTCCGGCCACTACCGAACATTTATACACATTCATACCCAGTGTTATGGACACTGGAGGCAAGGTGGGTAAAGTGTCTTGCCCAGGGACACAACGGCAGGATATCTGGGGAGAGCAGGATTCGAACTGCCAACCATCCGGTTATTGGACGATCTGCTCTACCTCCTGAGCCACTGCTGCCCCATCCTGAGCCACTGCTGCCCCAGATCGTCACATGATCCTCACAGTGCTCCCAGGCTTCTCCAGATGGGACAGGGAATGGTGGAGGAGGAAGATCACTGCATCCTCCACCCAATGCCGTGCTGGTAGGCAGACTGAAGTTGGTCCATCTCTGATCCCACCAGGGGGCGGAGGAGGGTGAAGAGCAGCCTCTCCAGGGTCTTCATCAGGTGTGATGTGAGGGCCACTGGTCTGTAGCTGTTCAGGTCCTTGGGATGCGGAGTCTTCGGCATGGGTACCACGCAGGATGTTTTCCACAGCTATGGTACCCTCCCCAGCTTCAAGCTCAGGCTGAAGATGTGCTCCACAATCCTGCACAGCTGGTCTGCACAGGACTTGAGGAGCCTCAAGCTGATGCTGTCCGAATCTGCAGCCTTCCTCACCTTGATCTTCTTCAGCTCAGCTCTCACCTGGGTCTTATGAGGAACAGACTGGGGCAGGGGGAGCTGTGTGCTGGGAGAGGGGGTTGGATTTGTGAGGGAATAACAGCTGGAGGTGTGCACTGAGAGCTGGGGGATGTAAGGGGGGTGGAGGGAGGGTTGTGGACAGCGGGACTAGGTGAAGGTGGAAGCAGCAGGGGTTTGTGGGCAGGCATAGAAGACAGCGGTTGGTCAAACCTGTTAAAGAACTGGTTCAGGTCGTTCACCCACTCCCCCCCCCATGGCCTGGGAGGAGGTATTCTGGTGCCCAGAGATGGTTTTGAAGCTTCTCCAGACACCGCTGACATCACTCTGCTTCAGCTTGTCCTCCATCTTCTTCCTGTAGCCGTCCTTCCCCTCTCTGATCTTCCTCCTTAGCTCCCTCTGTATGGACTTCAGCTCCCCCTTGTTTCCTGACCTGAAGATCCTTTTCTTTTTATGACATAAATCTTTTTAGTCAGACATATTTCTATACACAGGCTCTTATATATGACTTCTCATTTACAAACATAATTTTTCTCGAGGCAAGTGTTGCTCCCCTGGGTAGCGGCCCAGGAGGAGGAAACGTGCATGCGGAAGTTAACTCTCCAACCTGTGATAGAGAATCAGCAAAACACGTTTCGTTATTTCACACAAGGAGTTTATTCTTCGTTCAAGTCATTCACATGACCAACATCAACTGACTAGTATTTACTATCAAAGTCCATTTATCACAATTTCCGATTTGACATTAACTGTATACTTAACATTCTTAACAAATTACTCTAACATGAAATGAATTATTGGTTTTATCTCCTTCCCATGTATATAGCTTTTAACTTGTTCAAATATTTATATTTTAACAATAACCCATGAACTTACATTTACATTAATCATTTTAAGCACTGTCATAAATGTACAGCATGTGGTGTTATTCTTAACAATTCACTGACCTGGCCACTGTGTACCTAACACACTTACAATAGTATTCCTGGTAGTCGGTAATACACCCGAAATATGCACATTTGGTGACTAATCAAACCAGTAAATGTCGTACTGTATGAAAACCGTTTCATAACTGTCTTTAAATAAAGTAAGCAAATGGTTCTTAACGTGGGCGGATTTCACTGTTGTGATTTCACACTCGATCATTAACATTAGCAGGTTAGCTTATACAACAACACATCAACTTTAACAGAAATACCCTTACAAACCCGCTTTTCGCCTCACATGTATCACAATATAATCTCGGACATCCTAGGACTCTTACAGTTTATATTGCACTCTTGAATTATTAGTATTTACCAACCTGTGATAGAGAATCAGCAAAACACGTTTCGTTATTTCACACAAGGAGTTTATTCTTCGTGCTCCAGTGCGTGAGGCTACTCTCTATCACTATGTGACATGCGCCATCTATTGGTCGGCGTATGGAACTGCACTCAACTCACATGAGTTATAATGGAACCAGGTGGATTACAAATGCATTGTAGAAAAATAAACAATTAAGGAATAACATAAAATTGTAGGGGTGCCTGTTTTTCTTAAATTTTCTTATCCAAATGTCTTTTTCACCTCTTACATAACTTAACTATTTCCAACCCTCTACACTCTCCCCCACTTCAAATAAATGTCTCCCGACATTTCATGTTCTAGGGTGACTTAATGCATGAGAGTGTACCAATTATAACCATGGGACTGAGGTTGGGTGAGGTAGTGGAATGGCATATAGTTTTGAGTTAGCGGCACAAAGGTAGGGAGTAGGACAGGTCTTACGTCTGCAGTCCAAGGCTGGTACGATGGCTGTCCCAGGACGTCGTAGGTCAGTCTCTCTACTGGCCTTGCTCTCCGCTGTGACCTTCTCAGTTCCTCCTGTTCTCTATCCATCACCTCCACTTGTCCTTGACGTTCTTCCTGCAGCAAAGCTGGTCCATCCATTTGCTCCTCAGCATCCCGCTGAACGGGGACCGGTTCCTGCCTTACTGGTGGGCAGAACTCTCTAGCTGTCGCTCGAAGCCTTTGCTGATTTTGAGGATTTTGCTCTGGCATGACAGGTACTGGTTGCTGAGTGTTTTGGTCTGGGAGATTTGAGGCATTTTGCTGACGATTTACGGGTCTGTAACATGGGATTTGGCTACGGAGGTTGTAGCGGTAAGTATTTTCCTCTTCTTCCTCCGAGCTGTCATTGTCTGTGTTGTCACTGTTAGGATTTTTCTCTGTCCTCTTCTTCCGTTTCTGTTTTGTCTTTTCTTTTGCAGGCAGTTCTTCTTCTAAAGGCAAGTCATTTACAGGCAACAGCAGGTTTCTGTGTAACACTCGCATCACTTGGCTGCCTCTCTCTGCTTGTACTTTATAGACTGGTCCATCTCCCACTCTCTCAACTACGCGATGTACTGCTGACTCCCAGTAAGCGCGCAGTTTCCCTGGGCCTCCTCTTTCAGAGAGGTTTCTGACCAACACCCTGTCGCCTGGTTGGAGTGTGACACCTTTTAAGCGTTTGTCGTACTGCTTTTTGCCTTTACCTGAAGACTTTTGACTGTTTTCTGCAGCGATTTTGTAAGCAGCACGCATCCTATCAGCCCATTTTTTAGCGTAGGTTTGATGGCTGTGTGTGTCAGTGTCTTTTGTCTGGTTCAATAGTAGATCTACAGGCAACCTTGGGACTCTGCCATATAAGAGGAAAAATGGAGAATAGCCTGTTGACTCGTGTCTTGTACAATTGTAAGCATGTACAATTTGGGGTAGGTGATCCTTCCATTCACTTTTTTTCTCCTCCTGTAGGGTACGAAGCATTTGGAGTAGTGTACGATTCAGGCGCTCCACGGGGTTGCCCTGCGGATGGTATGGAGTGGTTCGTGAGTGAGAAATTCCAGACAGTTGTTGTAATCTGTGGAAGAGACTGTTTTCAAACTCACGTCCCTGATCGTGATGCAACTTCTCAGGGTACCCGAAACGAGGAATAAAATCCTGAAATATCTTTTCTGCAGCTGTTTTGCCTGATTTATTCCTTGTAGGGTATGCCTGTGCGAAACGAGTGAAATGGTCCACTAGTACGAGGATGTACTCATACCCTCCTTTACTTGGCTCAAGGTGTAAGTAGTCGATGGAGATTAACTCAAAGGGAGCACTGGTTGTGATAGAGCCCATTGGAGCTCTCTGGGGAACATTTGGGCGTTTTTGTTTGATGCACGGACATTTTTTTGTTACATAATCTTCAACATCTTGTTGCATACATGGCCAATAGAAACGCTCACGGGCCAGATGTATCACCTTATCACACCCTATGTGACCCACGTCATTGTGTAAACTCGTTAACACCATCGGCTTTAGCTGTTCAGGTAGGACCAGTTGTTTGCTGTGCTCTGTCTTTCTGTACAATAATCCATTGTCAACTTCCAACTTGTTCCACTCATACAGTAGTCTCCGTGTCCGTTTACTCATTGTCCGTCTATCTTTATCGTTTGGTGTCCATCCTTTGAGTTTGAGTGAGATTACTTCTCTAATTGACTCATCGGCTTGTTGAGCAGCATTGATGTCTTTAGGCGTCATGCTCAAAACACTGTCGGTTGGCACATTGTTGTCATTAGAACTCAGTTGTAACGCAGCTATCCATGGCACATCACTGTTTTGTGATGTGCCATGGATAGCTGCGTTTGCCACATGGATAGCTGCGATTGCCACACTGCGGACACTACTTCCGGTAAAACTGTCTCTGTGAACTCGTTCATTTGCTCTTGCAGATCTAATGGGTGTCTGGACAACATATCTGCATCTGCATTCCTTTTCCCTGGCCTATACTTGATATCAAAATGGAAGTCAGCCAACTCCCCGACCCACCTATGACCCACTGCATTCAACCTGGCTGAACTGAGGACATAGGTTAAAGGATTGTTATCTGTATAGACAGTAAAAGTCGGTGCATAATACAGATAGTCACGGAATTTGTCGCAGATGGCCCACTTGAGAGCTAGAAACTCTAGTTTACCGGAATGTAAGTGATAATTCTTCTCGGCCGGTGTGAGAGTTCTGGATCCATAGCCAATCACCTTAAGTTTGTTTTCTTGTTTTTGATACAAGACGGCTCCCAGGCCTTTGTTTGACGCATCTGTATGCAATACAAATGGAAGGTCCAAATTGGGATAGGCTAGAATGGGAGGATTAGTCAGAATGTCCACAAATCTTGACACAACTTCCTGATGTTCACTGGTCCATATTATTGGTGTGCGAGAAGGAAGCTGGTTTCTGTCTCCTTTCTTTGTTTGTCCTTTACTCCTTTTTGGTGCTGGTTTATTGTCATTGCTTGTTTCATTAGTGCTCTGGAGGAGTTCGAACAAGGGTCTCGCCAGACGTGAAAAATCTTGAATAAATGATCGGTAATAACTGAGAAAACCCAGTAACGTTCTGAGTTCTCCGACTGTGCGAGGGTTCTTGTCTTTCAGAGCGAACACAGCATCCAAGTCTTTTGGGTCAATCTGGACTCCTTCTCCCGACACTAGCCTACCCAGGTAGCGTACTTGGTTTTTGAACAGTTCACATTTGGCTGGCCGAAGTTTTATGCCGTGTTGTCGCATTTTGCACAAAACCTGTTTAAGGTGTTCTACGTGCTCATCAAAGGTTTTGGAGTAACACAGTACATCGTCCAAGTAAGGCACGCAACACTCGTCTCTGATCCCTTCTAACACCCCCTCCATACACCTTTGGAATGCGGCCGGAGCGTTTGACAACCCGAATGGAACCCGCACCCACTCGTATAGTCCCCAGGGTGTGCTAAAAGCAGTTAAATGCCTTGACTCCTCACTTACAAAACCCTGATGGTAGGCACTTCCCTGATCCAATATGGAAAACCAGGAATTACCCCCAAGACTGTCCAGTAGATCTTGTATCCGTGGTAACGGATGCCTGTCAGGTATGGTTTTTCGGTTCAGCTCACGAAAATCAACACACAAGCGCAAAGTATTGTCCTTTTTACGCACACACACTACTGGCGACGAGTTGTTTGATACTGATTTCCTGATCCAGCCCCTGCTTAAAAGGTTTTGAACATACTCCTTCACCTCTTTATACAGTGGTCTTGGAATGGAGTTGTAACTTTTCTGCACGGGTGTGTTGTCAGTGGTGTTGATTTTTAGCTGTAGTCCAGGAATACATCCAATGTCTCCTTCATCATGAGCAAACACATCAGACTGTTCATAGAGCATCTGCCGAACCACCTCCCGATCACCCTCTGAGAGATGGTCTAAATTGACATTAGGGTGCCATCTCAGGTGTGAGGGGGCCGTGCTTAATGTTTCTTCACCCTCACCTTGACTGTCACATGTCACTTGAGCAGAGTGACAAAATGGCTTGTCTGTAGTTTTGGTTGCATTTTCAGCACTGGAACAAACATTTACAGGTTTGTATTCAGTGATCTCTGAAATAAGTCCTAAAACAGTCTTTGGATTTAGAAAAATGTTGTGCTTTGTTGAGTTTTGGATTGGGATTTTGACAGTTTTTGAAGCACCACCGGGTACATCAATAAGAGCTGGGAATAACTCCAACCCATCAGGTAAGTTACATTTCACAGCTGGCTCGAACAACATTTCTCCTCCTCCGGGAAATGCTCTGATGTGACATTTTACCATACAGATTTGGCTACTGTGAACAGTGAGTCCTTTTTTTCCAACTCTCACCACTAGACTTTCTGGTTCATTTTCTGCTGACTTGGTGTGGACAACAGAGATGAGTGACTCAACATTACCTTTCTGGACCTTTAAAGTCTCCGACAGTAAGCCCACTAAGCTAATATCGTCACTTTGTTCACTGTTTGCCATTATTATCTCTTGGATCACGTTAAAGCCCAGCAGCGGAGTGCTTAAATGCTGCTGACTGACAAGCATTGGAACATACAAGGATACAGAACCATACTGTGAACTTGTGATCTCGAGCAGGACATCTATCCACCCCTCGAACGGAACATCCGTCCCATTGGCTGCGGTGATTTCGAGTGGATGGCCTGGGAGTAGGCTCTCGAGTGGCTGTATTTTCACATTTGGTAAGGCTGCTTGTACCCATGACTTTTCAACAATGCTTACTTGTGCCCCACTGTCCAATAACATCTGTAGGTTTACTCCATTTAACTGGCAACTGATCATACACCTACCGCCAATGAGCTGTGCCACACGCTTTGTGTTGGGTGACTTTTGGGACTTGGCAGTAGTCTGTTCGGAGTTCAGTCTTTTAGTGTTGTGGGACTCTGCCGGTGGTTCAGTCACTGGTGGTCCCTCCCCAGCGACCTCCTCCAGTTTCCCGACACATTGCTTTTCTGCAGGCACCCTATAGCTCTGTGCCCCTCCTTTCCACATCGAAAACAGTGTGTGCAGCACTCAGTGTCTTGGGCGATACACTTTTGGCATTTTCCTTTCACTGCGGGTTTCAGTGCTGGCTGTTTAGGGACAGGTGCTGTGGGACTGGTGTTTACTGTATTTACCATTGGGGTTAGGGCCTTTTCTAAACTCTTGGTTAGGGAGGAGACCTGTGCCGTCAGCTCCTGGATAGCTACACGATTAGCTTGGACTTCAGTGTGCATTTTAATCGAGCTCTGATCTGTCTCTACCTGTGCCGCATTAACACTGGTGACTTTGTGTTTGTGGCTTTGTCCCAACCTACTCAATCTCTCTGTCTCTTCACTAACAAAATTTGCTATGAGCTCCAGGATGGAGTCATCTGTGACACTGGTGTTGGAGATGTGAGGTTTAAGGTCTCTCCTAACATAAGAGTATTTTTCATTCAAACCCTGATACAGTGAATGGATAAACACACCTTGTACCAACTTGTCGTCATAATGAAACCCACTACTGTTTTTAGATGCAACCAACACACGCTGTTTTAGCCCCATTAGTCTATACATAAACTGTTGTGGTGTTTCTTTGTCATTTTGCTTAGCATTACTCAGCTCCTGAAATAATTCAGTGCTGCTTTTCTCGCGTAGATGTGTCCTTAAGAGACGTTTTAACTCAGCTACAGTAAGGCTATCCTTGGTTACAAGCATATCTTTAAAGGTACCAGGCTTAATTATCTTAAACACCGTTCTGATAATCTCAGCCTCTGTGAACCCTTCATTTAGCCCTTCATCAAGCTGTTTGCACAAGTTATTGTAACTCAAGTCAGAATCAAAATCAGAGATTTGACCACCATAAATCTTGTACTCTCTACGTGGCAACAGTGACGTAAGTTCAGTCAGTCTGACTAACCCTGGGTCAGGAACTACAGATGGTGATGTTGGATGACGTTACTGGGTTTTCTCAGTTATTACCGATCATTTATTCAAGATTTTTCACGTCTGGCGAGACCCTTGTTCGAACTCCTCCAGAGCACTAATGAAACAAGCAATGACAATAAACCAGCACCAAAAAGGAGTAAAGGACAAACAAAGAAAGGAGACAGAAACCAGCTTCCTTCTCGCACACCAATAATATGGACCAGTGAACATCAGGAAGTTGTGTCAAGATTTGTGGACATTCTGACTAATCCTCCCATTCTAGCCTATCCCAATTTGGACCTTCCATTTGTATTGCATACAGATGCGTCAAACAAAGGCCTGGGAGCCGTCTTGTATCAAAAACAAGAAAACAAACTTAAGGTGATTGGCTATGGATCCAGAACTCTCACACCGGCCGAGAAGAATTATCACTTACATTCCGGTAAACTAGAGTTTCTAGCTCTCAAGTGGGCCATCTGCGACAAATTCCGTGACTATCTGTATTATGCACCGACTTTTACTGTCTATACAGATAACAATCCTTTAACCTATGTCCTCAGTTCAGCCAGGTTGAATGCAGTGGGTCATAGGTGGGTCGGGGAGTTGGCTGACTTCCATTTTGATATCAAGTATAGGCCAGGGAAAAGGAATGCAGATGCAGATATGTTGTCCAGACACCCATTAGATCTGCAAGAGCAAATGAACGAGTTCACAGAGACAGTTTTACCGGAAGTAGTGTCCGCAGTGTGGCAAGGGAGCAAGGCAGCACAAAACAGTGATGTGCCATGGATAGCTGCGTTACAACTGAGTTCTAATGACAACAATGTGCCAACCGACAGTGTTTTGAGCATGACGCCTAAAGACATCAATGCTGCTCAACAAGCCGATGAGTCAATTAGAGAAGTAATCTCACTCAAACTCAAAGGATGGACACCAAACGATAAAGATAGACGGACAATGAGTAAACGGACACGGAGACTACTGTATGAGTGGAACAAGTTGGAAGTTGACAATGGATTATTGTACAGAAAGACAGAGCACAGCAAACAACTGGTCCTACCTGAACAGCTAAAGCCGATGGTGTTAACGAGTTTACACAATGACATGGGTCACATAGGGTGTGATAAGGTGATACATCTGGCCCGTGAGCGTTTCTATTGGCCATGTATGCAACAAGATGTTGAAGATTATGTAACAAAAAAATGTCCGTGCATCAAACAAAAACGCCCAAATGTTCCCCAGAGAGCTCCAATGGGCTCTATCACAACCAGTGCTCCCTTTGAGTTAATCTCCATCGACTACTTACACCTTGAGCCAAGTAAAGGAGGGTATGAGTACATCCTCGTACTAGTGGACCATTTCACTGTTGTGATTTCACACTCGATCATTAACATTAGCAGGTTAGCTTATACAACAACACATCAACTTTAACAGAAATACCCTTACAAACCCGCTTTTCGCCTCACATGTATCACAATATAATCTCGGACATCCTAGGACTCTTACAGTTTATATTGCACTCTTGAATTATTAGTATTTACCAACCTGTGATAGAGAATCAGCAAAACACGTTTCGTTATTTCACACAAGGAGTTTATTCTTCGTGCTCCAGTGCGTGAGGCTACTCTCTATCACTATGCGACATGCGCCATCTATTGGTCGGCGTATGGAACTGCACTCAACTCACATGAGTTATAATGGAACCAGGTGGATTACAAATGCATTGTAGAAAAATAAACAATTAAGGAATAACATAAAATTGTAGGGGTGCCTGTTTTTCTTAAATTTTCTTATCCAAATGTCTTTTTCACCTCTTACATAACTTAACTATTTCCAACCCTCTACACAAGCATATAATTTGGAACAACAGATATGTCAAACACAAGAATAAATCTATTTTTCATGATAAATAGTTTGAAAATACTATTTTGTTCATTTCCCAGCTGTTAAATATAGTAGTTCAGTGTCTGTGACTTGTGGATATTTGTTTTAACCTGTCAAGTGGTAAGTGCAACACCTTCAGAGCAGGAGATAACATATCTCTATCACTTTTTTCAATAGTATACTAAGAGTCTTTTTTTCTTCTTCTGCTTTTGGCTGCTCTCTCTAGTAGTCACCACAGCAGATCGTCTGCCTCCATCTCACCTTATCCCTTTCATCTTCCTCTGTTACACCAACTGTCTCCATGTCCTCCTTCACTACATGCATGAGTCTTCTCTGTGGTCTTCCTCGTTTCCTCCTGCCTGGCAGATCCATCTTCAACATCCTTTGTTCAATATATCCACTATCCCTCCTAAGCACATGTTCAAACCATCTCAGCCTTGCCTCTCTTACTTTGTCTCCAAACCGCTCAACCTGAGCTGTCCCTCTGATATACTCATTTCTAACCCTGTTCCTCCTCGTCGCTCCCAATGAGAATCTTGGCATCTTCAACGCTGCCACCTCAGCTCTGCCTCCTATCTTTTTGTCAGTGCCAGTATCTCCAAACCATACATCATGCAGGACTCACACTTGCTGCTGTACCCCTGACACTCATCTCCACCCACTCCATCCTGCCTACACTATCTTCTTCACTTTAAAATAAGAGATGTTATTATGGTTCCTTCATAGATAGGAAAAATAAGGGCATCTAAATATAGAGGGGAATAAATGGTAGCAGAGGAACAAATGACAGTCACATCAGACAATAAAAGGGCCCATAACTGTTCCCTGTAATCCCTTTAAGATTCAGGGATAATAGATATAGCTAGTTGGCCTGTTCCGATCATTCCAACATACCTGTTGATTAAAAGAGGCATCCTGCTCTGTGAGGGGAATTCACAGACTGCCTGAGAGGGTGAGAGAGAAAGGAAAGGAGAAGGAGGGGGTGTACTGGGCCACAAAATATGATTGATGGCTGAGGAGAGGGTTGGTTTAATGCTGTGAGGCTGACTCACAGATTGGAAAGAATGGGATATTAACAGTACTGTACAGTGTTGAGGAGCACATGGGGGGGTAGGAGGTTTAAAATGCCTTGTAGCTGCTTGACACGTTTGCCAGCAAAACTAGAGAGAGAGAGAGAGAGAGAGAGAGAGAGAGAGAGAGAGAGAGAGAGAGAGAGAGAGAGAGTTGGCTCCTGTGAAGGAAAAGGGAGGAAGAGAGTTTGGTGTGTCTCCTGGGGGGAACCACGCAGTCAGTATTCAGGTCTCCTGTCCGTGAGCCTCCTCTATAAAGCTGCTTTGCTACTGCATGGATCCACTGAGCAAAGGTTTCATTATCAGCTGTAATTCCAGTTTGTCAGTACAGCCACAGTCATACAGAAGCTCTCCACCACTGATCAGCAGCTGCAGTAGTTGGTGGCAGCAGACTGTCAGGAATCTGTTGATTAGATGCTGAAAGGAGAAAACTGAGCAGAGATCATCCAACTGAGCAGAAAATGACAGTAAGTCTTGTTCATTATTTATGTCACTGTAAATGGAGGAGGAACCTTTCCATTGTTAAGTGTTAGATTTATAACTTAATTCAATGAACAATATATAGCAAACAAAACCCATAAAGCCAATACAACACAAGATATTGGTTCTTATGAATCAGGAAATTGCATAAATGCTCTGAAGGCTTTTTTTTTGGCAGAAATTGTTCTGTATTTGCAGAGGTCTGATGAACCATGTTCAGAAGATTTTCAGTTTGTTAAGTTTTAATTCACCTAACAGACTGTAAATCTGTTAATGATACTGGCTCAGTCAAGCCCAAATGAAATCTTATATCATTTACTGCTTCAGACCAAGGGGTATTAACTATCATGGGGTTAATAATCACCTTAGGTTAATAAAAATCAGGATGCAGTAAATGTGTCAGAATCTATGTGAGACTAAATTATGCAGCTAAACAGTGACCCCAATAACCTTTAGCTGCCAGTAGCTATCAAAACGTAATGATTTATATCAATTTCACTTTATTTCATTTATGGGATGGAGAGCAGCAGAAAAATTTAATAATGTGAAAACTATAACCTCTATTAACAACTCTGTGAGACAACTAAGTCTGAGATTTTAATCCTGGAATTTATCACTTTATCATTTCTCTTGGTGTGCAAACACACTGAGGCGTTTTTGTTTGCTTTTTGGAAACATAATTTCACTGGCTTTAATCCAAATCTACTGTATTATCATTGTGTGAAATATGGGTTCTAAGTAATTATCAAGAGAGGCAAAGTGAATCCTGTTTGTGCACCAACACAGGATCGATGTGTGTGCCACATAATCAGCCCATAATCAGCTCTATTTATTATGCTGTTCTGGTAATATATCTCTGCCATGCTTTATCAGAATGACTGAAATCTTCAATCTCACCTAACAGGTTTATTTATCAGAAATTCATAGCTGAAACACACCAATAACTCAATTACTGGGAGACTGTAAATTACAGGTGCATCTCAATAAATTAGAATGTCACCAAGTTGATTTAATTCCGTAATTCAGTTCAAAAAAATATAACTCATATATAGATTCACTACAAACAGAATGATATATTTCAAATGTTTATTTCTTTAAATTTTGATGGTTATGGCTTATAGCTTACGAAACCCCCCAAATTCAGTTTCTCAAATTTAAATATAAAATTAATTTTAAAATGGATTTTTAATAGAAATGTTGGCCAACTGAAAAATACAGTGGATATAAAAAGTCTACACACCCCTGTTCAAATGCCAGGTTTTTGTGATGTAAAAAAATGATAAAAATTGGTAAATCAAAAAATTGATAAATCATTTCAAAACTTTTTCTACCATTAATATGACCTATAACCTGTACAGCCCAATTGAAAAACAAACTGAAATCTTTTAAGGGGAAAAATACAAATTAAAAAACTTACAATAATCTGGTTGCATAAATATGCACACCCTTTTATAACTGGGGATGTGGCTGTGTTCAGAATTAACCAGTCACATTCAAACTCATGTTAAATGGGAGTCAGCACACACCTGCCACCATTTAAAGTGCCTCTGATTAGCCCCAAATAAAATTCAGCTGTTCTAGTAGGCTTTTCCTGACATTTTTGTAGTCACATCTTACAGCACAAGCCATGGTTCGCAGAGAGCTTCCAAAGCATCAGAGGGATCTCATTGTTCAAAGGTATTAGTCGGGACAAGAGTACAAAATAATTTCCAAGGCATTAAATATACCATGGAACACAGTGAAGACAGTCATCATCAAGTGGAGAAAATATGGCACAACAGTGACATTACCAATAACTGGACACCCCTCCAAAACTGATGAAAAGACGAGAAGAAAACTGGTCAGGGAGGCTGCCAAGAGGCTGACAGCAACACTGAAGGAGCTGCAGGAATTTCTGGCAAGTACTGGCTGTTTAGTACATATGACAACAATCTCCCATCTAAGGTGGCAAGACGGAAGCTTTATCTTACGAAGAAAAATATCCAAGTCTGGCTATATTTTGCAAAAACACATTTGAAATCTCCCAAATGCATGTGGGAAAATGTGTTATGGTTCGATGAAACCAAGGTTGAACTTTTTGGCCATAATTCCAAAAGGTATATTTGGTGCAGACACAACACTGCTCATCACCAAAAGAACACCATACCTACAGTGAAACATGGTGGTGGCACCATCATGCTTTGGGGCTGTTTTTCTTCAACTGGAACTGGGGCCTTAGCCAAGGTGCACTGTAAAACCAAATTAGTTAACAGAACTCAAAACTTATGTGGAAACGGATTACCTAATAAATTTTAAGTACACTACCGTTCAAAAGTTTGGGGTCACCCAGACAATTATTTTGTGTTTTCCATGAAAAGTCACACTTATTTACCACCATGAGTTGTAAAATGAATAGAAAATATAGTCAAGACATTGACAAGGTTAGAAATAATGATTTGTATTTGAAATAATAATTTTTTTCCAGATACTCAACCTGCTCAAAGGAAGGTCAGTTTTATAGCTTCTTTAACCAGCTAAACTGTTTTCAGCTGTGCTAACATGATTACACAAGGGTTTTCTAATCATCCATTAGCCTTCTGATGCAATGAGCAAACACATTGTACCATTAGAACACTGGAGTGATAGTTGCTGGAAATGGGCCTCTATACACCTATGTAGATATTGCACCAAACCAGATATTTGCAGCTAGAATAGTTATTCACCACATTAGCAATGTATATTAGATATTAGAGTGTATTTCTGATTAGTTTAAAGTTATCTTCATTGAAAAAAACAGTGCTTTTCTTTCAAAAATAAGGAAATTTCTAAGTGACCCCAAACTTTTGAACGGTAGTGTAAATGAAATATTTTTTTTCAGTAATCTTAAATTTAAAAATACATTTTCAGCAAATTTTTTTAGTAAACTTTCCTTTAAAAATACATTTTCAGCAAATATTTTTTGAGTAAATTTTACTTAAAAATACATTTTCAGCATTTTATTTTTGAGCAAACTCTACTTAAAATTTATTAGGTAATCGATTTCCACATAAGTTTTGAGTTCTGTGAACTATTTGGTTTTACAGTGTGGAGGGAATTATGAACAGTTCCAAATACAGTCAGTGTTGGCACAAAACCTTCAGGCTTCTGCTAGAAAGATGAAAATGAAGAGGAACTTCATCTTTCAGCACAACAATGCCCCAAAGGACACATCCAAATCAACAAAAGAATGGCTTCACTAGAAGAAGATTAGGTTTTGGAATAGCCCAGCCAGAGTCCAGACCTGAATCCGATCAAACATCTGTGGGGTGATCTGAAGAGGGCTGTGTACAGGAGATGCCCTCGCAATCTGACAGATTTGGAGCTTTTTTGCAAAAAAGAATGGGCAAATATTGCCACATCAAGATGTGTCACGCTAGTAGACTCTTACCCATAAAGATTGAGTGCTGTAATAAAAGCCAAAGGTGCTGCAATAAAGTATTAGTGTAAGGGTGTGTATATTTATGCAAACAGGTTATTGTAAGTTTTTTATTTTTTATTTTTACCCTTAAAATCCATCTAGCTACAATGCTCTGCACTGTGTGTTCATATATTCATATATTTATTCCATCCAGCTACAATGCTCTGCACTGTGTGTCTGTGTGTGTGTGTATATATATATATTTTATAGTAATACGTACATATGTATATTAGCTGCTCTTGCTTGCTTGTTTTTTTCTTGCCTTCTGATTGTTGCTCTGAGTGTTGCTATCCCTGTGCTGTTGCAATCCTGGAATTTCCCCGTTGTGGGACTAATAAAGGCTTATCTTATCTTATCTTATCTTAAAAGATTTCAGTTTGTTTTTCAATTGGGTTGTACAGGTTATAGGTAACATTAATGGTGGAAAAAGTTTTGAAATGATTTATCTTGGTCTCATGCTTTCACATCACAAAAACCTGGCATTTGAACAGGGGTGTGTAAATTTTTAATATCCACTGCATGTCCATGTACACACTTAATACTTGGTTGGGGCTCCTTTTGCATGAATTGCCGCATCAGTGACCATGTTTACATGTACATGAATAAACTGGTTATGATTGGATTTCTGGAGTTATCTGATTATTCAAGTGGCCATGTAAACAGAAAAATCTGATAAAGGCCATGTTGTGGGGGCATGGGGTGGGGGGTTTCTCCACCCAGAGAGGGCAAAGGGAGAGGAGGACAATGGACCGAAGGGGGAGGTGTCACCGGGTGCATCAGACGGGACTGTTGGTTCTATGTGCCCACCAGTGAGAGTAAGAGATGCCGGAGCCGCGGAGAGAAGAAAGGTGTTGTAGCAGTGCCAGCATTATGTTATGTTAACGTGCCACACAATTCTTTGTTCATACAGCAATGTGCATGGTCGGAAGTTCCGGGTCTTGATGCATGGAAATAAAGAGATAAAAGAAGAATGCACAGAGACCCGGGATTCTCTTTTGCTGTAAATTATGTTGGACAAGGAATAAAATTTCTGTGTCGTCCAGCCCGTTGCCTTGCCTGCCTCCTTTCTCCACAATGTAACCGGAGTCATTAACTTAAGTGGTTTACCCTCCAATAATCCATTTATTCAGTGCATGTAAACACGAGAAAACAGATTTTTGCCATTATCGGTTTATTCCCAGTAACTGGTTTATTGTGACCATGTAACTGGGGTCAGTGTCAGCCTGTGGTACTGCTGAGGTGTTATGGAAGCCCAGGTTGCTTTGATAGCAGCTTTCAGCTCGTCTGCATTGTTGGGTCTGGTGTCTCTCATCTTCCTCCAGACAATACTCCATAGATTTTCTATGGGGTTTAGGTCTGGAGAGTTTGCTGGCCAGTGAAGCACAGTGATACCATGGTCATTAAACCAGGTTTTGATAGTTTTGGCAATGTGGGCAGTTGCCAAGTCCTGCTGGAAAATGAAACCAGCATCTCCATGAAGCTTGTAAGCAGAGGGAACTATGAAGTGCTCTAAAATTTCCTGGTAGACGACTGCGCTGACTTTGGACTTAATAAAACATAGTGGATCAACACCAGCATATGACAAGGCTCCCCAAATCATCACTGACTGTGGAAACTTCACACTGGACCTCGAGCAACTTGGATTCTGTGCCTCTCCACTCTTCCTTCAGACTCTGGGACTTTGATTTCCAAATGAAATGCAAAATTTACTTTCATTTGAAAAGAGGTCATCTGCTGGTGTTGGGCCGCTGTATGTTATCAAGTCCAAAGTCAGCAAAGTCGTCGACCAGAAAGTGTTTGAAGCACTTCATGCTTCCCTCTGCTGACAAGCTTTATGGAGATGCTGAGTTCATTTTCTAGCTGGACTTGGCACCTGTCCACACTGCTAAAAGTACCAATATCTGGTTTATTGACCATAGTATCACTGTGCTTGATTGGCCAGCAAACTCTCCTGACCTAAACCCCATTGAGAATCTATGCGGTATTGTCAAGAGGAAGATGAGAGACACCAAACCCAACAATGCAGACAAGCTGAAGGTCGCTATCGAAGCAACCTGGGCCTCCATAACACCTCAGCAGTAATACAGGCTGATCACTTTCATGACACACCACACTGATGCAGTAGTTTATGCAAAAGGAGCCCCGACCAAGTACTGAGTGTGCACATGGACATACTTTTCAGTTGGCCAACATTTCGATTAAAAATCCATTTTTTAAAATTAATTTTGTGTAATATTCTAATTTTTTAAGAAACTGAATTTGAGGATTTCATGAGCTGTAAGCCGTAACCCATCCATCCATCCATCTTCTTCCGCTTAAACCTTTTCGGTTTGCGGGGGGCTAACCATGAAAATTAAAAGAAATAAACACTTGAAATATATCACTCTGTGTGCAATGAATCTATATAATATAGGAGTTTAATTTTTTGAATTACTGAAAAAAATCAACTTTTTGATGATATTCTAATTTATTGAGATGCACCTGTATACCTCAACTGATGCAGTGTCACAAATTAAAAAAAAATAAAAAAAATTGGTAAATTTCAGTCACCATAATCAGGCGTTTTATCCCGATCCACTGCAGGGATGTATCAGGTATAATTTAAATTTAATCAGTCCAGACAATTATGCAACACATGAAAGGCCAAAAATAAAAATGTTATCCCTCAAAGATCTAGCTTTTGTGTTAAGCTGTGTGACTTCATTCACAGTCTGCGTATATGTCAGTTATGTGGTTTGGGGATCCAACTTCAAAGCAAATCGTTGTGGATTGGACTAATAATGACAGCAAGGACAGGGACTTAATGACAGGATCATGTGACTGTTCTGATAAAACTGCTGTTTCTCCCATCTATTGGTCAGTAAAGTTCAAACCACTTCAGCTGAAAGCACAAACATAAGCCAATATGTTTGCATAAATTCTGTCAAGGTTATTCAGCTCACAAGCAGATAAATTAATTAACTGTCATATCCATTGTAATTAATGATGACACTTAAATTCTCAAGATCTTGTGATGTTCCAAGTTCAGGTAACAGTTGAGAATTTGCCACCTCCGATTCATCTAAATGTGCAGGGTCAAGTTTTGGCTCTTATTTCTTGTCTGAGTGGCACAGTATGGGGATTTATGTGGATGTGTCTGCATGTGTGTACGTCCCAGGCTGCAGCAGCTCAAGAACTTGACGAGCTATGCTTCCTGTCAGCACAGTCCATGCCCAGTCTGAAAGTTTCCAAACACTTCCAGGTGATAAAGCTCCTGGGAGAGGGATCCTATGGAAAGGTCATGCTAGCCGTGCACAGAAAAAGAGGTGTGTATGAATCAAGATCTGAGGCCAGAATGTCTCATTTCAAACTTTCCATTCACTTTTCACTTCAAACCCATTTTGGAAGGATTCTTAATTTTGCACTGTTCAACATAAAATATTTTAAATGTTATGCCCTCCCACCTCATGCTCATGTTTCCTCCTGATGAAGGACATGTGTTTTATGGGGTCAGCAATTCAGTAAAGTGAGACAGATCTGCTTTTTGATAGCATTCACGCCTGTAGATTTAATGAATGGCTTTCTTACATTCTCTGGGATAGAGTTGCAGCCTGTGCGATGTAACAGTGAAACGGAGTCGCCCCATAGGGGAAGTTATATTTGTTCACAGTGTCAGTGATGGATAACATTCATGTGCCTTCAGTTTTCACAATTTTCTTTACAAAACCAAAGCTGATTAAGTTTTTTTTCCCAACACAATTTCCTTGCTTTCACTCCCATCAGGTACTCCTATGGCTCTGAAGTTCTTCCCTCGTCACTCTACCTCTCTCACCTCTTTCCTGCGTGAATACAATCTCTCCCTCTCCTACTGCACCCATCCTTCTCTGACACGGGCCCTTGGCATCTTCTTCTCCACACCAACCTACTATGTCTTTGCTCAGCAGGCGGGTCTCTATGGTGACCTCTACAGTGTCATAGTGTCAGAGGTCAGTTTGGCTGATCGCTGCATGAAGCTTGCTTCTGATGTTTGGGTCTGTTACAACTCCTCACCTACATTACGTATCCCATGACAAGCTATGGGATATTCACAAAAATCCACTTTTAGCTGTTCATTAAGAGGGGCACAAATTACTTTTTTGTGATTGCAGGCTCAAATTTTAAACTGATTCAACTAGAGGTCTGTTTTCTGCTGTCATCCAATCATCTAAGAAAGCTTTCAGACATCTGACCCCTCTCTCTTAGTAAAAGTAACTAGGATTTTAACATTTAACCTTTTTTTAAGATCTTTTTGCATAGTACTCATTCAATCACCAACTTCGACCAACTTTTCTAGATTGCAAAAAAAAAAGGAATTATTGTATGTCCCTGTAGTGCTTTGAGTCTTTCTGAGGTAATTTGTCTCCAGTGAAACAAAACCACTTGTATGAGAAATACATTTAATGTAGTTTAAAAGGGTCATTGACTGATTTTTTTTTTTTTTAGGTTTTAACCTTCTGAAATGTGATTATTTAAAACATACCAAAATGTTATATTCTCTTTTTACCCCCCCCCCCCCCCCCCACACACACACACACAGAGCCTTTATATACGCAGTTTCTGTGTTGGATAAGATGTTTTGACTCTTCCAGATTTGCTAAGGACGTTATGGACATAGTAAAGCCTAGTGTTGTCTAGCACTTTGCTTGATACCCATCTGCTGCTCTATTATTGGCCAGCATAGCTGTCTGTCATGCAGCTAACAGTGTTAGCTAGTTTGCTTACCAAGCACAGTTTATATTGGTATTAAGATTTCAGTCACCCTAATAGACATCCCTGTTTCACTAATCCACAGTCGCTAATATAGCTTGCGTCATTCTGGCTTACTTTGCTATATTTTTGCTGTGATGCTATATCGAGTGGTTAGCATTAGCTTGGCTAGGCTGACAGACAGGCCACCTGGCGTTAACTTAATTGCCAATCCAGGCGGTTTTGAAAGCTAGTCTCTACTAATTCTATTCACCCACATTGGAATCCTCGTTTATCTACAACAGTTGACCATATACATCGTTCTTAGACATTATTTTAGCATATTGTCTTGTAGTATTATCACTAACCAGGACCAAAGGTAGCTAGCTGAAGCTAGCAGTTTAGCCACTCATCCACGAATGTTTCTGTGCTTATTGTACTCCAGGGACCAGTCACATCCTATCAGCTAAGGAAACCACACACCCCTGTCCACCAATGATGCATTATTTCTGGTGGTGTTGGACGATTAAAATTTTTAATCGTGATAAATCTTTTGGAATGTTGAGTTAATCACGATTAATAACACGTTAATTGAGTTTTTTCCATACAGATACAGTGTACCTTAAGTCGGTAATTTTTCAAGTTTGTCGTACTATTATGAGCATGGGAGTCTACAGATATGCCTGCTGTCTTCACCTGCAGGTTTATTAAAGCTCTCAACATATCCAAAATGACAAAAACTGTCCAGAATATTCTCCAGAAAATTCTCAAAAGTATTGCTGGATGTGCAAACAACAGAATGCCAAGGCTGTATAACATCACTGAACAACAACCAGCACCTGTTGAAAAGAACTTTGCTCTTTCTCCCATAGCAAATCAGTCAATCAACTTTATAAAGCACTTCAAAAAGCAGCACTTGCTGCACAAAGTGCTGTACAACAAGGACACACAAAAAAAGATAAATGCAAGGAGCAGAACACTAGCACGAAAACAATATAAAACCAACAAGAAACCACAATCAATAAAATCCATCCATCCATCCATCTTCTACTGCTTTTCCGGAGGTCCGGGTCATGGAGGCAGCAGTTCAAGCAGAGAAGCCCAGACTTCCCTCTCCCCAGCCACCTGCTCCAGCTCTTCAGAGAGGATACCAAGGTGTTCCCAGACCAGCTGGGAGACATAGTCTCTCCAGTGAGTCCTGGGTCTGCCCCGGGGTCTCCTCCCAGTGGGATGTGCCCAAAACACCTCAAATGGGAGGCGTCCAGGAGCCATCCTGATCAGACGCCCATATCACCTCAACTGGCTCCTTTCAATGTGGAGGAGCAGTGGTTCTACTCTGAACCTCTCCCGGTGACTGAGCTCCTCACCCTATCTCTGAGGGTGAGTCCAGCAATCCTACGAAGAAAGCTCATTTCAGTCGCTTGTATCCGCGATCTTGTTCTTTCGGTCATTACCCAAAGCTCATGACCATAGGTGAGGGTAGGAACGTAGATTGACAGGTAAGTCGACAACTTTGCCTTAGAACTTAGCTCGCTCTTCACCACAACAGGCCGGTACAGCGTCCGCATCACTGCAGATGCTGCTCCGATCCGTCTGTCAATCTCTCGCTCCATTCTCCCCTCGCTCGTGAATAAGACCCCAAGATACTTAAACTCCTCCACTTGGGGCAGGAGCTTATCCCCAACCTGGAGAGGACAATCCACCTCATTCCGGCTGAGGATCATGGACTCGGACTTGGAGGTATTGATTCTCATCCCAGTTGCTTCATATTCAGTGGCAAACCGTCCCAGTAAGTCCTGTAGGTCATTGCTGGATGAAGCCAGCAGGAAAACATCATCTGCAAACAACAGAGATGAGATCCTGTGGTCACCAAGCATGACACCCTCCGTTCCTTGACTGCGCCTAGAAATCCTGTCCATAAAAATTATGAACAGGATCGGTGACAAAGGGCAGCCCTTGCGGAGTCCAACTCTCACTGGGAATGAGTCCGACCGAGTGTTGGCAATTCGAACCAAACTCTCACAATGGTTGTACAGAGACCGAGTAGCTCGTAACAACAAGCCCGATACCCCATACTCCCAAAGCACGCCTCACAAAAAACCACTAGGGAAGCAGTCGAATGCCTTCTCCAAGTCCACAAAACACATGTAAACTGGTTGGGCAAACTCCCACAAACCCTCGGGGATTCTCGAGAGGGTAAAGAGTCCAATGTGCCATGGCCAGGACGAAAACCACATTGCTTCTCCTGAATCCGAGGTTCGACCAACGGCCGACCTTTCCTCTCCAGTACCTTGGCATAGACCTTCCCAGGGAGGCTGAGGAGTGTGATCCCTCTAAAGTTGGAGCACACCCTCCGGTCCCCTTTTTTGAAGAGAGGAACCACCACCCCGGTTTGCCATGCCAAAGGCACTACCCCCAATTTCCACGCAATGTTGCAGAGGCGTGTCAATCATGACAGCCCAACAACATCCAGGGCCTTGAGGTACTCAGGGTGAATCTCGTCCACCCCTGGGGCCTGGCCACCAAAGAGATTTTTAACCACCTTGGTGACCTCAGCCCCTGTGATAGGTGAGTCGTTCCCCTCATCCACAAACCCTGCTTCCTCTGTGGAAGACGTATCAGTGGGATTGAGGAGATCCTCGAAGTATTCCTTCTACCGCGTGACGATATCCCCAGTCGAAGTTAGCAGTGCCCCATCTGCACCATACACAGTGTGGACAGGGAGCTGCTTCCCCTTTCTGAGCTGCCGGACAGTTTGCCAGAATCTCTTCGAGGCCGACCGAAAGCCTTGTTCCATGGCCTCACCAAACTCCTCCCATTCCCGAGTTTTTGCTTCAGCAACCACCTGAGCTGCACTCCGCTTGGCCTGCCGGTACACCTCAGCTGCTTCGGGAGTACCACAAGCCAACCAAGCTTGATAGGATTCCTTCTTCAACTTAATGGCTCCCCTCACCACTGGTGTCCACCGCTTGGTTCGGGGGTTGCCACCACGAGATGCCCCGATGACCTTGTGGCCGCAGCTCTAGGCAGCTGGTTCAACAACAGAGGTGGAAAACATGGCCCATTCAGACGACATGTCTCCAGACTCCCTCGGAATGTGGTTGAAGTTCTTCCGGAGGTGGGAGTTGAAGACCTCCCGGACAGGGGCCTCAGCCAGACGTTCCCAGCACACCCTCACTATACGTTTGGGTCTACCAGGTCTGAATGGCCTCCTCCCCTGCTATCGGATCCAACTCACCACCTGGTGGTGATCAGTTGACAGCTCTGCACCTCTCTTTACCCGACTGTCCAAGACATATGGTCCCAGGACTGATGACATGATAGCAAAATTGACCATCGCCCTGCGACCTAGGGTGTCCTGGTGCCAGGTGCACATATGGTCACCCTTATACTTGAACATGGTGTTTGTTATGGACAAACTGTGGTTAGCACAGAAGTCCAATAACTGAACACCATTCGGGTTCAGATCGGGCAGGCCGTTCCTCCCAATCACCCCCCTCCAGGTTTCACTGTCGTTGCCCACATGCGCATTGAAGTCCCCCAGTAGGACAATGGAGTCTCCAAGAGGAGCACCCTCCAGCACCCCAGTCAAAGACTCCAAAAAGGGTGGGTACTCTGAACCATCATTTGGTGCATAGGCACAAATGGTGGTCAGGACCAGTTTCCCAACCTGAAGGCGCAGGGAAACAACCCTTTTGTCCAACGGGGAAAACTCCAATATAGAGGCAGCAAGGTGGGGGGATGCAAGAATACCCACCCCTGCTCGTCGCCTCTCATCCGGGGCAACTCCAGAGTAGGCCAAGCTCCATCCCCTCTCCAGGAGACTGGTTCTAGAACTGGAGCTGTGTGTTGAGGTGAGGCCGACTATATCTAGCCGGTATCTCTCAACCTCATGCACCAGCTCAGGCTCCTTCCCCACCAGAGAGGTGACATTCCACGTCCTAAAAGCCAGTTTAGGAAGCTTGAGATCAGACCGCCAAGGTCTCCACCTTTGATCGCCACCTGATCCACGTAGCACCAGACTCCCATGGTCCCTCCTGCAGGTGGTGAGCCCACTGGAGGGCGGACCCATGTAACTCTTTTGGGCTGAGCCCGGCTGGCCATGGGCGGAAACCTGGCCACCAGACGCTAGCCATCGAGCCCCTCCCCCAGGCCTGTGGGCTCGGTAACCCCATACTGGGCGGGGTACACTGAATCCTTGTTTTAGCATTCATCATGAGAGTCTGTTGGATCGTTCTTAGTCTGGCTCTTCACCCAGGACCAGTTTGTCTTGTGTGACCCTATCAGAGGCAAATTGCCCCGGACAACATAGCTCCTGGGATCACTCGGGCATGCAACCCCCTCACCACGATAAGTGACGATCCATGAGGGGAGTCAATAAAATCAATAAAATAAAAGGTAAGAGAAGCAAACATTCACCACTTCTAAGGAGATCAACAGAAGATCGTGTGTCACAACAGATAATTTCCCTTTTAACAGAAAAATTGAAAACATAAACAACTATCTCGCTCGTGATGACACCCCATTGTGCTACAAAAACAGCGGGGGAGTCAATGGACATTACGAACACAGCTTGAGAATTTTTTTTAGACTGGTACTCACTGACAGTTGGACCTATGAAGATGAAAACAGGCGAATTTCTGTCCGTGTCAGCAGCTGGAGGTCAGCTACAACCTAGCATGTAGCTAGTAGCTACTAGCTATGAGCTAGCTAGCTTCCACAGAAGAACAACACAACATTCAGGCAAAGTTTTGGAGGAGGCTGTACCAATTATCCAGGTGAGAGCTCTGACAGATAACGTTGTAAACTTAAACATGACAGCACTTTGGGGATATCCATGACTGTAATCCAGCTTGTTTGACTTAGCAATGTCTGCATAGCGCGCACAGTGTCTGTGGCCAGAACTGGCTTGGTATGGAGAGCTGCAAGGCCAAAAAGTACTGTTTGCGCTTTCTGCCATTAACTGCTGTTAACTGCGATCACAAAATTTGTCGCCGTTAACTGGGGCAAAGGCGATTAACGCGATAACGCCAACACCACTAGTTATTTCATTAATTCTTTAAGACACATTTGTTAGTTGGCCCAGGCTCACTTTCCTGCTAG
The DNA here is from genome assembly GCA_020510985.1 of Pholidichthys leucotaenia. Lineage (NCBI taxonomy): Eukaryota > Metazoa > Chordata > Actinopteri > Cichliformes > Pholidichthyidae > Pholidichthys > Pholidichthys leucotaenia. The sequence continues at coordinate 131,669,240 of CM035849.1, read as the reverse complement.
GAGCTAGCAATAGTGACATAAGAGGGAGGACGGAGTTAAATGCAGTTTGGGGATTTAAAGAGACATGCATTGAAACCAGGCATTCTGAGAAAGGCTACAAAAGATGATTCACAACTGATATTGCATTAATTAAATAATTTAAAACCTGTGGGAGCTGTTAAAATGTAGAAAAAGTGCAGTCAATGACCTGCTTAAACATTTATTATGGTTTTAATTTCTTTTTAAAATTGGCTCTTATATAACTTAGGCAAGTACTTCTTTGCAAAAACAAAAAAGCTGCATAGCATTTCTTTAAAAAAAAAGTCATCTGTGGAGTAAAAGAGGGTTACTGAATGACATCTCCATGATAGACATTTGAATTAAATCTAACTCTGCAACAGTATTAAAGGTTTCAATCATGTCCATAACTGTCCTGAGATTGCAATCAGGACCCAAATGCAGACTCAAAGAGGCAAGGTCACTTCTCAGTGGAAGGATAAAAAGCTTACAAACAAGCAACTCTATAACAGACCATAAACATAAGGAGCAAGCAGTTAACACCATGTACAAATGAAAAGGACTTGAGGAAAAACTGAGGGAGGGATCCTAATTAGAGGAACGCCACACAGGAGGGTAATCACACACACACATCTTAACACCATAACTTTAACAAACACACATGGACAGGTGATCACTAGGAACAGAAAATGCACATGTGGTAAAACACAACTTAAAATACAGAAGCCAACATAAGCAAAGACAATTAAAACACAGAACATAAAACTGAGAACATTTTTTTTTTGACAATAGTTTAGATTTGTCAAAGAAGAAAATTGCTGATCCAGACCTCTGAGTTCTCATTTGTGTCAACAAAAATTCAAGACATGCTTGATAAGAGTTTCCAGTTAACCTACTTCTGTGTGTGCCCCTGCCAGTAACAATACAGTACTGATAAGAGTAAAGTCACCCTGTTCTCCTTTGAATGAAGAGACAGTACATGCAGGACAGCAGGCTTTTCCAGTAGTGTCACTAACCATTTTGATGACGCAGATTTTGCTGCTGTTTGTGCCAGAGACACAAAGTTTAAACTGGACACTTATTTGTTGCTGTCTAACCTAAACAGCTGTAAATTATAATTATTATTTTTTTGATGGTAAGGCAACTGTGGTCTAAACTGTGTGTGTGTTTCAGGTGGGTGTGGATGAAGACTGTGTCCAGAGGGTGATGTCCCAGCTGAGCGGAGCCGTCACACACCTCCACTCGCTGGGCTTTGTCCACCGTGACATTAAACCAGAGAATATATTCCTTTGTGACAGCTCCTGCCGCTGGGTGAAACTCGGCGACTTTGGCCTTGCTCGGGCCATCGGCTCCACAGTTCGAGCTGTCTGGTACGAGTCACCCTTCTGCACTCCTGAGGTGGAACCTGCCAAGTATGCTGAGAAGGAGTTAGAGAGGAGACTGAGTGACGGCACTGAAGAGGACATGGAAGATATTTGGATAACCGTGGAGCCCTGTATTGACAGCTGGGCTCTTGGCGTCCTCACCTACTGTCTCCTCACTTGCTGCTTCCCCTGGGAGGAGAGTACTTGTGATGACTCCGGATACCGAAAATACAGGGACTGGTTTGAGCGTGAGGTTGAAAATGAGGAGAAAATTAAAGATGTTAGGAGGAGACATGAAGAAGAAACTGACAGAATTATAGAGAAAAAACAGAGCAATAATCCTCCTCCTTCACAGTTCAAGGGCCTCAGTCCACTAGTGATGACTCTTTTCAAGGAGCTGCTCCATCCTGATTCCAAACAGAGGGGGAGCCCAGAGGAGATCCTGAGCTACCTGGGAGGACCGTGGCTGATGGAGACAGAGAGAGAGGAGCAGAAGAAAGCAGAAGAGGCACAAAAAGAAGCCAGAAAAATTAGAGAGAGGGGAGGTGTGGAAGAGGAGCTGCTCAGGGAGGGAAGAGGGGAGAGATAACTGATTTACCTACAGGCTATTCGTATTGCAACTGGTTCTTACCTCTTGTCCACACCTTGCTCCTTCTGTCACCAAGTGACGGAAGGAGTATTCTGCTACTATTCAGTATTCTATATAGTATACTATATACAGTATATTCTATAGTATTATATATATACAGTATATATACACTACCGTTCAAAAGTTTGGGGTCACCCAGACAATTATTTTGTGTTTTCCATGAAAAGTCACACTTATTTACCACCATGAGTTGTAAAATGAATAGAAAATATAGTCAAGACATTGACAAGGTTAGAAATAATGATTTGTATTTGAAATAATAATTTTTTCCTTCAAACTTTGCTTTCGTCAAAGAATCCTCCATTTGCAGCAATTACAGCATTGCAGACCTAACATGATTGCACAAGGGTTTTCTAATCATCCATTAGCCTTCTGACGCAATGAGCAAACACATTGTACCATTAGAACACTGGAGTGATAGTTGCTGGAAATGGGCCTCTATACACCTATGTAGATATTGCACCAAAAACCAGACATTTGCAGCTAGAATAGTCATTTACCACATTAGCAATGTATATAGTGTATTTCTGATTAGTTTAAAGTTATTAGTATAGTTATTAATATAAGTTAACGGTAGTGTACGTATACACACACACACACACACACACACACACACACACACACACACACACACACACACACACAGTATACTATATAGAATACTATATATAGTATTCTATATAGTATACTATATAGAATACTACATAGTATTCAGTATTCTGCTACTGAGCTCCTGCGACTGCGGTTTCATCTGACTGTTCCACCACCTGTGGCCCTTCATCTCCACACGTACATCGCTGTGCTGCCTCGCCGCAGATACATTCACTGAGGATCCCATCGGAGCTTCAATTACAATGACAGTCATCCCATAAAGTCCATTTGGTCCACAGCTCGTCGTCGACTGTAAATCTCATTTTATCCCCTTCTCCGACCATATGCTCCTCTCCTTTAATATAAATTTACCAATTTTCAAAACCAACCCTCCCCATTACATTACTTTCAGGAATATTAGGGCTATTAATCTTGACACCTTTTCATCTGCAATAAATTGCCTCCCCAGTCTACGTAGCCATTCCACCCCTGATCAATTAGTCTCCCACTACAATAATAATCTACATAATCTTCTAAACACCTTTGCTCTACTGAAACAGAGATCTGTTTCTTTATCCCGCTCTGCACCCATACTCCCTGCCTACGTGAACTCAAGGCCAAAGGACATCAACTGGAATGCCTTTTCAAGAAAACTGGACTAACTATTCACAAAGAAATGTACAATAATCATATCTTGCTCTACAAAGACTCCATTGCATCAGCTAAATCTACATACTACTCTGATCTAATCTGCGTCAATAAAGGCAACTCAAAGGCACTCTTTTCTCTCCTCAGCAATGCCACAAAGCGCCTGGATTCACTCCCCTCACATATGCACTCACCCAGCTTCTGCAACTCTCTCATGTCATTCTTTACTTCCAAAGTCTCCAATATCCATCAGCAGCTTATGTCTGATGGAGCTGTAGTTCCTGGAGTGGCTTCCCTGATTTCTTTTCCTTCTGTTATTCATTCCTTCTCGAGTTTTACACTCCCCTTGTTGACAGACATATTCCAGCTAATTCACAAATCCAAATCATCCACTTGTCAGCTTGACCCCCTCCCTACTGTCCTTGTTAAAGCCTGCCTTCCTTCACTGGCTCCTTTGATTACCACCATTATTCACTCTTCCCTCAATACTGGAATTGTTCTGTCACCACTCAAAACAGCTGCTGTTACACTTCTACTTAAAAAACCTGGTGCAGACTCATCTGATTTTAATAACTTCCGACCAATCTCTAATCTCCCCTTCATCTCTAAGATTCTTGAAAAAGTTGTTGCCTCTCAGCTCCACAGTCACCTTAGTAATAATAAGCTCTATGAACAATTCCAGTCTGGTTTCCGCCCCCTCCATAGTACAGAAACAGCATTGATCAAAATCACGAATGACCTCCTGATGATTCCAGATTCTGGCTTACTCACCATACTCATTCTCCTAGATCTCACCGTGGCCTTTGACAACATTTCTCATAGCACCCTTCTAAATAGACTGGCTTCCATTGGCATCACCCACACTCCCCTCACTTGATTCACTTCGTATCTCTCTGGCTGCGCTCAGTTCATCCAAATCAAATCCCACACCTCGAGTTCATTCCCCATATCTGCAGGTGTTCCCCAGGGCTCTGTCCTGGGGCCCCTTCTCTTCATTATTTACATTCTTCTACTTGGCTACATTTTCCATAAATACAATATTCATTTCTATTGTTATGCAGATGACACCCAGCTTTACCCCTCCTCTAAACCCAACTCCACACTGCCACCTACCTCTCTTCTTGATTGTCTTTCTGAAATTAAATCATGGTTTACCTCTAATTTCCTCAAACTCAATGGCAATAAAACAGAAATTTTACTTGTTGGTACACTCTCCATCTTAACTAAATCCCCCAGTTTCTCCATTGATATTAATAACTCTCCCATTTTCCCTTCCCCCCAGGTTAAGAGCCTGGGTGTCATCCTCAACAGCACTTTATCATTCCAGTCTCATATCAATAATATTACTCGGTCTGCCTATTTTCATATTCGTAACATTAACCGACTGCATCCCTGCCCCACTCCTCACAGTGCTGCCATCCTTATCCATAGCCTTGTCACTTCCCGCATTGACTACTGCAATGCACTTCTCTTTGGTCTCCCAAATAAATCCCTCCACAAGTTACAGCTCCTTCAGAATGCTGCTGCCCGGATCATCACTCGTACTCCACCCATAGAACACATCACCCCTGTCCTTCAGCATTTTCAATGGCTCCCAATAAAGGACAGAATAAACTTTAAGATACTGCTCTTCACCTTCAAAGCCCTTCATAACCTGGCCCCGCCATACCTATCTGAACTCCTCCACATCGTCACCCCTAGCCGCTCTCTCAGGTCCTCCTCTTCCCTTCACCTCGTCGTTCCTTCTGCTCGCCTCATCACTATGGGGTATAGAGCCTTCAGTCACTCTGCTCCCCAGCTCTGGAACTCACTTCCACCAGCCATTCGCAACATTGACTCTCTTCCATTATTTAAATCCAGACTCAAAACTTGTTTGTTTAGACAAGCTTACTCTCTTTGATAATCTACCTTTAATTCACTGTTCTTGGTTTATTACTTAAGTTTTGTTATTGCATTTTAAATCTATTTTTAATGTTTTAATGCTCTTTGTGAGGTGACTTTGGGGGTTGAAAGGTGCCTAGAAATAAAATGTATTATTATTATTATTATTATTATTATTATTATAAGCTTTGTCATTAAGTTTTTTTAAGGTCAGTTTTTTAATTTCACTCCTGTACAAATGTAAACACTATAAGGTGCTACATTTCTCATATTTTTATAAACAGCCTTACTTGAGTTGTACAAATATACTCCCATTGTACATATACATATATATGTATGTATGTATGCATGTGTGTGTGTGCGTGCGTGTGTGTGTTTGTATGTGTGTCTTAATGAAAATAATTCAAAAAACTATGTATTAAAATGCTCTATATATGTAGTGGAAGACAGTGGAGGTGTTTGAATAAAATATGATCCTGTGGGGGCATGGTGTTGGACTTCTCCACCCAGGGAACAATGGACCGAAAGAGGAGGTATCACTAGGGGGTATCAGACGAGACAGTAAAGACTATGCGCCCCTCGGGGAGAGAAGTAAATGCCGAAGCCACTGGGAGAAGAAGGTTGTGAGAGCGGCGCCGGCGTTATGTCATGTTAATGTACCACACAGGCTTTGTTCTGAACATAATGTATGATGGTTGGAAGTTCTGGGTCTCAGTGCGTGGTATTAAAGACATAAAAGAGGAATGCATAGAGACCTGGGATCTTTTTTTGCTGTAAGTTATGTAGGCGAAAGAATAAAGTTTCTGTGTCGTCTAGCTTGTTGCCTCCCCTGCCTCCTTTCTCCACATTGGTGACCCTAAGATGTGCCATGGAAAGCGAGCCGAGCACCGCCCCGGAGACTGCCTGGAGAAAGAGCACCAGTGCCGCGTGTGTGGTCTCAGTCGAGCTCCCAGACTTCTGGCTTCACAACCCAACTGCGTGGTTCTTGCACATAGAAGCCCAGTTCACTCTCCGCGGGATAACAATGGATATCAGGTATTACTACGTGGTTGCTGCGCTGGATGCGCGCGCCATGCAACAGGTGACGAGCCTGCTCCAGGAGCCGCAGGCCCAAAGAAAATATGAAGCGCTCAAGAGGATACTTCTCCAGTGCTATACCTTTTCTGACAGTGAGAGAGCAGAGAGGCTCCTAACGCGTTCGGAGTTAGGGGACAGATCAGCAGTGGAGCTCATGGAGAGCATGTTGGCGCTGAGGGGGAAGGACAATGAATCTTTCCTGTTCACCCACTTGTTCCTCAGGAACCTACCGGCTACAGCGAGGGCGATCCTGGCCAACTCGCCGCAGCTGGTTGCAAAGGACTACTGCGCCCTGGCGCAGGAAGCAGACTGCATCATTTTGGCGACCAGAACTCTCAGCGTGCAGACAGTGGCACTGGCATCCATGAGGGACTCCAGCGAGGTTGAGGAGCCGTTCGTGGTAGCCGGGACAGACACCAGAAGACGAAGGAATGGGGGCAATCTGTTTTTATCATCGCTGTTTTGGCTCGAATGCCCAATGCTGCCTGTCGCCATGCCAATTCAAGAAACCGGGAAGACGGCACGTTCGGAATTCAGTGGCAGCTGCAACCGATGGTGACAGGAACAGACTGCTTTATGTCATGGACACACATTCGGGGAGACAGTTTTTGGGGGACTCCGGCTCCCAGAAGAGCCTCATCCTGCCGGTCAATGCAGACAGGGTGGCAGGACGCAGCGTTCCCAAGCTCACGGCTGCCAATGGATCCACCATCAGGACATTTGGCGAGCAGACACTGATGATATGCTTACACAGACATAACTTTCAGTGGGACTTTGTGATAGCTGCATGTTCTGGCCCCATTTTAGGTGCAGATTTTTTATGTGCTTATGGGTTGTTAGTCGATGTTGCTAATAGGAGATTAGTGGATGCTGTCTCTTTTACCTCACTGCCCTGCACAGCTCAGGAGCTGGGTTGACAACTCTGGCTAACGTTATAGCTCCAGGGGGTAAGTACCAACATTTACTCGCACAGTTCCCAGCACTCACGGTCCCGACTTTTTTGGCTATGATAATGAAACACGGGGTCGAGCACTTTATAATGACAAAAGGCCCACCGGTGTTTGCGCGACCTCTGTGTTTGGACGCAGCTAAACTGGCCAGCGCACGAGAGGAGTTTGCAAACTTAGAGCAGTTGGGCATTGTCAGGTGCTCAAACAGCCCGTGGGCATCCCTGCTACATATGGTGCCTAAGGCCAATGGGTTGTGGCAACTGTGCACTGATTTCCAGCGCTTGAATAATGCCTCGGAACACCATCGCTATCCCATTCCGCAGATCCAAGATTTTTCAGTGCACCTGGCCGGGCGCGTGTTTTTTCGAAAGTGGATCTGGTCCGCAGTTACCATCAGGTCCCGGTGAATGCGGAAGACGTTCCAAAAACAGTGGTAATAAGTCCTTTTGGCCTTTTCGAGTTTGTACACATGCTGTTTGGATTAAAAGGCGCAGCGTAGACGTTCCAGAGGATGATGGATGCAGTGATTCACGACTTGTTCTTTGTTTTTGTCTACTTAGACGGCATTCTGGCAGCTAGCGTGTCCGAGGAGGAGCACATCATCCATTTCAAGATGGTTTTCCAGAGGTTGGAGGCACATGGGCTGATAGTTAACCCGGCAAAGTGCCAATTTGGCATGCCAGAGATTGATTTTTTGGGCCACTGCATTTCACCGGAGGGTGTGATTCCATTACCGGATAAGGTGTGCGCTGTGTCAGACTTTCCGCGCCCGCAGACCGTGGTGCAAGAAGGGTGCCCTCCCTTGCTCTGCGACGTCTCCACTGGCCGCCTGTGCCCGGTGGTTCCAAGCTCTTGGTGCCGTCACATTTTTGAGTTGGTCCACTCCTTTTCACGTCTGGGAGTGCGCACTTCAGTAAAGCTAGTGGGGACGAAATTTGTCTGGCCACGCTTGCGCAAGGACGTCAAAGAGTGGGCTGCAGCATGCATCGCATGCCAGGAGGGCTTAAGTGCACAAGCACACCAGAGCCCCCTCGAGCCGTTTCAAATTCCGGCCAGGAGGTTCGACGATGTCCACATGGATTTGGTGGGACCCCTCCCGCTGTCACAAGGTTTTATGCACCTCTTAACAATTGTGGACCGCACCATGCGCTGGCCGGAAGTGGTCCCGCTGGCTTCTATCACATCCGCAGAAGTCGCTCGCACTTTTTTGTCGGCTTGGGTCACGGTTCCGATTCCTGTCGGACATTACTTCCGACAGGGGTCCACAATACATTTCGGAACTCTGGTCCACGATGGCCTAGAGCCTGGGGGTCAAAATTCACTGCACTACCGCGTACAACCCCCAGGCTAACGGGTTATGAGAGCGTTTTCATAGGTCGCTTAAAGCTGCACTCAGGGCTTCTCTCACAGATGCAAATTGGGTCGACCACCTGCCCTGGGTTCTTTTAGGGTTGCGCTCCGCACCTAAGGAGGATTTGGCAGCCTCTCCGGCAGAACTCATTTTTTCTCAGCCGCTGCGGATCCCCAATGAGTTTTTACCAGAAAACCCCACACCTGAGGCTGATCTGCCTGCGCAATTTTTGCACAGTACGGAGGCTTTTAACGTACCAGGCCCGGCACACCATTGTTTTCCTCCGCACCTTCATCCCAAAAAGCTTGCAGAACGCCAGCTTTGTTTTTGTCAGGCACGATGCGCACCGGACCCTGCTGTGCCCACCGTACAATAGACCATTCAGGATGTTGAAACCTGGGGCAAAGCATTTTGTGTTAGACTCAGGGGGACGTAGGGAGACCGTCTGCATCAACAGGCTGAAGCCCACTTTTTTGTTGGCGAACGAGCAGGTGGTGTTGGCCCAAGCTCCCTGGCACGGACGCTCACTGTTGGTGGCTCTGCAAGTTGGTGATCCCTCAGCAGGGACCTGCGCTCGCGAACTGATGTGTTTTCTCCCCCTTCCTTTTTCCCTCCACAGACTGAAGTGCCCTCCTGTACACCCCACCAATAGGGCGGTTTGACTGGATTGGCGACCCCCCCGCTACAGCCGTTATGGGCGCCAGCTCAAGCCTAAAGTACGGGGGGGAGTTACTGCCCTTTCTGGGTGTTTTGGGGGGGGGGGCTGTGTGGGGGCATGGTGTTGGACTTCTCCACTCAGGGAACAATGGACTGAAAGAGGAGGTGTCACCGGAGGGTATCAGACGGGACAGTAAGGACTATGCGCCCCCCCGGGAAGAGGAGTGAATGCTGGAGACACTGGGAGAAAAAGGGTGTGAGAACGTTTCTGTGTCGTCCAGCTCGTTACGTCACCTGCCTCTTTTCTCCACAATCCTATATCAACCAAAGTGGACTTATTATGCTAATTCCCACATCTATCTTTTTGGTCTTTGATTGTAACCTGATAGCTTTGAATGATTCTTAAGGTGAGTTCAGACCAAACGCAAAGCAAATTTTTTCACGTGAAGTGATTACATATAAAGTCAATGTAAACATGTGAATACATGCAAATTTGCATCTGAACAAGTTGCAGAGGGGCGGGGTGGCCGTCATAACTTTTGCTGCTGCTTTCTACCTGCTGTGGAAATCTCCAAAATGTAGTTTAGGTTATAATGTTATCCAGTGGGGCACACAGCTGGGAAAATGTCACTGCCTCCCCCCAAAAAGTGCACCTGGATGATGGTTGTTTATAATATAGTACTGCTGCCCCTTGTTAGCACATCCATAGCAGGATACAAACTACAGACACTCCGTCTCACACTCTGTCAGCTGGAGAGCTCCTGTCTATGGCTATGGTCACACTGCAGGTCTTGCTGCTCAATTCCGATTTTTTGCTGAGATCTGATTTTTTTGTGTGGGCATTCACATTACAACTTAAATGTGACCCCCATCAGACTCCAGTGTGAACAGTCTACAGCTATGAAGTGACCTGCATGCGCAGAAGAAAACGTAACATCAGACACAGCGCTGTAGAACGACTTGGGGGGGGGGCAGAACTTCTTAACCGTGATACAATGCAGCAAAATAAAATTTTAAAATCATAAATATGAGACTAGCTTCATTCCTCTACAGGCCAGATGACTGCTGTGATCAGCTCTGCTTTAACAGAACTGATCGATTAAACAGCCCTTAAATGTACCGTTACTGTGCGCCTGTAATGTCTGACAGTTTCAGCCCCGAACTCTCCCCCCACCCGAAATTTTGAAGTTATTGTGCAGTCAGAGCCAACAAAATTACAATCCAGTGATAAAGGAAAGGAGACTGATTAAAAAAGAGAGCACAAATCAGCTGTGTCTCCCATGCTGGCTGCATCCTCCACCGCAGAATTGTAGCGTCTGTCTCACTTCAATGAGGAAAAAGTCGGATGAAATGTGACATGACCATTCAGACAGAGGTCGCTTTGGAAAATATCAGATACGTATCTGAATTAGGACCACATATGAAAGTGGCCTGGGCCTGGTGTGAAAAAAATCGGATATGTGTTGTTCAGGACTGTCATTAAAAAATCAGATATGGGTCACATTTGTGCAAAAAAATTGGAATTGAGCATCAAGACCTGCAGTGTGGCCGTAGCCTATCTGTCTGTAAGTGAGTGGCAGTCTCATTTTCAGACTAGTTTACTCTCCAGTGTTGATACTTTTGTTCTGGTGACGGCAGAATCTCAAGGCTGATTAGTGATTACGACCAACTCCCTCGTACGAGGATGTGGGAATTTGCGTGTTTGCATTGACTTTGTATGTAATTGTTGTATGTGAAAAATTTGATTCTGATTTGGTCTGAATGCACCATTATCAGTTGTAAACTAGAGGGCAATCAGAGAGCACATACCTCTGCCAAGGCCCTATCTTGCAATGTTAAAGAAAGTGAAAAAGTGATCCACAATCTGCATCCTGAACCAAATCACCTCCAAAGTCTGATGGGTTCATCCATAGTCAAAGGGCCACCTCTCCTGAAAATTTTTTATCAAAATCTGTTCTGTAGATTTTTTATAATCCTGCTAACAAACCAACCAACATGAAAACATTACCTCCTTGGCACAGGTAAATATTTTGAAAAGTGTTCAAACATTAAAGACACTGGAGATCATAATTTGCTCAGATTAAAAAAAAACAAAACACCCAGAAATAAGCCACTGCGAAGCAAATTGACATAATTATTTTCTTTAAGAAGCATTTCTTTTTAAAACAAGAACAGAAGAAAGGTACTCAGAGAGTGCATACCTGCACTAAGGTATGCCAGTCTGTCTGTGTTTGAGCGGGATTACGGAAAAAGTACAGCATGAATTTTGATAAAAATTTTCACTGGAGGTGGTCCTTGAGCTACGGATGAACCCATTGGATTTTGGAGGTGATCCAGGCCAGGATGCAGGTTCTGATTCACTTTTTCACTTTAACACTGTAAGCTAGGGAGTTGGTGGAGGTGTGCATGTTGTGTCCATAATTGGGTAAAGATGAATACACAACTGATGCAGTTAACGGAGCTTTATTACAATACTGGTTATATACACAAATAGGCTCACGGCACTCGCCTGCCTGCCAGGTGGCTCCCACAACAAAAGAGGCAGAGCCTCTTCCGCCCACTTCCTTTATACCCCAAGTGGCGTCACCACCGGAAACCAGCAGTTAGCCACCCTGATCTAACCCATGTCCAACCCGGCCGCCATCTTAGTAATACAGCCTATTTACATACACAACAGTGTACTCTTGGATCACCTCAAAAATCTAGTAGGTTCACTGGTAGCCCAAGGACCACCAGTGGTGAAAATTTAATCCAAATTTATCCAGTACTTTTTGCATAATCATGTTGCATACAAATACACAAAGGCTTTGGTGGAGGTATGCACTCTCAGATCACCTCCTTGTATAATCCTGCTAACAAACAAACAGAAAAACAAACCACCCTGATCGTATTACCTCCTTGTGGAAGGAGGAAACTCTAATGTATCGTATACTGAACTTTACTGCAGCCCCTGAGTAATCAACGATCAAATCCCAACAAGGTCTCCAGCTAAAATACTATCACAGGTTGTTTTTTTCTTACACCGCTTGCAAACCTGGCACCCAATCCAACCTTCTTTTCATTAAAGATCTGATCAAAGATTAATCCACAATTTCTTGATTAAAAAGTGCCACCATAACTTTTATAAAATTAACTTCTAAATAATAAAGGGTTCCTTTATCATCATAAAGCTCAATAAACAAAGCCATGCTGTTCCTTTTTGCTAAATAAATGAAAGCCCTTCACTGATGCCCACTGCCATGTTTCACTACATGTGGGTTTGTGTCTGAGAGACACCGGGGTGGGGAGGGGGTTAGAGCTGGAGGCGTCTGTATTTACTCTATTGAAAGGGAAAATTGAGTTTCATTGTTTGACAGTGTCCAAACAAATGAATCCAGTTTCGATTCCATATGTATTTATTATCCAGCTCTACTTCACACTAGAAGTACTTGTTGGGCATGCTCCATATCCAACTTGCTCTAAGAAAAGGAATGCCTTGTTATATCCCAAGTTCAAGATCTACAGTTTGTCCAGTAGCCACACCTACTTTTAAACCCCTCACTACCTGCAAAATAAGACATTACCAGTAAATCATCTATTATTCCTCTATCATTCATCCAGTTATTTTATTGGATTAATTGTCACCGACCTGCCTAAACTAATAAAGAGACCATTGGAGATACTGGACCCCTGTGTTCAATGTACACACCATTTGGACATTCAGTGAGACATTCTGCTTCAAACTTAATTATCATTCTTTAAGTAATGCTTCTGGGTTATATGGGCAATAATACTGGGCATTTGTGATTAATAGAATTGTAATTGGAGGTTAAAGATCATACAGTATATGTCAATGGTGAAGGTCATATGTATAAATCATAAAGAAAAAAGAACAGTATCTTTATTATCTAGTGACTAACCCGCATAAAAGAATTATATTGAAGAATAATTCAGAAAAGAGCTAGAAAGGTCCAAATTGAAACTTAATAAGTGACATCTTTGAAGTGATGGAGCAACAGGTGCACAGCAGAAGTACATCTAAAATTGGACTGAACAATACAATGTGATATTGACATGAGCATGATCTTTGCCCAACTATGTGTGATGCAAACACAGTCGCATTACTTATACGAGGAGAAAAGGGAATTTAGAGCCTGTGATACTGACCTTGGTACTGCCTACAGTATGTCATTGATTTACCTGGTGGCAGTAAAACAAATCTATTAGGAAATCAATAGAAGTGACAAGTTTAGGTTGGCGTGGTTAGGAGAGATGTTCTGGCTCTGTCACAGAGAACAGTAGCATTGTGGAAAATCATCTGCATTCCAGTTATACCATTTTAATGTATGCTATGACAATGCTAATGGTCACTTTGTTTACTGGGTCAAAGAAGAACCCAAATGTTCAAATGGTGCCTTTCACGTGAATGTTTTTATTACTTTAATTGCTTTAATTCTTATCCCTGGATGCACTCACATCTTTTCAGATTACCTGTTGTGCTCACATTTAGTACTATCTAGTAACTCTGTGGTGTTAACTGTTTTCCATTGCAGATTCAAAGAACTTGGCAATACAGTATGTCACAAACTGACTCAAAGTGAAAGAAGATTCAGGTTCAGGTTCAGGTTACTTTATTTGTACCCGTAGGTAGATTTGTTTTGCAGTCTGGTGACATCCATATTTACAAGCCACAATTACATTCAACATAAACACAAACACGGGCACACATGAAGCTGACTATAACCATGATAAAAATACTCAAGGCTCCATCAATCAGGATATAAAGACAAAGAGATGAGAGATAAACCAGAGATAAGAGAGAAGGGTCATATTAAAAAGTTAAAGACTAGTCAAAGAGGTTAAAAACTCAAAGGTCTAAAACCCAATAAAAGATTTAGAACCCAAATAAAATCCTACGAAAATAAGTAAATATAAAATGGAGCTAATAAATAGGTACCTTAATTATGTGCAATATATTGTTACAACTTGTTCAACTCTTTGACAGCAGCAGGAACAAAGCTGTTTTTGTAGCGCTGGGTTTTTCTTTTTGGGACAGCAAACCTCTGTCTTGAGGGAAGAAGCTGAAAGTTGCAGCTAACGCCATAGCTAGATGTAGCACCTAGCACCGACACGGAGAAGTGACTCTGTCCCCGGTGATTGAGGCTCGCCGGAGGAACAAGCTGAGGCAGCAGTTGGACTGGAGCCAGATCGGAGAATCAAGTGCAGCGGTGGTGGGAGACGGGGACCAGTGGAGGACCACCGGGGCCCCAGCCAGAGTCGGAGCCCAGTTGCAGTGGCGGGGCACGGCGGAGGAACTACTGAGGCAGACGGTGGTAGGTGGCGGGGCTCAGCGGAGGATCTACTGGGACCCCAGCCGGACAGAAGCAGGATCGGAGCTCGGCTACAGCGGCGGTGGGCGGCGGGACTCGGTGGAGGAGCTGCCGGTACCCCGGCTGGACAGGAGCTCGGTTACGGCGGCGGTAAGCAGCAGGACTAGCAGTGGAGGGGGCTAGCTGAGGCCCAGCTGGATTCGAGGTCGGTCAGATCGGATACCGGCGTCGCCAGCAGAGACTGTTTTTACTATCCACAGGTCAGTAAAAATGCCACCAAAGAAGGAGGAAATGGAAGAGATCAAAAAATCTCTGAACTTCTTGTCAGAAGAACTGACCAAAGTGGTTAGTCAGCAGGCCAAAATATTAGGGCTAATGGAAGAAGTCCGAGAATTAAAATTAACAATTAAGGAAAAAGACAAAAAAATTACGGACTTGGAGCGACACGTCGAGGATCTTGAACAATGTTCTCGTATGGATGATCTAATTATAAGTGGACTAGACATCAAATATCAATCATATGCTCATGCTACAGCAGGATTGAAAGGTGAGGAGGCTCCTCTGAGTGAATCAGTCTCCCTGGAAAACCAGGTGCTTCAGTTCCTTGATAGTAGAAATATAAAGGTCGAAGCAAATGCAATTTCAGCCTGTTATGCTTTACCCAGAAAGGATAATAAAACAAAGAAATCAATTGTGATGCGCTTTGTGAACAGAAGGGTAAAGAATGACATACTGAGGCAGGCCAGAAAACTACGGGGAACAGAAGTCTACCTAAATGAACACCTAACAAAAACTAATGCTGAAATAGCACGACAAGCACGGATGCTGAAAAGACAAAATAAGATACAGGCAACATGGACAAGAAATTGTAGAGTTTGGATCAAACTAAATGGAACACCTGAGGAAGCAAAGAGTATAATAATCAGAGATGCTACTGACTTAAATAAATACAGATGAACACTGATTAAGAAAATTAAGAGACAATGATAATCCATATCCACACACACGGCAAGAATAGTTCTTTTGACATACCATGTCAATGTACTTAAAAAAAAAAAAAAAATAAACAAAACAAACAAAAAAAGTTATGACTGTCATGTGGTGATCCTCGCGGATCACCAAGAGACGCCACAGAGTTCACCAGAGAGTTTGGCTAAGATGTTAATTTATTTCCAGACTTGACAAAACACAACTATGAACCCATAAGGGCAAACACACACAAGAACGAGACTTGGGCTCGTAGGGCCAACCCAGCCGCCACGAGCCAACTGCGACATACAGACGTGACAAAACACAACTATGAACCCCTTAGGGCGAAACACACACATGAACGAGACTTGGGCTCGTAGGGCTAACCCAGCCGCTACGAGCTAACTGTGACAAAACTATGATGACGAACCTGACATGAAGGTCTGCGGTACTCACAAGTATGACGAGGCGCAGACCCAGGGCTTGGCAGGATGAAGACACACAAGCAATCCTCACGTAACGTTGACCCAATGTCGACCGATACTCCTGCGTCTTACCGTCGTCAGTGCCGGGCTTAAAAGGGCGAAGCACTAACGACGGTAATGACAATCAGCTGACCGGCTGTTGACAGGCGGAAGCCCCACCGAGCACTTTCACAATAAGAGCCCGGTGAGGCCAGAATACAGCCCGCACCTGTCAAGGCCGGCAGCGAGAATAACTTGCCCGAGCGCGATCAGAACCGGCGCTCGGGTCATAACAGTACCCTCCCTCCACGGGCGGACTCCGAACGCCCCAAGGAACCACCCTGCGCCCCCCCGCCCCCTCCAGGGTGGGAGGTTGGGGGACAGGTGCGGAGGGAGAGAAACCAACCCATGAACAAGACAAAAAAACCATACAAGACAATGACAAGGCAACAACTCAGACCAAAATCACAGACTACTGAAACAAAAACACCAAATATTCAAAAAACAGAGCGATGACCTGAAAAAAACTCAGATAAACACAAGAGAACAAATACACATGGGGAAGAATAAGGACCAGAACTACAGAGCCAGATAAACTGAATACAAGAACACATTACCCGCTCATACCAGACTTAACATGAAAAACAAAAAACAGAGCATTACTCGCTCATACCAGACTATACAAAACAGAAACAGAGCATTACACGCTCATACCAGACTACATGAAGAAAAAAAAAAACAGAGCACTATGCGCTCTACCCAGACTATACATAAGCCAGCAGGGCTACTGCAAACACACATGAAGCAATCTAAAATTGCTTAGCATAACTTGACTATGGCTAGACTGTGGCTTTCAAAAACACATGAGGCAATCTAAAATTGCTTTGACATAACATGACTATGACTTGACTGTGGCTTTCAAAAACAAAGGCATGAGCACTAGATACAAAATAACCAGGACAAAGAAAAAAAAGCACAAATACTGACACAAACCCAGGGACCACTACCACCCCCCGACAGTTTATGTCGACCGATGGTCAAAGGAGGCGGACCAGGCGGCTCACCAGAGTCCAAAGTCCCGCACGTCCGCTTCTCCGGTGGTCGAACTAGGTAGCCCCATGGCACACATAACAGGTCGGGTGGCCGAACCGAGGCGCCGAACCGGCGAAACAGTCCCTCCGGCGGCCGACCCGTGTCCCTCAGCCACCAGTCCAGGGCATCAACAACCCGCAGCGGCCTCCCTGACGAGAACAAAACTCGGGAGAACCGGGGCGAGCGAACAGGGACCCCGGCTTTTCATCATCGCTTTTCATCAACGCATCATCGCTTTTCATCATCGCCCCCGGCGATGATGAAAAGGGGCGGTGACTCATAGGGAATCGATGAGCAGAGCGAGCCAAGAATCCGCTCCGCGAAGAAGGGTCTGCAGCTCCTCCTCCGCCAATGGACCATGCTCGCGCTGCATCACCGCTGGACCCAGATTGGGTCCCAGATGCACCCACGTTGGGCCCTGATTGGGCCAGAACCGCACCCGCAGTGGACCCCGATCGAGCCTCCGGTGCACCCACGCTGGACCCCGATTGGGCCAGAACCGCACCCGCGGTGGACCCCGATCGAGCCTCTGGTGCACCCATGTTGGACCCCGATTGGGCCGGAACCGCCCCTTCGGTGGGACCCGATTGGGCCTCCGGTGCAGCTCCGCTGACGAACTCCACCCCCGAACCTGGGACCTCCACCTCGGTGACACCAACCCGTTCCCCGCCGGCGACACTAAAACAAAGCTCGGGGACAGGAAAACTGGGATCAGCATCACTGGTAGCAACGGAACCCAGCGAGATGAGCTCGGGCGCAGCAGACGGCTGCTCCTCACTCGTCTCCCCGAGAGGCAGGCGAAAATGCTCAAAAAAGAGGACAGAGACATAAGAGGGAGCACTTGCCTGCACTTGGGTTCCGTTGCCACCCAGGACTCCGACGATCCGGGTTCAGGGCGACTCTCGTCAGCTGGCTCGGACTCAGCTGCGTCGGGCTCCGCAGTTGGCACGATGTCATCAGCAGCCTCAGGTTCCTCCCACGCTGTTGTCCACGCCGACGACCCGTATAGCGTGGAGGCAGGGAACCCTTGACCCACTGGCTTGGACCGCTCCGGCGAGGAGACCCGGGGACGCTTCTTTGTCGGCTCAGGCTCCGGGCCGCAGTCCGCTCCTCTCCTCTCCTCCATCCAAGACGTGACTGCAGGGCCGGATGCAGGCTATCCAGCACTGCAGGGGCCCTCTTCGTCCGGCGACGCTGGCCTGGCGCCGCGGACCGCTCGACGGGGGAGAACACAGAGGCAGTGGGTTTAATAATTTCATCCACAGCAGGTGGAGGGAGCTCGGGGGGCTGCGAACCCCGAACTCCACCCCCAGGAGTCAGACAAGGCAGAATAATATCATGATGTGAGAAATTATCGTGCACTTGCCTTCCTACCGGGGCAGAGATGGTTCCTGCTGTGGGGGACGTCGTTCCTCCTTCTCCCCGCTGGATGGCGACAGAGGGACCCCTGGGAAGACGAGGTGGGGCCGCTCTCGGAGATTCGCTGGCGGGATACGCCGGCAGCGAGTCCAGCCGGGGATTCCGCTGAGGGGGGCCTGCCCCGTTACACCAACGTCCTCGCCGGCCCCCAGACGGCGCGTACTCCTGGATCTGCTCCGGGACGGGACACCAACGCGGGGAGCGGGGATTCCTCCTCCCCTGCTTCCTGCTCTTCTCTTCCAGCCCGCGAAGCAACTCGCGCTGAATGGCGAGTTCCTCCCACCTCGTTATCACCTCCAGGTGGTCGTAACTATCGAGGAGAAGGTTGTCCAAAAGCTCCTCAGCGTAGTCCAAATGCCTGCACACGTGGCACAAAACTCCCGGTGAAACGGCGTCTCGATGCGGCGCCTCCGTTTAGGCGACCTGGCAGGAGTATACTGTCATGTGGTGATCCTCGCAGATCACTAAGAGACGCCACAGAGTTCACCAGAGAGTTTGGCTAAGATGTTAATTTATTTCCAGACGTGACAAAACACAACTATGAACCCATAAGGGCAAACACACACAAGAACGAGACTTGGGCTTGTAGGGCCAACCCAGCCGCCACGAGCCAACTGCGACATACAGACGTGACAAAACACAACTATGAACCCCTGAGGGCGAAACACACACATGAACGAGACTTGGGCTCGTAGGGCTAACCCAGCCGCTACGAGCTAACTGTGACAAAACTATGATGACGAACCTGACATGAAGGTCTGCGGTACTCACAAGTATGACGAGGCGCAGACCCAGGGCTTGGCAGGATGAAGACACACAAGCAATCCTCACGTAACGTTGACCCAATGTCGACCGATACTCCTGCGTCTTACCGTCGTCAGTGCCGGGCTTAAAAGGGCGAAGCACTAACGACGGTAATGACAATCAGCTGACCGGCCGTTGACAGGCGGAAGCCCCACCGAGCACTTTCACAATAAGAGACCGGTGAGGCCAGAATACAGCCCACACCTGTCAAGGCCGGCAGCGAGAATAACTTGCCCGAGCGCGATCAGAACCGGCGCTCGGGTCATAACAGACTGACTTGAGTAGACATCAATTATCCCCAGTTGGAGGAAGTCATTTGACACAGTGAGGAAATTCAAACTCTGAAAATATACCATTATGCTGAACATAAACTACAAGAGACGGAGAATGATATTGATCCTGATAACCACTTTTTCAATAATATTCATAACCATTGTGAATATTACACTGAAAAGCAATTCAAAAGTCAAGTGCAACTAGATGGTAAACTATCAATAATACACTTCAACAGCAGAAGTCTTAACAAAAACTTTCCACAGATTCAGGACTATTTAAAACAGCTAGACAGAAAATTTACAGCTATCGCAGTCTCTGAAACTTGGCTTAATGAAGAGCCGGCTCCCCTGATGGCAATAGAGGGATATCAGATGTTTCATATTAACAGATCTCAAAAAAAGGGTGGTGGCGTTGCACTGTATATTGATGACCTGTATAGGTGTAAGCTTGTAAATGGAATGTCCTTTGCACTACCAGGGATTTTGGAATGTGTTACTGTTGAGATTGACCAAGATAAAACAAAAAATCTAATTATAAGTTGTATATATAGAACGCGGGGAACTTGCATTGAGACATTCAGAGATAAATTAGTCGAGCTGTACAATAATATCACTAGTAAGAAAATGGTACTAATTTGTGGAGATTTCAATATTGATCTACTAAATCCATATCAACAAAATGTAATTATAGAGTTCATGAATTCTATGTACAGTATGAGTCTATATCCCACAATAACACATCCCAGTAGAATCACAGTTCACACTGCTATACTTATTGACAACCTGTTTGTTAATATTATTGATAAGAAAATAGAAAGTGGATTATTGATAAATGATATAAGTGACCATTTGCCAACCTTTGCACTTATCCATGGCCACACGGGGGCCAATACAGAATTTTTTTTTAAAATCGTTCAGATACAAATCACAAAATGCAATCAGTTCTTTTAAAGAGGACTTGCTGAAGCAAGACTGGACAAAAGTCTATGTATCAGATGTAAATGAAGCCTATGACACATTTATAAACATTGTAACCACTCTTTATGAAAAAAAATGTCCATTAGTAAAGAAAAAGCTTAAACATAAATTTGCCGATAAGCCATGGTTAACCAAAGGATTACAAAAGGCGTGTAAAAAGAAAAATTTATTATATAAAGCTTTCCTAAAGAAAAGGACAAAAGAAGCAGAGCAGCGGTATAAAACATACAAAAATAAGTTAACATATATAATAAGATGTAGTAAAAGAGACTATTACAGTAAAGAACTGGAGAAAAACAGAGACAATATTAAAAATACATGGACAATACTTAACAATATTCATGGAAATAAAAACAGAAATACAAGCTACCCAACCGATTTTTCAAAAAATAATAAAACGACTCAGAGTGTGAATGCAGCTTCACCTGCAGATGAATTTAATAACTTTTTTGTTAACACTGGTCCAAATTTGGCTTGAGAAATACCCATTACGGCGCCTACAGGTGATACAATAAGCAAAAACACTGCTATAAAAGATCCCATTTTCATAAAGAACACAGATGAGAGAGAGGTCATTGAAATTGTTAAATCGTTTAAAAGTAAAACATCTACGGACTGTGATGGTATTGACATGCTCTTAGTCAAAACTATTATTGAAGGCTTAGTGAAACCACTGACGTATATCTATAACCTGTCTCTCCAAACAGGTATATTTCCCAATGCAATGAAAATAGCTAAAGTAATTCCGATATACAAGACGGGTGACAGAGGGGAATTCTCAAACTATAGACCAATTTCACTATTGCCGCAATTTTCCAAGATACTTGAAAAAATATTCTATGAGAGAATTGACAACTTCATACTGAAGAATAATTTATTGTGTGAGCAGCAATATGGGTTCGGACACAAGAGGACAACTGCATTTGCTCTAATGGAATTTATAGAAAAAATATCAACTGCCGTTGAAAATAAAGAGTATTCAGTTGGGGTATTCCTGGATCTTAAAAAAGCATTTGATACAGTGGATCATAATTTATTATTAAAGAAACTACAAAATTGTGGTATTAGGGGGGTAGCACTGTCCTGGTAGTTACTGTAGTTACTTAAAGAATAGATATCAGTATGTATGTGTTGGTAACAAAAACTCACAGTTACTGAAGGTTACTTGTGGAGTCCCACAGGGTTCAGTTTTGGGGCCATTGTTATTCAATATGTATATAAACGATATATGTAAAGTTTCAGAAAAAATGGATTTGATATTGTTTGCCGATGACACTAATTTATTATGCAGTGGAAGCAATTTGGAACAACTTTTGGATACACTTGGAAAGGAATTAGGAAAGCTTAAACTGTGGTTTGATTCAAACAAATTAATGCTTAATTTAAGTAAGACAAAATTTATAGTTTTTAACAACCATCACAACAACTTAGTATCTAAACTCAGTGTAAATGGTGTAGAGATTGAAATGGTATCCAAAACTAAATTTCTTGGAGTAATAATTGATAATAAACTGTGTTGGAAGTCACATATTAATTATATTAAAGGTAAAATATCCAAATCAATTGCAATACTACACAAAGTGAAATATTTGCTGAATCAACCCACACTATATACCTTGTATCATTCATTAATACTCCCATACGTGACATATTGTACTGAAGTATGGGGAAATACATATAAAACAAACATATATCCAGTCTTTATGCTTCAGAAGAGAGCTATTGGAATAATAAACAAAGCTGCTTACAGGGAACCAACAAACCCACTTTTTCTTAAATTAAAAGCTCTCAAGTTGAAAGATCTGGTTGACTTTAAAACTGCAGTAATAATGTTTAAAGTGAAGAATCTATCACTGCCCGCAAATATCCAAAAGTTGTTCCAAATAAGGGAGAAACAATATCATTTCAGAGGAACATGTATATTTCAAAAACCTTCAGTGAGAACTACCACCAAGCAACACTGTGTTTCAGTGCAAGGAGTCAGATTATGGAACGATTTTGGACCTGAATTAAAATCATGTACAACGCTTGGACAATTTAAACAAAAACTAAGTGAATACGCCAAACTTATATACAAGATGACATGTATAATCACATAAGGATTCGAGACTTCCGGTCTGGACACCATGGTGATAGCAGCTTAACGCCGAAGCTCCCAGACCCGATCCATGAAAATACCTTGAAAATCAGATTTAACGGATTTTTGGAAGAGTGAAAATCAAAAGACAAAGTCATTATGCCTAAAGGAAAACAGAAGAAATCAACATTTACCAGGCCAAGACACGCATCGGCCGGAGAATCTGACCCGGAGGACATCCATTCAGAAGCGGAGGAGCTGAATGAAGCTAGCAACAAGGTTAGCTTAAAAATGGTACTTCAAGAATTAAGACAATTTCGCCGAGAGTGTTGGGCCAAATTTCGTGAAATTAAAGACGAAATAAAAAGTATAAACAGCAGAGTGGACCAGGCTGAGGACCGAATCATGGAAGCAGAGGAAAGAATAAAAGGGCTGGAAGAAACCGTGCTGGATTTACTTAAACGACAGTCAAGACTGGAGGCTAAGCTAACCGACCAAGAAGGAAGACTAAGAAGAGACCACATAAGAATTCATGGTCTGAAAGAAGGAGTCAAGGACGGTTTCACCACAATGGCTGCATGCGTGGAATCCATACTGAGAGAGAAGTTGGAAATTCCCCAATCCACCGACTTGAAGATAGAAAGGGCGCACCGTACATTAGCCCCAAGGCCGTCGGCAGAAGCGCCACCAAGATCGGTGGTGGTGAAGTTCTCCAACTCCAGAATAAAAGAAGAGGTTGTAAGACTGGCTTGGCAGAAAAAAGGATTTATGCACCAAGAGAGAAAAGTTTTTGTGGAGCACGACTACGCCCCGGAGGTCCTTAAAAAGCTTTGGGAATACAACGACGCTAAAAAGGTACTACGAGAGAAGAAACTGTGCTTTCAAACTCCATTTCCGGCGAAGCTGCGGGTTTTTTACGGGGCTGAGACGTGTCTCTACAACTCGGCGGAAGAAGCAACCACGGATATGGCGAGAAGAGGGCTTCCGGTAACGGTGTATAAACCCACAGCAGACCCGATCGAAAGAATCAAGGCTCAAACATGGTGCACACAGAGACCCTCAAAACCCGCGAGCCAGCAGCGGGAAACCCAGCGCCAGAGCTATAAGGAAAAACTGAGCGTTTACAGAAGGGAATAATGATATTTTTAGTCAATCTGCGCATCCAACCCTCCTCCTACAAGGTAACAAACATTAAAGGAGATGCAGAATCAGCAAATATGAAGTGGTAAAACATTTCATGGAAGAGACATAATATTAGAAACAAATAAGTCTTTAAAAAAAAACTTGTTAAAATAGAAATGTGACAATGAACCACATGATCTCTCCACACTAACAAATACCGTATTAACGTGACTGTTTGCTGTGATGGTGGTGGGAGGTTGCACACAATTTCATAGGGTATAGGCATAAAAAAAAATAAATAAAATCATTACAAGTTCGGAATGGGATCTGAAATTCACGTTAAAAACATGGAACAACTTACAGCGGTAAGAGAGGGCCCTCAACACGTAACAGAGTTTGAGGAATTTCCCTCAGAGCCAACACACCATCAAGGCTCTTCTAAGGTCACTAAAAAGACCTCAGCTCAGGAAGACCTTTTGTCAGTTTTTTGTTTTAAAGTTTTATATACTATGTGCTTAATATTTTTTATGTTCTTAATGTTCTTTCAGTTTCTGAGTAGCATAAAAGAGGGCCACCACACTGTTATACTAAATAAGACAACACAATGGAGAAACAGGGTGTAACCAAAATAATCTCATATAATGTAAAAGGGACCCTGAATCCAGTTAAAAGATCCAAGATTCTAGGCAAAATGAAAAAAGACAAAGCAGGAATAATATTTTTACAGGAAACCCACCTAACAGACGTGGAGCACACTAAACTTAATAGACAAGGGTTTAAAATGATCTCTTCATCTTCATATAAGTCAGGGAGGAGGAGGGGGGTAGGCGACATTGATCTCAACCAAAATTATATTTGAAAAAAAAATCAGAACACAAAGATAAAGAAGGGAGATTCAGCATGGTACTTGGTCGGCTAGAGGGAGAAGATATCACCCTGCTGAATGTATATGCACCTCCAGGGGCTAACTGGAAATTTTATAAAAATGTATTTGACCTAATGATAACTAAAGCCCAAGGTTTAGTGATATGTGGTGGAGACTTCAGTCTAAGACTGAATCCATACTGGGATGCATCAGGTAATTCTCCACATCAAAATAACACTCAAAGTAGAAAAACTCGGATGCTACTAAAAGAAATGGGAATCTGTGACGTGTGGAGGGAATTCAACCCCAGTGCAAAAGATTATACATTTTACTCAGCACCACTTTCATCATACTCAAGGATTGACTATTTTTTTATGTTTAATACAGACCTTGGAAGAGTAAAAACATGTAAAATAGGACTGATGGATCTCTCTGACCGCAGTCCGATCTATATGGACTTAAGTATCCAAAAATACACAAATAATACATTTTCTTGGAGGTTAAATTCAAATGTGCTGAAAGGACCACTGAAAGATGAATTGGAATCAGATATTCTCAGATATTTGGAAGAAAATGATAATGGAGAAGTATCCCCTTTAATACTGTGGGACGCATGCAAAGCTGTAATAAGGGGAAAGATTATCGCAAAACTGGCAATCCAAAAGAAACTGAGACAAGAAAAACTAATCACATTAGAGTCAGAACTTAAGAACCTAGAAAAAGAGCACAAAGACAACACTCATTCTAATGACTCGCTCAAAATTAAGGAAATTAAAAAACAAATAAATGACATCTACACAATAGAAATCCAGAAGAAACTTACATTTCTGAAACAAAAATACTATGAAACAGGTAGCAAATCGGCAAAATTACTAGCCTATAAATTGAGGAAACAACAAACGGAGAGTGCAATCTACAAAATCAGAGACCCAGTATCAAAGGAAATAAAATTTAGAATTCAGGAAATTCTTAAAAGCTCCGAGAACTACTACAAGAACTTGTACTCCCTCAAAAAACATAAAAACGCATCTGAAGCCTTCCTAAATACATTAAACCTTCCCCAACTTACTGAGTCACAAAATAAAACATTATTGCCAGAAATACAACCTAAAGAATTAGAAAAAGTAATTATGAAACTTAAAGCTAACAAATCCCCAGGAGCAGATGGCTTTACAGCAGAGTGGTACAAAACCTTTAAACAGCAACTATCTCCTCTCCTCCTGAAAACATTTAACTATGTCCTCCACACAGGGGAAATCCCCCCCTCCTGGAGAGAAGGGGTCATTGCAGTCATACCTAACCTGAAAAGGATAAACTAGACTGCTCCAACTACAGACCAATCAGTGTGTTAAATCAGGACTATAAGCTTTTTACCACTATCCTTGCCAAAAGGTTAGAAAATATACTGACAGACTTAATTCATTTAGACCAAACAGGTTTTATAAGACAAAGACAGACACAAGATAACATTAGACGCACTTTACACATAATTCATCATATAAAAAAATATAATTTAAATACAGCCATATTGGGATTAGATGCTGAAAAAGCATTTGATTCGGTTGACTGGTCTTTCCTATATAGAATCTTACCCAGTTTCAATTTTCATAACAACTTCATTAGAACTATCCAGGCATTATATAAAAAACCAACAGCTAAAATAAGGATTAACGGTAAATTATCATCATCTTTTGAACTGGAAAGAGGATGTCGTCAGGGCTGCTCCTTGTCTCCACTGCTCTTTGCAATCTTCATAGAACCTCTGAGCCAATGGATAAGACAGAATCAAAAAATTCAAGGTATTACACTTGGTCAGAAGGAACATAAAATAGCACTCTTTGCTGATGACATTTTAATATACCTGGGGCAGCCGGACACCTCTTTTCCAGAACTAATCTCAGTTTTTTCAGAGTATGGAGATTTATCGGGGTACAAATTAAACATGCATAAAACCCAAATTTTAACATTCAACTATGACCCAAATCAATATTTACTAAGCAAACTCAAAACTAACTGGCAGATGGAATCTTTGAAATATCTGGGGGTCAATATCCCGAAACAACTCAACAAAATTATAACACTAAACTATGATCCACTGATGGCAAAAATAAAATCTGATCTAGCAAGATGGAATATGATACCATTCTTGGGTACTGCACAAAGAATTGAAGCAGTCAAAATGAATATACTTCCACGTCTTCTATACCTTTTCCAAACAATACCGGTAGAACCTCCCCAAAAAACATGGCAAGAACTGGACAGAAGGATCTCAAGATTCATATGGCAGGGCAAGAGACCTAGAATCAGATATAGAACCCTACAGCTAAACAAAGACAAAGGTGGGCTCGTGCTGCCAAATATCAGGGACTATTTTAAAGCCGCACAAATTAAAACTTTAGTAGAGATATGTAACCCAGTCTACACTGCACAACGGAAGGAGATGGAATGCCAAATAACAAGTGACATCCCCCTACAGGCGATAATAGGGAACAATGCCTTACCTAAACTTTTGAATAACACTAACCCGTGGATAGAGACCCCGCTAAAAATTTGGTTTAAGATAGTCAGAGAGAATCATACTAAAGAACCCTATTGATTACTGCAATGGATTGCCTATGATCAAGACTTTACTCCTAATAAAACAGACACTAGTATGGCTGTGTAGTTGTGCATGTACATGTTGGACATATGCATATGTGATTTAACTAGTTGTGCATGTACATGTTGGACATATGCATATGTGATTTAACCTCACGATGAAGGAGACGCAGAGTCTGAGACCCCTGCGACGCAGAGTCTGAGCCCCCTGCGGAGGACAGCGAGAGAAGACATAGGTGTGGACAGAAGACTCCCTGACCTCTGAGGCTCGAGAGGAGAGAGGGGGGAGTAATGTAAATAAAGGGATTATGAATGTGAATAAAGGGATTATGATGGAGATGTGTGACCTCCCCTGCGAGGGAGATTCCTTTGTGTGAGAATGTTTAAAGGTGAGGACTTTGGTGTGTTTCCTCCTCTTTGTTCGCTGCTCAAGAATGAAGAGCAGACTGTGGGAATGATTGCTTGAAATAAGCTTGAATTAAATGCAATTCAGTTTTGTTATTCAAGGCTCCCCGCAACTAGATTCAAAAAGTGGAAAGAGAACGGACTGATAAAATATTACGATTTTTTTAAAGGGCAAACTTTAAGAAGTTTTGAAGATTTGAAAAAACAAGGTCTAACTAGAAAAGCACTCGGAGAGCGCAGACCTCCGCCAAGCGCCACAGTTCCCCCCCACACAGTGTTTGTGTGTACGTTTTCAGATTCCTTGACCATGAAAACATATGACTAGCAATTGGATTCACAATGATAGGATTAGTGTTATGACCCGAGCGCGGCTTCTGATCGCGCTCGGGCTAAGTTATGTTTTGCTGCCGGCCTTGACAGTTGCGGGCTGTATTCTGGCCTCACCGGGCTCTTATTGTGAAAGTGCTCGGTGGGGCTTCCGCCTGTCAACGGCCGGTCAGCTGATTGTAATTATCGTCGTTAGTGCTTCGCCTTCTTAAGGCCGGCACTGGCGGCAGTAAGACGCAGCAGTGTCAGTCGTTCTTCGTCTGAGCTTTGGATGCTTTGGACTGTTTCCTACCTCGTCTGCCTGTGGTTGACCGTCGCTTCCCCAGGACCGGTAAGTGAGCTGTTAGCCTTACCCCTCCCGGTGTGAGTAGACCTCTGTGTGTCTCTGCCTCAGCAGCCTGTGTAGTCATTACTCCATCAACCTTGCCTGTGTATGACCGTCTCCTCCTATGGACCTGTAAGAGAGCTGTTTAGCCTTACGCCTCCGGATGTGTGTAGACTTATGTGTCATTGCCCCTGCATCTTGTGTTGTTACTTTTCACCGTAATAAAACTCACTGAAACTCACTGGTGACTGTGTGGCGTCTTATGGCGGCTCGCGAGGGCCACCGCATGACAGTACACTGCTGCCAAAACGGCGTTTACGGTGACGCCAACCCGAGACGCAATTCACCAGTGGGTTCGAGTTTTTGGACATTTGCTTTTTCCTGTCTGGGTACTGTGTATGTGAAGAATGCCGTCGCGGAGGGGCCGCGTTTGGAGTCCGAGCCACGAGCTGACAGGTGTGCTGGAAGTCGTGGATGAGCTGCTCATCTCCGCTTCCCTGCTGGATTATGACCACGGCATACACTGGTACCTGGACGCTGCCGAAGATGTTCTTTGTCATCTCTCTCCCCGCTACGCCGACCACCCGGAAGTCGACGCGAGGAGGGAAGACATCGCCGGGCAACGCGAAATATACCTGATGATGGAGGAGGAACGCGGCATGAAGCAGGAGAAGAGGCACTCCTGCTCTTTACCTATGGATCCCGATCCTGTCCTCGATCCATTTCGGGAGTTCGCACCGTCTGGGGGCCGGCGAAGGCGTTGGCGCCACGGCCGGGCACATCTTCGGCAAGCTTCTGCTCCGGATCCAGTTCCGGGCCGCCGGGATGACCCCCTCAACCAGCCAGCTGCTGTGAGTGAGCTGAGTCCTGTGCCGGTGGGCTCCGTCCACGAGTCCTTTTCTACCATCCAGCGAGCGAGGGAAGGAGCAATGTCCGCTACAGCTGATACCATCCTCCCTCCGGGAGACAGGCAAGTCCAATTTCACTGTCCTATTTATCATAGTGATCTGTCTTGTCTGACTCCTGGGGGTGAAGCTCGGGGTTCGCAGCTCCCTGAGTTTCTTTTCCCAGCTGTAGCCACTTGTACTAAACCTGCTGCCTCTGTGTCTCCTCCTGCGGAGCGGTCCTCGGCGTCAGTCCCACGCCGTCGAACAAGGGGAAGGCCTGCGGCTCCTGGAAATATCCCGGCCCTGCAGCCTTGCTTTGGACAGAGGAGGAGAACGGACTGCAGTGAGGAGCCAGTGCCGACGAGAGAGCGTCCCCAGGGGTCCTCAGGGATGCAGCCCGAGTCAGCAGGTCGAGGGTCCTCTGCCCCCACGCCATACGGGTTATTGGCGTGGACGCCAGCGCGTGAGGATCCAGCTGCAGAGACCATCAGGCCGGCTGTGGAACCCGACGCAGCCGAGTGGGAGCCCGATGACGAGCGTCTTCTTGAACCTGGATCGGCGAAGTCCTGGACTAACTAACTACTAACTAACCTGCACTTATATAGCGCTTTTCTAGTCACAAAGACCACTCAAAGCGCTGGACGGCTCCAGAGCCCGAGTGCAGGCAAGTGCTCTTCCTTGTTTTCTTGTATGGTGTGTTAGAGCATTTTTGCCTGCCTCATGGGGAGGCGAGCGAGGGGCAGCCATCTGCTGCACCCGAGCTCGTCTCGCTGGGCTCTGGCGCTGCCGGTGGAACTGATCCCGGTTCTCTCCTGTTTTTTGAGCACCTCCACAGCGTTACCGGTCCGGAGCCAGTCAAGGTCACGGGACTGGGGGTTCCAGGTTCGGAGATGGAGGTCGTCGCCGGTGCCATCCTGACCCAGTCGGGGTCCGACGCGTGGGCCGAGGTGACCCAGTCGGGGTCCGACGTGTGGGCCGAGGTGACCCAGTCGGGGTCCGACGTGTGGGCTGAGGTGACCCAGTCGGGGTCCGACGCGTGGGCCGAGGTGACCCAGTCGGGGTCTGACGAGGTCCAGTGGGGGTCCAGTGCAGGTGCGGCTGTGACCCAATCAGGATTCGAGGGGGTCCAAGTCTTTGGTTGTTCCCCTCTCAGGAGCCACCAGCTGGGGGCCGTTGGAGGTTTGTGTTTGGCAGACTGGCGCTCTCCTGTCGTCTTCAGGCGGGCGGCTGCATGCATTTCCTCCACGGTCCTGGTGGTTGTGGGATGCGGGTCGGCCACCCGAGGAACTGCTTCGTGCGTTCGGCGTCTTGGGTTGGCCACCCAATAAACTGTGTTTGCTATGGGGTGACCTGGTTCGGCCACCAGAGGACTTGTTTCTGGGGGCCTGGGACTGGGGTAGGCCACCTGATCATGTACTGTGTTTGTGGGACTATCTGTGGGCCCATACGGTGCCTAGTCATGTCAAGTACGTTGAGCAATTTTTTTTTTTTTTTTGTTGCTTCACGTAGTCATAGTCAAGTCTAGTCAAGTCAAAGCAATTTTAGATTGCCTCATGTTTTCTTTTTGAAGGCCACAGTCATAGTCAAGTCAAGTCAAAACAATTTTAGATTGCCTCATGTTTCCTTTTTTTTTGGAAAGCCACAGTTTAGTCAAGTTAAGTCAAGCAATTTTAGATTGCCTCATGTTTCCTTTTTTTTGGAAAGCCACAGTTTAGTCATAGTCAAGTTAAGTCAAGCAATTTTAGATTGCTCCATGTTTCTTTTTTTTTGGAAAGCCACAGTTTAGTCATAGTCAAGTTAAGTCAAACAATTTTAGATTGCTCCATGTTTCTTTTTTTTGTAAGCCACAGTCTATCTATAGCTAAGTTATGTCAAAGCAATTTTAGATTGCTCCATGTGTGTTTGCTTGTATCTCTTGTTTTGTTTGTGCTTAGGTTGCCTCATGTGTTTTTTGAAGGTCACGGTCTAGTCGTGGTCACGTTATGCCAAGCAATTTTAGATTGCTCCATGTGTGTTTCCATGTATTTTTTGTTCCATAGTTATCGTGTGTTTCCATGTATTTCTTGTTCCATAGTTATCGTGTGTGTCCAGGTATTTCTTGTTCCATAGTTATCATGTATTGAGGTTGTTTGGGAGTATGATTTTGGCATGTTAAGTTTGGGTTTTTTAAGAGATCCTTACTTTGAGTTCTTTATCACGTGGGATTATGTACTTTGGAGTTAGATGGGTTGTCTGTGGTCCCTGTGGGAAGATGTTCGGTGTCAGGTGCTTATGCTCTTTATGGTTTTGCATCCCTTGTATTTTTTAGTCATGTCTTGCTTTTTCTGGTTTCATCATGGTTCTGGTGGAAATTGATGTATTTTTTTTTCCTTCTGGTTTAGGGTCTTGTTCATGGGTTGGTTCTCTCCCTCCACATCTGTCCCCCAACCTCCCACCCTGGGGGGGCGGGGGGGCAGGGTGGTTCCTTGGGGCGTTCGGACTCCGCCTGTGGAGGGAGGGTACTGTTATGACCCGAGCGTGGCTTCTGATTGTGCTTGGGCTAAGTTATGTTTCGCTGCCGGCCTTGACAGTTGCGGGCTGTATTCTGGCCTCACCGGGCTCTTATTGTGAAAGTGCTCGGTGGGGCTTCCGCCTGTCAACGGCCGGTCAGCTGACTGTAATTATCGTCGTTAGTGCTTCGCCTTCTTAAGGCCGGCACTGGCGGCAGTAAGACGCAGCAGTGTCAGTCGTTCTTCGTCTGAGCTACGGATGCTTTGGACTGTTTCCTACCTCGTCTGCCTGTGGTTGACCGTCACTTCCCCAGGACCAGTAAGTGAACTGTTAGCCTTACCCCTCCCGGTGTGAGTAGACCTCTGTGTGTCTCTGCCTCAGCAGCCTGTGTAGTCATTACTCCATCAACCTTGCCTGTGTATGACCGTCTCCTCCTATGGACCTGTAAGAGAGCTGTTTAGCCTTACGCCTCCGGATGTGTGTAGACTTATGTGTCATTGCCCCTGCATCTTGTGTTGTTACTTTTCACCGTAATAAAACTCACTGAAACTCACTGGTGACTGTGTGGCGTCTTATGGTGGCTCGCGAGGGCCACCGCATGACAATTAGTGGTTCAGTAGTAAAAGCATTACCTCCTTGGCGGAGATAATAAACTGAAGTGTTGGTGTTGTGTCCATCTCCTGCATCTGCAAACTCGCAGGCTGCGGGCGTTGCAATTGAATGAATGAATGATTTAATCTTTATTTCGAATAGATTAAGAGTACAGGTTAAAAGAAAGTGAATAATATAAGAAAGGAGGTAATAAAATCCAACAAGGTCAAATTAGACAATAACTCCTCTGATTATACAGTTCAACATAAGTTATCCGAAATGTGTGATGGCTGAATCCGCAGCTTATATTGGCCACCCATGTTCCATCCAAGAATTCAAAAGAAAAAAAAAAAGAAATCATATGACACAACCGCGTACAACCCACAGGCCAATGGGTTATGCGAGCGTTTTCATAGATCACTGAAAGCAGCACTGAGGGCTTCACTGACGGATGCAAATTGGGTAGACAGGTTGGTGTGGGTTTTATTGGGGTTGCGCTCCGCGGCAAAAGAGGATTTGGAAGCTTCCCCGGCAGAGAGCTTCTTTTTGCGCAGCTACTATGGCTGGCCGGGGAATTTCTGCCAAATAATCCGGCGGCGGACAGCTGCCCGTCTGAGCTTTTGCAGCGTAGCGCAAACACAGGCACACAGGCACGCTGGCGAGCCCTGTCCACCACTGTGTTCCGCGTGCTTTTGTGCCTAAAACTTTGAAGAAGGCGGAGTTTGTGTTCGTCAGACACGACGAGCAGCGCCCTCCATTGGGCCTGCACACATGTTGAAAATAGCCGTTTCTCACAATGTTAAAGAATCCTTTAAAAAATTCCTGTATCCAGACGGTGATCCGGATCATCCCCAAAATTTAATCATTTCTTCCTTGTACCATTTACAACAACGCCTGAAAGTTTCATTGAAATCCATCCCAAACTTTTTGAGTTATCTTGCTAACCAACAGACAGACAAACAGACAAACAGACAGACAAACAAACAGACAGACAGACAAACGCTGGCAAAAACATAACCTCCTCCTGGCCTCCGGCCTGGCGGAGGTAATAAATCAAGACCTTTACAGGTTCTTTCAGCTTAGACACCACATAAACAAAATACTTAAAAAGGAGGATTTGGAAAGGGCCCAGTCAGGTGTTCTGAAGGTCTTCTTAATGGCATATAAAGGGATCCTAGGGATCAGATACATTTCTAGAATATACCAAGGTCTTCAAGACTTTAAAGGAGACAACACATCATATATAAAAGAGAGATGGGAAAAAGAGGGGAATTTCACTTTACAACTGGAAATATGGGAAAAGCTAAATAAATAAACAACAATGGAAAAGTACCTCATCCCTGCAGCGGAGAGAATTTGGATGGAAAAATCTGGTAAGATTTTTCAGAACACCTGCACAAAACAAATTTACTCGTAAGGGGTTGAATTGTTGGCGCTTGTGTGGTGAAGAGACTGCAAATCATTTTCATGTGTTTTGGTCATGCCCAGTTATCCACCAATATTGGACCAATGTACAGACAATTTTGGGGAAAATATTCAAAATAACAGTTCCCTTTTCTTTTGTAACTTTGTATTTGGGTTTACTACAGGAATCACTGGAAAGATGAGGAGAAAAATACTTATTCACTGTTTTAATATTGACAAGTAAAAAAGCTCTAACAAAAAAATGGATGTTGAAGGATTGTCCTACACCTGAAGATTGGATTAACGTGATTCAAGACATTTATTCGATGGAAAAGTTGACATTCGCACTGAGACAGGACATGGATGGGTTCTTGAACTTTTGGCAACCCTGGAACGCATATGTGTCTTCCATTAGATCTAACCTTTGACAAATACCATTTCAATAATGGCACCTCTCTTTGTTCCAACGCTACTCAGATACTCTTTTATTTTATTTTTTTTGCTCTTTTGTTTTGTTTTTGTTTTTGTTTTTTTTCTTGTTTTGTTTTTTGTTTGTTTTTTGTTCTTTCTTTAATTTCTCTTTTTCTTTCACTTAAAAAAAGGGTGTTGTAATAATTATTTTTCCAATGTTGTCAAAAAACAAAAACTAGAAAAGCACTCGGAGAGCGCAGACCTCCGCCAAGCGCCACAGTTCCCCCATACATAGTTTGTGTGTACGTTTTCAGATTCCTTGACCATGAAAACATATGACTAGCAATTGGATTCACAATGATAGGATTAGTTGTTGAATAGTTATTCACGAAAATCGCGTTGTCCGTAATGGCGGTTTAGCGCCACAGTTCCCCCCATACAGTGTTTGTGTGTACGTTTTCAGATTCCTTGACCATGAAAACATATGACAAGCAGTTGGATTCTCAATGATAGGATTAGTGGTTCATTAGTTATTGATGAAAATGGCATTTTCCGTAATGGCGGTTTTCTTCTCGACAGTGATCCGGATCACCACCAAAATGTAATCATCTGTAGGATACCCCATTTCTAACAATCTGTGAAAATTTCATGAAAATCCGTCCATAACTTTTTGAGTTATCTTGCTAACAAACAAACAAAAAATTCCTGGATCCAGACGGTGATCCGGATCACCACCAAAATCTAATCATCTGTAGGATACCCCATTTCTGACAATCTGTGAAAATTTCATGAAAATCCGTCCATAACTTTTTGAGTTATCTTGCTAACAAACAAACAGACAAACAGACAAACAAACAAACAAACCAACGCCGATGATCACATAACCTCCCCCTTTGGGTAAAAAGGGAACGTGATGAAAATGTAAACAATGCAATGCTGTAATGACATGTATACCCTTTACAAAAACTTAAATTAAAAAAAAAAAATCACATAAGGATTGTCCTATCCAGTCTGCGTTGTGTTGTAGCTTAGTTTTTGTCACATTTTGTCTTAGCTATGTTCTGAATTGTAATCGCTCTTGTTTTGTTTTTCTTTTGGATTCTTGGATGGAATATGGGTGGGCAATATAAGCTGCGGCTTCAGCCATCACCCATTTCGGACAACTTATCTTGAACTGTATAATCAGAGGAGTTATTGTCTAATTTGACCTTGTTGGATTTTCTTTCCCCCTTTGTTATATTATTCTGTTTCTTTTAATCTGTACTTTTAATCTATCCGAAATAAAGATTCATTCATTCATCAAAGGGTGGGAGTCATCATTTAAAATGAAGGTAGCAATCCTCTGTACCTGTCTGGTGTACAGGGATGTCAGGCTCAGCTGTGACTCACCAAGCAAACGACTGGACCATCTAACTACCTGATCCAAGGATTTCCTCTGTTTCAGTTTTATCTGACCAAACCATGACACTAAAGAAAAGGATAAAACAGATTCAGTAAAAGCCCGATAGAACATTGTCATTATGGTTCGGTCAATTTGGAAGTGTGCAAGTTTCCTCAAACAATGCAAATGTTGCTGATCCTTTTTGCACACCCTTTCACAGTTCTCTTCAAAGTTTAAATTACTATCAATAATCGTCCCAAGATATTTGTAGGATTGTACACATTCAGTGGTCTGGCCTTTTAGTACGGTGACTTTGTGCCTGGGAGTTTTCCTCCTAAAGTTAATAATCATATCTTTAGTTTTTGTCGTATTCAGCTGCAGGTAGGAATCCTCACACCAGTGAACAAAATCATCAACTACTGGGCCGTGGCCACTCTCACCATCCTGGAGGAGACTGACAATAACTGAATCATCAGCATACTTTATAATGTGTCTGTTGTCATGTCTGCTCCGACACATGTTTGTGTACAGGATGAAGAGTAGTGGTGACAACACACATCCCTGAGGAGAGCCAATAGAAGAGCACTTTAGGTCAGACAATGTACCATTGACCCTTACTCTCTGCGTCCTGTTGGTTAAGAAATCCAGAATCCAACCCACCAGATTATTGCTCAAATCAAATTGTTGCAGGAGCCTTTCAACTAAAATATGATGTTGCATTGTATTAAAGACGGAGGAAAAGTCCACAAATAAAAGCCTGGCATGTGTCCCATTAAAATCCAGATGTTTAAAAAGCATGTTAAGCAGAGTGACAGTGGCATCCTCCACTCCTCTGTGAGGCCTATAGGCAAAGTGCAAAGGGTCCAATGCATGTTCAGTCTGCTTTAGGACCTCACATCTGAAGAGTTTTTCAAAAATTTGTCATTAAAATTGAAGTCAAAGCAACTGGTCTAAAGTCGTTTACCGTTTTAGGACAGCTGGATTTTGGAACGGGAACAACCACGGCATCTTTCCAGATCTTGGGCACATGTTGTGTCTGTAAGGACTTATTGAAGATGTAATGAAATACAGGATTCAGTTCATGTGCACAGGACTTTACCAAGCGCCCACATATATTATCAGGGCCCTGACTTTTGTTCACTTTTACAGCGCAGAACTCCCTTTTAATATCCTCCACCTCAATATTAAAGTGCCGATTGTCTTTAAGTTTCTGTTTCAAATCTTGGGTTTCTGTGCTAAAATCAAAGGAATCAAAGCGACCATAAAAACAATTAAGAGCATTAGCCAGCTCTGTGTCTGAATTAACCTCTTGCACTCCGGGATACCACAGGCGGTCACATCTCTGCGTCCTAGCGCGCCCTCGTGCACACTAGGATGCACACTGTGCGTCTCAGAGCGCACTGGAAAAAAAAAAAGAAGCTGCATTTCCATTCTTCCACTACAGACACAGCCGCGAACAGAAAGCCAAAGGAGTGCTTTGATTGGTTTAGATTTGATTGACCTCTCATTTGACTAATAAGAGCCTTGAATTGGGTTTCTGAAACCTTGAAGAACCAATGACTGAAAACCTAGCAAGAAGGACCCGCCTACCAACGGCTGCGAATACAGCGAGCCAATTGAAGCAGAGAAGTTCGACTATTGAAAGCGTGCGTCAAATCTGTTTTGTGTAAGCCGCTGGGTGACACACACGCGTTCGCCAGTCTTTTTTTCTTACTACTGTTCTTATTTGTTTTGAAAAATCGTTCGCCAAAACCGCAATCATGGAAGCGCAAAACCGCAATAATGGAATCATGGTTTGACCGGGTCGCGTGACCAGAACCACGAGTCGTAACAAGCTGACCAGTGTCATGTTCGTCTGACAATGAGGAAGAGAAGTTCGCCAGCGACACTGCTGTTGTGGACAGGTAAGTGTTATAAGCTAAATTATTCTTTATCC
Organism: Pholidichthys leucotaenia; assembly: GCA_020510985.1. Classification (NCBI taxonomy): domain Eukaryota; kingdom Metazoa; phylum Chordata; class Actinopteri; order Cichliformes; family Pholidichthyidae; genus Pholidichthys; species Pholidichthys leucotaenia. Next base: position 131,631,946 of record CM035849.1, on the reverse strand, counting down.
CTGAAAATTGTAATCAAAATGACTTTTGACCGATCGGTAAATTACAACTGTGCGTCATCGCCACATGACGGACCGGTCCGTGAGCCGCGTCTGGACCGTGAACGCCCCCCCTCCGCTACTCTTCTGGAGCGGATTGCAGATATATTGCAGATATTTTAGTACAACTGTGCGTAGTAGACCGCGGCGCACCGTCCCCGCTGTCTGTCATGTGGCGATGGACGATGTCCGTCCTCTGTAGCGGGGGGTGGTGGTGGTGGGAGTTGTTATCCTCTACATTAGATATTTTTTTTTCCACAATATTTTTTATTGAACCTTTTTTTTATACAAACATGGCACAAACAATCAGACACTAACACAAAAGTAATTTAAAAATTAAAAAGAACAATAACAAAAAAAATGTGTAATACAAACAACAACAACAACAACCATTAACAAACACAAGTCAACAACAATGCTTCTCTGTTTAGTCTAGGTAATCTATTACATAAGAATACATAATATATACATTCAACAGCTTGGAATTTGCAAGGTCCACACATATCATTCACCTTCTTCTTCAGACATTATGTTTAATTTCTTTACATAATCAATAAAAGTTCTCCATATATTCTCAAACACATTTTCCTTTGATTTCAGTATATATGTTATTCTTTCTAGTGGAAGGTTTGTTAACATTTGTCTTAACCACTGAGTCACATCTGGTCTATGAGTCTTTTTCCACAGTAGTGCAATACATTTTTTGGCATTAAGCAAACTGAGGTCTATGAATGCTTTTTCACTCTTACATTAGATATTTTAGTATAATTTTTAGTGCACTGTAGGTTATTTTTTCTTGTAAAAAAAAAAAGCCACACATTTTTTACTTGGCATGCTTCTTTGTGTGTGGGGGCTTGTTTGTTCATTCATTCGTTCATGAATGAATAAACAACCCCCCCCACACACACACAAAGCCCTGAGTGTCACCTTTCATTAAGAACCCAAGATCAAGCTTCTATACTGAATCATTCAAAAGTTACAGATGTTTTTCCAAACTGTGCCATTTGGCACAATTTGGCACAGTTCAAAAACGCCTGGGAACAACCTGACAAAAAAGCTGTGTAATATATTCATTTTTTGTGGTATTGTTACAAAATTTTGATCTCAGCTGGATAACACTTGGTTCTACATTTCTGTTGCATTTTCCAGTCCGGATCTGACAGCTGTGTGTTATTTGCAAGCATTTGTATCCAAAAAATCACCCAGGCGAACTTTATTTTCTTCAAGTTCAGTATGTTTAATTTCTTTACATAATCAATAATGATTAATAATCTGACTGTTACTCAGTGGCAGGAGCACTTAGAGAGATTATGACTGTTTTGCCAAAAAATTCAAAGTGTTTTCTTTTAAATGAGACCAACCCCATGAAGATGCTGCAAAGGGTTGAAGAACAGCTTTTGATTTACTTTGGGTACATTATTTTTAGGCGTTTTTAGGGAAATTGACCAGAGTGCAAGGGGTTAAAACCATCTAAAAATACACGATTACTGCGCTCTGTGCTCTGAAGGCCTGCAATAGTTTTCATACTGGCCCAGGCTGAACCAAGTTTCTCTGTTGCCATCTTACTTTCCAATTCTGATTTATAATTCTGTTTTGCTCTTAAAATTTCGGACTTCAGCTCTTTTGTGGCAGCCTGTAGCTCAGAAACAGACCCCTGTTTAAAGGCAAGTGCTTTCCTCTGTAAGCAGGATTTAACTGATTTTGTAACCCATGGCTTGTTGTTGGGATATATTTTGACACGTTTACGTGGAACGATCATATTTTTACAGAAAGCCATGTATGAGCATGTGACGTCCACCAGGGAGTCCAAATCATCCCCGCAGGACAGTGTGAACACCTCCCAGTCCGTACAGTTAAAGCATTTCTGGAGGCAGTGCACTGAATCCTCTGTCCACACCTCTATGTCTCTGGTCTCCACCTTGCCTCTTCTGAGAGCAGTTTTATATGTGGGCAGCAAATGTACACAGTTTTGATCTGAGGATCCTAAAGGTGGAAGGGGAAGTGATTTATAGGCCCTCTCAATGGATCCATAGCACAGGTCCAATGTCTTTTTTCACCTGGTTGGGCAGGAGACATACTGATAAAAGTTTTTAAGTGTCTTCTTTAAAGAAACATGGTTAAAATCCCCAAGAATAAGGTTTGGCGCCTCTGGAGAAATTGACTGCAGCCACTGTACCACATCAAAGACGGTGCTGGAGGCGGAGTCAGCGTCTGCCCTCGAGTGAATGTACACAGTCGTGATGAAAAGTTGTGGGAACTCGCGAGGCAGATAAAAGGGGTGTAGCGATACGGACAGAAGCTCCACAGTGGGTGTACAGATGCGCTCTCTGACCGTGACAGATGTGCAGTACTGTTTATTAATATATAAACATACGCCGCCCCCCTGACGTTTCCCCGTTACCGCTTCCTGCCGATCCGAGCGAAGTGGGGCTCCAAAGCCGTCAATCCACAGGTCTGCGTCCCAGTCATGCGCATTAAGCCACGTCTCCGTGAAAGCCATGACACAGCAGTTCTTGAAGTCCTTCTGGTAGCGTACATTCCCTTGAATTTCATCTACCTTATTCCTCAGAGATTGTACGTTCCCCAAAATCATGGAAGGAAGAGGAATGCTATTAAACTGACGTTTCCTCAGGCGTAATTTCACGCCTCCACGCTTTCCGCGCTTCCTCCTCTTGTCTCTCCCCTCCTCGCTGTGTCCATGAGAGTCTCTTAAAATAAAGTCCGGCAGTTGTGGCATAGACTCAATCACAGATGCTGCATTATCCGTGTTTATATGCAGTAACATGTCCCTGGAGTATTGTATTCTCCCAGGCATGATCGTGATCGGGCTTACCTCAGAGACACAGAGCTGGTGGGAAAGAAGCAGCAGTGCAAAAATGGGGAGAAAATCTATATTGATGGAACCAGGGAGCTCTTCGTTATACAGTCCACAAACATTCCAGGACAAAAACGACACAGAGAATTTCGTTAAAACACATTAAATTGCGTAAAAACAAGACACACAGATGACAGACTTTTTTCACCAGCTGCCGGTCGCTGCGTGCGCATGCAGAAGAAGAAGAAAGAAGAAGTATTCCAAATGTGATAGTTGCATACTGATATGAAATAAAATCCCTCCAGAAGATGTTCGATGGGAAGATGTTTATACATTAAAACCCATACATAGATTTTTAATTTTTTTTCCCAGTTTGACAACTTGAAATCAAAAAATTAATAACCAATCAAATCTGATCAGTTTTTTCCTTGCCAACTGATTTTCTCATTGAATGATTGAAATGAGGTCTACATTTGGGCCCAAGTGAGATGAAAGTGGTGACATTACTACTCTCATCTCACATAAGACACGCTTAGCACAGAGGGTTCTAGTGGGTTTTCAGAACAAACGCTAACAGTTGGAATTACATGGGAATGAAAATCTGTAGTAATGTATGTTATGCCCACAAACCTGGCAATGATGACTGACAAGGATGCTGCTGTTTACTGAACTTTATTACAGATAAGAGTGAAGAATACAGGCGCGTGTACAAAGGGCTAACTGCCTACCACTGAGTGTTACCATACAGCTCTGTGACTCACATACAAAACTCTCTGGAGAAATGGCGGGTCACCCAATATATATGAGATGTGGTGACGTCATCCGTAAGGTGCCACACCACTCTCTGAATACCTGGTATCCCTACACCACATTCTCCTTCCCCCTTGCAAAATTGCAAAATTATGATTAGTTTTAGCAGACGTGCCCTCCCCAAATTGTAAATAAATCCCACTAATCAATCACTTATAATTAAATGTTACTTATCTCTATGATTCACACATCAAACAATACTAAATATGGCTATTCAAACATAATGAATGATTCACAAAGATTAGAATTAGCTGTTCACGTAATAAATGGTTCAAACTTAAAATTGCATTAGGCAAACTTATACTCTATGTATAAGTTATATAGAACACACTGGTTATAATTATTCACAGAACACATTATCAAAGAACACACACTTGATTTATTAAAGAATATTCTCATTAGTTTTTTTTTTTTTTTTTTTTTAACATGACCATGAACACAACCAGAACCTAATGACTAGGGTCCGCGGGTAGACCACCGCGAGATCCAACGCGGCTGGGTGGGTTATTCTGCCAAAGTGTCAGCCGCTCTGTGGCGCTCTGTGGCGGGCCCATGGCGGCCTCATCCCTGGAACTGTTGGACCCCCAGGGCCAGGGCCAGTGTTTATGACCTGGATCCCACACTGCGGTAGCCGACTCCTGCAAAGCCTCGCTGTCTGGAGCAGCCACCTGGACACGCTGTAGTTGGTTTGTGTGCCGAACTGAGCCGTCTGTCAGCCTGAAGCACGCTGTTCCCAGCTTCGCCACAATCCTCAATGGCGCCCGGTGTTTTGTTGGCTGTGGCCTGGTCAGTCGACGTCCCGGTTTCTCAGTGGTGTGAACCCAAACCCAGTCCGTGACCTGGAGTGGTGCCTTACTTGGTTTGATGTGTTGCTGCGCTCCTGGTGGCTCTGCTTGCTGTGGTGGTTCGGTAGTTACTGTGTTCATTGCGGACCCTTCCCCCTTTGTCTCCGTCGTTAGTTGAGGCTTGTCGTGGGTGCAGAAGGTGTCTGGAGCCTCTCCGGTGTCGATTGTTGAGGCGGACTCTTCACCCATTGGCTCAGTCGTGGTTCATTGAGCGAGGGTATGGAAGTCGTCCGGTTCCTCCTCTCTTCCGTCTGAAGAGCTCTGCCGTGTCGTGTCGGGAGCGTCGTTCATGCCCAGTTGCTGTTGCTGTGCTTCGGGGCTCTCTGCATGCTCGGGCTCCCTTCCCTCCAGCTCCAGTTCTGGCTGAGCGAGGGACGTAGGCGAGTCCGGCTGCCCCCCTTCCAGGTGGCTCTCCTCCTGATAGCGCATGGTGGACACTTTGGTATTGGTGCAGCTTGTTATTACTTTGTCCCACACCACGTCATCATCCTTGAAGTCCGCTGTGCTCTAGCTGCCACATCCGGACCATTCAAACCCCGCGCTGTCCCTAATGGTGAAGCCGAGTCTGTAGAAGACATCCCATGATGTTGTCGCCATGCGCTGCCACTTGGAATGAGAAGTCATACACGATTTTAGACTTGTAGGAAACAGTCACTTCTACCATTCCGACATTGCAGTCTGTGACCCCTGTAACCGTACAGCAGCGTTGGGTTCTTTTGGATTCTGTGGTTGGGGAAAAACTTCTTCAACATGGCCCAGTTTAACATCGACCGCACTGCCGCCGTGTCAAGCAGGAGCGGTACTGCTACCCCGTCTAGCTCAACCATGCTGTATGAATAACCGTTGATGTTGGGGCTTACTGCATGAATGGTCATTGTTGGCGGGAGGGCTGGCTTATTTGGTGGGCCCCACGGTGCTTGCAACCGGCACAGTCTGGCGAAATGGTTCAGGCGTTCATACTTGTTACATTCCTGGGCAAAAACATGCTCTGTCCTGGTGTGTTGGGGACCTACAGCTCCCGCAGAGGGAGCCTCTTGGAGCGGACCTTCAGCTGACGGCATTCATCTCAAATTCTTCCGCCAAGTCCTCTTCTCCCTCCGGGCTCATCGTGTTAGCTAGTGTCATCTGTCCGGGTAGCTTCTGTGTTTGGGGCCCATTTAGCTCTGAGGCTAACCTTTCCACCACCTCTAGCTGGAACGCTAGCTCAGTATTGTTAGCTAGCATCATGTCGTTTGGCACCATTAACATCTTAGCTCGTAGCCTAGCATTACATGTGTGCTCAGCTAACTGGTCCAGCATCATTTCATCTTCAAGCAGTCCAAAACGGCACATACTAGCTAAATGCCTTAAGTCAGCAATGAATTGTTGTACCAACTCACCAACCCTTTGGTGTCTCTGGCGAAAGCAGAGTCGTTGTGCAATCACGTTGTCAGGGGTGGCAAAGTAGCTAGCTCAGGGGTGGGCAATCATGTGCCGCGGAGGGCCATTCCACTGCAGGTTTTCTGTTCCACCCTGTCTCTTCAGCAGGTGGCTTCACTGATTAGCAATCCTTGGAGCTGATGAGAGCAAACACCTGCTGAAGAGACTGGGTGGAACAGAAAAGCTGCAGTGGAATGGCCCTCACTGCCCACCCCTGAGCTAGCTAGTAGCTCGACAGCATCCACATAAGACTCAGTTGGTCCTAGCGTGTGGAAAATTCGCTGGCCTTCTATGCTGAGGTTGTGGACAAGGAGTGCTCCTTTCCTTACTTTTGTTGAGTTTACCCAGGCCTAGCGCCGAAATGTAGGTCTCGAACGCATCCAGCCAACATGGCGATGGGACTGCTGGCTTTCTGTGGCACTCGAGGAACGGCCAAAGTGGTCGTAAGCATGCTTCCATGGTTTAGTCTCTCGTCGCCAAATGTTATGTCCACAAACCTGGCAATGATGACCGACGAGGATGCTACCGTTTACTGAACTTTATTACAGATAAGAGTGAAGAATACAGGCATGTGTACAAAGGACTAACAGCCTACTACTGAGTGTTACCATACAGCTCTGCGACTCGCATACAAAACTCACTGGTGAAATGGCGGGTCACTCAATATACAGTGGGGCAAAAAGGTATTTAGTCAGCCACCAATTGTGCAAGTTCTCCCACTTAAAAGATGAGAGAGGTCTCCAATTTTCATCATAGGTATACCTCAACTATGAGAGACAAAAAGAGAAGAAAAATCCAGAAAATCACATTGAAGGATTTTTAATGAATTAATTGGTAAATTCCTCAGTAAAATAAGTATTTGGCCACCTACAAACAAGCAAGATTTCTGGCTCTCACAGACCTGTAACTTCTTCTTTAAGAGGCTCCTCTGTCCTCCACTCATTACCTGTATTAATGGCACCTATTTGAACTCGTTATCAGTATAAAAGACACCTGTCCACAACCTCAAACAGTCAGACTCCAAACTCCACTATGGCCAAGACCAAAGAGCTGTCAAAGGACACCAGAAACAAAACTGTAGACCTGCACCAGGCTGGGAAGACTGAATCTGCAATAGGTAAGCAGCTTGGTGTGAAGAAATCAACTGTGGGAGCAATTATTAGAAAATGGAAGACATACAAGACCACTGATAATCTCCCTCGATCTGGGGCTCCACGCAAGATCTCACCCCGTGGGGTCAAAATGATCACGAGAACGGTGAGCAAAAATCCCAGAACCACATGGGGGGACCTAGTGAATGACCTGCAGAGAGCTGGGACTAAAGTAACAAAGGCTACCATTAGTAACACACTACGCCACCAGGGACTCAAATCCTGCAGTGCCAGACGTGTCCCCCTGCTTAAGCCAGTACATGTCCAGGCCCGTCTGAAGTTTGCTAGAGAGCATTTGGATGATCCAGAAGAGGATTGGGAGAACGTCATATGGTCAGATGAAACCAAAATAGAACTTTATTGCAAAAACTCAACTTGTCGTGTTTGGAGGAGAAGGAACACCATACCTACTGTGAAGCATGGGGGTGGAAACATCATACTTTGGGGCTGTTTTTCTGCAAAGGGACCAGGATGACTGATCCGTGTAAAGGAAAGAATGAATGGGGCCATGTATCGTGAGATTTTGAGTGAAAACCTCCTTCCACCAGCAAGGGCATTGAAGAGGAAACGTGGCTAGGTCTTTCAGTATGACAATGATCCCAAACACACCGCCTGGGCAACGAAGGAGTGGCTTTGTAAGAAGCATTTCAAGGTCCTGGAGTGGCCTAGCCAGTGTCCAGATCTCAACCCCATAGAAAATCTTTGGAGGGAGTTGAAAGTCTGTGTTGCCCAGCAACAGCCCCAAAACATCACTGCTCTAGCGGAGATCTGCATGGAGGAATGGGCCAAAATACCAGCAACAGTGTGTGAAAACCTTGTGAAAACTTACAGAAAACGTTTGACCTCTGTCATTGCCAACAAAGGGTATTTAACAAAGTATTGAGATGAACTTTTGTTATTGACCAAATATTTATTTTACCGAGGAATTTACCAATTAATTCATTAAAAATCCTTCAATGTGATTTTCTGGATTTTTTTTTCTTATTTTGTCTCTCATAGTTGAGGTATACCTATGATGAAAATTGGAGACTTCTCTCATCTTTTAAGTGGGAGAACTTGTACAATTGGTGGCTGACTAAATACTTTTTTACCCCACTGTATATGAGACGTGGTGACGTCATCCGTAAGGTGCCACACCACTCCCTGAATACCTGGTATCTCTGTACCACAATATATAAGTGAAATGTAGTTTTTTGTATTGTTTGGTACCTGAGAAACCTAACATGGCACAAACGGTGCCAATTGTTCCAAAATGGCCAATTTAGAGAGTCTGCCTGTCAGGTCCAACCTCCGGCAGACAGGAAGGATGATGCCTTAAGGCAGGTTTGGACTTCAGTGCAAGAATGTTTTATTAAAGAAACCAACAAAGAAAAAGACAGCACGGGGGCTGAACAATGTGTTACTAACGAGAAGGAAACCGGAGGGAAAATTCTGGAATGTTGCCACAAGGGAGTGCAGCTTGAGAAAACATAAATAGGGAACTAATAATTAACTAAACACAAGAAAGCTGGGATACTAATCAAAGACTAAACGATAATATAAGAGGAAGAAACTATAGGTAGGGAAACAACCAAGGAGCCTTTGAAAATAGGAAATGAAACAAGAAACAAGGGATAAACACAGAATACCAACGATAACAGAACAATAATAATGGTGCAGAGAGTTCAAAAACAATAGAAAGCGACAACACTGCCAAAAATATTTCTTCACTAATGCCTCTTTAAAAAAAACTATTTTTTTTGTTGTTATTTCTGCATGAATTTTGATGTAAGTGATGGATACATGTTCTATTTTGATTTGCTAGAGATTCTAGGTACTACAGCATCATTCTAAAATGATATTTTCTGTCAGAATGTCAATTTCTTTCACGTGAGTTTATTTTTAAATTTTCTGCTGAGTGCCATCTTCATTTACTCTGGCCCAGTAGTATATACAGTGATTCGTACACTTCTGAAATAATCTCACAAGTGTTACCTTTATTAGGATTCCCAGATAATATAAATAAACCTTATGGTTGCTGAAATATACTCAATTAATATTGGGCATACTATTTTTGAGCAGGATCTACAAAAATAGGCCTAGGGCCCAAGAGATAAAAATATAAAAACAAAACTACATGAGAAAAAGTTATAAGTTTGGAGAAGCTGGTGTCCCTACTGACCATTCCAGGGACTGATTTGTGTGTTGCGCCATCTTGTGGAACCGCCATTAAAGAGGTGACCAGTGGTAGATGATTAGGGGTTTGCTACAATTGTCTAACAGCAGAATGGGAATTTAGACTGACAACATTAGACAGTGACAGCTATTCAAGTAAGTGTGCTTAACTACTTTACATTACTTCATTACTGTATAAGATAAGATAAGATAAGATAAGATAAGATAAGATAAGATAAGCCTTTATTAGTCCCACAATGGGGAAATTCCAGGATTACAGCAACACTCAGAGCAATAGTAAATAAGATAATAAAATAAGAACTGGTTAGCCAAAGCAGTAAATGAATATACATAGACTACTCACAAAAAGTTAGGGATATTTGGCTTCCAGGTGAAATTTATGGAAAATGTAAAAAAATTCACGCTACAGTGATATATCATGAAAGCAGGGCATTTACAGTGGGACAAAAAAGTATTTAGTCAGCCACCAATTGTGCGAGTTCTCCCACTTAAAAGATGAGAGAGGTCTCCAATTTTCATCATAGGTATACCTCAACTATGAGAGACAAAATGAGAAAAAAAAATCCAGAAAATCACATTGAAGGATTTTTAATGAATTAATTGGTAAATTCCTCAGTAAAATAAGTATTTGGTCACCTACGAACAAGCAAGATTTCTGGCTCTCACAGACCTGTAACTTCTTCTTTAAGAGACTCCTCTGTCCTCCACTCGTTACCTGTATTAATGGCACCTGTTTGAACTCGTTATCAGTATAAAAGACACCTGCCCACAACCTCAAACAGTCAGACTCCAAACTCCACTATGGCCAAGACCAAAGAGCTGTCAAAGGACACCAGAAACAAAATTGTAGACCTGCACCAGGCTGGGAAGACTGAATCTGCAATAGGTAAGTAGCTTGGTGTGAAGAAATCAACTGTGGGAGCAATTATTAGAAAATGGAAGACATACAAGACCACTGATAATCTCCCTCGATCTGGGGCTCCACGCAAGATCTCACCCCTAGTAGAATGGTGCATATTTAAGGCACATATATGGCATGCATGTATGGTACGCATTCTCCCCCACATGCATCCAGTAGGCATGACGGTGCAGACCCTACAGAGCAAACGTCCAAAGGAACAATGCCCCAGCAGGGACCTCGGCTAGGAGGTGGGTGCTGGGGAAGACGGAAGGCAGAGACAATGTCCCAACGGGAGCCTCCGAGGTGGAGAAGGAGACAGAGGCGCCAGCAAGTCTTGGAGGCTATATGTGACTGTGGGTTCATGTGTTTACTGAGCTTCTGTGGGGTGAAGGTGTGAGATACTTGATGTGGGGGTTTAGTATCTCTGGTGTATAAAAGCTGTGAGGAAAGTTGGTTCTGTCTCTTTTCTGCTGAGAACTTTGATGATAGAAGATGTGACTTCCAATAAAGCTTTCCTGAGAAATAAACTCAGTCTCGTTTGTAAGGCATCTTCTACACTGGTGACCTACGACTACCTATGGCCGGTGACGGCGAGCTTTCCGCACCGGACTCTTCATTAGCCAACCGGGTTAACGCAGCTACCATGCTACAGCTGCCCGACTTCTGGCAACATAACCCGCGCTCCTGGTTTACCACTGTGGAGGCGCAATTCCACCTTCGGGGAATCTCAGCAGATACAACGAGGTTCTACCATGTCGTCACGAAGCTGGACAGCTTCACAGTGCAACGGGTGGAGAGCCTGACCAACCACCCGCCCCAAGACAACAAGTATGGCACACTGAAAGCTGCCCTCATTCGAGCCTTCACTCCTTCGCGGGAAGAGCGAGCAGAGAAGCTCCTGGCGCTGACAGAGGGAGAAGCAGACAGGCCAGCGGATCTGATGGCAAAGATGATGAGCCTGAGAGGCGAGGATGACGACAGTTTTATCTTCGCCCACCTCTTCCTCAGAACGCTCCCGCCAGCAGTGAGAGTCACCCTGGCCAGCTCGCAGCCGCTCGTCAACCGCGACTACCACAAGCTGGGACAGGTGGCGCAACGCCTCGTCGACTCCCATAGACGGCGCACGGCCACGACGGCAGCAGCAGAGATGACCGCCCCTTCGCGAGAAGGAGGGAGACCAGAGGCTGCGACACCGGATCCACTGATGGCAGCAGCGGCAGAGACCAGGAGAAGCGGAGCTGACAACGCCCTCTGCTTCTACCATCGACGTTTCGCCAAGAAAGCCCACAGATGCGTCCCACCGTGCCGGTATCAGCACCAGGGAAACGCCAAGCCCGGGAGCCGGTAGCAGCTGCGACTCTCGGCACGAAGAACAGGCTGCTTTTCGTGACGGACGCGAATTCTGGGAAAGAATTCCTGGTGGACACGGGCTCCCAGCTGGGTTTTGTCAAGCCTACCTACGCGGACACCCTGGCGCCGGCCAGCGGCCCCCTGGTGTTAGCGGCGAACGGCTCCACAATCAAAACCTATGGGGAGAAGACGCTCCGCCTGTCCCTCCACGGGCGCACCTTCGAGTGGACCTTCGTTGTTGCTGCAGTTAACAACAACATGTTAGGTGCTGACTTTTTGTGCTCAAACAGTTTGTTAGTTGACCTTACTAATAGACGTATTGTAAATGCACTGTCTTTCTACTCTATCTCCTGCACAGCTCGGGTGGCCCTGCCTTCTGCACATTCCAATGTCACAGCTACGGGTGGTAAGTTTCATGCATTACTCAACCAGTTTCCAGCACTCACGGTCCCTACATTTTCAGCGTCAGTTGCCAAACACGGGGTCGAGCATTTCATAAGTACCTCGGGCCCCCCTGTTTTTGCAAAAGCTCGGCGGTTGGACCCAGCTAAACTGGCCATCGCGCGCGAGGAATTCGCCAACTTGGAAAAACTGGGCATAGTCTGGCGTTCGAACAGCGCCTGGTCGTCACCCCTGCACATGGTACCCAAGGCTGACAGCTCGTGGCGCCCTTGCGGCGATTTCCGCAGATTAAATAATGCTTCAGCCCACGACCGCTATCCGATTCCGCACATCCAGGATTTTTCGGCGCATTTAGCGGGGGTGCGCATCTTTTCCAAAATAGATTTGGTGCGTGGTTATCACCAAGTTCCAGTCCGTGCACAGGACATACCCAAAACGGCAGTTATAACCCCTTTCGGGCTTTTCGAGTTTTTGCGCATGCCTTTCGGCCTCAAGGGCGCCGCGCAGACGTTCCAACGCATGATGGATGCAGTGCTGCGCGACCTCCCTTTCGTGTTCGCTTATTTGGATGATATTTTGGTAGCCAGCGCGTCCGAGGCCGAGCACGAAAGCCATCTCACAGCCATTTTTCAGAGGCTCACAGAACACGGGCTGATCATTAACCCAGCGAAGTGCCAATTCGGGGTAGCGAAAATCGATTTTTTGGGACACCGCGTGTCGCCAGAAGGCGCGGTCCCGCTGCCAGATAAAGTGCGCGCGATAACGGATTTCCCCCAACCGCAGACGGTTAAGGCGCTGCAGGAATTTTTGGGGATGGTCAATTTTTATAACCGTTTCCTCCCAAACGCGGCACGGCTCATGCATCCATTGTACGCGGCATTAAAGAAACAAAAACCTGCATCTAAGGTCGAGTGGTCCCCGGATTGGGAGCGCGCTTTTTCACAGGTCAAATCAGCCCTCGCGAACGCTGCGTTATTGGCACACCCAGTGTCAGCAGCTCGCATGGCGCTAACCACAGACGCCTCCGACGTGGCAGTGGGAGCGGTTGTCGAGCAACTGGTGGCAGGATGCTGGCAACCACTCGCGTTTTTCAGCAAAACGTTGCGCGATAGCGAGCGTAAATACAGCGCGTTTGACAGGGAGCTTTTGGCCCTGCATTTGGCCATCCGCCACTTCCAGTTCTGGTTGGAAGGGCGCCGTTTTACCGCGTTCGTGGGCCATAAACCCTTAACTTTTGCAATGGCTAAGGTTTCAGAGCCTTGGTCGAGCCGACAACAGAGGCAGCTGGCTGCAATTTCGGAGTTTACCACTGACATTCAACACGTAGCGGGTAAGCACAATGTAGTGGCTGATTGCCTCTCGCGTGCAGTTGCAGCGACAGGCCCCCAGGGGGCAGATTCGGCGGCTGCAGACCTAGGTCAGGCTTGCGGCGCGGAAGCGCTCACAGCCCCGGTCTGCGTCGGGTTAGATTATGCAGCCATGGCCGCTGAACAGGTTGGCGACGCGGACGTGCGTGCGCTCCAGTCTCGGCCAACAGGGCTAAGGCTGGAGCACAGGGTGCTTCAAAGAGGCATGCCCTCCCTAATCTGCGATACCTCCACGGGGCGTCCCCGTCCCGTGGTCCCGGCTGCATGGCGTCGCCGTGTTTTTGACTTATTACATTCACTGGCACACCCGGGCGTCCGCGCGTCTATCAAAATGGTAGGAGAGAAGTTTGTTTGGCCGGGGCTGCGTAAACAAGTCAAAGAGTGGGCTGCAGCTTGCGCTGCGTGTCAAAGAGCAAAGGTACACAAACACACACGAGCCCCTCTAGAACCTTTTCACATCCCAGCCAAACGCTTTGATCATGTGCATATCGACTTAGTAGGACCTCTTCCGCTGTCCCAGGGGTTCACACACCTTTTAACCATGGTAGACCGCACCACGCGCTGGCCAGAGGCGGTCCCTCTGGCGGCAATCACAGCGGCAGATGTTGCACGTGCCTTTTTAACAACTTGGGTCGCGCGTTTTGGTATCCCGTCAGACATAACGTCTGACAGAGGACCCCAGTTTGTTTCCGAGCTCTGGTCGTCCATGGCACTCAGCCTGGGGGTGAAAATTCATCGCACGACCGCGTATAACCCCCAGGCCAACGGTTTGTGCGAGCGCTTCCACCGGTCATTGAAAGCAGCCCTCAGAGCGGCTCTCACGGACACAAATTGGGTTGATAAGCTCCCATGGGTTTTATTAGGGTTGCGTTCAGCACCTAAAGAGGATTTGCAAGCCTCTCCGGCCGAACTTGTTTTCGCCCAACCCCTCCGGTTACCGGGAGATTTCCTCCCTGAGAACCCTGCTCCGGAGCACCTCCCCGCTCAGCTGCTGCAGAACGACGCAGGGTCACACACCCTCCCTGGTCCCATTCATCACAGTTTTCCACGTGTTTTTGTGCCCAAAACCTTGAAGAATGCAGAATTTGTCTTTGTTAGACACGACACACAGAGGTTAGGTTTAAGGCCACCTTACGATGGACCGTTCAGAGTGTTAGAAACCGGGGAAAAGCATTTTTTGCTCAATTTGGGAGACAGGAGGGACTTAGTCTGCATTAACAGACTCAAACCCGCTTTTGTGTTAGCTGACGACCCAGTACAGTTGGCCAGAGCCCCCCGCCGCGGCCGGCCACCCGGGAGACGCTCTGCTAAGCTTTCACGACGATGTGTTAATGATTCTACTTCACAGATGCAGCAGACAGCCACAGGCAGAGCGAGACCTGCTCACAGCAGATATGGCAGAGAATTGAAGCCCAAGCAGTGGGACATGTGATCTGTTGTGCCAAGTTTTTTTCTCTCTTGTTCTGTGTGGGGGTGTCATGATTCTATGCATTTGAAGTGTAACTTGTCCTTATTTGAACGTTTGGGGGGGGTTATATGGTGCATATTTAAGGCACATATATGGCATGCTTGTATGGTACGCATTCTCCCCCACATGCATCCAGTAGGCATGACGGTGCAGACCCTACAGAGCAAACGTCCAAAGGAACAATGCCCCAGCAGGGACCTCGGCTAGGAGGTGGGTGCTGGGGAAGACGGAAGGCAGAGACAATGTCCCAACGGGAGCCTCCGAGGTGGAGAAGGAGACAGAGGCGCCAGCAAGTCTCGGAGGCTATATGTGACTGTGGGTTCATGTGTTTACTGAGCTTCTGTGGGGTGAAGGTGTGAGATACTTGATGTGGGGGTTTAGTATCTCTGGTGTATAAAAGCTGTGAGGAAAGTTGGTTCTGTCTCTTTTCTGCTGAGAACTTTGATGATAGAAGATGTGACTTCCAATAAAGCTTTCCTGAGAAATAAACTCAGTCTCGTTTGTAAGGCATCTTCTACAGTAGAGTCATTTTTGGGGGTTTCGTGACCAACCTCCCAGGACCTTTTTTTCTCACTGGATTTAGCATTCTAGACCCATTTTAATGAAAATAAGCTCCCATGTACCTCCCAAAAATTACGGGAAACCTTTTTTTTTGCCCAAAATTCAAAATGGCTGCCAAAATGCATACCACCACCTATATCTCAGTAACTAATTCAGCTAGGAGGTTGATTTTGGTGTCTAGACATAGGTTTTTGGGGTCAAGCATTCCATTAATGCTATTAGTTTACTTGTGAAACAAACCCATCACGATGAAATCCAATATGGCCGCCAAAATGTTAATCGGTGGCCATATTTTTTTTTTTTTTTCTTGCCTTCTGATTGTTGCTCTGAGTGTTGCTATCCCTGTGCTGTTGCAATCCTGGAATTTCCCCGTTGTGGGACTAATAAAGGCTTATCTTATCTTATCTTATCTTATCTTAATATGGGCTGCATGGTGGCGCAGTGGTTTAGCACTGTGGCAACACAGTTTTACCTTCGGCCGGGGGATTGCGTGGATCATGAGATCGTGGGTTCGATTCCAGCCCCCGACCAACAGTGAGCTGTGTGGAGTTTGCATGTTCTTCCCGTGTTGCGTGGGTTTACTCCGGGATTTCTCCGGTTTCCTCCCGCATACCAAAAACATGTAGATTTAGGGCGCTCGCGCACGCAGCGACCGGCAGCCGGTGGCTTGTCACCAGACTGCAAACCAAATCTACCTACGGGTACAAATAAGTAACTAAAAAAAAAAAAAAAAAAAAAAAAATATGGCCACCGATTAACATTTTTTTTGTTTCTTGACTACTAAGGCACCTAGAAAGCTGATGTTGGTGTCAAAACAGAGGTTTAAGGGGTCATACTATCTGTTTATTCCAATAAAAGTGTGTTTAAATGATTACATAATCGAGAAATCCAAGATGGCGGCCGGCTGTCATTTTCACATGCAATGGACTTTTTCATATCCATCACCAAATGAGCTAAAAAAAAGTCAAGTGAGGCTCCTGTGAACCATCCATTGTGTTCATTAGTGCCCTCATTGTCTATCAAGCTCAAAATGGCCCCCAGCCGCCATCTTGGAATACACTTTACGCAGGCACATTTTCTCTAGACCTTATGTTAATGCCACGCAAACGTCCAACTCAATTACATGTAGTCCACTATCAATCACCACATCACATCATACTAAGATGTCCAACTACACATCACTATCACTACTTGATTCACTATCAATGAATGAGTCACTGTATGAACTTGCGCTATCTGAAGCACTGTCTTCACCACTGCTGCTCTCCTCACTGTTGACTTCTGTGTTCGGTTTCGGCATTGACAGGGGAAGTGGCGGCTGAGTCGATCGTACAGGTAGACATAGACCATTCACCAAATGCCACCCATGACCGATTGGTGATGGGTGACTTTGATGGCGGAAGTTCGTCAGCAAGTACGCAAGGTAGTTTGTCCTGAGGAGGTGATGATGCAGACTGTCTGCGTCTGGTATATACCACAATACCAATGCTGGACCGGAGCCTCTTCGGTGAAAAGAGAGAAGCAGATGGAGATGGATCCCCCTGAACTGATTGATTGTCTCTTTCAAGATCTACCTCTAATTTATGCTTACGTTTCTCGGCTTGAGATAGACAACGCTTGTTAGATAACGTGGTGTAACATGTCTGGTGCATATAATGCCCTTTTGGCCCTTTGGCCCAATCAATATTCCCACATTGAAACCGATCAAGTCCTTTCCATCGTAGAGTTTTTTCACGAATTGAATTCCATTTTTGGTCCTTGGTATTATCCAAAGAGTCACTTTTGGTACATGGTTGACCACAACGTAGAATGCATTCGTATTCACCGGAAGACGTTGATGGTAATTCATCGTTGTCACTTGCAGTATCCATTTTATCCCTCACTTTATATGAATAAGTGTCTGAAAACAAAAACAAATTTGTCATTATCAGAACAGAGGAGAGAAAAAGGAGGGATGACAAGACCTAGAGTCAAAGGCCCTTGTACTGTCTATTGTCATTACGGTAGCATTAAGCAAGCAGCATGGTCAATATGCTTACATTACCTGACTATACAGTATGGAACAAGATTCAGAATTCTAACCTCTCAAGATAAGTTTAAAGCTAAATTTATACATACCTGGCAACCTTGGTTGAATTGGAAAGATTAGGACTACATATTATGGCAGCACAGACGTTACAAAATCACTGCATCCTCTCTCTTGCTATGCAAAAAGGAATCAATGAATCAAGCATAGGATTCCGGGAATCCTAAGGGGATTACCCAAGTGTTCCTCAGTGAAATCACTGAATCAATGCAGGAGCTTTCTAATAATTATTAAAATTGAATGTAAGGATACCTCATTTGACATTTTTAGCTCATTTGGTGACGGATATGAAAAAGTCCATTCCATGTGAAAATGACAGCCGGCCGCCATCTTGGATTTCTCGATTATGTAATCATTTAAACACACTTTTATTGGAATAAACAGATAGTATGACCCCTTAAACCTCTGTTTTGACACCAACATCAGCTTTCTAGGTGCCTTAGTAGTCAAGAAACAAAAAAAATGTTAATCGGTGGCCATATTGGCAGCCATATTGGATTTCATCGTGATGGGTTTGTTTCACAAGTAAACTAATAGCATTAATGGAATGCTTGACCCCAAAAACCTATGTCTAGACACCAAAATCAACCTCCTAGCTGAATTAGTTACTGAGATATACGTAGGTGGTGGTATGCATTTTGGCGGCCATTTTGAATTTTGGGAAAAAAAATGGTTTCCCGTAATTTTTGGGAGGTACATGGGAGCTTATTTTCATTAAAATGGGTCTAGAATGCTAAATCCAGTGAGAAAAAAAGGTCCTGGGAGGTTGGTCACGAAACCCCCAAAAATGACTCTACTACCCGTGGGGTCAAAATGATCACGAGAACGGTGAGCAAAAATCCCAGAACCACATGGGGGGACCTAGTGAATGACCTGCAGAGAGCTGGGACCAAAGTAACAAAGGCTACATCAGAAACACACTACGCCGCCAGGGACTCAAATCCTGCAGTGCCAGACGTGTCCCCCTGCTTAACCTCTTGCGCTCCGTTGTACCCCGGGTGGGCAAGTCTCTGCGTCCTAGAGCACACGAGAGCGCACGAGGGCGCTCTCGTGCGCTCTAGGACGCATGGTGTAGATGGTGATGTAGGTGGTGATGGTGATGTAGTGGCGTCCAAGCGCGCACTGAAAATCAAAGCTGCAGACACAGCCGCAAACAGATTAGTTCATCTGATTGACCTCTCATTCGACTAATAAGAGCTTTGAATTGGGTTTCTGAAACCTTGAAGAACCAATGAATGAAAACCTAGCCAGAAGGACCCGCCTCCCAACGCTTTGAATGCAGTGAGCCAATTGAAGCAGAGAAGTTCGCGAGCTGTTTTTTTTAAGGCTGGGTGAAGACTGGCTGCTGGAGTGGATCAAAAAAGGACGCAGGAAGAGCCCCACAGACCCAGCAGCACTGAGACCATCCACAAATGCAACCTGTGTGACAGGGAGTGCCATTCGTGGATCGGCATGTTCGGCCACAGGCGGTGCTTATTTTGTATTGGTTCCAGCTGAGTAGACGTTATGATTTCTTCCATGGTCATCATAGACAGACGGAGGCTGACGACGAAGGCTGAGTGACACACACGCCTTCGCCAGTCTTTTTTTAATTACTACTGTTATTTATTTTGAAAAATCGTTCGCCAAAAACCGCAATCATGGAAGCACAAAACCGCAATAATGGAATTATGTTTTGATCGGGTCGCGAGACCAGAACCACGAGCGGCCCAGCGTCGCCTTCGTCTGACAGTGAGGAAGAGAAGTTCGCCAAGACTCTGCTGCTGTGAAGAGGTAAGGTGTTATAAGCTAAATTATTATTTATCCTTGAAAATTGTAATCCAAAATGACTTTTGACCGATCGGTAAATTACAACTGTGCGGCGCGGCGCAGTTTGTGCGCCGCTGTACAAGGGGTTGTTCGCCGCGTTCAGACCGTGAACGCCCCCCCACCCCCGCTATTCTTTTGTAGCGGGGGGGGGGGGGGGGAGCCGCCGTGATTGTGCTGCTGTCCCACATCGCCACATGAGGCTAATCTGTTGTGTAGCGATGGCCGAAGTCCATCCTCTGTAGCGGGGGGGGGGGGACCCCTCCCCCCACACACACAGACAGCCCTGAGTGTGACCTTTCATTAGAGCCCAAAATGAAGGTTCTACATTGAATCATTCAAAAGTTACAGACGTTTTTCCAAACTGTGCCATTTGGCTCAATTTGGCACAGTTCCAAAACGCCTGGGAACAGCCTGACAACAAAGCTGTGTAATATATTCATTTTTTGTGGTATTGTTACAAAATTTGGACCTCAGCTGGATAACACTTGGTTCTACATTTCTGTTGCATTTTCCAGCCCGGATCTGAAGCTGTGTGTTATTTGCAAGCATTTGTATCCAAAAAAACATCTAGGCCAAATTTATTTTCTTCAAGTTCACTATGTTTAGATGACTGTAACTCAGTGGCCGGAGCACTTAGAGAGATCATGTTTTTTTTGCCAAAAAATTCAAAGTGTTTTCTTTTAAATGAGACCAACCCCATGAAGATGCTGCAAAGGGTTGAATAACAGCTTTCGATTTACTTTGGGCACATTATTTTTTGGCGTTTTTAGGAAAATTGACTGGAGTGCAAGGGGTTAAGCCAGTACATGTCCAGGCCCATCTGAAGTTTGCTAGAGAGCATTTGGATGATCCAGAAGAGGATTGGGAGAATGTCATATGGTCAGATGAAACCAAAATAGAACTTTTTGGTAAAAACTCAACTTGTCGTGTTTGGAGGAGAAAGAACACCATACCTACTGTGAAGCATGGGGGTGGAAACATCTTACTTTGGGGCTGTTTTTCTGCAAAGGGACCAGGACGACTGATCCGTGTAAAGGAAAGAATGAATGGGGCCATGTATCATGAAATTTTGAGTGAAAACCTCCTTCCACCAGCAAGGGCATTGAAGATGAAACTTGGCTGGGTCTTTCAGCATGACAATGATCCCAAACACACCGCCCGGCCAATGAAGGACTGGCTTCGTAAGAAGCATTTCAAGGTCCTGGAGTGGCCTAGCCAGTCTCCAGATCTCAACCCCATAGAAAATCTTTGGAGGGAGTTGAAAGTCAGTGTTGCCCAGCGATGGCCCCAAAACATCACTGCTCTAGAGGAGATCTGCATGGAGGAATGGGCCAAAATACCAGCAACAGTGTGTGAAAACCTTGTGAAAACTTACAGAAAACGTTTGACCTCTGTCATTGCCAAAAAAGGGTATATAACAAAGTATTGAGATGAACTTTTGTTATTGACCAAATACTTATTTTACCAAGGAATTTACCAATTAATTCATTAAAAATCCTTCAATGTGATTTTCTGGATTTTTTTTTTCTTATTTTGTCTCTCATAGTTGAGGTATACCTATGATGAAAATTGGAGACCTCTCTCATCTTTTAAGTGGGAGAACTTGCACAATTGGTGGCTGACTAAATACTTTTTTACCGCACTGTAAGTAGAGGCATGCAATGGTGATTTCCTCATCTCAAACAATTTATTGAAACAAAAGCTAACAACACTGGTGGGTATACCACAACTAAAAATGTCAGTGTCTCAGTAACTTGTCATGTGCCCTTGATCATCAATTACAGCTTGACAATAACGCCTCATGCTGTTCACAAGTTGACTTATTGTCTGCTGCGACATGGCATTCCACTCTTCTTGAAGGGTGGCCCTCACGTCATTGAGGTTGTGGGGTGCAGGGTTACGAGCATCTACACAGCCACTCAGCTGATCCCAGAGGTTTTCAATGGGATTCAAATCTGGAGAAAGTGTAGGTCACTCCATTTGAGGTACCCCAGCCTCCAGCAGCTGTTCCCTAATGATGCAACCTCAATGAGCTGGAGCATTGTCGTCCATGAAGATGAAATTAGGAATGTGTTGTTCATGCAGGGGCACAATGACTGGATTAATGATGTTATTCAGGTAGTATCGGCTTGTCACTGTACCATTCACAAGGTGTAGGGCAGTTCTGTATTAACTAGACACACCTGCCCAGACTAACACCACCACCACCAAAGGCTCATCTGGTGACAACAGTGGCTGGTGCATAGTGCTCTTCTTGATGTCTCCAACATTGTTGGTGGCCATCATTTCTGCTCAACGTGAATCGATTTTTATCAGAGAACAGCACTGAGGCTCACTGGTCCCTTGTCCAGCATAAATGCTCCCTGGCCCATGCAAGACGATGACATCAGTTTCTGGTGGTGTGGTCAGGTACCCTTGCATGTCGTCTAGCACGCAGACCATGCTGATGTAAACAGTTTCGAATGGTCTGACGTGACACTTGGGTGCCTCTCACCTCCCTTAAATGTGCCTGGAGTGGCACATTTAAGGGAGTGGCTAATTAAAGTGGCATTCATGAGCTGGTTCCGCAGGGCACTGTTCACAATGAAGCGGTCATCAGCGTGGGATGTGGGCCAAGGACGTCCACTTCTAGGCTTTTCTGTGATTCTTCCAGTCTCTCTGTATCTCTGTTGCAACCTGCTTGATGTCACTCTGTGACACTCTGAGCTCAGGGGCCACTTCCCTCTGAGAACATCCTGTTTGAAGCCTTGCAATGGCAAGGTACTGTTGATCATTTGCTGGGTGTCGCCTTGGTTTCATGATGTCAAAATGTGAACAGCATGATGAAGAGGACTGTTTAAATACCAATTCTAATTGAACCAGAAATTGTATTGGTCGATTCATGGATCAAACACCTGTTGTGAATTTTGCCGTTAAGCACCTTGTTAGAGAACAGCAAGTTATGCAAAAAGTACTGAAACATTGAACAGCTGGACATGTGCATTCAAAAGGTTAGAGAAGGTCAAATTAAGTTCACCTGTAAAGGTTATAGTGCATATTAGGTACATCCTGAAATTTCACCCCAAAGCTGAATATCCCTAACTTTTTGTGAATAGTGTATGTACACAGTTATATACACAGTGCAGGAGCATTGCAGCTAGATAGTATAAACAGGATTATGGTTTGTTAAATTACCCTGCAGAATATGAATATGTACTCAGACAGAATATTTCGCGTTTTAATCAGCAGTGTTAATGATTGTTATTGTCCTAATTGTGTATTGGAGGGGGCAATCTCTATTGTGCGAAGTTGTTATGTTTGGTACATTTAATACAACCTTGATGAGCAGCCTTGGTTAGATTATAAAGTCTGACAGCCATAGTATACTCTTTTGCTCTTTTGCATCACTTAAATCTCTTTAAATATTACTTCTTTTAGATGGTAGGTGAATAAGTAATATTAATATTTTGAAAAGGTTGCCAGTGTTTTGATTTAAAATGAACAGTCCTACAACATGTAAGGCTGCTGCCATTGTTTTGGTTCTTAGATGCTCATTTTGTGGTCATTAGGTTGCCCTATCTTGAACAATTTCATAACAACTAAGAGTTATGTGCAACCACTGCAGAACTAGGAGAGTATGTCAGCCAATAAATCAGGGCTATTCAATTACAAAATCAGTTGGGCCACAATTTGAAATCAAGACATGTAAATGGGCCACACATATTCAGGGATCTGTTGAATATGACAAATTTCCAACCGACACAGATCAGTATGAAGAAAAATATGCACTTTTTATTCATTGTCTTGGTTTTAAGTGTGCACTTGTCACATGGCAAAAGCACATCAAACGTGCATAAAAACACAATAACAGTGCTGGGGTTGAGCAGAACTGAAGTAGTAGAAATATTTTTTCTCTTGAACAACAAATAAATAGAATGAATAGAATGTGTGAGTAGGAACCTCTTTTTATAACTACACATTCCATTATACACACATAACAGTGAACCAAAAATTTCTAGTAGCATTAAGGATGCAAAATGCACCCACTTAAAAACTTTAGTAATGACTTAAGTCTTGAAGGTTTGAGGTTTTTCTTTAAAATTTATAACAATTTTCAAATTTGAAACAGATTGTGGTAAAAAAATATTTTTCCTTATATAATTTACACTTTTGACCATAATTTTGCAGAGCTAGAACAGAACAATAATTTAACTCTGATTTCAAAGAAAAAATATTTATAAAATTACATTTAATGAAATAAATTAACTTAAATGACCAAAGAAGCAGTTATTTCTGTGAAAATATTTCTATATATTTACAGTTTTTTAGAACTCTCCTCACCAACCAGACAGCAAGAAAAACCTCCCCTATTTTGAAATCCAAATATTGGCACGTTTAGTTTGTCTGAAGGCTGCTGACGGATTAAAGTCACTGACTTCGTGAATTTCGGTCATCTTAACTTGCCAGGTACATAATAATGAACATAAATTACTGTAATTACTGGTGAAGTAATTCAGTCACTCTTGCCTCTTTCCCTGCATATGAAGTCTAACTACACGTCTGCTCAGCAATTCATTATTGCTCCCATTTCCAGCGGGTTAAAACCACCATAAATGCCTCCACTGCTTACAAACCTCTTCTGATTTTTTCCACATTTAAAGTAATTTAATAAGCTCATGCTTCTCTCGGACAGTGAGTGAGAGGCTCTGCCTGCCGACTGGAACTGTCACGGGGGCGGGGCACTTCTGAGTTCCGTGCGGATGTTGGTCACGCACGTCGTTCATGTGCGCGCTTGCAGACCGTCATTCCTTCATATTTTTTTCTTAAATTTATATTTCCTTGTGGCCAAGGAAATTTATATTTCCTTGGCCGCATGTGGCCCATGGGCTGCTAACTGAATAGACCTGCAATAAATGTTAGCTAGCTGAGTAATGTGAAATTTGGTGGAGGATCAGTGGTGATTTGGAAATTCTTCAGTAAGGTGGAATCTGCAAATTTGTCGTTGTGGAGGACACATGACTTCAGCCACGTACAAACTTATCCTGGAAGAAAACTTGCTTTCTTCTGCTCCAGCAATGTTCAGCAACACTGATGACTGGTTATTCCAGCAGGGCGATGTTACATGCCACACGGCCAGGTCGATCAAAGTGTGAATGGCCACCAGATCAAGGCCATGTCATGGCCATCTCAACCTGCAGGCCTGAACCCCATTGAAAACCTCTGGAATGTGATCAAGAGGTACAAACCCTAATTCCAATGAATTTGGGACATTGTGTAAAATGTAAATAAAAGCAAAATACAATGTTTTGCACAAAGAGAAAATATTTAATGTTCAAACCGTTAAACTTCATTGTTTTTTGCAAATATTCACTCATTTTGAATTTGAATCCTGCAACAGGTTAAACAAGAGCACTCTGAGGCGAGTGCAATATCCCCCACCTCCGTTTTCTTTGAATATCCCAATACTTACTGACGGAGAACAGTTTTCAACTTTTCAATATAATTGCTGTGGCAGAATCAAATTATGATAAACCCATCATCCATGAATATACAACAAAATATACAACCCATCAGCGCCAGCCCTGGTTGTTCTGGCACCCTAGGTGGGATTAGGGTAGGTCCCCTCCCCCCACCCGTGGGGACACACACACACACACACACACACACACGTCACTTTCGGGGCCTCACAATAAAGTCAAGAATTTTGATCTACACAAAACAGAGTCACAACATGAAGCAATTTCATCTTAAAACCACTAAATGACCTTAACATGCATGTCCACACATCACAGCTTACAATGGCATAATAACTCCTGCTGTATGGGATAACGCTTGTGCCAGCAGAACCTGAATTTGAATTTTTATTATTTGAATTTGAATAACTGAATTTGAACCTGAATTAGTCACTCTGAATAACTGCTTTTAAAATTTGAATCTGAATGACCTAATTTGAAATTGAATCTGTTGGTTTGAATGTGTATTGCAATAAAATTGAAACTGTATTTCATTTACTTGAAAAATTTGGCTCCCTAATTCATTATCAGAGTTCAGTTTCACTTCTTGTCATGCAAATTCAGTTTTTTATTTCAGATTTTTGTGCCACACATCTGGGACCTAGGCTCAGTCAAAACTAGTCGAACGCAGAAAGAAAGAACTCTGTTTTACACCTGCAACTCTCGCTTTATGTGCCGTTTACCTGTTAACCTTAAAGCTGTATGATTTCTTGTGCCCCTAGTGGCACAGCACAGCACTGCGCCTGTCAACTGATATGACGTGCAGAAACACTGCCCAGCTGTACTGAAGATTTGTACTGATCATGCCAGTTCACAAGGTGACAGACAAGTGTTGGAGGACCCATGGATGACACGTAATGCACCAAAGAGGAAGAAATCCTTCTTTTTCTTCGTCTTTGAGATTAGAAAACAAAATGGACGCTACCCATCGCTGGACATACTGAAATCGCAGACAGAGGAGGAAATTCAGGAGCATTTGCGCCAACTATGATTCTAAAAAGAGATTATTTAGCTTATGAAGGTAAATGTTTACATTTTCTTATAACAGAGGGAGCACGATGCTGCCTGGTATTCACCTGCTGCCCCAGCACCATGTGACTAGAGAACAATCAATCGCCCTGGTTGCATGTTGTCATATAAGATAAATTGCCGCAGAATAAACGCGAAATTCAGGTGGAATAATCAATAAAAGTTTCTGGATGTGAGGGGGGGAGGGAAATAAAATGACTGGGAGAGGACAAAATACCGTCCAGAATGCCCGGAAAGGACTAAGTGAGCGAGCTGCCTTTGCCAGGGGTAAGTGACGAATATGACTTATTTTGTTTACATTGTACTGCATTGTACTGACTTTCTGGTTCATTTACTTTGAAGATAAGATAACAAAATGCTCACAGCAAGAAGCAGTGACAAAAAGCAGAACCATTCTTTGTGTAAATATGTCCAAAGTCCACTTTTGACTGACAGTTATGCTATTCGATATGGGTGCCATGGCATTATGCAAATTAGATGCATAAATTTACTTCTATCTGAAACTTTGGATCATATTCTACATCTTTCTAACTGACAGTAAGCCAATCTCTTACCACTTTCAAGTTATAGCCTTGGAAATCTATGACATCTGAACTGAATATTTTCTTGAAAAATATCTTTACCACTCTTGACCACTAGGGGTTAGGTCACAGTTTGGCGACATACACAGTTAAGAGGTTAAACACACGCACAGACTCGAGTGGTTAATTCAAAGTGATGTCCAGCAGCCACATGCCAGGTTTGTAAAAGTAATAGTAATGACATGTATGAGAAGAGGCGACATGTATGCATACAAAACATTATTAGCCAGGGCAACAGATTAGCAGAGATTAACAGCAGAGCCTCCATTCAGGTGTCCGGAGGTGTAGCAGCCCAGGAGGTGGTGATTCTGCTGTCAGGACACTGCTCTTTCAAAAACCAGATGCTTTCTGTGAGAGACCTTTCTTCTACACAAAGTTCAGTGGAGTCAGAAAGTGGACAAAGTTCAGTAACTTGTTCTAATATTAGCTATTTAGCATCATGGTTTAACATCTGGCATGCTAAGATTAGCATTTAGCATCTGGACTCTGGTGTCCAGAGACACCAGAGTTGCTGGAGGGAGAGAGTGTGTAAAAAGCAGGACTGGTGTTATACGATGTTAATGTGCCACGCATGTCTTTGTCGACTGAGTGTATTGTTTTTGGCTCTCTGGGTCTCATGGGACAGAAATAAAGGTTATAAAAAGGAGGCACCCAGAGACCCAGATAGAGTATCTTCTGTACTTGATGTTGGAAGGTGAATAAAGTTCATGTGTCATCCAGCTTGCTGCCTCGTCTGGTTTCATCTTCCACATTGGTGAGCCCAAGATGTGCGATGGAGAACGGGCCGAGCACCGCCCTGGAGACAACCCAGAGGGAGAACACCAATGCCGCATGTGCTGTCACAGTCAAGCTCCCAGACTAATGGCTTCACAATCCAACTGCGTGGTTCTTGCATGTAGAAGCCCAGTTTGCACTACGCGGGATCACAATGGACGACGCAAGATATTACCATGTGGTTGCTGCGCTGGAAGTGCGTGCCATGCAACAGGTAGTGAGCCTGCTCCAAGAGCCGCCGGCCCAGGGAAAATATGAAGCGCTCAAGCGGATGCTACTTCAGCGTTATAC
Source organism: Pholidichthys leucotaenia (assembly GCA_020510985.1). Lineage (NCBI taxonomy): Eukaryota > Metazoa > Chordata > Actinopteri > Cichliformes > Pholidichthyidae > Pholidichthys > Pholidichthys leucotaenia. The sequence continues at coordinate 131,604,584 of CM035849.1, read as the reverse complement.
CCTGTCTGACAGTGAGAAGGCAGAGAGACTCCTAACATGTTGAGAGTTAGGTGACAGATCAGCCGTGGAGCTCATGGAAAGCATGTTAGCACTGAGGGGGAAGAACGACAAAACTTTCCTGTTCGCCCACCTGTTCCTCAGGAACCTACCTGCTACAGCGAGGGAGATCCTGGCCAACTCGCCGCTGCTGGTGACCAAGGACTACCGCGCCCTGGCGCAGGGAGTGGACTGCATCATTTAAGCAACCAGGGCTCTCAGCATGCATGCAACGGCATCAGCATCCATGAGGGACTCCAGCGAGGTCGAGGAGCCGTTGGTGGTAGCCGGGACAGACACCAAGAGACACAGGAACGGGGTGCTCTGTTTTTATCATCACCGTTTTAGCTCAGATGCCCAACGCTGTCTGCCGCCGTGCCAATTCAAGAAGCCAGGAGGACGGCACGGCCAGCAGTCAGTAGCAGCTGTGACCGCTGGAGACAGGAACAAGCTGCTTTTTATCACAGACGCACGTTCAGGGAGACGGTTTTTGGTGGACTCTGGCTCCCAGAAGAGCCTCATCCTGCCAGTCAGCGCAGACAGTCGGCAGAAGGCAGCAGTCCCGAGCTCACGGCTGCCAACGGATCCACCATCAGGATGTTTGGCGAACGGACGCTGACGATATGCTTGCATGGACGCAGTTATCACTGGGACTTTGTGATAGCTGCATGCTCTTCCCCCATTTCAGGCGTAGATTTTTTATGAGCTTATGGGCTGTTAGTCGATGTTGCCAACAGACGTTTGGTGGCCGCTGTCTCTTTCACCTCCCTGCCCTACACAGCTCGGGGAGCTGGGTCAACAACACTGGCTAACGTTATAGCTCCAAGTGGTAAGTACCAGCATTTACTTTCACAGTTCCCAGCACTCACGGTCCCGACCTTTTCGGCTACGGTAAACAAACACGGGGTTGAGCATTTCATAACCACAAAAGGCCCGCCAGTGTTCGCGCGACCTCGGTGCCTGGACGCGGCTAAACTGGCCAGCGTGCGTGAGGAGTTTGCCAACTTGGAGCAGCTGGGCATCGTCAGGCACTCCAACAGCCCATGGGCATCCCCGCTACACATGGTACCTAAGGCTGATGGGTTTTGGCGACTGTGCATCAATTTCCGGCGCTTGAACAACGCCATGGAACATGATCGGTATCCCATCCCACACATCCAGGATTTTTCCACGCACCTGGCTGGGATGCATGTTTTTTCGAAAGTGGATCTGGTCCGCGGTTACCACCAGGTCACGGTGCACTTAGAGGACGTTCCCAAAACAGAGGTTTGGCCTTTTTGAGTCTTTACGCATGCCATTCGGGTTAAAGGGCGCCATGCAAACCTTCCCAAGAATGATGGACACGGTGCTCCATGACCTGCCTTTCATTTTTGTCTACTTAGACGACATTCTGGTGGCTAGCGTGTCCGAGGAGGAGCACCTCACTCATCTCAAAATGGTTTTCCGGAGGTTGGAAGTGCACTGGCTTATAGTTAACCTGGCGAAGTATCAATTCGATGTGCCAGTGATCGATTTTTTGGGTCACCGCGTTTCGCCGGAGGGCACGATTTTGCTACCTTGTTGGACTTTACACGTCCGCAGGCCATGAGGCCCTACAGGAATTTTTGGGCAGGGTCAACTTTTATAACCATTTCCTTCCCCGGGCAGCCCAGCTGCTGCAGCCATTGTATGCCGCGCTAAAGAAAAAGAAGCCCGCAGAAAACATCAGCTGGACCCCCGAGCGAGTCCAGGCTTTCGCAGACACCAAAACAGCACTCGCTGACGCCGCTTTGCTAGCCCACCCTGCCCTGTCCGCATGGATAGCGCTCACCACAGACGCGTCTGACATTGCCATAGGGGCAGTGGTGGAGCAGTACAGTTCCGGGTTATGGCAACCACTGGCATTTTTCAGTCGTACTTTGCATGACAACGAAAGTAAATACAGTACATTTGACAGAGAATTGTTGGCCCTCCACCTGGTGACGCGCCATTTCCAGTTTTGGCTAGAAGGGCGCAAATTCACCGCATTCATGGATCATAAACCACTAATGTACGTGATGTCCAAGGTCTCAGAACTGTGGTTGGGCCAGCAGCAACAGCATTTGGCCGCGATCTCGGAGTTCATGACCAATATTCAACACGTTGCTGGTAAGCTCAAGATCATGGCGGATGGCCTGTCACGCACGTTAGTCTTTCTGGTTGACATGGGAATAGATTTCTCTGCCATGGCCATGGAGCAAACCGGGGACACGGACATTTGTATGCTCCAGTCCGCGCCTACTGGGTTAAAGCTAGAGAGCAGGGTGGTGCAAGAAGGGTGCCCTCCCTTGCTCTGCGATGTCTCCACCGGCCGCCCGCGCCCATTGGTTCTGAGCACTTGGCGCCACCACATTTTTGAGTCAGTCCACTCCTTTTTGCATCCCGGCGTGTGTGCTTTGGTTAAACTGGTGGGGGCAAAATTTGTCTGGCTGTGCTTGTGCAAGGACGTGAAAGAGTGGACTGCAGCGTGCATTGCATGCCAGCGGGCCAAAGTGCACAAGCACACCAGAGCCCACCTCGAGCCGTTCCAAATCCCAGCCAGGAGGTTTGACCACATCCATGTGGATTTGGTGGGACCCCTCCCGCCGTCGCAAGGTTTCACGCACCTTTTGACAATCGTGGACCGCACCACGCGTTGGCCTGAAGTGGTCCTGCTGACTTCTACCACATCCGCGGAGGTGGCTCACGCTTTTTTGTTGGCTTGGGTTGCACAGTTCGGATCCCCGTCAGACATCACTTTTGACAGGGGTCCGCAGTTCATTTCAGAACTCTGGTCTGCGATGGCCCAGAGCCTGGAGGTCAAAATCCACCGCACTACCGTGTACACCCCCCAGGATAACGGGTTATGCAAACGTTTTCATAGGTCGCTTAAGGCAGCGCTCAGAGCTTAGCTCATGGATGCAAATTGGGTCGACCGCCTGCCCTGGGTTCTTTTAGGGTTGCGCTCCGTGCCTAAGGAGGATCTGGCAGCCTCCCCGGCAGAACTTGTTTTTTTCTCAGCCACTGCGGATCCCCAACGAGTTTTTACCGGAAAACCCTGCACTCGGGGCCGACCTGCCCATGCAATTTTTGTACAGTATGGAGGCTGTTAACGGGCTAGGCCCGGCCTACTACTGTTTTCCCCGCACCTTCATCCCAAAAAGCTTACAGAGTGCCAAGTTTGTTTTTGTCAGGCACGATGCACACAGGACCCCGCTGTGCCCACCGTACAACGGACCGTTCAGAGTGCTGAAAACTAGGGCAAAGCATTTTGTGTTAGACTTGGGGAGGCATAGGGAGACCATCTGCATCGACAGGCTGAAGCCCACTTTTATGTTGGCAGACAAGCAGGTGGTGTTGGCCCGAGCTCCCTGGCATGGACGCCCACCGTCGGTGGCTCCGCAAGTTGGTGGCTCCACAAGTTGGTGTTCCCTTGGTAGGGACCTGTTCTCACGAAGCTAACATGTTTCCCCCCACACCCTTTTTCTCTACACAGACTAATGTGCCTGCCTACACACATCACCAGCAGGGTGTTTCGACCAGACCGGCACCCCCTGCTACAGCCTTCTATGGGTGCCGGCTCAAGTCCAAAGGACAGGGGGTTAGTTCCCTTTTTGTGTGTCTGGGCGGGATGGGAGGGCTGTGTGGTGGCACTGTGTCGGGGGTTCTCCACCCAGAGTCGGAAGCCAGGGGGAAGATGGAACAAAGGACTGAAGGACAAAGTGGCACCGGGGGGTCTCAGGTGTAACAGAAAGGACGGGGAGTTCAGTAGACACCAGAGTTGCTGGAGGGGAGAGAGGATGTGAGAAGCAGGACTGGTGTTATATGATGTTAATGTGCCACACATGTCTTTGTCGACTGAGTGTATTGTTTTTGACTTCCTGGGTCTCATGGGATGGAAATAAAGGTTATAAAAAGGAAGTGCCCAGAGACCCACATAGAGCATCTTCTGTACTTGATGTTGGAAGGCGAATAAAGTTCATGTGTCATTCAGCTCGCTGCCTCGTCTGCTTTTATCTTCCATAAAATGATAATAAGAATGAAGCAATCTGCCTTCTCCGAATTACTAAGAGGATGGAGACTGTAGATACAGTGGTTGTCTGTCCTTTAAAATTAGGTTTCAAACTAATAAAGCTGTTATTAGGTTGGCAAGTAAATTAGTAGTGTCATTAGCTTGATAACTAGCCACAGTCAGCTGGTAAGATGCTAACGTCAGAAATCAGCACTTAAAAATGATTTTAGATATAATCTGTAGATTATCCATCAAAACTGCCACACTTTATATTTGTAACAGCCTAATATTACATTTAATGTATTGATAAAAACCACTGTCATAAAACCTATTGTATGGAGAGTGCAAATAAAGGAACCAGACTTGCACAGCAGACAAACTTTATTTCTCTCTCTCACTTCATTCATACACAGAAAAAGACTTTTTTTTAATACACCAGGGTCTCTCCTTTTATATCACTCCATTCCTTCCCCCTGCTGTCTGAAATCTTGCAACACAATACATTCAACCATTCACCCCTTACTGTCCCCGCAGCCATGCCTTCCTGCTGCATTACCATAACTTCTCCCATTACAATACGTATTGACTTCCTCTGTTTAATCCCCCACGCTCTACCGGCAGAGGAATATTTTACCTCGACTCTGCTTCCAATTTGAGATGAATATCCCAGCGTGGGTTCCCTACACCGCCCCCCCCCCCAGAGTCTCAGACTGAGTTTCAACCCTCACGTCCTTTTGGCTTCAGTCTCCTCCCATATCTGCTGTAACGAGGGTTCCTTGACTCCGCGGCGCTGTTGTGCCGGTGGGGGGCTCTTGGGGGTGTGCAATGGCGAGGGGGGGGGACATTTGACTTGTCCGTGTGGCTGCTCTGATGAATCTTTTACTTGGGGAGTTCTCAGTGGGGGTCTTCCACGCCGAGGAGCCTGAGCCAACATCACTTGCTCGTCCACCACCACAAAGGCGGGCTTAAGTCTGTCTATACATATTTTCTCCCGACGACCCCCCAAATCTAACAAAAAATGTTTGTCCCCTGGTTCCAGCACTCTGAAAGGGCCATCGTAGGGTGGGCGCAATAGGGGTCGGTGGGCATCGTGCCTGACAAACACGAATGCCGTGTTCTTCAAAGTTTTTGGCACAAAAACGTGTGGAAAACAGTGGTAGGCCGGGCCAGGTAGCGTGCCTGTATCTGCGCTATGCTGTGAAAGCTGAGACAGATACTTGTCCGGCGTGGGATTATCTGGTAAAAATTCCCCGGGGAGCCACAGTAGCTGAGAAAAAACAAGCTCCGCCGGGAAAGCCTCCAAATCCTCTTTTGGTGCGGAACGCAACCCTAATAGAACCCACGACAACTGGTCTACCCAATTTGCATCCATAAGCGAAGCCCTGAGCGCTGCTTTCAGCGACTTATGGAAATGCTTGCATAACCCATTGGCCTGTGGGTTGTACGCGGTTGTGCGATGAATTGCTACACCCATGCTATGGGCCATCGCGGACCAGAGGTCGGAAACAAACTGAGGGCCCCTATCGGACGTGATGTCCGACGGGATGCCAAAACGGGCCACCCATGTTGTCAAAAAGGCGCGGGTCTTAGCGGGACTCCTTCTGGCCAGCGTGTGGTTCAGTCCACCACTGTCAGAAGGCGGGAGGGGGCCCACAAGGTCCATGAATGTGAATGTGGTCGAACCTCTTAGCCAATATACGAAACGGCTCCAAAGTGGCCTTTGTGTGTCTGTGTACTTTGGCTTGTTGGCACGCTACGCAGGCTGCAGCCCACTCTTTCACTTGTTTGCGCAGGCCTGGCCATACGAACTTTGCTCCCACCATTTTAACTGATGCGTGCACTCCTGGGTGCGCCAGAGCGTGAACTGACTCAAACACTCAGTAGCGCCAAGCAACTGGGACCACCGGGCACGGGCGTCCCGTGGAGACGTCACAGATTGGGGGGGGGGGGGGGTCCGTCTTGCAGTACTCTGCTCTCCAGCCTTAACCCTGTTGGTCCAGACTGGAGCGCGCACACGTCTGCATCGCCAATCTGCTCTGCGGCCATGGCTGTATAATCTATCCCTACGCAGACTGGGGCCACTACTGCGTGCAAGAGGCAGTCCACCACCACATTCAGTTTACCGGCCACATGCTGAATATCGGTCGTAAACTCCGAGATCGCGGTTAGCTGTCTCTGCTGCCGGCCCGACCATGGTTCCGAAACCTTGGCTATCGCGAACGTTAGCGGCTTGTGGTCCACGAATGCAGTGAAGCTGCGCCCTTCCAGCCAGAACTGGAAGTGGCGTATGGCCAGGTGGAGAGCCAGCAACAGCTTGTCGAACGCGCTGTATTTACGCTCACTGTTGTGCAAAGCCCTACTGAAAAAAGCGAGCGGCTGCCAAGAACCGGCGACACGTTGCTCCACGACGGCCCCTATGGCCACGTCCGAGGCGTCAGTAGTGAGTGCTATCCGAGCCGCCGGGTCCGGGTGCGCCAACAGTGCGGTGTTTGCCAGGGCTGTTTTAACCTCAGAGAATGCCTGCTCCCGCTCCAGAGTCCAGTCGATTCTGTCTGCCGGTTTCCGTTTCTTGAGCGCGGCGTACAATGACTGCATGAGCTGAGCTGCGAGGGGGAGGAACTGGTTATAAAAGTTAACCATCCCCAAAAACTCTTGCAGCACCCTGACCGTCTGAGGCTGTGGAAAATTCGTCACGGCGCGCACCTTTCCCCTCTGGGGATCAATAAAGTATACAAATACCTTGTCCGGCAAGGGTATCGCTCCCTCCGGTGAGATGCAGTGCCCCAAAAAATCAATCCCCGTCACGCCGAACTGGCATTTTGCCGGGTTGATTATTAACCCGTGCTCCTCCAAACTCCGGAAAACCGTCCTGAGGTGGGTTACGTGTTTGTCCTCGGATGCACTGGCCACCAGGATGTCATCCAGGTAGACAAACACAAACGGCAGATCGCGCAACACCACATCCATCATGCATTGGAATGTCTGTGCCGCGCCTTTTAATCCGAAGGGCATGCGTAAAAACTCAAACAAGCCAAACAGAGTTATTACCGCTGTTTTGGGTATGTCCTCTGCGCGCACCGGGACCTGGTGGTAACCATGGACCAGGTCTATTTTAGAAAAAATAGGTGCCCCGGCGAGGTGAATGGAAAAATCCTGAATATGGGGAACTGGGTAGCGGTCATGCGCTGTGGCATTATTCAGTCTGCAGAAATCTCCGCACGGTCGCCACGATCCCTCGGCCTCAGGGACCATGTGTAGTGGGGATGTCCATGGGCTGTTTGAGCGCCTGCTGATGCCCAACCTTTCCAAGTTGGCAAACTCCTCGCGTGCTATGGCCAGTTTAGCTGCGTCCAGGCGCCGAGGTCGTGCGAAAATGGGCGGCCCAGTGGTGGTGATAAAGTGTTCCACCCCGTGTTTAGTGATGGACACCGAAAACGTCGGGACCGTGAGTGCTGGGAACTGAGTGAGCAGTGTGTGGAACTTACCGCCTGGAGCTGTGACGTTGGCTAGCGTTGTTGGCCCGGCCCCTCGAGCTGTACAGGGGAGAGAATCAAAAGACATTGCATTAATCAGGCATCTGTTAGCAACATTGACTAGCAGCCCGTGTGCACACAGAAAATCAGCTCCCAAGATCGGGAAACTGCATGCCGCTATGACGAATGTCCACTCGTACATACGGCCATGTAGAGTTACAGTCAGTGTCCTCTCACCAAAAGTCCTAATGTCCGAACCGTTTGCAGCTATCAGCTCGGGGCTGCTAGCTCCCGCTAGCTGGTCAGCGTAGGACGGCAGGATGAGGCTCTTTTGGGAGCCGGTGTCTATGAGGAACCGTGTTTCCGAGCGCGAGTCCGTCACGTAGAGCAGCTTGTTTTCTTCACCGGCAGTCGCAGCTGCTACTGACTGCCGGCCTTGGCGTTTCCCGAATGCTTGAATTGGCACGGTGGCACACATCGGCGTGTCTTCTCTCCAAAACGGCGGTGGTAGGAGCAGAGCGTGTCTCTCTGGCGCTTTCTGGCCCCCGCTGCCGCTACTGTCGCTGGCTCCTCGCCTCTGCTGGTCATCTCACTGGGTTCCGATGCCGCCGCGTTCACTGTGAGGGCTCTGGTGGTGAGGATGATCTGATCTGCCTCCTGGGCTAGCGCACGGTAGTCGCGTGCAGCCAGCAACGGCGAGTTGGCCAGGACCGCTCTTGCCTCTGTTGGGAGGTTCCGGAGGAAAAGGTGGGTAAACAGAAAATGCCCGTTGTCTGTGCCCATCAATGCTAACATCTTCTCCATCAGTTTGACCGCCGACCCATCTCCTAACTTGGAGCACCTCAGGAGCCTCTCTGCTGTCTCACAGTCTGAGAGTGTGTAGCGCCAGGCCAGTGTGGCCTTGAGAGACCTGTATGTATCGTGGGCTGGAGGCTGTTGGAGCAGGCTCGCTACTTGCTGAGTCGTGCGAGCGTCCAGCGCTGCGACCACATAGTAATATCTGGTGTCATCTGCCGTTATTCCCCGGAGGGCGAACTGAGTCTCGGTGTAGAGGAACCAAGACCACGGGTCGTGCAGCCAAAAGTCCGGTAGTTTGACTGAAACAGTGTATGCGTTGCTGGGGCTTCACGTCCGGGCCGACTCCGGGGTTCTTGCCTCGTGTTCCATAATTTGTCAAGTGTCACCAGTGTGGAGAGTGCAAATAAAGGAACCAGACTCGCACAGCAGACGAACTTTATTTCTCTCTCTCACTTCATTCATACACAGAAAAATACTTTTTTTTATACACCAGGGTCTCTCCTTTTACAGTATATCACTCCATTCCTTCCCCCTGCTGCCTGAAATCTTGCATCACAATACATTCAACCATTTATCCCTTACTGTCCCCGCAGCTACTCCTTCCTGCTGCATTACCATAACTTCTCCCATTACAATACGTATTGACCTCCTCTGTTTAATCCCCCACGGTCTACTGGCAGAGGAATATTTTACCTCCCCTCTGATTCCAGTCTGAGATGAATATCCCAGCGTGGGTTCCCTACAATTGTCATATTTGCCATGTGACAGCCGATGATCAATATGTAACGGCAGCAGCTGTGTTTGTTTGATCCATGTGAGAAACATGGCAATTCTTGTGACTGTTGTAATTTCCCCGCTATATATGTCAACAGTGACATCCTTTCTAGTATTTGACCTTTGGTTGTACAGCAATGCCTCCCAAAGATTTGTTTTGGCAGGTATATATACTCACAGCCTGGCTCTGTGTGCCAGTCGAAAGTTGTTTACTTTTTGTCTGGGGGAACCCCCAACCCAGAAATGACCTTTGACCTCTGGGGAATCCCTTGGGAACTCCCTACCTTTTATTTATTTATTCCCTCCATATTTTCTTTTAAAACCTAGGTTTGGAAATTTGTCCTTTGAGATTTAAGAATTATTGAAATAATTTGCCATCAAAAATACATGAAGTATAAGTATTATTCACAACAGGAAGTAGACGATTTTGAGACTTCCTGCCCAGCAGAACATGACAACGGATGGATTGAGCATGGCTGGCTAAAACAAAATCCAAGCCATTCAGTTGCTTACCTCAGCCCAGGTAGGGTGAAACTGTCATAATGATGAAATAATCCCTCATAGCCAATTATCTACCCGATATTTTGTGGATTGTTTGAGAGATGATGATATTTTTGAAGTTTGTTGAAGTGTGACTAGACCATGTGACTGTCAGTGGTAATCCATGCCTATGTAACATTTCACCTAGTCTCCATGCATGTGCAAGAAACTGTAATAGTTGTGAAAAAGTAATTTTTGAAGCCTCATTTTGTGAATAGGGATGTATTTTTGACTTGAAGTAAATGCAGTATTATTCTGGTCAGTCACTGCTACAATTCCCGGCCTGCATGGCCTTGATAGTTTTTAGAAGTGCAAATCTGGTAATCCTTCATTATTTACTGGATGCCTAGTTCTAGTCAATTTTATTGTTATGTTTTTGAATTGACATCTTGACTTTAAATTAGCTGAAATACCAATTTACAAGGTATTTATTCCGGGCTATTAATTGCAGACAAAATGTGAGAGCCTGCAAGGAATTTCTGCCCTCGGAAGGCTGCGACGCGGCAAAGTGGTTAGTGAAATGTTTAACTCTGTTGAAGTTTAATGATGGTTGTTTGAATATGCACATGTCCAAAGAATAGAAACTTTTGTGTGTGTTTCTAATATGAAAATCTGATGTGCACAAACCATACAATTTTAAATGTGGATTTGATAATCTGTTGTATTTGTTTACAGTAAATGCTGCATAATTTTTGCTGGTAGCTTTCTTGCAACAACTCAGTAAACCTAAAAAATCTATCAATTTGAGATCATAAATGTTTACATTTGTGTGTATGCAGTATGATTTAATTTCTGTAATACTAGAATTTTGTGTCCACAGCTAAAATAATGTTTCTTGTGTTTGATATGTTTCAGTCTTTACGGTGTTTGATGCATTAAAGTCAAAAGCAAGGACATTAAAGATGTGTCAAACATCAGTTATTGCACACCAAAATGCAGCTCATAATCCGGGGCCGGAACAGTAAAGACACTACCTCATACTCGTCTGTACCAAGTCATCGTGGACGAGCATGGGTGTGCAAGCAAGGAACGCTGCAGATTCAAGAGGTTGGGTCGTGCCGTGTCATCGAGATCGTGATGGTGACATCCTGTCAGTACCACTCACCAGTGTGCTAGTGCTAGTATGTGACAATTAAGTAAGAGACATTCACTTTTCTGCTACAGCCTGTAAGTGAAGGACATGTATCCAGTGATTGAACCTTGAGGACACATTTTAAGTCAAGTCAAGTCAAGTCAAGTTTGTGTGCAAAGTCAAGTCAAGTTTATTAGTCATTGAATACTGTGTTTATTTTGTGCTGATGTTGAGAGAAGTGTTTGCATTATTCTGTTTTCATTGTGCATGTACTGCTTATGCACATCCTGTTGCTAGCGTATTTCAATCAGTATTTTTGAACATCAATTTAAATCAGGCTAGTAAGATCAAGTAAGATCAAGGGCTGAGGTAAGGGCTGGTTGAGCTTCAATCCAATGATATAAGTATATTTCAAGATTCCTCAAATTTAATTCAATTTTGAATTAATCAAATCAAGTACAAGCTTAAAGTATTTAGGGAATCATATACCCCAAAGATAAGAATTCCCTAATTCAAGTATAGTTTTCATTCAGTTATTTTGAGTGGAAATTTCGAGGTAAACATAAAAAACACATTGTGTTTCAGGTTTGCATAATATTTTTTATCTCCAGGTTTTCACTCAAGAAATCTGGTTGGTGAAAATCCCAATTACCAAGTCTGGCTAGCATTGTCTGTCAGACCATCCAGATTTACTAAACATTTTTTTTTTTTTTACGGTCATTAGATTGCCAAACGACTGTCGGGTGGCATATGCTGTCACAAAGAGTTCACCAACTCACTGAAACAGTTGACAGTGTATGTAATACTGCCGGCAATCGAAACTCACTTTATTCAAAGAGGTAATATAAATTACCATTTCATTTTTTGTCCCATTTCCTCACTATTTTCCATAAACACTGTACTGCAACAAAATGGCTGCAGCTGCCAAAAATGCAACTGAGCAAGAATTGCGAGAGCAGATCACAGCTGCCAAAGAGCAATTACAAGCCATAAATGCTGACTTGGCAGTTGAAACCTTGTCTGAGGAAGAGCGAGCTCTACTCAACACTGATGCAGAAACAGTGCATGATGCAATAGAAACTCTTGAAATGGAGTTGGCTACAATCAGTGAACAAGAAAAGAATAATGGTGACAAGAAGCAACCAGAAGGAGAGAATGCGGTGGCTGGAGTCCAAGAAAAAGAAGATGCAAGTGATCCAGAAGATGGCGCCACTGGCAAGACTAACCAGAACACTGCACAAACAAAACTCAGGCATGTTCCACTTCATGAGCTGAAGCAAAGACGAGAGACATGCATGAAGAGACTGAAAGAAGTCATGCGGTTAGTGAAAGCAAAGGGAGAGGCTAAGTCTGTCTCACCAGAGATTTCTGCTGAATACGACAGCCTCAATGACAAAGTTGCGACTTTAGATGCTGTCATCAGTGAAAAAGAAGAACAAGAAGCACAGGTAGACAGAGCAGACAAAAAGTTTATGCGAACATACAGTAAAGTAAAGAAGGCTGTGTTCGCTCTTTTTTATGCATACAAAGATGAGGTCTTGGACACAACTGAAGATGACTTGGAAGACCTGATTCGCCTGGACAAAGAAATGACAGCTACATATGAAGCCTGTCGAGATTTGTGCCCGCCAGACAACGAGATGCGGCGCAGAGTCAACAGCACTAAGCAAATGTGCTCAGACATGGCGAAAACCTTGAAACAAATTGGAGAGAATCCAATGATGGCAGACAAGGAGAGAAAAAGCCTTCTCAAGACTACTTGGGGAATGAATTATTCCAGGTCTCTCTTTGGAAGCAAGTTAGACTATGAGTCTGATATTTCTGCCAAGTCTAAAGTCTCCATTCAGTCAAAGGTATCTGTAAGTGCAGAGATTTCAGAATCTTCAACAGGCTCTTCAACAGGATCAAGTAATGCCTCAGAAAAGGCCAGGAAGCTGGCTGAATTGAGCGCTAAGCGAAAGTGTGCAGAACTTCACGCAAAGATAAGGAAATACAAGGTGGCCTTGGAAAGTTGTCATGAACAATTAGAAATAGCAGAAGAAGAGGAAAGAGTCCAAAGGTCAGATGACATCTCTTGTTGCAGTGACAAGCCTAGTAAAGGTTATCTGAATCCAGAGGCACCTGCTTTTTCTCCTGAGGCCAGATCACCAAGAGCTGAAGATTGCGCGAGCCAAGTAGACTCACAGTTGGCCTTCATCGCCCAAACATTCTCAGATAGTGTCAGCAGATCAAGGCTGCCTGTCCCCACACCTCCTGTGTTTGATGGTGACCCACTCAAGTTCATCAACTTTCACAAAAGTTTTGTGACACTTGTTGAGAACAAGGGAATTCCACCATCAGACAAGCTGTATTATCTGCAGCAGTACCTTGCGGGAGAAGCCAGAGCGGTAGTAGAAGGTTGTTTTTTCGGAAGTGATGAAGCTGCCTACAACCGTGCATGGACCACGTTGGAAGAGCGGTTCGGACACCCCTTCACCATTCAACTCTCCTTGAGAAACAAGTTGAGAGACTGGCCCAAAGTAACAGGCAAAGATAAGAAAGGTCTTCAAGATTTCAGCGATTTCCTGAGCACCCTCAAAGAAGCTATCCCCTACATGAAAGGTCTTGAAGTTTTGAACGATTGCGTCCAAATCCAGGAAACAGCAACCAAGTTACCCGAGTATTGTAACACTAGGTGGACACGGCGTGTTACAGAAGACATAGATGTTGGAAAGGGCTACCCTTCGTTTCAAGAATTTGTCGACTTCGTAGCCAGAGAAGCCAGAGTGGCTACCAACCCTATATGCGTGGTCGCTCAAAACCAAGACAAGTTGCCAACCGCGAATAGAGGAAACGAGTTTAGGGCAAAGACAAAACGAGCACCTGGCATTACTCATGCCACCAACACCAACACCAGTGATGAAAAAGAAACCCCTAAAAGTGGAGCCAAAAATTCTCCAGTTTGCACCTACTGCGACAAAGATCACCTCATCTACAAGCGCAATGCTTTCAAAGAGTTGCCTTATGATGACAAAATACAAAGCATTCAAAGCAAGGCCCTTTGCTTCAAATGTCTCAGACGTGGCCACACATCAAAGAAGTGTCTAGTTAAAGTGTCCTGCAACACGTGCAAAGGCAAACACCAAACTCTGCTGCACTTAGACAAGAAGAAAGCAGACACAAAGCTTACAGAGTCAGAAGCCGACAAAGATGAAAACACATTTGAATCTATTTCAAACAAAACCAACCAAGATTACATGAAGAGTTATACTTCAATGATCGTACCTGTTTGGGTCAAGACAGGCCAAGCTGGCTCGCAAGAAGTATTGGTTTATTCACTGATTGATTCCCAGAGCGACAGCTCCTATATCACAGAGGATCTGGCAGCCAAGCTGTACATGCCACATGAAATAACAAGAATGAAGATAACAACTATGACATCTTCATCGGTGGTCTATTGTAAGAAGTTCTCAGACATCAAACTGAGAGGATACGACTCGACTGTCGAAGTCCGAGTCAAGTCGTGCTACACAAGAGACCACATCCCTCACAACAGGGAGCACATTCCTTCAAAGGTAGCGGCAAGTATGATGCCTCATTTGGCTCGAATAGCCCCCTTCATTCCTCCTATTCAAGACTGTGAAGTGGGACTGCTCATTGGATACTCCTGCCCACAAGCACTCAGACCGGTGGAGATAGTCTCCGGAAATCCCGAAGAAGCCTTTGCTGTGAAAACAGACTTGGGATGGAGCATCATTGGAGGCCCTTGTTATGAACAAGGCAACAATGGTGCATGCCATAGGATTGTCACCAAAGAATTGATAGTGCCACCACCCTGTGAGATCCTGAAGGTTCTTGACCAAGATTTCAGTGACACCAAAGATGAAGCATGCTATTCCCAGGATGATCTCGCGTTTCTGCAAATCATGGAAGAAAACATCCAAATCAATGAAAATGGAAGAATCTCCATGCCATTGCCGATCAAGTCTACCACGAAGTTGCCCAACAACTACGGAATGGCCATGTCTAGGCTAAATTCTCTGAAAAGGAAATTGAGCAAGGATGACAAGTTTAGAAACCACTACTGCGACTTCATGGACCAGATGATTCAAAAGGGCTATGCAGAGCGTGTTGAACCTCCTTCACCAAATCAAGTCATCAATTACATACCACATCAAGGTGTATACCACCCACAAAAACCAGACAAGATAAGAGTGGTTTTCGACGGTTCGGCCAAGTACCAAGGTTTGTGCCTGAACGACATGCTGCTGAAGGGTCTGGACTTGATGAATGGCTTGTTTGGCGTGCTATTGAGGTTTCGTCAGGACAAAATTGCAGTGACCTGTGACATCGAACAGATGTTTTACAACTTCGATGTTCTGCCACAGTACAGAGATCTACTGAGATACTTATGGTGGCCCGATGGGGACTTGACACTCCCGCCAGCGGAGTACAGGCTCACTGTACACTTATTCGGGGCCGCATCATCACCAGGATGTGCCAACTATGGCATAAAGTACTTGGCAAAGACGCACAAAGAGAGCTTTCCTGAAGGAGCAAAATTCCTCACAAGGAACCTTTACATGGACGATGGTTTGAGCAGCCTGTCTACCGTGGGCGAAGCGAAGGAGCTAATCTGCCAGGCCACTGAAATATGCAAAAAGGGCAAAGTTAGACTCCATAAGTTCCTGTCGAACAGCATAGACGTCCTGGAATCTATACCACCTTCAGAAAGAGCCACTACCGTCTCCGAAATAAACTTGGAACTGGAACCTCTCCCGGTTGAGCGCACACTTGGAACAAGATGGGATGTTCAAAATGACTGCTTCAGGTTCAAGATAACACTACAGGATAAACCCAACACAAGAAGAGGCATCCTCTCTACAGTCATGTCAGTCTATGACCCAAATGGATTTGTTAGCCCTGTGGTGTTGCAAGGGAAAAAGATCCTGCAAGAACTGTGCAAGCAAAAGAAATCCTGGGACGAACCTGTCGAGCCTGTCATAACTGAACGGTGGGAGAGCTGGAAAGCAGATATTCAGGAACTGGAGGATCTGAAAATACCCAGATGTTTCAGGCCTGACAAGGAAGTGAAATCTTTCGAGTTGCATCATTTCAGTGATGCCAGCACTCAAGGTTATGGGCAGTGCTCGTATGTCAGAATGTGTGACCAAGATGGAAACATAGACTGCGCCTTGCTCATGAGCAAAGCGAGAGTGGCACCATCAAAAGTTGTCTCCATTCCTCGGCTTGAATTGACAGCAGCAACAACGTCAGTGAAAATCAGCAAGTTCCTCAGAAGAGAGCTCGAGATCCAGGTCACCAAGGAATATTTTTGGACAGACAGCAAGGTCGTGCTGAGATACATCGCCAACAGTGCAAAGCGGTTTCACGTGTTTGTCAGCAACCGTGTACAGTACATTCGGGAGAACACTGAAGTGCAACAATGGCACCACGTACCGACCAAGTCGAATCCAGCCGATCTAGCTTCGAGAGGCGTGTCGGCCAAAGAACTGGGCACCTCTATGTGGCTGAAAGGCCCAGAATTTCTCTACAAAGCAGAGCTACCACTGACTTCGCCAGACGATACTCTCAACCTTGGCGACCCTGAAGTAAAAGCACAGTGTCTCGGGGCATCTAGCATTGTTCTACCAACAGGACTGTTGGATGTACTACAAAGGATTTCGAAGTGGCAGACCATGATCAACATCTTGGGAACTATGATAAGAAGAGTGTCTTCAAAGACAAGCCGTCTACTCCAAGACAGAAAAGCACGTAATCTAGCCATCAAGTGGTTACAAGCCAAAGAGTTTCCTGAAGAGATCACAACCCTGGGGAAAGGTGGAAACGTAGCAACGTCAAGCTGCTTAAAGACTCTAGATCCCATGTTGGATGAAGAAGGCCTGCTAAGGGTTGGGGGAAGAGTTCGTGAAGCAGAAGACATCACCAAGGAAGAATGTCACCCCATTATCCTTCCAAGAAAATCACATGTCACCGAGGCCATCATCAGGCATGTACATCAAAAGACCAATCATGGAGGTCGCAGCTCAACTTTGAATGAACTACGATCTCAAGGATATTACGTACAAAGGGGCTCCAAGACAGTGGCTCAAGTGATACGCAACTGTATCATGTGTTGCAAGCAAAGAAGACCAGCGGAGAGTCAGAAGATGGCTGACTTGCCACAAGAACGTACAGAAGCGCATCCTCCATTCTACAAGTCTGGAATGGATGTCTTTGGCCCGTATCTCATCAAACGCGGAAGATCAGAAATCAAGCGCTACGGACTGCTGTGCACGTGTCTGTACAGTCGTGCAATTCACCTGGAGCTTCTAGACGACCTCTCAACTGACTGTTTCATCAATGCCCTAAGATGCTTCTTGGCATTGCGAGGTGTGGTTAGAAGCATACTCTGTGATCAAGGTTCCAACTTCATCGGTGCTGACAATGAACTGAAACAAGCTCTCGCCGAATTGGATCATGACAAGCTGGAGACAGTTCTAGCAAACAAGCAAGTGGAGTTCAAGTTCAATGCTCCTCATGCTAGTGAGCAAGGTGGCGTATGGGAAAGACAGATCCGCACAGTGAGGGAGACGCTGAAGTCGGTGATAGACTTTGCGAACACACGACTAGACGACGCCTCCTTAAGAACACTGTTCTATGAGGCAGCATACATCGTGAACAGTCGTCCATTGTCTCCAACGTCTTTGAATGACCCACTCACCGAACCTCCCATAACGCCAAACGCTCTACTTCATGGCAAGCTTGAGGGAGTCTTACCTCCACCAGGAGCCTTCTGCGCCCAGGACGTTTATGCACGGAAACGCTGGAGGCGTGTTCAACACCTGAGTCAGCTCTTTCGAAGTAGATGGAAACAAGAATACTTACTGAATCTCCAACATCGCCAAAAGTGGTGCAAACCACAAAGAAACCTCCAAACAGGAGACATTGTTCTCATGATGGATGAAGGGTTGGCGAGAAACCAGTGGCCACTTGGACTTGTGACGAGTGCAATGGCCGACAAGGACGGACTTGTCCGAAAAGTGAGGCTGAGAATTTCGAACGCCAGAAGTGTGGCTCGTGGGGAGAAGATTAAGCCAGTCTCCGAACTGGAAAGACCAGTGCAAAAGGTTGTGCTCTTGCTGCCGGTTAAAGATTAGGTGACATTGTGAAAATTTTATGTTGGCATGACTTTATAGTCTTCCATCATAAAGATTTTGGTGGGAGTGTAACGGCAGCAGCTGTTTGTTTGATCCATGTGAGAAACATGGCAATTCTTGTGACTGTTGTAATTTCCCCGCTATATATGTCAACAGTGACATCCTTTCTAGTATTTGACCTTTGGTTGTACAGCAATGCCTCCCAAAGATTTGTTTTGGCAGGTATATATACTCACAGCCTGGCTCTGTGTGCCAGTCAAAAGTTGTTTACTTTGTGTCTGGGGGAACCCCCCAACCCGGAAATGACCTTTAACCTCTGGGGAATCCCTTGGGAACTCCCTACCTTTTATTTATTTATTCCCTCCATATTTTCTTTTAAAACCTAGGTTTGGAAATTTGTCCTTTGAGATTTAAGAATTATTGAAATAATTTGCCATCAAAAATACATGAAGTATAAGTATTATTCACAACAGGAAGTAGATGATTTTGAGACTTCCTGCCCAGCAGAACATGACAACGGACAGATTGAGCATGGCTGGCTAAAACAAAATCCAAGCCATCCAGTTGCTTACCTCAGCCCAGGTAGGGTGAAACTGTCATAATGATGAAATAATCCCTCATAGCCAATTATCTACCCGATATTTTGTGGATTGTTTGAGAGATGATGATATTTTTGAAGTTTGTTGAAGTGTGACTAGACCATGTGACTGTCAGTGGTAATCCATGCCTATGTAACATTTCACCTAGTCTCCATGCATGTGCAAGAAACTGTAATAGTTGTGAAAAAGTAATTTTTGAAGCCTCATTTTGTGAATAGGGATGTATTTTTGACTTGAAGTAAATGCAGTATTATTCTGGTCAGTCACTGCTACAATTCCCGGCCTGCATGGCCTTGATAGTTTTTAGAAGTGCAAATCTGGCAATCCTTCATTATTTACTGGATGCCTAGTTCTAGTCAATTTTATTGTTATGTTTTTGAATTGACATCTTGACTTTAAATTAGCTGAAATACCAATTTACAAGGTATTTATTCCGGGCTATTAATTGCAGACAAAATGTGAGAGCCTGCAAGGAATTTCTGCCCTCGGAAGGCTGCGACGCGGCAAAGTGGTTAGTGAAATGTTTAACTCTGTTGAAGTTTAATGATGGTTGTTTGAATATGCACATGTCCAAAGAATAGAAACTTTTGTGTGTGTTTCTAATATGAAAATCTGATGTGCACAAACCATACAATTTTAAATGTGGATTTGATAATCTGTTGTATTTGTTTACAGTAAATGCTGCATAATTTTTGCTGGTAGCTTTCTTGCAACAACTCAGTAAACCTAAAAAATCTATCAATTTGAGATCATAAATGTTTACATTTGTGTGTATGCAGTATGATTTAATTTCTGTAATACTAGAATTTTGTGTCCACAGCTAAAATAATGTTTCTTGTGTTTGATATGTTTCAGTCTTTACGGTGTTTGATGCATTAAAGTCAAAAGCAAGGACATTAAAGATGTGTCAAACATCAGTTATTGCACACCAAAATGCAGCTCATAATCCGGGGCCGGAACACAATAACTGTCCAGTTTTGCAGCTTTAACCATACTGACAGACACCCAGCAGCTGATTACAAGAGTTTAATCACTCTGCAACCAACATTCACTGAATCTGAGCCAACAGAAAGAAGAGCCTAAGTCACATCCCCTCTACTTCTGCATATGGGGCCTTAAATCGAAAAAAATTCTCCACTGAAATGAATGGCAAGAGCAAAATTATCTTTTGATCCTGATCAAATTTTACCATGAGTTACACATATGATGTTTGTCAATTTAAAAGATAAATTTCCGCGTAATTAAAGTTGTCGGCTGTCATATAATTACAGAGTAATATTTAGTTGTTGTTTCAACGATTAGTGGACAACAACTCCATCATCCCACATCACTAAACATGATCATGGCAGGAGATTAGCAAAACCTCACCTCCAGTTTTATGACCGGTGAAAGAAGAATCCAAAGAGCAGAAAAACAATACAAAGGTATTGCTTTGTATTATGAGAGCTGCAGCTGATCCAGAGGACTGTTACTTCACCCTGGGTGTACTTTGAAAAGATGAAGTAAGCTCCATCCATGTGTGTTTGTAGTTTTTAAATTTATGTATTTTCATAACCTTGTGCCTTAACAGTTAGATAACAACCTATACACTGTTATTTATGTGGAAAAATACCTTTTAAACTGACAGACATATATATAATTCCTGGCAAAATTCGATCGGGTTAAAAAAATTATTTTTCCAAAGTCCCAGGTGCGGAAGTAGAGGGGGCGTTGTAGAGGATGCCTTCACAAACGAGACTGAGTTTATTTCTCAGGAAAGGTTTATTGAAAGTCTACATCCTCTAACAAGAAAGTATCTCAACAAAAAAGAGGGAGAACAATCATTCCACACAACTCTTATACTCTCCAGAGACACAAAACCCCCCAACATCAAATATTACATTCCCAGCCCACAGTCCTTCAGTAAACATATAGCTTCCGAGGCTCCTTGGCATCACTATTGTCTTTCAACACTTCAGCCTCGGGGGCTCCTGCTGGGACATTCTCTCTGACTTCCCGTCTTCCAAGAAACCACTTCACACCTCGGCCAAAAGTCCTGACCCTTGGTCTAAACGGCCAAGGGTCAGGACTCCTTGGCCGTTTAGACGTGAAGTTCCCAGAGTATGCACTGTCATGCCTACTGAACATATGTGAGGGAAAATGCATACCATACATGCATACTATATATGGGCCCTAAATGTGCACCATATAACCCCCCCCAAACGTCTAAATAAGGACAACTTACACCCCAGATGCATAGAATCATGACATATTACACAGAACGAAAATGAAAAAAATTTTGGCCCAACATATCACACATCCAACTGCTTGGGCTTCAACCGCCTGCCATACCTGCTGTGAGCAGGTCTCACTCTGCCTGTGGCTGTCTCTTGCATCTGTGGATCAGAGTCATTAGCACATCGTCGTGAAAGCTTAGCAGAGTGTCTCCCCAGTGGCCTGCCCCGACGGGGGGCCCTGGCTACCTGCTCCTGGTCATCAGCTAACACAAAAGCGGGCTTGAGTCTGTTAATGCAGACTAACTCCCTCCTGTCTCCCAAATCGAGCAAAAAATGCTTTTCCCCGGTTTCTAACACTCTGAACGGTCCATCATAAGGTGGTCTTAAACCTAACCTTTGTGCGTCATGTCTAACAAAGACGAATTCTGCATTCTTTAAGGCTTTAGGCACAAAAACGCGTGGAAAACTGTGATGAACTGGGCCGGGGAGGGTGTTTGATCCCGCGTCGCTCTGCAGCAGCTGAGCCGGGGGGGGGGGGGGGGGGATCTGGTGCGGGGTTCTCAGGAAGGAATTCTCCCGGTAACCGGAGAGGTTGGGCGAAGACTAGCTCGGCCGGAGAGGCTTGCAAATCTTCTTTAGGTGCCGAACGCAACCCTAATAAAACCCACGGAAGCTTATCAACCCAATTTGTGTCCGTGAGAGCCGCTCTGAGGGCTGCTTTCAATGACCGGTGAAACGTTCGCACAAACCGTTGGCCTGGGGGTTATACGCAGTGGTGCGATGAATTTTCACCCCCAGGCTGAGTGCCATGGATGACCAGAGCTCGGAAACAAATTGGGGTTCTCTGTCAGACGTTATGTCTGACGGGACTCCAAAGCGCGCGACCCAAGTCGTTAAAAAAGCGCGCGCAACGTCTGCTGCTGTGGTTGACGCCAGGGGAATCACCTCTGGCCAGCGCGTAGTGCGGTCCACCATAGTTAGAAGGTGTGTGAACCCCTGTGACAGCGGGAGGGGTCCCACCAAGTCGACATGCATGTGGTCGAAGCGTTTGGCTGGGATGTGAAAAGGTTCTAGAGGGGCCCGCGTGTGCTTGTGTACCTTTGCTCTTTGACACGCTGCGCAGGCTGCAGCCCATTCTTTGACCTGTTTATGCAGCCCCGGCCAAACAAACTTCTCTCCCACCATTTTGATCGACGCGCAAACGCCCGGATGTGCCAGCGAATGTATTAAGTAAAAAACGCGGCGACGCCACGCAGCTGGGACCACGGGGCGGGGGCGCCCCGTGGAGATATCGCAGATTAGGGGGGGGGCATACCTCTTTGATGCACCCTGTGCTCCAGCCTTAGCCCTGTTGGCCCAGACTGGAGCGCGCGCACGTCCGCGTCGTTAACCTGCTCGGCGGCCATGGCTGCATAATCTAACCCAACGCAGACCGGGGCTGTGAGCGCTTCCGCGCCGCAAACCTGGCCCGCGTCTACAGCCGCCGAGTCTGCCCCCTGGGGGCCTGGCAGTGCAACTGCGCACGAGAGGCAATCAGCCACGACATTGTGTTTGCCCGCCACGTGTTGAATGTCGGTGGTAAACTCTGAAATCGCAGACAGCTGTCTCTGTTGTTGGCCCGACCAAGGCTCTGAAATTTTGGCCATTGCAAATGTTAATGGTTTGTGGTCTACAAAGGCGGTGAAACGGCGCCCCTCCAACCAGAACTGGAAGTGGCGGATGGCCAAATGCAGGGCTAAAAGCTCCCTGTCAAACGCGCTGTATTTACGCTCGTTATCGCCCAATGTTTTGCTGAAAAACGCAAGTGGTTGCCAGCTCCCTGCTACCAGTTGCTCGACAACCGCCCCCACTGCCACGTCGGAAGCATCCGTGGTTAGCGCCATGCGAGCTGCTGGCACCGGGTGTGCCAATAACGCAGCGTTCGCGAGGGCCGATTTGACTTGTGAGAAAGCGCGCTCCCGGTCCGGGGACCACTCGACCTTAGATGCAGGTTTTTGCTTCTTCAGTGCCGCGTACAATGGGTGCATGAGCCGTGCCGCGTTGGGGAGGAAGCGGTTATAAAAATTGACCATCCCCAAAAATTCTTGCAGTGCCTTAACTGTCTGCGGTTGAGGGAAATCCGTTATCGCGGGCACTTTATCAGGCAGTGGGATCGTGCCTTCTGGAGACACGCGGTGCCCTAAAAAATCGATTTGCGCTACCCCGAACTGGCATTTCGCTGGGTTAATTATCAGCCCGTGTTCTGTCAGCCTCTGAAAAACGGCTGTGAGGTGGCGTTCGTGTTCGGCTTCAGATGTACTGGCTACCAAAATATCATCCAAATAAGCGAACATGAAAGGGAGGCCGCGCAGCACTGCATCCATCATGCGTTGGAACGTCTGTGCGGCGCCTTTGAGGCTGAAAGGCATGCGCAAAATCTCGAAGAGCCCGAAAGGGGTTATAACTGCCGTTTTGGGTATGTCTTGCACGCGGACTGGGACTTGGTGATAACCGCGCACCAAATCTATTTTGGAAAAGATGCGCGCCCCCGCCAAATGTGCTGAAAAGTCCTGGATGTGCGGAATCGGGTAGTGGTCGTGTGCTGAAGCATTATTTAATCTGCGGAAATCACCGCAAGGGCGCCACGAGCCGTCAGCCTTGGGCACCATGTGCAGGGGTGACGACCAAGGGCTGTTAGAGCGTCTAACAATGCCCAGTTTTTCCAAGTTGGCAAATTCCTCGCGCGCGATGGCCAGTTTAGCTGGGTCCAAGCGCCGAGCTTTTGCAAAAACAGGGGGGCCAGAGGTAGTTATGAAATGCTCGACCCCGTGTTTGGCAACTGACGCTGAAAATGTTGGGACCGTGAGTGTTGGAAACTGATTGAGTAGTGCATGAAACTTACCACCCGCAGCTGTGACGTTGGGATGTGCAGAAGGCAGGGCCACCCGAGCTGTGCAGGAGATAGAGTAAAAAGACATTTACATTTACAATACGATACATTTACATTTACAATACATTTACATTTACATTTACAATACGTCTATTAGCAAGATCAACCAATAAACTGTTTGAGCATAAAAAGTCAGCACCTAGCATGTTGTTGCTAACTGCGGCCACGACGAAGGTCCACTCGAAGGTGCGGCCGTGGAGAGATAGGAGGAGCGTCTTCTCCCAATAGGTTTTGATCGTGGAGCCATTCGCCGCTACCACCAGGGGTCCGCTGGCAGGCGTCAGCATGTCCGCGTAGGCAGGCTTGACAAAACTCAGCTGGGAGCCTGTGTCCACCAGGAATTCTTTCCCCGAATTTGCGTCTGTCACAAAAAGCAGCTTGTTCTTCGTGCAGAGAGTCGCCGCTGCTACCGGCTCCCGGTCCTGGCGTTTCCCTGGCGCTGGTATCGGCACGGTGGGGTGCATCTGCGCGCCCTCTCGGCGAAGCCTCGATGGTAGAAACAGAGGGCGTTGTCAGCTCCGCTTCTCCTGGCCTCTGCCGCTGCCGACGTCAGTGGATCCGGTGCTGCAGCCTCTGGTCTCCCCTCATCTCATGGGGGTGCGTTCAGCTCTGCTGCTGCCGTCGTGACTGCGTGTCGTCTATGGGCGTCGACGAGCCGCTGCGCCTCCTGGCCCAGCTCGTGGTAGTCACGGTTGCTGAGTAGCTGTGAGCTGGCCAGGGTGACTCTCACTGCTGGCGGTAGCGTTCTGAGAAAGAGGTGGGCGAAGATAAAGCTGTCGTCATCCTCGCCTCTCAGGCCCAGCATCTTCGCCATCAGATCTGCCGGCCTGTCTGCTTCCCCTTCTGTCAGCGCCAGGAGCTTCTCTGCTCGCTCTCCCAGCAAGGGAGTGAAGGCTCGAATGAGGGCGGCTTTCAGTGCGCCATACTTGTCGTCTTGGGGCGGGTGGTTGGTCAGGCTCTCCACCCGCTGCACTGTGAGGCTGTCCAGCTTCGCGACGACATGGTAGAACCTCGTTGCGTCCGCTGAGATTCCCCGAAGGTGGAACTACGCCTCCACAGTGGTAAACCAGGAGCGCGGGTTATGTTGCCAGAAATCGGGCAGCTGTAGTGCGGTAGCTGCGTTAACCCGGTTGGCTCCTGAAGAGTCCGGTGCGGAAAGCTCACCGTCACCGGCCATGGTTTGTCGTAGGTCACCAGTGTAGAGGATGCCTTCACAAACGAGACTGAGTTTATTTCTCAGGAAAGGTTTATTGAAAGTCTACATCCTCTAACAAGAAAGTATCTCAACAAAAAAGAGGGAGAACAATCATTCCACACAACTCTTATACTCTCCAGAGACACAAACCCCCCCCAACATCAAATATTACATTCCCAGCCCACAGTCCTTCAGTAAACATATAGCTTCCGAGGCTGCTTGGCGTCACTATTGTCTTTCAACACTTCAGCCTCGGGGGCTCCTGCTGGGACATTCTCTCTGACTTCCCGTCTTCCAAGAAACCACTTCACACCTCCCAAGGTCTCCACCAGGTCAGGACTCCTTGGCCGTTTAGACGTGAAGTTCCCAGAGTATGCACCGTCATGCCTACTGAACATATGTGAGGAAAAATGCATACCATACATGCATACTATATATGGGCCCTAAATGCGCACCATAGCGTGACTTTACTCACAGGGTGTCACTGTGTTATTACCTAGGACCAAGGAGGTAATGTTATCAGGTGGTTTGTCTGATTGTTAGCAGGATTATGCAAAAACTACTGTACAGATTTTAATGAAATATTCACCAGAGGTAGCCCTCGGGCCAAGGATGAACTCATTAAATTTTGGTGATGATCTGAGAGTGGATACCTCCACCAAGGACCGTGTTTCTATTTATGTAGCAGGATTACACAAAAACTGCTGGCTGGATTTGGATGAAATTTTCACCAGAAGTGGTCCTTGGGCTAAAGAGGAACCCATTACATTTTGGGGATGATACGAGAACACATACCTCCACCAAGGCTCTTATCTTCTCACAGTGTGTTAGCAAGAATCCTCCAGAACTACTGGACAGACTTTGATGCAATTTTCACTAGAACTGGCTCGTGGCTTACACACAAACCCATTACATTTTGGAGGTGATCCATGAGGGACGGAAGGAGCCTTGGCAGAGAGTATGTGCTCTCTGAGTGCTTTTCTAGTTTCGTTGCTGCTTTTTATGCATTATTATTGAGTGCTTTATTGTTTACCATCTCATGACATGGACTATAATAGTAATACGCATTAGGTTGCATGCCGCTATACCTCTTTGAAATAAGCCTCCTCCTGCCAGTGCATAGGGAGAGCACTGTCTACTGGTAATTTGATGGCAAAGCATAAAAGACAGACAAAACAGAAACTCACAAAAACACTGGCGTATAGCGGAAAGTCTGACAGAAAAGACCACTGACGATCATCAAAATAGGGCCCAAAGACATTGCATGTCTCCGGTACACCCTTTCCACTTCTGTTGCTGAAATCCTTAGCCATGCGTTCATAATCTCCAGACTCGACTACAGCAACAGCATATTCTACGGTCTTCCCTCCTCTGACCTCCAAAAACTGCAATATGTACAGAACGCTGTCTGATTGCTCACCCACTCCCATTCCACAGACCACATTACACCCATTTTGAAAAACCTACACTGGTTACCAATACAGTGCATTCACTTCAAGATCCTGCTCATCACCTACAAAGCCTTCAATAACCTTGCTCCTCCATACCTGACAGACCTCTTCCAATGTCCAATGTCCCGTCCAACTCGCCAACTCAGATCATCCGATGCAAACCTCCTGACGCCCATCACCAGGACTAAACAATGTACAGTGGTAGACCTTTGCTGTTTTGTCATTATAAATCATATTTGAAAGGCAACACACAGGACAGTACCATAGTTGGAACTAATTGCAGCTGGAGACTGAGTCCACAGGATCGGCCAGTCAAAGGTGGAATCCCTGCTGACACAACTCACGCTGGTTCTGCTGTTAAAGCACAGTTTGTCACAGCGGTCATCTGGCAGATGGAGGATAAGTGAAGCTGGACTCTTCCGTCTTTAGTCAGCCTGCATATTTCTTTAATTTTACAAATCTCAACAAGGTCCTTTCTGCACCTTGTTTACGTAAGAGGCATAAGTGGTGTGGGCAGGGCCGCCACACCAAGCTGCACTGCTGAAGAAATGATTCAAAGTTGGCCAGCCCTCAAAGGCCCCCTACTGGCCTGGGGCTGTAAGCATTTGTCTGCCTTATCTGCTGGCACAGCGCCTCTGACTATTAGGAATTTTATTTTATTAATTAAAAAAAAATTGAGGGCTTGCAGCTGTTGCCCCTCCAGCAGGGGGTTCCCTAGGCAAATGCCTATATTACCTATGCCTTGGGCTGGTCATGCAACCCATAGTTGTAGGGCAGGATCCTGAGGTCAACCTGTGTAGCAAGTTTCGTGACCCTAGAGAGATTCACGTGTTCTGTAGTAAGAGGGCATAGAGAGGTCTAACCTTGACCTTTGACCTTTTGACCCCAACCCTGTAGTCAGAGTTCATGGTTTCAGAGTGAACCTGTGTACCAGGTTTGATGACCTTAGCTTTCTTTATTGTTGAGATATAGTTTATAAACCATTTTGATGTTGACCTTTGACCATGTGATCCCAAAACCATAGTAAACCTTCAGGGTCACAAGGTGAACCTGTGTACTAAGTTTGGTGACCCAAACTTTACTCGTTGGAAAGTAATAGGGCATAGGGAATGTTAACCTTGACTTTTGACTATATGAACCCGAACCCATAATCTAAGGTCAGGATCCCAAGGTGAACCTGTGTAACAGGTTTGGTGGCCTTAGCTTCACTCGTTTTATAGTAATAGTGTCATTGGAATGCTAGCCTTGACCTTTGACCTTCTAACCCCAAACCCATAGTCAGAGGTCAGGATCCCAAGGTGAACCTGTATACTAGGTCTGGTAGCCTGAGCTTTACTCGTTTTATAGTAATAGTAAATTTAATATTTACCATTTACCATAGTGCAACAGGAATGTTAACTCTGACCATTTGACCCCAAACCCATAGTCAAGTCAGGGTGTCAGTCATCCAAGATGCATCTGAAATACAACTACTGGATCAATTTGAAAAGCCTACATCATTTTTTTCAGTAGTTATTACGTTTATAAGATTTAGGGGAAATGTGACCACTGAGCTTTGACCTCAGGGTCATCCAATGAGAGTTAAATTGCAATATGCGCATCGCCAGTGTATATCAAACCATGGTACCAAGCTTCAAAGCATTTGGAACAAAACTGTAGGAAGAGTTGATTGCACAAAACAGTTACTGTCTTTGAAGTGAGGTGAAATAGGAGGTCATAGGTCAGGGATGGACAGACGGACGGACTGCACCATAACATAACCCCCGTTCGGTCTTGGTCTTCAACCGGCAGGGGATAAAAACCAATGGTGAGCATGCCATGGCCCATGAAAGTTACAATTAGAAATGAGAGTTATTCCACCAAATACAGATTTCTGTGCTCTTCCTAAACTAAAACATTATTGTGGTGTTTAAAAATGAATATAAATGTGTTTTCTTTGCATTATTTGAGGCCTGAAAACCACGCATATATTTTTGTTATTTAGCCAGTTATTCTCTGCAAATGAATACTGTAAATGATAGCATTTTTGGATTTGGAATGGGGTGAATTGTTCTTAGTAGTTTATAGAATAAAACAAAATTGTTACACTTAGTCAAACACATACCTCTAAATACTACAACCAGATAAACTGATAAATTTACAGTTATCTCTTGATTTTTTTCCAGAGCTGTATGTGGGTCAGGTCTATGTATGTTAGCCAAGAATCAGTGACAGCAGGCTAAGAAACCTCTCAGACAGTGGAGAATGTGTCACATTGTTCAAGCTGCACATTAGATGGAGCTTTACTTAAATCAGTGAACACAGCTGAGAAATTCGGTTTGAGTCTTTGCAGTAGTATGCATAATTTCAGCTTCCATTTGTTTTGGGGTGGGTCCCTGTTGGTACCATGCTGCTAATGTTCAGCATGGGTGTGTATTTGTCATTGGGGCCTGTGCTAGCTCTGGCAAAGGGCCACTCCACATTGATTTATAAATAGACACCTGGCCCATCTATTTGCAAACCACGCACATCATCACCTCTCTCTGATTATCTGCACTGGACAGCCCTCCAAATGCAAAAGTCAGGCTGCCTTGGCGCCTGCAGACCTGACTTCTACATAATCTGATGGAACACTTTGACCCTTCTTGACCGTTTACTTTTCATCTCTCTTCTCATTTTATCTCTGGCTCTTGTACAGATTAAATAACTTTGTCATGTCACTTGGGCCCGATTGCTCCCTTTTATCTTTGTTTCTGTGGCCTGATCAACTCTTTGCACCCTGGATGGCTATCATTCCCTTTCCCTGGATCTTTTCTTCTTCTTAGGCCACCGCTTTAATAAATCAAGAAGCCCCTCCCTTCTGTGTCTTTAATTGTGTCCCATTGTGCAGTACATATTTTTATTAAAACATTTGATATCTTCTTTTATAACAGCCATTTGGGATGAGCTGGTTTCTGGGAAACAAAGCTCATGTGATACTCAGGAGGGGAATTGGAAGAGACCACAGCTTGACAAATGGAAACACGTGTTGTAGACAGAGACAATAGAGTACCAACACAAAGATCCTAACCAAGGCGCAAATCTGTTGAGGCTCTAAAGACCAGGAGAAACAAAGACAGATCGATGCCCTTCTCTGAATTTCAGTCTTACCGAGTTTATTTTAACTCATGTATGTACTTCCAAGCCACAAGCTGTTAAAGGTCTTGAAGCATTTGTCAAGATGCACTTCATACTCTAGAAACCCAAGGAGCTTGCATTAACTGGTAAGCAAGCCTTTGATTTCATGCTACCAATACTGAATGAAGCACACCTTCGTAAGGACCTGCATGGTGCCACATTTGCTGTATTTGAAGCAGCTTTTTGTCTTGTATTTTCTATTATATTGTATTTATCCTGTTTCTGACTCTAGAACCCAGCCCTTAATGCCATTTAGCTTTCACAAGAAAGACAGAAACTGAAGAATGGTGTAGGATGTAACAGATATTTAGCCACATATCTGATTTTCAAAACACACACACACACACACACACACACACACACACACATCATCTGTCACTCAAAGGATGGATTCATAAACAGATGCTGATATAAGATCCAGATTGATGACTAGAGTGGAACAAATAAAGAATTCATGCAGCAAAATAAATGAAATGCATACCTACAAGGAAGCCAAACACCATGGACACCATGGCCTAATATTTCCTCTTCGTATCCAGCTTTCTCTGTCACCTGCCTACGTGCACCTGTCGGTTACTTTAATTACCTATTGCACAGTGAAAAGCACTGATGAGCTTCACTGGATCTAATGGACCAAAGGGAAAACTCATTTGCTGTGCTTTCCTGCACAGGAAACAAAAACATCTATCATCTGGCTGAAATGCAAAGAGGTAAGTGAGATGTGTGTTGAGGTGAAAAGGAGGTCAGTGAGCAAGTATGCATTGCAGCACTGGCATGCCTCATACAACACGGGCCATAACATAAACAAGTGGAGTTTTATCATATGTTTACATTCTGGTATGTTTGCATAAACCATTCTGCATTTTTTCCAGCCTCCTTTGCCACCTGACACCTCCACTCTTCCCTCTTGTCATTATTTCTTCATCCTTTTTCCTCCCAGCTCCATTCTGTGTGTTCATGGGATTGGTAATCCATGTTGGCTTTGCTCTTTTGCTTACATGGCCTCCATCTGTCATGCTGTCAACATTCTCACCGAGTCGACCTTGTTAGGGCCACCTCACATGCACTCACCCCAGAGCCGGTGTGCAGCCCCAATATGTCAAGAGGATGATGAGTGGCTCCCCCCTTGAACTGAGTAGGCATACCACAGAGTGAGAGCCAGTGAGAGTTTATAACTTCAGGGGTATGGAGCAATATTTATATTAGTCAAGTCCATGAGAGCCAAAGTGGAATCAAATTTCACCAAAGTAGCTAGAACAGTCTCAATGAAAAGTGGCTTTTCAACACAAAGGGTCTCTGAGCGAAAGAGTTAGAAACCATGGCCTCGATCATCACTTTGATTTTACACTGATAATCATTTGGGATATTTGAAGGAGCTTATGCAAGATTGTTGAGAAACTAGGGTGCATACGGCAGGCAACATATTTATGAAAAGTATCTCAATTTCATGAATGAAATATGGTTTCAACTACCACTGGTTTAGTAGCCATAACTGTGCAAGATCCAATAGTCTTGAAAGACAATGAAAGGTGGGTGGCCTGACTTGGTGACAAAGTGTAAGTAGCCCAGGCTTATTAGGGATTAGAAAGATTCTTGGGATCTGCATGTTCCTGTCTTCCTCAGAGAATTTTCCATTTATGGAGTAACAGTCCAAAAATGGTTAATTCTTCAGCAACAGCAATTTTTACATCCTGAATATAATAACACCGAGTCTGTCAATGATGGAGTAGCTCATTCCGGCCTGACAAAATCACCCCAAGAGTTCTCAGGTCTCCTGATTGTTGACCTTGACCTTAAGCACAGCTTGATGCAGACCCTTCTAGGATGTGCTTCAGGTCAAAGCCAATGGCCTAGGAGAAGTAACAGTTTTCGTGAAATCTTAAAGGGGTCATTGACTGAAAAATGGTGTGTTTGTAGGTTTTAACCATCTCAAATGTGTCAACTGGTCACGTAATTGGCCCAAAATTTTCCAGACAGTCAACAATCTGAAAAAAGCACACTGTGGAGGCACAGTTTTGGGGTTTCCTCACACTCAGAGAGACAAGGAGAAGAGAGGACAATGGACTGAATGAAGAGGTGTCACCAGGGGGTATTAAGTGGGACAGCAAGACTATGTGCCCCCCCTCACCCCGGAGAGAGGAGTAAATGCTGGAGAGTAGAAGTGTGTTTGAGCAGAGCCCACGGATATTATGTTAATGTGCTGCATTTCTCTTTGTTCACACAACAATGTACTGTATGAGGGTCAGAAGCTCTGGGTCTCTACATATGGAAATAAAAGTATAAAAGAGGAATGTACAGAGACCCAGGTAGCGCAGTAGCTCAGCAGAGCTCAGAACCATGTTTGCTGTTATGTTGGAGAAATAATAAAGCCTTGTGTCATCCAGCTTGTTGCCTTCACCTATTCCTTTTTCCTCCACATTGGTGACCTGACGTGCCGTGGAGCGCCTATCCCTTCCTCCACATTGGTGAACCCGACATACCATGGAGAGCGCTTGCCTATTTCTTTCTCCATACTGGCGACCTGACGGGCCAGGGAGAGCGAGCCACACTGGGACCCAAGACGTGCCATGGATAGCGAGCCGAGCACGCCCTAGAGACTCCTGGAGGGAGAACACCAGCATGCACTGCTTCAGTGAAGCTCCTGAACTTCTGACTTCACAACCTGGCAGCGTGGTCTTCACAGATGGAAGCCCAGCGTACTCCATGGAATAACTATGAATGACACAAAATGCTACAATGTGGTTGCTGCACCGGATGCATGCGCCACGCAACAGGCGACAAGCCTGCTCCAGGAACCCTGGCCCACCCACATCCTCCCCAGCTTAGGGCTGCACTCTGCACCTAGGAGGATTTGGAAGCCTTCCCAGCCAAACTCATTTTTTCTCAGCCACTGCTGATCCCCGAACAGATCTACCAGGAATCCCCGCACCAAGGCTGATCTGCCCGCGCAATTTTTACACAAATTGGGTCGACCGCCTGTCCAGAGTTCCTTTTAGGGCTGTGCTCAGAACCTAAGGAGGATCTGATGGCCGCCAACGGATCCGCCATCAGGACATTTGTTCAGGGAATTGGGCCGACTGCCGTCCCTGGGTCCTTTTAGGGCTGCGCTCTGCACCTAAGGAGGATTTGACAGCCGCCAATGGATCCACCATCAGGATATTTTGCTCACGGACACAAATTGGCTTGACCGCCTGTCCAGAGTTTCTTTTAGGGCTGCGCTCTGCACCTAAAAGGAGGATTTGTCAGAACTTGTTTTTCTCAGCCGCTGTGGATCACCGGAGAGTTTTTACCGGAAAATCCCGCACCTGAGGCTGATCCGCCCACACAATTTTTGTGCGGCCCGGAGGCTTTTAACGTAATGGGTCCAGTGTTTCCTCTGACTTAAAGACCTTGGCGTGGTGGCAACATATTTTTCCCACTGGGGGGGAATACCGGAATATGTTAATTTTATACTATTTATTTCTTTTTAAAATTTTACACAGTAATGTTGCATATGGAACTTACCATTTGAAGTACTGTACAGCTGAGGCTTGAATATTGGGCCAGTTGGGGTCCCACCCAGACATCCTGTGTTTACACTTTTTAGTGGTGTTATCCTTCTCTCCTTCCTCTGCCTGAACACTTCCCTCTCCTTGGCTCCTCTCTTCTGTCTCATCTTGCCCTCTCTGAGCCCTGTCTAATTCATTTGTCATGGTTTACATAAATGACAAAAATATGTGTATTTTTTTGTATTTTTTTTTTATCTAGTGTTTCTTTTTTTCCATTGAGAGAGTAGGGAAGGGAAAGAAACACGGTGGTGCAGTGGTTAGCACTGTTGCCTTACAGCTAGAAGGTTCCTGGTTCGAATCCCCAGGCTGGCAGGGGTTGTAACCTTTCTGTGTGGAGTTTGCATGTTCTCCCTGTGCTGCGTGGGTTTACTCCGGGGGCTCCGGTTTCCTCCCACAATCCAAAGACATGCATGTTAGGTTAATTGGTTGTTCTAAATTGTCCCTAGATATCTGTTTCCTATAGGCCCTTAGAATAGAGGGTTAGTACTAGTGAAAGCGCTTTGAGTGGTCTTTGTGACTAGAAAAGTGCTATATAAGTGCAGGTTAGTTAGTTAGTAATGCACTCATGCATACTTAAATTATATAATCAAGTGGGTATAGTAACCAGAAATTCTACTCATGTAAAAGCAGTGCTTTAAAATTAATAATTAAAAGTAGACAACCAACAATTTCTAGTTGAGCTAAGGGTACAAAGAGCACCCACTTAAAAACTTGAGTAACGACTTCAGTCTTGAAGGTTTGAGGTTTTTCTCAAAAATTTATAACAATTTTCTTATAGTTTTCTACTTTTCTCTGTAAATCTAAAGTTGAAACCATGTTCCTCAAATTTGTAACCTCCTCTTGTAAAATTGACTTTTTCTTGAACATTTGAAACTTTATTAGAAATTTGTGGATTATTTTATGACTAATTTTTGTCTACTTTTTAAAATAAAATTACTGTTTTTTTTTAGATAAATTTGAAACAGACTGTGGTATGTTTTTTTTTACTTTACCTTATAACAATTTACATTTTTGACCATAACTTTGCAGTTAGAACAGAACAATAATTTAACTCTGATTACAAAGAAAAAATATTAATAAAATTGTATTGAATGAAATAAATTAACTTAAATGACCAAGGATGCCGTTATTTCTGTTATAATATTTCTTTATATTTATAGTTTTTTTTTTTTTCAGAAATCTCCTCACCACCCAGACAGCAGGAAAAACCTCCCTTATTTGACTTCGTGAATTTCGGTCATCTTAACCTGCCAGGTACATAATAGGGAACTGTAGTGGACTCTAAAGACATAATTCACCACAATATGTATTCATGTACAGAATGATCTGTTTAGGCAGTTATAGTTGTGCTCTCAGGTTTTCTCATCAGGCACCTCTCTAGGCAGCTGCTGAAGGACCTCAGTTTAGAGTGAAGACAGCTAGCGTTTTCAGCTGTTGCTTTTTATCACTGCTGCTGGAGAATAAAAATGGCACGCCTGCTCACGCGAGAAAAGAGAGAAATTGCCAGTCTCTTCATTCCTGCAATTCCTACAGAACATAACTTAATACTGTAGTGACTGGTGAAATATATCCTCAGCAATTCATCAGTCCTCCTTGCCTTTCCCTTCATATAGAGCTGGCTGCATATGAATTCTAACCACATCTTTTAGCTAAGCAACTCTTCCATTATTGCTCCTATTTCCAGCGGGTTAAAACCATGATAAACTCCTCCAGTGCTTACATATCTCTAATGATTTTTTCCGCGTTTAAAGTACTTTAACAAACTCATGTCTCTGTCGGACAGTCACGCTTAGTGAGACACTGTTTGCTGACTGACTGGAAAACTCGTGTGGGAGGGGCGCTTCTAAACTCCGCGCGGATGAGGGCCACGCGCGTTGTTCGTGTGCGCGCTTGCTGAAAGTCATTGCTTCATATATTTTTCTTAATAAATTCATATCTCCTTGGCGAGGTGGTAAAATTTCTGGTGCAGCGGGCCGCCACCGAAGAATGTTACCAGAGGAAAGCCTGGGGCTGGCCCACCATTGTTTTCCCCACACCTTCGTCTCAAAAAGCCTGTAGATACCGGTTTTGTTTCAGTCAGGCACGATGCGCACCAGACCTTGCTGCACCCACCATACAACCGACCGTTCAACGTGCCGGAACCTGGGGCAAAGCATAGGGTGTGTCCCCCCCCCCCCCCTCATCTTTCCTCACTCAGAACCGTGTTTGCTGTTATGTTGGAGAAATAATAAAGCCTTGTGTTGTCCAGCTCTTTGCCTTCGCCTATTCCTTTTTTTTTTTACCACAGCACTGCCTTTATCTCATTTTTCTCTCAGAGAAACTGCCCAAAACGTTTTTTGACTCTTCCGGGTAATTCTTCTACGTCAAGTGTTGAAAAAGCCCACCCACTGCTCTGTTATTGGCCTGCCTAGCTGTCCGTCATGTAGATGGAAGGGGGGACTAAATGTATCTTATTAGCCCCTGAGCTGTTAGCCCTCGAGCTAACACGGTAAGAGCGGCTTATATTGTTATTTTCTTCAGATCTTACTCACCCTTATAGTCATCCCTGTTACCACCTAGTTTGCCGGTGCACCTTGCATCACACTGGCCCATCTCCCATTGTTTTTGTCGTGATTCTGTGGCAGCTCACCTGTACCGGAGGCTGGTGGCTTGCATGGCCAGCTAAAGGCTAAAGGTGGCTTATTAGCCCCTGAGCTATTAGCCCCAGAGCTAACACTGGCACCAGGACGCTTGCTGTAAGCGCAGCTTATATTGTTATTTTCTTTGGATCTTAGTCACCCTAACAGCCATCCCTGTTACCACCTGATTCACTCTGGCCCATCTCCCAGTGGTTTCATCGTGATTGCGTGGTGGCTCGCCCATACCGGTACACTGGTCACTGCAATAGTCCGGGACCAGAGGCTACTTGCTGGTGTTATGCCAAGAGCTCCCCTGGATGCAATTCTTGGCAGGTGGAGAAGTTCTCAGCATAACACTGGTATGGGCGATCTGCCGCAGAATCACGATGAAACCACTGAGAGATGGGCTGCAGTGATGCAAGGCATACCACCGAACCAGGAGGTAACAGGAATGGCTATTATGGGGACTAAAATCTGAAGAAAAGAACAATATAAGCCACCCTTACAGCCAGCGTCCTGGTACCAGTGTTAGTTTGGGGGCTAATAAGCTACATTTAGCCTTTAGCTGGCCATGCGAGCCACAAGCCTCTGGTACAGGTGATCCACCACGGAATCACGACAAAGCCTCTGGCTCACTGCAATCAAAATGTCCCAGGACCAGATGCTGCTTGCTGGAAGCTGCTGGCACTCACACCCAGCTCCCCCACCGTCCTCTGGGGCTTTGTGCGACACTGCTCTCACAAGTAGCGTAATTGCCCCAGCTCCCGGCTGGCCATGGGAGCAGAGTGGAGTCCCACAGAGCGAGACACTGCCCTTTGAGATCCCTTGGCTCGGTAGCTCGCCTTGGGTCATGGGCCAGATCTTGTTTGCATCGATCGGGGGAGCTGTCAGTGCGCGGCACTAGCAATTTGTTGTGGAATCACAGCAAAATTATTGGGAGATAGGCCGGACTGATGCCAGATGCACCATCGACTGTGGATCAGTGAACCAGAGCACTGCTCATC
Organism: Pholidichthys leucotaenia; assembly: GCA_020510985.1. Taxonomy (NCBI): domain Eukaryota; kingdom Metazoa; phylum Chordata; class Actinopteri; order Cichliformes; family Pholidichthyidae; genus Pholidichthys; species Pholidichthys leucotaenia. The sequence continues at coordinate 131,568,027 of CM035849.1, read as the reverse complement.
TGAGCTACAAGGCTAGAAACTAGTCAGCTATAATAGCTAACTGATGTAAGAGAGAGGGCAGAGTTGAAAAGGTAAAGGATGGTTTTTAAAGTGACATGCTTTAAATCAGAGCATTTCAAGAAAGCCAGGAAAAATACAAAACAAATTTTCTTCAATAATTAAAAAGATTTAAAAAACCGTGACCTTGTGCACAACCTGGATGTAGACCCACCTGAGGATCATTGTGGGTGAATTTGGTGAGCATCAGGACAAATGCCTAGTGATTCCCGTGAAATGGGAATAGACGGAAGGACGGACATATGGATAGACGGAATGAGCTAAAAACATAAGCATATTTCCCTTTTTTTTACATTTTTGTTTCACTTAAAGGAAGCCAAAAGGCAAATGGGGAAATTAAATGATTGATCTGGTATTATTTTTCATCATACAAAAACTGGCCTTTTCTGTTTGTCCCTGAGTCCAGTTTGGACATTCATCTCACCATATGTGACACCCACTAATGTGTGGTCACAAGTGGGGTATGATAATTTAGTTAAAAAATTTTTTATTTATTTTTCTTATGTTTCATTCTCATGTCCATATCTACTTGCAATGTAAAGAAACCCATTGATACAGTTAAATCAGCTATCTGTTTCCAGAACAGTAGGAGGCAATATAAGGCTGTGACTTAGCAGCAGCAGTGCTTTGGTGGAACTGCCATTTTACCTTCATTGTATTCAGAAAACTGAAGGAAAACACATGCCACGTCTCTGCCTTGTTCTTGTTTCCGCTATTTTCCAGTTTACAGGGTCAGAGACAATATTCAAATATAACTGTTTACATGGTTGCGGCCTTGGGACCTGTAACAGTTTCATAGGGGCTCGTCCGGGATTGACGCCATCAATACATCATGGGTCATCAGTCGTCAGTCCAGTGATCATTGAACCTGTGGACCACCTGCAAAGACGTCAGAGCAGAGGGACAACGCCGGTCCGGAACATCTGTCTACAGCCAGAGAGACGGGCTGAGTGTGCCAAGCAGTCCAAAATCTGTCAGCAGTCAGAGTGAGGGACTCAGCGTGTCCAGCAGTCCAGAGCATCTGTCTACAGTCAGAGAGCGGGAATGAGTGCATCCAGTGGTCCAATGTCTGCCTATAGTCAAAGCAAGGTACTCATCGTCTGCAGAACATCTGACAGGTGGCAACCATGACAACCAACACCAGAAGGGAATTGGTCTGGTCGATAAAGAAAGGGCTGTTGCGCCTTTCTGCAGACCAGATCTTTGAGGTTGCAAGAGCCATCTCAGCATCACCTCAAGGGGGACCAGCTAAGTGGGATAAGTGTGATGAAGATGAATGTTTTGACTATGTTTGCTCTTACATGTCTTCCCCATCTCTACTCCAGTTAGAGGATGAGGGGATGTCTCAGTTATGCAGTTTGAATGATATCATTGATGAAATGATGAGAGGTCACTCTGGCAGTATTGAAACGGTAGAGGAAGGGGCAGGTGCTATGACTCATTCACAACCAAATTTAACAACAAAAACCAAAGTAATTTAACAACGAAAACCACAAGTGCTACAGACACACAGGCTGACGTGCACATTTATGTACCTATGATGTGGCTTCCAAGGATACAGTTTCTGAACTACACCTTAATAGTGGCCATAGTATCTCACCCCCTTCGCCTGCCGGTGACCATGTTTATTATAACCAGTCCAGCAACGCATACATCATTCAGCCAGTCTGTTCAGCTGCTGAACAGTCACCTTCTCTGAGGTCCAAGAGTCTAGTGACTCTTTGAGATTTAGCATAGCTTCAGAGAAAAGAGTTCCAAGTGCATGGTGCTCAAATCGGTGACAACTCAGCAGACATTTGCTATGGTAACATCTACAAACAGATAGATGAGGGATTAAGAGAACAACACACAGAGAGTGAAATGATTTGAGCAGTGATGCGGGTTATAAAGCCAGGTCACTTCAAAGACATGTTGATCAGCAAAGATGAGATGACGGTAACTGAGTTGAACAGTTTCTTACAGTCTCACATGGGGAGAAGGGCACAACAGAGCTTTTCCAAGAACTGATTACAGCCTGACAATTAGAAACCGAAACACCACAACAGTTCCTATATAGGATGGTGGGGCTTAAGCAGAGGGTCATTTTCACATCAAGGCAAACCGATGCTGAAATTAAGTACAAGGCACACATGGTACAGAATGTATTTTTGCATACAATCTACCAAGAGCTAAGTGACAAACACAATGACGTTAGGAGGGAGTTAAAGCCGCTTCTCTCTGACCTGTCACTCACTGATTAGATTAGATTAGATTCAACTTTATTGTCATTACACATGTATGAATACAAGGTAACGAAACACAGTTTAGCATCCAATCAGAAGTGCAAAGGACAGCAGTGCAGTACATACAGTAATTAACAGTATGTGCAATTTAAGCAAATATATGCAAATATATGCAGCAGTGCAGAAAGTTAAGAGTACTGTTATGTGCAAATAATGTACAATAAGTTAGATGGGCAGTTATGTACAGGTGAGGATGGTAAGAGATGATGGTAAGAGAGTCAGCGGGGAACTAAGTTCAATAACGTGACAGCTGTTGGAAAGAAACTGTTCCTAAACCTGCTGGTTCTAGTCCGAAGGCTTCTGAAACGCCTTCTGGAGGGGAGAAGCTGGAACAGTCCATGAGCAGGATGGTTGGAGTCCCTAAGAATGCTGCGTGCCCGGCGCAGACATCTTTTCCTGTAGACGTCCTCTATAACTGGAAGTGGAGTCCCTGTGATGCGTTGGGTGGCTTTCACCATCCACTGCAGTGCCTTACGGTCAGCGACAGAGCAGCTCCTATACCAGACTGTGACACAGTTGGTCAGGGTGCTCTCTATCACGCAGCGGTAGAAGTTGCCCAGGATGTCAGTTGACAGATGGTTCTTCTTCAGTGTCCTCAAGAAGAAGAGGTGCTGATGGGCCTTCTTGATCAGGCTGGTGGTGTTAACTGACCAGGACAGGTCCTCCGAGATGTGGGTCCCCAGGAATTTGAAGCTGGGGACACGTTCAACAGCTATGCCATTGATATGGATGGGGTCATGTGTCTCTCCCCTCTCCTCCCTGTAGTCCACTATGAGCTCCTTGGTTTTGCTGGTGTTAAGGAGCAGGTTATTGTCAGCGCACCAAGTAGCCAAGTGCTCAACCTCTGCCCTGTAATCTGACTCATCGTTGTCCCTGATGAGTCCAATCACCGTGGTGTCATCTGCGAACTTTATGATGGAATTGGATCCATACATAGGCCTGCAGTCATGGGTGAAGAGGGAGTAGAGGAATGGGCTGAGCACACAGCCCTGTGGTACACCAGTGTTGAGTGTGATGACGGAAGAACGGTTGGGGCCTGACCTAACATGCTGGGGTCTGTTGGTCAGAAAATCCATGATCCAGTTGCAGGTGGATGAAACCCTACTGAGACAAGTCACCAAAACCACCAGCAAGGAGAGTGAAAGAAGACATTGCATGGGTCGCAACACACATACGAAAGCCATTTATGCCCAAAGTGGTGAGGTGAGCTCAGAAAAGGCAGGTGACAGTAAAGAAGACTTTCCCCATAAATATAAAGATGAGGAAATGCAAAAGCTGACCATACAAGTACAGGCACTGACACGAATGGTGGAATCATTAAAACAGTTGAAGTTGCAACCTGATACACAAGTCCAGAATTCTCCTCACCAGTCGTGTCACTGTGCCAGTACACACACAAAACAGCCACCACAGAAAAAGGGGAAACCATATGGCTGTCCCTCCTGCGTTGAACAAAACTTGCCAGACTGTCATCATTGTTTTGCATGCAGTGGAGAAGGACACCGTGCAGTGGGTTGTCCAAGAAGACGCAAGCTGGAGGGGAAACCAGCAGTGGTCACAGATGAGGGGTGACCTGTGACCGGCACCCACACCCAGTCCCAGCCAAATGTTAGCCACACAGAGCAAATGCCACACAGTCACCTTACCGTCCCCCCTGACACACCAGCCATTAACAAACCCACATCTGAGAGAATGGCACAGTTAATTGGGAAAAAGTGTTTACTAAAATGTAATATGAATGGTTATGCTGTTACTGCTCTGTTTGATATAGGTGCCCAGGTCAGCCTGATTGATTGAGCCTGGAGGCAGAGATACTTACCCCATCAAGAGAGCTGTCCATTTAATGAGCTGATAAGCAATTATGATCTCAATGTCATAGCAGCCAGTGGAGATGCAATCCCCTATGATGGATGGATGGAAGTGATTGTCACCCTGCCTGGTAATCATAACCAAAACTACTCCATCTAAGTCCCATTCCTTGTGAGCTAAGTCGACCTCCTGAGACCACTGCTGGGCTTTAATGTCATCCAGGAGATTAACCTGAGTCAAGGGGATGAAACTGAAGCCCTACCTGTCATATGCAACCTTCTTAAAGGGACCATGCAGATCGAGACTGACAAAGCTGAGGCAATAGTCAGCTTCATCCAGACAGAGAAAAAGACTGACAAGTGTGAGAAAGTGGCAGTGAAAGTAGGCCATCGTGATGTTGTTGTCCACCCAGGTCAAATTGTCCGCCTAAAGTTCCCAGTCCCTGCCAGTTTCACCCATTCCCTTGCCCTCTTTGAAATCTACCCTGATGATCCACAGCTTGAGCAGCTGGACATGGGTGACGGTGTAATTGAAGTGCGCCACACCGAGAAATCATATGTTGAAATTCCTATCGGCAATGCAACCAAGCACGATGTATTTCTAGCCAGCCACACAGCCCTGGGCAGCATCCAACTGATTGACAGAATAATTGAAACAGACCAAGTAAACCGTGTTCAAGTGAATGAAGTTGGCACACCCTCCCTCAACCAAGCAGCATTATGGCATCCACCAGTCGACATAGCCCACTTGCATGAGGAAGAACAGGTGATAGTAAAGCAGTTGCCCTATGAAGAGTCCAATGCATCGTGATAATGATGATATTGGCTGTATCCCAAACCTTCAAATGACCATCACCATGAAGGATGACATTCCGGTGTTCATATGCAGCCATACCGAAGCCACTCTATAAAGAAGTTAAGGAATACATTCAAGACCTGTTGGCTAAAAAGTGGGTTGTGAAATCAAAGTCACTTTATGCTGCGCCAGTGGTGTGTGTGCTCAAAAAGGATGGAACGTTGAGGCCCTGCGTTGATTATCACCTCCTCAATTGCAAGACAGTTCCCGACAGACACCCACTCCCACAGATCCAAGACTTGATGAACACACTGGGGGGATACTGCTGGTTCTCTGTCTTGGATCAGGGAAAAGCATATCACCAGGGATACATCGCGGAGGGATCCAGACACCTGACAGCCTTCATCAATCCCTGGGGCCTCTATGAGTGGGTCCACATCTCCTTCGGCCTCTCAAATGCCCCAGCTCTGTTCCAGAGGTGTATGGAGGAGGTGTTGGACTCCGTACGGGATGAATGCTGCATCCCTTATCTGGATGATATACTCTGTTATACCAAATCCTTTGAGGACCATGTGGAGGGATTGAGGCAGGTCCTGAGGGCTCTCCAACAGCACGACATCAAACTCCGGCCCACCAAGTGTGAGTTATTCAAGAGGGAGGTGCGGTATGTCGGGAGACTCGTCTCAGTCAACGGGGTGAGAATTGATCCCAAAGATCTAGCAGCCATCCAAACACTGAGAGAGAGAACCCCAAGCACTGTGGGTGATGTCAGGAAGCTGCTGGGTTTCTGAAGTAACTACAGGGCCTTTGTGCAGGATTTTGCCAGAATAGCAAAGCCATTGTATGACCTCTTACAAGTGAAGGCAAGCCATGCCACACAACTGCCACTCAAGATCAGGAAGGGGAAGGGGGGCCAGCTGTCCTTGAGAACTCCCATACAGTGAACATCAGAACATCAAGGGATCCTTGACCGTCTGATAAACATCTTGTCCAACCCACCTGTGTTAGCCTATCCCAACTTTGACCTGCCATTATTGTTACACACAGATGCATCAGCAAAAGGCCTTAGTGCAGTGCTTTACCAGCATCAAGAGAGGAAGTTCAGGGTTGTTACCTATGGGTCAAGAACATTGTCTGCTGCAGAGAAGAACTATCACATGCACTCAGGGAAGCTCGACTTTCTTGCACTAAAGTGAGCAGTGTGTGAGAAATTTTGAGACTAACACTTCTATGCTCCTCATTTTACTGTGTACATGGACAACAATCCTCTGATATATGTCATGAGCACCGCCAAACTAAATGCCATAGGCCACCGATGGGTTGGGGAGCTGTCTGACTTCCATTTCAAGATCCGATACAGGCCAGGGAAAGTCAACATCAATGCCAACACCCTCTCCAGACTGCCACGAGACATGGCTGAATATGTTACGGCCTGCACAGAGGAACTGTCAGAGGAGACAGTCCAAGCAATGTGGGATGGTAGTCATGCAGCCAAGGAAAAAAGATGTAGCATATGTTGCAGTGTTGAACTTGTCCCAGGGAAGCTCAGAGTCACACACACAGCTCCCAGCCAGCCATCAGTCCTGAAGATCTCATGAAGGCACAGAGAGAGGACACAGTAATCAATGAAGTCATCAGACTAAAGGAAAAACACACCAAACTGACAAGTCAACTCAGGAAGGGTGCCAGTGGCCCAGTAAAGAGGCTCCTCCATGAATGAGAGAGGCTTCAGCTTGAGAATGGACTGCTATACCAAAAGACACTATAGAGAAGGCAACTGGTCTTACCCAAAAAGTACAGAGCCACTGCCCTGAAACATCTTCATGATGACATGGGACATGTAGGGACAGACAGAGTCATTAACCTTGCCAGAGACAAATTTTACTGGCCCTAGATGAAGAAAGAAAATGAAATGTATGTGACAAGGAAGTGTCCACGCATTAATCAAAAGAAGCCTGTGTCTCATGTCAGGGCTCCTATGAGGTCTATTACCACCACAGCACCACTTGAACTAGTGTCTATTGATTATTTGCACCTAGAGCCGAGTGCTGGCGGGTTCGAGTACATCTTGGTTGTTGTTGACCACATTATTCGGTTTGCCCAAGCCTATCCTACCCGGAATAAGTCAGGAAAGACCGCAGCAGAAAAGCTGTTCGATGACTTCATTCCACGCTTTGGGTACCCAAAACAACTCCATCATGACCAGGGTCGTAAATTTGAAAATAATTTATTCAAGACCTTGCAGTGGCTCTCAGGAGTTGGGCACTCTAGCACTACACCTTACCATCCTCAGTGTAACCCGTCAGACAGGTTCAACAGGACCCTTCTACAACTACTTTGAACACTGAAAGACAAGGAAAATCACAGATGGAAAGAGCACTTGCCACAGATGGTCCATGCCTATAATTGTACAAGGCACGAGGCCACAGGGTACTCACCCATCTACTTACTGTACAGTCGCCATCCTCATCTGCCTGTAGACCTCCTATTTGGACTGGAAATGGAGGAAGAAGTCACGTCCCCAAGGGGATATGCAGAAAAGTGGGCAGCAAAAATGAAAGAAGCCTCTAAAATTGCCTCTGAAAACAGCCGTCAGTCAAGTGCCAGAGGGAAACAATACTACGATCAACATGTGAAGGGGCTGACTCTGTTGCCAGGTGACCGTGTACTGAGAGAGGATGCCCAGGAAAATTGAGATCTTACTGGGAAGACACTGTGTACATAGTGAAAGAGCAAATAAACAATGGCCCTGTGTACAGAGTGTGTCCAGAAAGAGGAGACAGTAGGATTGGTACCTTGCATCACAACCTGTTACACCTAGTAAATGACTTACCTGTTGACCTACCTTCACCATCTGTACCTGCAAAGGAAAGAAACTTATCTGAGTGATCCTCATCACCACCTAAAGGTGGACAAAGGAGAAAGAGACAGCTAAACCACAGACATCAGAATGAACTGGCTACAAACAGTGACTTATCAGAATCGGATGAGGAAGATAACCCTGGATACTGGATCCGGATACCCATAAGGAGAGAACTCATCAATGAACGACCAAGACTCATGCAAGGGCAAGAGAGAGACCTGACACACTCCCTCACTAAAGAGACATTACATGATGGGCCAGATAACACAGCATTTAGCCCTGCACTAGCAGATGAGGGGGAAGACTTGGGTGATGTGGGGTCACAAGAACAGTACGGGCCTATGCCACCACAGCTGTCTGGTAATCAGCCAAGGCAGATGCCTAGTACAGTAGCCTCACAGAAAGACTGTATCTCACTAGGTCATCATACACATGTACCACAGTCAAGCCAACCAGCTGCACAGTCAGCCCAGCCAGCTGATCACATTAAGGCAGTCCAGAAATCCACATAAGAGAGAAAGCCTGCCCAGACGCTAATTTATGAGGCTTTAGGTGAACCTTTTTACCAGCACAGAGGCAGAGTTAACCTTATAAGTATTATGGAGTATCACATATGTCCATATGTGAAATACAGCCACACCACATCCCATATCAACCACTCTACCTTAATATACCTTACCAGTGGTTGCCTTTTACTTCTTTTGTGCCTTATGGTACCACTACCCAGGTGTACTGAAGAGTTGAAAGGTATTCTGTATATAAGTGAGTCTTATTTGCAATGCCAGGAGCCCTTTTCTTTGTTGGGGAGTGTGTAACACCCACTAATGTGTGGTCACAAGGTGGGTATGGTAATTATTTTTTTTTTTAATTATTTATTTATTTTTGTTATGTTTCATTCTCATGTCCATATCTACATACTTGCAATGTAAGGAGACCCATTAACACAGTTAAATCAGGTATCTGTTGCCAGAACAGTAGGGGGCAGTATAAGGCTGTGACTTAGCAGCAGCAGTGCTTTGGCGGAATTACCATTTTACCTTCACTGTATTCAGAGAACTGAAGGAAAACACATGTCACATCTCTGCCTCATTCTTGTTTCTGCTATTTTCCAGTTTCCAGGGTCAGAGACGATATTCAAATATAACTGTTTACATGGTCACAGCCTTGGGTCCTGTAACACATACTTTTGGATTTTGATATTGATCTTGTGTCTGCTTCACATGCAAATGGCACATAAGTACACATTTTAATGAAATGCATCACAAAAACAAGAACTGCCCTCAGGGGATACTCTCATTTCCTCTACACCACACAGATGATGAATCTAGGGCATGCCTATTCTATTAGTGGCCCACGGGCCGCATGTGGCCCAGAAGCAACCTCCGAGTGGCCCACGGGCCCAGGCCACGCCAAGGAAATATAAATTTAAGAAAAAAATACGAAGGAATGACGGTCCGCAAGCGCGCACACGAACAATGCACGTGACCGTCATCTGCGGAGTTCAGAAGCGCCTAGTGATGGTGAAACTGTGGCTTTATGAAACAATGAACAATTTTGAGACAACAGCTTCACGATCGACACAGTGTTATGAAACATTTAATAAAGAGTGCCATCTGCAGACTGAGTGTTAGAAATGCATCTGAGTGGAAGACCTGAAAAAATCTCAGTACTTTTTTTTTGAGCATTTGGCCATCCAAGGTCTATTCAAAATTGGATGGCAGGAACAAACAATTCAAACCAAAAAAACAACAAAAAACAAAAACAAAAAACAACTAATTCCAATAGAACGCTCTCAAATTTCCCGTGAGCCCTCAAGTCATGTGATGTGACCGACATTACGAGGCCTTGCTTGCTACAGTCACTTGACTGTGGGTGTACTGAAACAGTGCTCGATGCGCTGCTCATGACACTTCCACTTTATATTGCTCAAATCAGTGTTAAGTGGGCGGTGTTCAGTGTAACATCGCTAGAAGCACCCCGCCCGTGTGAGTGTTCCAGTCAGCAGGCAGAGTGTCTTTCTAGCGTTGCTGTCCGAGAGAAGCATGAGCTTATTAAAGTATTCTAAATGCAGAAAAAAATCAGAAGAGGTATGTAAGCAGTGAAGGCATTTATGGTGGTTTTAACCTGCTGGTAATGGGAACGATAATGAGGAGTCACTTACGTATATTTTATTTCAAAAGGGAAAAAAATGTTAATGCTACTAACAGTGCGCATTGAGTTTTTATGCACTTTGATATACGCCTGAGTAAGATGTGACCAAAATGGTAATTTACAGAATTTTTTTCATTCTATGTATTTAATTGTTATTAAAGAGGAAAAATATAAGATAAGATAAGATAAGATAAGATAAGCCTTTATTAGTCCCACAATGGAGAAATTCCAGGATTGCAACAGCACAGGGATAGCAACACTCAGAGCAATAATTAAGAAGATACGAGAAATATAAATAAGAGCAGTGGATATACATACGTACACATAAATATATAAATATATATGCAAAGTGCGGAGCATTGTAGCAAGATGGAATAAACAGCATAACCGTTTACTTAGTTATCCTACATAGTATGAATATGTACCCATACATATTGTCACCCTCCGTAGCGACTGATATTGTCCTAGTTGTATACTGGAGGGGACCATTTGTGTAAGTCTGTTGTGTCTTTTGCATTCAATACTACTAGGTCGTCACGTTTTTTTTTTTGCTATCTCTGCGAGCAGCCCTGCTTAGGTTATACAGTCTGACAGCCGTAGGTAGGAAGGACCTGCGAAACCTCTCGGTTGTGCACCTAGGATGATGCAGTCTACTGCTAAATGAGCTCCTCAGTGCGTTCAATATGTCCTGCATAGGGTGGGACTCGGACTCCAGCAGAGATGACAGTTTAGCCACCATCCTTCTCTCTCCTATCTCCTCCACTGTGTCAAGGCGTTGCCCCAGGACAGAGCTAGCTTTCTTGATCAGTTTGTTTAGTCTCTTCCCATAGGCTGCTGTAATGCCGTTGCCCCAGCAGACCACTCCAAAAGTGATGGCTGATGCCACCACCGTGTCGTAGAATGTCTTCAGCTGTGCCCTTTGTACACCAAAAGACTGAGCCTCCTCAGTAGGAACAGCCTGCGCTGTCCCTTCTTGCAGAGTGCGTTGGTATTGTGTGACCAGTCTAGTTTATTGTTCAGATGAACACCAAGGTGCTTGTAGGATGTCACCATCTCAATGTCTGTTTCCTGTAATAAGCCTTTATTAGTCCCACAAAGGGGAAATTCCAGGATTGCAACAGCACAGGGACAGCAACACTCAGAGCAATAATTTAGAAGATAAGAAAATAAGAGCAGTGAGTATACATATGTACACATAAATATATAAATATACTATATACACAGTACGGAACATTGTAGCTAGATGGAATAAACAGCATAACCGTCTATTTAGTTACCCCACATAGTATGAATATGTACCCAATATACTACTTCAAGTTCTGCTCAACCCTAGCACTGTTATTGTGTTTTTATGCACTTTTGATGTGCCTTTGTCATGTGCCCAGCACACATTTAAAATCAAGACAATGAATAAAAAGTGCATATTTTTCATTATATTGATTTGTGTTGGTTTGAAATTTGTCATATTCAACAGATTGCTGAAGATGTGTGACCCAATTACATGTGTTGATTTCAAATTGTTGCCCAGCTGATTTTGTAATTGAACAGCCCTGATCTAGGGAGTCTTTATAAAGCATTTATGTACTTGGTGGCCACATAGGTGTAATTTAGGGGTGAAGGGGCTGGGGAGTTATAACCCCCCCCCCCCCCCAAAAAAAAAATCAAAGCCAGCCAATATACCCCCCCTCCAATAATCATGTAATTAAAATTAATAAAAAAAATATCTACAAGTGAATATGAAGAAGTTGTCATTTTTTTCATTTGCAAGCAATGAAAAGTAACATTTCTAATAATCGGACAATGTATTTCCTCCCCTTCCCCCTTCCCTGTAGACTTGGTATTTCCCAACCTTTTCCCAACCTATTTCCCAAGCCTTCTCTGGTCAATACTCAGAGTCATTTGTTGGGGCGGCTGGGCAGGACGCTCGTCTATGTCTAGAATGCATTCAGTTCACAAGTGAGACAGAATGAAAAGAGCTCCACAAGGGCAACAAACCATTTTAAATTGTTGTCAAATAAAATCCTCTGTCCAAAAAGAGGTAAATATCATATTATTGATTTAGCTCGTGAATTGTTGTGTCAAGTTAGCTGGCTGCTAGTTTGCTAATGTGAGTTAAAGCTATGGGAGTACACCACAGAATTGGTAAATGCTGCCTGGTTGGATTTAGCTGATCTGAGAAATGACTAGCTTTTCTCATGCAGATTTGGTTCTGGTTCTTCTTCAGGTTCTTCTTCTTCTTCTTCTGGTTCTTCTTCTTCTTCTTCTGGCTGCTCCCTTTAGGGGTCGCCACAGCAGATCATCTGCCTCCATCTCACCCTATCCCTTGCATCTTCCCTGTAACACCAACCCTCTCCATATCTTCCTTCACTACGTCCGTGAGTCTTCTCTGTGGTCTTCCTATTTTCCTCCTACCTGGCAGCTCCATCTTCAACATTCTTTGTCCAGTATATCCACTATCCCTTCTCTGCACATGTCCAAACCATCTCAGGCTTGCCTCTCTTACTTTGCCTCCAAACCGCTCAACATGAGCTGTCCCTCTGATATACTCATTTCTGATCTTGTCCCTCCTAGTCACTCCCAATGAAAATCTTTGCATCTTCAACTGTGCCACCTCCAGCTCCACCTCCTATCTTTTTGTCAGCGCCACTGTCTCCAAAGCATACATCATAGCAGGTCTCACTACCGTTTTGTAAATCTTCCCTTTCACTCTTGCTGCTATCTTTCTGTCACAAATCACCCCTGACACTCATCTCCACCCACTCCACCCTGCCTGCACTCTCTTCTTCACCGCTCTTGTGCATTTTCCATTGCTTTGGATGGTTGACCCCAGGTATTTAAACTCATCTACTTTCATGACCCCAGGTATTTAAACTCATCTACTTTCACTACTACTCCTTCCATCTTCAACATTGCACCTGCCTCCCTGTCATTCACACTCAGGTATTCTGTCTTGCTTCTACTAACTTTCATTCCTGTTCTCTCCAGACTGTTGCCTTACAGCTAGAAGGTTCCTGGTTCAAATCCCCAGGTTGGCAGGGGTTGGAACCTTTCTGTGTGGAGTTTGCATGTTCTCCCTGTGCTGCGTGGGTTTACTCCGGGGGCTCCGGTTTCCTCCCACAATCCAAAGACATGCATGTTAGGTTAATTGGCTGTTCTAAATTGTCCCTAGATATCTGTTTCCTATAGGCCCTTAGAATAGAGGGTTAGTAGTAGTGAAAGCGCTTTGAGTGGTCTTTGTGACTAGAAAAGCGCTATATAAGTGCAGGTTAGTTAGTAGTTAGCATACCTCCACCTCTCCAGGTTTTCTTCCACCTGCTCCCTACTCTCACTAGAGATCACAATGTCATCTCCAAACATCATGGTTAATGGAGACTCCTGCCTGACCTCATTTGTCAGCCTGTCCATCACCATGGCAAACAAGAAGGGGCTCAGAGACGATCCCTGATGTAATCCCACTCGCACCTTGAATCCATCCATCACTCCTACAGCACACTTCACAACAATCTCAATCTCTGTCCAAAGCCGCTCTCCACGTCCACAAAACCCCTTGACCATGGTTAGGCAGAACTGAAAAATCTTCAGAGTGGCTCGTGTGCCATTTGGCGCTGTACTGAACACAAAAAAACCCCCCAAAAAACCCCGCAAATCCCAACGTCGTCAGTCTCCGCCATCAGACAGTTTAGTTTCACTTTTGGTTCTGATCCAGGATGCTCAGAGACTTCTAATCTGATTTAGAATTTTCCTCATTGAGTCAGAGGGTCTTCTTCTGAATTGGGATCTGCCCAAAAAAGAGCAAAGCCTTCCCTCTGGTGCATGCACGCTTGGCTCTGTACTCGCCATCACACGGATGAAAAAGCTCCCGGTCTAGACCGGATTTACACTGATGCCGCCATCAGTGTGTGATTGTGTGTGCGAATAGGTGGATAGCAGGATCTGTAAAGCGCTTTGGTCATCTAGTGATGAGAATAAAAGTGCTATGTAAGTGAATGCCATTTATCATTTACTATTTACACAACCTTTGCATTTGGGGAACATAAAGCTATACCGGTCTGCCTTCCTGTGGTGTAAAAAGGTTTGTACATCGGGGACTGTGTTTAAAAGTATGGGCTGGTTTAGAGAGATAAGCTGACAGGTGCCAATTGGCAACCATACAGAAAAAAGGGTTAAGACCATACCTACCCAGGACCTCCTCATCACCTCCTCCTCCTCCTCTTATGAATTTATACTATTTTCTCTTAAATTTGCATGTTTTTTTTCTGGTAACTTTGGTAAAGGTAAATTTGTTATTTACCTTTGGGAGCAGGGGGGATTTGGGGGGGGGGGGGACAAACACCTGAATCCTAAATTTGAAAACTGAATGTCATCATAAAAAATTTAATATCTAGATAATGAATCCAGAGTAAGCTTGTAATACCAGGATGATTTAGTCACAAATCTACTCATAGATTTACTATTATTTCATGAATAAAACAGCACACTTAAGGCGTGGTGTGCTGTGCTCATAATGCCTCTGCAGGAAGTATAACTGTTACTTTTGTCATAGTCAAGCTGACTGAATCACAGTAGTGTCCTTAGTTTTTCTGCTTGGTAAGAAATAGCCACATGGTGGCAAGTGGTGACATCATAAATTCATGATTTATTCTGACATTAGTCCTGTCAGAATAAATGTTGATCACCACAACTGATTAATAACAAAATAAAATGAGTTAGGAATAATGGTAATTAAGCCTCATTCAGCAGCTAGATTAAGCTCAGTTAATACTGATTGCACTGTTAAGATGCTACTAAGACGGAAGAAGGGATAAAGAATATTTTATATCTTTCCAAGTTTTTGGCATTGGAAAATCTAGCATGAATTACATCCTCCAAAACTGTTCATGAAAAAGCAAGACATTGGAGGCGCTGTCGAGCATGGATATGAAGTAGACGCGTCCTTACCAGCTCCGACATATCTCTTCATAAATGTTATTTTAAACACCAGTTTACCTCGTTATATTTCTCCTTTTCATATTGGGACCACTTGAGAAACCCACTGACATGTCTGGGAAGAACTCTTCTCCTCAGGAACGCTCTACCCGAGCCCTTAACCGTCAAGCTAGCGAGAAAGCTAACTACCTGTCTCCTGTACATGGCATTGATGAGGACACAGAAGAGCTGTCACTTTTGGGCCTGGTAAAGCTAATTGAAAGTTTCCGAGCTGAAACGCGGGACTCATTAGGCACACTGCAGACTTCTATGGACTCGTTTGGGACACATCTGACCGAGGTCAAAACTTCTTTGCAGGAGTGTGACGACAGAATTACGGCGCTCGAAGCCAGGTGTGAAATGCTGGAGAATTGCAACAAACTGCTAATGGCTAAAACGGAGGACCTCGAATCGAGGAGCAGACGCCAAAATCTCCGTGTGCTTGGTCTACCGAAAAACACAGAGGGGCCACAAGTTACAACATTTATGACCGACTTCTTCACCAAGACACTGGGTATGGAGGTTCCTGACAGGCCTGAGATGTTGGACTGAGTGCACTGCCTTGCTTCCCAGCCTGCCCGGGGTCAAAATGCTCCCCTGAGACCCATGATTGTAAAGGTGCACCATTTCAGAGTGAAACAGCGCATCCTCCAACTCACCAGAGAGAAGGGTCTGCTTACTTTCCGCGATCACAAAGTCTACATTTCCCTGGATTTTACTGCAGATGTCACCAAACGGAGGGCATCTTTCATTAACATCAAGCGAAAACTCTATGCTGCAGATGTCAGATACAGCTTGGTGTTCCCTGCCCGACTCCAAGTGTCATTCAACGGCAGCAAATACAGCTTTGGTACAGCGAAGGTGGCAGAGAAATTTTACTCAGAGACCATAGCCCCATCCCTCCGAGCGGTCCATGTGGATGACACCAAGGGTTAACTTTTCACTAGCCCTTTGGGGCAGTTTCCAGCCATACATAAACTAAGTGGTTCAATAAGTTCTTTTTCTTGTCACTTTATGGACTTTTTACTCCACTTTAAGCGGCTTCACTGTGAGGGTTTGGATTTGGTGAGTCGAGGTAATATCAATGCTTACATTACTGTTTTTTCTTTTCTTTCTTTCTTTTTTTTTAAAAGGAACATTTTATTTTTAAAGTTCCTCTGATGTTTAAACTATACATTTGCATATGGAGCACTGGTTCAGTGCAGAGTAAAGATGTACTATGTAGGGTATAGATGCTCAGTTCAGGGAAGCGTTCAAAGTATGAGGGTGGTCTTTTATTTGTTTTTCACCCTTTTTTCTCCACACTCCTCTTTTTTGGTTTTTGCTGTTGTATTGTTGTATTTGTCAGGAGGTCTTATACACAAACTCTCACAATATACAAACTTCTAAACAAAATTATTATTCGCATCATCTGGAATAATGGCTAGCAGTGCAGAAATTAAATTGTGTTCTTGGAATGTACATGGGATTCAGACTCCTATTAAATGTAAAAAAAAAATTCTTAACTACTTAAAAAAAAGAGAGGGTACAGATAGCATTCCTCCAAGAGACCCATCTAAACAATGATGAACATCTAAAGTTAAGAAGGGAATGGTTGTGCCATGGCCGCCAATCATGGCACCTGTGTGCGCACCTGCCTGTTATCTCCTGTGGCCCTATTTATTCCCTTCAGGACCAGTGCTGGGCGCGGAGTCGTCTGATTCCTTCGGTGAATCACGCCACAACCTGCCTCTGTGCTTCCCTGAACTAACTTCTCCTGCCTACGGCTTCCAAGCCCAGCAAAACGACGTCCGGGTCGATTTCGCCCAGACCAACACCCAAGTAAGCTCTTAGCTTCTAATCTGTCCTTTCCCCTGTGCACAGGTGGAGCCCGCAACGGCGGACCTCCTTCTCCCTCCAGGCGGCGGACTTGTTCCTCTTCCAGCTATTCAGCCCGCAGACACTGTCTCCCTGGCTGCAGCTTCATTGCGACCTGTAGACTCATCAACATCTGTTGACAGTAAGCCCAGTACCATCAAACGTGCTGCATAGGTGTTCTGTTGCTAACGGCCCTTGTCTCTGTTTCAGGGTTGCCAGTTTGTACGGTGCTCTGCCGGCCCAGCTGGAACGCACGGATTGCACTACACTACATTACACCTCATAACCGCACTCATGCATCCACTCACTCACGTTAACAAATAAAGTGCGTTAATTGTGTTAATCCTGAGTCGTGTCTGTCTGTGGGTCACCTGAACCATGTCAGTATGACTCCGCCAAAGTGGCCCGGCAGACAGCGCACTCGTGCGCCGCATTAATCATCTCGAGGCTCGGGTAGACCAATTAGCGTACCAGCAACAAGTGATGCTAACCCAGCTAACTCGCATCACCGAAAGGCTAGATCATTTAACTAACCCACAGGGGTTTTCCACAGCACCAGCTAGCTCCTCAGTTCCCGCTAGTTCTACTGCTAGCACTACCACTAGCTCTTCGCCTAGCCCTCACTCTACGGGTTCTGCTAGTCGGCTCACTCCCATCCCTACTCCCGCCCGGTTTAAAGGGGTATTGGGAGAAGCCAGGGGGTTTCTTAGGCAGTGTGAAATTGTGTTCCAACGGGTTCCCGGGGATTTTCCCACTGACCAGAGCCGCATTGGCTATATGATCAATCTGTTAGAGGGGCGGACTTTAGCGTGGGCTTACGTGGTTATGGCTAGGGCTGACAATGCTTCCATGACTTATGTTCAATTCACACAGGAATTCCAGGAAGTGTTTAGCCACTCGAATCAGGAAGATGTTCTTACCTCTCACCTGTTAAACCTTCGGCAGGGGTCGAGGGCAGTCGCCGATTACGCTGTTGACTTCCGGGTTGTAGCTACAGAGGTCGGGTGGGAAGACGCCTCCCTGAGTAGTATATTCCTGAGGAGTTTGAACCCTAGCCTGCGGGACGAGCTGGCCCGCCTGGAGAAACCCTCCACGCTGCATGAGTGTATCTCTCTGGCCATTAGCCTTGACAACCATCTGAGGGAACGAGCGGCGGAGCGTAAGACTTCCGGCCGCGCGGAGAATAGGCCACGCCGAGCTCTCCAGCCCCCCCTACTGGCCCTCCCATCTACCAACCTCTCTGAGGACCAAGAACCTATGATAGTGGGGGGGGGTCAAAACTTCCTGCTGAGGAGAGACAGTGCCGCCATGAGTTGGGGTTGTGTGTCTATTGCGGGAGCAAGGAGCATGACCTGAATTCTTGTCCTAGGCGGCCAAAAGGGGAAGTCCATGCGTCGAAGTAGGGGGTCTCACGGACGTAAAAGATAGCAATCCCCTCACCCGCTTTCTCATCCCTATTCGGTTTTGCTTTGGTCACAAAGAACATAATACACACGCACTCATTGACTCAGGGGCCGAGCAGAGCTTCATTTCTAGGAGTCTGGCAACCCGTCTGGGTCTACCTATGCAGCCGTTAAAAGCTCCCCTTAAAATTATTGCCCTGTCTAAGGCGGCGTTGGCTACTGTCACTCATCGGGTTGCCTTGGTGCCAGTCATCATTTCGGGCAATCATTGGGAGGAGCTAAATCTATTTGTCCTACCGGTATTATCGTCCCCGGTCATTCTGGGCTACCCTTGGCTGCACCTGCACAACCCTACCATTGACTGGCGTTCGGGAAATATCGTGTCGTAGAGCCCTTTCTGCCTAAGTGCCTGTCTGCAGTCTGCTGCATGCTCGCCTGCCACGCCGTTGGAGGTCCCTGCCTCTCCTCCCCCGGATCTGCCAAAAGTGCCTCCAGAGTACCATGACCTTGGGGCCGTCTTTAGTAAATCCCAAGCCCTTTCCCTCCCCCCTCACCGACCGTATGATTGCGCAATTAATCTGTGGGCCGGTGCTCCTCTGCCATCTAGCAGACTTTACAACCTGTCTGCTCCGGAGTGCGTGGCCATGGACTCATATATTAAGGAGTCCCTCAGTTCAGGTATCATTAGACCTTCATCTTCGGTGGTGGGGGCAGGGTTTTTCTTCGTGTGGAAGAAGGACGGCTCCCTCAGGCTCTGCATCAACTTCAGAGAACTTAACATCACTATCAAGGATAAGTATACTCTCCCCCTCCTTAATTCTGCATTTGATTCCCTCCGGGGGGCTTGCTGCTTCACTAAATTAGACCTGCGCAATGCCTATCACCTGGTGCGGATATGCGAGGGGGATGAGTGGAAGACGGCCTTTAGGACCCGTAGCGGGAATTTTGAATACCTGGTCATGCCGTTGGGCTGACCAATGCTCCGGCCATCTTCCAACGTCTTATTAATGATGTTTTGAGAGATTTTCTGGGCACCTTTGTGTTTGTCTACCTTGACGACATTTTAATCTTTTCCCAGTCCATGGAGGAGCATCGCGTACATGTCAGGTGAGTCTTGCAGCGGCTGTTGGAGAATAAGCTCTTTGTCAAGGCAGAAAAATGTGAGTTCCCTGTCTCCAGGACCTCTTTCCTCGGCTTCATTATTGCCCCGAAGGAGATCATCCCGGACCCAGTGAAGGTGAAGGATGTGGTGGACTGGCCCACCCCCGCATCAAGGAAACAGTTGCTGCAGCTCTTGGGCTTTGCGAACTTCTATCGCCGGTTTATTAAGGACTGCAGCCGCATTGCCCTCCCCCTCACCAACTTGACCTCCACCAAGGTTCCCTTTCTCAGGACGGAAGAGGCGGACGCCGCATTCTCAGAGTTGAAGGTAAAATTTTCATCTTCGCCTATTCTGACACAGGTGGATCCCACCCTTCAGTGCTTGGTGGAGGTGGACACTTCTGATTCCGGGGTGGGGGCTGTGCTGTCCCAGCATTCTCTGGCAGATGGTAAAATCTACCCCTGCGCCTACTTCTCTCGTCGCCTGTCCCCGGCAGAACGAAATTACGACATCGGAGATAGAGAGCTCTTGGCAGTGAAATTGGCCCTGGAGGAGTGGCGGCACTGGTTGGAAGGAGCGTCACAGCCATTCATTGTCTGGACCGATCATAAGAACCTGGAGTACCTTCGGACCGCCAAGAGGCTGAACGCCCGACAGACCCGCTGGTCACTGTTTTTTGGATGGTTCGACTTTACCACCACCTACCGCCCTGGGTCGAGGAACACCAAGCCCAACGCCCTGTCTCGTCAGTTTGCCCTGGAGGGAGCAGAAAAGGCCGAGCACCCCATCCTCCCTCCAGCATGTGTCGTGGGCGCCCTTGCTTGGGGCATTCAGGATAAGGTTATAGGGGCGCAGGCTGACGAAGCTGACCCGGGGAGGTCCAGCGGGCAAATTGTTTGTTCCCACAGCGGTCCGAGGGGAGGTCATTCAGTGGGCGCATACCTCAAAATTCGCCTGCCATTCGGGAAGGGCATGCATGGTGGCGCTCCTACGAAGATCGTTTTGGTGGCCATCCCTCCAGAAGGACGTGGGGGAGTATATCCGCGCATGTCCCGAGTGTGCTATGGGGAAGACATCCTCATCGCTGCTGGCCGGGCTGCTCTACCCCCTCCCTGTCCCGGGTAGACCATGGTCCCACGTGGCGCTGGATTTTGTCACGGGTCTCTCCACGTCTAATAACTTCAGGTTCAGGTTCAGGTTACTTAATTTGTACCCGTAGGTAGATTTGTTTTGCAGTCTGGTGACATCCATATTTACAAGCCACAAATTACATTCAACATAGACACAAACACAGGCACATATGAAGCTGACTATAAACATGATAAGAATACACAAGGCTCCATCAATCAGGGTATAAAAAGACAAAGAGATGGGAGAAAAACCAGAGGTAAGAGAGAAGGGTCATATTAAAAGTTAAATACTAGTCAGAGGTTAAAAAATCAAAGGTCTAAAACCCAATAAAATATTTAGAACCCAAGTGACATCCTACAAAAATAAGTAACTATAAAATAGAGTTAATAAATAGGTACCTAAATTATGTGCAATATATTTTACAGCTTGTTCAACTCTTTGACAGCAGCAGGGACAAAGCTGTTTTTGTAGCGCTGGGTTCTACTTTTTGGGACAGCAAACCTCCGTCTTGAGGGAAGAAGCTGAAAGTTGCAGTGCAAAGGGTGGGAGTCATCATTTAAAATGAAGGTTCACCACCATTCTCACGCTGGTGGACAGATTTTCCAAGGCGGCTCACTTCATCCCTCTGCGGGGGTTACCGTCTGCCAAGGAGACAGCGGATCTGCTGGTTCAGCATGTAATTCGGCTGCATGGCATTCCTCAGGACATTGTTTCGGACTGAGGGCCCCAGTTTATCTCCAAGGTCTGGAAGGCCTTTTGCACTGCCCTAGGGGCTACGGCGAGCCTGTCCTCCGGTTATCACCCGCAATCCAACGGGCAATGTGAACAAGCCAACCAGGAGGTGGAAGCAGCGCTGCGGTGTGTCACTGCTGCCAATCCTTCATCATGGAGCAAACACCTCCCTTGGATTGAATACGCCCATAATACAGCGGTGTCCTCGGCCACCGGCATATCCCCCTTCGAGGCGTTATTGGGTTACAACCCCCCACTGTTCCCGGAAGAGGAGGGGGACATCACTGTCCCATCGGTTCAGGCCTACTTATGATGCTGTCGGCGGATTTGGAAGGCAGCCAGAAGGGCACTGCAATGAATGGCAGAAGGCAACACTGCGGTGGCAAATCGGCACAGGGTTCCGGGCCCGGCTTATCAGGTGGGTCAGCAGGTATGGCTCTCCACAAAGAACATCAACCTGAAGGCTGAACATGAGAAGACCGCCCAGCAGTTTATTGGTCCATACCCTATTTGTCGAATTATTAACCCAGTGTCTGTGCGTCTAACTCCCCCCCCTCCCTCCGCATCTGTCCAACCTTCCATGTCTCTCAGATTAAGCCTGTCTCCTCCAGCCCGTTGTGTCCCCCTACCAGGTCTCCACCTCCACCGAGGGTGATCGATGGCAACCCGGCGTGGCCCGTCACTTCCATCCTGGACGTCCGCCGCTGGGGGCGTGGCCTGCAGTATCTAGTCGACTGGGAGGGCTACGGGCTGGAGTGGAGGTCCTGGGTGCGTCCTGCCCTGGTGCTCGACAAGCAGCTCATCAGGGACTACCATCGGACGCACCCGGGTAGGTTGGAACGCACACCGAGAGGCATGCCGTGGGGGGGGGGGTACTGTCATGGCCGCCAATCAAGGCACCTATGTGCACACCTGCCTGTTATCTCCTGCGGCCCTATTTATTCCCATCAGGACCAGTGCTGGGCGCGGAGTCGTCTGATTCCTTTGGTGAATCACGCCACAACCTGCCTCTGTGCTTCCCTGCACTAACTTCTCCTGCCTCCGGCTTCCAAGCCCAGCAGAACGACGTCCGGGTCGATTTTGCCTGGGCCAACACCCAAGTAAGCTCTTAGCTTCTAATCTGTCCTTTCCCCTGTGCACAGGCGGAGCCCGCAACGGCGGACCTCCTTCTCCCTCCAGGCGGCGGACTTGTTCCTCTTCCAGCTATTCAGCCCGCAGACACTGCCTCCCTGGCTGCAGCTTCAGTGCAACCTGTAGACTCATCAACATCTGTTGACAGTAAGCCCAGTACCATCAATCGTACTGCATAGGTGTTCTGTTGCTAACAGCCCTTGTTGCTGTTTCAGGGTTGCCAGTTTGTACGGTGCTCTGCCGGCCCAGCTGGAACGCACGGATTGCACTACACTACGTTACACCTCATAACCGCACTCACGCATCCACTCACTCATGTTAACAAATAAAGTACGTTAATTGTGTTAATCCTGAGTCGTGTCTGTCTGTGGGTCACCTGAACCATGTCAGGTTGAGCCAGATTTACTATTCCTCTTTCACTACCAATAGCAGAGGGGTAGCCGTTTTGGTTCATAAATCCCTTCCTCTGGCAGGGGTGGAGATTAAGGCTGATACTGCAGGAAGGCATGTTATGATTAGAGGGACACTCTTTGGGGACCCTGTGTCCTATTTAAATGTGTATGCCCCCCCAATTCACTCAACTGATTTTAATACTAGGGTATTTTCTCTGTTTTCTGAGTGGGCTGTTGAGTCCTCTGTGATAGCGGGTGACTTTAACTGTTGTTTATAGCCATGTCTAGATAGGTCCTCGAAAACGGTAGAGTCTAGTGTTGGGCAAGCTCACTCTTTACTTGGCTGCTGTGCTGATATTCACTTTATTGATACCTGGAGGACCCTTCATCCCACTGATCGACAGTATACGTTTTACTCAAAAGTGCATAAAACATCCTCTAGAATTGATTATTTTTTTACTCCTAAATATGCCCTTCAAAGAGTACTCTTTTTCTCTATTGGTAATATTATTATTGTCATATCAGCTGGTTAAGCCACCTGAGTGCAGCGTGCAATCACCAAGCAAACACAAAAGAAACATTTGACCTTTTATTATAATGTTTCAAATACAGCAACTTGAGGAGAAAACGTCAGTCACTCGCCAGATTAGCAGGAGCCCTGCGGAGAACAAATGAGGCTGATTAGAAAGGAATGGAGGACAAGTGGGAAAACAGATAATGCCACTTACGTGGGAGATGGGAGGAGACCAGCACAGAATCCAGCGAAGGAGAAGTACCAGCAGGTGGAACTGCTGGACAGGGACGATGAATGGGTCTGACTGGGCAAAGAGAGAAGGCTGCTTAGAGGAGGAGCAACTGGCTGGTGAGCACGCCAAATCCCCGCAGACGCACCGCTCCATTGGCAGCAGCTTGGGAGAGATGGAAGGGAGAAAATCGTTAGCAGATGTCAAAGGACAAACACCGGTTACGTAGAGCAGCTTGGTTGAGCAGTATACCCAAACGAGCCAGCGTTGAATCACTGAAGATTGCTTCCTTATAAGCGCTGGTAGGCAAGGATCAGCAGGTGCGTCTGATGAGGGAGCCGGAGAGCAGGAAGGAGGGGGTGAGCGCTCGCCGCCCATGACAATTATCAGTGATCATCATCATCATCATAGCAGTCTGTCAGGGGCGACAATGACTGTTTCATTTAGGTCTGATCAGATTCCTCCACACAGCTATGTCCTTCGCCCTCCACTGCTAGGAACACCTGACCTTGTTAACCCAGGCGATGTCTGAGCTGGTATGAGTTGCTTTCTGACTGACCATTTCATGAAACTGCTTGCAAAGTATTTGAGTACCGCTAGCTTTTACTGGACTAGTAGCACAATCTTGGCAGATAGCGGTATTATCAGTGGCAAGGACAGGCCAAGACAAACTGACTCCAGTATCTGTTGCAGTGACTGACCAGATGATAGGTTTGTTTATCTCATCTCTGCTCTTTGTGTAGTGCATGTCACGATGCAATGACTGGCAAAAGTCCACCACAGACCTTGCGACAGATGTGCTTATCTCCCAGGATGTCCAGTCTCACCCCGTGTAACTGGAAGTGGTCCACCACAGACCTGTGACAGATATTGTTTTTAGTAACCCTAGGGCACACATTATCACCCACACCCAGGGGAGTACTCACTGGCCTCCGTGGTCCGCGGCGTCAATTCAATTCAATTCAATTCAATTCAATTCAACTTTATTTATATAGCGCCATTTCATAACAACAGTCATCTCATAGCACTTTCAACTGTAGGGGGAACCCCCACAGTAGCAGAAAGACCCCAGCAATCAGGCGATCCCCTGTGAGCAAGCACTTGGTGATGGTGGAGAGGAAAAACTCCCTTTTAACAGGAAGAAACCTCCAGCAGAACCAGGCTCAGGGAGGGGCAGTCATCTGCTGCGACTGGCTGGGGGGTGAGGGGACAGAGAAGATGAAAAGAACAGACATGTAGAGAGCAAACAGCACGATGGGGACTCAATCTATGGGAGAGAACAAACAGATGTTAATGACCAGCAAAAAAAAATATTTCACTGAGAGTGAAGAAAGGAGTGAGGCCCAGTGCATTATTGGAGGTCCCCCAGCTGACTAAACCTATTAGCAGCATAACTAAGGGAGGGTTCAGAAACACATGATCCCTCCCTAATTGTAGGCTATATCAAAAAGGTAGGTTTTAGCCCTATTCTTAAAAACAGAGATCGTGTTATGACCCGAGCGCCGGTTCTGATCGCGCTCGGGCTAAGTTCTTCTCACTGCCGGCCTTGGCAGCTGCGGGCTGTATTCTGGCCTCACCGGGCTCTTATTGTGAAGGTGCTCGGTGGGGCTTCCGCTGTCAAGGCTGGTCAGCTGTTTGTCATTACCGTCGTTAGTGCTTCGCCTTTATAAGCCCGACACTAACGACGGTAAGACGCAGGAGTATCGTCTGACTTTTCTTGTGAGAAGTATCGTCAAACTTTCTCTGCCAAGTCTTGGTCCACGCCTTGTCCTGCTTGAGAGCGCCGTGGACCTTCATGTCAGGTTCGTTTATGTAGCTTTGTCACAGTTTAGCTCGTGGTGGCTGGGATTGGCCCTACGAGCTCAAGCCTCGTTTTTGTGTGTTGCCCTGAGGGGTTCATTGCCTTGTTGTGTCACGTCAGTAAATAAAATAACATCTTAGCCAAACTCTCTGGTGAACTCTTTGGCGTCTCTTGGTGATCCGCGAGGATCACCACATGACAGTATACTCCTGCCAGGTCGCCTAAACGGAGGCGCCACACCGAGACGCCTTTTCACCGTGAGTTTGTGCCATAATTAGACTGTTTGTTCTTCCCTCTCTGGGTGCCTGTGCTGGGAGAATGCCGTCATCCAGGGGCCGCAGTCGGCGCCTGGACAGAAGGCTAGCGGAGGTTCTGGAGTACGTGGACTGCACGTTATTCACCGCTACGCTGTGCGTCACTCCCAGCGACGTGCGCAGGCATTTGGACTACGCTGAGGAGCTTTTGGACAACCTTCCCCTCGATAGTTACGACCACCTGGAGGTGATAACGAGGTGGGAGGAACTCGCCGTTCAGCGCGAGGTACTTCATGGGCTGGAGGAGAAGAGCAGGAAGCAGAGGAGGAGGCATCCTCGCTCCCCGCACTGGTGTCCCGTTCCCGTCCCGGAGCAGGTCCAGGAGTACGCGCCGTCTGGGGGCCGACGACGACGTCGGCATAACGGCGCAGGTAACCCTCAGCAGAATCCCCGGCTGGACACGCTGCCGGCGTATCCCGTCAGCAAACCTCCGAGAGCGGCCCCGCTTCGTCCTTCCAGGGGGTCCTCTGTCGCCACCCAGCGGGGAGAAGGAGGAACGATGTCCCCTGCAGCAGGAACCATCTCGGCCCCGGGAGGAAGGCAAGTGCACAATAATTTGTTACACCTTGACCTTGTTCTGCCTTGTCTGACTCCTGGGGGTGGAGTTCGGGGTTCGCAGCCCCCCGAGCTCTCTCCATCTGCTGTGGATGAAATAACTAAACCTGCTGCCTCTGTGTTCTCCTCGGCTGAGCGGTCCGCGACGCCAGGCCAGCGTCGTCGGATGAAGAGGGCCCCTGCAGTGCTGGAAAGCCTGGATCTGGCCCTGCAGCCACGTCTCGGTCGGAGGAGAAGAGAGGACTGCGGCCCGGAGCCTGAGCCGACGGAGAACCGCCCCCGGGTCTCCTCGCTGGAGCGGTCTGAGCCAGTGGGTCGAGGTTCTCCCGCCCCCACGCCATACGGGTCATCGGCGTGGACAGCAGCATGGGAGGAGCCTCAGGCTACTGATAACATCTTGTCAGCTGTGGAGCCCGACGCAGCTGGATCCGAGTCTGCTGACGAGAGTCGCCCAGAACCTGGATCGTCGGAGTCCTGGGTGGCAACGGAACCCGAGTGCAGGCAAGTGCTCCCTCTTCTGTCTCTGTCCCCTGTTGAGCATTTTTGCCTGCCTCTCGGGGAGGCGAGTGAGGAGCAGCCGTCTGCTGCGCCCGAGCTCGTCTCGCTGGGTTCCGTTGCTACCGGTGATGCTGATCCCGGTTTTCCTGTCCTCGAGCTTTGTTTCAGTGTCGCCGGCGTGGAACGGGTCGGTGTCACCGAGTTGGAGGTCCCAGGTTCGGGGGTGGAGTTCGTCAGCGGAGCTGCACCGGAGGCCCAATTGGGGTCCAACGTGGGTGCACCGGGGGCCCAATCGGGGTCCACTGCGGGGGTGGTTCTGGCCCGATCGGGGTCCGACGTGGGTGCGTCGGAGGCCCAATCGGGGTCCACTGCGGGTGCGGATCCGACCCAATCGGGGTCCAACGAGGGTGCACCGGAGGCTCGATCGGGGTCCACCGCGGGTGCGGTTCTGGCCCAATCGGGGCCCAACGTGGGTGCAGCTGGGACCCAATCTGGGTCCAGCGGTGATGCAGCGCTAGCATGGTCCATAGGCGGAGGAGGAGCTGCAGACCCTTCTTCGCGGAGCGGATTTCTGACTCGCCCTGCTCATCTGCCCCCTCAGAGTCACCGCCCCTATACATCATCGCCGGGGGCCATGGGGGTCCCTGTTCACTCGCCCCGGTTCTCCCGAGTTTTATCCTCGTCAGGGAGGCCGCTGCGGGTTGTTGATGCCCTGGACTGGTGGCTGAGGGACACGGGTCGGCCGCCGGAGGGACTGTTTCGCCGGTTCGGTGCCTCGGTTCGGCCACCCGACCTGTTGTGTGTGCCTTGGGGCAACCTAGTTCGACCACCAGAGGAGCGGACGTGCGGGATTTTGGACTCTGGTGAGCCGCCTGGTCCGCTTCCTTTGACCACCGGCCGGCTGTTGGACGCAGGGAGACCACCTGTTCTGTTCCTGTGGTACTTGGTCTCTGCCAGTCAATATAAACTGTCGGGGGGGGTAGTGGTCCCTGGGTTTGTCTGTCAGTGTTTGTGGGGTTTTTTTCTCTTCGTCCTGGTTGTATTTTGTATTTGGCGTTTCATGTCTTGCAGTAGCCTTTGATGTATGTATAGTCTGGTTTGAGCGAGTTATGCTCTGTTTTTTGTATTTAGTTTTTCGGAAACTCTCATGAGAATTTACACAGGTGAGAAGTCCTTTTTTTTCCCTGGTTGTAACTTTTGGGTCAAGTCCTTTTTTTTTTCTATCGTATTTATCCCGTGCTCCCTGTAACTGAGTTGAGATTTTTTGGCAGTTGTGTTTTGCTCTATGCTGCCTTATTTTGCCTCTGAGTTTTTTTTTCTCTTTTGATGTGAACACTTGGTATTTTTGTCGTAGTCTTGTATTTAGTTTATCTGACCCTGTAGTTCTGGTCCTTTGTTCTTCCCCATGTGTATTTTTTTTTCTTGTGTTTATCTGAGTAATTTTTTTCGGGTCATCACCCTGTTTTTGAATATTTGGTGTTTTTGTTTCAGTAGTCTGGTTTTTTTTGTCTATGTGATTTTGTCCGAGTTGTTGCCATGTCATTGTCCTGTATGTTTTTCTGTCTGTTTTGTTCCTGGTTTGGTTTCTCTCCCTCCGCACCTGTCCCCAGCCTCCCACCCTGGGGGGGTGGGGGGGGCAGGGTGGTTCCTTGGGGCGTTTGGAGTCCGCCCGTGGAGGGAGGGTACTGTTATGACCCGAGCGCCGGTTCTGATCGCGCTCGGGCTAAGTTCTTCTCACTGCCAGCCTTGACAGCTGCGGGCTGTATTCTGGCCTCACCGGGCTCTTATTGTGAAGGTGCTCGGTGGGGCTTCCGCTGTCAAGGCTGGTCAGCTGTTTGTCATTACCGTCGTTAGTGCTTCGCCTTTATAAGCCCGACACTAACGACGGTAAGACGCAGGAGTATCGTCTGACTTTTCTTGTGAGAAGTATCGTCAAACTTTCTCTGCCAAGTCTTGGTCCACGCTTCGTCCTGCTTGAGAGCGCCGTGGACCTTCATGTCAGGTTTGTTTATGTAGCTTTGTCACAGTTTAGCTCGTGGTGGCTGGGATTGGCCCTACGAGCTCAAGCCTCGTTTTTGTGTATTGCCCTGAGGGGTTCATTGCCTTGTTGTGTCATGTCAGTAAATAAAATAACATCTTAGCCAAACTCTCTGGTGAACTCTTTGGTGTCTCTTGGTGATCCGCGAGGATCACCACATGACAGATCGAGTCTGACTCCCAAATCCAGATTGGCAGCTGGTTCCACAGGAGAGGAGCTTGATAACTGAAGGCTCTGCCTCCCATTGTACTTTTGGAGATTCTAGGTATTACAAGTAATCCTGCATTTTGGGAGCATAGTGCTCTGTTAGGATAATACGGTAGTATCAGATCTTTTAAATAAAAAGGAGCCTGATTGTTTAGAGCTTTGTAAGTAAGAAGAAGGATTTTAAACTTAATTCTAAACTCTAGGGGAAGCCAATGAAGGGAGGCCAGAACCGGAGAGATATGATCTCTCTTTCTAGTACCTATTAAAACTCTTGCTGCAGCATTTTGGATCAGCTGAAGATTTTTTAAAGATGTTTTAGGACAACCTGATAATAAAGAATTACAATAATCTAATCTTGAGCTAACAAAAGCGTGGATCGGTTTCTCAGCATCACTCTGAGACAAGATGCTCCTAATCTTGGCAATATTACGCAAATGATAGAAGGCAGTCTTAGAAACAAATTTAATATGTGAATTGAAGGACAGATCTTGATCAAAAATAATTCCAAGGTTCCTCACAGAGCTATTAAGAGAAAGAGTAACCGCATCCAAACTGAAAGTTTGATTTGGAAAGGTATTTCTAAGGTTTTTTGGACCAACAAGAATGACTTCAGTCTTATCTGAATTTAATAGCAGGAAATTACAAGTCCTCCAAGCTTTGATTTCCTTAAGACAGGCTTCTAATATGGCTAATTGATTACTATCATCTGGCTTCATTGACAGGTATAATTGTGTGTCATCAGCATAACAATGAAAATGTATACAGTGCTTTCTAATAATGTTGCCTAACGGAAGCATATATAAACTAAAAAGAGTAGGGCCTAGCACAGATCCCTGTGGAACTCCATGACTAAGCTTTGAGTTGAAAGAAAACTCATTATTTACATGAACAAACTGGAACCTATCAGATAAATAAAATCTAAACCACTGCAACGAAGTTCCATTAAGTCCAACATAGTGTTCTAATCTATCAAGTAGAATATTATGATCGATAGTATCAAAAGCTGCACTAAGGTCTAAAAGGACAAGTACAGAAACCAGTCCATTATCAGACGAGATGAGGAGGTTGTTAGTGACCTTCGCTAAGGCTGTTTCAGTACTATGATGGATTCTAAACCCAGATTGAAACTCTTCAAGTAAACCATTTCCCTGCAGGTGGTCAAATAATTGCGTAGCAACAGCTCTTTCTAAGATTTTTGAAATGAAAGGGAGATTAGAGATTGGTCTATAGTTAGCTAAAGCTCCTGGATCTAGCATTGGCTTTTTGAGTAAGGGTTTAATTACAGCCGTTTTAAAAGCCTGCGGTACATGGCCTAAAGTTAATGTAGAATTGATTATATGAAGAATAAAGCTACCAATAAGTGGAAAGACTTCTTTAAATAACCTGGTAGGAATAGGGTCTAAAAGACAAGTTGAAGGTTTGGATGAAGAAACTATAGGCCCTTTTCCACTAGCACGCTTTAGCGCGACACGGGACGGCTCAGCACGCTTTGTATGCTTTTCCACAAGCCCCAACACGGTTTAACAGCCGCGATTCTCAGCCCCGCTCCAGGGCAGGGTACAGCAGTGCTGAGCTGTGCTGTGTTGTGACGTTAACAGACTGGTCGCCGCTGATTGGTCAGGTCGTAACTGGTGCTGATTGGTCAGGTTGTAACCGCCCCTCTCCTCCTCCTCTTCTACCGAATCTTCATGACCTTCTCAATAAAGTTTTTGAAAAAAAAAAAAAAAAAAAGAATCTTCACGACCACCATTACTCAGCACGCAACCACTGTTGGCGGTTTATTTTCAGTGTATTGCTGTGCTATTTTCATTTATTCTCTATCAAAAATGGCTTCGCGTAATAAGGGTGTTCCATGGACCAATAAGGAGGTGCAGTGTCTGCTCACTGCATTGTCAGACGAACGTATCCAGCGTGAGTTAGACGGAGCCGCCCGGAATGAAAAAATATACCGGGAGGTCTCGACATCGGAGTCCTTTAACGGTGAGTTTTAATTTTTTTTATTGTGCATTTTGTCGCAAATATATTCGGTAAGACGCTCAGTTTATTTATGCAATAAAAAAGCTGTTCATTTGTGGATGATGATCGCTGCTTTATTGCAGCACACTGCGGACTAAAGCTTTTATTTTAATTATTCATGTGAACAATACGCTGAAATAAGCTTATGTATTCTTGTTAAAAACTATTGTCTTTTCTGTATATCTTGCACTTTCGTGCTGTATTTTATTGTGTGCATTTTCCTTGTAGAATCATCCCACGCGTCCGCTGTGCCAGCCCGCCCGGATTCATTCAACCGAGCCTTCCTGAACCAGAGCAGGCAGAGACGTCTTCATTCAACCGAGCCTTCCTGACCCAGTTTGGGAAGCTGGTGTAGAGGCACTCAGTGGTCGGCGTGTATAAAATGTCGATTAACCTTCATGTTGTGTTGCAAAGTTTTTTTTATTTTAATATTTTGTATATAATAAAATGGAATTGTTTTGGAAAGTGTGGTTTGTCTGTTATAACACTGAATTATAAAACAGTATAATTACATAGAAATTCCATTGCCTAGTCTGATGAAAATGATGCTGATCATCCTGTCAGGGGTCAACCATTGTAAAGGTAATGTAATTTTTAACTAGACCAAAAAACAACTGTTTTTGTAAGCTTTCTGTTCTTTTTATTGAAATATCATAAAAAATTAGCACCAAGTCAAAGTAGGTACAAGTATATGTAAATTGAATGTTCTATCGGCATTCCAAATTCAGAGAATTACAATACTTTAGAAGGAGTGTAGGTGTAGCATCATCTAAACGGAAAATAATAATACTATTGTTCAAAACGTTGACCTGAAGGTGAAAAACATGAATTTTTTTTATTCAGTACATCCAAAATGCCCTAGGATGTAAAAAATAATACAATTTGGTGTTTGCCAGTGTGCCACTGTCTCATTATTTAATACGAATAAAAACAAGTTTCAGCTCATTATTTCTAGGTCATTTGGCAGTTAATTCAAAACAAAAGTGATGTGTTGTTGCAGCTTAATTATGAGATAAAATTAATTGTGAGATAAAACCACAGAGTGAGCCAGGCAATAATCCTTGGATCCTCCATTTTTTGTCTCGTGTAAATAAGGACTCAGTCGGGTGCGTAACGTCACGGGAGTGTGGCCCCGCCTCGCTGGGAATCTGGCGCCGCCTCGCTTCTAAAACCTCCTAACACAAACCATCACAGCACAAGCACAACACCGTGCTAATGGAGACAGAAGCATTCCGAGCCGTACTGAAGTGAATCGAGCCGTACCGAGGTGTGCTGGGCTAGTGGAAAACAGGCTTATTTTGTCTAACTCACAAAGGTCGATTGGAGTAAACTCATCAAGACAGACATCAATTGAAGGAGTTGTAGTAGTTACAGTATTTAAGTTAACTGTGGGAAGAATCTGATTGATTTTATCTCTGATGGATGAAATTTTATTATTGAAAAAGTTCATAAAGTCCTGACTAGTAAGCTCTAAGGGAATGCTAGGATTGACAGAGTCCTGACTCTTTGTCAACCTGGCTACAGTGCTGAAAAGAAACCTGGGATTATTCTTGTTCTCTTCTATTAATGCAGAATAATAACTCGTTCTAGCTTTTCTAAGAGATTTTTTATAAATTAAAAGATGATTTCTCCAAGCTAAATAGATTTCATCTAAATTAGTGGAGCGCCATTTTCTTTCTAATTGACGAGTCTTCTGTTTTAAGC
This sequence comes from Pholidichthys leucotaenia, assembly GCA_020510985.1. Classification (NCBI taxonomy): domain Eukaryota; kingdom Metazoa; phylum Chordata; class Actinopteri; order Cichliformes; family Pholidichthyidae; genus Pholidichthys; species Pholidichthys leucotaenia. The sequence goes on along the minus strand of CM035849.1, from coordinate 131,535,481 downwards.
TATGAGTTTCTGTGTTGAACCAAGGAGTTAGAAATCTCTGATTAGACTTTTTCTTTTTTAAGGGGGCCACCAAGTCTAGAGTCTGATGCAGAGAAGCTGTAACACTATCCACCATGTTATCAATTACAGAAGGAGCAAGCTGTCTATAGCTTATTTCCATTGTGTTGACACATGGCATAGAGGAAACAATCTGCATAAATTTGGTAACAGCATCATCTGAGAGGCATCTACTGTAATAATATTTTTCTTTAGGAGCCAAATAGTCAGAAATAGTAAAATCAAAGGTTAACAGACAATGGTCTGACAGTACAGGGTTATGAGGAGACACTACAAGATTTTCTATTTCTATGCCATATGTCAGAACAAGGTCCAATGTATGGTGGAGGTAATGAGTAGAATTTCCTATTTTCTGAGAAAACCCAATCAAGTCTAATATTGAATTAAATGCCACATTAAGGCAGTCACTATCTACATCCACATGTATATTAAAGTCCCCTACTATAATTATTCTATCAGATTTCAGCACTAAATCAGCTAAGAAATCAGCAAATTCGGATAAAATTTCTGAGTAGGTTGATGGGGGACGATAAACTATGGCAAATAAAATTGGGTTTAACCTAAAATTGCTAAACTGCCCAATACTGAGGACCAGGCCCTCAAAGGAATTATAACATGTTTTTTGCTTGGTTGGTACCTGGTTCCTGTACGGTGCCATAGGGTCCCACCGATCCGGTCCGAGCTCTGCTTGTGGTCCCTCTTGTGGGCATGCCTAGGGCTCGTGCTGCGCGGTCTCACCTGTTCGCTTTCATTTTTTGTGTTGAATCAGCCACGGCAGCGCCTGGTTCAACGGTGGTACTCGGTTGGCCACTGGAACTACACTGTGCCAGCTCGCTGGCTCTATTCGCCCCCACGGGTGTCCAACCATGCCGTTCGGGTCCCTCATCCAGGGTACCATGAACACTGGCACCGGAAACTCACTGTGACGGCGCTCCATGGTGCTGGTCGTGCCCGTCATTACTTGGTCTGGGCAGGTTCAAGTCCCACACTTCACCTTCATTTCCCAAGTAAAAGAGTCAGTCCCATAGCCCTCCTCCGGACCACACCTCTCTGACGCCACAGGCAATGCAGAATCCGAGCCCGTAGAGCAAGTCACAGCCCATCAGGTTATTTCCTTCAGTGGACACCATAAACTCAATTGCGCTCACTGAAGCAGATTTATACCTCACTGAGAGCCACAACGAGCCTACAATGTCGAGAGGGTTGTTACTATAACCATAACATGCGATGTCTGTTCTATTCACTCTGTAATGTGGGAAAAAGGTCTTCACTGTTGCCCAATTTATGATGGAAGTCGCCGACCCCATGTCCAGCATCAGCGGAACCACCACCCCGTCCAATTCGATGTTGCATATTATGTGTCCATCAGTGGCTATGTTTACATGGACATAAGTAACCGTATTAAAAGCTTGATCGGAATAAAAATGCTTCATGTAAACACGCCAATATGAATATTCTAACCCGATCACGCTCATTCGGATAAAAATTTCATTCCGATTGAGAGGGGTGGGTTATGCCGATTGTTAATACGAATGGTGTGCATGAAAACACTTATTCCGAACGTAGGGCAGAAAATATGTTTACTGCGCATGTCTGTACACCAGTCGCACGTCGATGTGACGTATTTCCGCCTTAGCAGCAGCTAGCAGAAAACACAGCGGGAGTAAAACAAAACTGGTCTGTATCGTCCTGCTGTCTCCCTCTGTTCATATGCATGTTCTCCCTGTGCTGCGTGGGTTTACTCCAGGGACTCCGGTTTCCTCCCACAATCCAAAGACATGCATGTTAGGTTAATTGGTTGTTCTAAATTGTCCCTAGATATGTTTCCTATAGGCCCTTAGAATAGAGGGTTAGTGCTAGTGAAAGCGCTTTGAGTGGTCTTTGTGACTAGAAAAGCACTATATAAGTGCAGGTTAGTTAGTTAGTTAGTTAGATATGCAGAAGTATGTACTTGTAGCTTCATTACGGAGACCAGCAGAAGCAAAAGTACAGTCTGAATAACACAATACAGGTCAATTTTGACATGAAGCGGGGCTTGCTAACACCGGAAGTTGCTTCTTCTTCTACTATTTTCGGAATGTCGAAATATTGACGTGTGCATGTCAAAATGATTTATTCCATTCAAACGTGTGACACATGGAAACGCACATCCTAATCTGATCAGCTTTTTCAGGATCCATGTAAACAGTAAAATTCTGATCTGAATTGTAATCAGATTGATGAAATTTTGCCCATGTAATCCTGGCCAGTGCTGGGTGAGACCGTGTGGACCACCGTGGGTTTCTTTGCCGAGGAGTCCCCCTCTGGCCTCCGGTCTCCCTGCTCAAAATTTCGACAGGCTCTAGCGAAGTGGTGGAACAGACCGCACTTCCCACAACGCTTCCCCTTCGCTGGGCACTCCCTCGCTTTGTAGCAGTGCCTGGTGGATCCACAGCCATAGCATCTTGGGGTCCCTGGGGCGGACCTAATTTTCACAACAGAGGCGTATTCGCCATCACTCTCGTTGTCTGAATCCATGGCTAGTGCCTTCCACTGTTTTTCGTTCCTTGGCAGGTTTTCTGTTTTACCTTGATTTCTTGTAAGCATTTCCGCTGCCTCATGTTGCTGTGCTAAGTCCATGGTGGCCAGAAGTGTTAGCTCACCAGCATGAGTGAGGAGGCGGACCTTCGTGGAATAGTACAGCACATGTTCCGCTAGTTGGTGGCGAACCATCTCTTCCTCCAAGGCGCTGAATCTGCACTCTCCTGCCAGCTGCCGCAGGTCTGCAACGAACTGTTGTACTGACTCACCCGGCCGCTGGCGTTGCTGTCTGAAGTGAAGATAAGATAAGATAAGCCTTTATTAGTCCCACAATGGGGGAATTCCAGGATTGCAGCAGCACAGGGATAACAACACTCAGAGCAATAATTTAGAAGATAAGAAAATAAGAGCAGTGAATATACATATGTACACATAAATATATAAATATATATACACAGTGTGGAGCATTGTAGCTAGATGGAATAAACAGCATAACCATCTATTTAGTTACCCCACATAGTATGAATATGTGCTCATATATATTGTCACCCTTCATAGCGATTGATATTGTCCTAGTTGTATACTGGAATATATACTACTGAATGCGCCTCATAATGGTGTTTTCAGGGGCGCGAAAATAGCCCGCCATGAGCCTCATCACGTCGTCGAATGCGTCACCTCCTAACGTACTCAGGGTCCTCTGGCCCTCCATCCCTAAGTTGTGGACAAAATTGCCCTTGCACACAATTTTTCGAGGTTGCCAAGGTCCAGAGCAATGAGGTAGTTCTCAAACACTGCATACCACCTGGCCCAGGGAATGAGTGGTTCTCCTGGAGCCTCCAAGAATGGCCGAAAAGCAGTAGCAGCCCGTTCCATAACCTTTTGTCCTTGTCGCCAATTGTTACGTGTGGAAATGAGAACGAATCAAGGTGACAGTTTTGTAGTTTTATTAACACTGAAACAGGAACACACAGGAGTCACTCCGACAAGCCTGAGAGTCCACAGCGAAGAGACAGAGTCCCTTCCGCTGGGCCCTCTTATACTCCTGTGACGCCACCACTGGAAAGACGGGGCGTCACCTCCCACTACACCCAAGGCACCGCCATATTGGTACACCCTAACTATATACACAATATTCACATTTAACACATACATCATTGCAGGTCTCACTACCATCTTGTATATCTTCCCTGTCATTTTTGCTGCTATGCTTCTGTCACAAATCACCCGACATTGGTCTCCACCCACTCTACCCTGTCTGCATTCTCCTCTTCACCTTTCCATTGCTTTGGATGGTTGACCCCAGGTATTTAAAGTGCTGATGACACGTTTTTGACTTCTAATTTTTCAACACATAATACAATATGACGAAATAGGTTGGTCTGTGCAGTTCTAAGTCAAACAGACTTTTTTTCACACGAATATCCAACGTTTTCATGAGCGCCACTTCACCCATTGCATCAGTGGCTGGAAAACCCCCTGACCATGTTGTAACGTCATCGATGGAACACAGCGCTTGGCTGCCCTTTGTACACACAGGATGGAAGCGGTTGAAAACGTCGACGATGGTTCCAGCACATGTAGTCTGGAATTGGTTTGTGTTGTCCAATCTTCAGACGATTATAGTTCCGAAGAATGGGATGACAATGAAGAATCTGGGGGCATCAAACCGTATAGGTTTGAGCCGTGCCAAGCGGGCATCGTACCTAGCGAGTCAGACTCAGTGACAGTCAGCTGTTCATGTTTTGTGTGCATCATCTGCTGTGTTGTCAGCCAGCCAATATTGCCAACACTATCACGATGTGTTAGCCACTCCACACAGCCGTGGTTCTGTTGTGCCCCTTGTAGCGATGTCGGCTCTGGGGCGCAACCATGGTTAACACGTCTCCTTTCCATGTTCGCTGGGCGATGTTGGCCCCGAACGTCTACTGTTTGTGTTTCTGTGTATTTTTGTAAGTCTTCACCTTTTGGGATCAGTCTTTATGTTCAATACATGTGCTGTGGTGAATCCTATGCGTAAATCCTCATTATTTACGCGTAAATCCTCCCTCTCCGTGCGCTCTTACATAGGGCATGGAGAGGGAGCATTAAATAACAATGATTTACGTGCAGGGTTCACCACAGCACATTTAATATAGAACGACAGACAATTCCTAAAAAGGTGAAGACGTACAAAAAACACAAACACACTTACTGATGGTGTTCGGGGGCCGGCATTGCCAAGAAAATGAATGAGAGGAGACGTGTTAGCCACAGGTATGCCCCAGAGCCGACAGCGCTTCAAGATCGCACGAGAACCACGGCAAACATGGAGTGACTAACACATCGTGAGAGTGCTGAAAATACTGGCAGACAAACAGCACAGATGACTGGCAAACGGCTACGAAGTACACGCACTGCTGGTGATGGTGTGATGAGAAGCACCTGGGCGAGGACCAGGAAACATGATCAGCGAGAGGGGAATCAGGTGGTGATAATGACAGAGGGGACGTGGCCGGACCAGCGAGAGTCAGCATGCGATCAGAGAAAGTAGGTCAAAGCTGCGTGGAAATCCATTAATCCTTCCCCTCCTCGTGGGCTCCTCCTGCATAAAAGCGCACGAGGAGTGCACGAGGAGTGCACGAGGAGGCTTATGACAGTTGGAGCTGAAGCGTGTGATGTGGTCTTTCACGCCTGTTGTTTATCTAAGCCTGCGACACAACACAAAGGCACAGCCGTAAAATTAAAACAAGAAACCAGAGAAACTGTGAGCTACAAAGCTGCTGTCATTCCAGTCAACAACACCGGAGTCCGTTCTGTCGCTTACGTCATGGGGGTGCCGCCCTTAATTCGGTGGGCAGCACCACAGTCCAGTCAGTGGCTGCGTTTTTTTGATGGTAACTAGTTTATGCAGGCACGGTTGTAAATATTATATTGATCATCGACAATGACTTTTAGGTTTACACAACATCCTAAAAAATGTCAAAAACGTCTCATCAGCACTTTAAATTCATCTACATTCACTACCTCTACTCCTTCCATCTTCAATGTTACACCTGCCTCCCTCTCATTCACACTTATGTATTCTGTCTTGCTTCTACTTTTTCTCTCCAGAGCATACTGCCACTTCTCCAGGTTCTCTTCCACCTGCTCCCTGGGGGTGACGCTTGACAATAAAATCTGCTGGAAACCTCACATCAGTCACATCCGGGCCAAATTAGCAAAATGTATAGGCATACTGGGGAAGACAAGACACTTCTTGGACTATAAATCATTGGTCTTATTGTACAATTCACTGTTTTTACCTTATCTTAACTACTGTGTAGAAGTCTGGGGAAACACCTACAAAACCAACCTACAGTCAATATGCACATTACAAAAAAGAGCTATAAGGATAATAAACAATGCAGGATATAGAGACCATACCAATTCGTTGTTCTTAAAGTCACATGTCATAAAGTTCATCGATTTAGTTAAATTTAAGACAGCACAAGTAATGTACAGGGCAATTAATAATCAACTACCAACTAATATACAAAAAATATTTAAAAAAAAGAGACAATGATCATAATTTGAGAGGAGACTTAAACTTTACAAAACCCAAGATACGTACTACCAAGAAAAGTATGTGCATATCTGTCTGTGGGGTGGATTTGTGGAACAGTCTAGAGCCGGAACTGAAACTATGTACAAACAGAAATCAATTCAAAAAGAGGTATAAGCATCATTTGCTGAAAGGGTATATGTTAGAAGGGTAGTAGTTATATGTACGATTCATTATGTTCACTCTGGGATATTATGGGACACTATGGAATGGTGGGTAGGACAGCACTGTGTATATCTGTGTTGTTTGAGGCTGGTTTTGTTGTATGGACATCATTGTATGTTAGAATGGATGGGTGTTAATGTTGATTTGTAAAAAATACAGTAAATTGTTTACTTGGGGTCTTAAAGGTGGTAATTTGTATAAAATTCACATGGGTGTATCTATGGAAAAGAGGAGATGGAATTAATAAGTGTTCACTTCTTCCTTCTCCCTTTCGAACAGTGTATAATGTTACTTTATTGCATTTGCCATTTGCTTGTATTTGTTATATTTTTGTGTTCGAAATAAACTATCTATCTATCTATCTATCTATCTATCTATCTATCTATCTATCTATCTATCTATCTATCTATCTATCTCCCTACTCTCACTATAGATCACAATGTCGTCTGCAAACATCATGGGCCACAGAGACTCCTGCCTGACCTCGTCTGTCAGCCTGTCCATCACCATGGCAAACAAGAAGGGGCTCAGAGCCAATCCCTGGTGTAACCCCACCCCCACCTTGAACCCATCTGTCATTCCTACAGCACATCTCACCACCGTCTCACAGTCCTCATACATGTCCTGCACCACCCTAACATAATTCTCTGCTACCCATGACTTTCTCATACAGTACCACACTTTCTCTCATGGCACCCTGTCATATGCTTTCTCTAGAGCCACAAAGACACAATGCAACTCCTTCTGAGCTTCTCTATACTTCGCCATCAACACTCTTAGAGCAAACATTGCATCTGTAGTGCTCTTCCTTGGCATGAAACCGTACTGCTGCTCACTGATTATCATCTCTCCTCTTAACCAGGCTTCAACAACTCTTTCCCATATCTTCATAGTGTGGCTGATCAGCTTTATGCCTCTGTAGTTACTACACCTCTGAGCATCACCTTTGTTATTGAAAATTGTTACCAAAACACTTCTTCTCCACTCCTCAGGCATCCTCTCACTCTCCAAGATTGTATTAAACAATTGGTTAAAAAGTACACTGCCATCTTGCCTAAACATCTCCATACCTCCACAGGTATATCATCTGGACCAGCCGCCTTTCCATTCTTCATCGTCTTCAAAGCTGCCCTCACTTCTGCCTTGCTAATCCTTGGGACTTCCTTGTTCACTTGCATTTATAGATAGATGAAGTAGGTCCCAACCTGGGGAAATAGACATGGAGACTACAAGAATACAGAAGAATAAAGCTGCCTAGAAACACCAGCAACTCAGGTTTGAAAAGGGACTATCAAAAAGAGATAAACAGGGTGGCTACAAGTATAGGCAATTCAGGATATAAAAGGATCACTCACCCATATTTCTGGTCATGTCCAGCAAGACCCAAAGCACTAGGGGGCAATGGCGCTTTCCAAATTACCTTCTTAAAAATCCCAATTTTAAAACATACCTAACAGAACAGTTTAATTATTTTATTGTTGAAAATAATATCTCTGATGTGTCACCTAATTTACTTTGGGAAACTGGTAAAGCTGTTATTTGAGGCTTCAGTATATCATTCTTGGCAAACCTTAAGAAAAAACAGAGGGCAGAGCAACAGCTTCTTGAAGGTAACCTATGAACTACAGCGTGAATTTAACCTTAAGCCTTCAGACAACCTGAGATCTCAAATTGATGCTTCCACAGCAGCTCTAGGTGCACTTTTATCTAAAGAAGTGCAGAGATCTATACTGTTTGGTAAGCATAAGTTATATGAATTTGGCAATAAGCCAAGCGAGTATCTGGAAAATCTAATAAAAGGTAATACTGGCTCCCAGGCTATTCCAGGCATAAAGGATAGTTCTGGTAAAAGAGTTTATTACAACAAAGATATTAACAACTCTTTCCTTTCCTTCTATGTGTTACAACTCACTCTGGGCCGTCACCTGCCTCATCTGCGCGCACACCTGTGGGTAATCAGCCCCGGGCTATATAGCCAGCTCTGCCTGGAGCTTCGGCACGGAGCCGTCTGCTTTGCTACGCTCTTCGTCCCGCGCACACCCTGATTCCTTTCAGCTCTGTGCATCTTCGTTGGACTCTCCGTTGGCACGTGAGCTCAACATTCCAACTCACCTCTTCTCCCAGGATCTCTCCTGTGCACAGGTGGATCCCTTTGGCGGCGGTTCTCTTCCCCGCGGCGGCGGAATCACTCCTCTCACCACGCCGCGCATCACAGCGCTTCACCGGGCGCGCTCAGCAGACGCTGTCTTCCTGGCAGGAGGCCCACAGCCCAAGCCGACACCATCTCCAGAACATCTGCAAGTAAGCCCTGTTAGTTTTCCATCGATTACAACATGGCTGAATCTAATATCTGTGTTTGGCTCTGTCTCTAGGGTTGCCAGGCTGTACGGCGCTCTGTCTCACCCCCGGCTGCAGCTCGTTCACCCACAAAACACTCACATACCGCATACACGCACCCACACACCTGCTGGTAAAACAATAAAGATTATTGTATTGCACTTGAGCCTGTGTGTGTGTGTTCCCTGGGTCCGACATTATGACACTATGAAGGCTTGTACACTTCTGAGTCAGACCACAACTCTGAGACTCTGATGCATAATTTTTTATCATCTGTCAAACTACCTCAAGTATGAAACACACAAAAAGAGCTGTTGAATAGGGCTACTACCCGTGAAGAGGTGATAGAGGCGATTAACGGCTTACAAAATAATACGGCCCCGGGGCCTGATGGTCTGACCCCAGAATTTTATAAGACTTTTAAGGATTTGCTAATCGATCCCCTTCTCAATATGCCGTCTTATTCCTTTGACTCTGGGGCTCTCCCTGACACTATGATGGATGCAAATATTTCTTTAATCCTAATGAAGGGCAAACCTGCAGAAGAAAGCACATCCTACAGGCCGATTGCCTTGCTGGACGTTGACAGAAAATTATTGGCTAAAATACTGGCGAAGAGACTTGAAGGTATCATGCCAGATTTAATTTCAACAGACCAAACTGGATTTATATTAGGTTGTAATTCCCTTCATAATGCAAGGAGACTCTTAAATCTTATTCAGAAAGGATCAAGGTCAAAGGTCAAATCTCTTGTTGTCTCCCTTGATGCAGAAAAGGCTTTTGATTGGACCGAGTGGCCTTATCTCCTAGGTATCCTCTCAAAATTCAGTCTTGGTGACAACTTTATTAGGTGGATATCTTTGCTATATGCTGCCCCTCATGCCTCTGTTATTACAAACGGCCTGAGGTCCTCCGCATTCACAATGAGACGCGGTTCTAGACAGGGCTGCCCAGCCTTGCCACTTCTGTTTGCCCTTGCTATGGAGCCCTTAGTGGAGGCCATTAGATGTGATTCCTTGGTAACAGGCATAGATGTGGGTTCCACAAATCATAAAATTTCCCTTTATTGTGGTGATGTCTTCCTCTGTCTGAGTAACCCAGAATCTTCTATTACAAGAGTTGCTGAAATAATTAATTCTTTTGGCCATTTCTCAGGTAATAAGATTTAACTACTCTAAATCTGAAGCCATGCCCCTTACCTCTCAGGTATCTTGGTCTCCACTGTGCTCTACCCCCTTCTGTTGGTCCCCATCGGGTTTTGTTTATCTGATGAACTGTGAAAGGGTGTTCAAAAATTGTCAGCAATATTTGCATTGTTTAAGGAAACTCGCACACTTCCAAATTGACCGAACCATAATGACAATGTTTTATTGGGCTTTTATTGAATCTGTTTTATCCTTTTCTTTAGTGTCATGGTTTGGTCAGATAAAACTGAAACAGAGGAAATCCTTAGATCAGGTAGTTAGATGGTCCAGTCGTTTGCTTGGTGAGTCACAGCTGAGCCTGACATCCCTGTACACCAGACAGGTACAGAGGATGGCTACCTCCATTTTAAATGATGATTCCCACCCTTTGCACTGCAACTTTCAGCTTCTTCCCTCAAGACGGAGGTTTGTTGTCCCAAAATGTAAAACCCAGCACTACAAAAACAGCTTTGTTCCTGCTGCTGTCAAAGAGTTCTACAAGATGTAGCAATATATTGCACATAATTTAGTTATCTATTTATCAATTTTTATTTTATATTTATTTATTCTTGTAGGTTTTTTATTTGGGTTTCAAATCTTTTATTGGGTTTCAGACTTTTATTGAGTTTTTAATCTCTTTGACTTAGTTTTTAACTTTTTTAATATGACCCTTCTCTCTTATCGCTTTGTTTTTTTTTTCTTGTCTCTTTGTCTTATGTCCTGATTGGTGGAGCCTTGAGTACTTTTATCGTGTTTATAGTCAGCTTCATGTGTGCCTGTGTTTGTGTTCATGTTGAATGTAATTATGGTTTGTAAATATGTGTCTAAAAGGATGTCACCTGACTGCAAAACAAATCTACCTACGGGTACAAATAAAGTAACCTGAACCTGAACCTGAACCTGATCTGGGTATACATACAGCATTACTCCCTCTCTTTCTGGCCTATACAAAGCCAACTTTGCCCCTGCAATTCATAGAATCAAGGAGGACTTGGCCCGCTGGACAGCCTTGCCTCTATCTCTCTTAGGAAGGGTTAATCTTGTTAAAATGGTTATACTTCCTCGGTTATTGTATCCCTTCCAGATGATCCCAGCGCTCTTAACAAGAAAATCACTCGCTACTCTTAACAGCTCCTTAACATCTTTTCTGTGGAGGAACAAGTGTGTCAGGCTAAAACTTAGTATATTACAGCGCCCACTGGATGAAGGAGGCCTGGCAGTGCCAGATTTTAGGCGCTATCAAATTGCTTCCCTCTCTATTTACATTTGGCACTGGTTTAAAAATGACCCGACATCCACCTGGCTTAATATAGAGGAGGCTTTGGTGGCCCCTGTTCCTCTTAGCCACATATTATATGCATCTAAGAAATGGGTTTGTCTCAAATTAAAGGGGAATTTTATTTTTCAGAATACTTTAAAAGTTTGGAGAGTGGTGAAGAAGCTTGGAAATCAGGATGGCTCCTCTCCCCTCCTCACACCTATTTATTTAACCCGGATTTTCCCCCTGGTCTGGCCAACCAAGCCTTCTCCTTGTGGTTTGATAGGGGCGCAAAAACTGTAGGTGACTTGATGACACAGGGCACTCTGCTGTCTTTTGAGCAGCTCAGAGAGAAGTATAACCTCCCACAGAATAACTTTTTTAGGTATCTGCAAACTCCCCTCAGCTGCATTCTAGGAGTAAATCCTACCCCGTTGAATCTTCGCTCCTCTGCATTCAAACTGTTGCAGGTGCTTCTCTTTAGTGCAAGCAGATGCATTCTTCTCCTATGGACCTCAGACTTTGCTCCTACAGTTACACATTGGATTTGGGGTGTGATGTAGCTTATCCCATTAGAAGCTATTAGCTTCTGGCTCAAAGACAAACCTTTTCGTTTTTTTGATATATTGGGACCCCTTTTTGAACTATATAGGAGGAGATGGCGGCCAGGCCCTCCGGAGTGGCCTCTATGGTCTTGCATGGACTGAGATGTCAAAGTGCATTGCCAAAAAGAGCACCATTATTTCCGATTGTGTTTTCAGGATGCAAATCTTTTTTCTTCTGACAAATTGGTCTTGTATTGTGGTATTTATTATTATTCATGTTTTTTTTTGTGTGTGTGTGTGGAGATGGGGCGATGGGGTGGGAGTTCGGGGGTTGAAAAAGAGGATTCTCTTTGTCATTTCTTGCTGTTGCTTTTTTGTATTGCTTGTGACCCTCAAAAGCTCAATAAATATATTTCTAAAAAAAATATTCATGAAATACCTCTTTTAACCCATACGAACCCAGACCCCTTTCTCCTTCAAAGAAAATTTTGGGACCATGGGTTCTTATGAGTTAAACCATTTGAACATTAACTGAGCTTTTTATATCAGGTGCAAGAATGTAGCAGCAGCAGGGTGAACCAAGAGGGAGAGGAGAGAGGAGGTAAAGGTAACCAGAGAATCAGCACAGGTGTCCAGAGGGAGAGAGAGACAGTACTGATGACTAGAGAGAGAGAGGAGGCACAAGAGGCACACGTGACCAGGTAACAATTGTCAAAACTTGACTTCTGCCAGTGCTGAAATACTTAACACATAATCGGTATTAAGTAGGTCTGCTGTTTCATAGTAGCGTTGACTATTACAAGGCTGAATATAGATTTGGTAACTCAAAGAAATAATTTTTACAACTGTTACTAATATGGGAATGCCAAAATAAAGACGTAAATTAGCCTTGTCCTTTAAGCAAAGTTAATAATTTTGCACTCTTCCTCAATGCTAGGATACATATACTGTAATTTTTTGCTTAAAAAAATCCTTTTCCTTTAAAAATGAAAAAGAGGACATTGGAGACAACTGCCTGTACTGATGTACTGACAGTCCTATAATAAAAAGATATTTTAAAAAATCCTTATAAGGGCAGAGCTCTCAACCCCCCAATGTTTGAAACAAAGTTACACCCTTAGGTGGCCAGAGGAACAGAGTCCATGGCAGGAGGAAATGAATTGGCTCCAACTGAACTGAGAGCAAATAAAGGTAAATTTTAATCAAATCAATAATTTGTGTTTTTTGGCTGTCGTTTCTAAACAGCTTCAATTAGATTTAGATATAAGAAAAATAACATTTCCTGTTAGGCATTTGTTTATATGTAATGCTATGTGTAAATATTATAGGAGAACGTAAGCTAGCTAGGTAAGTCAAACATGCAGAGTGATTGACCTCTGCAAACCAACCTAGAATATCCACCTTATGCCTGAGGGCACTGCTGTAGAAACGATTACGGGGGCAACTTCCGGTTCTGGCTGAAGTAGTGTTAAATCAGTCAGCAAGCGTGGAGTAGTGGGGCATTTAAAATAGCATTTTTAAAAGTTTTTCAAATTAATTTTAATGTATAGTCCCCATACGTGTTTTGTACTAAAGTGGCAGCTAATTTCAGCATTTGTAGTTTTTGTATTTTTTGAATGTTTTGGCATAGTTCTGGTACTTGTTGCTGGTGTTCGTGGTTGTGCCATAGACTGTAAAAATGGAGGCTTCTCACTGGCAATGCGTAGATCATGCACTGAATACTAACAAGGACTGTTGGTGTGATCGGTGGTACAGACACAAGCGCACAGGTATGTTTTCACTTGTATGAATGTCACAGATCTGACATTTATGCGTGATATACAGTGGTGCGAAAAAGTCTTTGCCCCCTTCCTGATTTCTCAATTTTTGTATATTTTTCACACTTAAATGTTTCAGATCATCAAACAAATTTAAATATTAGACAAAGATAACACAAGTAAACACAAAATGCAGTTTTTAAATGAAGGTGTTTATTATTAAGGGAAAAAACAATCCAAACCTACATGGTCCTGTGTGAAAAAGTTATTGCCCCCTAAACCTATTAACTGGTTGGACCACCCATAGCAGCAACAAGTGCAATCAAGCATTTGCGATAACTTGCACTGAGCCTTTTACAGTGCTGTGGGGGAATTGTGGCCCACTCATCTTTGCAGAATTGTTGTAATTCAGCCACATTGGAGGATTTTCGAGCACGAACTGCCTTTTTAAGGTCATGCCACAGTATCTCAATTGGATTCAGGTCAGGACTTTGACTAGGCCACTCCAAAGTCTTCATTTTGTTTTTCTTAAGCCATTCGGAGGTGGACTTGCTGGTGTGTTTTGGATCTTTGTCCTGCTGCAGAACCCAAGTGCGCTTCAGCTTGAGGTCACGAACAGATGGCCAGACATTCTCCCACAGGATTTTTTGGAAAACAGCAGAATTCATGGTTCCATTTACCACAGCAAGTCTTACAGGTTCTGAAGCAACAAAACAGCCTCAGACCATTACACTACCACCACCACCATATTTTACTGTTGGTATGATGTTCCTTTTCTGAAATGCTGTTACTTTTACACCAGATGTAATGGGACACACCCCTTCCAAAAAGTTCAGCTTTTGTCTCGTCAGTCCCCAGAGTATTTCCCCCAAAGTCTTGGGGATCATCATGTTTTCTGGCAAAACTGAGATGAGCCTTTATGTTCTATTTGCTCAGCAGTGGTTTTCGTCTTGGAACTCTGCCATGCAGGCCATTTTTGCCCAGTCTCTTTCTTATGGTAGAGTCATGAACACTGACCTTAACTGAGGAAAATGACGCCTGCAAATCTTTGGATGTTGTTGTGAGGTCTTTTGTGACCTCTTGGATGAGTCGTTGCTGCGCTCTTGGGGTAATTTTGGTCGGCTGGCCCTTCCCGGGAAGGTTCACCACTGTTCCATGTTTTTGACATTTGTGGATAATGGCTCTCACTGTGGTTTGCTGGAGTTCCAAAGCTTTAGAAATGGCTTTATAACCTTTTCCAGACTGATCAGTCTCAATTACTTTGTTTCTCATTTGTTCCTGAATTTCTTTAGATTGCAGCATGATACCTAGCTTTTGAGGATCTTTTGGTCTACTTCACTTTGTCAGGCAGGTCCTATTTAAGTGATTTCTTGATTGAAAACAGGTGTGGCAGTAAGCAGGCCTGGGTGTGGCTAGAGAAATTGAACTTGGCTTTCCAAAGATGTGATAAACCACAGTAACTTTATGTTTTAACATGGGGGCAATCACTTTTTCACACAGAGCCATGTAGGTTTGGATTTTTTTTTTTTACCCTTAATAATAAATGCCTTCATTTAAAAACTGCATTTTGTGTTTACTTGTGTTATCTTTGTCTAATATTTAAATTTGTTTGATGATCTGAAACATTTGTGTGACAAACATACAAAAAAAAAAAGAAATCAGAAAGGGGGCAAACACTTTTTCACACCACTGTATGTCACCAGATGCAAGGCTGCATGAAGTAAAATCATAAATAAAAAAATAGTAACAGTTTGCTTCCTAAGGCTTAACAATTTAAGAAAGATATCAAATAGTTTTTTAGGGGTTTTTTTTGCATTCGTTGCACTGCCTTGGAACGACATGGACTTGATATTAGCACTTTCATCATGCACGAATTTTTAAATTATCACAAAATATATGTCATGTTATTAAAACACTGCGTGAGTCCAACTGTAGCTTTTAACGTCACTTTTACTGAACCGTGTCAACCTTGCTGCTTTTTTTCTGTGACATTTTGTCTTAGATTTGTTTTGAATAGTAATCGCTTAACTTAGCTTAGCTTAGTTTTTTTTTTTTTTTTTTTTTTCTCTCAGTCACATATTGTCTTAGGTTTGTTTTAAATTGTAATCGCTCTTGTCTTGTTTTCTCTTTTTTCTCTTTTGAATTCTTGGATGGAATATGGGTGGGCAATATAAGCTGCGGCTTCAGCCATCACCCATTTCGGATAACTCACGTGGAATTGTATAGTAGAAGGAGTCTTTGTCTAATCTGACCTTGTTGTTATATTATACAGTTTCTTTTAACCTGTACTGTACTATCCGAAATAAATAAATTCATTCAAATTCATTCATTCAGTCTGTCCATTCCCCGCCAGTTGCCTCACTCTCGTCATCACTGCGCGACTCTGTAGTTCTTTTCCAAGTAACTCAATTACACCACATCTCCCCTTTCTAGTATCAATGGGTAGACTGCCATTGATTCAACAGACCTTTGAGGATTATTCTGCCTCTGTGGCTGGAAGATCTGGTCCTATCTAATGCCATTCACACACACAACAGACACACTGCAGTTTTCCCTTAGCACTGAACAATATGTGCAAAATCAAATACAGTACTGTACTTCCATCCTAAACCCTGTACTGTTCTGTCCTCACTCTAAACTCTGAACTTGGACATTTACATAGAAAAGAGTGCAAAATCAGAAAAATAGTGCAATCACATTTGCAACCATTTTTCACTATTATTTTCAAACATTCGGTATTCAGAAATGTTTATAAGTCCAACTGGGTTGGTTTTACAACCGCTCTCCCAGACCTGGTTCTAGGAGTAGGAGTAGATAAGATAAGATAAGCCTTTATTAGTCCCACAACGGGGAAATTCCAGGATTGCAACAGCACAGGGATAGCAACACTCAGAGCAACAATCAGAAGGCAAGAAAAAAAAACAAGCAAGCAAGAGCAGCTAATAAACATATGTACGTATTACTATAAAATATATATATATACACACACACACAGACACACAGTGCAGAGCATTGTAGCTGGATGGAATAAATATATGAATATATGAACACACAGTGCAGAGCATTGTAGCTAGATGGAATAAATATGTAAATATATAAACACCCACAGTACGGAGCATTGCAGCTAGGTGGAATAAATATGCAAGTATATAAACACACACAGTGCGGAGCAATGTAGCTAGATGGAATAATATGTAGATATATAAATATATAAACACCCACAGTACGGAGCATTGTAGCTAGATGGAATAAATATGCAAATATATAAACACACACAGTGCAGAGCATTGTTGCTAGATAGAATGAAACAGCATAACCGTCTACTTAGTTATCCTACATGGTATGATTATGTGCCCATACATATTCTCACCCTCCATAGCGACCGGTATGTTCCTAGTTGTATGCCGGAGAGGACCATTGTGTAAGTCTATTGCATCTTTTGCATTCAAAAAACTATTAGTTTGTTACGTCTTTTTGCTATCTCTGCGAGCAGCCCTGCTTAGGTTGTACAGTCTGACAGCCGTTGGTAGGAAGGACCTACGAAACCTCTCGGTTGTGCACCTGGGATGATGTAGTCTGCTGCTAAATGAGCTCCTCAGTGCATTCAGTATGTCCTGCATAGGGTGGAACTCGGACTCCAGCAGAGATGACAGTTTAGCCACCGTCCTTCTCTCTCCTATCTCCTCCATCGGATCAAGGCGCTGCCCCAGGACAGAGCTAGCTTTCTTAATCAGTTTGTTCAGTCTCTTCCTATCGGCTGCAGTAATGCCACTGCCCCAGCAGACCACTCCAAAAGTGATGGCTGATGCCACCACCGTGTCATAGAATGACTTCAGCAGCGCCCCTTGTACACCAAAAGACCTGAGTCTCCTCAGCAGGAACAGCCTGCGCTGTCCCTTCTTGTAGAGTGCATCAGTATTGTGTGACCAGTCTAGTTTATTGTTCAGATGAATACCCAGGTACTTATAGGATGTCACCATCTCGATGTCTGTTCCCTGTATATTTACTGGTACTGTGAGGGGCTGCCCATGCCTGCGGCAGTCCACCACCAGCTCCTTAGTTTTCCTCGCGTTGATCTGGAGGCAGTTCCGATGGCACCAGTCCACGAAGTCCTGGATAAGCCCTCTGTACTCAGCTTCATCTCCATTGGAGATGAGGCCAACGATCGCAGAGTCATCAGAGAACTTCTGTAGATGGCAGTGTGTTGTGTTGTGTAAGAAGTCCGCAGTATAAAGAGTGAACAGGAAGGGAGCCAGCACCGTTCCCTGGGGGGCCCCCGTGCTACTGATGGTGGTTCAGGAACATTCTGCTGTGATGATGTTGCTGCAGGTTGTTCTACTGAAGGTTGTTCTGGAACACCTTCTGGGAACTGCTCAGCTGCAGCACTGTTGCTCTGCTCCGATGGAGTTCCAGGGGATGAGATGACGATGGTTTCGCCTGATGGTCCCATGGGGTCCCTCCACCAAATAAGAACGCGGTGTGGTGTGATTTCTGACGACAGCTCCTGCTGCTCCTTGATCTCCTATCCTGGAGTGAGTCTATTGAGATGCTTTGCACGGTGTCTCAGGTTGTAGCGTTGCACATGTTTCGTTTTCCTCTTCCCTTCTTTCAGCATAAAATAAGATAAGCCTTTATTAGTCCCACAATGGGGAAATTCCAGGATTGCAACAGCACAGGGATAGCAACATTCAGAGCAACAATCAGAAGGCAAGAAAAAAAACAAGCAAACATAACAGCATTTCCATCAGGAAGAGCAGGACTTAACAACACAGGAAGAATAGGCACAGTTGTACGAAGCCTCCTCCCCATGAGCAGTTGAGCTGGGCTATACCCGTTTTGGAGAGGGGTAGCCCTGTAAGCCAGTAAAGTAAGATAGGGGTCATCTGACTTCTTCAAAAGCCCCTTCACTGTCTGCACTGCACATTCAGCTTCAGCATTGCCCTGGGAATATTTCGGGCTGCTGATTACATGCTGGAACCCATACAACTTTGCAAACGCTGCAAAGGCCGCTCCGGAGAATTGTGGCCCATTGTCTGTCACCAGGGTTTCACAGATTCTATGACGTGCAAAGATTGACTTAAGGTGGTGGGTCACATCATTAGATCTTGTGGGAGTTAGTAGGGCAATCTCCACATATCTTGACATGTAGTCCACTACTAGCAGGTAGGTCTTGCTCCCTAACATGAACAAGTCTGCTCCCAACTTCTGCCATGGTCTATCTGGGTATGGTGTCGGCATCAGTGGCTCCCTGTGGTTCTGTTGAGAACCAACTCATTCAGCTGCTGACTCAACCCCGGCCACCATACTGACTGTCGTGCTCATTCTCTACACTTAACCACACCTTGGTGTCCTTCGTGTAGCTTAGTGAGAACATCATTTCTCATGGTTGAGGGTATGACAAGCCTATCTCCCTTTAGCAGTAGACCATGCTGGACAGTAAGGAACGCCCTGTCAGTCCAGTATAGCTTGAGTGCAGGTTCATTTACGCCATGAGCTGGCCAGCCTTCTGCACACAGCTGCATCACTCGAGCACACACACTGTCCCTCTGCAGCTGCTCTCTCAACTCCTCCAGATAGGCAGTGCTTGCAGTTAGGTTCTCCATCACCATATCCACGTAGATATTTGTGTCTTCAAACAGCTTTTGTCAGCTGGTGTCTCTTTTCTTGTGACAGGCGCTTGCAACAATGTATCAGCTGTCCACAGGCACTTCCCTGGCACGTGAGATATGGAGTAAGAATAGCACATAAGACGCATTCGAAAGCGTTGGATCCGAGGGGTTAGAGAGTCCAGTGCTTGAGATCCCAGGAGACTCAGGAGAGGCTTGTGATCTGTCTCCAACTGGAAGTGTTTTCCAGTGAGGAAGTTGCTGAGCCTCTCGCAAGCCCAGGTCAGGCTCAAAGCCTCCTTTTCCACTTGGGCATATCTCTGCTTGGTGGGTGTGAGAGACCGTGATATGAAGGCTATTGGTCTCCACTCCTCACCCCAGTTTAGTAGCAGGACTCCTCCAAGTCTGTAAGACGACGCGTCTGCCGTAACTTTGCATTCTCTGTTAGGATCATATACGGCTAGCACCGGCGGCGACATCAGGGCATCCTTTAAGTCCTGGAAGGATTTAGCCTGCTCGGCGCCCCACACCCAGCAGTTCTTCTTCGAAAGGAGATCTCTAAGGGCTTTATCCCTCTCAGCTAGCTGTGGATAAACTTGCCCAGCTGGTTTACCATTCCAAGGAAAGACCTTAGTTCACTCACTGTTTTAGGTTCAGGCATTTCCCTCACAGCCTCCGTCTTGCTTGGGTCTGGACTGATGCCGCTGGTGGAGATCACGTGGCCTAGGAAAGTCACCTCAGACTTTGACAGGTCACACTTGCCAATGTTAAGTGTGATACCTGCCTTCTGAATCTTTCTTAGCACGGTATGCAGGCGAGCATCATGCTCCTCTTGTGTACGACCCCACACCAGCATGTCGTCAATGTGGAAAACCACGCCTTCGAGCCCTTCTGTGACCTCCGTCACCATTCTGTTCTGAAAGTGTTCAGGGGCGGACACAATGCTGAAAAAAAATGCTCTGCAATCAGTGTGTCAGACTGCAAGTCAGTCAGTTCAAGTTGAGCATCACTGGGTGCATATCCACACTGCAAGTCAAGGGTTAGTTACAGCATCAACAACATGGTTAATGTTTAGAACAGACTTACACAATACCTCCTGGTGTATAATATAGTGTATATATTATACTATATAGCTATAGTATAATGCCCACGGAAGGAGCCGTGGGATGTGTTAAACTAACGCTATTGCTATTGCTATGGCTTACGCCATAGCTAGTCATAGCACCTAACGGCGATACAAAGGAGCGACTCTATCCTAGGTTCGTCTCACTGACCCGGCATCGGCCCAGTAAATGACGGCTGAGCCTCCCGCGCAGATTCTTAGAATCTTGTGATTGGGGCTCGCCGGAGGAACTAACTGAGGCAACAGCTGGACTGGAGCCGGATCGGAGCTCAACTATAGCAGAGGTGGGAGACGGGGACCAGCGGAGGAGCAGCCGGGGCCCCAGCTGGATAGGAGCCGGATCGGAGCTCAGTTACAGCGGCGGAGCTTGGCAGGGGAGCTACTGAGGAAGACAGCGGTAGGTGGCGGGGCTCAGTGGAGGAGCTACCGGGACCCCAGCTGGACAGGAGCCGGATTGGAGCTCAACTACAGCGGCGGTGGGGCTCGGTGGAGGAGCTGACGGCAACCCGGCTGGATGGGAGCTGGATCAGGAGCTCAATTACAGCGGCGGTTAGCAGCGAAGGGGGCTAGCTGAGGCCCCAGCTGGATTGGAGGTTGGTTGGATCGGATACCGGCGACACCAGCAGAGAATGTTTTACTATCAACAGGTCAGTAAAAATGCCACCAAATAAGGAATAAATGGAAGAGATTAAAAAATCTCTGAACTTCTTGTCAGAAGAACTGAGCAAAGTGGCCAATCAACAGCTTAAACTATTAGGGCTAATGGAGGAAGTCCGAGAATTGAAATTAACAATTAAAGAAAAAGACAAAAAAATTGCAGACTTGGAGCAACGCATCGAGGATCTTGAACAATATTCTCGTATGGATGATCTAATTATAAGTGGACTAGACATTAAATATCAAACATATGCCGATGCTACAGCAGGAATGAGATGTGAGGAGGCTCCCTTAAGTGAATCAGTCTCCCTGGAAAGCCAGGTGCTTCAGTTCCTTGAAAGCAGAAATATAAAGGTTGAAGTAAATGCAATTTCAGCTTGTCATACTTGAACCAAAAAAGATAATAAAACAAAGAAATCAATTGTGATGCGCTTTGTGAACAGAAGGGTAAAGAATGACATACTGAGGCAGGCCAGAAAGGTACGGGGAACAGAAGTTTACCTAAATGAACATTTAACAAAGAATAATGCCGAAATAGCATGGCAAGCACGGATGCTGAAAAGACAAAATAAGACACAGCCAATATGGACAAGAAACTGTAGAGTTTGGATCAAACTAAATGGAATACCTGAGGAAGCAAAGGCCATAATAATCAGAGATCTTACTGACTTAAATACTGTAAATATAGATGAACACTAATTAACAAAATTAAGAGACTATGATAATCCATATCCACACACACGGCAAGAATAGTTCTTTTGTGACATACCATGTTAATGTACTTTAAAAAACAAAAACAAACAAACAAACAAACAAATTCAAACTCTGAAAATAGGCCATTATGCTGAACATAAACTACAAGAAATGGAGAATGATATTGATCCTGATAACCACTTCTTCAATAATATTCATAATCATTGTGAATATTATACTGAAAAGCAATTTAAAAGTCAAGTGCAATTACAGACGTGGACAAAATTGTTGGTACCCTTCTGTTAATGAAAGAAAAACCCACAGTGGTCACAGAAATAACTTGAATCTGACAAAAGTGGTAATAAATAAAAATTCTATGAAAATTAACCATTGAAAATCAGACAATGCTTTTGAATTGTGGTTCAACAGAATTATTTTAAAAAACAAACTCATGAAACAGACCTGGACAAAAATGATGGTACCCTTAACTTAATATTTTGTTGCACAACCTTTTGAGGCAATCACTGCAATCAAACGATTTCTGTAACTGTCAGTGAGACTTCTGCACCTCTCAGCAGGTATTCTGGCCCACTGTTCATGAGCAAACTACTCCAGTTGTCTCAGGTTTGAAGGTGGCCTTCTCCAGACTGCATGTTTCAGCTCCTTCCACAGAGGTTCAATAGGATTTAGATCAGGGCTCATAGAAGGCCACTTCAGAATAGTCCAATGTTTTGCTCTTAGCCATTCTTGGGTGTTTTTAGCTGTGTGTTTTGGGTCATTATCCTGTTGCAAGACCCATGACCTGCGACTGAGACCAAGTTGTCTGACACTGGGCAGCACATTTCTCTCTAGAATACCTTGATAGTCTTGAGATTTCATTGTACCCTGCACAGATTCAAGACACCCTGTGCCAGATGCAGCAAAGCAGCCCCAGAACATAACAGAACCTCCTCTATCTTTCACAGTAGGGACAGTGTTCTTTTCTTGGTATGCTTCATTTTTGCGTCTGTGAACATAGAGCTGATGTGCCTTGCCAAAAAGTTCCAATTTTGTCTCGTCTGCCCATAAGACATTCTCCCAGAAGCTTTGTGGCTTGTCAACATGCAGTTTGGCAAATTCCAGTCTGGCTTTTTTATGATTTGTTTTCAACAGTGGTGTCCTCCTTGGTCGTCTCCCATGAAGTCCACTTTGGCTCAAACAACGACGGATGGTGCGATCTGACACTGATGTACCTTGACCTCGGAGTTCACCATGAATGTGTTTAGAGGTTGTTCTGGGCTCTTTTGTTACCATTCATATTATCCGTCTCCTCCTGCGGCCACATCCAGGGAGGTTGGCTACAGTCCCGTGGATCTTAAATTTCTGAATAATATGTGCAACTGTAGTCACAGGAACATCAAGCTTCTAAAGAAAAGGACAAAAGAAGCAGAGCAGCAGTATAAAACATACAAAAATAAGTTAACATATATAATGAGATGTAGTAAAAGAGACTATTACAGTAAAAAGTTGGAGAAAAACAGATAATATTAAAAATACATGGACAATACTTAACAATATTCTTGGAAATAAAAACAGAAATACAAGCTACCCAACCAATCTTTCAAAAAAACAAACAAACAAAAAACGACTCAGCGTGTGAATGCAGTCTCACCTGCAGACGAATTTAATAACTTTTTTGTTAACATTGGTCCTAATTTGGCTCAAGAAATACCCATTACGGCACCTACAGGTGATACAATAAGCAAAAACATTGCTATAAAAGACTCCATTTTCATAAAGAACACAGACGAGAGAGAGGTCATTGAAATTGTTAAATCCTTTAAAAGTAAAACATCTATGGATTGTGATGGTATTGACATGCTTTTAGTCAAAACTATCATTGAATGCTTAGTGAAGCCACTGACATATATTTGTAACCTGTCTCTCCAAACAGGTATATTTCCCAATGCAATGAAAATAACTAAAGTAATTCCGATATACAAGACGGGTGACAGAGGGGAATTTTCAAACTACAGACCAATTTCACCTATTGCCACAATTTTCCAAGATACTTGAAAAAATATTCTGTGAGAGAATTGACAACTTCATAATGAAAAATAATTTATTGTGTGAGCAGCAATATGGGTTCAGACACAAGAGGACAACTGCATTTGCTCTCATGAAATTTATAGAAAAAATATCAACTGCCATTGAAAATAAAGAGTATTCAGTTGGGGTATTCCTGGATCTTAAAAAAGCATTTGATACAGTGGATCATAATTTATCATTAAAGAAACTACAAAATTATGGTATTAGGGGGTAACACTGTCCTGGTTATGTAGTTACTTAAAGAACAGATATCAGTATTTTTTTTTATTTTATTTATTTTTTTATTACTTATTTTGCACCCGTAGGTAGATTTGTTTTGCAGTCTGGTGACAAGCCACCAGCTGCCGGTCGCTGCGTGCGCAAGCGCCCCATATCCCTAACCTACATGTTTTTGGTATTTGGGAGGAAACTGGAGAAATCCCGGAGTAAACCCACGCAACACGGGGAGAACATGCAAACTCCACACAGATCACTGTTGGTCGGGGGCAGGGATCGAACCCACGATCTCACGATCCCCGCGATCCCCCGGCCGAGGGTAAACTGTGCTGCCACAGTGCTAACCACTGCGCCACCGTGCAGCCCACACAGTATGTACAGTGGGGCAAAAAAGTATTTAGTCAGCCACCAATTGTGCAAGTTCTCCCACTTAAAAGATGAGAGGGGTCTCCAATTTTCATCATAGGTATACCTCAACTATGAGAGACAAAGAGAAAAAAAAAATTCCAGAAAATCACATTGAAGGATTTTTAATGAATTAATTGGTAAATTCCTCAGTAAAATAAGTATTTGGTCACCTACAAACAAGCAAGATTTCTGGCTCTCACAGACATGTAACTTCTTCTTTAAGAGGCTCCTCTGTCCTCCACTCGTTACCTGTATTAATGGCACCTGTTTGAACTCATTATCAGTATAAAAGACACCTGTCCACAACCTCAAACAGTCAGACTCCAAACTTCACTATGGCCAAGACCAAAGAGCTGTCAAAGGACACCAGAAACAAAATTGTAGACCTGCACCAGGCTGGGAAGACTGAACCTGCAATAGGTAAGCAGCTTGGTGTGAAGAAATCAACTGTGGGAGCAATTACTAGAAAATGGAAGACATACAAGACCACTGATAATCTCCCTCGATCTGGGGCTCCACGGAAGATCTCACCCTGTAGGGTCAAAATGATCACGAGAATGGTGAGCAAAAATCCCAGAACCACACGAGGGGACCTAGTGAATGACCTGCAGAGAGCTGGGACCAAAATAACAAAGGCTACCATCAGTAACACACTACGCCGCCAGGGACTCAAATCCTGCAGTGCCAGACGTGTCCCCCTGCTTAAGCCAGTACACGTCCAGGCCCGTCTGAAGTTTGCTAGAGAGCATTTGGATGATCCAGAAGAGGATTGGGAGAGTGTCATATGGCCAGATGAAACCAAAATAGAACTTTTTGGTAAAAACTCAACTTGTCGTGTTTGGAGGAGAAAGAACACCATACCTACTGTGAAACATGGGGGTGGAAACATCATACTTTGGGGCTGTTTTTCTACAAAGGGACCAGGACGACTGATCCGTGTAAAGGAAAGAATGAATGAGACCATGTATCGTGAGATTTTGAGTGAAAACCTCCTTCCATCAGCAAGAGTATTGAAGATGAAACATGGCTGGGTCTTTCAGCATGACAATGGATCCCAAACACACCACCCGGGTAATGGAGTGGCTTCGTAAGAAGCATTTCAAGATCCTGGAGTGGCCTAGCCAGTCTCCAGATCTCAACCCCATAGAAAATCTTTGGAGGGAGTTGAAAGTCCGTGTTGCCCAGCGATAGCCCCAAAACATCACTGCTCTAGAGGAGATCTGCATGGAGGAATGGGCCAAAATACCAGCAACAGTGTGTGAAAACCTTGTGAAGACTTACAGAAAACTTTTGACCTCTGTCATTGCCAACAAAGGGTATATAACAAAGTATTGAGATGAACTTTTGTTATTGACCAAATACTTATTTTACCGAGGAATTTACCAATTAATTCATTAAAAATCCTTCATTGTGATTTTCAGGATTTTTTTTCTCATTTTGTCTCTCATAGTTGAGGTATACCTATGATAAAAATTGGAGACCTCTCTCATCTTTTAAGTGGGAGAACTTGCACAATTGGTGGCTGACTAAATACTTTTTTTCCCCACTGTATGTGTTGGTAGCAAAAACTCACAGTTACTGAAGGTTACTTGTGGAGGCCCACAGGGTTCAGTTTTGGGGCCATTGTTATTCAATATGTACCGTATTTTTGGGACTATAAGGCGCACCGGATTATAAGGCGCAATATCAATGAACGGTCTATTTGATGGTCTATTTTCATACATAAGGCACACCGGATTATAAGGCGCATTAAGGCGAGGTAGTCGGAGCCGGGAAAAATTTTTTTTTTGCATGCATGGAAAGAAAATCCTATCTATAGTCATTATAGACACATATAGCGCGATTGTCTGCGAGTGTGAATGACCTGTTCCACGAGCAGGCGGAATGTTTTTAGTCCGTGGCTGTTCATCACCATATTGGCCAGGATACTCGCTGGGTATTCGCTCGGTACTTGATATGGCTCACTCTCCAGTGGCGGCCCTGATAAGTAAACATATGCCAGGACGCTTGAATTCTTTCGTCCCAAAAATATCATTTTTGAATATTTAATTACAGCTAAATGGGAGCAGTTTCGATGCCGAAATTTCACATACAAATCCCAATATACGTGTTCTATACACCATCGGCTTTTGGGTATCAACTACCTCTCGAGGTAGTCGGAGCTGGGAAATTTTTTTTTTTTTTTGCGTGCATGGAAAGAAAATTGTCATGATGGCCGCTAGGCCGTCATCATTATCATCTTCAGCTGCGCTCACTCCAGCAGGTGGCAATCAGCGGGCTTTAAAAGCTCGACCCGCGGACTCCTCGACACGGAGTCGTCTGTCATCCTTACCACGTAATGCGCCGAGATCTCGACCACAAGTCAAGAAGCACACGCCAAGCCAAGCCAAGCCAAGCCAAGCCAAGTAAGCCATCCCAGCACTCAACCTCTTCTAGTTCTCTCCCCTGTGCACAGGTGGACCTCCCAGGCGGCGGACAATCCTCTTCAGCTGACAGGGCGCTATCCCCTCCGCCTCGGAGTTCCTCCTCAACCCCGCTACACCGGGCACCACCAGCACTACAACTCACGGGCACAAGGAGCCAGCAAGACTTACACTGTGGGACCTGCAAGTAAGCATCACCAGCACAAAGTCTCTATCGCTATTGAGCAGCAGTAATCATTTGTGCTTGTATGTTCCAGGGTTGCCAGGTTGCCACAAGACGTGCTCAGCTCCAGTGACCAGACGACCACACACTCATCCATTCACACACTACACTCTCACTTTATTAATAAAAGATAATTGTCTGTTATCAACTCGTGTCAGCGTCTGTCTCCTGGGTCACTAACCATGTCAAAAATCCTATCTATAGTCATTATAGACACATATAGCGCGATTGTCTGCGAGTGTGAATGACCTGTTCCACGAGCAAATGTACGTTTTTGGTCCGTGGCTGTTTACATCGTCATAGTGGCCAGGATACTCGCTCGGTACTCGATATGGCTCACTCTCCGGCGGCAGCCCCGAGAAGTAAACAATGCAAACAAATGCTGGGACGCTTGAATTCTTTCGTCTCGAAAATATTATTTTTAAATATTAATTACAGCTAAACAGGAGCAGTTTCGATCCACAATCCATTGGCAGATAGTGGCGTAACTCGCTAGCAATTTAACTTTGAATGACCTGTTGACACCAATATAGCGGTTGGAGTTCTTTGGTTAATCCACCCGGAATGATGGCAAGCTCCGAATTAGTTTGCTTCAGTTGGGTTTTGACAGTATCGGTGAGATGGGCGTGCATAGGTGGCAGATCAATAGGGATGGAGATTTGTGGAAAAAGCCATCCGGCCATTATGTTGAAGCACATATTACTCCGCGAGGCTCCTGACTACCTTAATGCTCCGACAATCCATCAAGCGGTTCGGCTTCGTAGCTTACCAAAGTCGTACTAAAACATTTTTGACAGATTTTTGAGCGCCGTGTACCACAGAAAATCGGTTCGAGGTCAGTAAGCACAACCAGGATTAATACATAAGGCGCACCGGATTATAAAGCGCACGGTCAATTTTTGAGAAAATTAAAGGATTTTAAGTGCGCCTTATAGTCCAAAAAATACGGTATATATGTAAATGATATATGTAAAGTTTCGGAAAAAATGGATTTAATATCGTTTGCCGATGACACTAATTTATTATGCAGTGGAAGCAATTTGGAACAACTTTTGGATTAACTTGGAAAGGAATTAGGAAAGCTTAAACTGTGGTTTGATTCAAACAAATTAACGCTCAATTTAAGTAAGACAAAATTTATAGTTTTTAACAACCATCGCAACAACTCAGTATCTAAACTCAGTGTAAATGGTGTAGAGATTGAAAGGGTATCCAAAACTAAATTTCTTGGAGTAATAATTGATAATAAACTGTGCTGGAAGTCACATATTAATTATATTAAAGGTAAAATATATACTACACAGAGTGAAATATTTGCTGAATCAACCCACACTATATACTTTGTATCATTCATTAATACTCCCTTACACTACATATTGTACTGAAGTATGGGGAAATACATATAAAACAAACATATATCCAATCTTTATGCTTCAGAAGAGAGCTATTAGAATAATAAACAAAGCTGCTTACAGGGAACCAACAAACCCACTTTTTCTTAAATTAAAAGCTCTCAAGCTGAACGATCTGGTTGACTTTAAAACTGCAATAATAATGTTTAAAGTGAAGAATCTATCACTGCCCGCAAATATCCAAAAGTTGTTCCAAATAAGGGAGAAACAGTATCATTTCAGAGGAACATGTATATTTCAAAAACCTTCAGTGAGAACTACCACCAAGCAACACTGTGTCTCAGTGCAAGGAGTCAGATTGTAGAACACTTTTGGACCTGAATTAAAATCATGTACAACGCTTGGACAATTTAAACAAAAACTAAAGGAAGAAATACTCCAAACATATATACAAGATGACATGTAAAATCACATAAGGATTATCATATTCAGTCTGTGTTGTGTTGTTGCTTAGATTTTTGTCACGTTTTGTCTTAGCTTTGTTCTGAATTGTAATCGCTCTTGTTTTTCTTTTGAATTCTTGGATGGAATATGGGTGGGCAATATAAGCTGCGGCTTCAGCCATCACTCATTTCGGATAACTTATGTTGAACTGTATAATCAGAGGAGTTATTGTTTAATTTGACCTTGTAAGATGTTTTTTTTCTTTCCCCTTTGTTATATTATTCTGTTCCTTTCTTTTAATCTTTACTTTTAATCTATCCAAAATAAAGATTCATTCATTCATTCATTCATGTAGCCGTTTGAAATAATAGTGTCCAAAGGGTGTGATGAACATTGTCAGTTTTGCTGAATCTTCTGTCAATGGGATTTGCCAAAACCCCATATTTGCATCCAGCTTACTAAATATTTTGGCTCCAGCCAGCCTCCCAAGTGTTTCCTCTACTGATGGTAGAATGAACTTCTCTCTACACACGGACTCATTGAGGTTAGTGAGGTCGACACATATTTGCACAGGATCCATCTTGTTCTTTCTGGGCACTACCACGATGCCAGCACACCAGTCTGTAGGCTCCTCAATTCTGCATATCACCCCAAGGCTTTCCATGGGGGACAGCTCTTGCTTGACTTTGTCCATTAGTGGCAATGGGATCCTCCTTGGTGTCTTGAGTGAAAATGTTTGGCACCTGGTTTGAGCTTGATGGCATATGCCTGGCGCAACTCACTTAGTCCGCTGAATAATTTTGGATAGTTCTCCTTTAATATCTCTATAGTGACACTGTCAAGGAGTGCAACAAGCCCTTGTCTGCAGCTCACGGACCTCCCCAGCAGGGCAGTGTGCACATAACGGACAACATACACCTCCTCAATCTCCTCTTTCTCACCAATTCTCAGCAACAGCTTGGCAACACCCATAACATCAAGTGGCCTCCTCCCCGGTCCCAGGAGCGGCTTAGGTGCTTTGTGGAGCGCAGGTGGGTTTTCTCTGAGTATTTTCTGGAACACAGCATGTGGCAAAACTGTGACATTGGCACCTGTGTCAATTTTGAACGTCACGCTGATGTCATGAATGTCAATGTTGACCATCCAAGGATCACTGTCTGTTGTAACACTGCCGAAGAAGATGGCATCCTCATCCTCTTCCACCTCAAGTACAGATTTTGAGGCCTTGCACACACATTTATAATGACCCTTTCTCCCACAAGCATGACAGTTCACTTCATTTGCAGGACACCCACGTTTTGAATGTGATGGAGAGCTGCCACATTTATGACATTTTGACTGTGTCCCCTTTTCCTTGCTATTCTGAGTACTGTGCGGTTTGTGAGCATGCTGAGGTTTGTTTTTAGCAGGCTTGCTACTTCCCTTGAACACTA
Organism: Pholidichthys leucotaenia; assembly: GCA_020510985.1. Classification (NCBI taxonomy): domain Eukaryota; kingdom Metazoa; phylum Chordata; class Actinopteri; order Cichliformes; family Pholidichthyidae; genus Pholidichthys; species Pholidichthys leucotaenia. The sequence goes on along the minus strand of CM035849.1, from coordinate 131,505,409 downwards.
TCAACAGACATTGCCTCACTTGCCTGAGTTCTGGTGTCTCCTCTCAGAGAAGCTTGCTGCTTTTTCACCTCCTCACTCTGCCGTGCCATCCTGATTGCTTTCTCCAAAGTCAGCTCTGCATCTAGCTGCATGCGTTCAGACAGCCTCTTGTTCAGACCGACGAGTCTGTCCTGAAGTAGCTCATTATGCAGCACACCGTAACTGCAATGTTCAGCCAGCGCATATAGTGCAGTAACAAAAGAATCTACTGTCTCACTTTCTCGCTATTTTCACAGGTTGAATTTGGCAAGCTCATAAATTACATTCTTTTTAACCACAAAGAAGCAATGAAAGCCGTCACGCACCTCTTCATACAAGCTGCGTTGAGCATCCATCAGAGCCAGCCCACATAAAACATCATCTGCCTCGTCCCCCATGCAATATATCAAAGTATTAACTTGATTTTCTTCAGAGCTTGCATTCAGATTACTTGCCAGGAAAAATCTGTCGAATCTCCGGATCCATTTGGCCCACCCCTGCGGCTTACAAAAGTCGAAGGGCTCCGGTGGCTGGATGTTAAACGTAGCACACGGACCCGCTGCCACAGCGGCTCCCGGAGCGGTTGCTATCCCTCCGATAGCGTCTCCGTCTTCACTCATTGTGTCTGCAAACTCCCCTCTCTTCCTCCGTGGTGTACAAATGATCCTTTTTGTTTTTGGGCTTACCTCTCTACGTTAACTACAGGACTTCTGACACCATGTCGTGTTATTAAAACACTGCGTGAGTCCAACTGTAGCTTTTAATGTCACTTTTATTGAACCGTGTCAACCTCGCTGCTAGTCTGTCCGTTTCCCGCCAGTCGCCTTTCTCTCGTCATCACTGCACAACTCTGTAGTTCTTTTCCAAGTAACTCAATTACACCACAATATAGATCAATAAAATTTTGAACAACTATCAGAAAAGGTCTGTACGTGTTAAGTTAAATAACAAGCATTCACAGCATGACAGCAACATGAGCATTTTAATTTCACATTAAAACACCCAAGCACAGTGTTGTGGTTCTTTGTGGCTCTGACTAGATTCTATGTCTGCTCCGAGGTAAATTAAATGATATCCAACATCTTTTAACAAAATGCATCCGACTTTATTGCGGTGGAGACATCGATATATCTCAGCTATAGCTCAGCTTTTATTTGTTTGTAGCGTTAGAATCTTAGCAGTGGCACTAACAAATGGAGCTACTGTCTGTGAGGCCACTTTTTAAGGTCATCTTCCCGTCCTTCCATAGTCGTGGGGAGTGGTATGATTGTATTCTGTTTCTGAGGTGCAAAAGGCCGTGTTCCCGGATTTTTGATGCAGAAGTCATTGTTTTGTTTGTTTTTTTTATTTAAGTTTTTGTAAAGCGTGTACATGTCATTACAGCATTGCATTGTTTACATTTTCATCACCTATTCCCCCTTTTTTGTTTTTTGACAACATTGGAAAAAAATTATTACAACACCCTTTTTTAAGTGAAAGAAAAAGAGAAATTAAAAAAAGAACAAAAAAACAAAACAAAACAAAACAAGAAAAAAAAAAACAAAAGAGCAGAAAAATAAAAGAGCATCTGAGTAGCGTTGGAACAAAGAGCGGTGCCATTATTGAAATGGTATTTGTCAAAGATTAGATCTGATGAAAGACACATATGCGTTCCAGGGTTGCCAAAAGTTCAAGAACCCATCCATGTCCTGTCTCAGTGCAAATGTCAACTTTTCCATCGAATAAATGTCCTGAATCACGTTAATCCAATCTTCAGGTGTAGGACAGTCTTTCAACATCCATTTTTTTGTTAGAGCTTTTTTACTTGCCAATATTAAAACAGTGAATAAGTATTTTTCTCCTTGTCTTTCCAGTGATTCCGGTAGTAAACCCAAATACAAAGTTACAAAAGAAAAGGGAACTGTTACTTTGAATATTTTCCCCAATATTGTCTGTACCTTGGTCCAATATTGGTGGATAACTGGGCATGACCAAAACACATGAAAATGATTTGCAGTCTTTTCACCACACAAGCGCCAATTCAACCCTTTGCGAGTAAATTTGTTTTGTGCAGGTGTTCTGAAAAATCTTATCAAATTTTTCCATCCAAATTCTCTCCACAGCAGGGATGAAGTTCTTTTCCTTTGTTGTTTATTTAGCTTTTCCCATATTTCCAGTTGTAAAGTGAAATTCCCCTCTTTTTTCCATCTCTCTTTTATATATGATGTGTTGTCTCCTTTTAAGTCTTGAAGACCATGGTATATTTTAGAAATGTATCTGATCCCTGGGATCCCTTTATATGCCATTAAGAAAACCTTCAGAACACCTGACTGGGCCCTTTACAAATCCTCCTTTTTAAGTATTTTGTTTATGTGGTGTCTAAGCTGAAAGAACCTGTAAAGGTCTTGATTTACTAGACCTTGTTTTTTCAAATCTTCAAAACTTCTTAAAGTTTGCCCTTTAAAAAAATCATAATATTTTATCAGTCCGTTTTCTTTCCACTTTTTAAATCTAGTGTCTGTTTTATTAGGAGTAAAGTCCTGATCATAGGAAATCCATTGCAATAATCGATAGGGTTCTTTAGTTTGATTCTCTCTATCTTAAACCAAATTTTTAGCGGGGTCTCTATCCACGGGTTAGTGTTATTCAAAAGTTTAGGTAAGGCATTGTTCCCTATTATCACCTGTAGGGGAATGTCACTTGTTATTTGGCATTCCATCTCCTTCCATTGTGCAGTGTAGACTGGGTTACATATCTCTACTAAAGTTTTAATTTGTGCGGCTTTAAAATAGTCCCTGATATTTGGCAGTGCGAGCCCACCTTTGTCTTTGTTTAGCTGTAGGGTTCTATATCTGATTCTAGGTCTCTTGCCCTGCCATATGAATCTTGAGATCCTTCTGTCCAGTTCTTGCCATGTTTTTTTGGGAGGATCTACCGATATTGTTTGGAAAAGGTATAGAAGACGTGGAAGTATATTCATTTTGACTGCTTCAATTCTTTGTGCAGTACCCAAGAATGGTATCATATTCCATCTTGCTAGATCAGATTTTATTTTTGCCATCAGTGGATCATAGTTTAGCGTTATAATTTTGTTGAGTTGTTTCGGGATATTGACCCCCAGATATTTCATAGATTCCATCTCCCAGTTAGTTTTGAGTTTGCTTAGTAAATATTGATTTGGGTCATAGGTGAATGTTAAAATTTGGGTTTTATGCATGTTTAATTCGTACCCCGATAACTCTCCATACTCTGAAAAAACTGAGATTAGTTCTGGAAAAGAGGTGTCTGGCTGCCCCAGGTAGATTAAAATGTCATCGGCAAAGAGTGCTATTTTATGTTCCTTCTGACCAAGTGTGACCAAGTGACCTTGAATTTTTGATTCTGTCTTATCCATTGGCTCAGAGGTTCTATGAAGATTGCAAAGAGCAGTGGGGACAAGGGGCAGCCCTGACGACATCCTCTTTCCAGTTCAAAAGATGATGATAATTTACCGTTAATCCTTATTTTAGCTGTTGGTTTTTATATAATGCCTGGATGGTTCTAATGAAGTTATTATGAAAAATGAAACTGGATAAGATTCTGTATAGGAAAGCCCAGTCAACCGAATCAAATGCTTTTTCAGCATCTAATTCCAATATGGCTGCATTTAAATTATTTTTTTTTTTATATGATGGATTATGTGTAAAGTGCGTCTAATGTTATCTTATGTCTGTCTTTGTCTTATAAAACCTGTTTGGTCTAAATGAATTAAGTCTGTCAGTATATTTTCTAACCTTTTGGCAAGGATAGCGGTAAAAAGTTTATAGTCCTGATTTAACACACTGATTTGTCTGTAGTTGGAGCAGTCTAGTTTATCCTTTTCAGGTTTAGGTATGACTGCAATGACCCCTTCTCTCCAGAAGGGGGGATTTCTCCTGTGTGGAGGACATAGTTAAATGTTTTCAGGAGTTGAGGAGATAGTTGCTGTTTAAAGGGTTTGTACCACTCTGCTGTATAGCCATCTGCTCCTGGGGATTTGTTAGCTTTAAGTTTCATAATTGCTTTTTCTAATTCTTTAGGTTGTATTTCTGCCAGTAGTTTTTTTATTTTGTGACTCAGTAAGTTGGGGAAGATTTAATGTATTTAGGAAGGCTTTGGATGCATTTTTGTGTTTTTTGAGGGAGTATAATAGTAGTAATCGGTTTGACCAACCGCCCTCCCCCCCGACTGCACAACAACCACTGCTGCCTCTGAAGACATCAAGTCCTGCTGCCCACTCCCCACTCCCCACTCCACCAACACCCCCCACTCCCAACGCACAGCCCCCCAACCTGACCCTCACTAAGACCCAGGTGAGGACGGAGCTGAGGAAGATCAAGGCGAGGAAGGCGTCGGGACCGGACGGCATCAACGCAAAGCTCCTCAAGTCCTGTGCAGACCAGCTGTGTGGGATTGTGGAGTACATCTTCAACCTGAGCCTGAAGCTGGGGAGGGTACCACAGTTGTGGAAAACATCTTGTGTGGTACCTGTACCAAAGACTTCCCACCCCAAAGATCTGAACAGCTACAGACCAGTGGCCCTGACGTCCCACATGATGAAGACCCTGGAGAGACTGCTCCTTGTTCACCTCTGCCCCCTGGTGGGAACAGCGATGGATCCACTCCAGTTCGCCTACCAGCATGGCATTGGGGTGGAGGATGCGGTGATCTTCCTCCTTCACCATTCTCTGTCCCACCTGGAGAAGCCTGGGAATGCGGTGAGGATCATGTTCTTTGACTTCTCCAGTGCTTTCAACACCATCCAACCGATGATCCTGAAGGACAAGCTGCTGTGCGCAGGGGTGGACCAGCACCTGTCATCATGGATCCTGGACTACCTCACAAACCGGCCACAGTTTGTGAGAACCCGGGACTGTGTGTCCGACACGATCATCGGTAGCACGGGGGCCCCCCAGGGAACGGTTTTGGCTCCCTTCCTGTTCACCCTTTATACTGCGGACTTCTCACACAACACAGCACACTGCCATCTACAGGAATTCTCTGACGACTCTGCGATTGTTGGCCTCATCTCCAATGGAGATGAAGCTGAGTACAGAGGGCTTATCCAGGACTTTGTGGACTGGTGCCATCGGAACTGCCTCCAGATCAATGCGAGGAAAACTAAGGAGCTGGTGGTGGACTACCGCAGGCAAGGACAACCCCTCACAGCACCAGTAAATATACAGGGAACAGACATCGAGATGGTGACATCCTACAAGTACCTGGGTGTTCATCTGAACAATAAACTAGACTGGTCACACAATACTGACGCACTCTACAAGAAGGGACAGCGCAGGCTGTTCCTACTGAGGAGACTCAGGTCTTTTGGTGTACAAGGGGCGCTGCTGAAGTCATTCTATGACACGGTGGTGGCATCAGCCATCACTTTTGGAGTGGTCTGCTGGGGCAGCAGCATTACAGCAGCCGATAGGAAGAGACTGAACAAACTGATCAAGAAAGCTAGCTCTGTCCTGGTGCAGCGCCTTGACCCAGTGGAGGAGATGGGAGAGAGAAGGATGGTGGCTAAACTGTCATCTCTGCTGGAGTCCGAGTTCCATCCTATGCAGGACATACTGAATGCACTGAGGAGCTCACTTAGCAGCAGACTACATCATCCTAGGTGCACAACTGAGAGGTTTCACAGGTCCTTCCTACCTACGGTTGTCAGACTGTACAACCTAAGCAGGGCTGCTGGCAGAGATAGCAAAAAGACGTGACAACCTAATAGTATTGAATGCAAAAGACGCAATAGACTTACACAATGGTCCCCTCCGGTATACAACTAGGAAATACTGGTCGCTATGGAGGGTGAAAATATGTATGGGTACATAATCATACCATGTAGGATAACTAAGTAGACGGTTATGCTGTTTCATTCCATCTAGCTACAATGCTCTGCACTGTGTGTGTTTATATATTTATTCCATCTAGCTACAATGCTCCACACTGTGTGTGTTTATATATTTACATATTTATTCCATCTAGCTACAATGCTCCGCACTGTGTGTGTTTATATATCTACATATTTATTCCATCTAGCTACAATGCTCCGCACTGTGTGTGTTTATATATTCATATATTTATTCCATCTAGCTACAATGCTCCGCACTGTGTGTTTATATATTTACATATTTATTCCATCTAGCTACAATGCTCCGCACTGTGTGTTTATATATTTACATATTTATTCCATCTAGCTACAATGCTCCACACTGTGTGTGTTTATATATTTACATATTTATTCCATCTAGCTACAATGCTCCGCACTGTGTGTTTATATATTCATATATTTATTCCATCTAGCTACAATGCTCTGCACTGTGTGTCTATATATTTATATTTATATGTACATATGTATACTCGCTGCTCTTGTTTTTCTCTTGCCTTCTGATTGTTGCTCTGAGTGTTGCTATCCCTGTGCTGTTGCAATCCTGGAATTTCTCCATTGTGGGACTAATAAAGGCTTATCTTATCTTATCTTATAAGTTCTTGCAGTAATTCTCGAAGCTTTTAAGAATTTCCTGAATTCTAAATTTTATTTCCTTTGATACTGGGTCTCTGATTTTGTAGATTGCTCTCTCCGTTTGTTGTTTCCTCAATTTGTAGGCTAGTAATTTTGCCGATTTGCTACCTGTTTCATAATATTTTTGTTTCAGAAATGTAATTTTTTTTTTTTTTCAGAAATGTTTTTTTTTTTTTTTTTTTTTTTTTAAACTCTCTCTCGGCGCCACACGAGTAGGCTGCCTTTTGCAACAGTGGCTCGATTCCGAGTCTTTTTCCCTTCCTCTCTCTTTTGATCCGTCTTTTTTTTTTTTTTTTTTTTTTTACCCCACTTATATCACGGACACACAGATCGTCCCAAATGTCTCCTGAGCCGGTGGACGGAGCCACTGTTTATAGCAGGATACGATACAGCAGGGAAGAGCTGCTAGCATTCAACTGCCACCCGGTCCCATTGGAAAAACTCGACATACCAAGAGAACTGAGGCGAAAACGCCGCGGCTGCCAGGCTGGAGTAAGGCGGAGGACAAAAAATATAGGGTACAGACCCTCCCTTCCATCTGTTGTCATGGAAAATGTACGGTCGATACTGGGAAAGTTAGATGAGCTAGCGGCTATCTCCCGTTATGATAGCACTTACCGGGAGTGCTCTCTCCTTTTGTTTACTGAGACGTGGCTAACTGAACGAGCAGCAGATGCTAACATTGAGCTGGAGGGTTTTCACATGATACGAGCTGACCAAACACCAGACAGTGGCAAAGCAAGGGGCGGTGGAGTGATAATGTATGTTAACAACAACTGGTGCAGACCGGGACATATCACTGTTAAACAACGACACTGCAGCAAAGACATTGAGTTGCTAGCTGTTAGCATGAGGCCTACATATCTCCCAAGAGAACACTCACACGTGATCTGCATTGTTGTTTATGCAAATCCGACGGCGAACGCTGGGACAGCGCGTGACGTCATCCATTCAGTAACCAGCAGGCTGCAGACAGAACACCCAGATGCTCTTCTCCTCATCTCAGGCGATTTCAACCATGTTTCACTATCTCCCATTCTACCCACGTTCACCCAGTATGTCACATGCCACACTAGAGACAATAAAACACTGGATTTATTCTACGCAAACACTAAGGAGGCGTACACCTCATCACAACTCCCCCCACTCGGGAGATCGGATCACAACTTGGTTCATCTCCGGCCGGTGTACAAACCCCTAGTGCACAGACAACCTCCGGCCATGCACACTGTGGAGTTATGGTCTGAGGAGACAATGGACACTCTAAAGGACTGTTTTGAAGCCACCGCCTGGAAGCAGCTCTGCGATCCACATGGTGAGGACATCGATGGCCTCATTCACACCTTCACGGGCTACCTCAGCTTCTGTGTGGACAAATCCGTTCCCACCAAGACCATACGGCGTCACTCAAACAACAAACCCTGGATCAACCCTGAGATAAAAACACTTCTGAGAGAGAAGAAGAGGATCTTCAGGTCAGGGAACAGGGAGATGCTGAAGTCCGTACAGAGGGAGCTGAGGAGAAAGATCAGAGAAGGCAAGGACAGCTTCAGGAAGAAGATGGAGGACAAGTTGCAACAGAGCGACATCAGCGGGGTCTGGAGAAACCTCAAAACCATCTCGGGGCTCCAGAATACCTCCCCCCAGGCCACGGGGGGCAGGGAGTGGGCGAACAACCTGAATCTGTTTTTCAATAGATTTGACCAACCGCCCTCCCCCCTGTCTGCACAACAACCACTGCTGCCTCTAAGAAATCAAGTCCTGCTGCCCACTCCCCACTCCACCGACACCCCCCCCCACTCCCAACACACAGCCCCCCATCCTGACCCTGACCAAGACCCAGGTGAGGACGGAGCTGAGGAAGATCAAAGCGAGGAAGGCGCCGGGACAGGACGGCATCAGCGCAAAGCTCCTCAAGTCCTGTGCAGACCAGCTGTGTGGGATTGTGACGTATATCTTCAACATGAGCCTGAAACTGGGGAGGGTACCACAGCTGTGGAAAACATCTTGTGTGGTACCTGTACCAAAAACTTCCCACCCCAAAGACCTGAACAGCTACAGACCGGTGGCCTTGACGTCCCACTTGATGAAGACCCTGGAGAGACTGCTCCTTGCTCACCTCCGCCCCCTGGTGGGACCAGCGATGGATCCACTCCAGTTCGCCTACCAGCATGGCATTGGGGTGGAGGATGCGGTGATCTTCCTCCTTCACCGTTCTCTGTCCCACCTGGAGAAGCCCGGGAATATGGTGAGGATCATGTTCTTTGACTTCTCCAGTGCTTTCAACACCATCCAACCGATGATCCTGAAGGACAAGCTACTGCGCGCAGGGGTGGACCAGCACCTGTCATCATGGATCCTGGACTACCTCACGAACCGGCCTCAGTTTGTGAGAACCCGGGACTGTGTTTCCGACACGATCATCAGTAGCACGGGGGCCCCCCAGGGAACGGTGCTGGCTCCCTTCCTGTTCAGTCTTTATACTGCGGACTTCTCACACAACACAACACACTGCCATCTACAGAAGTTCTCTGATGACTCTGCGATCGTTGGCCTCATCTCCAATGGAGATGAAGCTGAGTACAGAGGGCTTATCCAGGACTTCGTGGACTGGTGCCATTGGAACTGCCTCCAGATCAACGCGAGGAAAACTAAGGAGCTGGTGGTGGACTGCCGCAGGCATGGGCAGCCCCTCACAGTACCAGTAAATATACAGGGAACAGACATCGAGATGGTGACATCCTATAAGTACCTGGGTGTTCATCTGAACAATAAACTAGACTGGTCACACAATACTGACGCACTCTACAAGAAGGGACAGCGCAGGCTGTTCCTGCTGAGGAGACTCAGGTCTTTTGGTGTACAAGGGGCGCTGCTGAAGTCATTCTATGACACGGTGGTGGCATCAGCCATCACTTTTGGAGTGGTCTGCTGGGGCAGTGGCATTACTGTAGCCGATAGGAAGAGACTGAGCAAACTGATTAAGAAAGCTAGCTCTGTCCTGGGGCAGCGCCTTGATCCGATGGAGGAGATAGGAGAGAGAAGGACGGTGGCTAAACTGTCATCTCTGCTGGAGTCCGAGTTCCACCCTATGCAGGACATACTGGATGCACTGAGGAGCTCATTTAGCAGCAGACTACATCATCCCAGGTGCACAACCGAGAGGTTTCGTAGGTCCTTCCTACCAACGGCTGTCAGACTGTACAACCTAAGCAGGGCTGCTCGCAGAGATAGCAAAAAGACGTAACAAACTAATAGTTTTTTGAATACAAAAGATGCAATAGACTTACACAATGGTCCCCTCCGGCATACAACTAGGAACATACCGGTCGCTATGGAGGGTGAGAATATGTATGGGCACATAATCATACCATGTAGGATAACTAAGTAGACGGTTATGCTGTTTCATCCCATCTAGCAACAATGCTCTGCACTGTGTGTGTTTATATATTTACATATTTATTTCATCTAGCTACAATGCTCAGCACTGGGTGTGTTTATATTTATATATCTATATATTTATTCCATCTAGCTACATTGCTCCGCACTGTGTGTGTTTATATACTTGCATATTTATTCCACCTAGCTGCAATGCTCCGTACTGTGGGTGTTTATATATTTACATATTTATTCCATCTAGCTACAATGCTCTGCACTGTGTGTTCATATATTCATATATTTATTCCATCCAGCTACAATGCTCTGCACTGTGTGTCTGTGTGTGTGTGTGTATATATATATTTTATAGTAATATGTACATATGTATATTAGCTGCTCTTGCTTGCTTGTTTTTTTCTTGCCTTCTGATTGTTGCTCTGAGTGTTGCTATCCCTGTGCTGTTGCAATCCTGGAATTTCCCCGTTGTGGGACTAATAAAGGCTTATCTTATCTTATCTTATCTTAAGTTTTTTCTGGATTTCTATTGTGTAGATCTCATTTATTTGTTTTTAAATTTCCTTAATTTTGAGCGAGTCATTAGAATGAGTGTTGTCTTTGTGCTCTTTTTCTAGTTTCTTAAGTTCTGACTCTAATGTGATTAGTTTTTCTTGTCTCAGTTTCTTTTGGATTGCCAGTTTTGCGATAATCTTTCCCCTTATTACAGCTTTGCATGCGTCCCACAGTATTAAAGGGGATACTTCTCCATTATCATTTTCTTCCAAATATCTGAGAATATCCGATTCCAATTCATCTTTCAGTGGTCCTTTCAGCACATTTGAATTTAACCTCCAAGAAAATGTATTATTTGTGTATTTTGGGGTATTTAAGTCCATATAGATTGGACTGTGGTCAGAGAGATCCATCAGTCCTATTTTACATGTTTTTACTCTTCCAATGTCTCTATTAAACATAAAAAAATAGTCAGTCCTTGAGTATGATGAATGTGGTGCTGAGTAAAATGTATAATCTTTTACACTGGGGTTGAATTCCCTCCACACATCGCAGATTCCCATTTCTTTTAGTAGCATCCGAGTTTTTCTACTTTGAGTGTTATTTTGATGTGGAGAATTATCTGATGCATCCCAGTATGGATTCAGTCTTAGACTGAAGTCTCCACCACATAGCACTAAACCTTTGGCTTTAGTTATCATTAGGTCAAATACATTTTTATAAAATTTCCAGTTAGCCCCTGGAGGTGCATATACAGTACATTCAGCAGGGTGATATCTTCTCCCTCTAGCCGACCAAGTACCATGCTAAATCTCCCTTCTTTATCTTTGTGTTCTGAATTTTTTCAAACATAATTTTGGTTGAGATCAATGTCGCTACCCCCCTCCTCCTCCCTGATTTATATGAAGATGAAGAGATCAGTTTAAACCCTTGTCTATTAAGTTTAGTGTGCTCCAAGTCTGTTAGGTGGGTTTCCTGTAAAAATATTATTCCTGCTTTGTCTTTTTTCATTTTGCCAAGAATCTTGGATCTTTTAACTGGGTTCAGGATCCCTTTTACATTATATGAGATTATTTTGGTTACACCTTGTTTCTCCATTGTGTTGTCTTATTTAGTATAACAGTGTAGTGGCCCTCTTTTATGCTACTCAGAAACTGAAAGAACATTAAGAACATAAAAAAACATTAAGAACATAGTATATAAAACTTTACAACAAAAAACTGTCAAAAGATCTTCCTGAGCTGAGGTCTTTTTAGCAACCTTAGAAGAGCCTTGATGGTGCGTTGGCTCTGAGGGAAATTCCTCAAACTCTGTTACGTGTTGAGGGCCCTCTCTTACCCCTGTAAGTTGTCCCATGTTTTTAACGTGAATTTCAGATCCCAATGCGAACTTGTAATGATTTTTTTTTTTTTATGCCTATACCCTATGAAATTGTGCGCAACCTCCCACCACCGTCACAGCAAACAATCACGTTAATACAGTATTTGTTAGTATGGAGGGTTCATGTGGTTCATTGTCACATTTCTATTTTAACAAGTTTTTTTTTCTTTTTTTTTTTCAAGACTTATTTGTTTCTAATATTATGACTGTTCTGTGAAATGTTTTACCACTTCATACTTGCTGATTCTGCATCTCCTTTAATGTTTGTTACCTTGTAGGAGGAGGTTTGGATGCGCAGATTGACTAAAAATATCGTTATTCCCTCCTGAAAGCGTTCAGTTTTTCCTTATAGCCCTGGCGCTGGGCTTCCCGCTGCTGGCCCGTGGATTTTGAGGATCTCTGTGTGCACCACGTTTGAGCCTTGATTCTTTCGATCGGGTCTGCTGTGGGTTTATACACCGTTACCGGGAGCCCTCTTCTCGCCATATCCCTGGTTGCTTCTTCCGCCGAGTTGTAGAGACACGTCTCTTCCCCGTAAAAAACCCGCAGCTTCGCCGGAAATGGAGTTTGAAAGCGCAGTTTCTTCTCTCTTAGTACCTTTTTAGCGTCGTTGTATTCCCAACGCTTTTTAAGGACCTCCGGGGTGTAGTCGTGCTCCACAAAAACTTTTCTTTCTTGGTGCATAAATCCTTTTCTCTGCCAAGCCAGTCTCAAAACCTCTTCTTTTGTTTTCAAGTTGGAAAACTTCACCACCACCGATCGTGGGGGCGCTTCCGTCGACGGCCTTGGGGCTAATGTATGGTGCACCCTTTCTATTTTCAAATCGGTGGATTGGGGAATTTCCGACTTCTCTCTCAGTATGGTTTCCACGCATGCAGCCATTGTGGTGAAACCGTCTTCGACTCCTTCTTTCAGACCATGAATTCTTATGTTGGCCCTTCTTAGTCTTCCTTCTTGGTCGGTTAGCTTAGCCTCCAGTCTTGTCTGTCGTTTGAGTAATTCCAGCACGGTTTCTTCCAGCCCTTTTATTCTTTCCTCTGCTTCTATGATTCGGTCCTCAGCCTGGTCCACTCTGTTGTTTGTCCTTTTTATTTCGTCTTTAATTTCACGAAATTTGGCCCAACACTCTCGGCGAAATTCTCTTAATTCTTGAAATATCATTTTTAAGCTAACCGTGTTGCTAGCCTCTTTCAGCTCCTCTGTTTCCAAGTGGTTGTTGTCCTCCAGGTCAGATTCTCCGGCCGATGCGCGTCTTGGCCTGGCAAATGTCGATCTCTTCTGTTTTCCTTTAGGCATAATGACTTTGTCTTTTGATTTTCACTCTTCTAAAAATCCGTTAAATCTGTTTTTCAAGGTATTTTCATGGATGGGGTCTTGGAGCTTCAGCGTTAAGCTGCTATCACCATGGTGTCCAGACCAGAAGTCCAGAAGTCATTGTTTTTTAACAAGAAAAAGTGTCCCATTTCAGTGGCAACCACACGTTCTAAACTAGTACTGGAAGTTGTGCCCAAAATTCACGCAAGGCATCATGGGGGCTAGGAATAAGGTGGATAATTTTCTTTTGCAAATATCTTATGAAGAAAAACATCAAAGCCTGGCTACATTTTGCAAAAACACATTTGAAATCTCCCAAACGTATGTGGGAAAATGTGTTCTGGTCTGATGAAACCAAGGTTGAACTTTTTGGCCATAATTCCAAAAGGTATATTTGGCACAAACACAACACTGCTCATCACCAAAAGAACACCATACCTACAGTGAAGCATGGTGGTGGCAGCATCATGCTTTTGGGCTGTTTTTCTTCAGCTGGAACTGGGGCCTTAGTCAAGGTGGAGGAAATTATGAACAGTTCCAAATACCAGTCATTGTTGGCACAAAACCTTCAGGCTTCTGCTTGAAAGCTGAAGATGAAGAGGAACTTCATCTTTCAGCATGGCAATGACCCAAAACACACATCCAAATCAACAAAAGAATGGCTTCACCAGAAGAAGATTAAGGTTTTGGAATGGCCCAGCCAGAATCCAGACCTGACTTCGATCGAACATCTGTGGGGTTATCTGAAGAGGGCTGTGCACAGGGGATGCCCTTGCAATCTGACAGATTTGGAGCATTTTTGCAAAGAAGAGTGGGCAAATACTGCCACATCAAGATGTGCCACGCTGATATACTCCTACCTTAAAGTACTGAGTGCTGTTATAAAAGCCAAAGGTGCTGCAACAAAATATAAGTGTAAGGGTGTGCATATTTATACAAACAGGTTATTGTAAGTTTTTTTTATTTTTACCCTAAAAGATTTCAGTTTGTTTTTCAATTGGGTTGTACAGGTTATAGGTCACATTAATGGTGGAAAAAATTTTGAAATGATTTATCTTGATCTCAATTTTTTACATCACAAAAAAAAACTTGCATTTGAATAGGGGTGTGTAGACTTTTTATATCCACTGTATATAGACAGGGAAATAATTAGCAGACACTGAGGGACAGGTGGGTACAATTAGGGGCAATCAGAGACAGCAGGAAGTGGCTATAGGTATGGAAAACATGAGGGACTGAGACAAAAGGTGAACAGGAACATATGAGACATGACCATGGGACCACGACAAGGATAATGTACAGAACAAAGGACAACACAGGGAATAAATAATACAAACAACCCTGGATAAAAATAATAAACATAATGATTAGAAGTACATGACTAAGAAGAAAACACAGAGAAACAAACTAACAAATGTCATACCCGGCTCTAGGGAGCCGAGCAATAAGAGCCAGGGGCAAGCCAGTGAGTCGAGATGTTTTATTAAGGTTGAGGGATGAGGGATGAGGAGAGCACAGATACTCATGCAGACGTACACTCACAGGTTGCACAGCGCAGGGGTAGGAAGCTCATACCGGACATAGGGGTAACAAGACGTGCATACTCACAGCGGGATACAAACACAGGAATGCTGCAAGGGGAGTAGAGGCTGACACCAGACGAAGGGGCTTCAGCTTAGCAGTGCTTATGTCGCAGCCCCAAGTCATCGAGGCTGCTCCTATTTATTCTCATTGGCAGCGCCCCAGCTGATGAGGACTAATTGGCCCCAGCCGTCCGTAATGCTGCCAGCTGGGAGCCAGCTGAGACGCTGCTCAATGAGAAGCAGGGATGAAGGAAAACATGGGCTGAGTGCCGAGACGGCATCTCAACCCATGGTGACAGAGCCCCCCCCTCAAGGTTGGGCTCCTGAATGACCAGGAACATCCCAGCCCCCCCCCCCCCCCCCCCACCTAGGGTGGGAGGAAGGGAGGCAGGACCGGAGGGGAAGAAGCCAAGGGAAGGACAACACCAATGGGGCAATGTAGGGTAGCGGGAAAAAAAACCCCCAAATACAATACCGAACAAAACAGGGAATAATTAACCCAGGTACAGATGGGGAGAAGAACTGGGTCAGAACGCTGGTTACACACTACTCAGAGAGTACCAACAATGCGTGACCCAGAGCAAGGAAAAAAAACCACTAAAAAGGTACAGGGCAAAAAAGCTGAGTATGGTTAATAAAGGAAAACACAATACACAGCGCTAATATACAGTATATACACACACACAGTCACCAAGAGAAGTGAAGGTGACTGGAACAAATGGACAATTACAGAGCATGGTGTTAAGAAAAACAAAGCGCATGACTCTATAATGAACAAACAGGGCACAAAAAGGAAATGCTGAGTGCGGGCAAAGGAAAACCCACACACACGAATATATAAATACCCACAGTCACCTAAAGAAGTGAAAGTGACTGGAATGAATGGACAACTGCAGAGTATGGTCTGCTAGGAAACAAAACATAATTCTACAATGCAAAAACGAGGCTAAAAACATGGTACAAAAAGTAAAATGCTGAGTACGAGGGATGGAACACACACAGCACTATAAATACATATCCACCAACAGGACAAAATATTACACCCGAGTGACCTTAATAATGATAAAAGAAAAAGTGACACCCGAGGAGTATAGCAGGCAGAGTCCAAAAATAGCCGAGATGGCTCCGGAGATCTCCCCGCCCATTGTCCAGTTGGCAAAACAGGGGAAGAGAAATGTTCGGACGGCGAACTCCGGACCCGGATCCCAGGAATCCAGTCCACCGGCAGCCGAACCAGGCCGCCCAAAGGCAAACACAGACCGGGGGGGGAACCAGATCACCGAACCGAAAGTTTTGTGGGTCGGGTCGTCGACCCGCATCACTCAACCACCAGGACCGTTGAGACGGACGAAGGGTCAGAGCGGATCCCGGTGGAAGAGGCTCAGGGGAGAGCCGATGACGAGGGCAATGGGCGTCAGGCCGCAGGGAAACGGCCACCTCCTCACCGGACCTGGACAACACTGGGGCAGCACCCACGTCGGACCCCGATTGGGCCTTAGGCGAACCCACGTTGGACCCCGATCGGGTCTCGGGTGAACCCACGTTGGACCCCGATTGGGTCTCGGGCGAACCCACGTTGGACACTGCACCAGAACCAACCTCCAACGTTGAACCTGGACCCTCCAGCACCATGAGGAACAGCAACTCCTCGCCGGTGACCCTGGAAGAAGGCTCAGAAGAGAAAACAGAACCGGGATCAGGATCACCGGCAGCGCCAGAACCCGGCGAGACGAGCTCAGACGCAGCAGGCGGCTGCACCCGGCTCGTCTCCCCTAGAGATAGGCTGAAGTGCTCAAAGATAAAAAGGGAGAAAAGAAAGGAGAGCACTCGCCTGATCTCGGGTTCTGACGCCGTCCAAGACTGCGAAGATCCAGGATCCGTCGTCAGGAGGTCGTTGTCAGGCTCCCATCTAGCTGCGTCGGGCCCTGCAGCCAGCACGATGGTCAGCGCAGCTTGAGATTTCTCCAGCTCCGGTAACCCCGCCGACGATCCACTCGGCGTGAAGCCAGAAGAATCTCGTCCCGCTGGACCGAACCGCTCCTCCGTGGAGACCTGGGGACGCTCAGTCGTCGGCGCAGACTCCACGTAGCAGTCAGTCCCCCTCCTCCGTCCGCAACGTAGCTGCGGAACCACAAGCCCTCTCCTTATCCCACCACGTAGACCCGGAGCCGGGGATCGCTCGGTGGAGAGAGACACAGGGGATGCGGGATTAGGAATACAGGTTACAGCAGGTGGGGGGAGTTCAGGGAGCTGCGAACCCTGAACTCCTCCTCCAGGAATGTGACACAGCAAATCATTAAGCAGGTGTGAAAAAACTATGACTTGCCTGCCTCCTGGAGGTTGAGTATCGCCTGCTGTAGTGGATTCTGCTTCTTCCTCTCCCCGCCCGGCGATAACGGAGGACCCCCCGGGAATTCGTCTGAGGGTCGCTCGCGTTGTCTCCAGCAGAGAGCTCGCCAGGCCGGGATTCCAGGCACACTCAGCAGTCAGGAAGCGCGTCGAGGAGGATGGGGAAACAGCCGGGGTGAGCCAGCCTGATTGTCCAGGAATGACAGCGGCTCAGGGAACGAGGCTGTGAAAACTCCACACTGACGAGGCGAAGAGGTGACAGCTGCGTGGGAGGAACGGTCCTGACAGCGGCCCAGAACTGGATCCGGACGAAGTTCGTGCAGAGGTGACTCGGCGATGTGATGACGGCTATTCCCAGGGGACGAAGCGAGGGGGAAACCCAGGATTCGCCGCTCCAAATCGGAGATCGAGGCGAGGAAGGCGTCGAGCACGGGAAAGCTTCGTAGCCCTGAAGTCCTCTCCATCAATCTCACTGCCGCCGTCACATGCCTGAAGGTGGTGACAGGAAACACAGTGGAGCTCGCGACAGTCACTCAACCCCAGACATAACTGCTGTCAGCTGCGGCTCCTTGAAGGGAATCCCGAGTGACGTGGCGCAGGTCGGGGGAAGCCCTCTGGTTGGCGCGAACTCCCGGACTGGAATGGCGGCAGGAACGGGACTCCGAAGCGGGGAAAGACGTCGCCCACTTCGACTTCCTGCCGGGATTTCCATCCACCCCGTGGAGCTTCTCTCGCTGTGTACCTGCGGCGTCTATCCTGGCGCTGTCCTCCAGATGGTACACAGAATGAGGGTGACAGTCCAGGAGTTCCTCAGCACGGCCCGGATGCCAGCGTCTCGCGTTGGAGGCGTCGTGCAGGGTGAAGAGCATCCCGTCGACAGCCTCCGAGATGGACCTCAGCTCTTCGCCCTGGCGCCGGAAGTGACTCCTGGGAAACGGCATGCTAGCAGCGCTGACTCCCGGACAGAAAGGTACATTTCCACGGCGACTCACGGCCGCCGGTAACTCGTCTGGCTGCGACATACTGTCATATCCGGCTCTAGGGAGCTGAGCAATAAGAGCCAGGGGCAAGCCAGTGAGTCGAGATGTTTTATTAAGGTTGAGGGATGAGGGATGAGGAGAGCACAGATACTCATGCAGACGTACACTCACAGGTTGCACAGCGCAGGGGTAGGAAGCTCGTACCGGACATAGGGGTAACAAGACGTGCATACTCACAGCGGGATACAAACACAGGAATGCTGCAAGGGGAGTAGAGGCTGACACCAGACGAAGGGGCTTCAGCTTAGCAGTGCTTATGTCGCAGCCCCGAGTCATCGAGGCTGCTCCTATTTATTCTCATTGGCAGCACCCCAGCTGATGAGGACTAATTGGCCCCAGCCGTCCGTAATGCTGCCAGCTGGGAGCCAGCTGAGACGCTGCTCAATGAGAAGCAGGGATGAAGGAAAACATGGGCTGAGTGCCGAGACGGCATCTCAACCCATGGTGACAACAAAGAGTGAGGACATGACTGAACTCATGTCCTGAGAATAACAAAAAGATCAAATATGAACATATAGTGAGGCCATGAGCACAGCCATGTCCAAACCCTTAGAGTACACCCCTCTCAAGTGCCGGATATCAGATGGCTCAAAGGGTAACATCAACAAACAACAAAAAAAAAACCCTCACAAGGTGGGTAGTGAGGGTACAAGGCCAGGTGGACCGAAACAAGCCCTCCTTCCCCTCCCCACAGTGTCCAACAAAAAACACAGTTTACGAGTGACAAAGTCCAAGATCCCAAAAATAAACAAGATGGATCAGGTGGTCTTCCATTGACCCTCAGCCATCGGATCAGGAAACAAGGCAGTTCTTGGAGCCTACCCAAATCCATAGGTCCCCAGACTGGAGTACATGGTGGATCTGACAGCCTCCCAAAGTCCATAGACCAACAGACGAATGAACACAGTGTGTCCATCGGGTGGCCTACTAAAGTCCAAGGGCCACCAGACAGATGAACACAGCACTACGGGGGCACCGACCTCAGGAGCTTTTAACACAGAAGCTTTACCCACAGAAAATAATGACAACATAGATACTTCAAACTCTGGAGATAATGATAATACAGAGACTTTAATCTCAGAAAGTGACATGGGAGCTTTTTGCTCTGAGCACCACAAAAAGAGCCTTTTTGTCATGGTCTGAGCGCTGATATCATCCGCGCTCAGGTCATGCAGTATTTTCCTTCCGTTCTGTAGTAGTTTTCCTTATGGGCCTCTCCGAGCTTTTATTCTGACAGCGTCTCGGAGGGGCTTCCGGCTGTCAATGCCGAGCTCAGCAGTGACAACTGAATTACATTCAGTTGATGACATTCTCATCAGCTCATTAATCCTCTTGCCCTATTTAAGGGAGCAGTTTCTGTTACTCTGGGCTGCGACCTCACATACGCATAACGCTGGTCTCCCCAATGTTTGGCTGAAGCTCCTAACCCTGGCTTCAGTCACTCCCTTGATCCTCAGTGCTTCCAGTAAGTTTCTCCTTGTTCTCAGTGTATCGTTAGTGTGTCCTAGTCATAGCCTTTATTTGTGTTTTGCCCCACATGGCTCATTATTTTGTACCTTGTATCAGTCCTTTAATAAATACGCAAACTCACTGGTTGCCTATAGTGTCTCATTAGTGGTCTGCGAGGACCGCACCATGACAGTAGGTCACAGCCAAAACGAGACGCTGGTGAACGTGAGTTTGCTTAATTTGGGCTTGTAGTTTTCCCCTTTCCACGTACCAGTGTGCTGGGAGATGGCATAGCCACACAAGGGCTACGCCATGAGCCTGGGCTACGAGCTGGTGATGGCCCTTATCGAGATCGACGGGATCATTTCCAGCACTTGCCATCACACCGTCCCCAGTGCTTCACGCTGGTACCTGGACCTTGCTGAGGCGACTATTAACCGCCATCCTCGCTGTGATTTCAGGGTGGTCAGTGTCACGAGGATGGCGGACATCTCTGCTTTCCGGGAGAAGCTCCGTGGGCTGAAGGGAAACTCCGGCATGAAGCCGAAGAGGAGACATCCTTGCTCCTCATCTCGGGATCCCATTCCTGTCCCCCGTCCAGTCCAGGAGTTCGCACCACCCAGGGGTCATCCCCAGTGGGGAAAGATGTCAGCCGGGATTCCCTCAGCAAATCCTCAGCGAAAACCCCATCCGGATCCAGTTCCGGGTAGCCACACGAACTCTGTCTCCCAGCCAGCTGCAGCTTCTGTGTCTCGCCAGAGGGGTCAGACAGCCACCACCGCCTCCAGGTTGTATGTGCCTCGTCCCCGGCCCGCCTTGGCTGTTCCTCCCTCCTCCTCGACACTCTCTCCAGCTGCTGAGAACGCCACGAGTCCTGCTCCAGCTGTGCCTGTCATCGATCCGGTGCGAGTGGCTCTTCCTCGTCCTCCCGGGGGGCCCTCCATCACCATCCAAAGGGGAAGGGAGAAAACGAAGCCCACCGCAGCAGCTTCCATCGGCCCTCAGCAGATCAAGCAAGTGTCTTTTCATTCTTTTCCTTCACTGGGTGAATTGCCTTGTTTGATCCCTGGGGGTGAAGTTCGGGGTTCTCAGTCCCCCGAGCCCTCTCCACCTGCTGTAATCATTAATTGTGAACCTGCTACCTGTGTGTCTCCTTCCCCTGAGCGTTCCCTGGTGCCAGGACTACACCGCTGGACGAGGAAAGAGCCTGCGGCCCTGGAGTGCCTGGTTCCAGCCCCGCAGCCAAGTCATGGGGAGAGGAGGAGGGCGGACTGCCAACTGGAGCCTGCGCCGACGACTAAGTGTCCCCGGGTCTCCACGGAGGAGCGGTTCGACCCAGCAGGTCAAGGATCCCCTGCCGCCACACTGTGCGGGTTTTCGGCATGAACGTCAGCATCAGGGAATCCCCAGACTGAGGACATCATCATGCCGGCTGCGGAGCCCGCCGCAGTTGAGTGGGAACCAGAGGTGGACCTTCAGCGCGCTGAACCCGGATCGTCGAAGTCCTGGGCTGCGGTAGAGCCCGAGATAAGGCAAGTGCTCTATTTTGTCTTCCTTTCTTCTATTCTGGAGCACTTTTGCCTGTCTCTCGGGGAGACGAGCTGGGCGCAGCCGTCCACTGCGTCCGAGCTTGCCTCGCTGGGCTCTGCCGCTACCGGTGATTCTGATCCCGGTTCTCTTTTCTCCTCTGAGCCTTCTCCCAGGGTCACCGGTGACAAGCCTGCTCAGGTCGTTGCCTTGGAGGTTCTGGGTTCATGTCTGGAGGTCATCCCTGGTGCTGCGCCAGCCCAGTCGGGGTCTGTCATGGGTAGTGTTCCGGCCCAGTTGGGGTCCAACGTGGGTGCAACGCGGACCCAATCGGGGTCCATCATGGACGCTGTTCTGACCCAATCGGGGTCCAATGTGGGTGCAACGCGGACCCAATTGGGGTCTGTCATGGACGCTGTTCGGGCCCAATTGGGGTCTGTCGTGGGTGCAGCACAGTCCCGCTTGGGATCCAACGAGAGCGCAGCGCCAGTCCGTGTGGAGTTCGGAGAAAGAGCTGCAGATCCTCCGCCGATCGACGCCGGACTGGTCCCTCTTTTCCCCGTTTCCATTTTCCCTTCATCGGGTGCCGCGGGGATTCCCCGTAATCGGTTCGGCTCTCCCTCACTATTCCTCGCGATAGGGAGGCCGCCTCTGAGTTCTCCCCTGCGGTCCTGGTGGCCTGATGACGCGGGTCGGCCGCCTGGGAAAGTACTTCGCCGGTTTGGCGTTCTGGGCCGGCCACCCAACAAACTGGACTTTTCGTTCGGCGACCTGGTCCGGCCGCCAGAGGTACTGTTTCTCTGGGCCTGGGACTGGGGTAGACCGCCCGAACTCTTTCTTTTCCCCCTGCTAGCGATCTGGACGCTGGATGCAGGTAGGCTGCCTGAACTTATTGTTTTTTCTTTTTTAGTTCTTTGTGCTCTGCCTGCTGTCATCCCTGTAGGTTTTTTTTCCCCTCCCCTGTAGTTCTGGGATGCCCTTGTGTTTTTCTTTTTTTCTATGAACTATATTGTACTGTGTATATCGCCGCTCTTTAGCGTGTTTTTTCGTTCTCCTTTTGTCTAGTATTATTAGGGTACGTTGTATTTTGGTATGTGCCTGTATTTCAGTTGCTCTCCTCTATTGTTTGAGAGGTTCTTTTTGTTGCTTATGCCTGGTTATTTGTATTGTTTGTCTGGTATTAGGGTACGTTGTATTTTGGTAATGTGCCTGCATTTCAGTTTCTCCCTCCTACTGTTTGAGAGACGCTCTGTGGTTGCCCTTTTTTTCCTTTTGCCTGTGTATCATGGTCTTTAGGCATAGTATCTGTTATTTGCTTCCATTGTTCTGTTTCTGCATTTTCTCCTATGCATTATAGAGTGGTTTTGTTTTTTCTTTTTCCCCCATGCTCTGTTCCCCGTGTTATATTTTTTCTGTATTGGCCCTTGTCATTTTTTCCCGGTTCCATTCCTTGGTGTTTTATTTTTTGTTTTTTGACTCTCGCCCTCCTGGCCTTTTTTCCCCCACCTCCCACACTGGGTGGGCCTTCTTAGCCTTTTGGGTGGGGGGAGGCTTGGATGTTACGTACGCCCAGAGTGCGTCGTTCGGGGGGGGGAGTACTGTCATGGTCTGAGAGCCGATATCGTCCGCGCTCAGGTCATGCAATATTTTCCTTCCGTTCTGTAGTAGTTTTCCTTATGGGCTTCTTCGAGCTTTTATTCTGACAGCATCTTGGAGGGGCTTCCGGCTGTCAATGCCGAGCTCAGCAGTGACAACTGAATTACATTCAACTGATGACATTCCCATCAGCTGATTAATCCTTTTGCCCTATTTAAGGGAGCAGCTTCTGTTACTCCGGGCTGCGACCTCACATACGCATAACGCTGGTCTCCCCAACGTTCGGTTGAAGCTCCTAACCCTGGCTTCAGTCACTCCCTTGATCCTCCGTGCTCCCAGTAAGTTTCTCCTTGTTCTCAGTGTATCGTTAGTGTGTCCTAGTCATAGCCTTTATTTGTGTTTTGCCCCATGTGGCTCATTATTTTGTACCTTGTATCAGTCCTTTAATTAATACGCAAACTCACTGGTTGCCTATAGTGTCTCATTAGTGGTCCGCGAGGACCGCACCAAGACACTTTTGCCCTGGAGACCACAAAAGAGCTCTTTGTTCCGGGGACAACAACAAAGGAGTTTTACATATCATAAAAGCTTCAGGCTCTGGCAGTAACACAGGAATTTTATGCACTGGAATTAACACAAAAATTTTAAGCTCAGCGGATAATAGCATAGAAACTCCGGACTCAGGAAAAAACAACACAGGAGATCTTTGCTCAGAAGAAAACAACAAAGGGGTCTCAAACTCAGAAAATAACATTGAAGTCTCCTGCTCAGGGGCTAATAACACAGAAGTTTCCAGCTCTAGAGTTACCAACACAGACATTTTTGCTTCAGAAGCTGATAACGGGGAAGTTTTTAGCTCAGGAGACACTGATACGAGAAGTTTTGGCTCTGGAGATAATGATACAGAAGTTCTTAATTCACAAACAGATGACGGGTGAGTTGTTAGTTCTGTAGCCAGTGATGAAGATGCTTTTAGCTCTGTAGCAGGTGGCTGAGGCACACAGCCCTCAGAAACAGCTGACAGAAGTGCGCTGGACTCAGGAACAGATAATTGCTGCGCACTAACCTCCGATATTGGTGACAAGGGCGCACTGACTTAAGGGACAGATGACAGCAGCGTGCAGTGCTCCAGAGTAGGTGTTAGCAGCGCATTGAACACAGGAACACCAGGCGAAGGTGTGCCGTCCTCTGGAACAAATGATGGGTGCGCATTGGCCTCTGGAACAAACGGTGGGTGTGCACCGGCCTCAGGAACAGAAGATGGATGCACACCAGCCTCAGAAATGGTGGATGGATGCGCACCAGCCTCTGGAACAAATGGTGGATGTGTACCGGCCTCAGGAACAGATAATGACTCCTCTTCTGGCATGAAGGCGAATGTGTTGGACCACAGGAAATCGTCAAGGAAGGCAGGAATGTCCTCTTTCAGATGGGGCTTCTCAGCAACAATCTGATGAACGTGCCTCCACGCCACATCCCTCCATGCCGCTTCCTCCTACCCGTCCAGGCGCAGGCAAAGGGTGTAGGACTCTCTCACATCCCTGATGAGGTCCTGCAGCTCCTGGCGGTGGGCAACATCCTCGGGCGTGGAGCTTGGGGACGAGGAGAGAGGAAAGGCAGGTGAGGATGAGGGTTTGGGAGCGACAGCAGAGTTGACAGCAGAGATAGGTGGAAAGAGCTCAGCAGTGGTGATAATTAACTGCTGCTGACCCCCCTCACCGGGAACAGAACAAGACCTTTCTGTAGCAGATGTTAAAAAATGGAAAGGTTCTTGCCTCTGTTCCCGCTCTGCTACCACCGGAAAGTCAGACGAGTCCTCCCGGGAAAAGCTGGAACTCATCTGACGAAGAGCCGGAGCCGGCGGTACATGATGTTGAGAGGAGTGGCATCTCCTGGCGCCTTTCTTCCAACAGGGCCTGCCGAATGCCAACCGAGATCCATGGAATTCTTCTCTCTTAGCAGCGGATCTCTCCCAAGGGCCCCCTGGTGCTGCAGACTCCGCAGGAGGTAACTGTGACAGGAAGGCAGCTGACTTTGGCGAGGAGGAGACGATGGGAAACAGTGGTAGCAGAGGGAGGGTGGCGTTCTGTACCTGGGGGTGAGAGCGCACGCTCGGTCTGACTGCAAGCAGATTCGCGACTCCACCCCAGCAAAGCATCTCATCCTCACGGGAAGAGCAGCTCTGAGCACCGGCAGCCATGTCCTCAATCATAGCTACCACCTCCAGCTCATTCGGACTCCACTTTTTTCTCCTCCTTTTTTCACCTGCTGGGTCCTGGACTGGTGGTGTCCTTTTGTCACGGGAGCCCTTCTGGGGTGGAGAAGAGGACCCAATTGCAAGGTGAGTTTGATAAACCCTAATTCATTACAAGGCTGGCCAAAACAGAAAATAAAGCAGCACGTAGGCTGAACAAAGGCAAAAACATGGCAAACTTACTCACTGGCTGGAATACAGTGGACTAGACACAGACAGGCAAGACAGAAGCGTGTAATCAGGCCAACGACAGACAGGACACCACAACTGACAGAGAATGGCACACACATATATAGACGGGAATAATTAGCAGACAATGAGGGACAGGTGGGTACAATTGGGGGCAATCAGAAACAGGAGGGAATGGCTATAGGAACGGAAAACATGAGGGACTGAGACAAAAGGTAAACAGAAACATATGAGACATGACCTTGGGACCACCACAAGGATAACATACAGAACAAAGGACAACACAGGGAATAAATAATACAAACAACCCAGGATAAAAATAATAAACATAATGACTAGAAGTACATGACTAAGAAGAAAACACAGAGAAACAAACTAACAAAGAGTGAGGACATGACTGAATTCATGTCCTGAGAATAACAAAAAGATCAAATATGAACATAAAGTGAGGACATGAGCACACCCATGTCCAAACCTTTACACCAAGTTATTGCTCGAAAGTTAATTATGAAGGCAAAAAATTTCATGGTTATGAAAGAGTTTTAATGATTCTTTGATTGTGCAACATTTTGACTATGTAAACTATCCAATACCTTCAGTAGGCATTGGATAGTTTTAAACCCAGTATAAGCACTTTCTGAATGTGGCTAGGAGTGCTTTGGGTGGTGATTAAAGCTAGTAAAGCACTACAGTATTCAAATAGGTTACTCCATGATTTTTCTAACAGACATCTAGAAAGTTGGATCCACAGTTGGATCATTAAACATCTATAAAGACAATCAATAAGCCTTTAATTACATTTTTGAAAATAGTCATGTTTGTAAACGAGAATTGTTTCTCAAACATTTTGCCTGGTAAAATAAATGTTAAAAAAAGAAGAAAAGAAGCCTTTAATCACATTTTAAGAATCATAAATTTATTTGTTAATAATTATCAGTAATGAGTGTTGCCCCATTGCTATACCCCAAACCAAAAGGACAAACCAAAGTAACCCTCTAGTAAAAAGCTGTTGAGGTGAAGGATCACTTTCTATGTGCATTGCTCCACCTACTGGTTGCACAAAGTTTTTCAAAATGTAATTTTCAACCTCAAATACAAAACCAATTAATGTAAAATTGACGCACAGGTATAATAGGAAACATATTGAAGAACTGTAAAAAGTCTTATTTTAATCCCAGAATAGAGCACAAGGAAGTATTAAACCTAAGATTTCAGACACAGTCCGCTGTTTGCTTAATAAAGCAACACCGGACACCTTATTGTAAAGTTTTTTAAGACTCCACCCCCCCCACCCCCTTACCAATAGAAAGCATTTTCCAGTTTGGTTGAGTGGTTTGCAAAATCATGACACAACAAATGAATATTGTTCACCAACATACTGTGTATATGTAGACTGCTCAGATTTGTTGGTACATTTCCACAACAACAAAAAACTATGTGAAATAGCTTGAAACTGACCAAAGTTTAATGGTATCCCTTATTGTTTATATCACATTTAACACAAATCAGACTTTGCTTTTGATAACTGATTCAGTTGAATAATAATAATTAAACTAATTCAAATGGCATGAACAAAAAAGATGGTACCCTTCAATTTAATATTTTGTTGCACCACTTTTTTTTTTTTTTGCAGCAATTGCTGCCAACAAGCGATGTTTGTAATTCACAATGAGATGTCTGCTTTGCCAACAGGTAGTTCAGCCCACTCTTCCCAGCAAAATGCTCAAACTGTCTCAGGTCTGAAGGGTGGCATCTCCACAGTGCAATTTTCAGATCTTTCCATAGATGTTCAGATTGTATGCTTTGGGTCATAAACCTATTGGAGGATCCATGACCTGTAGCTGAGGCTGAGCTTTCTGACTCTGGGCAGTATGTTTCACTCCAGGATGGTTTGGTAGTCTTGAGACTTCATTGTGTTCTGTACAGATTCAAGGTTCCCTGTGCCAGATGCAGCACAGCAGCCCAAAACAAAGCTGATCCCCCTCCATGTTTCACAGTAGGTATGGTGTTCTTTTCTTTTTTTAATCAAACACATTTTATTTTGCATTCTTATACAACACACAACGACAAACAACCACAACACACAAGCCTGAGTTAAAAAAAAATTGGTAATACAATTAATAATACAAGCACAGAATTATGACCAACTGGCCAAACTAATAATTAGTTTAAAAAGGAGAAAAGAAAAAAAATATTTATCACAAATGCATCTGCACTCTAAACATCCTTCCACAGTTCGAATAAGCACACTCTGTGGACATCATTCCATTTTATCTGCACAGCACAACTCAGTCTGTACAATATAAGGTCAGCACAAGCTATTCACATCCAGTGTACCCTTCCCCTTCATGATTATTTCACTGTAGGTCTGCAGGCAAGTATTCTATTATGGGGCTGCCAAATATGCATAAGAACATTATCGTTTCCTTTTGGTTTGGCACTAAGTGACATGGTTGTAGACCCACAGAGCAGACACGACTCGAGAATGACACAATTAACCGTTTATTGAATACAGTGAGAGTGTGTGAGTGCGTGTATGCGTATCTGTATATGTGTATAATGTAAAGGTTGATCAGCTGGGGCGAGCAGAGCACCATACAACCTGGCAACCCTATGGAGAGACAGAGAGGGAGTTAGATGCTGTCTAGGCTGGGTTTGCACCAAATAGTTCTGCGCTTACTGTTTGTGATGGTGAAGAGGAGCACAGGTTAGCTTGGTAGCTTCAGCTAGGAGGATAGTGCCAGCACACCCGCAGGAGATGATGAACGTCGGTGTAGAAAGCCGGTGAGTCTGCCGCCAGGTGGAAGGAATCTGCTGCCACGGATCTCTGCCTGTGCACAGGGGATCACAGAAAGGTGAGTGGAACAGATGGTAACTTACCTGGAAGCGGGGAGACGAGGAGTCCAGTAGGAGAAGGCTGGACAGGAACTTGACGAGGCTAGGAAGCTCGGCGTGGAAAAACTCGATGAGGCTAGGAAGCTCGACTTGGAGTAGGCGAATGCAGATCTCATGAAAAGGAGACAGACGACTCCGTGCCGATCACAGGACCTGATGGAATAAATAGCCAGACCAGGATGAAGAGCAGGTGTGCGCACAGGTGCGGTTAATTGGCAGCCATGACACTAAGCCTTTCCACTGGTAGAACTCTGAATATTTCTTTATACCACTGAGTTACAGTAGGTGGGTTCTCGTGGATCTAATTAGACAGTATACATTTTCTAGCTAAACCTAGGAGTTCATTTAGTAATTTAGATTGGTTGGCATTCATGCTTTTTTCCTCAGTCGGAAGCCCCGATAGAAACTGGCCCGGATCGTCACGTATCTTATGCTTTAATATAGCACGGATCTCTTTAGATACATACATCCAAAACTTAGCGATTTTTGGACAAGACCAAAAATAATGTACAGGTACATCTAAAAAAAATTAGAATATCATGAAAAAGTTCAATATTTCTAGTCACTCATTTCAGAAAGTGAAACCCATATAGTATATAGATTTGTTACACAGAGAATGATACTTTTCAAGTGTTTATTTATTTTAATTTTGATGATTATGGCTTACAGCCCATGAAAACCCCAAATTCAGTTTCTCAAAAAATTAGAATATTATATAAAATTAATTTTAAAAAATAGTTTTTTAACGGAAATGTTGGCCGACTAAAAAGTATGCCCATGTACACACTCAGTACTTGGTCAGGGCACCTTTTTGATTAATTACAGTATCAGTGTGGTGTGGCATGGAGGTGATCAGCCTGTGGCACTGCTGAGGTGTTATGAAAATCCATATTGCTTTGCTAGTGACCTGCAGCTCGTCCGCATTGTTGGGTCTGGTGTCTCTCATCTTCCTCTTGACAATACTCCATAGATTCTCTATGGGGTTTAGGTCAGGAGAGTTTGCTGGCCAATCAAACACAGTGATGCCATGGTCATTAAACCAGGTTTTGATACTTTTGGCAGTGTGGCGGGGTGCCAAGTCTTGCTGGAAAATGAAATCAGCTTCTCCATAAAGCTTGTCAGCAGAGGGAAGCATGAAATGCTCTAAAATTTCCTGGTAGACGACTGCGCTGATTTTGGTCTTGATAAAACACAGTGGACAAACATCAGCAGATGACCTCTGTTCAGATAAAAGTAAATTTTGCATTTGATTTGGAAATTAAAGTCCCAGAATCTGGAGAAAGAGTGGAGAGGCACAGAATCTAAGTTGCTTGAGGTTTAGTGTGAAGTTTCCACAGTCAGTGATGATTTGAGGAACCATGTCGTCTGCTGGTGTTGGTCCACTGTGTTTTATCAAGACAAAAGTCAGCGCAGTCATCTACCAGGAAATTTTAGCGCACTTCATGCTTACCTCTGCTGACAAACTTTATAGAGAAGCTGATTTCATTTTCCAGCAGGACTTGCCCCCCCCCCACTGCCAAAAGTATCAAAACCTGGTTTAATGACCATGGCATCACTGTGTTTGATTGCCCAGCAAACGCTCCTGACTTAAACTCCATAGAGAATCTATGGAGTATTGTCAAGAGGAAGATGAGAGACACCAGACCCAACAATGCAGATGAGCTGAAGGTCACTAGCAAAGAAACCTGGACCTTCATAACACCTCAGCAGTGCCACAGGCTGATCACCTCCATGCCATGCCACATTGATACTGAAATTAATTCAAAAGGAGCCCAGACCAAGTATTGAGTGTGTACATGGACATAATTTTCAGTCGGCCAACATTTCTATTAAAAAAAAATGTTTTTTAATTTAATTTTATGTAATATTCTAATTTTTTGAGAAACTGAATTTGAGGTTTTCATGGGCTGTAAGCCATAATCATCAAAATTAAAATAAAGAAACACTTGAAATATATCACTCTCTGTGTAATGAATCTATATAATGTATGGGTTTCACTTTCTGAAATGAGTGGCAAAAAATATTGAACTTTTTCATGATATTCTAATTTTTTGAGATGTACATGTATATATGTTCCCGTTGTTAGTTTACATTTAAGACATAATGGTGATTTACTAGGATCCATTTTATTCAATATACAGTGGGGTAAAAAAGTATTTAGTCAGCCACCAATTGTGCAAGTTCTCCCACTTAAAAGATGAGAGAGGTCTCCAATTTTCATCATAGGTATACCTCAACTATGAGAGACAAAATGAGAAAAAAAAAAATCCAGAAAATCACATTGAAGGATTTTTAATGAATTAATTGGTAAATTCCTCTGTAAAATAAGTATTTGGTCAATAACAAAAGTTCATCTCAATACTTTGTTATATACCCTTTGTTGGCAATGACAGAGGTCAAAAGTTTTCTGTAAGTCTTCACAAGGTTTTCACACACTGTTGCTGGTATTTTGGCCCATTCCTCCATGCAGATCTCCTCTAGAGCAGTGATGTTTTGGGGCTGTCGCTGGGCAACACGGACTTTCAACTCCCTCCAAAGATTTTCTATGGGGTGGAGATCTGGAGACTGGCTAGGCCACTCCAGGACCTTGAAATGCTTCTTACGAAGTCACTCCTTCATTGCCCGGGCAGTGTGTTTGGGATCATTGTCATGCTGAAAGACTCAGCCACATTTCATCTTCAATGCCCTTGCTGATGGAAAGACGTTTTCACTCAAAATCTCACGATACATGGCCCCATTCATTCTTTCCTTTACACAGATCAGTCGTCCTGGTCCCTTTGCAGAAAAACAGCCCCAAAGGATGATGTTTCCACCCCCATGTTTCACAGTAGGTGTGGTGTTCTTCCTCCTCCAAACACAACAAGTTGAGTTTTTACCAAAAAGTTCTATTTTGGTTTCATCTGACCATATGACATTCTCCCAATCCTCTTCTGGATCATCCAAATGCTCTCTAGTAAACTTCAGACGGGCCTGGACGTGTACTGGCTTAAGCAGGGGGACATGTCTGGCACTGCAGGATTTGAGTCCCTGGCGGCGTAGTGTGTTACTGATGGTAGCCTTTGTTACTTTGGTCCCAGCTCTCTGCAGGTCATTCACTAGGTCCCCCTGTGTGGTTCTGGGATTTTTGCTCACCGTTCTCGTGATCATTTTGACCCTACAGGGTGAGATCTTGCGTGGAGCCCCAGATCAAGGGAGATTATCAGTGGTCTTGTATGTCTTCCATTTTCTAATAATTGCTCCCACAGTTGATTTCTTCACACCAAGCTGCTTACCTATTGCAGATTCAGTCTTCCCAGCCTGGTGCAGGTCTACAATTTTGTTTCTGGTGTCCTTTGACAGCTCTTTGGTCTTGGCCATAGTGGAGTTTGGAGTCTGACTGTTTGAGGTTGTGGACAGGTGTCTTTTATGCTGAGAACGAGTTCAAACAGGTGCCATTAATACAGGTAACGAGTGGAGGACAGAGGAGCCTCTTAAAGAAGAAGTTACATGTCTGTGAGAGCCAGAAATCTTGCTTGTTTGTAGGTGACCAAATACTTATTTTACTGAGGAATTTACCAATTAATTCATTAAAAATCCTTCAATGTGATTTTCTGGATTCTTTTTTTTCTCATTTTGTCTCTCATAGTTGAAGTATACCTACGATGAAAATTGGAGACCTCTCTCATTTTTTAAGTGGGAGAACTTGCACAATTGGTGACTGACTAAATACTTTTTTGCCCCACTGTATAAAGTGTCCTATGTTGTCTATGTAATATTTTATATTGCATTTTCTTAGATTTATTACTGATAAATAATGAATGAATAGTTTGAGTACACTTTCTCCACACCTCTTCATCAAAGCCACTTTGAAGATCTTCCTCCCATCTTTTAACTAATTTTCCCATATCATATTCTTTATAGTTCTGCAGGCTTTTATAAAAGGATATGTGGCCTTTATTTAATTTAACTAGTACATACCCGTGCATACCCGTCCATGCCCGCAGAAACCAAATATAAGCAAGTATTTCTGCATGCCCGTTGCTGAAGGGTCTCCTCCTGTCTGAGACGGCTGTGTTGTTCACAGTCATGCCTGCGGTATACTGCTCGAACCTGAGGTGTTTCTGTGAGGGCATTGAGATGTGAGGGCAACTGGTCAATAGTCATTCAGGTCCGATGGAGATGACTTCTTGGGGACAGGAACCAGGCAGGATGTCTTCCACAGCACCGGTACTCTCTCCAGACTCAGGCTCAGGTTGTACAGGTGTTTCAGTACCAGAGCTAGCTGGTTCTGTAGTCACCGTGATGTGAGGGAGGGTCCTGGTGTCCCCCGAGGAGGAGGAGGGGGGAGATGGAGAGAGGCTCTGCGCAGGAGGGTGGGGAGGGGTGTGTGGGGGTCTGGTTGTGTTGTTGGGGTGACAGACTGTGAGTTGAACCTGCTAAAAAACAGATTCAGTTCCTCAGCTCTCTCCTGGCTCCCAGATGGCTGCCTGACTCTCCCCTTGCACCCAGTTATTTGTTTCATTCCCTCCCACACATCTTTAGTGTTCTTTTGCCTGAGTTTGTCTTCCAACTTCCTCCTGTAATTGTCCTTGCACCTCCTCAGCATCTCTCTCAGTTCATGCTGCACTCCCCTCAGCTTCGCCTCATCTCCAGCACTAAAAGCTCTCTTCTTTTTGTTCAGAAGTGCTTTCATGTTGCTCATGACCCATGGTTTGTTATTGGAGAAGTAATGTACAGTCTGAGCTGGCATGGTCGTGTCTTCACAGAATCTAATGTATTCTGTGATGCAGTCAGTCATATTGTCTATGTCCACCCCATGTGGTTCACAGAGTACACCCCAGTCTGTCGTCCCGAAGCAGTCCTGTAGTAAGGGGAACGCACTTGGGTGTTAACATGATCACACAGTGATCTGATTTGCCAATGGGGGGTAGAGCTGTTGCACTATATGCATCTCTGACATTGGTATACATACATTTTGTCATACATACATACGTACATACATACATACATACATATTGTCATACATGTCATACATACAGTGGGGCAAAAAAGTATTTAGTCAGCCACCAACTGTGCAAGTTCCCCCACTTAAAAGATGAGAGAGGTATCCAATTTTCATCATAGGTATACCTCAACTATGAGAGACAAAATGAGAAAAAAAAATCCAGAAAATCACATTGAAGGATTTTTAATGAATTAATTGGTAAATTCCTCAGTAAAATAAGTATTTGGTCACCTACAAACAAGCAAGATTTCTGGCTCTTACAAACCTGTAACTTCTTCTTTAAGAGGCTCCTCTGTCCTCCACTCATTACCTGTATTAATGGCACCTGTTTGAACTCGTTATCAGTATAAAAGACACCTGTCCACAACCTCAAACAGTCAGACGCCAAACTCCACTATGGCCAAGACCAAAGAGCTGTCAAAGGACACCAGAAACAAAATTGTAGACCTGCACCAGGCTGGGAAGACTGAATCTGCAATAGGTAAGCAGCTTGGTGTCAAGAAATCAACTGTGGGAGCAATTATTAGAAAATGGAAGACATACAAAACCACTGATAATCTCCCTCGATCTGGGGCTCCACACAAGATCTCACCCTGTGGAGTCAAAATTATCACGAGAACGGTGAGCAAAAATCCCAGAACCACATGGGGGGACCTAGTGAATGACCTGCAGAGAGCTGGGACCAAAGTAACAAAGGCTACATCAGAAACACACTACGCCGCCAGGGACTCAAATCCTGCAGTGCCAGACGTGTCCCCCTGCTTAAGCCAGTACATGTCCAGGCCCGTCTGAAGTTTGCTAGAGAGCATTTGGATGATCCAGAAGAGGATTGGGAGAATGTCATATGGTCAGATGAAACCAAAATAGAACTTTTTGGTAAAATCTCAACTTGTCGTGTTTGGAGGAAAAAGCACACCATACCTACTGTGAACCATGGGAGCGGAAACATCATACTTTGGGGCTGTTCTTCTGCAAAGGGACCAGGACGACTGATCCGTGTAAAGGAAAGAATGAATGGGGCCATGTATCGTGAGATTTTGAGTGAAAACCTCCTTCCACCAGCAAGGGCATTGAAGATGAAATGTGGCTGGGTCTTTCAGCATGACAATGATCCCAAACACACCGCCCGGGCAACGAAGGAGTGGCTTTGTAAGAAGCATTTCAAGGTCCTGGAGTGGCCTAGCTAGTCTCCAGATCTCAACCCTACAGAAAATCTTTGGAGGGAGTTGAAAGTCTGAGTTGCCCAGCGACAGCCCCAAAACATCACTGCTCTAGAGGAGATCTGCATGGAGGAATGGGCCAAAATACCAGCAACAGTGTGTGAAAACCTTTTGAAAACTTACAGAAAACGTTTGACCTCTGTCATTGCCAACAAAGGGTATATAACAAAGTATTGAGATGAACGTTTGTTATTGACCAAATACTTATTTTTCTGAGGAATTTACCAATTAATTCATTAAAAATCCTTCAATGTGATTTTCTGAATTTTTTTTTCTTATTTTGTCTCTCATAGTTGAGGTATACCTATGATGAAAATTGGAGACCTCTCTCATCTTTTAAGTGGGAGAATTTGTACAATTGGTGGCTGACTAAATACTTTTTTACCCCACTGTACATATTGTCTCATCTGTCAGAACGTGAGTTGGGCCCATGTCCTTGCCTTGTTTTATAGTTTGTAGTTTCTTGTCACTGGGACATGACCTCAACCCAAGTCCTCGTCTTGAGTTATTATTGTACTATTTTCTGTGTTTTTTGTTCTTTCTCATTATAGGTATTATCTTAGTCTCTGTTGGTTATAATTATCGCTGCTTTAGCTTCAGTTCTGTTTGGTCATTAGGTTTATTATTATCAGGGCTCTAATTATATTCTAGATTATTTATCCTGCGTTGTCTGTTCATTGTCCTAGTCATGGTCATGTTTCCTCTAGTCCTTTGTTCAGATTTCATGTGTATCCTTTGCTTTTGGTTACCCATTTTGTCTCAGCCCCTCATGTCTCCTGTACCTGTAGCCACTTCCCTACTGTCTCTAGTTGTCCTTGCTTGTTCCCACCTGTTCTGTGTTCGTTGATTACCTGTTGTCTATTTATATCAGTGTGAGTCTTTGTCTTGGATGGTGTCCTTGTGTCATACTGCGTGTTTGACATGCTTCATGCCATGTTTGCCATGTCAGGTCTTGTCATTGCCACAGTCTTGTTTTGCCTTGCCGTAGCCTTGTCTTTTGTTTGTTTTTGAGCCCTTGAGTTGTGCCAGGGTTAGACCAGCTCGAATAAAAGTATTTAAACTTGAGTCCTGCAAGTGGGTTCAACTTCCAAACACCAACCGTGACAGAAGGACACTGTCTGATGGACCCAGCAGACTCCAAATTTTCTTCAATTGGCCTCGATGAAAAGGAGGTTAGGGCTGTCTCCTTAATCAAAAGCCTCATCGAGGACGCCTACTCCTCCGACACATCAGAACAAGCCCTCAGACTCCTGGAAGGTGCCTCCAGAGTCATTGAGGATTTCCCAACACTTTGGCGTTGGCACCAGCTTGCTGGTCTCCTTCGCATCGTACCCTATCTGCAGGTGGTGGTCCAGGGGCTGGTGGAGACATCGCCAGTGGTCGGGGGGGAGTGGAGGAAGGAGAAGCAACAGTGAGGTGAGGGGAGATGTGGCTCGCGCTGGGGAACACAGTGGCCCGGCCTTTCTACTCCACCGGAGGCACCGCAGACCCCCGCGTCCTCCTCCCTCTGCTCCGTGGCTGCCCCACACCATTGGGCAGCTCCTCGTCAGGCAAGCTTCTTGAACTACCAGGTGGACTCATCTGACTCCCCAGCAGCAGCAGAACGGGAACTAAGGCAAGCACCTCTTCATTTTTTTACATCTGTAAATGAAAGGTCTTGCCTTGTTCCCGGCGAGAGGGCTCAGTGACAGCCAGCTGCCATCGCTACTGAGCTCTCTCTCCTGGTATCTGTTGTCATCTCTGCTGCCATTTTCACCTCACCTTCCTCACCCACGTCTCCCTTTTCTTCTTCCTCGAGTGCCTCATCTGATGAGCCATCAGCTCCGGTAGCCGGTGCGCCTTCGCCATCTGTTCCTGAGGCCAGCACACCTTTGCCATCTATTCCTGAGGCTGGTGCGCCTTTTCCGTCTGTTCCTGAGGATGGTGTGCCTCTGCCATCTGTTCCTGAGGCCGGTGAGCCTCCGCCATCCGTTCCTGAGGCTGGTGAGCCTCCGCCATCCGTTCCTGAGGCCGGTGTGCCTCCACCATTTGTTTCCAAGGCCGGTGTGCCTCCGCAGTCTGCTGCTGAGGCCTGTGTGCCTCCACCTGCTGTTCCAAAGGCCGGTGTGCCTCTACCGTTTGTTCCAGAGGCTGGTGTGCTTCCACCGTTTGTTCCAAAGGCTGGTGCGCCTTTGGCGTCTGTTCCCGAGGCCGGCACACCTTCGCCATCTGTTCATGAGGCCAGTGCACCTTCGCTGTCTGTTCCGGAGGCTGGTGCTCCTCCGCCATTTGTTCCAGAGGCCGGTGCACCTCCGTCGTGTTCCAGAGGCCGGTGTTCCTCTGTCATGTGTTCCAGAGGCCAGTGCGCCTCCGTTTTCTGCATCTGAGGCCAGTGTGCCTCCGTCTCTTGCAAAGGAAGTCGTCGTGCTCCTGTCGTCTGTTGCTGAGGCCGGCGCTCACCTGTTGTCAATGGTCGCTGAGCTAGAGGCTCTCCTGCTGCAGTCTTCTGAGCTGGAAGATCCTCTGCCACAACCTCCCGAGTTTGAAGCTTCTGTGTTGTTGCTTCCTGAGCAGGCAGCTCATTTGTTGTTGTCATCTGCTGAACAGGGAGCTCCCCTGTAGTCAGCTCCAGAACTCAAAACTCCCACATTGCTATCTCCAGAGCCTGCAGCTCCCTTGTTGTTTTCCCCAGAGCAAGAAGCTCCTTTGTTCCAGCCTCCTGTTGAGCTAAAAGCTCCTAAGTTACTATGTCCAGAACTAGAAGTTCCCACGTCATGGTTTCCTGAAATTAAAGTGTCCCTACCATCATGTCTCAACATATCTTGCTCTCTAGTCTGGTGGTCCAGGGATTCTGGTAGACCACCCGACTTGCTGTGATTCCTGGTCTGGGGGCCCATGAACTTTGACAGGCCCCCGATCCACCTTGTTCTGTGGTCTGGTGGCCTAGGGCCTCTGGGAGGCCACCTGATCCACCTTGTTCTCCGAGTTGGGGGTCCATGTACTTCGGTAGACCCACTGATCTGCTTTGTTCTCCGGTCCGGTGGCCTAGGGACTCTGGAAGGCCACCCAACCTGCCTTGTTCTGGGGGGAAGGGGGGTCTTGGACTCTGTTTGGGCCCCTCATACTGAATCTCATATTAAACTGTGTGTGTGTGGTGGGGGGGGAGTTTGTTTCAGCCTGCCTGGCCTTGTGCCCCCACTGCCACCCTAGGAGGGTGATTTTTTTGTCAATGTATGAGGGTCGTCTGGAAGCTGCCCTTAGAGGGAGGTAATGCCAGGGCGTGGGTTGGGTCCATGTCCTCGCCTTGCTTTATAGTTTGTATTTTCTTGTCACCGGGATATGACCTCAACCCACGTCCTCGCCTTGAGTTATTATTGCATTATTTTCTGTATTTTTGTTCTTGCTCATTAGTAGTATTATCTCAGCCTGTTTTGGTTATTATTATTATCTCTGCTTTAGCTTCAGTTCTGTTTGGTCATTAGGTTTATTATTATCAGGGCTCTAATTATATTCTAGATTATTTATCCTGCCTTGTCTGTTCATTGTCCTAATCATGGTCATGTCTCCCCTAGTCCTTTGTTCATGTTTCATGTGTATCCTTTGCTTTTGGTTACCCATTTTGTCTCAGCCCCTCATGTCTTCTGTACCTGTAGCCACTTCCCTACTGTCTCCAGTTGTCCTTGATTGTTCCCACCTGTTCTGTGTTCGTTGATTACCTGTTGTCTATATATGTCAGTGTGAGTCTTTGTCTTGGATGGTGTCCTTGCGTCATAGTGCGTGTTTGATAGGCTTCATACCATGTTTGCCATGTCAGGTCTTGTTGTTGCCATAGTCTTGTTTTGCCTTGCTGTAGCCTTACCTTTTGTTTTTGAGCCCTCAAGCTGCTTTGGGGTTAGACCAGCTCTAATAAAAGTATTTCAACTTGAGTCCTGTGAGTGGGTCCTACTTTCTAACACTGACTGTGATATCATCAGTACAAGGACATTCTCCTAGAAACTTTTGGGCTTGTCAGCATGCATTTGGGTGGCTTTATTCTGCCAGTAGTGGAGCTCTATTGATCTTCTTACACATAGCCCATTACTGTTCAAAATATGACCCATGGCACGATCAGAAAACAATGTACCTTGACCTTGGTGTTCAGCTTGAATGATTTTTGATGTTTTCCTTGTCTATTTTCCTACAATAGCACTATTCTTCTGATCAACCTGGGATTGCATTTTCTCTTGTGTCCATGTCCTGGAAAATTCACTACACTCCCATGAACCTTATCCTTTTTAATAATATTGACAAATGTGGTGACAGGAACATGAAACTGCTTGGAGATGGTCCTATAGCCTTTACCTTTAACTGGTTAGCTATAATCTTTCTGAGCCCCTCAGACAGCTCTCTTCTTTGCATTCTCTGGTCCATGTGCAGTGTGGTGCATACAATGATACCAAACTGCACAATAGCACCCCCCCCCCCCCAAATAGGCCAAATGGCTGTCAACAAATGCAGACATCTTATTTGGAAGTACAGAGATCACTTGTTGGCAGTGATAGCTGCAAAAGCTTGAGCCACAAAATGTTAAATTTAAGGGCACCATCTTTTTTGTCCATGGTATTTTAATTTTTTTAATTATATAAAATATTCAACTCAATCAATAATCAAAAGCAAAGTCTGATTTGTGTTAAATATGATATAGATAATAAGGGATGCAATTAAATTTTCATCAGTTTCATGTTAATTCAATGATAGTTGTGGGGTTATGTTTTTTTGTGCAAGGTTATCAACAAATTTGAGCATGTTTGTAGACGTCTTTTATGGAAATGCACTTTTATCAGTGGCATGGTTCTGTTTTAAGTGAGCCATCTGCTGCAGGGCTCTCATACATGATAACTTTAAATATTTCCAATATTGCCTCTGCAGAGAGACAAAATCGACAAAGACAAACATCCTCACATTCAAATGAGGCTACAAAACTAAACCCCAAAGAATGAAAACAATGGCATAACTAAATGCTTGAGTTTGACCAAACTGGGCCAGAAGAAAATTTTGAAATGCATGAAAACTGTGATGGAGGAGGAGGAGGAGGAAGAGGAGGAGGAGGAGGAAGAGGAGGGTGCAGGAGAGAGAAAGAAGGAGGGGAAAAAAGAAGACAAAAGATTCAAAAATCTAAAGCACTTGTGGACGACAGCAAAAAATTGTGAGTACAAGTTATATTTCTTTTCCAACTGATTTTAACATTTTGAAGGAAACACACACAGACACAAACATCAGCAGATGCAACATAACATCCGAATTCAGTAGCTGAGAGACATGTACTGGTTAGATGTCAACAGAAGTGATGAGAGAATGCACGTCTGCTAAAGTAATTAACCTCTGGAGTGATGCTACAGCGTGTTTTGAAGTGTGACAGGTTACATCCAGCAGCAGTAGAAGTAGAGAAAGGAATTTAAACAAAAAACAAAGAAATTATCAGAAAAATGCAACCAGCGAAACCAAGACAATGCAAAGTTTTCAGCTAAGTAATTGCTAAACTGTGACTCTGGGATCGTAGCTGCTGAAGAAAACAATTGTGCTCAGGTTGAATAGAGATGGCTGTACAGTTGGAAGGCAGAGATATGTTCTCTGAAAAGAAATCTGGGATGGAATGTACGACTGTAACAGAGGAGGGGTGGAGTGGCGCACAAATGGGGCACAAAAACACATTCTTTTGGGACAACTCACATCTTGGACAAAGTCACACTGACACATCGCAAAAGGAATAATGCCTGGTGAGAGCAGAGAGAGGGAAGGGGGGGAGGGGGATCAGGAACCCCTCATGTTCAAGAACTCCAATGAAGACCAGAATTATAAATGACATCAAGGAATCCAAGTCTGAACCAAAGCTGTGGGGAAAACATGACAGTGGTCTGGAATGCTGGGAGCATTTATGTGGAAGTGGATCAAAGGAAACACAAACACGAGGAGGATATTGAGCAGTTCCACTCCATGAAATCATCCTTGCTCTTTTCCTCCTCGGTTTCCTGCAGCTCGTAAAGTTTACCTCTTACAAGCTGAAGGAATGGGCAGCCTCCCAGTGGTCCTGCTCCTCTGCAGTTTCCATGGTAACGTTGCCAAACAGTACACACAAATCATCTGGTTTAATTAAGGCTTAGCCGCTGTGTGTTTGTTTTTATGCTGCAAAAGACTCCCCTCATGCAGTTTCTGTTCCACAGTGCTCTCAGCTGTAGCCCAAGTCCAGCAGCCTGGTAAAGTTATTCTCCTCTTCATAAATCACACTTTCGATCAGGCCTAGTATCTACCAATAAGTTGTCAATACATTGT
Organism: Pholidichthys leucotaenia; assembly: GCA_020510985.1. Taxonomy (NCBI): domain Eukaryota; kingdom Metazoa; phylum Chordata; class Actinopteri; order Cichliformes; family Pholidichthyidae; genus Pholidichthys; species Pholidichthys leucotaenia. The sequence goes on along the minus strand of CM035849.1, from coordinate 131,464,915 downwards.
CACAAATAAGTTGTCCCCAGCATGATGATTCATTCCTTCTTATTCTTTCTTAGTGACCACTGAGGCTCCTGCAGGCTCTGTACCATCCAGTGAGTGACTACAGACTGAACACCACCTCTAAACTCCCTTTTGAAAATTCTGGCACACCTTGTCATCTTATTCTTGGGATTTTTCACTGTCTAACTTCACTGTGACTCTCTGCAGACTGTAGGGAGGAGATGTATCCTTGCACGAGGATGTACTCAGTTCACAAGCCAATCAAGAGATGTATTGGTGCACTTTGTCTCTACAGGTAACCTATAAGTTTAACTTGAGTACTCTTCATCAACGCAGCCATATCGTTTTTAGACGTGTGAAAGAAATTAAAAATTGTGAGGCCAAAAAATTCTCATAACCAGCATAGGGCAACTCACGTGACTTTAAAAGAAGCAGAACCTTAGGCAAAACCCCAAATTGGCTTCCACCCACTATGACCTCAGTAAAGATGTTCCCAGTGAGTTTATGGTTTGAGTTTTCAACCAGAAGCTGATGTTAGAATGACTACAGTCATCTTTTAAATACAGTGTGTGCCTTGTACAAAGCTATTCTTATAACTGATTGCATCATGGATCGATAAATGTGTCCCGTGAGCACATGGAATTTGTAAATATATATCCAGAGTAGAGAACAACTGTGGAATCGTACTGGAGCATTTTTACCTCATGTTTTGTCCCACTATATCCCTGTGCAATATCCAAGTAGCTTTTCTCCTGTTGTTGATGCAGCCTCCCCCGCGTTTATGTGATCAACAAGGAGATCTGTATGAGGACTGTGTGCCAGCAGGACGAGGACCTGAAAGGTGAGACATTCTGTATTATCAGAGGGATGACAATTCTGTGGCAAAACTAAAGTATTTTAATAAACTTTTGGGCCACCTGTCTGTGGAGCTCCATGACACTAAATAAGACGCTCCCTCACAAGTTTTGAAGATGATGTTGCCGTCCAAAATGCTAGATCAAAATCTCCCAAAAGGGCTCTAAAGGGCTGAGGCCTGTGGAGGTTTTACATAATGTAAAAGCCTCTCATGCAGTATGAAGGGGAGAGGGTAAAATGTTATATCTTACAAGAAAGTTGAACTTGGATTTGTTTGGATGTGATCAATTTTCTTCAAGGGGACAAGTGGAGCATCTTTTTTTTCAGTTTTAGCTTTCCCTTCATTTTGTCATCAATCTCCAAAACAAGGATGGTGATGTTGTGCATCAGTAGGTTTCAATATTTCTCTGGCTTTTCCATATTATAGCTGAACTGTGCAGAGAACTGTCCGGGTGGCCCCGACGTATTGTGAGATCATCCAATAGGAAACACTGCCGCAATGTCCGTGGCAACGTGAAAACCTGGGCAAGCAAGGCCTGATATTTGCCTAGAATAGCAGCATGACCTCCAGCCAGGAAGGTGCCCCTACACACCCCAGGAGTGTTGCTATAAAAAAAGCTTATAACACCACAAATCCAAGGCTTCACACCAGGGATCGGGGGGGGGGGGGGGGGTCCTCTCTTTTTTTCTGTTCCACACTTTCACACACGTGTCATGTCTACCTATGTTTATCTATTAGTCTTTTTACTGTTTGTAAAAACTGATAATGTCACATCTTCCATGGTTTACGATCTGCTTTATGTTCTGTAATAATGAGTCTATTGCAGCACAGAGTCATTTTGTTAGAAAAGAATAGAAAGATGATGAAGATGCTGTGTTGTTGGTTGTTCAATATTTGTTGACAATCAGGTATTATGTGCATTGTTATATCCAATAAAACATAATATATATGTTTGAGTTAATTCGTGTATTCTTTGGGGGGAAAAAACAGCAAAATAAAGATATGGTCATTAAGTGATTTCTTTATATTTTGCTTTGCATATTAATTTCCATATACATTTACAGTTTGAGTAACAATTAACACTTGCAGATATGCACATAATAACTAAACAATAAACACTGACAAACATACTAAGCGCTTCACCCTCAAACAATATGCACACGCTCCAGTAAGAAGCCATTGTCCACTGCACATCTGCCATGAGACAAGTGGCTCTGATAGGGTTTTATAAAATGAATTCCCAGTAGAGAACAGCATCACAAAAAAGCATTGCTTCAAATATAGACCGGCTTGGGTCCATGTTACATTTGCCCACATCAGAATACCAATAATAGCATTACATCTTTACAAGAAGTCATAGTTCACAATTATAATCATTTGTACAGCTATGCTTAAAAATCTCTGACCACATCAACTTTCTGATGGAAAAAAATGGAAGTGGACCTGCAATGCTAATTTTCATCTCCTTATGATAATCTAAAGTCTATGAGAACAGATTTGCATAATTCACATTTCAAAATATCCATCATCTACTGTTGGATGTACTACTTATGACTTATAAGTTGAACAATATATTTAATTTGTTCTGAATTTAAAGGCACTCTCTCATTTGTTCCAGTTGGTTCTTCAGAAACAGAAGCTTTGACTAGCAAGTGATGGGAGTGCTAATACCCACATATGAGCATTTACAGCCCAAAAGAAATACTTTTACATATAGTGACCATATTATTTGGAACTTTGGACATGTTAAACATGAGCAATGACCAATGTAGAACTGTGTATGACTGAAAATAAGGATTGGCATAATAGGTCCACTTTAAGTAGACAAAGCTGTATTGGTCAGAATGGAAACACAGACCCATTCATTTGGGAGAAGAGAGGTCACGACCTAATGACTCACCAGCCACATCTTTAACAGCTGTGTTGAGTGGAGATGACATAACAGATTAAATCATCTGTCTGCCCTTGAGACAAAGATAAAAACACTTGATGCCTCACTTTCTTTTTGCTAACACCCGCTCGCTTCCAACATTCCAGCTTCGATGTGTTTTGGTTTACAGAGACAACAATGCACACAGCTCCCCCACCCCAGCCCCAGAGGAATATGTGTTCAGCAGCTGCAGCACCACAAGAGATTAGTAGAGAGTGCTAAAGAGCATGACTAGGCTCTAAATCAGGTGCAGCTTAACAGAATGCTTTCAAGTAAAAATCCTTTTGTGGTAAACTTTGCAGTAATTTTAATCTCACACAGCCCCTGTGTTTAATGCAGACTTTTTGAATTACTAACTATGTACAGAGACACTCAACTATCAGTGCATAAAGTCAGTCTCACTGTTGGAGACTTGGAGGAACATAAACTACAGTACATGAAGGTGACAACAACGATAATAATTACAAACCACAGACAGTATAGTGTATATACACAGTTATAATAAATATTCTCTGTACATATAATTCATTCATTAACAGATTTCATTAGACTTCTTGGTTAGATGTTCATTAGAGGAGTATGTCCTGCTTGATATCCTTACTCTGTACTGTACACTACACAACAGAAAATATGCATGACTAGAGTGAACAGTGTAAAAGAGAGGAGAGATGATGCAAAGACGGATGCAGAGGCTGCTGAATACTGGAGATGGCCCATACCTCTAAGGGTGCGTCCCAATTCATCCCTTCACTCTGCCCCTCCATTTTGCACATTCACAGTGAATGGGTAAAATGGAGGGGTAGGGCTAAGGGGTAGGGTGAAGGGGTGAATTGGGACGTGCCCTAAATGTGTCTGATTAGAACTGCACTGTGCTGTAGGGACCAGAAATATTAATGATAACTTCAACAACAGATAAAACAAACTATTCCAGAATTACCCTGCTTGGCAGGGACAGATACAGCACCCCGTAATGGGGAAAACAACAATCCAAAAATGCTGCATAAATTTACGGAGGGAACACAGAGGGAATCTGTCACTGATTCACTTCGAGGATACAGAATCAAAGTCTCCCCACAGGTCAGCGCTGGCTGTGGACGTGGGGTTGGATGGAGCCACTGAGTTGGAGTTACTGGAGTCCAGGTCGAGCAAACAACCTGATGGTTAGAAACAAGAGAAATAAAGTTGTTATAATAAACAGTGTTCTCAAATAATATCAAAAAGTCACTAATTCAATGAACACCAAGAAAACAGCATCAACCAAGCACAATAATGGTTTACTGCTAAAAAGTTAATATGTAACTGAGGAGCAATTCTGACACAAAATTACACTAGGTACAGTGCTGTGAAAGAATATTTGCTCCTTCCTGATTTGTGTTTAAATATTTTTGCATATTTGTCACTGTTAAATGTTTCAGATCAAACAAATTTTAATATTAGACAAAGATAACCTGAGTAAATACAAAAATGCACTTTTTAATTGATGATTTCATTTATTAAGGAAAAAAAGCTATCCAGACCTACCTGGCAGTATGTGGAAAAAGTAATTGCTCCTTAAACCTAATAAATAGTTGTGCCACCCTTGGCGGCAACAACTGCAATCAAGCATTTGCAATAAATGGCAATGAGTCTTTTACATCGCTGTTGAGGAATTTTCAGTCACTCTTCATTACAGAATTGTTTTAATTCACCCACAATGGAGGACTTCAGCTTGAGGTCATCAAGTAGTGATCAAGCAGTGAATTCATGGTTCCATTAATTATGGCAAATTGTCCAGGTCCTGAAGCAGCAAAGCAGCCCCAGACCATCACAGTACCACCACCATGTTTGACTGTTGGTATGATGTTCTTTTTATGGAATGCTGTTTATGCCAGATGTAACGGGACGTATGCCTTCCAAAAAGCTCAACTTTTGTCTCGTCAGTACGCAGAATATTTTCCCAAAAGTCTTGGGGATCATCAAGAGGATTTTTTTTTTGTTGAATGTGATATGAGCCTTTGTGTTCCTTTTGGTCAGCAGTCGTTTTTGTCTTGGAACTCTTCCATGGATGCCATTTTTTCCCAGTTACTTTCTTATTGTTGAATCATGGACCAGTGTCCAAACTGAAGCAAGTGAGGCCTGCAGCTTTTTAGATGTTGTTCAGGGTTTTTATTTCTCATACGTTCTTGAATTTCTTTAGAGCGCTGTATGATGTGTTGCTTTTCGAGGTCTTTTAGCCCTCTTCGCTTAAGTAGACAGGTTCTATTTCAATGATTTCTTGATTCAGCAGGTCTGGCAATAATCAGGCCTGTGTGTGGATAGTTAAATGGAACTCAGCTTTCCAAAAAAAAATGTGGTTAATCACAGATAATTCATGATGTAACAAGGGAAGGCAAATCCTTTTTAATTACCTCCACCAAGGGAGGAGGTAATGTCTTTGCCAGCGTTAGTTTGTTGGTTGATTTGTTTGTTGGTTTGTTGATTTGTAATGGCACAGGGAACAGATGATTAGATCTTGGTGGTGATCCGGATCATAATCTGGATCCAGGAATTTTTTGAAAATTATTTTATATATTAATATTGTGCTTTTCATGTAATGCCCCTTTAAGACGTGTCCACGGAGTTATGTGCGTGGCCACACCATAGGGCCATGCACCTCCACAACCCAGGAATGCAGTCTTACCACCAAACAGTGCAGAAAAAGTAAAATGGCTTGGAACAAAAAGGAATGTGGTCTCCCCAGCCACACAGTATGTGATGACTGACATTATTTCATCTGAAGACGCCAAGGAAAAAGCAAGCAAAGTGTGCGGTTTAAGATGGGGTTTGGAGTGCGTGCTGATGTAACTCCAGCCGGCAGACAAGGATGCCAGCCACATGACCTACACGGTATGTAAACGCAGTAAACTTCAGCACTGGACAATGTTTAATTTTTTTGTTTGTGAAATCATAATAGGCCTGTTCTATTATGCTCATTTACTACGCACCACAGTGATATGATACCACACTGTTGTGTATTATTGCTTAATAATTATGAACCTCGTCAGTAAACTGTAAGGGAGAAGAGAGAAAAAACAAAACAAAAACAAAAACCGTCCTGAAAGATTCAATAAACCATGATGCTAATTTAAGGTCGAATTACCCAGCCCCAATGTATGGTGAGCACAATTATGACAGTCTTGTAGTTACCTCCGCTAAGGAGGTAATGTAATCGGGGTGGTTTGTCCGTCTGTGTGTTTGTTTGTCTGTCTGTCTGTTAGCAGGATTATGCAAAAACTACTGGATGGATTTTGATGAAATTTTCACCAGAGGTAGCCCTTGGGCCAAGGATGAACCCATTAAATTTTGGTGATGATCTGACAGTGCATACCTCCACCAAGGACCTTGTTTGTATTTGTGTAGCAGGATTACACAAAAATTACAACATGGATTTGGATGAAATTTTCACCAGAGGTGGTCCTTGGGTTAGAGAGGAACCCATTACATTTTGGTGTTGATCCCAGAATGCATACCTCCACCAAGGCTCTTATCTTTTCACAGTATGTTAGCAAGAATACTCCAAACCTACTGGATAGATTTGGATGAAATTTTTACCAAAGGTGGTACTTGACCTACAGAGGAACCCATAACATTTTGGTGATGATCTGAGAATGCATACCTCCACTTAGGCTCTTATTTTCTCACACTGTGTTTGCAAGAATCCTTCAAAAATAGCGGACAGACTTTGATGCAATTCTCACCAGAACTGGCTTGTGGCCTACACACGAACCCATTACATTTTGGAGGTGATCCATGAGGGATGGAGGAAGGAGCCTTGGCGGAGGTATGTGTTCTCTGAGTGATTTTCTAGTTATATAATATAGTCATATTGTTTTTGCTGCCATTTGTCTGTCTGTTAGCAGAATCACATAAAAACTCATAGATGGATTTGGGTGACATTTTCACCAGAGGTGGCCCTTGGCCCAAAGATGAACTGATTAGATATTGGAGGTGATCTGTGAATGCATACCTCCGCCAAGGCCCTATCTCGCAATGTACAGACGGATGGAGATATGGACAGACAAAGGGACGGAAGGGAGGACAAAGGGAGGGAGAGATGGAGCCTTGGCAGAGGTATGCACTCTCTGAGAGCCCTCTAGTTCATTATGTAACTAGAAAAGCACTCAGTGAGTGCATACAGTGGGGCAAAAAAGTATTTAGTCAGCCACCAATTGTGCAAGTTCTCCCACTTAAAAGATGAGAGAGGTCTCCAATTTTCATCACAGGTATACCTCAACTATGAGAGACAAAATGAGGAAAAAAAAATTCCAGAAAATCACATTGAAGGATTTTTAATGAATTAATTGGTAAATTCCTCGGTAAAATAAGTATTTGGTCAATAACAAAAGTTCATCTCAATACTTTGTTATATACCCTTTGTTGGCAATGACAGAGGTCAAACGTTTCCTGTAAGTCTTCACAAGGTTTTCACACACTGTTGCTGGTATTTTGGCCCATTCCTCCATGCAGATCTCCTCTAGAGCAGTGATGTTTTGGGGCTGTCGCTGGGCAGCATGGACCTTCAACTCCCTCCAAAGATTTTCTATGGGGTTGAGATCTGGAAACTGGCTAGGCCACTCCAGGACCTTGAAATGCTTCTTACGAAGCCACTCCTTCGTTGCCCGGGAGGTGTGTTTGGGATCATTGTCATGCTGAAAGACCCAGCCACGTTTCATCCTCAATACCCTTGTTGATGGAAGGAGGTTTTCACTCAAAATCTCACAATACATGGCCCCATTCATTCTTTCCTTTACACGGATCAGTCGTCCTGGTCCCTTTGCAGAAAAACAGCCCCAAAACATGATGTTTCCACCACCATGCTTCACAGTAGGTATGGTGTTCCTTCTCCTCCAAACATGACAAGTTGAGTTTTTACAATAAAGTTCTATTTTGGTTTCATCTGACCATATGACATTCTCCCAATCCTCTTCTGGATCATCCAAATGCTCTCTAGCAAACTTCAGACGGGCCTGGACATGTACTGGCTTAAGCAGGGGGACACGTCTGGCACTGCAGGATTTGAGTCCCTGGCGGCGTAGTGTGTTACTGATGGTAGCCTTTGTTACTTTGGTCCCAGCTCTCTGCAGGTCATTCACTAGGTCCCCTCGTGTGGTTCTGGGATTTTTGCTCACCGTTCTCGTGATCATTTTGACCCCACGGGGTGAGCTCTTGCGTGGAGCCCCAGATCAAGGGAGATTATCAGTGGTCTTGTAGGTCTTCCATTTTGTAATAATTGCTCCCACAGTTGATTTCTTCACACCAAGCTGCTTACCTATTGCAGATTCAGTCTTCCCAGCCTGGTGCAGGTCTACAATTTTGTTTCTGGTGTCCTTTGACAGCTCTTTGGTCTTGGCCATAGTGGAGTTTGGAGTCTGACTGTTTGAGGTTGTGGACAGGTGTCTTTTATACTGATAACGAGTTCAAACAGGTGCCATTAATACAGGTAACGAGTGGAGGACAGAGGAGCCGCTTAAAGAAGTTGTTACAGGTCTGTGAGAGCCAGAAATCTTGCTTGTTTGTAGGTGACCAAATACTTATTTTACCGAGGAATTTACCAATTAATTCATTAAAAATCCTTCAATGTGATTTTCTGGAATTTTTTTTTCCTCATTTTGTCTCTCATAGTTGAGGTATACCTGTGATGAAAATTGGAGACCTCTCTCATCTTTTAAGTGGCAGAACTTGCACAACTGGTGGCTGACTAAATACTTTTTTGCCCCACTGTAGCTCCACCAAGGCTCCTTCCGTCCCTCATAAATCACCTCCAAAATGTAATGAGTTTGTGTGTAGGCCTAGAGCCACTTCTGGTGAAAACTGCATCAAGAATAGAATAGGCTTTATTGTCATTGTACAGTTATACAGTATAACATCAAAGTCTGTCCATTAGTTTTGGAGTATTGTTGCAAACACACTGTGGGAAGATAAAAACCTTGGCAGATGTATGCATTCTCAGATCATCACCAAAATGTAATGGCTTCCTCTGTAGCCCAAGAACCACCTCTGGTGAAAATTTCATCTAAATCCATGCAGTAGTTTTGGAGTATTGTTGCTAACACTCTGTGAGAAGCTCAATCAATCAATCAGAGCTTTATTTATATAGCACTTTTCATATAAAAAGATGTAACACAAAGTGCTTTACATATTGAAATAAAACACAATTACCCCCCACCCACACACATACACACAAACACAAAGAAACTTTCATCTGTGTAAGACTTATGGCTTATGGCTGGGCACCAAGGATCCAAGTGTGGAGGCACCATCACTAAGGAGCCATCACCAGCAGGGAAAGTGCCAAGTCTACAGCTGCAGGAATACCACCTCTGACATCGCCCAAGTCCAATCCGAGGGGTCGACACCGCAGGCACGGGAGTGCACGATCTCCCCAGCCAGGCAGACCAGGGCAATCACAGGCCAGCACCCCACAGCCACAAAACAGGCACAGTTCCCCATGGGAGAGCTCCCATGAGGAAAAACCAGAGCTTGGACAGGGTGATGAATGAATGAATGAATTAATTCATTAAAAAAATAGGAAACTAATCAAAAGCACAGTTAAAATAGTAGGTCTTGAGCCTGCTTTTAAAAACATGAACATTCTCAGCAGCCCTGATGTTCTCTGGCAGGTTGTTCCACAGATGTGGGCCGTAGTAACTAAAAGCAGCCTCACCGTGGGTGCATGTTCTGACAGTAGGGATAATTAAATGGACAGTGCCATGTTTTGTCTGGAAATGAGGCACTGACAACGGACGTGAAATGAACAATAACTTTATACAGGACACAGCGGTTAATAGACATATTGCAGTAAATAGCATACAAGCTAACCTCAAGCTAGTACAGGCTCTAGCTGTCACGGAGGCGGAGCGCCAAAGAGGACAACTCCCACTGTCAGACTCCTAATATAGGCACGGCGTGATAACGTCACGTCGTGTGTGCGTCCCCACGTCTGTGCTGCCTATTGTTAATATGGGGAATATCTAACATTTATCTCCCCTCTAAAAAACCCAAAACATCATGAACTCTTCGAGCTTTTACATTCAAAACAGCTCCTCCTTTT